>CM066035.1:938988731-940309315 GCA_033557465.1 Ichthyophis bannanicus | reverse complement strand
TGGTTATTCCACGTAATCTTTATGTTTTCTGGTGCGCTGAATCCGAAAATGACCTCCATTTTGTCATAGGATATCATGTTTCCTGACAATTTAGGTAACTATGTTAAATAAGGCAATACCTCAAAATAAATGGAAATAGACATAAAATTAAAGTTTTATTACAATATTTTCATGAAAATCCTTTTTTGAACTGAAATGAACTCACCTACACACACTAAACTCGATTCTTCTTCCTTGTGAGGCTCCTCTTGGTGCATTTACGCTTGTGAGTAGCATCTGGAATGTCTTTCTGAAGCATCCAACAGTAGTCTGCCATCATTGTAATGCTCCATTTTCCCTGGTATCTCCTTTCCATCTCTTCAATGTCTTGCTGGAATCGTTCACCTTGTTCCTCACTCACAGCTCCCAAATTTTCAGGAAAGTAGTCAAGGTGGGACTGGAGGAAATGCACTTTCAAACTCATCAGGCAACCTAAAGCTTAAAACGCTTTCAGCATTCGTCCGACAATCTTTTTGTAGTGAGGATCTTTGTTATTGCCTAAAAATTTCTGTACGACTTCTTTAAATGCAATCCACCCTTCTTTTTGAGGATCCGTCATGGAATTGACAAACTCTTGATCAACTATAAGCCTTCTAATGTCTGGTCTGACGAACACACCTTCCTTCAAATTTGCCTCTGACAGGCCTGGAAACTTGGTGACCAAGTATTTGAAGCATTCTCCATCTCTTGGAAGTGATTTTACGAATTGCTTCATCAATCCCAATTTTAAGTGGAGAGGTGGTAGAAGAACTTTATGGGAAGGTACAAAAGTTTCTCGGAGGACATTTTTTTCACTGACTGTTAGCACCCTCGGCTGCCAACTCTTCTTGGTCCAGTGATTTTGTCGGTCTCGACTGTCCCATAGACACAGAAAACAAGGATATTTGGTATACCCAGCTTGTTGCCCGAGCAGCATGCACAAGACCTTCAAGTCCCCACACACTTGCCAACCATGGTCTTCATATTTAAGTTTACGAAGAACCAATTCCAAGTTCTCGTAGGTTTCCTTCAAGTGTACGGAATGACCTACAGGTATGGAAGCGTAAAAACCGTTGTGGAGTAAAACTGCTTTGAGACTTCTTTTTGAAGAATCTATAAAAAGACACCATTGCTCTGAATCATATTGGATTTTAAATTGACCCATCAGACCTTCGACATCGATGCAATAAACCAACTTGTCTTCCTGGGCGAAGTAAGGAACAAACTCCTTTTCACGATGTATGAACCATGAAGATGACACTCCTGGCAACAATAAATTCCTGCTTTTCAGCCTTGATCCGAGTAGCTCAGTGGCATCTTTGGGAAGATTCAAGTCTCTTACCAAATCATTCATCTCCTCCTGAAAAAACAATTTTGGTCTTGTATCATCTTCAAAGTCAGAACTTGATTCGTCATCTGGTTCAGGTATGACTTCACCTTCATCGGAGCTAGGTATCTCTTCCAAGGTAGCAGGGGGCTTGGGTACCGGTATATCTATGCCATGGGGGATGGGACAAATTGCCGAGTGAAGATTGGGGTATGAAATGGAATGCTTCCATTTGGAATTAAACACTTTCACATTGCATGAACAAAAGTAACAGTCGTCACTATGGTTCTTTTGCTCTCGCCATACCACAGGAATCCCATAACGGAAAGATTTTTCTTACCCTTGAACCAGTTTCGGAGGTCCTCAACACACCGTTTGCACACTTTATGAGGCGCCCAGACTTTATCTTGATCTCCAATTTTTAGTCCAAAGTATGCAAAGTATACTTTTTTCACAAAGTCTGTAATATTCTGCTGTTGCTTCAACACTGTATATTCACCACAGATGAAACAGAAACTGCCTGGTGAATTAATACACTTTCGCGGAGCCATAACATAACGGTTGAAGAATGACGAGCTAACACGAATTGCGATGAAAAAGTGTGAACAGCCTAGAACCAAGAACCTGATGATGATTCGTGCACAAAGGTGGCATGCAGGAGAGAGCAGCTCTGTGTCTGTACACGAGACGTCACAGTGCTGGCCACGCCCCCCTGCACTGACCAGAGCTGCTGTTATCTGCCCTGTGTCTCCCTCCCACTGGATTCTTCAGGAAAGATTAACCCCTTCTACCATTAGAAGCATGGACTTAAAACTTGCTTAGCTTATGTATATATTGCTGACCATCAGATTTACAGTGCTATTTTTTTTTTTACATAACTCGGACAAACCCTTTAAGGTTTTTTTGGCATTTTATATCTTAAATGCACTTATGTGAATTAATAGTAATTTGAATTAATTAATAGTAATTTGAAAACATTTGATAAATTTGAAGACAATTTGGCATGTTGTGGCAAATCATGACGTCAAGGAGTTTTTTCAATATTTTATTTGTTTTCAGCACACCAAAATACATGGAAATTAGATCTAAATAATCAAACAGCTTTTTAGTCGGAGATCTGTGGACCACCACAAACAAACAGGCCCCATAGACATGTCACTAGAGACATTCTTGCCACCCCCCAAGTAAAAACTAAGAACACTCAAAAGGGCTTGTGCACAAGCTTTTGAGCTCTATGCCCCCCAATCTGAAATTCTCTTCCCAAAACAATAAGGAACACCAAAGACCTACTCATATTCCGCAAACTCCTCAAAACCCACCTGTTCACCCTGTACTTTGACCCCCACACCTTCCCCCCACAACTAACTCTCCATTGCCTCAGAAAATTCAAGTTATCAATGTCCCTGTTTAATGTACATTACCAAGTCTAAGGGGTATGTTTTCTAAACCGTCTTAACGTAGCAGTGGCGACATTATCGCGCGATAATGTAACGTTATCGCACGATAAAGTCACGTATCGCGCGATAACGTTGGAAGCAGCGTTAAGGCACACTAATGCTGTGAAATCTGGGTCTGAAGGGTGGAGTAAGGCCTCCCAGAGGGTGGAGATAGGGGTCAATGGGCAGAGAGTGGGCGGGGAGAGGCTCCAGGCACACTAACGCTGTGAAATCCGGGTCTGAACAATAACGCCAATGAAACCCTCGCGTAAGAGGCACATTTGCAGGAGAGAGAAACCATTTCGGCAAGCAATGTACAGCAAAGGCAGGGAAACCTAGAAAAGTGATAGTAGTGATACATGTGCAGGAGCCAAAAAGGCAAATAAACATAGAAAATGACCAAAACCACATGTGACATCCCAATAACCAAGCTGACCAATAGTGATATTAATGATAAACATAAAGCAACACCACTGACAAAGCGTAAAAAGGAAGATATCATGTTTGGAAGGGTCTATGCTCTGTCCCCCTACAAAGTGAATGATCCCACATTGAAATAGCGGTGATCAGGGTTTTTGTCGTTTATATTGGGCAGGTTTGTTATGGCGTGCACATGTGCAGCAACAGCAGAGTGGGCACATAGGAAAGGGCAACTGTACTGATGCTGTAAATGGGATACAGGGGGCTGCAGGCGCCACATGCTGTGGTCCAGCTGGGGCACAGTGCGGACTAGGCAGATGCCTAGGTAGCACATAGGAATGCCGAAACTGTAAAGCAGCAAGACAGCAAATGACGAGGGTCCAACATAGGCACGAGTGTGTGTCGTGTCACAGGGGATATTACCCAGCAGGTACCCCCAAAGGCACATAACATTGGCAGGCAGTGCCGGGGGGGAAGCACGCATGTCCATGTAGGCACCCATACCCAAGAACCCACACCATAGGCAGCTGCCTACCAGCACACTGGATGGCTTGGAACTGGGCACCACCAGCACCACCGGCATAAGGGCATATCAGCATGGTGGTGGAGGGGTGCTGGTGGCGGAGGGGGCAGTGGCATCTGCCTACAGCAGACCACGGCCAAGCCCCATTTATTTATTTATTTATTTTTATTTATTTACATTCTCTTATATACCGTGCTATTCTGCGTCAGTGCGGTTTACATTGAACAAACTGAAATTACATTGAACAGGGCATTATAACTTGGAGGTAACTATTTTACAGGGAACATGGGCTATGGAGGGTTAAGTGGCTTGCCCAAGACCACAAGGAGCACCTGTAGGACTAGAAATCCCAGTCCTTCCGGCCCATGGTTGCTGTCCTCTAGTGGGATTTGAACCCCTGACCTTCCGGCCTGAAGTACCTTGCCCCAACCACTAGGCCACTCCTCCACTCCGGGAGGAGTGGCCTAGTGGTTGCCGTGCACTGCAACAGACAAGGTCTGTCTGACGAACAGTCATGGTATCCCCAGGGAATGATCTGCCCCTGTGGCAACAGTTTGGTGCTGTACACACAACCAGGGGCAGAAAGTCACACGTTCAAGTCCCAGCTATGGCTCCTGCCAACCTTGTCCCCATATTTTACCTAGTACTAAACCGTGGTAATAAAGACGGAACTGTTATTGCAGATTAAATAAAAAATCCATAAATGCCTATATTTTACCCTACAGAGCACAGACACCATAAACATGTGCAATCCCTAGAGCTGAGTTTCCCAACTGCAGTCTTGGAGGGCCAAACACCATTCAGGTTTCATGCTGTCCCTAATAAATATGCCTGTGCTGCATTTGTATGCATCGCCCCCATTGTATGCAAATGTATTGCATGCATATTCATTAGGGACAGCATGAAAACCTGAACAGTGTTTGGCCCACCAGGACTGGAGTTGGGAACCTCTGCCCTAGAGCAGCGGCCAGGGCACAAACACCCACACCCACAGGCTCCACTATCCAACGCCTCATGGAGAGTCAGGCTGTCAGGCCCTGCGCGGAGCAGCATCTCCCAATACTGGCACCTGCATACCTTAGCAATGCCGTCCTAAACTTGGGAACACGTTCCACATATATCAAAAGGTTGCTATGATTAATGTCAGCTAACAAATCCTAAGTTAAACACGATTTGTTGATAGAGATTCATTTATTTATTTTTTATTTATTTATTCTTTTCTTCTATACCGCCCCTTCCAGAGATCAAGGGCGGTTTACAGGGAACAGTTAAACAATTTTATATAGTTTACATGGAACAGTAGTTGTAACTATATACAGGTAAACATTGTATGCAACTGTGTCAAAAACTATTTACAAGAACTGTAAACATAAATTACAATGAAGAATAAACAAACCTATCTTACAATCAATCTTGTGTATGTTCTGGAAGTTATTTTCTTTTCTTACGTAATACATACTGGGGGGGTTAATAGTGGTGGTTCTGTCGGGGTTAGTCGTTTGCGGGTTCAGGAGCTTGGTGGGATTGTTTCTGTGACTGCTGGGGTGTGGCTCTTGGGAGATAGGGGATTTCAAAATGCTTGGTGAAGGAGTGGGTTTTGAGTTCTTTTCTGAATAGCTGAAGGTCCTTCATCATGCAAAGGGTTATTGGGAGTTCGTTCCAGAGAGTGGGGGCAGCAAATGAGAAGGCTCTGGAGCTTGTAGTTTTCTTTGTTTTTCTGAAGGTTTTGTGCATGTTGAGAGAGTGGATTGCATTTTGTCTACGTGTTCTTGATTCTGATGGAAAGTGTAGGAGGGTGGTCAGGTGTGAGGGGGAGATGTTGTTAAGGAGTTTGAATGTTGTTAGGAGTATTTTATATTTTATTCGGCTATTTATGGGGAGCCAATGTAGTTCAAGCAGTATGGGGGTCACGTGGTCAGTTAGACACGCTTTTGATATTACCTTAGCACAGATGTTCTGGGCTCTTTGTAATAGGTATGTATTCTTAAGTGGCAGGCCAATTAGGAGACTATTACAATAGTCGAAGTGGGGGGTGATGAGTGTGCCGACTACAGATCTAAATCATGTGTGTCGAGGAGGGGTCTTAGGTATTGTATGGTCTTGAGTTTATAGAATATAGTTTTTACTGTCTGTTTTATCTGAGGTAGCATGGTGAGTGTGTGGTCTAATATTACTCCTAGGTACTTTACTTCTTTTTTGACAGGTATAGTAGTATTGTTGATTGTGATGGTTGTTGGGTAGGTAGCATCAGCATCAGGTTTTCTTGTTACAAACATTGCTTCTGTTTTTTTAAGGTTAATGTTGAGATAGTTGGTTTCTAGCCAGAGGTTGGTCTCATTAATGCATTCGGACAGGTTGTTGTATGAGGGGCTGTTAGTGTTTATGGGGATAGCAAGCATGATGTCGTCGGCATAGATAAAATGGTTAATTTTGTGTTTTTTAAATAGGTTTGTAATAGGCTGTAGGTATAAATTGAAAAGGAGGGCGGAGAGGGCTGAGCCTTGAGGGATTCCCTGTCCTTGAGAGAATGTCTCTGATGTGTCTTGGCCTATTTGGACACGTATCAATCTGTGCAAAATATAAGACATGAACCATTTGAGGACTGTCCCTCCTATTCCTAGGTTTTCTAGTCTATTACTTAGTGTGTTGTAGTTGATATTATCGAATGCAGCGGATATATCTATGAAAAGGAGTAGGAAACCCTGGTTGTTGTCATCTGCACCTCTGATGAGAAAATCCATCAGAGTTATTAGGAGGGTTTCAACTCCATGAAAGGGTCGGAATCCGAATTGGTGTGAATGAAGGGGTTTGTGCATGTCTATGTGATCTTGTAGTTGTAGTTGTATAATTTTTTCTATTATTTTATTTATTTATTTATTTATTTAACATCTCTTATATACCGCGCTCTTTATCATCAGTGCGGTTTACATTGAAACAATATCAAACTAGGTCAATCAATTCTGGCCGTCGTTTACAAATAACAGGGCATTAGTATGGATGTAAAAAACTGGGGAAACTATATACATTTTAGAAATTTACAAGTTGGTACTCCCTGCAGGTTCTATGAGATCAGCTAGGGGAGGTCTGAGGATGTGAGGGTGAGGAGGGGTGGTGGGGGGGATGTTTAGATGAGTAAAATGTGTGATAAAAAGGTGATGTTTGAGGGCCTTTCTGAACTGTCTAAGGTCCCTGATTGCTCTAATGCTGGGAGGAAGTTTATTCCAACACCTGGGAGCGTAGTTCGCAAACGCCCTATTGATGGATGACTGGTTAATCTTTATGGATTCGCTTGGTATACGTAGCATGTCTGCAGCAAGAGATCTCCTAGATCTATTGTTTGCGGTGTGTGTGATAAGGTCGGAAATTGATGCGGGTGATATCTTGTTAAATGCCTTGAAAGTAATGAGGAGGGCCTTGTATAAGATTCTACAGCTTATTGGGAGCCAATGAAGATCTTTTAGAATGGGGGAGATGTGGTCATTCCTTGAAGCTCCACAAAGGACACGGGCTGCTGCATTCATGGCTAACTGTAGAGGGTTGGTGGTAGCCTTCGGGAGGCCATGAAGTATTATATTAGCATAATCAAAGTGCGGTGTAACTAGCACTTGGAAGAAAGTGCGGAAGTCGTCGGGCTCCATCATAGATCTCAAGTGCCGCAGGGTTTTGATTTTAAAGTAGATAGTCTTTACGGTGCGTTTTATGTGTTCCTTGAAGTCCAACTGTTGATCCAGTATCACTCCGAGGTAGCGTATATTGGATTTGACTGGGAGTTCTGCATCTCTAACTTTTAGTGTTGGTGGAGGAGAGAAACATTTGTTTCTTGTGACTATTAAGACTTCTGTTTTTTTTAAATTTATGCGTAGGTTTTGATTAAGTAGCCAATCAGTTATTGCATTGAAACAGTTGGTTAGAACTGTATAGTCTGGGCATGAGACAGATATGGGGGTAAACAACAGCACATCATCTGCGTACATGAGGCAGGAGATGCCAAAAGAGCGTGTAATGTCACAAATCGGCTGTATATAGATATTGAACAGCAGTGCAGATAGGGAAGAGCCTTGGGGTACGCCTTGTTTTTGCTAGAAGGGTTCGGATGTGGCACTACCGATACGGACTTGTTGCCATTTGCCTTCGAGGTAGGATTTGCACCAGCCCAAGCTCAGTCATGTATTCCTTTCTCATGAAGCCGCCTTAGGAGCTGTGTGTGGTCTACGGAGTCAAACGCTGCCGCTATATCAAGAAAGATTAGGATGAATCCCTTCTTAAGGTTGTCTATGCCATTGATGAGTGTGTTGGTTAGTGTTGTTAGGAGAGTTTAGACACCGTGGGCTTCCCTGAAACCATGTTGACATGGGTCTAACGGAGAAGATGAGTCTATATGCTGCTGAATCTGTCTCTGGGTTAATTTCTCGAGGATTTTTGCTAGTAATGGGATACTAGAAATTGGTCGATAAGAATCCACTTTCTTTGGGTCAAGCTGGTTGTTCTTTAGTAGCGGGCGGATAGATGTTTGCTTGAGAGCATCTGGGAAGACTCCAGTTTCAAAGGACAGTTTTGCAATGTTGGATATGAATGGGCTGAGTTCTGCACGCATAGTCCTAACCCAGTGTGCTGGACATGGGTCAGTTGGTGCAGTCGTCGTGTTAATGGAGGCAATAACTTCATCAATGGTCTTTGCAGAGGGCGGTGAGAGTTTGGTGATTGGGAACTGAAGGCAGGAAGTCTGGGAAGGTTCTTGTGGTGTTGCAGTTGTTGTTTTTATTGTTTTGGATTGGATGTAATTGGCATAGGCCTGGGGCTGAATCGTTTCTTGTGGTGGGGACGGTTGGTTGGTTAAGGATTTTACTAAGTTGAATAGTTCCCTTGGCTTATTCAATGAGCGGTTGAGGAACTCAGCATGGAATTCCTTCCTTTTGGCCCAAGTTGATTCCCTATGGCGTTTAAGATGTTCTAGATAAGTGACTTGGTCGGAGGAGTTACGGGTAGATCTCCATTTTCTCTCCAGTTTTCTGAGCTGGAGTAGTGATTTACGTAGTTCAGGGGAGAACCATGGAGCAGACTGTTTCTTAGGAGTTCAGTTGTTAGGTGTTGTCTTTTTGATGATGACCGGCTGTTGAGCATATAAGGAGAGGGTATCATTCCAGTTCTTCACCATTTCATTGAAGTTGGCTGTTGGTTGGGCGAGTTTCGGGAGTGTGTAGCTTGTTATCATCTCTTTGTTAAGTTGCTTGAAACGGGCTGGTCGTGAGCACTCTGATGTGTTTAAACGGTAGCTGGTAGTTTGTTGTGTTGGTATCTGAAAGGTTATCAGATTATGGTCTGACCAGGGGACCGGAGTGATGGAGAGTTCGATTTGGTTCATCTTTATTGAGTCCAATTGCGGGACGAAGACTAGGTCCAAGAGGTTTCCACGTTGATGGGTAGGCTCTCGCACGACTTGCTTGTAGTTGAGGTTGGACATAGCTTCTAGGAAGGTTTTGGCTACGGCAGAAGAAGCAAGATTAAAGTCTCCAAGCAACCAGTTTGGTTTGGAGGGGTCATCAGGGTTACAGGCTAAGTTGATGATGTCTGAGAGCTCCTCAGATTCAGCACGTGGTGCCCTGTAGATGAGGTTAATAGAATTGAATTTGTTGGTAATAGTTAGCGTGTCCATGTGCTGATTGCTCTTGGTTAAGGTTGTCCGATATTGTAGCGATGTTTTTGCAAGTACAAGGACACCTCCACCTCTTTTGTGTTCCCAGTTACAGGTATAGATCGAGAAGTTAGGTGGTGTAAGTTGGTTTAATATGACATTGTCAGTGTCTGAGAGCCAGGTTTCAGTGACCATAAGAATATCTAGGTTGTGTTTGGCAATTAAATCTGTGATTACAGGCCATTTGTTACGGGCTGAGCGTGCGTTGACTAGAGCACACCTCAGGTCCTGCTGAGGCTTTTCTTTTTTGCCTTTTGTGGTGGTTGTGAGATCTAGGGATACATAAAGTAAGTGTGAATGTCTCCTGTGATGGGAGTTTGGAGGTAGCTGGTGTTGGTTGAAGCAGTGTTTCCTGCTTGCATTGTGGGTTCGGTGGATGGGGCTGTAGTCGTTTGCGAATGCATCCGTGTCATGGAAGGCATTAGCTAGAAAATAGATTAAGGCCAGGGTAAATAAGGAGGAGGCCATTTATGTTGAATTAAAGGGTTCTATCTAGGTAATAAGTGGTGATTTGTATAGGTACAGTTTGGTACATGTGTTTAGGGCTCGATTACAAGAGAGCTATATTGACAACAATACAAAGGTTGCAATGCAATATGTTCTTGTGAGCTGGTGACAATTGGAATGACTTACAGTTCTGTTGCAACAAGTAATGAGGTAGTAGGTAACTTATTGTTCTGGTGCAGCAGGTGAGAACGTGGTGGGTGTCCCGGTTATCGAGCTGGGACAGCGTCGGTTTAGCGGTGGTGGATTTCCAATAGGCCCTTCCCTTCGGCCCGTGCCTAAGGGCCGAGCCAAAGGGCCCTCTGGCGAGGCCCTCAGGCGCGGGCCCGCAAGGCACAGGTGCACCGGGTGGCGTTCCCTTTTAAAAGTCCCGCCGGAGGCCCCGATTGGGCCGCTGAAGGTGGAGGAGGCGGTCCTGTTGCCCCGGCTCTCTCGATCCCCGCCGGGAGAGATGGACGTGAGCCGGGGGTGCTGGATGGAAGAGGCTGTACGCCGGACGGCGTTCCCTTTTAAAAGTCCCGCCGGATGCCCCGATTGGGCCGCTAGAGGTGGAGGAGGTGGTCCTGTTGCCCCGGCTCTCTCGATCCCCACCGGGAGAGATGGACGTGAGCCGGGGGGTGCTGGATGGAAGAGGCTGTACGCCGGGCGGCGTTCCCTTTTAAAAGTCCCGCCGGATGCCCTGATTGGGCCGCTGGAGGTGGAGGAGGCGGTCCTGTTGCCCCGGCTCTCTCGCTCCCCGCCGGGAGAGATGGACGTGAGCCGGGGGTGCTGGATGGAATAGGCTGTACGCCGGGCGGCGTTCCCTTTTAAAAGTCCCACCGGATGCCCCGATTGGGCCGCTGGAGGTGGAGGAGGCGGTCCTGTTGCCCCGGCTCTCTCGATCCCCGACGGGAGAGATGGACGTGAGCTGGGGGGTGCTGGATGGAAGAGGCTGTACGCCGGGCGGCGTTCCCTTTTAAAAGTCCCGCCGGATGCCCTGATTGGGCCGCTGGAGGTGGAGGAGGCGGTCCTGTTCCCCCGGCTCTCTCGATCCCCGCCAGGAGAGATGGAGGTGAGCCTGGGGTGCTGGATGGAAGAGGCTGTACGCCGGGCGGCGTACCCTTTTAAAAGTCCCGCCGGATGCCCCGATTTAGCCGCTGGAGGTGGAGGAGGCGGTCCTGTTGCCCCGGCTCTCTCGATCCCCGCCGGGAGAGATGGACGTGAGCCGGGGGTGCTGGATGGATTTAGCAATGAATGGTATACTGGCTATGGGCCTGTATGAATTTGGGTCTTTTGGGTCAAGTTTATTGTTTTTTTTATGATAGGATGAATAGAGGTGAGCTTTAGGGCATCAGGCATGATGCCTTGGGAGAGTGATTGGTTAGCTATGTATTGTATGTTTGCGGCGAGTTCGGCTTTTGTGGACTTGATCCATGATACTGGGCATGGGTCAAGAGGGGAGGTTGTGGTATTAATCATTGTTATGATCTTAAGGAGGTGTTTTTGGTCGACCATGTGAAACGTTGTCCATTCGTTACTGGTTTTTGGATTTGCCTGCAATGTAGTTATTGTGATAAGAGGTTTACTTTTTAGTTTCTCAGCAAAGTGTGCTGCTAATGTTTGTACACTTATTGTGGATTGTTTAGGTTCTGGTTTCTGTGTCTTAGTCAGTGTTTTTACAATCGTAAATAATTCTCTAGGGCGATTGATGGCCACGTTTATTACTTTAGAGTGTTAATCTCTTTTTGATTTGTTGATTGCATCTTTATATGCATTGAGTAATCTTGTGTATTGTGTATCATAGCAACCTTTCTGATATCTGTGGAGTGTGTTTCAGTTATTGCTTCTGACAGTGTTTACCACTCCGGGGAGTGACCCCAACAGTATTACGTACCATAGCAATGCCCGCAGTGTGCCCGGGACGGTGTGGCGGCCAGGGCTGCCACAACCTCCATATTTGCACAATGCTGGCATAGGTGTGGGAGTGTGTGTATGTCTATCCAGTGTGTTGTGGCTGCCTATAACTTACTGAGCCCACACTGCTTGCACTGTTTCCAGTGTTAGCCTGCCAATGTGCATAATGAGGAGCAAGGTACTGTGGGTATGGCCCTGACAGGGTGGCCTGGGCAGGATGCATCTGCACAGGGTATAGGGCAATGGCTGGGACATTGTAGTGCCCGACCACCACCTGCATGGACAGGGTGGCCACAGCATATCATGCTGGGAGGTCACTCTCACCCTGACTGAGCAGTGACCAAGGCATGGTTAGATTCCCCCATAGTGCTATACAGCATTTCTCTCAAGTGATATTTATGGGTTCTCTTTTCTGGGGCCCAATCACTGACATACCTGCTTGGTGTGTGTGTGCTCACATCCCATTTTTGGGTGCACACAGTTCCTCCAGGAACATGCACTATGTACTAGCTAGCAGACTGTCTGCAGTTAGCATGTGTATGGCTGGAACACCTTGCAGGGTGGAGACTGACTGTGCCCTCTGCTGGTGAATGTCAGATAGTGGTGGGGGACATCTGAGCTTTTCCAGCAGTCTGCCATTGCCTTATGTGATGCATACAAATCTGCATCAACTGCCCTGTATGGTGCCTGTTACCCAGCAGGACTGGGGTTGATGGTCCTCTCTACTGCCACCATTGCAGAGATGTATAATGTGGATCTGTTGGTGGAAGATCCTGTCCCCCCACCCTGAGCCACAGAGGGTGGGTTGGGTGATGCTACATAATCTATGTGCACTGACTTGGAGTGGAGGAGTGGCCTAGTGGTTGGGGCAAGGTACTTCAGGCCGGAAGGTCGGGGGTTCAAATCCCACTAGAGGACAGCAACCTTGGGCCGGAAGGACTGGGGTTTCTAGTCCCACAGGTGCTCCTTGTGGTCTTGGGCAAGCCACTTAACCTCCCATAGCCCATGTTCCCTGTAAAATAGTTATCTCCAAGTTATAATGCCCTGTTCAATGTAATTTCAGTTTGTTCAATGTAAACCGCACTGATGCAGAATAACGTGGTATATAAGAGAATATAAATAAATAATCTGCTTTTGGGTCCAAACACCCCCCTTCACCTATAACATGTGACCATGGCACCCACACAGGATATATACTATTCTGGGTGCATCATAGTCCACAAAGGCTAGACATGAATGGGAAACACAGGTGTATCCTATTATCACACGCTAGCACTGATGGGGACCTGTAGCACAGCCTATCTTAGCCAAGCCAGGTGCTGCGGACCTGGTGCTGGGTGCCCCACCTCACCCTCAGAGTGAGCACAGGACCCGCACAATGTCACGGTCTGTAGCTACTCTGTGCCAGTAAACACACATGGTCAGTTCCCCCTACCAGGCCTAGGTGCTGTGGGGGTGCATACCCCATTATGTGATCAGCTGTAGACTGCTGATCTGCATGTTCAGTGCATCATGGGTACGGGTGGGTTTACCCTATCCTGGTAACCACAGCAGACAGTTTGTGTGGTGAACTGCAGTCTTTTTGTAGCCAGCCAGCAGCTTGGTAGTAGCTATAGAGATGTAGCCTACTTGTTACTTCACTGACTGTGGAGGCAGAGGTCATGGGTTTGATCCCACAGTGGTGTTATTTAATAAGGCTCTCTGAGACTTTTCCTTTTAATTTAAATCATTGCTGCCAGCAAAATGCACCCTCACAGTGCTGTAACCTTAAGGTGACTCATAAGGTGCCCTATAGGGCACATTAGAAGGTGCCTTGGCGGACAGGGCACTTTATAATGTGCCCTATGGAGTGCTTTATAGGGCACCTTATGTGACACCTTATGTTATGGCACTGTGAGGATGTTTTTGCTGGCAGCACTGATTTAACTTAAAAAAGGAAACGCCTCAGACAGCCTTCTTACATAACACCACTGCAGGATCAAACCCATGACCTCTGCCTCCACAGTCATTGCAGTAACCAGTGGGCTACATCTTTATAACTTCTAACACTGCGCGGGCATGAACATAGGGTTAACGCGCGTTAACGTGCCATGGCGCCCACTATCGCGTGATACAGATTCTTGCTACCTTGCCGCCGGAACGCCCACTCCTTATATGGCATCCTTCACATTATCGCTGCAACTAGCGCCAGTAACATTAAGACGGTTTAGTAAACATACCCCTAAGTTACAATGTAAACTGCTTTGACTAAAATGATAAAGCGATATTAAAACAAATCAAAACCCTGTTAAATAAATAAATAAATAAAAACTAAGAATGCTCTATAAATAGTTCTATGGCAACATGCCCCTATTAAATATAATGCACAAAGTCACTGTTCTCTGTTACATCGTTTAATCTGTTTAAATTCCAAGTTCTATGTGCACTGACTTGTTCTATGCAAACGTTATTTAACCTATTTAGATTTTATGTACACTGCCTTGACCTCTGCAAAAAGTGGTATAAAAGCACAGCCAAATAAATAAATAAAATGTCGGGCTAGGGACTTAATCAAGTGCAACATGTTTGGGGATTGTTGAAAACCAAAGGCACGGAGAAAATAACCCTCACTGCGCTGCAAATTCCGTCCTAGCAACCCTACTGCAGAAACTCGATGGATCACATTGGTCGTTGTCTGCCGTCAATCACCATGTCATTTTTAGAATAATAGAGCCAACTAGCTATGGAGCTGAAACCTGGACCTGTACGTAACAAACAGCATAAGAAAGCATAGCGCCGAGCTAAATCAGAATTGTTTTTTTCTAATCTTTAAGTTCTCACTTCTCCTTCCCCATAACCACCTTTCATTTTACAGATCGTAAATGCGTTCATATATTTTTATTATACTAACCATGACCCATAAAAGATTTGCGATGGAGAGAGGGAACAATTTACTGATTAGAGCAGCAGACTGAGACCTATGGAAGTCTGACTTCAAAACCCTGCTGAAATTTCTCAAGTCCGTCAGATTTTTTAAAAATGTTTTATTTACCAAGTCAAATAATGCCATTCATTTATATCATGAAGCCAAGAAATCAAGCAAAAAGTAAAAGAAATTCTTAATATAAATTAGTCCACAACTAGGGGAGTTTGCAAAAAGTTAAGGAAAAAGAAAACAGCTGGCTTATGGGACGAAATAAACAGAGTATTTAAATCAACTTGCCCTTGCCCTTTAGTACCAGAATATCCTGACACTTCCTCTGGGTGTAACAGAAAAAAATCAGGAAAGATTTGGACTTTTGCAGCCAAAAACAGTGCTTGCATGTATTTAACATATAAATTCAGGACAGTGTTCCACAGAAGACTGTCTAACCTACTGAAGAGGGCTTTAAACTAGATTCATTGGGGATAGGTGAAGAAAGTCCTCAGGTAATACCTCTGTAGAAATGGGTAAAAGGGGCAATGTCTGGAAAGCAGTGTGCATTAATGCCCAGTAGTATGGGAAATAAGATCCCAGATGTTGAGACTTTAATGGAAGAGGCTGACTTGGATTTAGTGGCGGTTACGGAGACTCACGGACAACCATGATTGGGATGTAATTATGCCAGGTTATATTTTATTCAGGAAGGACAGGGTAGGAAGAACAGGAGAAGGACTGGCACTATATGTTTACAAGGGAAGGAGAAGGCACTGTGAGTTAAACTAGAAAAGGACTACAGTAGTTGGAATGGAAGGACAGATTGGATAGGCCATATGGTCTTCTCTGCCATCATATTTCTATGTTTCCATGTTCCTATTCGGCTGGAGGGCAAAACCAAAAAACAATGTGGCTCTATCTTACTACATCCAGTGAACGTTCCAAAACCGTAGTTAGGTCCAAATTTTCCAACTAGGCAGTCCTTTGGTCTTCAACTTCTCTTTCAGTCTTAGCTCAAGCAACAGGTATTGCGCCTGTACAGTGGAAAGCAAAACATCTACAGGAACTTTCATGATCTTATGCAAATACTTATGAACCATTTCTCCTGGAGAGAACAAGGGAGACTTTGCCTTAAATTATTCCTCCTAATCTGATTCTCCAAGTACTCCGGTTTCCTGGGCATTAAAACCTTATTCTTGGCCTGTGAACTGCTGAGGGCTTGGAGTTCCTCTAGAGGACCCTCCAGTAGAGCCGCATTAGCAGTCTGCTGCTCATGACTGACCTCCTCCACAAGGCAGTAACAAATGATAAATCATCATTAAACTTCCCAGCAATAGACAAAAGGGAGGTGTTTAAAGCAGTAAGAGAGTCCCATAGTGTCTCTTATGTTACTCATACTGCAGGCGTTTTCAGCTTACTGGGGCCCAGTAAACCCCTCATTACTTCCCCAAAGTGATTTCCTTCCACCTTAGCTCCAGGACATGATGATAAAATTGTCTGTTCTGTTCTCTTTTCCATGGGAGAAATCTCTGCAGCCGGAGTGCCCTCTTCCCTCCCCTTCTCCAGAGTGCTTGTCATACCAATTGCCAGTGTTTCCATTTCTATGGTTTTCCTGCCCTACTGGCTATCTTTTTGCCCAGGTCATAGGAAAATTTGCGGACCACGGGTTGCGGTTTGTTGCCTGCACCCGTTTTGGGTGAGAAAATTGTAGAAATAACGCGAAACAAAAACAAAGGCAGCTGGTATCTTCCTTTTTTATTTTATTTATTTATTTATTTTATTTAGACAGTTTTGTATACCGCCTTATCCTTCAATCAAAGCGGTCACAACACAATTGGGGGATACATTTAACACGCGGGGATATGAGACACATACACTAATACTTACAGAGAACATGGGCTATGGAGGGTTAAGTGGCTTGCCCAAGACCACAAGGAGCATCTGTGGGACTAGAAACCCCAGTCCTTCCGGCCCAAGGTTGCTGTCCTCTAGTGGGATTTGAACCCCCGACCTTCTGGCCTGAAGTACCTTGCCCCAACCACTAGGCTACTCCTCCCTCCTTTTTGGCATAAAGTCAGCCCTTGGTTGCATCTCATTGGACAGGTCAAAGTGCTGGCCAATGAGATGATGAAGGATGGGCGGCAACCTCTCTTCCCTTCCCAAATGCACCATGATGTCACTTGAGGGGCATGTCTCCATTACAGGGAGCCATGACGATACCTGCTGGTGTCAGAGGGTGAGGGCAAAGGGGGGGGGGGGGGTCACTTGTGTGTGTGTGTGTGTGTGTGTGTGTGTGTGTGTGTGTGTGTGGTTTGAATGTTGCACAGGAGGATCGGCTGTGCTCATATGCAATTCTGGAGGGAGATGAATGCCTGGACAGTACCTGGACCATAGGACTGCAGCGTCACCAGGTGCCAGTGTGATTAGACAGAATAAATCAGAACAGGTCACTTGACGGCACTACAAAATTAATAAATAAATTTAAAAAAGATCCACAGAATGAGAGCATTTAACAGTTCAAACAGCACTAAGACATGCCCAGAAGCACCATCATTGGTCTCTAAAAATGTGCACATCTGTAGAGAGCGATGAGGGTGCCTTTGGGCATGCATTAGTGCTGTTTGCACTGTTGAATACTCCCATTCTGAGGGCCCCTTATTAATGGCAGGGATATGTTTTGACATTTCACTATGGAGACCCTCTTCTGATTTTTTCTGGTCCATATTTAGCGTTGTACAGACTGTTGTCAGAGATGACCAATGCAAGCATAACTAAGGATGTCTTCTACCGCTATGTATGTTGTGATGCAAGGTATGTCATGATGAAGATATCACTTCTACCTGCTTTTATACTATCTTAGAGTGCAGAGAGATCACTTTACAGTGTTCTGGGCATGCAACAGACTGGCATCATGCATCAACATTTATGTATTTATTTATTTAGTATACCGCTACTTCCAGCGATCAGCAGCGGTTTGATTACAGATCGGAAATTGTCAGATCATGACAGGAAATTTTTGAGGTATAAACACATTGATTAGACAGGAAAGCACAGCACACAGAGAACTATTTTACAGGGAACATGGGCTATGGAGGGTTAAGTGGCTTGCCCAAGACCACAAGGAGCACCTGTGGGATTTGAACCCCAGTCCTTCCGGCCCGAAGTACCTTGCCCCAACCACTAGGCCACTCCTCCACTCCTCACCAGTATTCATGTGTAGTTTGCATCAGCACAACACTATCAGTGAGAGGAGCAGCGTAGGAGATGCACGTTTTACGGGGGGCATGACTGTTCGCGGGTAGATAGTGGAGATGGGTGGTATTGAAAATGGCCATCTTTTCAGAATACATTGAGTGCGGGGACATACAAAGCCATTTGCTGCGTAAAGCAATGTCTCGTACTCCATAGTGCTTTGTTCATGCCGTGCTGAACGGGTCTATGTCCCCGATTCCAAAACCACGAGTGCATCTATCCCTGAGGCTGCAGAATCATGTTTAAATCAGGACCATTTTCAATTTGGACATGCCCATAGGCTGGCATTGTGCTTCACATGCATAACTTTGCACTTGCCCACATTAAATTTCACCTGCCATTTGGACACTCATTCTGCCAATTTCTCAAGGTCCTCTTGCAATTTCTCACAATCCTCTCGTGATTTAACACTTTGAATAATTTTGTGTCATCTGCAAAGTTGATCATCTCACTCGTTATTCCCATTTCCAGGTCATTTATGAATATGTTAAAAAGCAGCGGGGCCCAGCACAGATCCCTGGGGTACTCCACTATTCCCTTTTCTCCATCGAGAAAACTGACCATTTAATCCTACTCTGTTTTCTTTTTGCTAGATCCCAGTCCACAATAGGACGCTGCCCCTATCCCATGACGTTTTAATTTCCTCCCTCTCCACAGTCCGACAGCAGCAATGTGTAGCTTGTGTTCTTCTGGTGTGCATGAAAGCCTGCGTCTTCTGCTTGTTACAGCATTACATGCTTTGGTGTATACTGTACCTAATTTCAGTGATGTGCATGCAACTTGTTTTAGCAGTGTGTGTTCCCAACTGTGGGTGTGTTCCTTCTTCGGGCAGTGTGCACTTTGCTCCAGAACTGTAGAGGGGCTGCCAAGTGTGCTTACACATCCCAGAATGCACCTTCAACAGCTCAGAGGTGCCCCCTAGTGGTCACAGAAAATGGCACGGACAGAGAGACTATAAATCTTTATATATAAACAAATTTCTTGTGAAACTATCTATAAAAAAAGACTTATAGTTAGAATCTCAAGTCGTTTTCTACAATTTTCATTTAGCAAAAATAACCTTAATTCATTTTGAAGTGCAATTTCTTTTAGATCCATTACTATTTTTCATACATCACACTCATTTGGTCACAAATTATTCTGAGGAGAGTCTGCTGCAATGTTGTCGAACCTAGAGCGGTCGAAAGACTGTGCAAGTGCATGATCGCTGAAATATCAAGATTTGCCATGCATTTGGGGGGGATTAGTCCTGTCTCATGATTTACTGCTGGTTGTCTGGGATTATACCACTCAAACAGCGTTCGGTTGTTGGACATTGGCTAAGACATTTTTCTCAGTACCAGTCAAGATTTGCTGGCAGGGAATAGCAAAGTCTTCTTGTCTGCAGCACATAAGTGGGGGATGGAGACATGCATTTACCAGTCCCCACCATTAGTGATGTCTAGAAGGGAAGAGACTACTCTTGCAGCAGGTTAACCACATGGTGACTTAATGGGTGAGGGGTCGCAGAGGATCTGAGACTCCAGCAAACAGGTGTCACCACTCTGAGCAGAATAGTTATGAAAGGCCTCTCTGTGCTTAACGTGGACTCAGCCAGGTGTCACACAGACTGAACGATATAAGAAAACCGCAGACACAGGAGAAAAGATTAGGACAATAAAATCCAGTCCTGCTGAAAAGTCCTCTTGAGAGGTCAATGCTCTGTAACTGCTTTTACCGGGATCTGTAAAGTTACAATGGTGTTAATAAAGCTGCAAACATGTTTTTTTGCTACTAGCCTTGTCTTTCGTGTGTTACATATGTATAAATAAAGTTGGTTGGAGAAAGGAGGGGGAGGTTTGAATGGCTAAGGATGCAAATGCCAACAGTATTGGGAAGAGAGTATGAAAATTACCTGATTTTCCTCCAGGCACATCCCTATTGCTGTCACCCCAGGATCCATTAATCCCTAAAATCAACCATTTGTCCTAGTGACCTTTCTTCTCCCTCTGGGTCTAAAATGTCTTGTTTTTCAGATAGACAAACGAGTCCTATGGGACCTTTGTACACCTCCATCACTGTAGCTCGGAGATTAATGATATCAATTTATACTCATAGGACAATGCCATTGGCAGCCCTGTATACAGTACAAATTAGGCAGTAGCCATAAACAGGTTTCTTCCTATGAATGAAAATCTGTTATTCCATATGGAAAGTTCCGGGCATCTCGCTTCCCCACGGTGCCACACTGAAACAATTTAATAATGGGTGATAACCCTCTCAGTCTACTATTTCGATCGAGGGGATTGAATTAGCATTCAGGAAATCGTGATGACCAGTGGAGCAGAGCGCAGCTTATATGTACATCAAATAGTTTTTGGATATGGCTAGAGCTAATAAGAGCAATAATAAAGCTCGAGCAGGAAACTGGAATACTGGAGAAGCCTAGGGGGAAATGATAAGGAAGCCGGAGAGACGCTTCCTCTAAATTACAGTGTCACTCTCTGAATGAAAGGCCACAATAACTTCTGTTAGAAATGCATTTGTGATGAAGTAATGGTAAATAAAGACTTAATGAAACACAAAGCTGCATAAAAATGCTTATGTTGAAAAGATTAGAGGCACGTACCAGTACTGCACGCATGTCTCACTTTCATCTTCTTTGGGAATATGTTACCTTAGACGTGCTTTGACGAGTCATCAGCAGCACACAGTGGGGGGGGGGGGGGGATAATTTCAGAACGAGGCATCTCTGTGACAAGCCTAAGAAAACACCAGTTTTAATGCCTATTTTATGAAGGCAACATAGGTGCCTACCTGCTTTTATTAAATGGGCTCTTAAAACTATCCCCAGGAGTACACTAATTCTCATGCACAGCTGGACACCCGCCTCAAACAAGATGTAATTATGTGTATACACTTTAGGTACGCGCTCATGCTTTTTATAAAATATACGTGTGCACTGCAACCCTGCCGCTGCTCCACTCACTCTGCAGTCCCAGGAACATGTCCATGTGTGCACCTCTTGTCAGAGGGTATACTTCCAGGTGTGTTTCAGCTATGCGGTTCTAGGCTTTACTTCCGGAAAATGCCCCCTATAAAGAAGTAATAATCAACCCAGTAACAGTATTAGGTTGTTTTCAATGGTCTATGGAGGGGGTTATGATTGTTGTGGTTTGTTTGCTTTTTATTATACGATGCCTTGAACGTCTTACACAGGCATGTAATTAAGTGCTATAAATACATACTCCAGATGTGGTATGGTCTAAACCAGGGCTTCCCAAAACTGTCCTAGGGACCCCACAGCCAGCTGGGATTTCAGGAGATCCAGATTTATGTAAATAAATATTCATTGGTGGGCATCCTGAAGCACAACTGACTGTGCAATTACCAGAACAGATTTAGGAAGCCATAGACTAAACAAAGAATTCAGCCTATACATAACTAAGAAGGGACACAGGTAAGGTAACGTATAAACGTTTTATACTCAGATGAAAGAACGTTTCACAGCAAATCACAAACCTCCTAGGATTTATTAGCCATTCTGACATGCTTGTTGGTCCTTTGAAGATAACTCACAGAGGGGCATGTTTACTAAACCGTGCTGACCGCTAGCATAGGGCCTTGCATTAGAAATCCAGTGCTAGGGGGGCGGAGCTAGCTGCTGAGCAAGATGGTTGCCTGAAAGGTCTGCTTTGGTGGCCTGATCTAGATTGCTAGCCCTCCCGGGATTCTTCCCCACTGTGCTTTTTTTAACAGATCGTCTTGTAGACGATGACTACTCTTAAGCCAGCACAATTGGAATATTCAGTGGTAGCAGCAGAAGGGGTAAAAAGATCCAAACTGGAACCTCTCTTTCAAAATGGTACAGAATAAAGACTCAGAAGAGGGTTTGCGGGAGATCTTGATTGAGATTTGGCATGTTAAAGAACTGGTGACATCTATTGCGGAAGCCTTTGGGAACGTACAATTGAAGTTAGTGGAAGTTAAAGCTCAAATTGCTATCTTTTCAACATGTCTTGATGCGGCTGTTGCCATGCTTCAATGACAAGAGGAACTACTCCAACAGGCCGGGAAAACGTCTAAATGTATGGCTCAGACAGAACACCAGTAGGAAGACCAAAATAATCATTCTAGGAGGAATAATATTCTAATTCTGAGAATACCTGAATGAGCAGAGTTCCAGCATTCCTTTGAATTGGAACGAGCACATCGGGTTCCTTCACATAAAGTCTCCTCCTCAAAGTATCCCAGACCATTTGTAATCAAAGTACTCAGATATCCCCCAACTTTGCAAATTCTCCAAGCTGCACAATTCCAGACAGAAGTGCCATACAAGGGACATAAGATCCTGTTTTTCCTGGATTTGAGCAAGCCTACTATTGATCAGAGTAATTAACTGCTGGGTTGTCGACCTCAGTGACAGACTCCGGGCCCACTAAAGTCTCTACTAACCTACAGGTATAAGGGTAATGGTGCATAACACCACCTGCACCTTTGAAGACATTGACTCCCTTCGGGCCTTTCTTAGGGAGTTTGATAATATGGATACCCAATGACCGAGCGCTACCACCATGGACGCTCTGAGATGAATGCTGCCATTAGACTCGTACATATTTCGATGAGTACAGACCTCTGGCCGTCAGTTTGCTTCATGCTGGTCCTTGTGCTGGCCTTCCCAGTATAGCAAACCCTAGACACTTTGCTGTGTGGTGGGCTCATGTTCTAGGCTTGGACTGTTATTTGTCTAATCTGATGGCTATGGGTAGCTAGCCGAGGCGGACTTTCTAAGTAGGAGATACATGAATCAGGCTATGTGTATGTATGGCATTTTTTTTAATAGTTCCTTATTACCATTTTAATAGAGTTCCTTTGCTACTAGTTATGTCTCCCCCTAGGAGTCTAATTAAAACGTGTGGTGTGGAACAGAAGGGTGTGTGGAGGGGTGGGATATAGGTAGGGAGGGCATTGTGGGTACTACTGCAGCCCTTCAGGCCTGTTTTGTTCACTATGTGCAGGTTAGCTCCACTGTACATTTTGATACTGTTTCTAGTTCATTTTATAAGTGTCCCTGACTCGGGTGGCTTCTTGAGGTTTCTGTTTCTTAAATTGCTTAAGCTGGCTGAAATTCTATATCATGTATAAGTTTGTTCCATTAAACACCCATATGCGAATCCTATGTGGCCTGACTCAGCAGATGTCTTTCTTAACTCATGCTAAATGGCTGAATTTGCGATGACAGATAAGCCCCTAAAATATTTCTCTCTCAATGTTAAAGGGCTTAATAACCCTATATTGCCAAAGGGAAACTGGAAACTCATCTTTCCCAGTCTGAATCGTTAAAACTGAGTTCTGGTAGTTATCTTCACATAGCTGCTTCCCCTGCTTATAAAAAGGTGGGATCTGCATATTGGTGAGGGGAGCCTTTCTACTTACCATTCTTCAGACTAGGGCTGATCCAGGTGGCAGATGGGTCAGGATCCAAGTACAGCAAGGCATGCTGATGCTTACTCTCTCCACAGTATACGCCCCTAATCAGGAAGATCAGGGCTTTTTTCAAACACTGGTGCAAGAGTTGACTGATAGGACACCTACTGCTATTGTCCTGGGAGGAGGCTTTAATTTAATCCTTGACCCCTTATTGGATCATATCTTGTTTAGGATCCAGCAGAAGGTTAAGTCCCGAGGGGTTTTACAGTCGATTATAGACAGGCTGGGGTTTGCAACATCTGATATCGACAAAATATACATTTGTTTTCTCTTTCCATAAATCTCATACCCAAATTTATTTCTTTCTCACTTTGAAGTCTCTATTATCCAATGTAGTAGCCACTGACATTAAAGGTATGGTTGTCTCTGATCATGCTGTTATTACAGTATCTCTTCTCTGTAATCCACTCCCCACGGCGTCTTGGAAACTCAATAAAAGCTTCCTGTCTGATGAGAGTTTTTGTCACGTCTATAGAGCAAGCCATTCAAACGTATTTCTCTTCAAATAGGCTGACAGATACATCTATTTGGGCTTGGTGGGAGGCCTTTAAAACTAGTATGCACTCACATATCATATTTCCTATTCCATCCATGCAGTGAGACAGCGTTAAAAATCATCGAAAAATCTAAAAACCCAGAACTGGGCTGGAGAGCGTCTTTTAGTATGAAGGGCAAATGTTGCTGTTTTTCCTCAGCTTCAGAAGCTACATTATCAAAACAATTTATTAGTAAGTTCTGAGCACAACAGCAAGTTTGGATCAACAAAGTCAGTATTGTTTTGAGAGTAATCGGGCAGGTAGATTACTCACAAACTTGCTTTAAGGCACGGAAAGCTGTGATTCAGAGAGAGGTTATCCAGGATAGTCAAGGACAACTTCTCTTGCAAGATACAGCAATCTTAGATCGCTTTAGGGAATTCTATAGTGAACTTTATTGTTTGGAGTGGGCGAAAAGCCCAGCTGATTTTGCAAGATTAGTATCATTTCTAGATAGACTGGTACTATCTGAAGCCCAGGCAACACCACTTGAATTCACTGAGATACTGATGGTCATAGACCACCTAGTGGTGGGGAAAGCCTCGGGTCCTGACAGTTTACAATTATAATTTTACCATGTATTCCAAAAAAAATTGGTTTCCTCTTTGCAAATGCATTATAATACTCTATAAAAGAATACGAGTGGTGTGTGGCGATCACGGGCGCCTTTATTTGTAAAACTCCTATGCATTTTGGCTGCTACCTTCCTCAGGGGGTAGATAGCTTGAAAAAATAAATAATACAATCAAAAACATTAAGAACAGGTATAGCTGTCAAAATAAGATAGGTACATAAATAAATAATTTAAAAACATATATGAATAACTGAGTAAAAACATACAATAAAACACATAAACATAAACCATCAAAATCATGAACCATTAAGATAATCAAACAAAGGGCAGAAGGATGTGACAAACCTAACACCTTATCTGAAACCCATATGTGGGAAGAGAGATGAAGACGTACAATAGGAATCCGATTATGAGAAGCCATACTCGCACTCTGTGATTGTCCTTTGGAGAACGAGTGTTACACAAATATACTCCTGTTCTAAAATAATGAGAGATAAAATATAATATAGAACCATAATTTGTATACAAAAATACTATGCTAATGGAGGTATGGGAAAACACAGGAAGAAGGGGGACAACGGGAATGAATAGTATTCTGTCAAAACCAAACCATAGTGAGTGAAGCCATTTGTATAGCGAATAGAAAAGTTGTAAACCAAATGTTCACAGACCATATGAATAAAAAGGGATTTATTATCCAGCTTTAATTATAAAGGGGATATATAAAAAATCAGAATTCTCCTCTTCTCGAATAGTAAAACAAAAATATCTTCTGGTGCCAAACCGATGGAGATAATGAGAAAGTGATAGGGGAAGGGGAATAACGTAAGTTGATAGTGTTCCCTTGTCCTGTCATGTTGGAGCCAGACCGTATTTAATGCAACCAAATGTACAACATAAAAGAAAACTGTAAACTAAAATAGTCACAGACTAGCCAGTAAATTTCATTAAAAACAGAAGAGATGTTTGTCAAAATTAAAAAGACTAGATTGAAGGCTGCGCTATGCAAATACAAATTCAAATGCTATACGTGAAACTAATTTAAAATGTATCAGTGGGAAAATCCCATTGTTGCAATCGAGAGCAATGGACGCTATGTTAAACTCGAACTGTGCACATCTATATCACAAAATCTGAACATACCGTGCCCAAAAGGGAGTCTTCTCACTTCTTTCATGTGGAACAAACTTATGAATATGGTAAATTCTATGCTGGTGTGATATGTTGTGAAGACAATTAAAGCGTTCGGAATCACGGCAAAATAGAGGTTAGAGGTCACTATTTGAAGGGCCAAAAAATGCTAATTTTAAAATAAATAAAATTGATATGTATATATAAAATAGCAAATATCGGAGAGCCAACTAAAAATTAATGAGTGCAATCGAAATCAATGATCCCATAGACAGACAAAGACCAAGGGCTAGCTAAGTAAGTACAGTGTAAACAATGAAGCGAAAAATGGCAAGGACATGGAAAATTATTTGCCCATGGGAAAACAGAAAAGGACGGAATGGGGGAACGAAGAAGGGGAAGGGGAAAGGGGGAGGGGGAGAAAGAGAAGGAAGGAGGGTGAAAGGGGCAGGGGAGAGAGAAAAAGGGGGAGGAGAGGGAAAAAGGGGGGCAGGAAGGGAGGAGAAGAGGTAAAAACAATAAACTCATAAAAATGTTATAAAATACATAAAAACAAAATAAACCAAAAAGGAAACTGAAAATAAGAACAACTATAATACAATGTATTCATAACACAACTAAAATGAAAACCAAAGGATGTCATATAGACCAATAAAAAGATCATAAAAGAAAACTATAAAAGAAGGGAAGGAGGGCTGAGCAGAGGGAAGAGGGGCAGGGGAGGGTATAAAAATATTATAAAAGACATCATTCAAACAATAAAAACAAAGTAAAACCAAAAAAGGAAATCACACCTAAGAACAACTATAAAACCATATATTAAACTTCCGGTGATGCGGTGAGCCCGTGCGGTCACACGCCGCTCGAGCTCTGGGCCCCCTTGCTCCTCCGGCGCCGCTGAATGATTGACCGGGGCTAATTTCGGGGTTCCCACACACCCCCCGAGCTCCCTTGCCCAGATCGCAGCCCGGTGGGATGATCCGGCGCTCCCCTCTCACCTGCACCCGAAGATTTGAGGAGGCGGCCTGGATCCACGCGGCTCGCGCTGCAGGCGCCGCGCTGGAGTGAGTGCCACGTGGCGGGGTGAGTAGGCCAGTCGGCGAATCTGGACAGCCTGCACGGGATTGCAGGGGGATCCCTGCGGCGGCCGCGGCTCCACGGCTGGTGCTCGTCCCCCCCTTTCTGCCTCCAGCTCGTCTCCAACTTGTGCCTTGAGTGGCTGCCTGACGCGGGAAAGACCAGGGGAGGCTGAGATCCCTTATCGGGCCCGGCTGTGGGCTGCCCCTTGTTTTGCCTGCTTCCACCCCCACCCCAGGGGACCCACAAAGGACCGAGCAGAATTGACTGGGGCCCTCCTCTCCCCTCCATAGGAGACAGTGACCCGTGCCTCCTTTTGCCAGTTGGGAGCCTGCGACTTGTCTTTTGCGCTGGGGCATGCAGGACTGAGCCTTGCCCCCCCTGCCTCCGGCACCCTGGAGTTTCTGACCGGCGCCCTGCTTTCACCATCGAAGAGCCTGTAACCTGTGCCCTGCACCCGGCCTCCAGTGCATAGGAGCCCGAGACTGAAACTTCATCCCCCCCTGCGTGTAGGGGCCCGGGACTGGCGTTCTTTCTTCGGCGTACTGCCCCACCTTTGGCACCTGGGGGCCCCAGATCTATACCTACCCCCGGTGCATCGGTGCCCGTGACCCAGGCCTTCCCTCCAGCGCTCGGCCGACCGAGATCCCTGCCTTTCATCTAGCGCCTCAGAGCCCTGAACCCACACTTTATCTCCTGTGTACAGAGGCCTGAGCAGCCCAGGCGACACCTGAGGCTCGGATCTGGGACTGTGCTGCGAACCGAGGAGGTCGACGACTGAGGCCCTCATCGCTCGGCGTGTGGAGCGGGGACGGGAGAGAGACCCCCCCTCCACCTGAGTGGACTACAGCAGAGGCCTTGGCGATGGCGGCAAAAGGAGGCCGCCGGGTGGAGAAGGAGAAGACCCCCCTGCCGCCCAGGGGGGGGGAGCAATCCTCACCACTGAAGGGGGAGGCTAAGACTGCAGCAGAGATGGTGGACGAAATTTCCATAGCCGTAGCGGGGGCGCTGTCTGCTCAGTTCGAGGACCTGCGGGGCCGTATGGACCTTGTCCAGACCTCAGTGGAGGCCTTGGGCGGCCGACTACAAGAGGCTGAGCACCGGATAGAGAAGTCAGAGGAGCACGTGCTGGAGCTACAGCGGGAGATGGCTTGGGTGAAAAAACTGCTTCAGGGGCAGGAAGCCAAACTAGATGACCTAGAAAATAGATCCCGCCGCAATAACCTGAGATTTCTTGGGATCCCAGATACCGTCGAGGATCGGGACCTACAATCCTACTTAGAAGATCTGGTGAAACAACTCCTGGCGAATGAACCTGAAGGTGCCTCAGTGCAAATAGAGAGGGCACACCGGGTTGGACCTAGGAGGACCAACGATACCCGACCCAGGGTGACCATAGCACGGTTCCTGAGATTCCCACAGAAAGAAGCGGTCTTGCGTGCAGCGCGAAAGAAAGGGACCATTCAGAAGGACAATGCCCGGATACGTATTGTTCAGGATTACTCAGCAGCCCTGGGGCAGCGGCGACGAGATTATGGACCATTGTGCCAGACCCTGATAGACAATAATATTAAATTCATGGTGCAATATCCCGCCCGATTGGTCTTCACCCATGATGGGATCCGTCGGACTTTTGACTCCGCAACAGCAGCAACGCCCTACGTGGAAGAGATACGGTGGAGGGCCGCAGTGGCAGCCGAGTCCTGAGGATCGGAGGTGAAGACTATTGCCTTGGTGAACAAGTTTAGAGCATCCTGCTTTGGACTGTAAAGTGATGGTGATGGTAATTGGTGTGGGGGCGGAGGGTTGCCGGGTTTGTCTTGACTGCCTTTAAGTAGAGATGTTGGTTGTTTCTTCTGGGTGTAGGGGATGAGCGGGGAGAGGCCCGGGGGGTGGTTGTGTCTTTGGGGGGGCCGGGGGGGAGGGGTGGCCTGTAGCGGAATCGGGGCGCTGGAGGAGTGGGGGGTACCACACGCATCTAGGAATTCACTGAAGAGGAGAAGAGGATGGTAGTAGAAATAAGGAATCGAAGGGGGGCGGAGGGAGGGAGGGGGAGGGAAGGAGGGGGAGAGGGAGTAGTAGTTAAGGGGGGGGAAAGGGGGGAAGGGGGGATAGGGGGTGGGGGGGGAGACGGAATGCTGTACTTTTGGGGACCAGTTGAGGTAGGGACGCCGAGGACTGTCTTTGAAGAGCTATGGGGGAGGACCCCAGGCTGGGGGGGGTGTCTTCCCTATATTCTGTATGGTATATAACAGACATTTCTGTGCCCAGTTTAATAATACATGCCACTTAAGATAATCTCCTGGAATGTTTGTGGCCTGGGTAGTCCGATCAAACGGGCAAAAATTTTGCAGGCCCTGGCTAGGCAGGGAGCAGACATCGCTATGCTTCAGGAAACCCACCAGACTGCCGACGAACACCGTAAACTCTGCCGGGAATGGGTGGGACAGGTCTGGGGGGCCCCAGCTCTTGGTAAGAAGGGAGGGGTAGTGCTTTTGATACACAAACGTGTAAGGATGGAGGTGGTGAAAGACCTCGTTGATCCGACGGGCAGATATGTACTGGTGCGGGGAGTCCTTGAGGGGAAGCCGGTAGTTCTTGGTAGCGTGTACTGTCCCAATGTACTCGATTTGTCCCTGTATGCGCGCATTGCCTCCACACTTGAGACGTGGCCGGAGCTCCCCGTTATTCTGGGGGGGGACTTCAACGGGGTCATGGACGTCGATCTCGATACCTCTAAAGCGGGGGAGCAAAGAGAAAGAATGGCGACGGTTTGGGCAATGCGACGTTTCTGTTCCAGGCTGGGGTTAGTGGATCCATGGCGATTACTACATCCGGTCGAGCGGGACTACACACACCAATCCCGAGCCCATGGCACAAGTGCACGTATAGACTACTTGTTGTTATCCGCTGGGCTGTTTGCCAAGGTGGGGGACGCCCAGATAGGGCCTGTAGAGATATCTGACCATGCATTTGTGTGGATGGAAGTCTTCTGGAGTGGGAGTACTTCACGGGCCTTCCAATGGCGTTTTCCATTGGAATTATATAGAGACGCCCAATTTCGCTCATTTATTCAGTGGCGGTGGCAGGAATTCGAAGCCGACCATAGGGGTCATCAAGATGACCCAGAATTGCTCTGGGAAACAGCAAAGGTCGTACTGAGGGGAGATATAATTGGGTTTCTTGCCAGAAAACGACGATTAAGGGCCGAACGTATTATGGCCTTAGAGAGCTTGGTGACGAAATTGCGACGCCGCTGGGCTCACACTCCTACTGCGGGGTTAAAAAAGCAGCTATGGGACTCTCAAATGGAATTAAACGAACTTTTACACCAGAGAGCAAAGAAGTCAGTATTGTATTATCGCTATCAATTGTACCGCTATGGGGACAAGCCGGGGAAGTTATTGGCTCGGTGCCTTCGTGGACCCCGGGGCTCTAAATTGGTGCCCGCTTTGCGAGATGATCTTGGGACCTTACACAGGAAAAGCCCGGCGATAGCGCGTGTCTTTCGCTCCTTCTTTCAGAATCTTTACGCTGCGGAGGCGACTTCTCCCACGCAGATGGCGGATTATGTGAGGGGACTGGACTTGCCTCGCCTCTCAATAGAGCAAAGAGCACAGTTAGATCAGCCAATTACGGTGGCTGAGCTGCAAGGGGCTATTTCCAAAGCCAGTTGCTACAAATCCCCAGGATCCGATGGTCTAGGCGCCAAATTCTATAAACTTCTCAATGAACAGATCTCCCCAACGCTGGCTGCCGTACATAATCGGAGAGCGCAGCAGGGCTCTTTTCGGTGGGGGGCTAACCATGCTCATATTGTTCTTATCCCCAAACCGGCAAAAGACCCTCTTTCTGCGGCCTCGTATCGTCCGATTTCCTTGCTTAATTTCGACCTTAAATTAATGGCTAAGATCTTGGCGGACCGCTTGGCGGAGTTCTTGGGGCAGCTGGTCCATGAGTCCCAGGTCGGTTTTGTTAAGGGGCGATACGCGGTCCGTAACTTACGCAAGATCATCGCGTCTTTAGAATGGGTTCAGCATAGACATCTGTCCTCTCTCTTGATTAGCTTTGACGCAGAAAAAGTCTTTGACAGGGTGGATTGGCAATACTTGCGATTCATTCTCCCTCAGTATGGTTTGGGGCCGTCGTTCTGTAACATGGTCGACAGTTTGTATGCCAATCCTACCGCAGCGATACTCTGTAATGGGGTCATATCAGAGCCTTTTTCGCTGCAGAGGGGGACCCGTCAGGGCTGCCCCCTCTCTCCTCTCCTTTTTGTTCTTTCTTTGGACCCTCTCTTACGCCGAGTGGCGGGTATGCGGACAATCCAGGGAGTAGGTATTGGGCCTCAGGTATTTAAGATTTCGGCCTTTGCCGATGACTTGTTGGTACACTTGCTTTCTCCCGGGGACTCCCTACCCCTTCTTTTACAGGAGTTCCGCGCCTTCGGGCAGTTTGCAGGGTTTAGTATCAATAGGGATAAGTCTGAAGCCCTTGATGTCTCTGGACGACTTCGGGGCAGCTGGGTGGGCGAATTTCCCCTTCGATGGGCTGAGCACCAGTTCCTATACCTGGGGATTGTACTGCCCTGTCATTCAGATCACCTATATAGGACTAACTTGCGACGGATGTTGACCAAGGTGAGGACTCAGCTGCAGGCGTGGCTACCCCTCCCTCTATCCCTTATGGGAGAATTGCAGCGATCAAATTGGTCCTCCTGCCGCGGATCTTATATTGGCTACAGACCCTCCCTGTTTGGATCCTTCGTCGGGATATCAGGCGCTTTGAGGCGGAATTTCGGGGCTTTCTATGGAGGGGGTCGAGAGCTCGTATCTCTTATCGTAGACTAATGGGGAGGATCCGTGGGGGGGGATGGGGGCTCCCAGATCTTGGTGCTTATGTACTGGCTTGTCAAGCCCGCCATTTGGGGGACTGGCTCGGGGATAACGATCTTTATACCCCTAGGGCATTTGAGGAGGCATACGTGGCACCCCATTCGTTACGGGCCCTTTTGCACCTGGAGGTAAGTAGGTGGCCTACGCATTTGGCGGACAGCGTGTTATTGGCCCCGGTTTATAAAACCTGGCGGAAATTGAATGCCTATTGGGGCCATCGGTGGCAGGTGTCGAGCTGGTTACCTATTCGGGGCAATGCCAATTTTACCCCAGGCACTGAAACCGCAACGTTTCGTCTGTGGGGGGAGAGAGGAGTGCATACTCTGGGCCATGTGGTGGACCTGGCGGGCAAACCTAAGCCCTTTCCCATGCTATCCCGCGAATATGAATTGGGGCCCCTACATTTCTTTGCATATATGCAAGTGGCCCACTACGTGGCTTCCCTTCCAGGGTCAGAACTCTGTGGCGACCGCTCGGCCCAGATAATAGCGTTTTTTGGGTTTGGCGAAGTCGAACGGCCGTCTATTCGGACCTTCCATCTTCGGTTGGAGCAGTTTCGACCACAGCCAGACTACAGCGGTGTGGAAAGAGCCTGGGGGGCGGAACTGGGTCGGGAGATTCCCCATGGCACTATTCTGGTGGTCTTCCGGAGAGTGGCGAGCCTGGCAGATGGTGCTCGCTGGCGAGAAATTCAAATTAAGTGTTTAACTAGGGTTCACTTCTCTCCGCGGCGAGCCCTTCGCTGCCATTTGACTGCGGATGGTAGCTGTCCACGCTGTGCGGAGCCCCTGGCGACCTTGTATCATATGTGGTGGGGCTGCCGGCGCATACGCCCCTACTGGCATAGAATTGCCCTATTTATGGCCGACCTCCTTGGACAACCTGTTCACTGGGATGCGGCCTTGATCGTCTTGGATCTCCTGGGTCTCACCTCTCCAGAGGGGAAATGGAGTCGCTGGCTGGTGCGGAAGGCATGTCTGGTGGTTTAGGGCCCAATCCTACGTGGGTGGAGGGACAGCCACCCTCCCTCTTTTTGGGAGTGGCGGAACTCCTTCCATCAACTTATGCTCCTGGAGTGTCGGGCTGCGCGAGGTCATGTGAAGCGATGGTCTGCTTTCTGGTTACCGTGGGAGCCCTATATTCAAAAATTGAGTCCTCGGACACGTAATGTAACCCTGCAATTAGGCTGTTGATAGCCCTGTTTGTATGTGGAGACCTACTGAGGTTCGGTAATGTTATATATATGCTGGTCCGGGTGGGTACTGCTTTCGGGGGGGGAGGGGGGGAAGGGTTTATTGGGGGGGAGGTTGGGTGGGGGAGGGGGGAAGTAGGGGTACAATCCTAAAAACTATGTAACCATCTATGTATCTCGCACCTTGGGGATCAGAGTCCACCCCAGGGAGCGATTGTCTTTTGTTCTGTATTTGATGTCTTGTTTGATGGTTCAAAATAAAATATTGAAAAAAAAAAAAAAACATATATTAATACACTAAAATTTTAAAGCAAAAGATGTCATGTAGACCAATAAAAAAATCATAAAGAAAACTATAAAGGAGGAAGGGAAGGGGGAGGGGAGGGGAAATGTAGCTGAGGCCACCATTGTCTACCACGGAAACCCAGTAGGGACCCACAAAAAATTGGGAATTATAGATTGATTTCACTACTCAGTTTAGATTACAAAATTTATGCCAGGATTCTGGCTACTTGACTGAGTAAGGTTCTTGCCACACACTGATACATCCAGATCAATGTGGGATCGTATTCGGGTGGTCTACGACTGACAATGGCTGACTTCCCTGTCATGTACAGTCTTTAGCACAAGACTCCTCGGTGCCATTGGTAGGCCTATTTTTAGAAGTGGAAAAAACCTTTGATAGGCTAGACTAGTTTATTTATTTATTTATTTAAAGTCTTTTCTATATTGCACTTTTTAAAATCAGCTCGGTTTACAGTCAACAGCAAATTTATACAGTCCCAGCAGGGCCGGTACTGTACTTACAATGAACAGGATTTGCAACTTGGATTAACTGGGGCAACTATGTACAGGCTGCACAGCTAGGCAGCGTAGCAGAACTTTTAAGTAACTATATACAGGCTTTTCTTTTTCAGGTCTTAAATTGGTTTGTCTTTGGTGGTAAATTTGTACAAAAAAGTTGCTTTCTTTATTCTCACTCTACTGCACATATACTAGCTAATTCCATGCTGTTGGCCCCCTTTTTATTTATTTATTTATCTACATTCTCTTATATACTGTGCTATTCTGCATCAGTGCAGTTTACATTGAACAAACTGAAATTACATTGAACAGGGCATAACAACTTGGAGATAACTATTTTACAGGGAACATGGGCTATGGAGGGTTAAGTGGCTTGCCCAAGACCACAAGGAGCACCTGTGGGACTAGAAACCCCAGTCCTTCTGGCCCAAGGTTGCTGTCCTCCAGTGGGATTTGAACCCCTGACCTTCCGGCCTGAAGTACCTTGCCCCAACCACTAGGCCACTCCTCCACTCCACTTTTACCTCTATAGAGGTACTAGACAGGGCTGCCCCATATCCCTTCTTTTATTTAATCTGGTCCTTGAACCCTTGGTGCTACTTATTTGGCAATCTACGAAGACTAGTGGCCTCACTGTAGCTGAACGCCAATACAAACTATCAGCTTTTGCCGATGATCTTCCTTTTATGGATGTCAGGTCTATTCCTACTATTTTAGAGGTTATTCAGGGCTATTCCTGTCTGTCAGCAGTGATCCTTTTCAACAACTACTTCCCAATGGCACTGTTAAAGGTGATCCCTTTCAACCAGCTGATTCCTCCTTTAAGTATCTAGGGATCTACTACTGTCCAAATATTCAGGATACATGAAGTGGAATGCCAGAGAATATATGAATGTTATTTAGACCTATACCACTCGGTGGCCATCACTATTCCTTCTCCTGGTGGGGCCAATTAGACTCTTAAGATAGTACTGGTTCCTAAATTATGTATTTAGTATGTTCCCTCTCATCTATCCTACATATTTTTATAAAATCTTAGAAAAGCGGCTCCTGTCTTTTCTGCGGTGCTGCAAGACACTCTGCATTGCTGCCTGAAAATTAAAGCTCCCTAAATGTAAAGGTGAGGTGTACTTTCCTGACCTCTGATGGCACCACCTTTCTTCTCTCTTAAAACAGGTTTCCCTGTGCAGTCTTGTGGCCCAATATTCATTTGGGACAGCTATGCCCTGCTATGGCGCATAGCCATCACCGCCGACCTCTAACCTCAGATATTCAATGCCAGGGTCATATGCAGCCCCGGCATTGAATATCCACGGTCACCGCACAGCCTCCAATGCCACAGAAGCTAACCAAGACCTTCATGAAATACAAGAGACCACAGAGAGAGGAAGACAGGCATCTGTATTTGGAAAAACTCAGAGAAGCTAGCAAAGTAGTCAGGAAAGTAAAGATTCAAAATGAGGAGGAAATAGCCAATGCAATAAAATGAGGGGATAAGACATTTTTCAGATACGTTAGTGAGAAGAGGAAGGGCAAAAGTGGTATTGTCAGATTCAAGGGTGAAGGGGAAGAATATGTAGAAGCTGATGAGGAAAAAGCGGAATTGCTTAACAAATATTTCTGTTCTATGTTCACAGATGAAGAACCAGGAGCAGGATCTCAGAAAACACCCACAAACAGGAATAGAAGTGAGGGACATCTTGAACAATTTTCAGAACATAGTAACATAGTAAATAACAGCAGATAAAGACCAGCATGGTCCATCCAGTCTGCCCAGCAAATATACGGCAAGAGTAGGTGCCCCCGTCACTCCGTGCAGGCCACCCCTCCCCATGTCTTTGTTTAGGGGTGGACCCACCACTCCATGTAGGACACCCTTATTTGTTGAGAAGTTAGATGGTTCAGTTTATTTTGTTTTTATCCTGTTGCTATAAAGGGATCCGCAATGCTTGTCCCATGCTGTTTTGAATTCCGTCACCGTGTTTGCCCCCACCACTTCCATCGGGAGGGCATTCCAAGCATACATCACCCTTTCAGTGAAAAAATATTTCCTGACATTGCCTTTCAATTTTCAATTTTCCACTGTGTTCATGAGAAACTAGCTCAACTTAAAGTAGACAAAGTGATGGGACCAGATGGGATACACCCTAGAATACTGAGGGAACTTGGGGACATTCTTGCAGCTCCAATGACTGACATTTTCAATGTCTCATTGGAGTCGGGAGTGTTCCCAAAGGACTGGCAAGAGGCTCATGTGGTGCCTTTACAAAAAAGCGGAAGTAAGGATGTGGATGAAAACTACAGGCCGGTTATTTAACTTCGGTGGTGAGTAAATTATTGGAAACGCTGCTGAAAGAGAAAATAGTGAGGTTTCTGGAGTCCAGCGGATTACAGGATCCAAGGCAGCATGGATTCACCAGAGGCAGGTCTTGTCAGACAAATCTGATTGATTTCTTTGACTGGGTGACCAGGGAGTTGGACCGAGGGAGAGCCCTAGATGTGGTGTATTTGGATTTCAGTAAAGACTTTGACACTGTTCTTCACAGGCGACTTATAAACAAACTGAGCACAATAGGGATGGACCCTAAAGTTAATGCTTGGATTAGAAATTGATTGGGTGGGAGGGACAAAGGATACAGGTAAATGGATCTCACTCTGAGGAGAAGGATGTTATCAGTGGTGTGCCCCAGGGATCTGTCCTTGGTTCAATTCTTTTTAACATCTTTGTTAGTGATATAGTGGAAGGCCTGTCGGGTAAGGTTTGCCTCTTTGCAGATGATACCAAAATCTGCAATAGAGTAGACACCCAGGAAGGTGTAGATAACATGAGGAGGGATCTAGCTAAGCTTGAAGAATGGTCTGGAATTTGGCAGCTGGGATTTAATGTTAAAAAATGTAAGGCCATGCATTTGGGCTGCAGCAATCCAAGGGAGCAATGTAGTATAGGGGGTGAAGTACTTTTGTCCACTAAAGAAGAGCGGGGCCTAGGCATAGTTGTGTCTGATGATCTTAAAGTAGCTAAACAGGTAGAAAAGATGACGGCAAAAACTAGAAGGATGCTTGGGTGCATACGGAGAGGAATGGCTAGCAGAAAAAAGGAGGTGATAGTGCCTCTGTATAAATCTTTGGTGCGACCTCATTTGGAGTATAGTGTGCAATTCTGGAGACTGCACCTTCAAAAGGATGTGAACAGGATGGAATCGGTGCAGAGGGTGGACACTAAAATGATTCGTGGCCTTCATTATAAAGCATATGAGGACAGACTGAAGGATCTTAATATGTACACCTTAGAGGAAAGGCGGATAGAGGTGATATGATTGAGATGTTTAAATACCTCCGTGGCATAAATGCACAGGGGGAGAGCCTCTTTCGATTGAAAGCAAGTTCTGCTACGAGGGGACATGGGATGAGGGTGAAAGGGAATAGATTCAGGAGTGATATGCGGAAATATTTCTTTCTGGGAAAGAGTAGTGGATCTATGGAATAGTCTCCCAGTGGAGGTGGTAGAGATGAGGACAGTATCTGAATTCAAAAAAGCATGGGACCAACACAGAGGATCTCTAAAGGTAAAAAGGGGACTGTTGTAGTTGTTATGGAAGGACAGACTAGATAGGCCATGTGGTCTTTTTCTGTCGTCATATTTCTATGTTTCTATGTTTTAAGCAGTGGCAATATTGCACCCAGTCAATGACTGTCGCCACCATACTGCCCCAGACTGTCCATGACATGCCTCAATGCTAAGTGGTTAACATCAGGGCATATAGCAGCATTAGTTGGGGATATTCATCCACATTAAGGGGTATGTTTACTAAACTGCGTTAGTGCAAAACACGTTAGGAGTCGCGTTAGTGAAAGGAAAGCCAAAAAAGGACATGGGCGGGACATCGTAACCACTAACGCGCGTTCCCAAAACTAACGAGCGTTACAGGGCGCCATGGCGCGTTACTGCGTGTTAATCGTATGAAGGCATACAGACACAAAACACGGAAACAGAGCTGTAGCACAATGGTTAGTGTACTGACCGCTGTTACAGGCAGCATGGGTTCGAGTCCCCAGTGTGCCTAACGCAGAAGGCTGGCCCAGGCATCACCCTGTACATTACATAGGGAATGAGGAGGCATGTTTTTCTTTACGTTGAGTAGTGGTTACAGAAATACACCCTCGCAGTGTGCGTAGCCATGTACGTTGGTGCGTGCATGGCTGTGTGCGTTGGTACGGGCGTAGCCCCGTGCGTTGGTACGGGCGTAGCCCCGTGCGTACAAATGTGCGTGGGTACGTGTGTTTTTACCAGCGTGGGTACCTTATATTACAGACTCTTTAGGGTATCTTGCACCTATGCATTATGCTAACAGATGTACGTGTGATGGCCTATGGTGTATCTGAGCCTGTGAGCAGGTGCTGGATTTACCCAGGGTTGGATTGTGCCAGTCACACCCATGATGCACTGCACATGCAAATCAGCCGTCCACAGATACACACCATGGGGAATGCACCCCCACAGCACCTCGGCCTGGTAGGGGGAAGTGACCATGTGCACCCCCACAGCACCTCGGCCTGGTAGGGGGAAGTGACCATGTGCACCCCCACAGCACCTCGGCCTGGTAGGGGGTACTGACCATGTGTTGTACTGGCACAGAGTAGCTACACACCGTCACATTGTGCGGGTACCGTGCTCACCCTGAGGGTGCAGTGAGGCGCCCAGCACCAGGTCCACAGCACCGTCCATGGCTGAAAGAAGCCATGGCGCAGGTCCAAAGCAGTGTTAATGTGTGAGATAGGTAGTTTCTGCACAAACACCTTGGATTTCTCTGTCTGTTTCAGTCAGGTGTTGCCCCCATGCACCGCCACCCCCCTCCCCCAGGGCCGAGGGTGGCAAACAGGTCCTCCAAACAATAGATCCACATTCTACCTCCCTGCAAAGGTGGCAGTAGAGGGGAACAGCAACCCCGATCCTGCTGAGGAACAGACACACCACAGGGCAGTCAATGCAGCTCTGTACACATCCATAACACAATAGCAGACAGACATCAGGCCTGGATATGGAAGCTGCACCCCACCACTATCTGATATTCACCTGCTGCAAGCCACTCCATCACAACACATACCAGCTGCAAACAGTCTGCTAGTTAGTCAATAGTGCATGTGCCCAGTGGAGATGCATGCACCCAGAACTGGGATGTCAGCATACACAGCAAGCAGATAACTCAGTGACTGGGCCCCAACAGGAAACCCATATCTATCACATGAGAAAAATACTATATAGCACTATGGGGGTGCCTAGCCATGCTGTGGTCACTGCACAGTCAGGGTGAGAGTGATCTCTCAGCAGGACATACTGAGGTCACCCTGTCTGTGTAGGTGGTGGCCGGGCACTAAAATGTGCCTGTCACTGCCGTATGCCCTGTGCAGATGCACCCTGGCCAGGCCACCCTGTCCGGCCTATACCCATGGTACCTTGCTCCTCATTATGCACATTGGCAGCCCAATACTGGCAACAGTGCTGGCATTGTGGGCTGTGGAAGGTGTTTTCAGCCACCACACACTGGATAGACAGACAGCCACCCCCACACCTATGCCAGCATTGTGCTACTATAGAGGTGTTCAGCAGCCATACCCACCACACCAGTCATGGGCATAGTACAGGCATGGATATGGTACACAAGACTGTTGGGGGTCACTCCCCAGGGTGGTAAACACTGTCAGAGACCAGACCTGCAGCACACACCACAGACATCAGAATGATTGTTATGGTGGAGCTCACTGAGCAAACTGTGCTTAACGTAGGAATTGATATCTGCCAGTTATCATAAGAAACGTTTGATAGCTGTGTACCATGTACCCAGGTGTAGGGTGGCATTGCTAAGGTATGTCCTGCCTCTCCAGGAGGCATTGGCCAATGGGGCCTGTGGGTATGTGTGTGGGTGTGTCTGGCCCTGTTGGCTGCTGCTTTACGGCAGAGTTCCCCAACTCCAGTCCTGGTGTTCCAAACACTGTTTGGGTTTTTATGCTGTCCCTCATAACTATGCATGAGCTACATCTGCATACCATGGGGGTGGTGCATAGATATGCAGCACAGGCATCTTTATTAGAGGCAGCATGGAACCTGAAAGGTGTGGGGCCCTCCAGGACTGCATTTGCGAGACTCTGCTCTAGGTAATGTGCCTGTTTCTGGTGTCTGTGTTTGGTGTGGTAAAATATAGGCGTATTAACCATGCGTATGTTCTCTGTAATAAAGGAGTGTCTTCACTATCACTGTTTAGTGGTGGGTAAAATTATGGGGACTGGGTTGGCAGGAGCCCCAGCTGGGATTTGAACCTGTGACCCTCTGGTCTTACAGGCACTGGCTGTGTCCGTTGCACCACACTGTGGCCACAGAGACAGTGCAGTCCCTGGAGATAGGAAAACCGGCCTGTCGAGTCGGAAACCCTGCTCTGCACAGGTTTACTGTGGGCTCATTTACCTTGTATGGAGACAGAGGTGCAAATAAACCTCAGAAAAGACCTCGAAAAAAGGGGCAAACACCCATAACCAAGCTGGGCAACAATGCTATCATTGGGCAACATTACAAAACACTCCCAGGACAGCTCCATTACAATGAGATGATCTTTGAAAGGGTCTACGGAGCGTAGACCCTTCCAAACATCATTTCTTTTTTTTGGTGCTTTCCTGGGAGTGTTTTTCATTGTTGCCCATTGCTATCACTGTTGCCCAACTGGATTATAATTTGTACAATGTTTCTTGTGGTCATTTTTAACGTTTTAGGTGAAATTTTGTTCTGTGCACATGTATCACACTGCTCACATTTTGTAGGTTTTGCTGTACATTGCTGACGGAAATGGTTTCTCTTCCCTTTAATATGCCTTTAACGACAGGTTTTCATTCGCGTTGGAATTGAGCTCAAAAATTCAGCGCGTTAGTGTGAGGGGAGCCTCTCCCCGCCCACTCTCCGCCCATTGACCCCTTCTCTCCGCCCACTCTCCATCTTCTGCGCTGTTTTAACGCGCCGTGGGGCTTTACGATCGTTAACTACGGTTAACACGCGTAGTATGACGTTAACGGTCGTTGGCGCGTGATTACGCGCGTTATACTGCACTTACGATCGTTAACATCGTACAAATGGAAATTACACTTACCTGGTAATTGATGTTCCTTGAGGGATTACAGTTCAGTCCTCCACCACTGGGTAGTGCACCTCCTCCTGCAACATGGAGACTGGACAAGTCAAACTTGTGACATCACCGGGTATATCCTGCTGGTCTTCTCCCATGATCCCCCAGTGACCTACTGTCAAAGCAGACTCAAAGGAGCAAACAAACAACCAGTTAAAGTACTAAATACAAAGCTATGCTCAAACTTCAACTTTAAAATCACAGGGCCCCAAAAAGAAAGGCCGAAAACACCCTCCTCCATGCCCCTGTCCCCCTGCGCACCAAACAGCGGAAGACAGAGAGCTAGAAGGAAGGAGAACTAAGGAAGAGTATAGGCAGAAAAGGTTGCTCTCGCGATTACCTGCCAATCAGAGCCCGTTGCCGACTCTAGGATTCGAAAGCATACTCGGAACTGACGCCTCGCGTCTGAAACATCCATCCCCGGGCGGGAATGAGGACTGAACTGTACTCCCTCAAGGAACATCAATTACCAGGTAATTGTAATTTCCATTTCCTTATCGGTCCTACAGTTCAGTCCTCCACCACTGGGATGTACCAGAGCAGTAATCATTGGGAGGGACCTATCCAGTCGGCTCGGCCCCTAAACGAACAGAGCAGGCACCGACCCCAGCCCGCTCCTCACGTCAACAGGCGGTAAGCCAACCAGGAAGACACGACCGAGAGCCCACTTGGATCCTCTTCACTGGTGAAAACAGCACAGAACTCTGCCCCAAGCAGCGCTAGTGCTTCAGAAAGACAAACTCGCCATCGCAAACACACTGAACGCCCTAGAAACAGACCTACTGAGGCGGCTACCGGAGCTCCGCCTGAAAAATCCGCTTTAGCTCCCCCTTGGCTCTCGACCCCACCAGGGTGTCAAGTGTTAGCAACCGCTGCTCTCCCGCAGAACCCACCTCCACGGAGGGACAGGCAGCGAAGAGACCTCCCAGAAAGCGACGGAACCTCACCTAAGGTCCAAGGAACGCAGGTTACAAGCAAAGTGTTCTTGCGTAAGTCCCAAACCGACAACTAGACAGGCACAGCCGGATTCCACGAGGGAGAACGGAACCGAGGTCCATCCAGACAGAGGTGGGAAGCAAAATGAGGGAAATGGAAAAACCACCAGCGTCAAACACCCTATTTGTCACACCTCTTAAGGGCTTTATTCTTTGCAACACAAAGTAGCTCTACAGCTATGTCCTGGACCAGTTGGAGTCTTTTTAATTGAGAATGTGGAATGCAGCTAAGCAATGAGTTGCAATAAACCAAGCGTGATCCACCAAGGGCATATAAGAGGGTGTCAAGTGCCCCAGAGTCCAGCGTTGTTTCAGAAGATGTGGAGTCTTACATGGTGTGACAAAAAAGAAAGGAGACTCTGGTAGCCACGCCCACGACGCAATGCCAGTAGGCCAACCGCTTACATCACCTGGATATGCCCTCCGAAATTGGAGGAACCATGCAGAAGTAGCAATCGCCGACGTGATCCATGGGCCCTCTCCAGATCATTGGAACCGCAAAAGACTTTGATGGTCTTTTCCCATCCATCCACAGCCTGAGATCTGCTACACATGTATTGCAGCATATGTGTGGCGCCTAGCTTTTATCCTGATCTTTTATTCTGCAGCCAAAATATAAATTGTAGGCTTTCTGAACCGCCACAGTCATATGCCATTTTTGTGATGTAAAAGTCACATCACCACAACTAGAGCAGAAATTATCTGCATGATTAACACCAGGACGAGGAATCGCCAAATATGCTGTGAGTGACCTATCGGTATAAAATAAATATGTCTTTTTTTTTTTTTTTTTTTTTTACTGTCAAGCGAGGCAAATTTAAGTAGTGACTGCATCAACTGGTTTTGGACAGTTATTTCGATTGGTTGCAAGTAAAGATTATGCAAGCTCACGCAAATGTTGCAGAATACACTGGTAATGGTCCCCACTGACTAATGAAGAGCACATATCTTAGCAACCAGACCCAGTCGGCCATTTTCACTATGACCTCTGAAAGGCATAGAATGGACCGGGCCACGGCCCCGTACCAATGCGTCGACGCTATCCAGTAGCCTCATATGTCCTCTGCTAAACATCGACCCGTCTCCGCAGACTGACAGGTCGCCATGAGGTCCAATATGGGCTGACCGCATCTCAGCACACGCGGCGCGCACACCGCCTGATGCAATCTCACTCCTCCGGCAAACACTCGGACCCCGCTAAGGACATTCGCCACCACAGTGTCCCCACCGAAACGCAGGCCGCCAAGGCTTCAACCGCGCACACTGTCCCTTCGCTCGGGCCACCCTGACCACCCGACCGACTCCACCCTGCCGATCGAAATAGGCCACCATCCCGGAGATCTCAGACAGCACCTACAGCGCTCGATCCGCTACCGTGTCCGTGAATGCCTGCCACGGCTGACGTACTGCGTACCGTTCCAGTCAGACGATGGAACACTGGGCGTGCTGCGTACACTAAAACGCCTTGTACCTAAAGGATCCCCAAAATGTAGCTGAGTCTAACCATGCTCCAGCCAAGCTCCCGGAAGAAAGGGACAGAACCTTATAAAAAAGAAGTGGGGACAATTAGGAAGGCTTTCCTGTTTGATTATTCTTTTTTTTTTTTTTTTTTCCTTTTTACAACTCCATAAGGGCCACAAGGCACACAACCGAACAGGGCATTGTCCAGAGAACGCAAGGCCCTTCTCCAGGCTGACTCCACAGCCTAAACCGGCAGTCACCTTGGCTGATGCCGAGCAGCGCGGAAGCCAACTTGTAAGCCCAGCATATGAAGTATGCCTACTAGTACAGCATTCCACAATGGAGGGACATGTAACCGGACGACTTTGAATATGAACCTACAGATATGCCGCGCTTGCTCCAAGACAAGCACTGTGCAGCCTACTGGTCTTCTCGGAGCACCGCCACGACCCGAAGACCTAAACCGGCCAGCAAAAGACGACGTACGCTAGGCCCGAAGGAACCTGGTTGAACGGATCCCAGCACTCCCTGTATCGTTAGGATCGGAGCCTCCCCCCAAGGACTCAGTCCTGGCTGGAACCGGCTGAGCATAACTCCAGGCCCTGCGGCGAGCCCCCACGAAGAAGTGGGACGCAACGATGCCTTGAGGAAAGGGAAGGCCCAATGGGTGAAGCAAGTTGCTAGCCGACCAAGGGAGTAAACCCCACACGCGCACCTCAACGGAAGGTCGGAAGAACCGAGGATTCTGGTCCCACAGGTGCGCCTGCTAGCCTTTAACAACATACACCTCCGCAGGTACAAAAAACTTAAATTGTGAGCACCTTCAGGGGTAAGGGGAATAGACGACAGCCTCCGACTGTTGACCACCTTGTCTTACACAACAGACAGCAGCACCCCACCAAACAAATGATTGGGAATATATGACCTCAGAACCCCAAGACAGAGGTAAAACAGTAGAACGTGCAGTGGACGTGAATTTCCAGATCTGCCAGCCCCCCTGCCCACATTGAGAAGAGGCAGAGAAGAACTGGACCGGCGGATCTGGAGGGGTGCCTCCTGGACAGCCGGGCCATCGAAGGGAAAGCTGATGACTGAGGCCCAAACTCCTCAGGATGGCCCCTCTTGCATTGGCAACCCCATGCAACACCATGACAACCCCGCTCACGATATCCCAAGCGATCTCTGTCATTGCTGCAACAATCACCTGAGCATGAGATCACAGACGGAACACGGACATGCAGACGCACTCAAGGAGAGTGCACCTACGTATGAGCCTATCCAACATCCAGCACCACATGTCCAGGTGTCCCACTCCTGTCACCCAAAACACAGGACGCTTGAACCTAGGTGACCGTCATAGCAAAGACAGGGAGGCCTGACTGCCGCTATCAACCCTTCCAGGACCCTGGAACACTAAGCCCCGGACTGTGCCATCCAGCAACACTTCTCACGATCCCCAGCAGGGGCCTTTCCCCAGATGGCCCAGATGGGCAGTGTTCCCGCCAAATGGGCAAGCTGCGCTCTGATAACATAGTGCAGAAAACCAAATCAAAGTGTCTTAACCTAGCTAATTTTTGTCTAATAGTGATCATTCATAATATCAGCCAGGCTCAATCATAACATTAGTATTAATGATCTCTAAAGATTGAAGAGTTACTAATGTAACACTAATTGGTTTTTTTTTTTTTTGGTTGTTTTTTTTAAAGAGCTTCAAAGGCGATCTTGGAAACTACAGACCAATGAATCTGAGTTCAGTGCCAGTTAAATGATAGAACTTGTTCTGAAAAGCAGCACCAAGCTGTCTTTTCAAAGGGTTAATTTAAATGTGAGTAAGCCAAATGATATGTATCTGGATGTTTTAGAAGGTACTTGACAAAGCCCCTTATGAACTTCTCCTGAGGAAGGAGATGATGTGCTATTATAGAATGGGAAATGGATCAAAAACAGGAACACAATAGGACTAAATGGCCAGTTTTCTCACAGGAGACCCGTAAATAGTGGAATGTCTCGGGATCTGCACTGGAACTGGCATCTGGTAACATCTACTGCACTGAAATGATCTGGAAAAGAGATCAGCTAGCATGGCGATCAAATTTGCAGATGGCATAACGACATTTAGAGGCTGTCTGCACAATTTCCAAGCGTATAAACATGGAAATAGCATCCTTATGTAAATGACAATTTCAGAAAGGGCTCAATTTGTAGGTGGTTGTGCCGCCGATGACCCTGAATGGCCAAATCCTAGCACGGAAACCTGCTGCTGACAGACGTCGCTAACTGCCAGAATGCAGACAAAGGTAAAGGCACCCCCCAAGAAGTAAAACCCAAACCAATCACATTGCATTCAAAGAACTATAAACTATCATGAAATTAAAAGGAAATTAAAATTAAAAGGAAATTAAAATTAGAATTAAAATTAAAATTAAAAGTAACAGCAAAAGGAAGTCCTTATCTGGGTGTAGCCGCGTGAAACAGCGTCGTCTGCTCAAACGCGGGGCTGCTCCGCTCTCCGCCACGAGGCCTCAGCCCTGCCGAGAAAATGGCGCCAATCCGAAGCAGGCCCGTTTGGCGCCAAACACCACAGAGGCGGCAAGAGCTCAGAGCCCCTCCATGCGGACTCGAGAGACTCCCTTGTGGCGTCGGGATGCAGCAGTTACCCGCTGTAGCTGCGGGGTGAAGAGCTGTCCAGACACGCTGCTGCCTCGCGCCACCAGAAGTAGCAGACGCTGCGAGCCCCGGCCCACCGGCTAAAGAACCTCGAACGGCCTGAGGCTCCCGCCGCGATGGGAATCTGCCGCATGGACATTGCCAAAATGCAGGTGTTCCACAGAGCTCTCCCCCGTACAGTCCTGGGGGAGAGATCATCACCGGGCACAGAGACCGAAGAATCCCAAGCAGAGAGGCTAGCTGGCAGCGTGAACTTTGAAAAGGGACAGAACCCCCCTTTACACTAAGGCAGACTAGGTGAAAATAAATAAAGTAAAAGTAAATGAAATTAAATGAAAATGAAAATGAATTCAATTTACAGGATTATACCTAAAGAAGGGCAAAAGAAATGCAAGGTAAATCAAATCCTGACTAACTGCTCCTAAACTGCTTCTCAAGTGAGCCCAGCACCTAGGCTCACTACGTCCTCATGCTGCATGGAGACTGGACACACTGGGGGATCATGGGAGAAGACCAGCAGGATATACCCGGTGATGTCACAAGTTTGACTTGTCCAGTCTCCATGTTGCAGGAGGAGGTGCACTACCCAGTGGTGGAGGACTGAACTGTAGGACCGATAAGGAACGCACGTTATTCACATTTACCGCACTTTAGTAAACATACCCCTAAGACTGTTAGTGCATTTGAATATCCCGTTCAGTGTCATTAACATGGTTTAAAGGTTAATAAATACAATTTAATAACTAATTTCTTCAAAAATACTTTTAAAATAATTTCCACAATTCTTAAACATACAAAACTCAATAAGGCATTTACGACCTTAGGATGGCCCAACCCCTATATATGGCGAAACTAGTCACCATAGGAAAGTAGCAGACGCTCACATCATAGGTCTTTAGCCTTGTTCTGTTTACTGTTAACTATTATTTTTATATTGCACAAATAATTAATACATCCACATCCATAAAAGTACTTTTAAGGATTCTCAAAAAATTCAATGAAACTACAAAACACAGGAAAAAACAAGCGTCTATACCAGGGGTCGGCAACCCGCGGCTCCGGAGCACACTGCCCGCCCGGTGACAGGCAATAGTGTTGTAAAGATGTATTTAAACGTGGCGTTATGGGCTCCCTCCATGTCAGCTCCCTCCCTTCTTCTGCAGCCACGGCTCCCTGCCTCTTAGGGAACCGCGGCTGTGCTTTTAAAATCATCTCGGAGCCCTTCCTGTCTTGACGGGCTCCGTGCAGCATTGTCCTGCCTCTAAAGGAAGTTTTGTAGGCGGGACAATGCTGCACGGAGCCCGTCAAGACAGGAAGGGCTCCGAGATGATTTTAAAAGCACAGCCGCGGTTCCCTAAGAGGCAGGGAGCCGCGGCTGCAGAAGAAGGGAGGGAGCTGACATGGAGGGAGGGGGGCTGACTTGGAGGGAGGGAGCAGATATGGATGGATGGATGGAGGGAGGGGGGCTGACATGGAGGGATGGAGGGGGCTGACATGGAGGGAGGGGGGCTGACTTGGTGGGAGGGTGCAGATATGGATGGATGGTGGGCGGGGGCTGACATGGAGGGATGGAGGGGGCTGACATGGAGGGAGGGAGCTGATAAGGATGGAGGGAGGGGGGCTGACATGGAGGGAGGGAGGGAGCTGATATGGATGGAGGGAGGGGGGCTGACATGGAGGGATGGAGGGGGCTGACATGGAGGGAGGGGGCTGACATGGAGGGAGGGAGCTGATATGGATGGATGGAGGGAGGGGGGCTGACATGGAGGGAGGGAGCTGATATGGATGGAGGGAGGGGGGCTGACATGGAGGGATGGAGGGGGCTGACATGGAGGGAGGGAGCTGATATGGATGGAGGGAGGGGGGCTGACATGGAGGGATGGAGGGGGCTGACATGGAGGGAGGGAGCTGATATGGATGGAGGGAGGGGGGCTGACATGGAGGGATGGAGGGGGCTGACATGGAGGGAGGGAGCTGATATGGATGGAGGGAGGGGGGCTGACATGGAGGGATGGAGGGGGCTGACATGGAGGGAGGGAGCTGATATGGATGGAGGGAGGGGGGCTGACATGGAGGGATGGAGGGGGCTGACATGGAGGGAGGGAGCTGATATGGATGGAGGGAGGGGGGCTGACATGGAGGGATGGAGGTGGCTGACAGGGAGGGATGGAGGGGGCTGACATGGAGGGAAGGAGCTGATATGGATGGAGGGAGGGGGGCTGACATGGAGGGATGGAGGGGGCTGGGAGGGATTGGGGAGGCGGGCTGACATGGAGGGAGGGAGCTGATATGGATGGAGGGAGGGAGGGGGCTGACATGGAGGGATGGAGCACTGGTAATGGGGTTAAGGGGACTAGCACTGGAAATGAGCTGATTAGGGGAGGCTAGGACTGGTAATGAGCTGATGGGGGGTAGGACTGGTATTGGGCTGATTAGGGGAGGCTAGCACTGGTAATGGGGTTGAGGGGGGATTAGCACTGGAAGCGAGCTGATTGGGGGGCTTTGACTGGGCATGGGCTGATTGTGGGGAGGGGAGGATAGAGCTGCTGGCCCTGGAAGATAACTGGGGGCTAAGGCTACAAATGGGCTGATATGAGGGGATGGGAGAATGGAACTGGATCTGAGAGGGGCTGCCATGGTATTTGTACTAGAAGGGACTGGTCAGTGGGGAAGGAGGGGGACTGGAAGGAAATGGACACCAGTGGCAGTCATGGGAATGCAAGTTGACATTGGAAGGTACTGAGAGTGAGGACTGGAAAGGGGCTGATATTGGGGAGGGTTACTGGGACTGGAAATAGGCTGATGGAAAGAAGTGAAGAAAACGAAAGAAGAGATAAGAAATGGCAGATGGACCATAGACCACAGAAAGAGAGCTAAGAGAAGACAGGAAAGCAGAAGTCTCAGATCGGGACCAGCATGATCAAAGAATAAATTGGTCAGACAACAAAGGTAGAAAAAATAATTTTATTTCATATTAGTGATTTGACTACAAAATCATCATAATTTTGAAATCAAATATTGTTACTTGTTGTGATATTTTCTGGCGTATTTTTTTGGTGTGCGAAGGAAGAGGGGTAGTCTTATACGGCGAGTATAGGCCAAACACCTATATTTTAACAGGAAAAGTAGGGGGTCGTATATAGCATTAAGGTAAGAAACAATATATGCAGTGTTAGATTTGTTTTAAATGTCGCAATGGTTTTGCGGCTCCCAGTTTTTTTTTTTCCCTTCGGAAACGGGTCCAAGTGGCTCTTTATGTCTTAAAGGTTGCAGACCCCTGGTCTATACTCTTACATGGAGCCAGAACCCACGAATTACAATCCATTTCCTATAACAAAATAGAGAAAATCTTCTTGAATAAGACTTATCTATACACCATTAAGTAAATATACGTTCACTTATCTGAGCAACTTCCTAGGTTCGGCACATGTCGGTAACCAAAATGCTCAAAATTATTTAAAAAGCATTTTTTAAGAAATTAGTTATTAAATTGTATTTACTTAGGGCGTTTTTTGTAAGTCAGTATAGCTAGCCCTTAGGTAGTTATCTTTATTGGTTTTAAAGGTCAGTAAACCAGGTAATACACTGGGTCCTTGATGTATTGCCTGCAAGAGGCCCCAGAGTGGGCACAGCTGGAATGTTCTGTCCTGGATCCTGTGCCCATGTCCTTCCAGATGTGCATGACAGTGACAGGGTGAATGAACTCCAATCTACACTAGATGCATTCTCGGTCTTTTCCTTCCAAGCTAAGGATCTTGCAGCTGATTCCACGGGTATGCCAATTTGGTCCAATTCTCACTTGAAAATCCATGGCTGTCCTTTTCAGTGGCGTGTATAGCTGCAACATGATATCTGGATGGCTGAGCAATTGCTGTCCCTACCACGTTTAAGTTCTTTATTGATATACAACAAGAATTTGGGTTCCCATCATGTTGCTTTTTTCCAGTGGTATCAGCTTCATCATTGTTTCTCAAAAGCTGGTATTATCACACACAGCGTTGGGATGAGTGGCCCCTCTTAAGTAGAGCTTGTGCCCTCGCAACCTCAGTAAGTTAGTATCTATGTTCTATGCCGCTTTTAGAGTGGGGACTACTCATCTCTGCATTGGCATGGAAAAGTTATAGGTAGAAGAGGCCAGTGAACGTCCAGGCCATCAGGCATCAGACAACTACCGGGGCCCCATGATTCGGATATCCAAGATGGCTTCCCTTAAGCAAACATTTTATTTCCTAGCCTATAAGGCTCAAATTACCCCAGCGACATTGACAAAACGGCAACCCCAACTCGGAAACAGCTGCTGGTCCCGTGCCTCTCAGAAGGGTACTCTTTCACATATGATTTTTTTTGTCAAAATGTGGAGGAATATTGGTGGCAAGTGTGGTCTCAAATCTCTCAAATGTTCTGTTTATCGGAGACTCTTACCTTTCGTATAGTAATTTACAAATCCCAGGAGGGTGTTCCATTGCTGCAAAAGAAGGATCGATCTCTTTGATCTCTTACTTAGTCTTGCCATAAAGTTGATTCTCACCCACTGGAAAGACTCCACACAGCAGATGATAATCACTGGTGGAACCTTGTTTGTCTCCATCACAGCTATAATGCTGCAAACACTTGTCATATCCCATTGTCCCAGATCAGCCTTTGGAAATGGAAAACTCTAGATGCCTTTACGGCTCAAGGTATGGCGTAGGCCAAGGTTTACAAAGTGAAGTGCTAGTGCCAAGCTGGTCCTCTTTAGGACTAGGTACTCCGAAGAGCCAGGGACGGGGGAAATGGGTAGCTGGGGTATTTCGTTTGGTGTTGTATTACTTTACTGTGATAGTTTTCTATTCTCGTGTGTTATTGCTGTTTGCAAAAGGAAAATAAATATTAAAAAATAAATCTAGTGCTAGCAGGTCAGCACACGAATGGGCGGAGACAGAGTGGGTGGGGGAGGAATGCGGGCACTGATGGTGCATCATGGTTAGCATGGGCATGATGGGTATGTGCTAATCGTGATTCTTTCCATTAGAACGGGTGCACTTAATGCCACCTCAGTGGGCAGTGTTAGGCATACCTGTGTACCAGGTTATTGGGGTGCCGCGTGTTCGCAACATGCCAACAGTAGACAGATGGATGCACTTACCCCTGAAGATGGCACAGATCTCTGTGCTACCAGCACACAATTCAGTAAATCTGTCCCAGAGTATTATAAAAGATCCTTACAGATAAAAGCACACGTGTGGAGGGCACGTTTCTAGTTGTGTCTGTGCCAATATGTGAAATACCTCGTCTAAAATTACCCCACAGTACTTGTATGTGATTTTGATGTAGGCATGATACGGGGCAGAGTGCGAACAGTCACAGTTTGCGTGCATATTTTATAAAATACATGTGATAGTGCATACTGCATCTCTAACTATACACCGGTTCGTTTTACCCATGATTTCAGCAGGATTTCTGCTAGCGTTATAGGAAGATGCAAAGGTGCCTGTGTTAGGCTAGAAATAGTCTCTTCTCACCCTCTAGGCCTATGTGATTTGTTATAAAACTGCCCCATAGGTTTCTCTGTGCACATCTGACTGGACTTTGAAAGTGAAAGAATGTGCTTCCAACTGAAATCATCCATGTGAAATGATGATCGTACAATTACACTGACTCTTCGGCACGCACAATTATCCTGGAATTTTCAGTACTGTGCACAAGAGGTGCGCCAGCCCAAATCATTTGTTTCCTTAAGTATCCCATGTCATTTAGGAGACTTTTCATTGTCTTCAAGCTTTTTAACATTTGCTTTTGTTCAGAGGCAATGTCATCAATAATGTGAGCTGATGCTCAGTAGCCCACCCTACTGGTCAAAGAGTGCATTACCGCACATGCTCAGTTTGAAATCTGCCCCAGCTCTCTATGGATAGTGCCAAAGGGGTTAAGTGCTTTTCACTGGCAGTATCCACATAATCTAGAGGGCTTCAGTGTTTATCAGTAGCTCGTACACATATAAGTCCTTTTAAATACTGGGTCTTATATTATTCTAAAACAAAGCTTGCCTTATATATTCTTGTAAACAGGGAGATTAGTATAAGGCATGTGCATTAAAGGTTAGCATGCAGAAAGAACAGTGTGTGACGCACTAAGACTACAGAGCGCACACTGAAGCACTAAAGCTTAGCATGCAGAGATAAAACAGTGCAATAAGGGGGTCATTCTGAACTCCATTTAGCGGACATCCAGATCTGCTAAACAGCTGGACGGTCTGCCAGGGACACAGCTCCCCGTATGAACAGGTGATTTGTATGGGGAGCTCTTCTCGTGGGAGGGAGAGAGCAAGGGGGTGGGACAGAGGCAGAGCGAGGATGGGCGGTGGGCGGAGAGTGACCCTGAATAAGTCTCCCTGGATGTCGAGGGACAACAGCACTTGGCAGATATGGAAGGTGAGGGAGTGCAGGGGGATCCCCACAGTCCGACCTTGGCCATGGGAGGCCAGATTGGTGATCAGGCTGCGCGAAAATGATGGTGTCACTGTCAGCTGGGGATTGTGGCTCCTGAATGAAGCTGTGCTGCCGTGGCACTGTGGCTCAATTCAGGAGCCCGGCTGAGTTAGCCGGGTATGCGGGCTGGGCGTGCAAATGATCAGAACCGGGGTTCGGCATGCACATCCAGGCCGTAGACCCAACTATGATCCAGTGGGCATGTCTAGCCCCTGCAGGATCAGAATCAGGTCTTTCTCTGTATGCCCTGATTCTGATCAGTCATAGAGGGGATTGGCAGCCAGTACGGAATTGGCCTCTAAGACTACAGAGTGCACACTAAAGAATTGAAGCTTAGTCTGCGTGTAGAACAGTGTGCAATGCACTATGACTCAAGTGCACACTAAAGCATGAGAGCCCACTCCCTTCTCTCCCTTGGCAAAGGAAAGGTCTTATTAAATTAGGCACTTTATCATCAGTACAGCAATATCCAGAAATGTCCTAGAATATTTGTCTTCCACTACTTTTTGATACAGAGGTAAAAATACATTTCTACTCTTATATATTGGTTGATTTAATATCTTTCTTATGCAGTAAAGTTATTTATCACAGGGGCAAAATCCATATTGAACAGTTTGCAGACAGAGCTGTCTATTATTCTGCATCCAATGTCATGCATCTATCAGGAGTGAAGTAAATCATATTTAGGAATTATATGATAATAATATAATGTTAAGAACTAGAGGACATTGTCCTCCAATGATATTTTTTGCCCAAAGCAGTTTTTCCTGCCTCTGATTTTATCCAGATTAATTGCCGAACCATCTAATAGTAAAGCATAAATTCGAAGTGCCTGTTTTCATGTATGTATCATCTACATTTGCACTTTGGACACATCATGCGAAGAGAGAGATCATTGGAGAAAGACATAATGCTTGGCAAGATAGAAGGTCACCGTAAAGGTGGAAGGCCGGCAATGAGATGGATCGATACAATAACAGCAGTTATGGGTGTCACTCTATCAGCAATGAGCTGCTTGGCTGAAGACTGAACAAAATTTAGGTCAACTATCCAGAGGGTCATCAGGAGTAGACACAAACTCGACGGCACTTAACAACAACAACATCATATTATGAAACATTTATCTTATCTCTGAATAAACTGCTTTATTTCTGTAAGTGCCAACTCTTAGGTCACCATATGACCGGCTTATAAATATTAACTAAAGACCTTCCAATGACCCGTTCCCTTTCATCTATGAAAAAGATTTAAAGGAATCTTGTGAACTGGTATATCCCAATCATTAAGTACGTACATCCCATAGTGGAATTTCCCAAAGAGCAAAAGATTCAACATTTGTGTGGCACAATTATACAGGTGCAATGCCGTGGCCCAGCGCCTGGGTGCCACCCAATTACAGGCTCATGTCTCTCTGTACTTGAGGATTTCAGGTATCTTGCCCCCACAGTCTCCTGATCTAATGTTCCCTTTGAATCTCTGTATTCCAAATTAAACCAACCTGTCTAGTATCTTGGCTGTGAGGCTAAGAAATAAAGTTCAAAATCAGGATGTGGGAATCCTATCTACACTGGAAGAGATAGAAAGAGCTAAACCACTCCAAGCAAACTGCTCATGAAAAACTTCCAAAGCTTTGTTCTAGCCGAAAAATAACGACAGTGTGAAAAGTGTAAAGCAGATTGGGCCTTCAGCAGGACTCCCCAGATTTCCCTCCATCTTGCTTTCCCCTCTTTTTTTCTTTTCTCTCAAGTTTGTTTTGCTAATACGTACTAGGACACACACATAGAGAGTTGTCATTTAGAATAAGCAGTAGTTTTAATAGTCTGCTTCTAGAAGTTTCAACATGGACATATTAGTGTTGTAGGAAAAATTCTGCTCTTAGGTCTTAGGAAATAATTATACTCTTAGAACATTCCTGATGCAGCTTTAGGCTTGCTAGTTTCTATAAAACACTGTATTGCTTATACATAGAAACATAGAGCCTGATACATTTAGCTAAAAAGCAAACTTTCTCAGCTCAGACCTGAATGTAAGATGCACTTCCTTCCACCTCCTCCTTCCCCCTCTGAAAATAACAGGCTAGAGACATAACTGGCCTTCACTAACAAAGACAATTATGTTCAAAGTACCAATGAATGGGCCACAGTCAACCTTATCTTAAAGAGCCCCAGCTGTTCCTGAGAAGAAAGTCCCTTGCATCAACTTCTCTCCCACTACCACCTTCAGAGAAATTGCCTGTCAGCAACAGACTAAATTGTGACTCCTTTACTCCTTCTGTATGCTCCTGGCTTAGAAAAGGTATAAAAAGTTTGTACTTCCTTTAGGAGGAGGTCATTTGCTTGTATTCCATTGCAGCGTGACCCCGTTATAACAGAGAACGAAATACAATAAAAAAAACTTTAGCTTTGCAAGGCAGATTGTTCTTTTTTATTGTTTGTCCTAGCTCGCTGTAGCAATGAACCTGTAAGGGTCCAATCAGGACTTCTTATGTCAACATGAATAAGTATCTTCTTAAAACAGAGACAAGAAAAGGGAGTGTCTCAAATAAAGAGGCAACAGCACGAAGACGTAGAGCAGGGAAATTTCAGAACTCCTCAGAACTGCTTATCAAGACAGAACGCAAGTTTTTCTAAGCCAAAATCCCTTTTTTGCATTCTATCTACTGATTCTCACGGAAAGCATATACCAAGCATCATACTGCATTAAGAGAATATTTACGAAAAGCAAAACTCTCCAATTTGTACATTAATCCACTCTTCAGCCATCTTTAACAGAGTAGATTCATTTTCAGGGCTCAGGAGTCTGAGGTTATGGTTGGCCACTTGTGGGCAAAATGGATCAATCTGCCTCCCAGCTGAAGTGGAACCATGGATGAAATGGGAAGGGAAGCCAGGCTCCTTAGTAAGGAGTCAAAAATCTCTACCAGACTGCGGTTGTGGTGCAGGATGTGACTTCTGGGGCTTGGGATGGTGGTGCTGGCGGTGACCCTGACACTTCTGCTGCTGACCCTGCTAAGCGCCATGATAGTGCTGATATAGCGGGTAACACAGCATCGTACTTCCTCTTCTTGTGGTAGAAAATCTTGGGAAGAAGCCTTTCTTAGAGGGGTCATCCATCTTTCGAGAAAGTCTATCTAACTTATACATATTAAGATCTTTAAGTATGTACACATATGATTTATAACAAAGACTGCTGACTATTTTAGTAGCCACCCTCTGCTCCAATTCTGAAGGTGCAGTCTCCAGGATTGCACACAATATTCCAAATGAGGTCGCACTAGAGACTTATACAGAGGCACTATCACCTCCTTTTTTCTGCTGGCTGTTCCTCTCCCTATGCACCGAAGCATCCTTCTGGCTTTCACAGTCCCCTTTTCTACCTGTTTAGCTAGTTTAAAATCATCAGAAACAATCACACCTAGGTCCCGCTCTTCTTTTGTGGACAACAGTACTTTGCCTCCTACACTGTACCGATCCCTTGGATTTTGCAGCCCTAATGCATGGCCAAGCATTTTTTAACATTAACTCTGAGCTGCCAAATTCTTGATCATTCTTCAAGCTTAGCTAGACCCTTCCTCATGTTATCTACTCCTTCCTGGGTGTCTACTCTATTGCAGATTTTGGTATCATCTGCAAAGAGGCAAACCTTACCCGACAGCCCTTCCGCAAGATACCAAAATCTGCAATAGAGTAGTGTAGTTTCTGATTATCTTAAAGTGACTAAACAGGTAAAAAATGCAACAGTGAAAACCAGAAGGATGCTTGGGTGCATAGGGAGAGGAATGGAAAATAATAAGAAGAATTCAAAGCTTACCTGTAACTGGTCTTCCAGCACAGCCGTGGCCCTGTCTCCGCTGCTTTCATCCACCACGACCACCATATGAGTGAGTGAATTCACTCTAACCTGTTCCTGCTCCAGGTCATCTTGCAACATCTAGGAACAAAGAAGCAATGTGATGGTCGCCAGCTTGACAACTCAACACTTGAGAATCCAGTGGGTGAAATCAAATGCACTCTAAGTACAGCAACTGGTTTTCTGACAAACTGCGTCTTTGATATTGTCATTCAAAGACGCAGTACCAATGCATCCTAAAAATGAACTTTCTAATCAAAAGGAATCTGGATGCTTTCAAGAGCACCTAAGACGTCTCAGGTCTGCCAAAAGGTTATAGACAATGGCACTACTTACAGAATTGTTTCCTAAAATGGAAAACAAAGAACTTTTTCTCATTTTCTCTGATAGCTATTTCTCAGGGTTGCATCTTCGCTGCAGTTCAGTCTTATGACTAAGACCTCCTGTATCGAGTAGGAATTTCCTTGCTGGATATATGATCCAAAGGGTACAGTCAAAGATGTATTCACATTATCTGGACGTGCCTTCAGCTAATCAAAATCTAAGAATTATTCACTTTTAACAGTACAGAGCATAGACATAGTTTGGGGGTGGGCATGGGGCCAGCACCTCCCATATGAAGGGGGTGCTAATACTGAATTGGTCCCTCCTTCCTCCACTGTCCATCGGACGTCCTTACCCTTGTTGCCCCTCCCACCTCAAACAGCCAAGTATAAATGCTGACTGCAGTTTTACCTTGTGTTCTTCTACTTGGCGCTTTATGTCTTCTAGATCAGGGCCAAGAGGTTCTGCATTCATCCTTTTTATCCTGTCCTCAGTTTTTGACAGCCAGTCACTTAACTGCTTTAATTGCTGATTCTGGAGATCCATCAGGGCTTTATGTAAGCTGAAGACAAGGAAAACCACTGATTAATTATTGTAATAATTGCATTTCTTGCTTTGCCATTTCAGACATTCTATTATTATGCTTCTGGATGTTTTTTTAATTATAATTAGAGTCACTGCTATAATCCCAGGTCAATAAAAAGCCATATGCACCTTAGGCGAGCAAGATTTTCTCCTACCCGGCAGAGGGATTTCACTTGCTTCAGCAAATATGAACCCGTTAGCAAAAGGGTTTCCCCAATGATTTTCTGGCTGCAGATCCTTTTCATGAACAGCGGCATAAACTCACCATGCAGGGAGACGCACCAATACTCTAGCAGGAGGACGACACTTCCGCATGCTCAACGACCAGACATGAAACAGTGATACACAAAGGCATTTAGCAATGAAAAACACTGATAACCGAAAGTGATATAACTCCAATTGTCCTTTCTTCTTCTACTATCTCAACCCATGCACCAGCTCAGCGAGCCAAGCTGAGCCAACTAACTCAGAAACTTAGACTTTGATCCAAAATGGACAAAATCCCGCTCAAAAACCTGGACCATATGGATGAGCTGAACTTAAAACAGCCTTAGCCCACATTGGCTAATTTGTCAATGTACGACTATAAAGAAACACTCATAAAACAGTATTGCTGAAAGCCTACTTGCTAGAGAAAAATAAAAATAAGGTTGGATGCTATGAAAGAAAACAAAGCTGAACTAGATTAAGAAATGATAAATAAGGCAATTATAGCTAATAGTGTGCTGGGATGATATGACAGACAATGAACCAATAAGGAAACTAAGATAAAGAATGTCATTTCATGGGAGCACCTGCCGGTCCTTTCATTCACCCTTTTTATGGAGGTTCTTACGTTTTTATAGCCCTCAAGATCAATCGACATCTTAGAGGAAGCAATGCTTGCCTGAAATTTCCTAATACAAAGAGTAAATATCTAAATATATCTGACCAGCAATATGCAGATATACTTCGTTCTGTCCTTTTTACCTTCTCTGAACTACTAATAGGCTCTCTAAGTTTAACCATTTACATACTCCTCAGTCTGTTGTCTTTAAGGAGTTCATGAAACATACTTCTAAAAATATGCCCGTGTTAAGGAATCCGTCACTTTTTATTTAAATTAAAAGACAAATACTGCGAGCGTCTTACCCTTTCAGAATCTGGGAAGTGCTAGATCACTGAACTGTTCTGCAAATTACCAGCTGTGGTGTACTTCTGAAAAGCAGTCTTGCATGACGGGTTCACAGGCGTTGGTTTTATGGTGACTGTCTTAGGTGAAAAAGCCACCTGAGGTAAATTTACTTCATTTCACATCACTTACACTTTAAGCAGCTTCCTCCCCTATCACAGACTTTCAAACACCAGAAACTAAGCCCAGATAATGAAGTATCTGAGTTATATAACAACGGAGCACATCGGCTTGATTTAAATGTATCTTCAGGAGAAAGCCTGGACGGTCAGCCTTGCTTTAGGTCTGACTTGTTTAAGCGACTCAGGTTTCTAATTCTCTCTTTTAACCATTAATTTATTGCCTGGTAGATTTCCGTCATTCACTGTGTGGATATTAGTTCCAGTTGTGATCTCTTTATACACAGGGGGGGGGGGGGATCTTCAAAGCACTTAATGTGGCTTGCATTGGGGTGTTCCGGAGCGTAGTGAGGGTAGCAGCAGTATTGAGAAACTGCCTGGTTATTGCGAAGGGCTGAAAGTTAGGCACCAGTAAGGGCGGCCTCATTTTTGCCACTTAAGCTAACTGGGCAGTGACTGAATATCGCTATTGTCCAGTTCGCTTCGCCGCTATTCATCGGACCCAGATACTCAGTGCCGGTGGCCTGATATGACCCCAGCATTGAACACCCGGACTAAAGTTCATCAGCAATGCTAAATACTGGGCCCAGTATGTTATTAACGCATGCTACTTTGTATTATTAAGTTCATATTCTTTTGGATGTTTTAATTGAAATCTAGTTTATTGCTCACTACCTAGATGTGTGTATGATGGGCTATATATAAATATTAAATACATGAAAATGAAATGAATATAATTAAAACTTCCCACTCATTAATCTTCCCATAGCCTAGAGGTCACAGCGACAATTTATTCCTTGGGAGGCATGGGCAGCGGCTCTATCTGGAGTCTGATTCTTGCATAAAGTTGGGATCACAGATGACCAGCAAAAGAAACTACATTTAAGTATCTGTTTGTGTACAGAATTATCCAAGGTCCAGACTGGGTTCGTGAAGCTATACAGGACAGCGGGCAGAGGCCAGGTCAGGATCCAATTAGAGCGAAGATAAGAATCCAGGCAAGGGAAGTTCATGCAAAAGTCCACTTAAAATCCTGACAGACATCAATGTTTCTGATTAATTAAATCCACAGAGATCTCCAACCAGAAATCCTTGTTAAGCTAGTGGGAACCTTGGGAATTCAATAGGTTCACAGTGGGAGATCAGTTAGTGCTCTCCTTCCTTGCACAATACAAGATTCACGGCCCTTCCTCTTCTTGCCAAGATGTTGCTTGCAGCAAACTTAAAAGCAACATCGGGAAAAACTTTTTCACTGAAAGGGTCGTGGATGCTTGGAATGCCCCCCCCCAATGGAGGTGGTGGGGCAAATACAGTGACGGAATTCAAAATGGCATGGGACAGGCACAGTGGATCCCTTTAAAGAAAGAGGATGAAATCAAAGCAAATTTAAATATATTTTATACTTCAATAAATGGAGGGGGTCTGAGCTGTATGGAGCGACAGGTACAACGCTAAACATAAGCATAGATGGGGTGATCTGCACAAAGTAGCAGTTTCAACCACTTTAGCCACCTTACTGGGCAGACTAGATGGACCGTACTGGTCTTTAACTGCTGTCATATACTTAGACGGTCATTTTAAAAGGTTTAGTTGTGATTTGGACGTCTGAAGACGCACATGTGGATGTCGAAATCATGGACACGTCTCTAAAGCCATTCCACAAATGACATTCACAGATGTCTCTGATACAGGGACATTCCAAGGAGGCTCAGGGGTGTGGTGAAGGCATGTCTGAGGAGTGGCAATGTACTTACACATCCCCATTTGATCTCAGAAACGTTGGAGACATTTGCAGGCACGTCAATGTTTATTCCTGCTCCAGGCACAAATAGGCATCAGAAAAGTGCTTGTTTTCACCTTAAAACGTTCAAAGAGTGTAGAGAAAATGGAGAATTAAATGACTAGCCTTAGACCACAAAGGCCCACACTGGGATTTGAACCCTGACCACTCTGCTCTTAAGCCCATACTCTTACCATTATCCTGGGGATATCTATACAGATGTTTGATACACGTGCATCTCGGGTACATCCACATTTCTGAAATCGTGCCTGAACTTGTACGTGCCTGCTTTTTTTTCGGACGATCTGGCTTTGATGTCTTAGATTGCACTTGTTTGTTCCATTGTGAAATGTGCCTCTCTGTTACTATGTTACTATGAGAATTTGCCACATATTTCCCTTCCACCCTATCCCTCATGCACCCACTCCATAGTTTGCTTTTCTTACATAGGTTTCCCAAGTCACATTATCAATTTTTTTTCTATTGACAATCAAGTAATCCTGTTATTTGGAAATCATTATCAGAATATATCTAACTCATATCAACGAATCATGAGTATAATTCAATGCAATCACTGTAGTGCCTTAGTCCTAAGGCAGACCATCTGGAGACAGAGCCTGTCCCATCTGACTCCAACATTTTGCTATGAAAAAGGAGCTCACTCAACTTAAACAGGAATTAGCTGCAAGTGTCTCCTAGACTATAGAGCATACAGACTATTTACCTCTACTCCCACACAGAAGAAAACAATCCAGGAACAGATGGAATACACTGACTCAGCCTACCTGGGATTAAGTAAATTACAACCTGTGACATATGGGCATCTATTCTCTAAAATGTTGCCCCTACAAAATTCCTTTGCAGAACTGAAACATTATAATATTTATGAAGGGAAAGCTGGTGCCAGAGATAACAAGAATTACTCAGTGCAAAGAACCCCCCCCCCCCCAAACTACTGACAAAGTATCACAAAACAGGAAAGTCTTACTGCTGGGAGATTTCATTATAAGAGATGCTAACCTAGGAGCATCATCCAAGGGTGAAATGCCTTCCAGAATCCTCAGCTAACAGGAACGCAAACCCAATACCAAGCATTATCAGAGGAAACTAAAAAAGAAGAAACAGCACCCTCCTCGCAACACAGAGAACTTTCCAAAAACTGGGATTCTCTCTGTGTTTATTTACTGCATGTCTTTTTGAATTTCCTCACTGTTTTTGTTCCCACCATCTTCAGTGGGAGTGCATTCCAGGCATCCATAGTAACAAAGTCCATTGGAAAGACTGTAGCTTTTTCAGAAGTACTATCTGCCCATGGAAAGGGGCAGGAAAGACTACACTGTACAGGCAACTTCAGCAAGTGGCTCAAAACATGGTGCCAACAAGAAGGTTTTGTATATAATAGACACTAGTGCAATGTCTGGAAAAACAAAAATCTATAGTCTAATGATGACTTACATCTTTCCATAACTAAATAATCTACCACCCTTCACCCTTATTAAACTATTATATATTACCAAACCTAGAGTGAACCCACAGTAACTGAATCATATCATGTAATTATTTTTGTCGGAAGTTTTAGCCGTGAGAGATTGCTCCCTCCTGAGGCGTAACTTCCCTTTTAATCACTCAATGTGGTAACCTAACCACTGTATAAAACCATGTGAAGTAATTGCATACCTTATCTTATGCTACTACACATATACCCAATACCTTATAAATAACTTAAATGCAGAATTCAAACGAACACAGTACTGCGTTTTGAGCCGTTCTTCCCTTCCGGCCCTGTATCAACGCTTTACTTTCCGCTCCAAACTTTACTTATCTAAAATGAAGTCCAGCATGGAGAATCTCATCTCTCATTCAATCCGCAATTTGTATGGCAGATAAGGAGGAATTTTCTTTGTTCTTTCAAGCTGGTATCTCAGTTCAACTTGTTCAGCATGACATCTTTCCATGACAAGAAAAAGCATCTTAAGTGAGAAATGTGGACAATATATTACTAGGAATTCCAACTAGAGGATGATGGTGGCACATGGAAGATTAGGATTCTGAGATGTTACCCCCAACAAAAGCAAGTCAGCAGTGGAGGGAAATAAAATAAACCCTCTTAGCAATCCATTTCTCAACAACATAGTAGAAGAGACTAGGCAAAAGGCTATAAAGAACATGAAAAGCCAACACAAAGAGATGGAAAGCAATGAGCATAAACACGCACAGTCTAGGCAAAAGGTTTCTAGATCTGAAAGCCCTAATGACAAAGACAGACTTAGATATTATTGCTGTTATGGAGACATGGTCCAATGAGTCATATGAGTGGGATGTGAACATACCAGGCTATAATCTCTAGGAGGGACAGAGATGGCTGCAAGGGTGAATGAGTAGACCTTTATGTGAAAACCGATATTAAAGCTACCGAAATGCAGAAAGAAGCAGAGAGATTGTAGATGCCATGCAAGGCACTCTGCTCAGACAAATTGTGAAGAAAGCCACATGAGAAGGGGTGACCACTGGATCTCGTATACACAAATGGAGACAGTAAGGCACATTTTATAAAGAACATCAGTGCAATCTGGGACATCAAATCCAGGACGTCTGAGAAAAACAACACAGGCACAATTTCAGAAAAGTGGATGTGCCCGATATGGGCTCCTATGGAGATGTCTACATAGATGTCCTCAGAATTGAATTTTTGAAGAGGGATGTCTAATGGTTAAAGCGGTGGGTTAGAAATAGAGTGGCCAGGGTTCAAATCCCAGTGGGGCTTTTGTGATTTTAGGCTAGTCACTAAATTCTTTATCTTCTTTACACTTTTGTGTGCCTGGAGCAGGTCTAACATGGATGGGCCTGCCGGCATCTCTGATGTTCATTGCACTCCCTAGACATGCCTTCACCATGCCCCCTATCTATTTGGATGTCCCTGCACCAGTGAAATCTCTAAACTGCTCCGGAGACGTCCCTGTGATTTGCCTGTCTACATGCACCTCTTCGGATGTCCAAATCACAACTAAGACTTTTAAAATGACTCTCAGTGTATCTAATGTCCAGATGGGTGCCCGCTTGGGCAGCAGTGATCATCACATGGTATGGTTTGATATAAAGGCTAAAGCAGAGTACAGGCACAAAAAGCTCAAAGTCCTGGCTTTCCAAAATATTGACTTTAGTCAATTGAAGAAGTATCTGAAGGAAGAGCTGGCAGAATGAAAGGAGATAAGAGAAATGGAAAGGCAGTGGGCCAAATTGAAAGGAGCTATAAAAATGGCAATTGATCTTTATGTAAGGAAAGTCAATAAAAGCAAGAAAAGGGAACCAATATGGTGCTCCAAGGAAGTAACTAAAAAAATAAAGACAATGAAATGTAACATTCATAAAACATAGAAGAACCCAAGAATACCATCCAAACCTCAAAGAGGCAAACAGAAAAATCAAAACAGCAAAAGCACGGGCAGAACAAAAATGGGTAAAGATATCAAGAGAGATATGCTGAAGAGAGGAGGAAGGCCATAAGTGGAATTGTAAGACTAAGGAGTATGTTTACTAATTGGCGGTAGCAGATTCTGTGTAATATGGAGCCGCAACCCCACTCCAATATTGCATGGAAGTTGCTACCGCCGATTAGTAAACATACCCATAAAATCTGAACCCTAGCACAACCCACTACTCTAACTATTAGGCCATTTCTAGATATATTTCTTGTCAGTGCTATTCTAGGGACATCTATGTAGACATCCCCGTAAATGTCCATATTAGACATGTTCATGCTTGTGAATTCATTCCTGCTTTTTCTTCAGATGTTCTGGCTTGGACGTCCCAGATTGCACTTGGATGTCCTTTGTAACATGTGCCTTCATGTGAATATTCTTTCTTTATCCACCTTAGAGATATCTGCATAATAGCTTCCAGGATCGTGGTTGATTTGATTCTGGACTTGTTTTTCCCTCCCCGGTTACTTGCCTGGATCTTACATATTTATTTGTAACATTGTTACTACAACTTCAGCTGGAATCTTGCATGAATTCCCTTTGACTGGAACCTTGACATCCACCTGGCCTGGGATCTGGACGCTTCTGTGTATAAACAAGTAAATGGAGCTCACTCTGAGGAGAAGGATGTTACCAGTGGTGTGCCCCAGGGATCTGTCCTTGGTCTGATTCTTTTTTTTTTTTTTTAATTTTATAAATTTTTATTATCAACCTTTTCATGTACATTATACCAGTTCTTTCACATCCTATACCAAAGGACTGACTAACATCCTGAACATAATACCAAAACATAATAACCACAAACATAGAGAAAACACATGGCTAGCATTTGTTAACCACACTGCCCTAACTTCCCTTTCCCCTGTCCGTGTGCCCATGCTTTACCTTATGGACAGGAATTAAATACAATACACCTTACAACCCATATAATCAACATTTGTCTGGTATGGAGTATCATTAACAAGTCGACCTTTTCAATCTTCCCCTGAACCCCTTAATCCGTTAAAATAAATTCCCCTCTTTCAACCTATTCCCCCAAATTTCTACCCCCCCCTACTTCCATCCCTAACCCCTCCCCTCCTCCCTCCACCCCCCTTCTCGCAGCCATTTCCAAACCCCCGCCCAACGCTTCTCAACTTGCTCCCCTCTTCCCCGCTTCTCACCCGTCAGTTTATACATTGCATACAGAAATGATACTCTTCCTGCAAAGCTAGCTATGGAAGGCAAATTTGGCCGCTTCCAGTACCATGCTATTTCGCATCTTGCTGCTGTTACACAATACCAAATGATTCTCCAGTCCCCTTCCCACCTCCCATCAGATTATGCAGGAGACACATCTCAGGACCAAGCACAATATTCGCCCCCACCATTTTATTAATATTCTCCCCTATTTTGCGCCAATACTCTCTCACTACTGGACACGTCCACCACATATGCATCCAAGAACCTCTCTCCCCACACATACGCCAACATTCATCCGTCTGCAGCACCCCTGCCCTACACAATCTCTCCGGTGTGAGATACCAGCGACACAACACCTTGAAGCCATTCTCTCGCAATGATGTGGCTACCGAGAACCTAGCTATACCCATTACTATCGCCTCCCACTCTTCCACCCCCCACGCTACCCCCAAATCCTTTTCCCACTCTTCCATATACTTCAGCTTTCTTTCCCCTCTGGCTATCAATCCTCTATAAATCCTAGAGAGCATCCCCTGCTGCCCCAGGGAACCTAAACATGCTCCTTCAAACCACTCCCCTCCCCCCCTTCCTCCCTGCTCTCTCCCCTTTTGGCGAATCACCGAGCACATCTGCATATACGCGAACCTGTCCGACTCACCCAGTCAATATAAATCTCGCACTCCCTCAAAACCTCTACACTGCGTCCCGACCACTATCTGGGACACCTGGGACATGCCAAGCTCCGCCCATCTCTGAAGTACTGCCGCATTCGGGCCTATGCCCTCCGCGCAACAGGCCTGCAGAGACATGGTGGGCGACCACTTCTTATCTCCCACCAACCGCTTCTTATACTGTTGCCACACCTTCAGTGTGTGCCCCACTATCGGATTCCTTCCCCTTTCCCCCCCCCCCCCCACACTATACGTTCTAATTCCCCTGGTCTATACTCATCCACCTCCATCCTCACCCACTGCTTATATGGCTCCCGCAACCACGCATAAACGGCTCGCAATTGCGCTGCCGCATAATACAGACTAAAATTGGGGACCCCCATCCCCCCCTCCCCTACGGGCACTTGCGTCGTTCTTGCCGCCACTCGTGGCCTTTTCCCCCCCCCCCAGATAAATCTCTCCACCTGCTGCTGTACCCTCCGCAATACTCTTCGGGGTATCGGTATAGGTAACACTTGGAAGAGGAATAAGAACTGGGGAAGAAGCATCATCTTCACCGATGCCATTCTCCCAAACCACGAACAATACCCTCTGCTCCAAACCTGTAGACGCTCCTCCACCCGCCCCACCATTTTATTATAATTTAGCGCGTACAAGTCCTCCAAGTTCCTCCCCAGCTGCACTCCTAGATATCGAATCGACTTCTGTGCCCATTTAAATGGGAAACACTATTGCCACTCCCGCTGCCCCTCCTCCTCCCCCACTATTCTTAAGATCTCCGATTTCCCCCAATTAATCCTAAAACCCGCCCTCTCGCCATAGTCCTGTATCTCACTCATCACTGCCTTCAGCGTTTCTCTAGGTTTCATGATGGTCAAGAGAATGTCATCCGCAAAAAGGGACACTTTGTATTCCTGGCTTCCTACCCTAACCCCCGCGACCTCAGGGCTGCCCCTCAACCTCGCCGCTAAGGGCTCGAGGGAGAGCGCAAACAATAATGGGGATAACGGGCACCCCTGCCGAGTCCCTCGTTCTAGCGGAAAGAACTCAGAATAGCCCCCATTTACTCGTACACATGCTTTTGGCCTATGATATAGAGCCCTTATCCACTGCACGAACCCTGTCCCAAACCCCAGGTGCTCCAATACTGAATACAAAAATGTCCAAGACACTTGGTCAAAGGCCTTCTCGGCATCTAATGAGACCAGCAGAGTCTCCTTCCCCTTCTTTTGTACCGACCAGATCACATTTAACACTTTCCGTATGTTGTCTGCCACCTGCCGGCCCGGCACAAACCCCGCTTGGTCGTCATGCACCAACTTCCCCAAGAGCTTATTAAGTCTAGTCGCCAGCACTTTTGCCAGTAACTTCGCATCAACATTCAGCAAAGAAATTGGCTGGTATGACGCACACTCCTGAGGGTCCTTCCCTTCCTTATGGATAAGGGTAATACCTGCCCATCCCATTGTATCCGCCAAGTTCTCCCCCCTTCTCGGCCCATTAAAAACCCTAGTCAACGGTCACACCAACAGACTCTCAAACTGTTTGTAAAAGCGTGCCGTCAGGCCGTCAAGCCCTGGGGCTTTACCAGTCTTTAAAGCCTTAATGGCCTGCATGACCTCCTCGGCTTGGATTTCCCTATCCAGCCCTTTTCGCTCGTCCGCCGTCAAGCCCGGAAGCCCTACTTCCCTCACATACTCTTGAATATCCTCCCGCGACCCCGCCTCCCGTGCCGCATACAAGTTGCTATAGAAGGACACAAATTCCTCTCTAATGCGCCGATCTTCCCGCACCACCACCCCCCTGCTCTTAATCTGCGAGATCCTATTCCACTCCCTGCGCTTCTGCAGCTGTCGCGCGAGGTATTTCCCCGCTTTGTTACCCCCTTCAAAGAACCGCTGTTTCAGCAGCTGCAGGTGGAACTGTATCTTCTCTGCCTCTATTGCATTAACTTTGGCCCTAAGTTCCAAGACTACCCCTCGATGCTGACCACCCCCCTCCTGCATATCCCTCTCTTCCGCCTCGCGCAGTCGCTGCCTCAGCTGCTCCTCCCGCTCTGCCCTCTCCCGCTTAATGCGTGCCCCCCACTTAATGAACACCCCCCTTATAACTGCCTTAAAAGCATCCCAGATCACGCCCTCTTTTACTTCTCCACCACCATTCTGCCCAAAATACTCCGGAATTAAGCTTTGAATCTCTTTTATCACCCTCGCATCTTCCAACAGACCCTCATTCAATTTCCAAAATTGTCGTCCCTTATCCTCCCCCACCATCCGCACTTGTACCACCACTGGAGCATGATCGGACCAGGTGATTGGATCTATTTCCCCCCCCTTAATCCACCCAGCTAGCTCCTTCCCCACCCATATAGTATCCAATCTAGAGTATGTTCCATGAGCCGCTGAAAAGAAGGTAAATTGCCTTCGGCCCGGATTTAACATCCTCCACGCATCAATCAGGCCATTCTCCTGCACAAATCTCTGGTAACACTTCCTATCCTTCCCTCTCCCTTCCCTCTGACCCGTCGTGTCCCTCCCAACCTCCCAGGCCAAATTGAAATCCCCCCCACAAATCATCACACCCTCCCCCATTGCCACCACCTGCTCGCCCAACTCTTTCCAGAACTCAGTTTGGGTTCCCGTAGGGGCATACACATTTACCACACAAAACCATTCCTCCCCCAACTTCACCCGCATCAAGAGATATCGTCCCCCCTTATCCCAGGATAGCATCTGGACCTCAGTTTGGGCCTCCCCATTAATGAGTACCGCCACCCCGCCTTTCTTTTTCTCTCTAAGATTAGAAGCGAATAGGCGATGCTTATATCCCCTGGGTTGCACCAATGCCTCATGCTTTTTCTGTAAATATGTCTCCTGCAGCATTACTATATCCGCCTTATGCCTCGTTAATTCTTTGTACAGTTTCTGTCTTTTCCATGGTGAGTTTAATCCTTTAACATTCAACGTTAGTATTTTCAACTCCCCTCCTGCTCCCCTTCCCCCCCTCCACCCCACAGATCCAGCCTCTCCCCCCTCCCCCCTGTCCCCCCCTCCTCCCCTCCTTCCCCCCCTCCTCCCTCCTCTTCCCCCCTCCCCCCACCCCCCTCTCATAACTCTCCCCTGTGGAGACTCAACTTCCATGTTAGTGACCCCCTCCACCTCTCCACCAGTTCTTCCCCAGTAACCCCTCGTCCCCTCATCCCCCCAGCCCAATCCCGCACCCCCCACTATCCCCTACCACTCCTAACCCCCCCATCTCCCCTCCCCTCTTAATACCTCCTCTCCCCCCCTACACATCACCTACCCCTCCCCCCCTACCCCCCATAGCCTGCTATTCTGGCCCCCCCCCCTCCTCCCAAACCTGCCAGCAGAACTTGTTTAGAGATACCAGTCCTTTGGTGGAGTGCCACCGCTCAGCCAGTCTCTTGCTCGGATTCCATACTCCGGTGGCCTCCCTTAGCCGTCCTGGTCAATCTCCGGCCACTCGCCCTCTGCCATTTCGCACTCTCTGTCCTCCCTGGCCTGGATTCCGGTCGCTGTGGAGTAACGGTGCTGTCGACCATCTCCGGTAGATGCTCTGCTCCAAGTTCTCACAATGCTTTCCAAGCCTCCGCACTGGATCTCACCGTCCGCGATCTCCCTTTCACCGTGATCAATAAGCCAAATGGAAACAGCCACTTATATCTCAGTTCTGCTCTCCTCAAATAGGCCGTTACTTCTCTGATCTCTCTCCTTCGCTGCAGCGTTCCCTGGTACAGATCTTGATACAACTCCACTTTATGGCCCTCCCAGTGGAAGCTCTTCAATTTGCGGTTGGCTCCCAGCAGCAGTTCCTTGCTCTTATAGGAGCTCAGGCACACTACTATGTCTCTTGGCCTGTTTTCTCGAATGGGCCCCAGGCCTCTGTGCGCTCTTTCTATTTTCGGGCGAGGATCGTCCACATCCTCCCCTTGTCTAGCTGTCGCTAGGAGGTCTTGGAATATCTTTTGGACTACCTCCTCACTATTCTTGTACTTAGGCTCTTCCGGCACTCCTCGCACCCGGAGATTGCATCTCCGTGAGCAGTCTTCTAGATCCTCTGTTTTGGCTTTGAGGACCTCCTGCGCCGACTGCAGCTCTTCCCAACTATGCTGGAGATGCGTCAGGGTTTCCCCTTGACTATCCAACTTGGTTTCGGCCTCTTCAACTCGTTCTCCCAGCTCCAGGATGTCTTGGCGCATTCTCTGCACGGCCTCCTTAATCTCATTTTTCACCCCATACATCTCCACCTTCAGTTCCTCCTTTAACTCGAGGAGCCACTGCTTAATCTGTTCCGCTGCAGTCAGGCAATCCTCTCCACCTTCGCTCCCTCCCGGGCTGTGTGGGGTCTCTGTCACCATTTTGCCTGATTTCTCCCCTTCTTTCCCGCCTTTGGACGTTGCATATGGGGATCGGAACTCAGCCAGCTTCTTTTTCATCAGGCCCTCTTTTTTATTGTTTGCTTTCTCCATTCTGAGCCTGGGCAAGCTTCCCCCAGCCGTCAGCACTGCCTGCACTCCGGGCTCGCTGCCCTCCCTTTGCTCTTATACAGGTGCAGTGGCTGGGCCTTGCATCCGGGCCTCCACAGCGTCTTATGCCAGCCCTAGTTGGTTACCGGTCTTTGGAGGCTCCCCGGGGGGCTCTCTGCTTCTCCTCACACGGCTGCTACCAACTCTCTCACTGTTCCCGCTCTCCAAGTGATGTGCGGCCTGCCTGCAGTTCTTCCGCTGCTCTGCCCCGACCACGTGGCCGTCTTCTCTCAGCCTGCACCGCTTTGCACCACAGCGCTTTGAAAGTGGTATTGTATTTTATTACTTTATTTTAAGCTTTCCCATGGCAAGTCGGGCTTCTGCCGGTGCAGGACGCTCCCCTTCAGCCCTCTCTCAGCCAGCCTGCCTCCCGGCACCCTCCACTCTCCCGTGGTCGCCTCACCTCCTCCTTTGGCCGCACATCCCACGTGGAGTTGGGCTGCACCTCCGGCTGTTCGCTCGGCTCCCCGCTCTCCGTTTCACTCTCGGGCCTCCGGTGGGGTGAATCGGCGCCTCCCCGTTCGCACACGCTCTCCTTTCCACCCTATTCAGTGCCCATAGGGACTATTTTAACATTATTTAGTTCTCTGGTGGCGGAGCTCCCTCGCTACGCCGCCATTCGGGTGGGTGACGTCACCGGAAGTCGGTCTGATTCTTTTTAACTTTTTATCTGTTCTTGGTCTGATTCTTTATCTGTTCTTGGTCTGATTCTTTTTAACTTTTTATCTGTTCTTGGTCTGATTCTTTTTAACTTCAACCTCCCCCCCCTTCCAGCAACATCAAGGGGTACCCCAAGGATCCACATTGTCAGCCATGCTTTTCAACATCTACCTTCGTCCACTCTGCTCAGTCATACGCACCCACAATGTCAACTTCCACATATACGCCGACGACATAATGCTCTACGCCCCAATTACAACCACGGACCCAACAAGCGACCAACTATCAGCCTGCTTTGCCGACGTGTCCAACTGGCTACAAGAGAACAACTTATCCATTAACATAAAGAAGACCGAAGCTCTTATAGTGACGAAAGACCCAGACTTCAAACCACCCACTCACCTCACCATGGGAACCACGCAAATCCAAATACAACCCCACATAAGATATCTCGGCATTATCATTGACCAAGCCCTAACCCTTAAGCAACAAATCAACAAGACCACAAGAACTGTATTCCACAAAGCAAAAACGGTACAACGTCTCCGACCCCTCCTTGAGCCGCAGGACTTCAGGACAGTAATGCAGGCTCTGACACTCCCTCATCTGGACTACTGCAACATAATCTACCATGGCCTACCTGCCACACAGACCAATCCCCTCCAAACTGCTCTAAACACCATGGCGAGAATAATTCACAATGCAAAGAAACGGGATCACATCACCCCGATTCTGAGAGACCTTCATATTCTCCCCATCGAAGCAAGAATCAAGTACAAAACTCTTCTACTCACCCACAAAACCATCCACCAACCACAAGCCACCCCACTCCGCGCCCTACTGCCTCGTCCGACCCACAGCAAAACAACCAGACAATCCTCCAACAGCTCCATTGCCATCTCCCACAAACGAACCAAGACAACACAAAGGACCTGCAACAGAGCCTTTGAACTCTATGCCCCATCCCTCTGGAACTCTCTACCAAACCACATCAGGAACAACGGTGATCTACCATCGTTCAAAAAGCAGCTAAAAACCATCCTATTCCGAGAACATCTCTGAATAAGAATCCCCCATCTTTTCCAAGAACTCCAGACCAAGAACTATGCTATCTTGTCAGTCTCTATGTTCACCCAAAATCATCAATGTTGAGCCCCTGGTGATGGCCCCCCCCCATTTGATCCCCCCCCCCCTTGTTATGTGTTCCACCGCTTTGACCCAGTGAAAAGCGGGATATAAATACAGTTAAATAAATAAATAAAATAAATAAATAAACATCTTTGTTAGTGATATAGCGGAAGGGCTGTCGGGTAAGGTTTGCCTCTTTGCAGATGATACCAAAATCTGCAATAGAGTAGACACCCAGGAAGGTGTAGATAACATGAGGAGGGATCTAGCTAAGCTTGAAGAATGGTCTAGAATTTGGCAGCTGGGATTTAATGTTAAAAAATGTAAGGTCATGCATTTGGGCTGCAGCAATCCAAGGGAGCAATACAGTATAGGATAAAATCAATAGGAATAACAGGAACCCCACTAAAATGGTTCTCATCCTACATCTCAAATCGAACACAACAGGTTCAATTCAACGGAGAAAAAGCAGAATCTTTCTCACAAACACAGGGAATCCCACAAGGCTCTGCTCTCTCAGCACTTCTGTTTAACATATATATGCAGCCACTATGCAAAATTTTCTCACGGCACGAAATTAATTACCACATCTATGCCGATGATATCATGCTATACACACAACTAGACACTAAAAACCCAGACTACAACCCACTGGAGACATGTATCGGAGAGATGCAAGACTGGTTACAACAAAGTAGTATGTCAATTAATCACAAAAAAACCGAAGTAATGTATATCTCCAAAGAACCGAATTTTGACCCTCCCACATCAATAACACTATGTAACAACACTTACCAAACAAAAAAAGAAATAAAGTATCTAGGAGTCACATTTGACTGTGACCTAAAGATGGAAAAACACCTCCGAAAGACCAACAGAGCAGTTTTCCACAAGCTTAGAGTGCTCCAACCCATTCGGAATATTATTGATCCCCAAGACTTCAGAACAGTGGCCCAAGCACTCATCATGCCACATTTTGACTACTGCAACGCCATCCTACAAGGTTTACCTAAAAAAACCCTAAACATATTACAAATGGCACAAAATGTAGCTGCCAGGGTCATAATGAAGAAAAATCTAAGTGACCACATCACACCAGTACTAATTCAATTACACTGGCTACCCATAACAGCTCGCACAAAATACAAAATACTAACAACCACCTTCAAACTCATCCACAACTTAGCACCTTCCTTCCTCAACAACCTAGTAAGATTGCAACCTCCTACCCGAAACAGAAGAACCCACAATTCCAACATCCTTCACACTCCAACAGATATAAGATCTGCCAAAGCTAACACCAGCCACAGGGCTTTCTCATATGCGGCGCCAACACTGTGGAACCAACTCCCACCAGAACTACGAGCTAGCAATGACCTTCTAGACTTCAGAAAGAAACTCAAAACGCACATTTTCCAATCACATTTCAACCTGAACTAAACCCACAGATGGAGCAGCCCCTGACCACTGTGTCCAAGAAGATTATCCTGTATATATGTATTTATGTATATGTAAATGAACTCCCCCATAGCTAAGAAGTGTTAACTCTGTATGATGTGCTTTTCTGACAATCTGTATGTAAACAAAATTTGTACCTGCCTTGATTCGGCAGTTTCACAATAGTAATCCTACCCGCTTCTGATCGCTGGAAGGAGCGGGCTACAAATGCTTGCTAAATAAATAAATAAATAAATATAGGAGGTGAAGTACTTTTGTCCACTAAAGAAGAGCGGGACCTAGGCGTGGTTGTGTCTGATGATCTTAAAGTAGCTAAACAGGTAGAAAAGGCGACGGCAAAAGCTAGAAGGATGCTTGGGTGCATACGGAGAGGAATGGCTAGCAGAAAAAAGGAGGTGATAATGCCTCTGTATAAGTCTTTGGTGCGACCTCATTTGGAGTATAGTGTGTAATTCTGGAGACCGCACCTTCAAAAGGATGTGAACAGGATGGAGTCGGTGCAGAGGGTGGCTACTAAAATGATTAATGGGCTTCATTATAAAGCATATGAGGACAGACTGAAGGATCTTAATATGTACACCTTAGAGGAAAGGCGGGATAGAGGTGATATGATTGAGATGTTTAAATACCTCTGTGGCATAAATGTTCAGGGAGAGAGCCTCTTTCAATTGAAAGCAAGTTCTGCTACGAGGGGACATGGGATGAGGGTGAAGGGAGATAGTTTCAGGAGTGATATGCGGAAATATTTCTTTACGGAAAGAGTAGTGGATCCGTGGAATAGTCTCCCAGTGGAGGTGGTATAGATGAGGACAGTAACTGAATTCAAAAAAGCATGGGACCAACACAGAGGATCTCTAAAGGTAAAAAGTGGACTGTTGTAGTTGTTGATATGGAAAGACAGACTAGATAGGCCATGTGGTCTTTTTCTGTCATCATGTTTCTATGTTTCTATTTTTGTTTGCTAGTTGTTTGCTTTCCCAACCAACCAGACAGTTTGGGAAAATGAAAAGGCAGATAGGCTTGAGTGAAGCTATCTCCCAGATCCCTGGCTGACATCCAAGTCAAGGAATCACAGCTATGTCACCTACATCACTTAATATTACTATGTTACAGCAAAGATTCAACGTCTTGCATAGCCTACCAGTAGTCAGGACTGAACCACTTCCTTCGGTTAGTGCAACAGCATTTCAGTAGTGGATGCTACCATACTAACATGGTAACACAGTAAATGATGGCAGATAAAGACCAGCATGATCCATCTAATCTGCCCAGAAAGGTGTTTAGGGTTGTAACTACCACTCTATGCAGGTTACCCCACTCTGTGCTTTTCATTTTGGTTTGTAACTGCCACTGTGTGACAGCTACCCAGTCCAATTCAGTTCACTGACACCCAACAGATCGAGTTCTACACATTCCATTTCATTCCTGACCACCTCCAACTTCTGTTGGTTCATGCTTTGTATGTAAGACAATATGTAAGACATCTTTGCAGCTTCTGATTCTTATTTCATGCGCAGCTACATCAGCAGTCAGACGTCCTGAGGGCTTTGATCCAATCACATCATAAATGCTGGCTTTACTCTGAAAAGTCTTCAGCTCCTTCCCAGTAGCCAGTTGAATGCCTTTCGACCTGGGGGGAAGGGGGGTCTCATCTTCCAGCACTATAGTGCAATTTGTTTTGTTGTGACTATCCATTGGGTTTTCATGGCAAGATACGGAAGTTTAAATTTTAGTATTGTTGCCATTGTCACAGGAATGTGATCCTCCACTGCCAACACCGTCCCATTCTGCTGCTGCCCAGATGGGTGGTTTGTCTTGGTCTGGCACCTCAGCTGAGACCTGTCCATCTTGGGAAACTCTGCAGTAATTAAGCTACTGATAGCTTAGCTCTCAGCATCACTGATGCACACAAGCCCTCACAGCACAACAAGGTACACATTGGTTTTTCCTACTTGTTCGCTGTACCTGTCAATCTTTTGTGGTGAAATCTACATTTGTGGTTTCTCTCTTTTAGGGTCAACATTTAGATTTTATATGTTCTAAACCATTTTGATGTGAGAGGGGAACGATCCAAGATGGCGGTACGTAGAGTTTAGGCTCCTGACCTCCTTTTTCCGATGGGGAGAAAGAGGAAAGTGAAGCGTGATTTGCTGCCCCAGGCATCTCCATCGACCTCGACTCCAGTTACTGGACCTTTGGATTCTTTTGTTTTGCGACGTCAGGAGCAGTGGCAGTCAGTACCGGGGTACGGAAGCTTGGCTGGAGGACGGTTGGGGCTGGGTAGCTCGGCGTCCCCCTCGAGCAGCAATCTCACACCCCCGGATGTAAACGTGTCTCGAAGCAGGCTCGTCCAGAATTGACTCAGCATAGTTTGGAGGCGTCGTTCTCTCCAGGGTTGGGGTTCCTATGGCCACCCTGGGGCCACGCTTGCCTAGTCGGAGGTAGAGTTCTCTTCGATGGAGCAGCCGGCTGGACTTACACTCGAGAATGGGAGCTTGGCTGCGGCATCCAGTAGTGACGCCGGAATCCCCCCTGTGTCCCCACTGTTCACTGGAGCTTTGCCGGGAGATCAACGTGGGTCTACTTTTTCCTTCTCGTTGCCGCGGCCAGAACAGTTCACTTTGGAGTCAATATGGACTGCTATTAATCATTTAGGAGAAACTTTTCTCTCTCAAATTAATGAAATTCAAGAGCAGGTTGCATTGAACTCTGCGAATATTGTTCAATCTGTGCAGGATGTATCCTTAATGAAAACTAAGGTTGACGAAATTGCTGAGAAAAATAATCACCTAGAGACTTTGTCTGAGTCATTTATCAAGGACTTTAACCAGACGAAAGTTAAGTTGGAGCAGTTAGAGAATTTTTCTAGATCAGCAAATTTATGTTTGGTTAATTTTCCCCTTTTATCTACTATCTCTGCAAAAGAAATGTTAAAAAAATATCTTGTTGAGATCTTGGGGGTCCCTGTGGACTCCTGCACTCCTATTGTAAGGATTTACTATCTTCCTACGGTACGGAAGGCTCTGGCCCCTGCTGAGGCAGTTGGGCCTGAGCAATTAGATGTATTAAATGTTTCTGAGTTCTTGGAAACTTCAGACTCTGCTTTAGTACGAACTGCGACTTGTTTGGTTACCTTTGTATTAGTTTCAGACCGTGAATGGGTGTTAAGACTCTTTTTCAGGAAAAGAAATGTATTATTTAAGGGATGCCTGGTCCGGATTTTTCCTGACCTAGCTCGGGAAACCCGTCGGTGCAGGAGTGAGTTTTTAATTCTGTGACCGTGGGTTCTCCAGCTGGGGTGTTTATTTTTCCTAAAATACCCTTGTAAATGTCTGGTAAAATTTCAGCTAAAAAAGATTCACCATTAAAACACCCCAAACTCTTTCTTATTATTTTTTTGTCGGAGCGTGCCGAGGGAGGGTAAGAATTGATTATCTAACCCCCTCCAGATGGCAAACTACTTTTTATTTTATAAGGTACTCCACCTCTACATGAAATTTAAAAGTCAAAACTTATCTGTCCATAAATGTTCCGTTAAAGTTGTCACTGTTGTCTAATGTACAATGTTCTGCACGACGTGCACGTTTCGGAAAAAAATTTCCTGTCTCAAGTGTCTTCTAATCTGTATATCCAAGTGATGCAACCATGAACTCAAAAAAATGCCGTCTTGCAGCTTGAAATCGAGAAATAGAGTGGCTGAGTTTGTTATGACGTCTTTATTTGCTGGTTCACAGTGTTCTCTGCTGAGCCAATGAAATGAGGGATTCCCTTGACAGTGGGATTTCCCCAGCTCATTGGTTGATACTCCTTTGAAAAAGAACGAATAAAGTCTTGACCATGGTGATTGAAGAGTAAGCCTCAAGCTGCAAGACGGCGTTTTTTTGAGTTTTGGGGATGGAGGGGACAGAAAATGGGTGTGGGGAGGGCGGTAGAGTGGAAGTGGGGAGTGTGAGCGAATGGAAGGAGGGGGTGGTGGTTGCAGACGGAGTCAGGTATAGTTTATGGTATGGGATAGTGGACCAAGGTATCAAGATCAGAAATCGTTGCAGGGTGTTATGGCGTGAGGAGTGCAGTTTGCAATAGGTAATGGCAGGGTAAAGTTTATGCGATTAGTATTAAGTCCCAAAGTATTCCCTAAAGAGATGAGTTTTTCATCTTCTTGTGGAATTCGCCGAGTTCCCGGGTGAGTCGAATGTTGTGAGGGAGAGTGCATTCCATATATTGGGGGCACAGAGCGAGACGGCTTTGTTTGATACTGCCTGGGTACTCCTAATTACATCAGGGGGAAGCAGGAAACCTAATTAAGTAGCGGGATCTGTTCAGTATCAGAGAGATGTAATAAGTGAACTGAGCTTTCTATACTTGTTCATTATCTCTGCTGGATAACTGGGTGCGTAATACATGCTTAACATAAAATGTTATGACTGCTGACATTCGGTAATGCTGGATGTAATGGTAGGGTGGTACACGCTATGCCTTCTCTCTTTAAGTGCTTTATATGTTTCCAGAATCATTCAGGGCTCTCCAGGAAGATTAGGTAGGGAAATAAAATCTGTAATTTTGCTTTGTGCCACTTCCCATGCAAAGTAATACAGAAAACAAGGAAATCAATTCCATGCCATTTCTATCACTTTAACATGCTAACAAAATTAACAAAATCTCACATGTAAAGAAAATGAAATAAATTCACAACTGCATACCCCTAAGGAAGTCCAGTGGAGCACAACATATTGGAACTGTGATCAAACCCTAGTGCAGATCTTTTCGGACAGATGGATGCCACTACTACCCTGAATGCAGTATCTTAGAAGGGGTGTCTAGGAAGAATCTGGGATGCCTTGGTCTCCTCGTCCAAAATACCAGGGAAGTGGCGGCAGTGAAGGGAAGTATGTATAAGGGCCTTCTGAGCATCATCTCTGTCTCGAAATATACATTTATTTATTTTATTTATTTATTAACATATTTTTATATACCGCACTATTCGTTATCAGCGCGGTTTACATGGAACAAGAGACCTCAGACAAGATACAAATATCTGGGTTTACAGTTAACAGGAAAATCAACTTGGATAACAGGATAACATGGGTAACTATGTACAAGACAACTATTTACATCAGGGAGTCAGGGTATAGTAAATGTCCTGTAAGACTGTTGAAGTAGTTTGATGAGCTGATGAGACATAAGGTTTACGTGTTTGGCATGTGGTTAGTTGTGTGTGAATGTGAATGTGTTTGTGCTTCTTTGTTCTCTGGGAAATATATGAGGAAAAGGTGATGTTTTAGGGCCTTCCTGAAGTGGCTGAGATCAGGGAGGGCCCTAATGTGTGATGGAAGGGTGTTCCAAAGTTTGGGGGCACACAGACTGAAGGCTTTGCTCGATGTTGTGGCGTTATATTTTATGATTTCCTTTGGGACTGTAAGCATATTTAGTTCCGTGGTTTTCTTAGTCTGTTGGTTTTTATTGGTTGTATCATCTCCGATAGTGAGGTGGAGGCAAGACCTTTGTACGCTTTAAAGGTCAGGAGAAGTGTCTTGAAAGTGACTCTCGCTTGAATAGGGAGCCAGTGTAGCTGTTTTAGAAGGGGTGTTATATGGTCCCTTCTGGATGCTCCGAAGAGTACTCTCGCTGCACTGTTTAGGGCAAGTTTGACCCGGTGAAAAGCGGTATATAAATGCAGTTAAATAAATAAATAAATAAAAAATAAATAAATAAAAGTTGAAGAGGATTTAGGCTTGCTTGAGGGAGCCCTTGTAGGATGGAATTTGCGTAGTCGAAATGTGGAATGATTAAAGCCTGGTAAACCGTACGGAAATCGTCTGGATCAATCAGTTGGCGAAGGTGTCTGAGGGAGCGGATCTTGAAATAAATTGCTCTGACTGTATTGGATATGTGAGACTTCATGTCGAGGTTTTGATCAAGGGTCACTCCTAGGTATCTGATATGTGGTTTTACTTGCAATGTGGCATCTTGAACCTCTAAGTAAGTAGGTGGTATGAAATTCGAGTTCCTTGAGATTTCGTTTTTTTGTGTTGGATTCTGAGATTTTGTGTTAGTAGCCAGTTTGATATGGCGTTAAAGCAGTTGGTTAAGGGAGTGAGGTCCATCTTGTCTAAGCAGATAGGCATGTATAGCAACACGTCATCAGCATATATCATGCAGTTGACATTGAAGGATCTGATAATGTTACATATAGGTTGCATGTATATGTTAAATAGTAATGATGATAGAGAGGATCCTTGTGGAACCCCTTGTCCCTGATGGAACGGATCTGAAGTTGCACCATCGGATCGAACGTGCTGCCATCTACCTGATAAGTATGAGATACACCATTCGAGTGCTGTTCCACAGAGGCCCTTTTCTTGTAGACGGATGATGAGAAGCTCATGACATACTGAATCGAAAGCAGCAGCGATGTCTAAGAAGATGAGTACAAATCCGTTCCTGATGTTGTCAATGCCAGTATTTAGGTTATTGAGGAGGGTGGTCAGGAGCGTCTCAACTCTGTGTGATTCCCTGAATCCATGTTGGCATGTATCCAATGGAGCTTCAGAGTCAATGTGATCTTGTAGCTGCTTGTAAACCACCTTTTCAATTATTTTTGCCAGAGTAGGTATACTAGAAATTGGTCTGTATGAGTCTGCTTTCTGTGGGTCCAACTTGCTGTTTTTTAGTAGAGGTCTGATGGAGGTTTGTTTGAGAGCAGCAGGGAATGAGCCAGTGTCAAATGATAGTCTTATGATCTTAGATATTATGGGCGTGAGCTCGTTGCGGAGATCCTTTATCCAGAAGGCTGGACACGGATCAGTGTGTGCAGTGGAAGTGTTGAGAGTTGCAATGATGTTTTGAATAATTCTCAATGAGGGAGTGGTGAAGGACATTAAAGCTGTCGGGTGCCCTTGAATTGTATGGGGGGACGGTATTACAATTTTGTTCATCCTGCACATCTTGGATTGTATGTGGGCAGCAAATTCCTGCGGGCTGATTTCGCACTGGTGTTCAGGTGAAGGTTCCTTGGCCAATCTTTTGACTAAACTAAACAGGTCATGAGGTTTATTTAGAGCCCTCTCAAGGTGTCTGTGTGGTACTGCTTCATCTTTTCAGCGATGGTCTTGCGATGAGTGGCAAGGTGCTGCATGTAAGCGGTCTGACAGCTATTAGAGTGTGATCTTCGCCATTGCTTCTCCAGCCTCCGTAGTAATTTTAGTGAGTCCTTCAGCTCGGGTGTAAACCATGGGGCTGTCGCTTTTTTCCTTGAGGACCTGATCTTTGATGGGCATGAGGCAATGGAGTTAAGTCTGTTGTTCCAACCGGTGATCATCTCATCTAAGTTTAGAGAGGTGTCGTTGAAGAGTGCTTCCGTTTCGGCCAGGATACGTTCCCTGTTGAATGGTTGGAAAGCTCTTGATGAAGTGGTTGAGTGTTTGTTGAGGTCCGTGTCACTTGAAGGTTGTTTGTTAAGCGTAGGAATTAGAGCTGGGCCACTGGTCTGCCATTACTCGGGGGGTGGGGATTTGCTTACAAATGCTACCAGCCCCTTTAAGGCTGCCCTAGAAGCATCAGTGCCCTCATTAACAGCCCTTATCCCGGGGGGGGGGGGGAATTAACTACATCCCTAAAGCTTTACTTAGCTTTCCAGTCCCAATGCAAGATAAAAGGTTTAACACAAGCCAAGTTAACCCTTTACCAACTAATGAGCTAATCTGCCATCAGGGACTTCCGTAAAAAGCTAAAGATGCACCTTTACAGTGATCACTTTGGACACATTACTTAAAAGTAAATATTCACCCTCTTACCCTGCTATTGCAGCACACATCACACCTGGTTAATCCAAACTGATCTTTCATACACTAATGTCCAAACTTCTTTACTGTATGTAAGTTCCACATTGCTTTGTCGTTTGTTAAGAATTTTGCTTCTGTTTATTTAATTATCTGGGCTTATACACCGCTTTTCTATCAGTCAAAGCCGGTGTACATTCAGGTAGGCGGTTATTCCGAGCCACGAATAGCGGGGATGGATGTCCCAACAGGACGTCGATCTCCACTATTCGTGTGGTTGCTGATTGTGCAGGGAAGTTGGGGGCGGGGAAGAGGCAGCCCGGGAGCGGAAAGTGGGCAGGCAGTGGGCGGTCGCCGGCCCTGGACGTACAGAGCCGATTCTGATGTCGGCCCTGTATGTCCAGGGCCAGCAAATTGGCCAGGGAGGTTATTCCACCCCTGGGGTGGGATAACCTCCCTGGACGTTTTTTATTTTTCAATTCGGGGTGCAGAAGGGGCTGGGGGGGGGGGGGGATGACAAAGTTAATTCCTCACACCCAACCCTGGCCTTAGGAGGCCAGATCGGAGGTTGGGTTGTGGGGAATTAACTTTTTGGGGCAGCAGCCAGCACTGCAGCATTTAAAAGCCGTGGCTGAGTTAGCTAGGCTAGCGCTGTACGCAGGGGCGGCCCAAGGGGGGTGCGGGGCCATGTACGGAGACTCGGTGCGGGGCCTCATTTGCATAATGGACCTCATTTGCATAAATATTTGCATAATGTTACCATACACTAACTTTTAGTAAACATGCCTCTTAATGAGTATGGATAAAAAAAGACTAAAAGATTTCTACATTACTATAATCCAGAGACAACTGCCAGGCACATTAGGAACTACTACAAACACTGCCCATTTAGAACCCATAGCAAACCCGCCGTATCATAACAGCACTACCAGGACTCACAAAGAACAAGACCCTACCTATCAAAAGGCAACACTACAAATATTAAACCAATACATTTCAGAGAACAATACATGACCTACTGGGGAAAGAGAACAAGTGGCAATGTCAAATAGGAATTACATAAACAGAATACCTCAGCTCAGTTACACATGCAGAACATAGACCGTCACCAAACAAGAAATCACAATGTAGAAACAGGAAGACAATAATTAAACTGGGAACCCCAAAAGCCCAACAACACTGTAGAAATAAAACCATAAATTAATTTCCTCTTGTACTAAACAAAGCACAGACGTTAATGATGCACATTTCCCAGAGCTGGCATATTTCAGTTAATAAATTCAATAAAGAGATATTTTTCTACCTTTTGTGCATTTTTTTCAGTTGCAATTGCTCCAGACACTTTCTTCTGGTTTCTTCATGTCTTCTGCTAACTCTCCATCGTCTGCTGTCCATTTGTCCTTTCTTCACTCTTCTAGTTTTTTTCCATTCTCTATCTACATCTGCTTTAACATACTAATCTTTCTCCTTTTGCTCTTTCCTCATTCCTATTTCATCCACTCAAATTTTACCCTGCCATCCTCAATCCCCACTTACTCTCCCAATATCCGGCCAATTGTAGATTTGTCTTCCCTCCCACACAAAATACGTTTTCCCTCTCCATTTCACTCTCCCAGCTCTATCCCATTCTAATCCTCCCCCAACATCAGCTCCCTTCTAGTTCCAGCCCCACCCAGCATCCGCTCCCTTCTAGTCCCCGCATCAGCCCATTTCCAGTCCTAGCTCCCCCATCCGAGTCCCTCCATAAGCTCATTTCCAATCCCAGCCCCCCATCAGCCCATTTCTAGTCCTTTCCTAGCCCCACCATCAGCCCATGTCAAATCCTAGCTCCCCTCCACTCAGCCCATTTCCAATCCAAGCCCCCAATGAGCCTACTTCCAGTTCTAGCCCCTCCATGAGTCCATTTCAATCCAAGCCCCCCCCCAACAGCCCATTTCCAGTCCTATCCTAGCCCTCCATCAGCCCATTTCCTGTCCTAGTCCCCCCTCACTCAGCCCATTTCCAGTCCTAGCTCCCTCCCCTCACAGCCCATTTCCATTCCAAGCCCCCCTCCCCATTAGCTATTTGTAGTTCAAGCCTTCCTTCCATTCAGCCCATTTCCATTCCAAGCCCCGTCCCCATCAGCTATTTGCAGTTCAAGCCCTCCTTCCACTCACCTCATATCCAGTCCTAGCCACCCCCCAGCCCATTACCAGTCCTAGCCCCCATAACCCATTACCAGTCCTAAGCCCATCAGCCCACTTCCAGTCCTAAGCCCCCCATCACCCCATTTTCAGTCTTAGCCCCCCCATAGCCCATTACCAGTCCTAACCCCCATCAGCCCATTTCAAGTCCTAGCTCCCCCATCCGTCCCTCCATCAGCTCATTTCCAATCCCAGACCCCCATCAGCCCATTTCTAGTCCTTTCCTAGCCCCACCATCATTAGCCCATGTCAAATCCTAGCTCCCCTCCACTCAGCCCATTTCCAATCCAAGCCCCCAATGAGCCTACTTCCAGTTCTAGCCCCTCCATGAGTCCATTTCAATCCAAGCCCCCCCAACAGCCCATTTCCAGTCCTATCCTAGCCCTCCATCAGCCCATTTCCTGTCCTAGCCCCCCACCTCATTTAGCCCATTTCCAGTCCTAGCTCCCTCCCCTTACAGCCCATTTCCATTCCAAGCCCCCTCCCCATCAGCTATTTGCATTTCAAGCCCTCCTTCCACTCAGCCCATTTATAGTCCTAGCCACCCACAGCCCATTACCAGTCCTAACCCCCCATAGCCATTACCAGTCCTAACCCCCCTCCCCCCATCAACCCACTTCCAGTCTTAGCCCCCCCATAGCCCATTACCAGTCCTAACCCCCCCAAAGCCCATTACCAGTCCTAACCCCCCTCCCCCCATCAGCCCTGATAGATTTTAAAAAACCAAACCGGCTACTGCTGCCGCTGCCGCCTCTGGTGACAAATTTTGGGGGACAGTAGCAAGCACTCCCAAAAACACCCACCTGCAGTTGCCCCTTTGCCAAGCCGGCAGAAGATGCAAAAATGGCAGGGTCACAAAGCAACGGGTGGCAAGGGGAGAAGAGAAGCCCACAACCCAAGGGAGTCATGGATCCTAGGCAGAGCTTGTGTGTGTCAGCAGTCCAATACTAGTCAGTCAGGGGACATCAGTCTGCAGTTCTCTGACCTAGGTCCCAGGCTCTTGGAGCATGCGTAATGCTGATGATACACCTGGGTCTCCTTTCCTCTTTACTGTTGTGTTTATCAGAAGCACCCTGATAGGAAGAGAAGGCTTCAGGTGCCAGCAAGACTAACGCATGTGCTGAGTTTCTGCAGCCTGTGCTGTTGGTCATGGGGAAGAACTGGGGTGGAAAGTTGAAGGAAGGAGTAGAAAGGACAAACGAACAAAGGAAGGGGGGGGGGAAGAAATGGGGAGAGGTGAAGAAAGAAAGGAAGGGGAGAACAAAGAAATCAGGAAGAGAGGAAAATGAAAGGTGAAAGTATGAAGAAGAGGGTGGAGGGAGATGGAGGAGAAGGTAGGGAGGGGTGGAAGAGAGGGAGGAAGAATACAGATGAGAGAAAGTTAAGGGATATGTGATAGGAGCAGGAGACTAGCAAACTAATTTCCTTTAATTTTCCTTTTTTTAATGCTTGCCTCATCTCTCAATCAATTATAGCTATACCATAACTCCATCCTTCCCACCCCATTTGCTCCCTCCTTTAAAAATCAAAGAGGAAAAATTAATAAAAAAAAGAGAATTAGTGAAACGAAAACAGAAACAGCGTAGTTACTCACCTGTAACAGGTGTTCTCCGGGGACAGCAGGAATCAGTCCTCACATATGGGTGACGTTGGCACCAACGGAGCCCACACAGAAGCATCTCTCCAGCTTTAAAAGAACGCCTTTGGGAGATGCACCATGCATGCATGGTCCACTTCCCGACCAAGGGTGCCATCTTGCCTCAGTCCAATGACATAGCTAAGATGGCAAAAGTTAAAATATGGTAAAGAAGCAACTCCAAGGGGAGGAGGGAGGGTTGTGAGGACTGAATCCTGCTATCCTCAGAGAACAGGGAGGAGTGGCCTAGTGGTTGGGGCAAGGTACTACAGGCCGGAAGGTCAGTGGTTCAAATCCCACTAGAGGACAGCAACCTTGGGCCGGAAGGACTGGGATTTCTAGTCCCACAGGTGCTCCTTGTGGTCTTGGGCAAGCCACTTAACCCTCCATTGCCCATGTTCCCTGTAAGTATTAGTGTATGTGTCTCATATCCCCTTGTGTTAAATGTATCACCCAACCGCTTTGACCCGGTGAAAAGTGGGATATAAATGCAGCTAAATAAATAAAAATAAATAAATAAACACCTGTTACAGGTGAGTAAACTAAACTTTCGCTAGGAACAAGCAGGAAGTCAGTCCCCATATATGGGACTCCCCAGCTACGAGCTACTGAGAACCTGTAACCAAAAGAAAAATGCAATGGCGACCTGCAAAGAGTGAGCTGTGATGAGCAGCCGTTGAGTCCCTACTGAGAGACTCTCACAAGACCCAAGTGTGTGGAAGAAAACCAGCACTAGTAGCCTGAACACAGAAGGGTCTGAGGGGAGGAGTTGCCTACACCCCAAAGAGATTACAGAGTATGGCCTGGCTGAAGGCACTGTCCCATCGGGACTCCTTCTCCAGGCAATAGTGAGCTGCAAAAGTGTGGACCAGGTGGCGGCCTGACAGATTTCCATCATGAAGACGGAATGCAGATTTGCCACGGAAGTAGTCATGGCCATGACGCAGTGTGCCGTGACCCTCTGGTCCAGTGAGATTCCTGCTTGCTCATAGACACATTCAATGCAGTCTACCACCCAAGTGAACAGAGTTTGTTTAGTCACTGGGAGCCCCAGGCGACTAGGGTCACTGATACGAAAAGCTGAGGTGCTTTGTGGTGGCCCTGGCTCCACTGCAAGTAAAAGGACAGGGCTCTCTTACAATCCAGATTGTAGAGAGTGGTCTCTGCCTTACTGGCGTGAGGCCTCGGAAAGAAGGTGGGAAGTACCACCTCCTTGTTGAGGTGGAATGTGGACACCACCTTCAGCAGAAACTGGCGGAGCACCACCCTGTTCTTGTAGAATTTCATGTAGGCGGATTCTGCAATCAGAGCTTGCTGACTCTGCAGGCTGGTGTGAGTGCTACCAGGAAGGCAACCTTCCAGGATAGATACCAGAGATGGCAGGTAGCCAGAGGCTCGAACAGAGGCTTAGTAAGCTGCGAGAGAACTACATTGAGATCCCACAATGCCGCTGGAGGAAGGATGGGGGGGGGGGGGGTTGGATAACATGAGGCCCTGCAGGAATCAGGACACAAGGGGCTGAGCCAAGAGGGGTTTTTCCTCAACGAGATGGTGATGTGCTGCAATGGTGCTCAGCTGTACTCGGACCGAATTGGACTTCAGTCCCACCTGAAATAGGTGAAGCAGGTACTGAAGTACCACCTGTACCGCACACTGCATCGAGAATCGGTGCCACTTGAAGGCGTATGCTCTTCTAGTAGAGGCCTTACGAGGAGGTCAGAAAAATCTTTTCCATGTCCCATGGGAGGTTGAAGGAAGCTAGCGCTAGCCTTTCAGCAGCCAACCCGTGAGTGAAAGGGACCCCAGATAGGGGTGCAGGAGAGAATCCTGCTTCTTTGACAGTACCCCAGGAGCTCATCCCAGGGGAATCGGCGATGCTGCTGATAAGGAGAGAAGCAGTGGGAACCAGGCCTGCCAGGCTGATGGCTATCCACCTGTGGAAAAACATGGCTAGACACCCCCCCTGTGGGTAGCAGAGGACCCCTTGGGGGTAGGGGGGGTAGCACCCAAGCAGTCAAAAGCTCCTCCTGGGCTGGGCCGGAACTGGCACATGGGACTTTGGGGCTTTTGGTTTTCTGGGACCGTGCCCCTGTCCTTTTTCCTGCTGCCATGTAGAGGGGCCGAGAAGGCCTGGAAGTATGGAGTATCACTGAAGCCTCCTTTCTTCCTTGGGGCTTTCTTCCGGGGGTGCGCCAAGGGTTTTTCTGAGAGCCTGGTTCTCGTCACATACTCTATCTCCGCTACCTTATCTGCCATGGGTTTCCAGAATAGGTTTTTATCTATGCAGGAGGCATCTATTAGTTTGTTCTGCACACACTGTCCAAAGTCAGATGACTGCAGTCATGACGGGCGTCAAGCCCCAATGCCTGTGGAGGCCACCCTAGCTGATGAATCGAAGCAGTCATAGGCTGCCCAAAACAAAAACTTTGAGCATGCCTTTATTGCCGAGGTTAGAGTCTTGAATCTCTGAAGGGGTTCCCCCTTAAGGCCTGCCGAGCTCTTTCGACAGTTCCTTCAGGTACATGCTGATAGAGAGCTGGTAGGACTGGATCCGGCATATTAGCATTGAGCCCTGAAAAGCCTTCCAGCCGAGGGTGTTGAGGGTTCGGGCCTCCCTGCCAGGTGGCACCGGTGAATGGGTCTTTTGGCTTTTGAGCTGGTACATTGCCGACTACACGACCATGGAGTTGTGGGGAAGCTGGATCTTTTGGAACCCAGTGTACCCAATAAATAGCATCGAGGCACCTGCTAACAACTGGTACTGACGTGTTTCCCACATTCAGAGGAGGAGGAGGTGGTTGAGGATTGAGGGCACTGGGACCATAAGAGTTTCCTTCAAGAGTGCCTCATATTGGAGTATCTCCAATTCCTTGGTACGAGGATCCTCCTTGGCCTCAGTCTTGATGGAAAGGGCCATGGCCATGGCCATGACATGCACAAAATCTAGGAAAGCAAAATGGGCGGTGAGCAGCAGCAGGTCATTGGGGGGGGGACTGGTCCGAGGGCACATCAAGGTGCTGCCTCGTGTCTGGGGACTCTTCATCCTCAGCCTCCCATTTGGACTCGAAGTCCGAGTATGAATCTGAAATCATGCGATCACCACGGCCAAGGGCTGCCCTCAGTGGTCTGTGACCTCATCAGGATCATCGGTCCAAGCCATGTGCACCTGACAGGGAGGACCGGTGTCTCGAGGAATGGGAGCAGGTCCTTAGCTGGGGCCAGGGGCTCTCACGAGGCCGATGCCATTGAGGACCAGCTCGACATCCAGGGAAGCCCTCAATGTCGAGGGTCCCATCATCAGGGTGGATGAACTGGATGAGCCAGACATGAATTCCCACTGCATAGCCACTAGGGCAGAGATACTGCTCTCTAGGGCTACCATTCTGGTCTCCATACCAGTTAGCTCCACAGCCTTCAATGTGAGCACCGAGGGTTTTGGACACGGCATCGGTACTATCAAGGGGGAGTCTTTGATGAGGATGGCCTCAGAAGCCGAGGCCGGTTGGTGGGTGACCACAACTCCTTACAGGGCAGCATGGCAGGCTGCTCTTGCCCCAACTCCTTGGACTCATGCTTGGGACTGTGGGTCCCGGGATGGGATTTCCCCTTCTTCCCAGATCCATCCTCCAAGGTGGTCTTTGAGAATTTCTTCTTCTTATGCTCCACCTCCAGAGATTTGTGCTCGGAGGGACTGCAGCACTCTGAAGAGGCTCTGGCTTCATGGGACATTGAGTTATCGGAGGGGGCCCTGGAGTGTGGTGTCACTGGAGACTCTGGCACAGAGTCGAACTTCTGCTGCTGATGGTGGCTCTTCAAGGCCTTTGAGGTCATGTTTCTGCAGAGTTCGCAGTCAGAGTAGTTGTGCTCCGGGTCAAGACATCGGAGGCAGCAGTCATGTGGGTCGGTGAGTGATATCATTTTACCACGCCGGTCATAGCTTTTAAAGCCACTGGAAGCCATCAGAAAAAGAGGGTTTCCTGCCTCCTGGCAGGGGTCCAAGGCCTTCAGCTGGAAAAGGGCGCAAATGCCAGTCAAGGAGCACCTCGATGAAAAAATGAAAAACCAATAGATGAACCCGAGAAGCTACGCCGAGGCAAGCTGGCTTGGGGGTTGGGAAGGAACCAGTATGCAGCCAGAAAAACACAACAATAAAAATCTAACTTTTTCCTGGGAAAACTGAACAGCGTCCTATGGGCTCTGCAGAAAAAAGGAGACTGAAGCAAGATGGCACCCTTGGGCAGGAAGTGGACCATACATGCATGGTGCATCTCCCACTTTCTTTGAAAGCTGGGGAGATGCTTCCGCACGGGCTGCATCAGTGCTGACATCACCCATATGTGAGGGCTGACTTCCTACTTTTTCCCAGAGAACTAAAAATAGAAAATAAAGAAACTGGAAAGAAGCTGAAGGAGGATCAAGAAAGTGAAATAAAATAGAACAAATAAATAAAACAAACAAATACAAAGGTTTGAAAATATCTTCAAGTGAACTGGCGATAGGGTTGAAAATGGCAGGTTGCACCCAGGGAAAGTGTGCATTTAAATCCTGGTCTATAAAGAATGCTGATGAAAATAGCAAATACGTGGAAAGCAGCTGGGCATTCAGCACAGCAACAAACATCTAGGTGCTTTTTAAAAATGGACCCCAAAATATTTAAGTGCCACCGCCGATGATTAAAAAACAAGAATTTTATAACGTCTTAGGTTTTTGTTTTTTTTATTTTTTTTAAGGAAAATGGCTCATGCAGCTCCTCTTAGTGCATGTAAAAATGAAATAGCGCGCAGTAAGTATGAAAGCAAATGCAAGCAAAGGGCAAAGTCCTAGTGAAACAAAGCAAACAACCAAAATATACTACTCAGCTTGTTAAAAATATAACCATCTCCTTTGTCTCCCCTCCCCCTTTCCTTTAAGAATGCCAAATGTCTAAGGGGTATGTTTACTAAACCATCTTAACGTCGCAGCGGTGGTATTATCGCGCGATAACGCAGCGGCAGCGTTAAGACACACTAACGCTGTGAAATCCGGGCCTGAAGGGTGGAGTAAGGCTTCCCAGAGGGCGGAGAGAAGGGGTCAGTGGGCAGGGAGAGGCTCCATGCACACTAACGCCATGAAATCAGGGTCTGAAAATTAGCGCCGGTGAAAACCTCACGCTAGAGACACATTTGCAGGAGAGAGAAACCATTTCAGTCAGCAATGTGCAGCAAAGGCAGGGAGACCCAGAAAAATGATAGTTGTGATACATGTGCAGGGACCAAAAAGTCAAACAAACATATAAAAGGACTAGAACCACATCTAAAATCCCAATAACCAAGCTGGCCAATAGTGATATTAATGATAAACATAAAGCAACACTACTGACAAAGCATATAAATTAAGATATCATTTTTGGAAGGATCTATACTCTGTCTCCCTACAAAGTGAATGATTCCACATTGAAATAGTGCTGATCAGGGTTTCTGTCGTTTAGATTGGGCAGGTTTGTTATGGCATTGTTTGATAAGGCGGTATAAAAATATCATTAAATAAATAAAATAAATAAAATAAAAATGTAGACAAGGGCCACTGTACTGATGCTGTAAATTGGATATAGGGGGCTGTAGGCGGCACATGCTGTAATCCAGCTGGGGCACAGTGCAGACTAGCCAGATGCCTAGGTGGCACATAGGAATGCCGAAACTGTAAAGCAGCAAGACAGCAAATGACAAAGGTCCAACATGGGCACGAGTGTGTGTCCCACAATGTCACAGGGGATATTACCCAGCAGGTACCCCCAAGGGCACATAACATCGGCAGGCGATGCGGGGGGGGGGGGGGAAGCGCGCATGTCCATGTAGGCACCACTACCCGAGAACCCACACCATAGGCAGCTGCCTACCGGCATACTGGATGGCATGGGACTGCGCACCACCAGCACCACCGGCATAATGGCATGGCAGCATGGTGGCGGAGGGGGCAGTGGCATATGCCCACAGCAGACCATGGACTAGCCCCATTTAGGTGGGTGCCATGCAATGCAACAGACAGGGTCTGTCTGATGAACAGTCATGGTATCCCCAGGGAATAAACTGTCCCTGTGGCAACAGTGTGGTGCAGTACACACAGCCAGTGTGTTCATGAGCAGAAGGTCACAAGTTCAAGTCCCAGCTGTGGCTCCTACCAACCCTTTCTCCATATTTTACCCAGTACTAAACCATGGTAATAAAGACGGAAGCTTTATTGCAGATAAGATAAACATGCCTGAAACGCCTATATTTTACCCTACAGAGCACAGACACCATAAACATGTGCAATCCCTAGAGCAGAGTTTCCCAACTGCAGTCCTGGAGGGCCAAACACCATTCAGGTTTCATGCTGTCCCTAATAAATATGCCTGTGCTGCATTAGTATGCGCCGCCCCCATTGTATGCAAATGTATCTCATGCATATTCATTAGGGACAGCATGAAAACCTGAACAGTGTTTGGCCCACCAGGACCAGAGTTGGGAACCTCTGCCCTAGAGCAGCGGCCAACAGGGGCACAAACACCCACACCCACAGGCTCCACTATCCAACGCCTCATGGAGAGTCAGGCTGTTGGACCCTGTGCGCAGCAGCATCTCCCAATACTAGCACTTGCATACCTTAGCAATGCCGCCCTAAACTTGGGAATACGTTACACATATATTAAAAGGTTGCTATGATTAATGGCAGATAACAATTCCTAAGATAAGCACAATTTGCTGATAGAGCTGCATCATAGCAACCTTTCTGATATCTGTGGAGTGTGTTTCAGTTTTGGTTTCTGACAGTGTTTACCACCCCGGGGAGTGACCCCCAACAGTATTGCGTACCATAGCCATACCTGCACTGTCCCCAGGACTGGTGTGGTGACCAGGGCTGCCAAAAGCCTCTATATTTGCTCAATGCTGGCATAGGTGTGGGAGTGTGTGTCTGTCTATCCAGTGTGTTGTGGCTGCCTACACCTTACTCACCCCACACTGCTTGCACTGTTTCCAGTGTTAGCCTGCCAATGTGCATAATGAGGAGCAAGGTACTGTGGGTATGGCCCTGACAGGGTGGCCTGGGCAGGATGCATCTGCACAGGGCATAAGGCAATGGTTGGGACATTGTAGTGCCCAGCCACCACCTGCACGGACAGGGTGGGCACAGCATGTCCTGCTGGGAGGTCACTCTCACACTGACTGAGCAGTGACCATGGCATGGCTAGGTTCCCCCATAGTGCTATTTGGTATTTCTCTCAAGTGATATTTATGGGTTCCTTTTCTGGGGCCCAATCACTGACTTACCTGCTTGGTGTGTGTGCTCACATCCCATTTTTGGGTGCACACAGTTCCTCCAGGAACATGCACTATGTACAAGCAAGCAGACTGTCTGCAGTTAGTATGTGTATGGCTAGAACACCTTGCAGGGTGCAGTGGCTGGAGACTCACTGTGCTCGCTGCTGGAGAATGTCAGATAGTGGTGGGGGGCAGCTGAACATTTCCAGGCCTACTGTCTGTCTGTCATTGCCTTATGGATGTATACAGATCTGCATTGACTGCCCTGTAGGGTGCCCGTTCCCCAGCAGGACTGGGGTTGATGGTCCCCTCTACTGCCACCATTGCAGGGATGTAGAATGTGGATCGGTTGGTGGGAGATCCTATCCTCCACCCTGAGCCCCAGAGGGTGGGTTGGGTGGTGCTACATAATCCACTTATAGGTCCAAACACCCCCCTTCACTTAAATCGTGTGACCATGGCCATATGACTCTATGTAGCAAGTTTTGTAAATAGTTTACCCGTTATCCAAGTTTTTTGCCCTGTTATCTGTAAACTCATATGTGTTAACTGTACTGAGCATTTTTTTCCATGTAAACCGCGCTGATGCCGAATAGTGCGGTATATAAGAGACTGTAAATAAATAAATAAATAAATGGCACCCACACAGGATAGGCACTATTCTGGGTGCATCATAGTCCACAAGGACTAGATGTGACTGGGAAATACAGATGGACACAGGGGTATCCTAGGTGTGTCTGCAAAGACTACCTATGACACACTAGCACTGATGGCAACCTGCAGCATAGCCTATCTCAGCTAAGCCAGGTGCTGCGGACCTGGTGCTGAGTGCCCCACCTCGCCCTCAGGGTAAGCACAGTACCCGCACAATGTGACGGTCTGTAGCTACTCTGTGCCAGTAACACACACGGTCAGTTCCCCCTACCAGCCTAGGTGCTGTGGGGGTGCATACCCCATTATGTGATCAGCTGTAGACTGCTGATCTGCATGTGCAGTGCATCCTGGGTACGGGTGAGTTAACCCTATCCTGGTAACCACAGCAGACAGTTTGTGTGGTGACCTGCAGTCCTTCTGTAGCCAGCCAGGGGTTTGTTAGTATCTATAGAGATGTAGCCCACTGGTTACTTTACTGACTGTGGCAGAGGTCATGGGTTTGATCCCTCAGTGGTGTTATTTGATAGGCCTCTCTGAGGCATTTCCTTCTTTAATTTAAATTAGTGCTGCCAGCAAAAACACCCTCACAGTGCTGTAACCTTAAGGTGCCTCATAAGGCGCCCTATAAAGCACCCTGTAGGGAACATTATAAGGTGCCTTGGCGGACAATGCACTTTATAATGTGCCCTCTAGAGTGCCTTATAGGGTGCCTTATGCGGCACCTTATGTTATGGCACTGTGAGAGTGTGTTTGCTGGCAGCACTAATTTAAATTAAAAAAGAAAATGCCTCAGACAGTCTTACTCATTAAGCCCACTGAGGGATTGAACTCATGACACCTGTTTTAGCAGTCATTGTAGTAACCAGTGTGCTACACCTCTATTGCTGTGATTACAGGTCAGCACGCAAAGTTAAGGTTAACACGCAGTAACGTGCGTGGCTCCCTCTATCACACGATAATGGACATGGCGCACTTTATCGCGTGATAACCCGCGATTGCTACCTTAAGACCGGAACGCCCACTCCTTATATGACATCCTTCACATTATCACTACAACTAGCGCCGGGAACATTAAGATGGTTTAATAAACATACCCCTAAGTTATTCTAAGGCTGCTCAATTTTGTTTAATTGCTCATGACAGAAAGGGGGTTTGTGAAATAATCTGAGAAAATGCTCCAAAAAATGGTGGGCTGGGAAATTTTCTACACGTCAGAAGCGAAAGCCCTGAAGGCGAGGAACAACATAAAAAGCATAAACAGTAAGAGATTTACTTTAGAAGCCCCGTTTGTGATTTGTACATATATAATTAAGCGTGTACATATGTAAATCACATCCACATGTAAATGGCTGTTTTAGAAAGGGTCCCATGTACATGTGGAAGTTTCAAGGGAACGTGTCAGGGTGTGGTCTGAAGAGGATGAACATCTACAAATGTATTCCCCATTTCATATAGGGAGTGGCCAATATTCCACATGTCCGAATCTATACTTGCTCCCTAGTCTCTGTAGGTTTTTTTAAAAAACAAACCTATTCAGGAGGGATTATCCTCCTTAATCCCCCCCTCCAAACTGAAATCACATTCAGCATCGCATCCTCTGTAGTTAACTAGCAGCAGCAACACGTCTAAGTTTCCAAAATGGCTGACGTGAACGTGTAAGTGCCGACATTACATATGCACGTTGTGAAACGTCAGCACTTGTCGGGTTTCTTCCGCTGGTTTTCCCCACGTTTAAGTTTGTAACATGGCTCCTCGCACTGCACAAAACTGACAAGCCACGTGCGTTCCGGCACTTGCTTCCAACATTTTGTTTAGCAGAACCATTTCTGAAATATCGCCGGAACGGAGTATGCCCCAACCTCAACAACTCCGCTTACTATCTAAAACGTGCCTTCACACTTAAGCAGAGAAAAACAATAAAGAAATCTACAGGACACCCTGAAATCGTGCATATGAAAAGGCCTACAGCTTGCAAATCTTTTGTTGAGAAACACGTTTCATTTAGACCTTATTTTCTCCTCCTCAGTGTCGACAGAGCTATTGAAGCACTACACCAGTGGGTGGCATTTTATTCGTCAACTTTCTAAATGGTCTTAGCTGAAATGTTTCTTCAACAAACAGACTTTACAATGAAGAATGCCCAGCAGTACCTTCTTTGTTAAAGATGAGAGGCAGGATATAATGTGAATTATTGCTGATTTTTGCAAACAAAGCTAATGTTGGGACCCCTTCTCTCTGCTGAAGAGTTGGTTTCCTATGAAGGCATTGTTTCTCATAGCTCTTCTGCAGCCACACCTATCCAGCCTAGTTTTTAGGATTAGCACAATGAATATGCATTAAATAATTTTGCATATGTTGGAGACCCGTGGAATGCAAATTGATCACATACATATTCATTGTGATAATCTGAAAACCTGCCTGGTTAGGTGTGCTATCAGAAGAGGGTTGAGAAGCATCCTATCAAGGAGTAATTACAGTCCCCGGTGAAGAGAATGTTCTAGTATAGTGCATGCAGTTAATGGTCTCTGCCAGATGGTGGCAGTGCCACGATTCTAAGGAAAAGTTTCAGTTTGACATCATACTTTTAGACCAGAGGGGAAAAAACAGAAAGGAGTTAAATTTGGTAGTCCTCAGACAGGGGTGAGGGAAACTAGCTCTGAACTAGGAGGAATTATATGGATAGGCCCACCTCCAAAACTGAGTTTTTTAAAAGTCACAAAGAAATTGGTTGATATTCAAAAGCCTTTATATGGCTGATCTCACAAATACTTGTTAAAAACCTATTTCAGTTTTACAGAATCTAGCCATAGAATTTCCAAACCTATCAGTTGGGAGAGGAGTGTGGTTTTGGGCAGGGCAAGGGAGGAGAAATTCGGCAGCTAATCTATAAATTTCTAGGGCTAAATGGCAGAAAAGCGGAGGTTGTCTTATTAGACTGTGTCAAGAAGTAGTGGCCATCTATTCTGTGTGTCTGCAAAGCGCTGTGTACACCTGGTTATGCTATACAAATGAGGATAGTAGATAATACTGATCGAACAAGGAATTGCTGCAGAAAACATCCAAGGTCTCCTGCAGCAGAGGGTGGTGGAGAATGGGATGACAATGGATCGATTCAAAATTCACATGGCAAGTTGTGCTAACTGTGATGTTCAACTGTCTAATCTAATCTAACAACGTTTTATATACCGCAACGATCCCAATTAAAAAACGGTTCTGTGTGGTGGCCAGCTTGCGAAGCTCCTTCCCCTTTAGGTGGGCGAAGGGTTCGATACGGTATTTGGGTGTGCAGATTACGGCGCACCCCCTGCGATTATACAAGGCCAATTACCCGGGATTATTCCAGGAGCTGCAGAAGGATATGGGGCGATGGCGGGCGGTGGAACTTTCCTGGTTGGGTAGGGTGGCGGTGGTGAAGATGAACCTGCTGCCGCGCCTGCTCTATCTTTTTCAATCGCTTCCAGTGGGGATCCCGGCAGGATCCCTCCAGACTTTGCAGAACCAGGTTTTCGCGTTTATCTGGGGGAAGTCACGGCCGCGGGTGAGCAGACGGGTACTGTATGCGTCTCGGGAAGCGGGGGGATTGGGGGTCCCAAACTTGGCTAGGTACTATCAGGCTGCCCAATTGCGGCAGGTCTTTGAGTGGCGTGACGGAGGGGGAGTGGAAAAGCGGTTCCGGGCCATTGAGCGACACTGGGCTGAGGGGCTTCCGTTGTGGTACTTACCTTGGATCTTTGGTAGGTTACCCTCGGGTAGATGGAAAGCAAACCCTTTTATGTGGCATGTTACTATGCATTGGCGGAAGGCACGCCGCCGTTGGGCGGCCCCTGGGGGGGTGTTCTCGTTGTTGACCCCAGTGCGGGAGACGAGCAAGTTTGGCCCTGGCAGAGGAGTGTTTCGGAGGTGGGAACGGAGGGGGCTGGATACCTTCGGGAAGTTTGTTCGGGAGGGCTCGTTAATCCCCTTCTCGGACCTCCGGTTAAGGTATCAGTTGAGGGGGAGTGATTTCTTCCCTTACTTCCAGGTGCGTCATTTCTTGCTCCAGGCCCGGATTCGATCGAGTTGGGAGGGAGCTCCGGGGCCGGGGGAGACCTTGTGGCTGACCTGGGAGGGCTCACGGGGTTTGATTTCTCGCTTGTATCGGGAACTAGAGGTGGAGCAGCCGGGGAAGTTCCCCCATCAGGTGCAGTGGGAGGCGGATTTGGGTAGAGAGTTGGAGGTGCAGGAGTGGCGGACATTGCACGTCAATATCGGCCGTCAAGCGCTGTCGGTCGCCCTCCGAGAGACGTCCTATAAGCTTTTGTTTCAATGGTATTATACCCCGGAGCGGCTGAGTAGGATGTACCCCGGGTCCTCCGACTTATGTTGGCGGGGGTGTGGGGAGCGGGGAACATTTGTGCATGTTTGGTGGACCTGCCCTATAGTGCGAGCATACTGGGTTTTGGTAGAGGGACAGTTGGAGGGCATCCTGGGGCAGCGGGTGGAGGTGGATATGGGGTTGGGCCTGCTGGGGATACGGGGAGCGAGGTGGCCCCGGGGGTTTACCCACCCTGTCAGGGCTTGTCTTCAGGCTGCTCGCAGCGAGATTGCTCGGGCCTGGAAACAACCCCAGCTACCGGGTCTCGTTTCTTGGCAACGTAGGCTCAGACGGATTGTATTGATGGAGCAGTTGACCGCGATTAGGCGCCAACGGCGTGCCCACTTTCAAGATCAATGGTGCTTGTTGCTTACATATTTGCAGGGGGGGGGTGACCCACTCTGAGCCCTCACGGATGGGCATACAAGAGGGGGGGGGTAGGGGGGGGAAGGAGGATAGGGCGTGGTAGGGGAGGTAGGGTGCTAGTGTGGGTTGGGGCGGGGGGGGTGGGGGGATCCACCCAAGGGCCGGAGAGGGGGGGAGGGGTTGGGTGGAGGGAGGGGTGGCGCTCACGGGTTATAGAGGGGGGGGAGCGGTGTGGGCCAGCGAATCCAATGATCTTGAAGAGTGTTTGTATTGCTTTCATATAATATTGAAAGTCACATTTTCCTCATGTATAGCATTTAGTTGGTTGAAGTTGGCAAACTGTACCTATTTACATGTGGCAAATGTTCAATAAATAAAAATATTCAAAAAAACGGTTCTGTGCGGATTAAGAGCAAGCAAAAAAAAAAAAAATTTAAAAAGAAACAAAGGACACTAATCCCTATTAAATAACCAAGTTTTCAAACTTTTATGGAATTAACATAGAGAAGGGATACTTTTCAATTGTTCAGGTAATGCAGTCCAATGTTGTGCCGCCATGAAAGGGACTGTATGCATATTTCATGATTTAAATCAAACACCTCTACACGGGGGGGGACGATGACAACAAAGTGCAGATTGATTGTAGGCATTTGGATTTACATAGTGCTAATGGAAGTAATAGGGAAGAAAAATATTCTAGTACAAAATCATTAAAAAATCTATATAAAAAAATAAAAAATTTAAAAAGAATACGGTTAGCGACTTTCAGCCAATGTAATTTTTGAAGTAAAGGGGTTGTTGCTGTATACTGTGAAACGCCAAAGATGTGTCCATAGAATATTTTCTTTGCCATGCATTTCTTTAATAGACTACTTTTGTTTGGGCATGTCAGAATTCTGCGGCTTGCATATTTTTGGGATGGAAAGACAGTTGAGGGACTGGGTATGCTGTGCCCTATTTCACCAAAGGGTCTGAAAGAGATTTATTCTGTTGCCTTTTACAAACAGTCCTATATAATAAAAGTCTACTTCTGTGTAACCTATTACACCAGGTTAGTATAATTATATAGGTATAGTTTCCACAACCTCCACTGACTTGCTCTTCACTTCCAGGTTTCAGGATATCCCCAATAAATATGCATGAGATATATTTGTATAAAATGGAAGTAGTTAGTATGCAAACCTCCATATGCATATTCATTAGGGATATGTTGAAAACCTGGCCTGCCCCTCAAGAAGTGGGATAAAGATTAAAGCTCTAGTGAGAAGCAGAAACAACTTTTTACTTGCAAACAGAGGCTGTTGCATTTCAGTTAGCAATAAAAAAAATCTTGAAACCACCATGATAAATAGGGATATACATAGGAGGAGTGAAGTGTCTTTTGCACAATCACAGTCATTAATCAAGAAAGACTGGGCATTAAGAAAAATGTTTCCAGCAGTTAGACTCGACAGCCATTATCGACTTATCTCAAAGAAGGGTGAGATCCTCCGGAGTCTGATTCTGTTCAATATCTTTGCGAATGATATTGTGGAGGAGACAGAAGGGAATGTTGGCCGTTTTACAAACGACACTAAGATGTGCAACAGAACAGAGTGATCAAAGAAATACTAAAGAGTGCTTAAGTGTTTGCTTTCAGCTCATTCATTTGAGATAGAGAAATCTGAGATGGCAATACATGATGGTGAGCGAGATACTGATGTGTACTGACCAGGAGAGACACCTTGGGTGATCGTAAACTAGTGAAACGGTGTGATAAGATGGTGGCTAGAGTCATAGGCATGCTGGGGTGGATAGGGTGAGGTATGATCAGTAGAAGACGGGAGATGATAATGCCTCTAAGTTGTGGTTGTAGGGAGACATCATTTATTTATTTATTTAACTGTATTTATATCCCGCTTTTCACCGGGTCAAAACGGTGTAACAAAAAAGGGGGGGGGGAGGGTTAATCAGTTATAGGGATAGGGCCATCACCAGGAGGGCAACATTGATGATTTCGACAGAGGGTAGACATAGGCATGGACAAGGTAACAGTTTTTGGTCATAGGTTCTTGAGGGTTGTTTAGCGAGGTTGGTGTAGTTATTTGTGGGAGGGTGCTTTTGTGTTGAGATGTTCTTGGAATAGGATGGTTTTTAGCTGCTTTTTGAATGACAAGCGATCGTTATTGTTCCTGAGGTGGTTCGGTAGAGAATTCCAGAGGGATGGAGCATAAAGTTCAAAGGCTCTGTTGCAGGTTTGTTGTGTGCATTTGGTTCTTTTGTGAGGGATGGTGAGGGAGTTGCTGGAGGTCTGTCTGGTTGTTTTGCTGTGGGCTGGGCGGGGCAGTAGGGTGTGGAGCTGGGTGTTCTGTGTTTGGTGGATGGTTTTGTGGGTGAGTAGAATTGCTTTGTATTTAATTCTTGCTTCGAGGGGAAGTATGTGTAGGTCTCTCAGAATTGGGGTGATGTGGTCTCGTTTCTTCGCATCATCTAGAAGATTCTACCCAATTGTGGAGGACATATCTCTGAAAAGATAGAAAAAGTGGAGACATGGTCTACAGAAAAGTTACACAAACACCATACGAAATGGAATTTAAAGATTTAAATATGTATACCGTACAGCAGGGGGTTCTCAACCCAATCCTTGGGACACAGCCAATCAGGTTTTCAGGATAACCACAATGAATATGATGAGATAAATCTGCACTTCAGTCGAGGTAGTGCATGCAGCTCTCTCTCATGAATATTCATTGTGGTTATCCTGAAAACCTGACTGGTTAGGTGTGTCCCAAGGACCGGGTTGAGAACTCTGGTCATTTCCCAGTCCTGCCTGAGGCTTGCCAAATCTGTCTGATTTTCAGAATATCAGTAAAGAATATATATGAGATATAATTTGCATACATTGGAGAGCCAGTGTATGCAAATCTCTCTTATACATCTTCTTTGTAGCAGTCTTGAAAACTTGATTCAATGGCTGTGCCCCCAGAATAGAATAGGAAAACTGCCTTGAACGAGAGGACAGACAGGGGAGATGATAAAGAGATTCAAATGCTTTTAAGTTATAAAAACCCCCACAAGAACAAACCTTTTTGGGAGGAAAGAATGTTCTAAAAGAAGAGATCAATGTATAAGGACCCAAAGGATTAAGCTCAGAAGCGACATCAGAAGATATTTCTTTATGGAAAGGGCAGTAGATCATGGAGCAACCTCCCAGTGAGGCCATACAGAGAAAAACTAACAGAATCAAAGAAAGCCTGAGATATGCACAGAGGACCTCTCTTGTTGCTTAGAAGTAAGGAGAAGCCACAGTGTGCCTAACATCACACTAGGATTGAAAAGCATAGTTACTTACCTGTAACAGGTGTTTTCCGGGGACAGCAGGAATCGGTCCTCACATATGGGTGACGTCAACACCTACAGAGCCCTTGTGGAAGCATCCCCCCAGCTTTCAAAGAAAGTCTTTGGGAGATGCCACCACGCATGCGTAGTCCCCTACCCGCCCAAGGGTGCCATCTTGCTCAATCAGATGACATAGCTAAAAGATGGCAAAAATAATAGATGGTAAAGGAGCAACTCCAAAGGGAGGAGGGAGGGGTGTGAGGACTGATTCCTACTGCCCCCAGAGAGCACCTGTTACAAAAGAGTAACTACGCTTTCTCCGGGAACAAGCAGGAAGTCAGTCCTCACATATATGACTCACCAGCTACAGGCTACCGAAAGCCCATAGAAAGAAATAGGGGCTTCCTCACGGGGAGCAGCAAACAGCAGCAAGTGAGTCCATGCCCACAGACAACAATAGGACCCCTGTGTCTGATGAAACCAGCACTCCGGCAGCCTGAACACAGAAGGGTCGGAGGATAGGAGCTGCCTACACCTCAAAAAGGTTACGGAGCAAAGCCTGGCCAAAGGCACTGTCCCATCGGGACTCTCTTTCCAGGCAGTAATGGGCTTCGAAGGTATGGACTGAAGACCAGTTGATTGTAAACCGCACTGATGTAATAAAGGGCGGTATATCAAGAATAAACAAACAATAAACAATAATATCCACCATCGGGACGGAGCACAAGTTTGCCACTGAAGCCGCGATGGCCCTGACACAGTGCGCCGTGATACAGCCTTCCAGCGGAAGCCTCGCCTGCTCTTAAGCAAAGGCAGTACAGTCTGCCACTCAAGTGGACAGCATACACTTGGTCACCACCTCCCCTAGCCTGCTGGAGTCGTAGGAGATGAAAAGCTGAGAGGCTTTGCGGTGGCCCTCAGTGCATTGGATGTAGAAACATAGAAATATGACGACAGAAAAAGACCACATGGCCTATCTAGTCTGTCCTTCCATATCAACAACTACAACAGTCCCCTTTTTTCCTTTAGAGTAGAAGGACAAAGCCCTCTTACAGTCCAAAGTGTGGAGAACCGTCTCTGCCTGACTGGAGTGAGGTCTTGAAAAGAAGGTAGGGAGCACCACTTGCTGGATGAGATGAAAAGGTGACACCACCTTCGGCAGTAATATGTGATGCGTGCAAAGCACCACTTTGTTCTTGTAGAACCTGGTATAGGGCGCCTCCACCACCAGGGCCTGAATGCGAGTGGAGGTGAGCATGACCAGGAATGCCACCTTCCAAGAGAGGTAGCAGAGGTGGCAGGTAGCCAGAGGTTTGAAAGGTGGGTGAATGAGTTGCCCCAACACCACGTTGAGGTCTCATTAGGTTGCCGGAGGGTGAACTGGGGGCTTTGATAAGAGTAGGCCCCGAAGGAAACGGGTCACAAACAGTTGGGCCGAGAAAGGCTTTCCATCCACCTGATGGTGGTGTGCCGCCAGGGCACTAAGGTGCACTCAGACAGAGTTAGACTTAAGCCTGGACCAAAAGAGGTAGAGAAGGTACTGTAGCACCAGAGCTACCAGGCAGGCGAAGGGGTCAGCCCCGTGTTCGATGCACCAAACAGAGAACCTGTGCCACTTGAGGGTGTACGCCTTCCTAGTAAAGACCTTGCAAGAGGCCAGCAGAATATCTTCCACCTCAACCAGAAGGTTCAAAGGGGCCAGAGTCACCCTTTCAGCAGCCAGACTGTCAGTGATAGGGACCCCAGGTCAGGGTGCAGGAGAGCGCCCCCCTCCTGAGATAGGAGTCCCAGGGCAGTCCCCAAGGGTTTGGGGTCTCCACCATCAACTGCAGGAGCATCGGGAACCACGGCTGCCTGGGCCACCGAGGGCCTATCAGGATGAGGGTAGCCCTCTCATGGAGGGTCTTGAACAAGGTCTTGCCGATTAGTGGTGTGGGAGAGAAGATGTACATGAGGCCTTCCACCCATGGGATCAGGAATGCTTCCACAGCCACCCTGGAGGGGTAGGGGTGCGGGAGCAGAAGCGGGGCAACTGAAAGTTATCCGGGCTGGAGAACAGGTCCTTCATGGGTACCCCCCAGAGCCAGAAAAGCCGACTGGCTACCCTGGGATCCAGCTGCCACTCATGCAGCCGGAGGACTCCTCTGATCCTGTTGGCCAGCAGGTTGTCCTGATTGTCAGGTACATTGCCTGCAGGAGGATATCCTGTTGGATTGAGTATGAGCAGAGGACCAGTACCTCCTGGCAAAGAGTACGAGACCCCATGCCCCCTTGTTTGTTTATATAGAACATTGCCACCTAATTGTCAGTCTGGACCAGCACCAGCTGGTAATGCAGGTGGTGAGAAAAACCTCTCAGGGCTAGGCTTATGGCTTCAAGCTCCAGGAGGTTGATCTGCTGGGTTCTCTCGCCAGGTGACCAGTTGCCCTGAGTGCGGAGATCTCCGCAGTGAGCTCCCCAGCCGAGCAAGGAGGCATCCATGGTGAGGACGCCTGAGGGGCTTGGGGTCCTAAAAGGCATGCCCACCTCGAGATGCTGGGGAGGCTGCCACCAGACCAGAGATTCTGCCAGTTGGAGGGTCACAGAAACTCTGTCTCGGAGGTGGCCAGTGACCTGAGACCACAGGTCCTGAAGACACCACTGCGCCACCCTCATGTGGAGGCAAGCATCTGGGGTGACGTGGACCATGGAGGCCATGTGCCCAAGGAAGTGCAGAAGAAGCCGAACGGGCACCAAGGGACGGTACTGTATGTCCCGTGCCAGCATCCTGAGATGGTCGACTCGGTCCCTGGGCAAGAAGGCCTTCGACTGGAGAGTGTCGATCTTTGCCCCAATAAACTCCAGGCACTGTGTCGGGAGGAGGTGAGACTTGGGATAGTTTATGACAAATCCGAAGTGCTGCAGAACCTGGATGGTGCGCGCAGTGGCCTGCTGCACCTCTGAGGCTGTGATTCCCTTTATGAGCCAGTTGTCCAAGTAGGGAAATATGAAAACCCCCTGGAGCTGGAGGAAGGAGGCCATGACTGCAAGCCATTTTGTGAAAACTCTTGGGGCCGAGACTAGACTGAAGGGGAGCACCCTGTACTGAAAATGCCTGCCCCCCACTAAGAACCACAGGTACTGCCTGTGGTTGGGGTGGATGAGGATGTGGGCATAAGCATCCTTGAGGTCTAAGGAGCATAGCCAGTCTCTCTGCTAGAGGTAGGGCAGCAATGTTTCAAGGAAGAACATCTTGAACGTCTCACTCACCAGGAATTTGTTGAGGTTGCGCAGGTTGAGGATGGGCCTTAAGCCCCCTGTTCTTTTTGCCCTTGAGAAGGTGGGGCACCGGTTCCACCGCTTTGTCCTTGAGAAGACCTGCCAACTCCTTCAGAAGAAGGTCCTGGTGGAGGGGTGACCTGAGGGGTTCTCCCAGGAAAAAAAGGGGAGGTGTCTGAGTCAGGTGGAGGAGGTAACCCTCCATGACTACCCTTAATGCCCAGGAATTGGTGATGATAGTCACCCACCTCTGTGCATAGAGAGCCAGATGTCCTTCTGTGGGCTGCTGATCTCCTTGTGGTAGAGAGACTATGCTCAAAGAGTCTAAAACTCCCCCCTGGCTGGGCCGGAGCCAGTGACTGGAGTTTTGGAGCCTTCTGCTAATGTGGGCTATGCCCATGTCCTTTGGCCTGGTGACCCTGTTGGGGAGCTGGGGAGGCCTGATAAGATGGGTAGTTTCTGTAAGCTGCTCCCTTCCTCGAGTAGAAGGACTTTTTACCCGAACCCTTCCAATGGGGAGGAGCAGCAGTCTTTTTAGAGAGCCTGGTCCTCGTCATATATTCAGTCTCCAGCTCAGCAGCCTTGTCATTCATGGGTTTGCAAAGAGGTTCTCTCTTTGGCAGGGGACCAATTTGTCCTGAACCCACTGCTCAAGGTCGGACGACTGTAGCCAAGCTTGGCTGTGTGCACTGATGCCAGCCGCCGCTACTTGAGCTGCCGACTCGAACACGTCATAGGCCGCTGAAGACATGAATTTGGGGCATTCACGGACTACTTTGACCAGGTTCTTGAACCACTGCACACAGTGTAGAATTAACGCAAAGGCAAGGTGAAATAAAATTGCAGAGGCAAGCAAAGGTCACAGTGGTTTGAACCAATTTGAAGGCAAGGCATAGGCAAGTTAGAACAAAATTGGAAAAGCCTGCCAAAATCACCAAATTCTTGACACTGTTATGTCTGCCTGAAAACGTTTAATGAAAGCGAACTATAAAGCGACCAACAACCAGTACACAACACAACTAATATGGTAAGTGTATTCAGGTAAAGCCCGTGTGAATGGATATCGCCCAGTATATAACACTCTTCTAAGGGGTGTTGGGGTGGGGGCAGGAATGGGTGATTCTGAGAGGCAGGAGACCAGGTATGATGCAGGGCCTGTGGCGTCTCGTCACGGGGCACGGGCGGCGGCCCCCTGGGGTACCCACAAACTATTGGCACGAAAACAACACACGCCCCCAATACACCCGCAGGCAAGATTCCCGGTTTTTATTTGTTTTTATGGGGTATTAATGCGGTGTTTGGTAGGGGTGAGTGATTTTTATGTTTGTGTTTCTATACAGCACTTTACGCTAAGCTGAAGATGTTCCCCTGAAGAAACTTTGATTGTGAAACGCATGGACGGTGACCGGGGATAGGCGTTGGGATGCATGAATAAGTGGAGAGCTAACTGCTGGAGCTGAGTACTAATAGTTTACAGTCAAGAGGTTTTTTTTTGGTGTTTTATGAATAGCTGAGGATTACATACTTCATCTGCTCACAGTATAGCTCTGGCACTTTGCATAGGTGAAGGTCGTTGATGTTATAAAGCACGTTTACTGTTCTAAGGCATTTGCCAGTGCAGTGGTGCATGCATAAAGACTGAGACCTTCACTTGTAGTGTGTTAAAGTGTCTGTTAAGTAAATTTTTGATTATACTCCAATTTGCTTTATAAGGAACGATTGGACTTTAATTATTTAACTGTTTAAACGTTCAGAAATAGACCAAATAGTATTAGGGAAAAAAGACAGGCAAAGGATCAGCAGCGGCGGCAAGCCCTCAGCAGACGACCTGCCAGCACAAGCTCTCTCCTAGCGACGGGGCGAGCTGCTGGAGAGATGGAGCCAAGTGGGGATGGCGATCTACCTCTGACCCCTCCGCGATCTACAGACAGATCGCGATCTACCTGTTGGACATGCCTGCTCTACAAGAACCCCAGACTACAAAATCTCTGTCCACACCTCGATACCAGTGACTTCAGATCATTATTCCAAGCCATCATAACACCCTGCTTAGACTTCTACAATATCCTCTACCAAGGCCTCCGAAAATATGCCCTATACCCCCTGCAAATGGCCCAAAATATGGCCGTCAGAATTATAACCAGTGCATCATGACATGAGCACATTACTCCCATACTCAAGAACTTACACTGGCTACAGATAATTTTAAGAATAAAGTACAAAGTCATCATAACAATCTTCAGAATACTGCAAAACCAATTAGCTAATGGGACTGATCCCCAGATGTACAGGGCTAATTCCAGTGACAGCCCTGTTTGTCCGGGGATCACCTGGGAGACACTCTGCTTATTCCACCACTGAGGTGAGATAGAATCCCACTCTGATCCTGGCCGGCAGCCCCCCCCCCCCCCCAGAGCCCAGCAGACCCCCATCAGAGCAACGGGACACTCACAGTGAGTCCCCGCTACCCAATCCGGGTCCCAGCAGCCCCCATCAGGGTCAGGCGATGGGGAGTCAGGAGTTACAAAGGCAGCAGGCAGATTATGCCAGAGGGAGGACGTCCTCATGGCAATGCAGGAGCAAACCATGCCGTCCTAGGGCCCGGTCCTGCACCCATGGGACCATTTTGCTTCCACAGTGCAGATTTGGGTACTAACGGGCCCGTCCTGAGTGGGCCCATCCAGACAGCCCGGACGGGCCCCTTAGGGAATCAGGCTCCACATGCCTAATATATGCATGGCATTTTTCAGATGAAATGTAAGAATCAGAGCTAAACTGGAGAAGGCTTATATGATCTGGAATCACACGAAGAATTGGTCAATTACTGAACGATGCAAAATGTGCTCAAAATCAAGATAAATCGCTCATGTATTAAATAGGCATAAATGTTCCCTCTAATTTTTAAAAAGTTATTCACAAATATTTTAAGAGGTCTCAGACTTAATTGGTTCTGCCACCGGGACTGACGTCCATTATCACGGCAGAATCACCATTAGCATCAATGACCTCTGGAGTCAGTTGAACAACGCAATTGAAAAGCTGATCACACGGCTTAATTTTAAAGTCCAATATTCAAGGTAAGAAGCTGAAAAATTCAATCCTTATCTGCGTTTTCAAAAGCACCCCATAAGTTCGGTTGAGCTCGGATCCCGACGCCTCATTCGGGTACCAGTCATGCGTTTCATGACAATAACTTTCTTCAGGGGATCACTCCGGCTCTCCCAGCCAACCGTCAATCACCTTATCAATCCAAAGAAGCTGCCCGCGTTTAAACAAAATGTTTCTCTTCTCTTAGTCAATCTCTGAAGAAACGCCGCGCATGATCTGGAATCATGTCATGGAAGCCTAATGTTGGAGCTTATAATCATGATAAATTCTTGTCTACTTCTAAAGGGACCAATATCAATTTAGGGGCATGTTTACTAAGCCATGTTAGCTGTTAATGAAGCGATAACATGGGATATGTGCGCCACAATAACAGCAGAAAATTCCCTGTGCTATCTGCATACCATGCATTAGCAGAGCGTGTAGGCAGGGTGTGAGCAGAATGTAGGCATGCCTGCAATGAGCAGTTACCGCGTGCATTGGCAGACATCGCAGGTGCAACTAATGCTACCTCAATGGGTAACAGTAGCTGCATCCACTGTGCTGCCGTGCTGCGATCTCTGCGCTTCTGTGGTGTTATCTGCTGGGGAAATGCTGCGCAAGCCCCCAACAGATAACATGTGGCTTTTGCAGCTAACGTGGTGCTATTTGCATCGACTTGCCGTGTTAGTAAACATGCTCTTTAATGCAAACAAATCCATCTGTTTTCAAAGAAAGAATTTTGGAACTTAAGTTAATACCACTTGAGGGCTGAGATAAGAACATAAGAACATAAGATATGCCATACTGGGTCAGACCGAGGTCCATCAAGCCCAGTATCCTGTTTCCAACAGTGGCCAATCTAGGTCATATGTACCTAGCAGTTTCCCCAAGGGATTTTGGCTGCATGTGATATCAGAGCTTCAACATTTCTTGATCTCATAAAAGAATATTACATTTTTTTGTTGCTTTTCAGTTTACTTTATTATTCCACATTATTTGGAGAAAATGCCTTGTACACTCATTTACATGTGCAGCACAGTGCTCCCAGACCTATATTTATGCAGATGATCTTTTTGGAGGAGGTGTGGCACAAGCTGAATGGATGTTTCAAATATATGAGAGACTGGCTATATTTCAAAAAGTTGAGGCTTAACTTAGAAACAAAGCCAAAACCAGTTCCTGATGTATTCACAATTTCAGTGATTGCTGAGGTCTCAGTTTTGGTGTCAAAGGAAGTTAGAATCCTGTAAGTGATCCTGGAGGGCAGTCACAGAAAAGGCCTGGGCCAAGATGAGCTGGTGTTTCCTGAGGCCGTAGTCCTAAATCACCTGAAATACTGTAACATGATTTACGTAGGACTGCCTAAGAAGACAATTAGTAACTTTGGAGGCTGCACAACTTCGGAGGACTGCTAAACAGGATAAAGTTTCACCTGTGCTCTATTTACTGCTTTGGCTGTTGACTGAGGTGGGGGTTATATTTAAGCTATCAAGCTTAACATTTCGGATAGATCAGGAAGTAGACTCAGTGTATTTGAACAATAAGATGAGAAAATATAAGCCTAAACAAGCTTCATGATCCAGCCAATCAAAGACTCTTGTGCACATAGGGTCAGGTGATGACTGGCTAGTCAAAATGCAGTAGAGATGTTTGTTTAAGGAATAGTTCCTACATTATGGTACAGTCTCACTCAGGTTTTGGATATGATGGCTTACAGAAGCGGCTCTATCATTAGGAAGGGTGGGGCAGACACCTCAGGCAGCAAACTTTTGGGGGCACCAAAAAGTGTTCCAAAACATCCCTGCAGTGGCTGCTTCAATTCTGCCTGTTCCCATGGTTTCCCCTCTAGGTTCATCCCTGCAGCCTGTGATAAGGAAGCTTATCATAGCTCAGGTAGGAGCTATAGAAAAGATGATGTGACTCTGAACAAGCAACCTGTCAGTTCTGGTAGAAGCAAGAAAACAGAGTTTTCACATAAAAGACTACCAGTCCCAGAATGCACCAGGTTTCCAGCAGCCATGAGAGGGGCTGAAGTGAAAGAATGTGTGTGCAATCAAGAGAGCTATGAGGTAATCCCTAAGCACTCATCTCAAAGGGCAGGGCCTGATTCAAGACAGCTGCGCTGTGTTAGGGAGCAGCACACATTAGGAAAGAATAAGAATAGAGCTTTTTCTTCAGATAACAGCTTCAAGGAGAGTTTGAAGAACAGCTTCAGCAAAAGCCAAGCAGATAGAGAGAGAAGGAAACTCTCTGGAAGGAAGAGAAGAAAGGCCATTGGAAGGTCTGGGAGATTCCAAGGCAGTACTCATACTGGGAGGTATTCCAAAAGCCAGCAGAGTCCATTGGACTGGATTCAGCCAGAGGAATGGAGTGGCAGAGATAGGAATCACCAGTGGCTACCTGGAAGGGAGAAGACTGCATGTGGAAGGGACTTTCAGACCAAGGCCAGAAGGTATGTGAGAGAAGATCCAGTGTCCAGGGATCAAGATTGGAAGGCTGGACATCAGAATTGGATTACATATTGGCCAGGCTATACAGAGAGGAATAATGATAGCAGGAGAGGCTCAGGTATGAACACTGATCCAGACCCTATCTATAATAGAGAGTGGCAGCAAGGGAATGAGCATTCTCATGATAGTGCCTTAATGAAAGACTCGTCTGTGCCAATGTATGATAGTGACCATATGCTGATTGATACAGCAGATGAAAATACAGTTTATATGGACTGTTCTCTATCTAAATGCTATTACTAGTTTTCTCTGAGCAAACACATCAGCCATCACAAAGAAACCTAACTTTGTTCCTTATTTCCACTGCAAACAGCTCTTAAAGCAGGATTTGGGCTCACACAGTAGCAGCCAGCCAGCTAAAGGCTTTCAGCTGGTCCATTGATAGTAATTAGGGCTGCACCTGATTGTGGGTGTGAGCAAGGGAGAATCCCTGCTGAGATCGGCGTGGAAAATAAGCAGAAGTTAACCTAACCAGCAAAGTTTATTCTTTACTTTGTGCCTTTGTATTTGGTAATTATTTGCTAAGAAAACATTAGCTAATTGCCTGACAAGCTGAAGGTTGTTTTCTGGTTTACTTTGTGACTTTTTGTTATCCATTTTAAACACTGCAAGCAAGTAACCTCATTATAGTGCTATCAAGCATACATGTGCTGGGTGAATTAAACCCCATCAATAAAAGAAGTATTTTATTGATCTTACCACTTGGTTTCACAACTCAAATTATTGTCATCAGCTGTGTTTGGGAGTGAATGAACTACAATACCCACAATACCTTGCAAGAATCATATGAATATATGCATCGTCAAGATTGTGTAAGTTCTCACCCTAGGCAGCCGTCTGACAGGCCGTCACCACTGCCACTTCTCCCAAGGTCTATGGAAGTACTGGCGGCAATACGATAAACCCTAAGCGAGAGGTCTTGGGACACTCATGTGCTTCCAGTGCCCTGTTGCTTCCACTTCCTCTGATGCATATTTTTCATGTCAGAGGGGAGCAGGATGGAAGTGCACAAAAGTAGCAAAGATCGACACTTATTGTGTAGCTTATTGCTGCTTTCGCTGCAGACCTTGGGAGAAGCAGCAGCTGTGGTGGTAGCCGAAAGGGGGATAATATATATGGGGAGGGCCATAGGGGGATGAGGATGGAGGATGCTGGACATGGGTGGGATGCTGGACACAGAAGGGATCCATAGGGAGATGGGGAGAGGATGTTGATATGGAAGGGGGTCTTAAGGAAGATGATGCTGGACATGGGAGGAAACCACGGGAGGAAATTTGGATGTGGGAGGCAGCCATAGGGGGATGCTGGAGATGGGAGGGATAGGGAGAGAATGAGGAAATGCTGGACATGGGGGATATACAGGGTGGCCCAAAAAAAGTGAGAACATCTCGTAAATTAAAAATGTAAATAGTTTACTTATTGACCTTTTTAGCTATATAACGTCTTTATTTCGACAATTTCCGGTCGCCATCTTTTTTTTTATTTAAATTGTCAATCGTTTACATCTGTCTTTTTGAATTTTTAAATAACTTATATGCTACGAGATGTTCTCACTTTTTTTGGGCCACTCTGTATATGTTTATTTATTTATTTATATATATATATACACGAGAGAGAGAGAGAGAGCATACACTGGACATGGGGAATAGGGATAAAGAGAGGTTGCAGGACATGGGAGGGATAGGGAGCGAGTGAGGCGATGCTGGACACGGGATAGGAATAGAGAAAGAGAAAGAGAGGGGAGGCTGGACATGATGGGTGTAGAGAGAGGGGAGATGCTGGACACGGGGGATGAGGTCAGAAAAAAGAGGGGCACTGGATGGGGGAGGCTGAAGAGGGGAGGAGAGAAGGAGAGAGATGCTGCACATAAGGATGACAGAAAGAGGAGAATTAGTTAAAGACTAGGGGAGGAGAGAGAGATGGGAATTTTATTTATTTATTTAGCTGTATTTATATCCTGCTTTTCACCGGGTCAAAGCGGTCAATTGGGGGATACATTTAACATGAGGGGATATGACACATATACGTTAATACTTACAGGAAACATGGGGAGTGGAGGGTTAAGTGGCTTGCCCAAGGCCACAAGGAGTGCCTGTGGGACTTGAACCCCCAGCCCTCTGGCCTGAAGTACCTTGTCCTAACCACTAGACCACTCCTCCCTCAATTTGAGGGATTGTTTTAAGGGTTGTAAAGCGGGAGGTAGATACAGTAAAAAGAGGGTAGTTGAGGACAAGTTGCTAAGAAGGAATTGATAGAGAGAAAAGTAAATGAAAGAATGCTCAAAGGAAAAAGAAAACAGAGATGGAAGGAAGTGACAAAGACAGGAGGGGAGAGATGGGCTGAAGACCCTAGAAAGTGAAAACAAGTTAACAGAAGACAGAGGAAAGCAAAAACGAAAGACTGGCTCCAGACAACAAAGGGAGAAGAATTTTTATTTTTAGTTTAGTGATTGGAATACGTCACGCCTTGGAATTTCCATGTTCAATTTTTATAGTTTGCACAGTACAGGGGCATCTATATATCTTTCTGTTTCTCTTGTGTGTTATTGCATACAGAGTTTGTTTTCTTGGGATTTCAGTTTAAGTTTTGTCTCATTTCTGTTTTAAGTTTATGTTCATTTATTTTGTACTTGATGAGGGTCTCTCTGTCTTTTGCATGTATAATCAAGGTCACGTGTTATTTTAGCAGGGATGGATGTTATAGGGTTCTTGGTAATAATTATGGTCCTGTACTTTGCTGGGTAGGCTTCTTGAGTGAGTTTTGGAGGTTAATGCTGTTGTACATGGCAGAATTTTTTCTGTAATCTCCAAATGATCTTTGTAGGATTTTGTATTACTTAACAATATGCCCAGTACTGGTGAGGGTTTATATTGCTGGTACTGAGACAACACCAGAATCTGAAATTATTTTTGGCATGTTGAGTTCTATGGGGAAATGTTCTAATTCTGCTCCGCACCCATTTATTTATTTGGTTAACATTTCCTATATATACCATCTTTCTAGTAGTCAAGACGGTTTCCAGAGAACTCAGTGCAGTAAGATTAACACAAACAATAAAGTGCGCATTACAGAGAACATTTGGTTCAACAGTTATTCAACATCAAATGGTTTAGGGTTTAACTATTTACAATCAGCTATTCAGCATAGGATGATTTAAATGCTTAACAATATACAGTGTGCTACGGGTTTGCATGGCAGAGTAGTCATTGTTCTGTATTTGATCCATCATAATCTAGGAACAGCAGAATCTTTAGGCTTTTGTGGAATTGGTTGGTTGATTAGCTGGATGGATCTTATTTAGGGTGGCAGCAAGTTCCAAAGGGTAGGAGCTTATAGTGAGAAGGCCCTGCTGTTAGTTCTTTGGGTGTATGAGGGCTGGTCAGTGGGTATTTCAAGCATGTTGACTGTAGATTTTCTCCTGGGTTTATCGGAGGTGGTGTTTACTAGCATTGGGGTGAGGATGAATGCAGAAGGTTTGTTTAAGATTTTGTGGGTGTTTAGGATGATTTTATATTTAATCCTGCTTGTGATGGGCAGCCAGTGAAGCTGTTTGAGGAGTGGGGTGATGTGAGTTTGCTGAGATATTGCCAGGATGGTTCTGGCTACTGTGTTTTGCGCTAGTTGTAGGGAGTATAAGGTGCTCTTGGGGAGACCCTGGTACTGTATATGGAGTTGCAGTAATCGAAAACTGGGTGATTACTGCTTGACAGACTGTGCGGAAGTCCATTGGGGAGAGAAGTTTACATAGGTTCTTAAGTGTACGAAGCTTGAGATAGACAGACTTGGTAATTTGGCTTATTTATGACTGAAAGTTGAGTTCTTGGTCGAGTGTGATGCTCAAATAAATTATTGATCTGGGCTTTGACTGAGTGGGGTGTTTATTTTGATCGTGAGTGGAGGTTTGATTGTTTCTTATGATATGGAGTGCTTCTGTTTTATTGTGATTTATTTTGAGATTTGTTTATTGAGCGATTGTGGAGAAGCAGTTGTAGATTTTAGTGTAGTGTGGTGATTTGGTGGAGAAGGGGGTGGAGATCATTATATCACCTGCATATATTAATAGTTGACGCTGTAGTTATTGATGATTTCACAGAGGGGCTGTAAGTATATATTGAACAGAAGAGAAGAGAGTGCAGGCCCTTGTGGTACTCCTTGGCTGAGAGGGAAAGGTGCAGATGCGAGCATACCAGATTTGATGCGCTGTATACGGTCTGATAAGTAGGAGTGGAATCATTTCAGTGGAGTTCCTTGAATGCCTATATTGTGGTCTGTTTTTGTAGGATTTGATGTGAGACAGTGTCAAATGCAGCTGATATGTCCAGGACGATGAGTATAAATCCCTGTGTTATGATTTCAGTGCCTCTGATCAGAGTGTTGAGTAAGGGATCATGAGGGTTTCTACACTATGTTTTGAGTGGAATCCATGTTGGTGATTGTCAAGGGAATCCAAGTGATCCTGTAGCTGTTCCTGAACAACTTTTTCTATGATTTTAATGATGAAAGGGATACTGGAGATTGGCCTGTAGGAAGCTGGGGAGGCAGTATCCAGGTTTGCCTTTTTTAGGAAAGGATGAATGGAGGAATGCTTGAATGGAGGGGGGGGGGGGGGGGGAGGAAGGAATCCATATGTTAGCGAGTCATTTATCATTTTGAATATGTATGGTATGAAGTGTGTTTTTTCTATCTTAATCCAAGACACAGGGCAGGGGTCAAGTGGGGAGGTAGTTGTGTTGACAGCTGAGAGTATGCTTTCTATATGCTTGTGGCTGACAGGGTTGAAGTTTTGCCATATTTTGTCTTGGTCTGAGTCAAACAATGGGGGGAGAAGCTCCAGTTGATAACATGTCTGGCTCCCGTAGTTAGCTTGGAGGTGTTGAGCCATCAGGTGTGGGTTTATCAGTAGCTTTGTTTGTGTTGATGTGGGGTTCTTTATGAGCGAGTTGGCTATGTTGAATAATTCTCTTGGTTTGTTGATAGAGGACTTAATAAGGTTCGTGTAGTATTCCTGTTTTGCTTTGTAGGTGCTGTTGCAGTATTTGTCCGTGGGCAGTTCTGGATGTTATGGGTAGATGTATGTAGCTGGTTTAGGAGCACATTGTCTGTATCTGCGAACCATGTTTCCGTAAGACATAAGATGTCAATGTTGTTGTCTTCAATGAACTCTTTTATTATATGGACTTTGTTTCTGCAGGATCTGGTGTTGATTGTAGTGGGGCCTCCTCTGAGCTTGTGCTGGGTGGAGCCATTCGTGGTGTTTTGCGGGAAAATTCTTCTGAGGTTGAGGTGATTAGCCTGTCTTGATGGGTAGCTGGAAAACTATAGTTTGGGCTGTATGATGTGCCTTGGATAATAGATGACTTGGATGGAGGCATAATGGTAGAGAGAGGAGGAGCTGCCTACAAGGACAGTGCTGATTAATCCTAGTAGAGCAAAGCACATATCTGGAAACTGCTTGTTTGCTGTTTAGTGGGAAAGGATTTGAGCTCTTACAAGGTTGGAGCAGTGCGCTGGAAGTAGATTAGCTGAACATTTGTTTGTCCATTTGCTGGCATTGTGTATTTTCTGTGGGTTGGAGGAAGACTGATGTACTGTGGAGTAATGATAGTGTGTGAATGTCTTTCCTTTTATAGCTTCTACAGAAGTTGTTGCAGTGGAGACAGTGGCCACTGTTGGGAAATGGGTTTCTTTTGTTACAAATTATATTTTTGCTTATAAAAAGAAGAACTACAGCACAGTTTATAACACCATAATAAAATTTGCTATAATAATTGTATTTGGTTTATAAACTGCACTGTGGTTTTCACTTTTTCTTTTTGTTCATTGGTGTATGAGCACCTTGCATCTCCTTTGCTTTTTGCAGCATATATATTTACATTAATATACTGTTAGTCTAGTGTATAGTGTCAGAAGCTGATATGTTTTATATTAGATTTCCACTCTACATAATTAAACTGCTACATTTTTTGTTGCATAGAAACAGAATTGCATTTTTTTTTAAATTATAAAATTTCATGCATTAGAGGCATTTAAACTAAGGAAAACGGGTGATGGATAGAGAAGAACAAGTTCAGGACGTCACTCCCAGCAAAAACATAATAACACTGGAAACAGCCACACTATTAACCCACACATCAATGGCAAGCGCAAAATACAAGCAAGCCAGTCAACAAATGCTGGAAAGCAATGAGCACAAATGCCAAAGTCTAGCCCTAATGGTGGAAATGGACTTGGTACATTGTGGCCATTACAGAAGCATGGTTTAATGAGTCACATGAATGGGATATAGTCATAGCTGTCTATAATTTATTCAGGAGTGATAGAGAAGACAGAAAAGGAGAAGGAGTAGTCCTGTATGTCAAAAGCAATAATAATAATAAAAGCAGTAGACATGGGGAAAGGAAGAAGCGCTGTGGATTGTGTTGGAAAGAGGAGATGGCACTATCATCCATAATGGTGTAGTCTACAGGCCTCCAACTCAAACCAAAGAAATTGATAGAGACTAGATTATTCATATTACAAAGGTAGCCATGAAGGGAGAAGTGATCATATTGGGTGACTTTTATCTACCTAATGTGGACTGGAGTATACGTTTGTTAGGAACTGGGGAACATTCTGGGGAAAGGAGGGGCTCTTCCAAAGGGATGGGCTTCACCTTAACCGGGATGGAACCAGGCTGCTGGCATTAACCTTTAAAAAGGAGATAGAGCAGCTTTTAAACTAGATAATAGGGGAAAGCCGACAGTCGCCCAAGAGCGCATGGTTCGGAAGAATGTATCCTTGAAGGATACTACCAAAAGCAGAGAGGTTCCAAAAAAGAGTAAAGTAGCCCAAATGCCCTCGAGTATGGAGCAGACACAGCTTAAAGAAACCAAATTACCCATGTCTAGCAATAGCCAGATTAATATGAATAAAATACAGTCTCTAAAATGCTTGTATGCAAAAGCTAGGAGTCTAAACAATAAGATGGGAGAGTTAGAATATATAGCACTAAATGAGAGGTTAGATATGGTTGGAATATCAGAGACATGGTGCAAGGAGGACAACCAGTGGGACACTGTGATACCTGGGTACAAACTATATCGTAATGATAGAGCTGATCAAATTGGTGGAGGGGTTGTGCTCTATGTTAGAGAGGGCATTGAGTCAGAAAGGATTCAAGTTCTGCAGGAAACAAAATTTGCTGTAGAATCTCTATGGATTGAAATTCCATGTAAAAAGGGGAAGGCGATGGCAGTGGGGGTGTACTATCGACCGCCTGGCCAGAATGAACAAATGGATGATGAAATGCTCAAAGAAATCAAGGAAGCTGGGGGGCGGAGCCTGATGTCCAGCGGGTTAGACGCTTCGCGCTGAAGCTCCCGAGAGGCCTACTCAGAATCCTGACTTAATACCTACCTAAACTTAATATTTTGCTCCGAACTTACCGGGGTGCCTCGGGGGGGATGGCGGCCCACAAACCAGCGCGCTTAGACTTCGGGTCTCCCTCTTCTTCACACGGAAAACGCTCCAAAACAGAGTTGTCTTCCCCACAAAAGACAGTTCCACTTCGGGAAAACCCCGAAATGCAACAGGAGATCTTGGAGGAAATACGCGGTGTGAAGGAACTGGTACAGTCCAACGGAGAAGCGCTCCAAGCCATGCGAGAAGACTTCGGTATGCTTCAGGACCGGCTTGAAGGTCTCTCATTACGGCAGGACAACATGGCGGGGGTCCTCGACTCGCACGCGGTGCGCTTGGTGAAACTGGACAAGGCTGAGCGTCAGATACAGAATCTTCAAAAAGAGTTAGAGGATAGCAATAATCGAGCCCGTCGCAACAATGTAAGGCTCATTGGAGTACCGGAGGGGGCCGAAGCAGGAGATATAAGAGAATTCCTGGTCAAAACTCTTCCCTCCTTGCTGAAGATCACTTTTCACAGAGATTTGGAAATTGACCGAGCACATCGTGTTCCTACCAACATGGCCCTCAATCGGACGACCCCCCGGCCTATCATCTTTCGATTACTGAGATATCAACAAGTTGAGCAGATTCTAAATGCTGCCCGGGCGAATCATCATCTGGAGTTTGAAAGTCATAAAGTCTCCTTCTTCCCTGACTTGGCAAAGCCCACAGTTGACCGTTGGAAGAGACTCCTTGCTTTTCGCCCTAGACTTCAACAGCTACAGGCTCGCTTTGGCCTATTGTATCCAGCGAAGCTCAGAGTGACTCTCCATAACCAAACTAGAACATTCGAAGATCCTGATCTACTAGCAACATTTTTAGATTCCAAAGAAGCAGACCAGATGCGCTAATCCAACAACTTGGATCTGTAATCCGCCGGATCTGCCCGCCATTTTGAATGGCCCGACGCTGTGATCACCGCCTGGAACAGAGACTGCCTGGACTTTTCTTTCTGTCTATATATAACTTTCTTGGTCTCCTATCCCTCCATGATGTGCACCTCGGTTGGATTCGGAGCACGCACAGCTATACAGGTTATATGTTTCAATTAGGCCTTCTCTGGGGTTTCTCCCCGCAGACACATGGTCGCCAGTAATTTCTGGGGTTTTGCTTCTTCTCTAATGCACTTCGGTGCTTATTTTTTTATATGGGGCGCTTCATTGTTTTTCATTAGCTTATTTTCTATCATGTCATGTGTACAGCCATATACAGTTAATATGAGGGACATTGTGAAATTATGTGCGTTATCATGTTCTTTTTCAGAATTTTTAACTTTCTGAATGGCCTTATGTAAGCTCTTATCACTGAATGTAAAAGGCATCAATAGTCCAATCAAAAGAAAGAAAATCCTTAGCTATCTTAATCATGAGCATGCTGATTTAGTGTTCCTTCAGGAAACGCATTTAAACTCCACTGAAACACTGAAACTTAATGCTAAGCCTTACATGGTGGCTGCCTACTCTCCCGCCGTTTCTAAACGGTGTGGGGTAGCCATCTTGGTTAAGAAGTCTTTGCAAGCTACTGTACTGGATACTAGCTCTGATAAGGAGGGTAGATGGGTCCGTGCACACCTTAAGGTTGGAGATAGTGAAATCACGTGTATTTGTATTTATGCTCCGAATGTGGATAACCCTACTTACTATGCAAGTATTGCGCAGTTGGCACAGGCCTCTGCCAATACTCCATTAATACTTGGCGGCGATTTCAACCAAGTACTTGATCCTTTGATAGATAGACAGCCGCCTAGAACGAGTGGTCCACCCAAGAGTCTTGATACCCTTACAGCTCTGATGAAAGATCTTGCGTTAGTAGATATATGGAGGCTGCTTCACCCCTCCGACTTAGAGTTCACCTTTTTCTCAGCCCCCCATCACTCACAATCTAGAATAGATTTTTTTCTTATCTCCAAAGCACTGATACCCCAAGTGGACACGGCTAGGATTCATCCTCTCCATATTTCAGATCATGCTGCCATATCTTTCTCATTACATGTCACTACGCAGGGTGAACATCCCCGTGCTTGGTTTTTTGATAGATCCCTACTAGACCAAAAAGATTTTCAGGTAGACATAAAGGCCGCTATCCAAGACTACTTTCATTTTAATTCACCCCATGACACTGCGAGCTGGGCTTGGTGGGAGGGTTTCAAGGCGTCTATCCGTGCAACTATAACTAGCTATCAAATCCGACAGGGGAAACAACGAAAGCAACATTTGCTGATTCTAGAACAACAGATACAAGCTGGAGAGCGTCTCCTCACGTCCCGTACTGACCCATGTATTTTACTTCGCTTACAACGCCTTCGTTTTCAATACAATCAGCTTTTATATACCGCTGCTGCTAAAAATATTGAATCACAACAAGGGATGTACTATCGGGAAAATAACCGTGCTGGCAAATTGCTAGCCAATGCCCTGAAAGGTCAAAAAGAAGCCAAGCGTGTTACCGCTCTCCGCAATCCGTCGGGGGGGAGCTTGGTCACTAAAGATACAGAAATATTAGAACTCTTTCGTGATTTTTATACTCGGCTTTATCAATCTGAATGTGACTTCGAGCCAGAAGTATTTGAACAATTACTATCAGGGGTACAGCGACCGACCCTATCTGACGAAGATAGAGAGGCCATGGACAAACCATTCACTTTAGCAGAAATTCAATCGGCACTCAAGAGATGTGCCACAGGTCGAGCCGCAGGCCCGGACGGTCTCCCAGCTGAATTCTACAAAACTTTTAACGCTGACTTAGCTCCGTTTTTGAAACTTTATTTTTCTGCTCTGGCCGAGGAGGGATCTCCCTCTGGATCCTTCTCAATGGCAAATGTAGTCGTTTTTGAGAAAGAGGGGAGAGATCCGCAACTAACAGCTAATTATCGTCCAATTTCCCTACTAAACGCAGACTATAAAATATTTGCCACCATTCTCTCCACCCGGCTCTCTGACAAGATGTCTACTTTAATACACCCAGATCAATGCGGTTTCATTCCCGGTAGATCAACCGCTGATAATGCTAGGACCCTATGTCATGTACTGACTGCCGCAGTTAATCTTGATCGACCATTGGTTGGACTCTCACTTGATGCTGAGAAGGCCTTCGACCGCTTAGAATGGCCCTTCTTGTTTGCAACTCTTCGCTGGTACGGATTCGGAGAAGGCTTTCTCCGTTGTCTCCAAACCATGTATGCACAGCCTACAGCTAGTATCTGTGCTAACGCTTTAAAGTCTCAGCCATTTCCCCTGCAACGCGGTACCCGCCAGGGATGCCCACTGTCTCCACTTCTTTTCGATCTCGCACTCGAACCCTTAGCTTTACTAATCCGGCAATCCAAGGATATTCATGGAGTCCCTTTCTCTCATAGGGAAATCAAAATTTCAGCATATGCTGATGACCTGATGCTCTTTGTCTCCCTAGACTCAGTGCCGGCTGTCCTAGAGCAAATTGGTAAATATTCACAACTCTCGGGCTATAAGATAAATTGGACCAAATCGGTCGCCTTTCCACTAAATCCTTTGATCCATCAGGCAGATATGCAATCCTTTCCCTTTTTATGGCAACCTCGCATGGTCAAATACCTTGGGGTGCACTACTGCTCTCCTTTAGAAGACACCATTACCTTTAATGCTAAAGACTTAACCTCTAAGGTCCGGGCGCTTACTCAACGCTGGACTCCTTTAACACTTACTTGGTGGGGCCGCCTAGAAACCATTAAAATGATGATTGTTCCCAAAGTGAACTACATTTTAGAAATGTTGCCATGTCTCCTACCTCGACGTACATATAAAGATTTAGAGGGTCTTCTGACTAGATACTTATGGCAAAACAAGACACCTAGGATAGCGAAACATAAGTTACAAGCAGATAAAGAAAATGGTGGTGTCAGATTCCCTGACTTCCTGAAATACCACCACTCTTTTCTTCTCAAACAAGGCGCTCGTTGGCTGGAAGACCTAACACCGAGTAGACCAGTGTGGCTAGATATTGAGGAGGACCTTTGCAAACCAATCCCTCTTACTTATCTCCCTGGTATGACTCTCCCATCAGACTCCCACTATCCACCAATGCTCTTAGACACTTTAGGTGCCTTTAATACCCTTGTGCAATCTCTAGACTCCCGACTTTGTCCGCTAGATAGACTCCCGCTTTGGCACAATGCTCGATTTCAAATACAAAATAAACCGATGGCGTGGAGCCCCTGGTACACTAGGGGCATTTGGATCCCTAACCAGCTGTTCTCTGCTGGTCGCTGGAAGACTTTTAGCGAATTACAAATTGAATTTGGTCTCCCAGCGAAACACTACTTTCAGTTGGTGCAACTTCAGCATTGTCTTCGGAGTGCTAAGGTGCTCCCGCCATCGGAAACCCCATACCCAAGGATTGTCGGAGATTATCCGATCTATCGGGAGCTTATCGGGGGTAGCATCTAACTTTTACAAAACTTTATGTAATGCTGTCAATAGAGGCACTCCTACAGCACAGAAATCCTGGGAGCGGGAAATGCATGTAACTTTGACCCCGGAGCAATGGAGCCTAGTCTGGAGCAAGGTGACACGGGTCTCTCGATCCGCCTCACTCACTCAGACACTTTTCTTTCTAGCCCACCGATGTTTCTATACTCCTGACAGGTTAGCTAAATGGAACGCCACCCTGAGCAATAGATGCTGGACATGCCATGCGGCCATTGGTTCACTCACTCATGTTATGTATGAATGCCCCGCATTACAGTATTACTGGAGTCGGGTCTGGGGTCGTATTCAATCTATTTTGCACTTTCAAGAGCCCCTCTCTTGGAAGATAGTGGGACTCCGCTCAGCTGCGGGGATCCCCTCTCTTCCCAAATCGGCTTACTTCCTTTTAGACTTTATGCTGGGCATAGCTATTTCCCTAATTACGAAATACTGGAAAAATAGCTCCCATCTGAGCCCCAATGAATGGTGGAATCATGTCTGTCTCTACAGTAAATATGAGCAAATACCTCGTATGTTAGCTTCTTCCGCTCAGACCCCCCACCACTTGTCTAAATGGAAGATGCTCAACGACTATGTTCAAACTGCTCAATGCTCTCATCTGACTGTTTAAATCTGTGTAAATCTCTGTCACATGATCATTCTGTATCGCAGATACTATTTCTGTTTGTTTTGATGTACAATTACTGTTGTTTGTAAGCGCTTATATGATGATACTAATCAGTTTAGAGAAGAAGCATAGGGGTGGGGGGTAATTGGGGTTGCTTTTCCTTATTGTATGTTTGTATTTGTTTCCTTTGGTGTGTTGTTTCTTTTGCTTGTTGTAAAATGAAAATAAAAGCTTAAAAAAAAAAAAAAAAAAAAAAAGAAATCAAGGAAGCTAACAAAAGTTACAGTACAGTAATAATAATGGGTGATTTCAATTACCCCGGTACCGACTGGGTCAGTGTCACGGCAGGACATGCTAGGGAGAAAATGTTCCTAGATGAAATAAATGACTGCTTCTTGGAGCAGCTGGTTTATGAACCAAACAAAGGGGAAGCCATATTAGACCTAGTCCTTAGTGGAACACCAAATCTTGTGCAAGAGATAAGGGTGTTGGGGCCACTTGGCAATAGTGATCATAGCATGATCGCCTTTGATTTAATTAGTGGAGGAGGGATAGTAAGGAAATTCACAGTACAACTTTTTAGCTTTTGAAAGGGAGACTATGATAAAATGAGGAAAATAGCTAAGAAAAAGCTAAAAGGAGCAGTTGCAAAGGTTAAAGACTTACATCAAGCTTGGGTGTTGTTGAAAAATACTATCTTGGAAGCCCAGACCAGCTGTATTCCACGCTTTAAGAAAAGTGGAAGGAAGTCCAAAAAACTGCCAGCATGGTTTAAAGGTGAGGTCAGAGAGGCTGTTCGTGCCAAAAAAGCATCTTTCAGGAAATGGAAAAAAGAGCCAAATGACGAAACCTTGAAACAGCACAAGCACTGGCAAGTCAAATGCAAGGCATTGATAAGGCAGGCAAAGGGAGAATTTGAGAAGAAGCTTGCTGCGGAAGCAAAAACACGAAATAAAGACTTTTTCAAGTACATTCATAGGAAAAAACCTGTGAGAGAGTCAGTTGGTCCATTAGATGATAGAGGGGTTAAAGGGGCACTAAGAGGAGACAAGGCAATAGCGGAGAGACTGAATGAATTCTTTGCTTCGGTCTTTACTGAGGAAGATGTAGGGATGTTATCCAGGACTGAAGTGGTATTTAAAGGTGCGGAAGAATTGAAGGAAATATCGATACATTGGGAAAATGTATTACAACTATTAGATAAACTGAAGTGAAGCAAATCTCCTGGGCCGGATGGCATACATCCAAGAGTGTTGAAAGAACTGAAATATGAGATTGCAGACCTGCTATTAGTAATCTGTGAATTTTCATTAAAATCATCTGTAATACCTGAAGATTGGAGGATCGCCAATGTAACACCAATTTTTAAAAAGGGTTCCAGGGGTGATCCGGGAAACTATAGACCGGTGAGCCTGACGTCAGTACCGGGAAAATTGGTAGAAACCATCATAAAGAACAAAATTACTCAGCATGTACATAGTCATGGCCTAATGGGAGATAGCCAACATGGCTTTAGACAAGGAAGATCTTGTCTTGCTGATCTGTTATGTTTTTTTGAAGATGTGAATAAACAGGTGGACAAAGGTGAGTTGGTTGATATTGTATATCTGGACTTTCAGAAAGCCTTTGACAAGGTCCCTCATCAGAGACTATTGGCAAAACTAAAGAGTCATGGGATAGGAGGCAGTGTGCTAATGTGGATCAGGAACTGGTTAAAAGATAGAAAGCAGAGGCTAGGGCTAGATGGCCAATTTTCCCAATGGAGAAAGGTGAATAGTGGTGTACCCCAGGGATCTGTGCTGGGTCCACTGCTTTTTGACATATTCATAAATGACTTGGAAAAGGGAATAACGAGTGAGGTTAACAAGTTTGCAGATGACATAAAACTATTTAAAGTTGTTAAAACACAAGAGGATTGTGGAAAATTGCAAGAGGATCTTGATAAATTGGAAGACTGGGCATCAAAATGGCAGATGGAATTTAATGTGGACAAGTGCAAAGTTATGCACCTAGGGAAGAACAACCCAAACTATGGTTGCACGATGCAAGGTTCCACATTAGCAACCACCACCCAGGAAAAAGATTTAGGCGTCATTATGGATACCATGTTAAAACCCTCGGCCCAGTGTGCAGCGGCGGCCAAGAGAGCAAATAGAATGCTAGGTATCATAAGGAAAGTAATGGAAAATAAAACAAAAGATATTATAATGCCTCTACATCGTTCCATGGTGAGACCGCACCTTGAATATTGTGTGCAATTCTGGTCGCTGTATCTTAAAAAGCATATAGCGTTATTAGAAAAGGTTCAGAGAAGAGCCACCAAAATGGTAAAGGGGATGGAAGGATACTCCTATGAAGAAAGGCTAAAAATGTTAGGGCTCTTTAACCTGGAAAAGAGACGGCTGAGGGGAGATATGATAGAAGTCTATAAATTAATGAACGGAGTGGAACGGGTAAATGTAGATCGATTCTTTACGTTATCAGAATATAGAAAGACTAGGGGACATGCAATGAAGCTACAGGGTAAACTACACAGGTCTATGACTAAAAAGCTGTTTGATTATTTTCATCTAATTTCCATGTATTTTGGTGTGCTGAAAACAAATAAAATATTGAAAAAACTCCTAAACGTCATGATTTGCCACAACATGCAAAATTGTCTTCAAATTTATCAAATATTTTCAAATTACTATTAATTAATTCAAATTACTATCAATTAATTCACATAAGTGCATTTAAGATATAAAATGCCAAAAAACCTTAAAGGGGTTGTCCGAGTTATGTAAAAAAAAATATAGCACTGTAAATCTGATGGTCAGCAATATATACATAAGCTAAGCAAGTTTTAAGTCCGTGTTTCTAATGGTAGAAGGGGTTAATCTTTCCTGAAGAATCCAGTGGGAGGGAGACACAGGGCAGATAGCAGCAGCTCTGGTCAGTGCAGGGGGGCGTGGCCAGCACTGTGACGTCTCGTGTACAGACACAGAGCTGCTCTCTCCTGCATGCCACACTTGTGCACGAATCATCATCGGGTTCTTGGTTCTAGGCTGTTCACACTTTTTTCATCGCAATTCGTGTTAGCTCGTCATTCTTCAACTGTTATGTTATGGCTCTGCGAAAGTGTATTAATTCGCCAGACAGTTTCTGTTTCATCTGTGGTGAATATACAGTGTTGAAGCAACAGCAGAATATTACAGACTTTGTGAAAAAAGTATACTTTGCATACTTTGGACTAAAAATTGGAAATCAAGATAAAGTTTGGGCGCCTCATAAAGTGTGCAAACGGTGTGTTGAGCAAGGGTAAGAAAAAATCTTTCCGTTATGGGATTCCTATGGTATGGCGAGAGCAAAAGAACCATAGTGACGACTGTTACTTTTGTTCATGCGACGTGAAAGGGTTTAATTCCAAATGGAAGCATTCTATTTCATACCCCAATCTTCACTCGGCAATTCGTCCCATCCCCCATGGCACAGATATACCAGTACCCAAGCCCCATGCTACCTTGGAAGAGATACCTAGCTCCGATGAAGGTGAAGTCATACCTGAACCAGATGACGAATCAAGTTCTGACTTTGAAGATGATACAAGACCAAAATTGTTTTCTCAGGAGGAAATGAATGATTTGGTAAGAGACTTGAATCTTCCCAGATCTTACTCAGATCAAGGCTGAAAAGCAGGAATTTATTGTTGCCAGGAGTGTCATCTTCATGGTTCAGACATCGTGAAAAGGAGTTCGTTCCTTACTTCGCCCAGGAAGACAAGTTGGTTTATTGCATCAATGTCGAAGGTCTGATGGGTCAATTTAAAATCCAATAGGATTCAGAGCAATGGCGTCTTTTTATAGATTCTTCAAAAAGAAGTCTCAAAGCAGTTTTACTCCACAACGGTTTTTACGCTTCCATACCTGTAGGTCATTCCGTACACTTGAAGGAAACCTACGAGAACTTGGAATTGGTTCTTCGTAAACTTAAATATGAAGACCATGGTTGGCAAGTGTGTGGGGACTTGAAGGTCTTGTGCATGCTGCTCGAGCAACAAGCTGGGTATACCAAATATCCTTGTTTTCTGTGTCTATGGGACAGTCGAGACCGACAAAATCACTGGACCAATAAGAGTTGGCAGCCGAGGGTGCTAACAGTCGGTGAAAAAAATGTCCTCCGAGAAACTTTGGTACCTTCCCATAAAGTTCTTCTACCACCTCTCCACATAAAATTGGGATTGATGAAGCAATTCGTAAAATCACTTCCAAGATATGGAGAATGCTTCAAATACTTGGTCACCAAGTTTCCAGGCTTGTCGGAGGCAAAATTGAAGGAAGGTGTGTTCGTCGGACCAGACATTAGAAGACTTATAGTTGATCAAGAGTTTGTCAATACCATGACGGATCCTCAAAAAGAAGTGTGGATTGCATTTAAAAAAGTCGTACAGACATTTTTAGGCAATAACAAAGATCCTCCCTACAAAAAGATCGTCGGACGAATGCTGAAAGCATTTCAAGCTTTAGGTTGCCTGATGAGTTTGAAAGTGCATTTCCTCCAGTCCCACCTTGACTACTTTCCTGAAAATTTGGGAGCTGTGAGTGAGGAACAAGGTGAACGATTCCACCAAGACATTAAAGAGATGGAAAGGAGATACCAGGGAAAATGGAGCATTACAATGATGGCAGACTACTGTTGGATGCTTCAGAGAGACATTCCAGATGCTACTCACAAGCGTAAATGCACCAAGAGGAGCCTCACAAGGAAGAAGAATCGAGTTTAGTGTGTGTAGGTGAGCTCATTTCAGTTCAAAAAAGGATTTTCATGAACATATTGTAATAAAACTTTAATTTTATAAGTCTATTTCCATTTATTTTGAGGTATTGCCTTATTTAACATAGTTACCTAAATTGTCAGGAAACGTGATGTCCTATGACAAAACGGAGGTCATTTTCGGATTCAGCGCACCAAACAACATAAAGATTACGTGGAATAACCAAAACAGCTCTCTAAAAACAATTTTTTGCAGATCTGTGATTTAAGAGTAATAAAAGAAAATATTTTTTCACTCAACGTGTAATCAAACTCTGGAATTTGTTACCGGAGGATGTAGTAAAGGCTGTTAGTGTAGCTGGGTTTAAAAAAGGTTTGGACAAGTTCCTGGAGGAAAGGTCTATAGACCATTATTAAGAAGGGACCCAGGATATCAATGCTTGACCCAGTACAAGCATTTGTAGAACCTGTGTCTTTTGGGGAAACTGCTAGGTACGTATGACCTAGATTGGCCACTGTTGGAAACAGGATACTGGGCTTGATAGACCTTGGTCTGACCCAGTATGGCATATCTTATGTTCTTATGTTCTGCAAATCTGGAAAGAAGTAAAAGAATTGTGGATGCCTTCCAAGATGCATTGCTTAGACAAATGGTGATGGAACCAACCAGGGAGAGTTTGATGCTGGATTTAATAGTCACCAACGGAGAAAGTGTGTCGAATGTCCGGTTGGGTGCTCATGTGAGCAGCAGTGAACATCACATGGTGTGGTTTAAGATAAAAGCCAAGGCACAGTCCAATCACAACAAGCTCAAAATCCTAGACTTCAAAAACACTAACTTCAGTACAATGTCCAAATTCCTGAAGGAGGAGTTGGCAGGGTGGGAAGGGGAAGGGAAGTGGAACTGCAGTGGGCGAAACTAAAGGAGGCAATTAAAAGGACAACAGATAGATATGTAAGGAAAGTAAATAAAAACAAGAGGAAAAGAAAAACGACTTGGCTCTCCAAAGAAGTGGCTGCACAAAGGAAAAAAACACAGCTTTCACAAAATTCAGAAGTTTGCAAACAGAGGAACACAGAAAAGAATATAGGATACAGCTAAAAGAGACAAAAAAGAAAAATAAGGATAGCAAAAACAAAGGCAGAAGAAAAGATGGCTAAAGCATGATGACAAAACCTTTTTCAGGTATATTCGGGAGAAGAGGAAGATCAGAGGTGGAATCGCAGGACTCAAACGTGCAGAGAACAGATTAGTGGAAAGTGACTTTGAAAAAGGGAAAATGCTAAACAAATACTTCTGTTTTTTCTAAAGAAAATCCTGGAGAAGGCCACCTATGATTGACAAATATAGAAATGGGAATGGTATAGATACCACACCATTCACAGAAGATGATGTGTTAGAACAGCTTTCAAAACTGAAAGTGAACAAGGCCATGGGACCGAAAGGGATACATCCCAGGTTACTGAAAGAGCTCAGAGAGGTTCTTGCAAGGCTTTTAAAGGATGTTTTAAATAGACCCTTGGAGACAGGAAAAGTTCCACAGGACTGGAGAAGGGCTGATGTGGTATCTCTTCACAAAAGTGGTAATAGGGAAGAAGTGGCAAACTATAGGCCAGTAAATCTTACCTTGGTGGTGGGAAAAGAAATGGAGGCACTCCTAAAAGAGAGAGTAGTGGACTTTCTCAAAATCAATAGGTTGCATGATCCATGGCAACATGGCTTTACCAAAGGACAATCATTCCAAACAAATCTGATTGAGTTCTTGACTGGGTGACCAGAGAACTAGATCCAAGGGCATGCGATGGATGTGATCTACCTAGATTTCAGCAAAGCCTTTGATACTGTTCCTCATAGGAGACTTATCAATAAACTGAACATCCTGGAGATAGGTCCTAAAATGGTGAAATGGATCAGAAATTGGTTGACTGACAGTCGACAGAAGGTGATGGTAATCGGAACTCACTCGGATGAAAAGAAAGTGATTAGTGGTGTGCCTCAGGGATCGGTCCTGGGACCAGTACTGTTCAATGTATTTGTGAGTGATATTGCTGAAGGACTAAATGGAAAAGTCTGTCTTTTTGTAGATAACAGAAAAATTTGCAACAGTGTGGATTCCCCTGAGGGAATGGATAGCATTAAGAAATATCTACAAAAGCTGGAAGAATGGTCTAATGCTTGACAGGTAAGATTTAATGTGAAGAAGTGCAGTGTCATGCACTTGGGATGGAGAAATCCAAGGGAACTGTATGCAATAGGGGGCAAGAGGCTGATGTGCACAGGTCCCTAGAGTGATTGTTTCTGAGGATCTCAAGGTGGCAAAACCATGTGACAAGGTGGTGGCCAAAGCTAGAAGGATGCTGGGTTGCATACAGAGAGGAATCACCAGCAGAAAGGAGGAGGTACTAATGCCACTGTACAAGTCACTGGTGAAGCCTCACTTGGAATACTGTGTTCAGTTTTGGAGACCATATCTCGCAAAGGATATAAAAAGACTGGAAACGGTTCAGAAGAAGGTGACCAAAATGATTTGGTGCCTTTACCAGAAGACATATGAGAAGAGTCTTGAAGACCTAAATACGAATACTCTAGAGGAGAGGACGGACACGGGAGATTAATACTCTCTAAGTATTTAAAGGTCTGTATTATATGAATATGGAAACCTTTTTCAAAGACGGAGAAGCTGCAAAACTAGAGGACATAACATGAAGCTGCAAGGGGGTAAACTGAAAGGCAATGTTAGGAAATACTTTTTCACTGAAATAGAGGTGGATGCTTGGAATGCCCTCCCGATGGAAATGGTGGGGGCAAATACAGTGACAGAATTCAAAATGGCATGGGACAGATACAGTGGATCCCTTTATAGAAACAGGATAAAATCAAAATAAATGTAACTATTTCTTATATTTATTTATTTATTTATTTATTTATTTAATATATTTTTTTTATACCGCTTTTCAAATTTATCAAAGTGGTTCACAGAGAACAGTGAGGGAGACCCTCAGCTCTCTGACTAGAGCTTTGGAGAAGCCTCTCAATTTTGGGTGATGGGGGAGCGCTAGTTCATCTCTCATAGAGTTGCCAAGTTACCCAGTTCCATGAGTGAGATTTTTTTGCCAGTTCTGTTATAAATTTGCATATTTGTAGTCCCTGATTTTTACCTAATGGGATCAGTGCTGCAGGTCCCATAATGCTCCAGGATGAGCCTGTCAGAAATCCAGGACTGGCTTAGAATCTCATTCATAGAACTGGGTAACTTGGCAGCTCGGCTCGCCTCAGGCAGCAGATTGCCTTGAGCCGCTCCGGATGGCTTATGTGCTGTTTTGTTGCCTGCTGAAAACCTGGTTGGTTGAGGCTTTCACTGGGGATTAGAGGGTAGCTGTGGGATATTTTTGGCAATGCTTAATTTTAATTTTAATCCACTTTATTACATTTTCTTTTTCATTTTGATTTAAATGTTAATATGTATTTCATTATGTGAATCTACTTAACTGTGAATTTTGTAACTCATTTTGTACTGAGACATGAAAAGGAGGGCTAAGCTTTTAGTTCAATCTTTTAATAATTATAATGATAGCGCACTACAACCCTCCCAACTTGTGGATACTCTTACACAACACCAGGAGTAAGCTGAACATACAGAAATCAAAAGAACTATTTACATCCCCCCACCCCCCCAGCCACTCCAACAGTTATCCACCAAAACATAAAATATCTCCGGCCTCTACAACAGACCGCATATCCGGCAAAATACACAGAGGATAACATGTGGAATCATTCCAATAACCAAAGACAGAAATCTAACTACTCTCCCCCTCACCACCCAAATCTACCCCTCCACCCCTGCAATCTTACCTCCCCTATACTCCTCTCCCCCCCAGGTACAGTAACAACAGGAAACGTAGAGTACACCCTCAACCTTCACCACTACAACCTCTATCCATCCCAGCCAAGATAGGACCCCAGCATCACAAGGTCTACATGGTCAATTGCTTGTTACGTGCTCTAGGGGCCATAATCTATAAATATACCACCCAAAGGGCCAAAAATTACTCCCATCTCCTCTGGTGTCCATGTGCAGCCAGCCTTTCCATCAGCATCAAGCCATGACAAGAAATGTGCCACTCCCAAAAGGAGGAAGGACCTCCTTCCCATCAACGCCTCAGAATACTTTGCTTTCAATCAGATTGGACCGCTATTAACAAGGCAATATTTAACTGATACAACTTGACCGGGTTGGCTGGAAACAATATGCCCAAGTATTTAAGTGGTTCATCAGCCCAGTGCAAAGGGAAATCAGATCACCAAGCTCCCCTCAAAATCTCTCGCACATCAAGTGCTTCAGACTTAAAAATATTCAATTTCAGACCCGCAAATGCCCCAAACTCCAGAAAATCTTCCAACAATCGAGGCAAAGATGGGGATTGGTCAAATGAAGCAGTAATTCATCCAGGAAGGTGGAGACTTTAAACCCTACACTCCCATATTGACTCCCTCCATATCACTCCCTGCATGTATCCTCTGCAATAAAGGGTTAAGCAAGAGAACGAACAGAGAGGGGACAAATGGCAGCCCTGTCTCATCCTCCGTTCCAAGGCAAAACACTGTGACACAGAGCCATTCACCAGTATCGATGCTTAGGCCTTAAATATAAAAGAGGTAGCACAACCAAGAACCATTCACCATAGCCTGGAGTGGAGGAGCAGCCTAATGGTTAGAGCACTGGCTTGGGAACCAAGAGACCAGAGCTTGATTCCCACTAGCACTCCTTGTGGCCTTGGACAAGTCACTTAATCCTCCACTGCCTCAGAAACTTCCAAGTTATCAATGTTTCTGTTTAATGTACATTACCAAGTTTAAGTTACAATGTAAACCACTTTGATTGAAATGATAAAGCAGTATAAAAAAGACCTGTCAAATAAATAAATAAACCATATGCTGACACCACCCTGAATAAGTAATCCCAACTCCTCTCTATCAGAGGCCTTCTCCTCATCAAAGCTAATGAGCAAAGGTGGCCTCTTTTTGTGATGCACCCACTCCAGCAAGGCCAGAATCTTATGCAAGTTTATGCAATCTTATGCCAGAATCTTATGCAAGTTCAATACACAATCTATGCAGATGACATTATGATATACACGCCTATCTCAATTGATAACCCAGGCTACTCTAAAATAACAGGCTGCCTAACACAAATGACAAGATGGTGTAAAGACAACAACCTCGCCATCAACTACAGCAAGACGGAGGCACTAATAATCACTCACAACCCAGACTTCATCCGCCCACCGGACATCAGAGTACAAGGCACAACCATACCAATGAAATCGGAAGTAAAATACCTTGGAGTGACCCTGGACAACGAACTGAATCTCAAGACACACGTAAGCAAAACAATCAAAAATGCATACCACAGAATGAGAATCATCAGAAGACTTAAACCCCTCCTCACCACAGAACACTTCCGTACCGTATGCCAAGCTCTAATTACTCCCTTACTGGACTTCTGCAACCCCATCTACCTTGGGCTAACAAAACAAACACTCAAACCACTACAACTAGCACAAAACACTGCAGCCCGCATAATATCTGGTTCAACAAGACATGAACACATTACCCCTGTTCTGAAAGACCTACACTGGCTCCCAATCAGTTCACGCATCAAATACAAAACAATCATAAACATATTCAAGATCAAACACCACACTTCAGCCAACAGCCTGCACACACTCATACAACCAGACACCAGCACTTGCCCAAGAAGAAAAGGATCCTCCAACAGAGTCAACACCCCGAGTGACTTCAGAAAAACACGCAAGGACACCACAGAGAGAGCCCTCTCCCTGGCTGCCCCAACAATATGGAACTCCCTCCCAGATGAACTGAGATCGACAACTGACCTCAAAGACTTTCACAAACAGCTGAAGACAACAATGTTCATAGAACACTATGGACATGTTACTTAATCACACTAACAGGAACCACCACCTTCCCCTCCCAACCGTGATAAGAAAATGCTCAACGGCTCATGATATATCTTAAACCCTAATTGTATAGAACAATGTAATATAGTTCATGCTGTACTATAGCTCACAATGTACATAGTTCAACCTAATCTGCTACACTAACCTCTTACACGCAAATCATGACATCTTCACTGCATGAAATACCCTTCCACTACTATTGATTGTATTGCTGTGACACCGCCTTGATTGTATGATAAGGCGGTATAGAAATACCATTAAATAAATAAAATAAATAAATAAAGTTTGCCACTGCACAATGCCCTTTAATGAAACCCACCTGGCACCTATGAAACAGCTCCATGAGCAGCAAGGCCAAATGGTCCATCAGTATCATAGCCAGGAGTTTTAAATCAAAATTAAGCAAAGAGATAGAGTAGTATAAAGCGGCCTGAAGAGGGTCTTTACCCAGTTTAGGCAGGACTGTAATATTTAGGCCCAGTTAACATTGTGGGCAAAAACCCCATTAGCCATCTGCACCTGACACACCTCCACCAAAGAGACAATTAATTTATATTATAATAATTTACAGTATTCCAAATTAAACGCATTAGGTCCTGAAACCTTACAACACTGGGCCTTCCTGATGACTCTGCACTTCTCTACTGACTCTGTTGCCCCATTTGTGCAGACAGCTGTTCCATAAGTCGAAGATGATCCACATGCCCCAAAATAAGCCTCCATCCATGTGGGTGAAATCCTCTCTCCCCGTACAAACTCTGATAAAAGCCTCGAAAAACCTCCCCAATAACCTTTGTAGCTTAATGAAGAACCCTCCCACTCATTATGCAAGGCAGCAACATACCAAACCCCTTTACAGCCTTTCAAACAGTGGACAAAGAGTTTACACTCTTGTTACCATATTGATAGAAATGGTAAAATAGATTTTTGGGCTCTTTGGTGCAAGACCTCGTTCAGCACCACCTGAGTTTCCAACAGATGGGCCCTATTTGAAGCAGCAGGGAACCGAGCATATTGCTTCCAGTCTGTCACCACCTGCTTTTCCAATCAAATCACCCGGGCACTCAGTATCTTCTACCTTCCCACAGCGTAAGCCATAATGTCCCCCCAGAGAACCACCTCGGCAATTTTCGAGAACAACTCTGGGTTATCTACATGGTGTTCATTGAAACTTTTAAACTCCACCCATTTGTCTCTCAAATAGACAGCAAAGTCCTCATCTCGATAACAAGCTAATGGAAAGGGCCAGAGATGCGCCCCTCCATCTTTCTGCTTCCAAACCAAATCTAACCAAACCATCATATGATCCGAGATCTAACTAGGTCTAGCAGTAGTTTCCTCCACTAACTCAAAGAAGAAGGCAGTTGTGAACAAATAGGCTATCTTGAAAAAGTCCCATGGGCCTGTGACTTATGCGCATAATCCCACTCTTGTGAATGCAGAAGACGCCAAGGGTCCCTAATTGAGGTTTATCCCTCCACCTCTGCAAGGTTCTAGAGACTCCCGTTCGCCCTTCTCCTCCCCAAGATCCAACACTCCACTGAAGTCTCCACCCACCAATACTGGTCCCTCTGGTAGCTGATCCAATTCAGATGCTATTTAGGAAAAAAAACCTTGGGTCATTACAATTTGGGCCATAGAGATTACACAAAATGATACGACTCCCTTGCAGCTCCCCCATCACAATTACATATCAACCACCAGGGTCTACAATTGCTATCTGTCAATTGAAATGAAGGTCCTTACTGACCAAAATAACAACTCCGCCTTTCTTACCAACCACCGGAGTCCCAAATACTTGACACATTCAAGCCCAACACCCTACACAGCTTGGAATGCTCCATGGCATCTTGGTTAGTTTCTTGTAACATAACAATCACCCCACACTGCTTCTGCACAGCCCGCAGGACCTTGTGACACTTAAGTGAGGATCCCAGTCTGCACATATTCCAAGACATAACTCTCAGTCTGTGTTCCACAGAAAGTGGCTTTCAGTCCAGGAAAGAACCACAATTTCTGGGACACCCTCCTGGCATGAAGAACCCCACATTCCTGAACAAGCACACACCAACCTTTCAAACTCTACACCCCCCTACTTACTATGCTCAAGAATCTATACACCCCCAAATACCCCATTCCTCCCCCCACCATCCCCCTCCCCCCAAACTCCACACTCTCCACTCCCAAACTGGGCCACATCTCCCCTGCTACTGAGGTCACTAAGGACATGAACGGGTCCCCTGCTTACTCCCCCTCCCTCAACCCATCTAACCTCACCCCCTTCACAGCTTTGTAACGCCCCACACCACACCATCCACAGCAATCGACCAACCCTCAATACCACACAGCTGCACATCAAATCCACTAAGTATATAATATCCCCAAGTCCCCTTACCCTCTTGACCCATACTCATTAGATACCTCCTGACTGACCCCCTCACTTTCCCTGTCCAGTCAATCCTTGAGGCCTCAACTCAAAATTAAACCTGAGGAGAAAGGTTGAAAAGAAAAGAAAAAACAACCCAGAATCGTGATTGCTATACCACATTGCATGAGATTTAAAGTGCATGGAAACTATTGATCAGGAGTCCAGTCACAGATACTGCGCAGCAGAACATTGGCCACAGTCCATCAAAACGAGAACCAGGTTCCCTGCAGCAACAAAAAGTTGTCACTGTTGTGCTTCCCTGATTCCAAAAGAAGTGCAGCCAAACAAAGCAAAATCCACACAGGTTGTCTGCACTCAAAGATTTTCCACATCATGGCCCAATTCGCCGGGATGTGCTATCCCGCTATCCGCCTTGCCGGTATTTCGCCACCGTGCATGCTGCTGCTGCTGCAGGGGACAGAGGTGTAATGGGATGGAGAGTGGGAGGAGCCAAGGCAGGCCGACCCCTGAACGTACAGTGCCGATTCCATTGATGACCCTATACGTCTGGGGATCACAGGGGGGATGCCCTGCTTATTCCATATCTGAGGTGAAATAAGCGTGGGGTTCCCCCCCTCCCACGATTCTGGCCAGCAGCCTCCCTCCGGAACTCAGACGACCCCCCCTCGGTGCCACAGGATACAGAAGGTGGGTCTTTGCTGCCCGATCTGGGCCCCAGCTGCCCCAACTGTGGATCGGGTGGTGGAGTTGTAGGGGCAGCAGACTGGTGGGAAGATCGCCACAGGAACATTTTGCTTCCGCATTACAGAATCAGATCCTAATGGGCCCATCCTGCTTGGGGCCATCCGGACAGATCAGACATGCTCCTTCCTGAATCAGGTTCCATGTTGTAGTCCTCAAGTCTTGGGACGCATAATCAGACCAACCGCAAATTAGCAATTAGGAAGATCTGTAGAGCCAGATGACGTTCCACCAAGATAGTCAATGCACTCTCCCAGGCACCCTGCATGTATCTGGCTTAGGTGCTAACCTGGAATCCTGAGCGGTGGGAAGTGCCACCACTAAGTCCACAAGTTGTTGTGCCGCTGCTGCCTCAAACAAAGACCTTGGCCACCCCACGGTAGAACACTTGAAGGCATGCAGAATATTGCAAAACAAATTTTATTTTTGCAGCAGCCAACTGCTGGCAGACCTCGGAGTACTTATGCCTAAGTTGACTCAACTGCTGGGGGTAGTCTTGAAAAATAAGGATCTAGCAACCCTCATGTAGTGCTGATTCAGCCAGCTTCACAGCACACAGAATCTTGTTTTTCTGAACATAATTGAAAAACTTTGCCAAAACCCCTTGGGTCTGGGTATCGGCAGTCTGTATTTTATTTATTTACATTCTCTTATATACTGTGCTATTCTGCATCAGTGTGGTTTATTTATTTATTTATTGAACGGTTTTATATACCGCCTTTCAGAAAAATCAAAGCGGTTTACATAGAACAAAACTTGAACATTACATTGAAACTTATTCAAACAATTGAAATTACAATAAAAATGGTAATTTGACGGTTACAATGCTGAGTAAATGCTGATTAGGTATATAGATAGTTTAAGCATATATACAGATTTAAATATTTACAAATTTCAAAAATGTTATCATCTTATCTGAGCAAGGAAAAATGTATTGTAGTTCACTAGAATTATTAGTGTAAAGAGTAAATGTGATAATGTGGAGAATTGGGTATTGTAAGATAGAGTAAGAAAAAGGAAAAAGTAAGTTGTGAATTGATGAATATGAGTATACATGAGTTTAAGTGGGAAATATTTCATCTATTGGGAATGAGTCTCCAAAGTACTCTATAAATAGGTGAGTTTATATTGAACAAACTGAAATTACATTGAACAGGGCATTATAACTTGGAGATAACTATTTTACAGGGAACATGGGCTATGGAGGGTTAAGTGGCTTGCCCAAAACCACAAGGAACACCTGTGGGACTAGAAACCCCAGTCCTTCCAGCCCAAGGTTGCTGTCCTTTAGTGGGATTTGAACCCCTGACCTTCTGGCCTGAAGTACCTTGCCCCAACCACTATGACACTCCTCCACTCCACTCTGTAGCAAGCCAGAATGATGAGCTCGCTCAGTGACAATGACTCCACAATCAGTCCCCAACTGAAAGGTAGTAGGCAGCCAGGTCTGCAGAAAGTCTCGCAATTCCATATCCTTAATTGATTCTGGCACGCCGATAAAAAATAAATTGTTCTGACAACTGTGATTTTCAAGGTCATCAATTTTATTGGCCTGCTTAACCATCATCTTCTTGAGAGCATGTAGCTATTTAGCAGTCTCTTACACCGCATCCTCCACAAGAGATATGGTTTTTGGCCTCCTGAAAGCGACCACCAAAGACCTCCAGCACCCGTGATACTAAATCCAGCGTCTCATTAATGGTATCAAATTTCACAGACATCACGCTCACCACCACTGCAGTCACTTCTGCAGTGATCACCTCCTGCATTGATGCACACGAGGGAGACTCTGGGCCCTCCGCCATCTTGAAGCCCAATTGTTCCGGTTTCTCCTTCTCCCTCCTCACTGATTTCATGCCTCTGGTAAGCACGAGCAATGCCACAACAATGCAATAGGCAGTACCCAGACTTCCCACGCAATCTGGCACAAGATGATGGCAGCTAAAGAAAGAAGGAAGCAGGTAAGGGGGGAAACCCCCAGAGAGCAGCTGAGACATGTCTAGCTGCCCTCACCTCATCACGTGACCTCCTCAGAGGGCTATGTGTTTCAGTTAAATTAAACGCAGCATCTTGTGTCACATTTCTGCACCGAAGATAAAGCTGGAATTAGCAGATCTGCTTAGTATGCCAAGGAGCAAACCACCATCAGTGTAAGAAAAGGTCCAAGAAGCTGTTTTTGATAAACAATGTGTCTCCTAAGAAACCCTTATGATGACCCCAAACAGTTCTTCAATTAAAACTAGTCTGGACAATGGTCCTTGAGAGCCATTTAAATGACATTGCAATGTAGCTGTTTTTTTTTTAATTAGCTGGACTTAGTTAAAGAAATTTAACAGATGCACAAGGTCTTAGCAGTTAGCACTTTGAAGCCTCCGTGTTGTAGATGGCTTGACTTTGATTCATTCCAATAATACCAGTGTCAAGAATAAAGCCCATGATATCTCAAAGGACCTCATGTATACAGTAAAAATGGACAGCCAGTCACCATTTAATTAGATTCTGCAGTTGGCATTTGGAGGTAGAAATATTTGTCAAGATAGATGCACAGATTTTTTGACACAATAAACTTGAAAGAAAGCCTGGTTGCCTTCAGTTTAGTCTAAGAATCAACTCACACAGTAGAAATGTACATGACTGTTTGATATGAAATGAAACAACTTTAAGTGGTAGATAGAGAAAAGTAAATCTGACCATAAGTCACGACTCCAGCACACACATTCTTGGGGTTAGAAATTGTTCTCCAACATCCATCATAATGCAACATGGCTTTCCTGATGCCATCATAGGCCTATGAATGTACACAGATTTCTTGCCCACCTCCCTCGCTGCCCCAGTAAATGGCGTACTTGCTCTGTCTCTCCATGCTTGCTATCCTGAGGCTCTCCCACCGAGAATTCAGCAGATTCATTTGTTCTTGAATTTCACTGTCTTCATCATCTGAAAGTTTTCCAACTGTTAGCAGGTGACCTCCCACTTGTAGGACATTACCCACACTACCCTGATGAGCTGTTAACTCCATCATAAATCCCTATTGGAAAGAAAAACAACAGCATGAGCTCAAATATTGCAGAAGTTTCAGAACAAGTATGTTTTATATATTTAAAGAATGTAAACATTTTTTAATTGAATAGCTGCAGAACAACAATCAATCATTTGACCTACTTTTAGTATTCAGTTTATGGAAGCTTGATGTAGAGCTTACAGTCATGATACAAAGTACAAGCTGACTCCAACTCTCATCTAGGTCAGAAAGGTCTAACATTAATTTAATGCAACACATCCATCCATTTACAAGGCAGAAATTTTGAAATTCAACAGCTTAATACCAGTGGTCTATACTTCTCTAGATGGTTCTTCAAACTGGAGAATACAAACCAGGTTTCTAAATTCTAAAATGCAGTTTACAGTCTTATAACCAAGCTTGAACAGATTTACTGTACAGGAAACCAGTAACTAACAATTTAATTCATGTAACCAGCCTTAACCCTTTATAAGGATTGGAAAAATCAATTTAATCAGCATACAGGTCATAATGCCATGAAAGGGCCGTGGTGTTGAGGTACACGCAGAACAGATAAGCAATGTGTGGTTTATATTGTATAGGCATCCTTCCAAATTCTAGTATACTGTATCATTAGGATTTACTTATGGATGAAATTCTAGAAAGCATCTTCTATGTGTGAAGCCTCCTTTACAAGAGGGCAAGGGTGGGGGTGGGAACGTGAACATAAAAAATATATGCACCTACTTTTACATGATCTGCAGGTAAGAATTCACAAGGCATAGTTTGGGTATAGCAGCGGTGGAGTTGTGATGTTTCACACATTGGGGTATATTTACTAAGCCGTGCTAGCTGCTATCGTGGGCTTGAGTGTGCACAATAACCAACATGCGTAGGGCTGCACTAACACTAAACATGGTATGGAATTAACCCTGGGCTATCTGCCTAATGCGTGATGGGGAGGGAAATGGGTGGGGTAAGATCAGAGAGGGGGCATGCGTGCACATTGCAGGAAATGTGGGGGTTCGCAATGCGCATTCGCTGTCAATGTTGCAGTCAGCATGGATGCACTTAATGTCCCCTCGATGGGTGGCGTTAAGGGCATCTGCATTAAGCTTGATTGCAGCCAGCATGCACTGGAGTCCAAATCAATGTGGTGTCTGCTGGGGTCATGCTCTACATGTCCCCTGACAAATGAAACAGTACGGCGCACGACCCATGCTTTATTTTTACTTTAAACCAGTGGTTCTCAACCCAGTCCTCTAGGATCCCCAAGCCAGTCAGGTTTTCAGGATATCCACAATGAATATGCATAAGAGAGATCTGCATGCACTGCTTCCACTGTATGCAGATCTATCTCATGCATATTCATTGTGGATATCCTGAAAACCTGACTGGGCTGGGCGGAACCAGGGGACTGGATTGAGAACCACTGCTCTAAATGCATGATACCTGCAAAACATTAATGCACTTTAGTAAACATGGCACACATCTTATATAGCGTATGAGGACACATAGAATAGGAGCACAAATTTACACCCATCTTCTGAGCAGATGCAAATCTTTCACCACTGCGGCTAGTTCTGGGGGCTTCTTTTACAGAAGTAGAAAGAAACTCATGGTGCCTTTAGAAAGCTGGCTTAAATGGCACCTTTATGGACTTTGTACATGAGTGTTCTGTTATAAAATCTCCCCCACAAAAACCACCATGGGCAGACAGGAATGATCGCAGTCGGTAGGCAGTAGTCTGCCTATGGGGATCCCACTACAAGCCTGCGTTACAGGGTGTGGTTAACTCAGACAGTCTCTGGTTGGCTGGAATTTAAAGACTGCCTGCAAAATCGATTTGCTGCTTTAGATACAAATGACAGAGCTCCGGAAGAGTTATGGAATGACATCAAGAAGGTTGTGTTGGAAGAAAGCGAGAAGTCTCTACAAAAGGTGAAAAAGCAAAAACGGCCAAAATGGATGACGGAAGACACTCTGAAAATTGCCCAGAAACGCAGAGAAGCTAAAGCCAGAGGAGAAAGAAAGACAGTCGCAGAACTCAACAGAGATTTCCAACGTGCAGCAAGACAGGACAAGGAAAAGTACTACAATGACACTTGCAAGGAAATAGAAGCAGAAACTATTAGAGGAAGAACAAGATCGGCTTTCCTAAAGCTACGAGAGTTAAAGTGGAGTGGAGTGGAGGAGTGGCCTAGTGGTTGGGGCAAGGTACTTCAGGCCGGAAGGTCGGGGGTTCAAATCCCACTAGAGGACAGCAACCTTGGGCCGGAAGGACTGGGGTTTCTAGTCCCACAGGTGCTCCTTGTGGTCTTGGGCAAGCCACTTAACCCTCCATAGCCCATGTTCCCTGTAAAATAGTTCTCAGTGTGCTGTGCTTTCCTGTCTAATCAATGTGTTTATACCTCAAAAAATTTCCTGTCATGATTTGACAATTTCCAATCTGTAATCAAACCGCTGCTGATTGCTGGAAGTAGTGGTATACAAATGTATACTAAATAAATAAATAAATAAAATAAATAACAAAAAGTTCCAGCCTCTAATTGGAATGTTACAAGATGCTCAAGGTTCTATGTTGAATGATGCTGAGAAGATCAAGAAAAGGTGGAAGGAATATACAGAGTTTTTATATGATAAAGATCAAGTGGACCAACAGCCGTTTCAACCTGTACCTTATGATCGGGAACCATTGGTGATGAAAGAAGAAGTTGAAGCAGCATTGAAAGCCTTATCAAAGAACAAAGCACCAGGCATTGATAGCATTCCCACAGAAGCATTGCAGCAATCTGATACCGTACTCACAAGGCTCTGCCAAGAAATATGAAAGACAACATCATGGCCAACTGACTGGAAAAGATCTGTGAAGAAAGGTGATCCAACTGACTGTGGAAATTATCACACAATCGCTCTGATCCCACATGCCAGCAAGATTCTACTGAAGATTATTCAAAAGAGACTACAACCATACCTGGAACAAGAACTACCTGAAGTGCAAGCAGGGTTCAGGAAAGGGCGAGGAACGAGAGACATCATTGCAGATGTGAGATGGATCCTTGAAAAGACTAAAGAATACCAAAAGGATATCTATTTGTGCTTTATCGACAATAGCAAGACTTTTGACTGTGTAAACCATGAGAAACTCTGGGCCACATTAAGAAGCATGGGTATACCAGAACACCTGATCGTTCTCTTGCACAATCTGTACATTGATCAAGAAGCAACAGTTCGAACGGAACAAGGAGAAACAGAATGGTTTAAAATAAGAAAAAGGTGTAAGACAAGGCTGCATACTTCCCTCTACCTGTTTAATTTATATACAGAACAAATCATCAGAGAAGCAGGATTGTATGAAGACAACAGAGGTGTGAAGATTGGTGGAAGACTCATCAACAACCTTCGCTATGCTGATGATACCACATTACTGGCTGAAAGTGAAGATGATCTGAAACATTTGCTTCTCACAATCAAAGAACATAGTCTCAAAATGGGCCTGCACCTTAATGTAAAGAAAACAAAGATCATGACAACTGGCATAATCAACAGGTTCATCGTTGAAGGAGAAGAAATTGAAATTGTGAACAACTTTAACCTACTTGGATCAACTATCAATAAAGAAGCAACAAGCAGTCAAGAAATCAGACAATGCATTGCTCTTGGCAGAATGGCTATGAAAGACCTAGATAAGATTCTCAAGAGCAGAGATGTCTCTCTCCATACAAAGATTCGACTTGTTCAAGCCATGGTATTTTCAATAACATCATATGGATGTGAAAGCTGGACAGTGAAAAAGACAGATAGGAAGAAAATTGATGCCTTTGAATTATGGTGCTGGCGGCGAATACTGTGTATACCATGGACTGCCCGAAGAACAAACCAGTCGGTACTAGAGGAGATCAAACCTAAGCTTTCTTTAGAAGCTCAGATGACAAGAAATAGATGGAACAACAAGAGGCTATACTGTGTGGATGGACTACATCTCTTTGGATTGAAGTTCCATTTATGAAATCTCTATGGATTGAAATTCCATTTATGAAGGGGAAGGTGATGGCAGTGGGAGTATACTATCGACCGCCTGGCCAGAATGAACAAATGGATGATGAAATGCTCAAAGAAATCAAGGAAGCTAACAAAAGTCACAACAGAGTAGTAATAATGGGTGATTTCAATTACCCCAGTATCGACTGGGTCAGTGTCACAGCAGGACAAGCTAAAGAGATAAAGTTTCTAGATGAAATAAATGACTGCTTCTTGGAGCAGCTGGTTCATGAACCAACCAGAGGGGAAGCCATACTGGACCTAGTCCTTAGTGGAACGCCAGATCTGGTGAAAGAAATAAGGGTGTTGGGACCACTTGGCAATAGTGATCATAGCATAATCATGTTTGATTTAATTAGTGGAGGACAGATAGTAAAGGAATCCACAGTACTACCTTTTAACTTTCAAAAGGGAGACTATGATAGAATGAGGAATATAGTTAGGAAAAAACTAAAAGGAGCGGTTCCAAAGGTTAAAGACTTACAGCAAGCTTGGGTGTTATTTAAAAATACTATCCTCGAAGCCCAGACCAGCTGTATTCCACGCATTAAGAAAAGTGGAAGAAAGTCCAAAAAACTGCCAGCATGGTTTAAAGGTGAGGTCAGAGAGGCTGTTGCTGCCAAAAAAGCAACCTTTAGGAAATGGAAAAAAGAGCCAAATGATGAAAACTGGAAACAGCACAAGCACTGGCAAGTTAAATGCAAAGCATTGATAAGGCAGGCAAAGCAGGAATTTGAGAAGAAACTTGCTACGGAAGCAAAAACACGAAATAAAGACTTTTTCAAGTACATTCGTAGCAAAAGGCCTGTGAGAGAGTCAATTGGACCATTAGATGATAGAGGGGTAAAAGGGGCAGTAAGAGGAGACAAGGCTATAGCGGAGAGACTGAATGAATTCTTTGCTTCGGTCTTTACTGAGGAAGATGTAGGGATGTTACCCAAGACTGAAGTGGTATTTAAAGGTGATACTGCAGAGGAATTGAGAGAAATATCGCTACACCGGGAAGATATATTACAACTATTTGATAAACTGAATAGTAGCAAATCACCTGGACCGGATGGTATACATCTCAGAGTGTTGAAAGAACTGAAATATGAGATTGCAGACCTGCTATTGGTAATCTGTGAACTTTCATTAAAATCATCTGTAATACCTGAAGATTGGAGGGTCGCCAACGTAACACCAATTTTTAAAAAGGGTTCCAGGGGTGACCCGGGAAATTACAGACCAGTGAGCCTGACGTCAGTACCAGGGAAAATGGTAGAAACCATCATAAAGAACAAAATTACATAGCATGTAGATAGTCATGGCCTAATGGGAGACAGCCAACATGGCTTTAGACAAGGAAGATCTTGTCTTACTAATCTGATATGTTTTTTTGAAGGTGTGCATAAACAGGTAGACAAAGGTGAGTCGGTTGATATAGTGTATCTGGACTTTCAGAAAGCTTTTGACAAGGTCCCCCATCAGAGACTTTTGGCGAAGCGAAAAAGTCATGGGATAGGAGGCAGTGTACTATTGTGGATTGGGAACTGGTTAAAAGATAGAACGCAGAGGGTAGGGCTAAATGGCCAATATTCCCAATGGAAAAAGGTGAATAGTGGAGTACCCCAGGGATCTGTACTGGGTCCGCTACTTTTTGACATATTCATAAATGACCTGGAAAAGGGAATAACTAGTGAGGTTATCAAATTTGCAGATGACACAAAACTGTTTAAAGTTGTTAAAACCCAAGAGGATTGTGGAAAACTGCAGGAGGATCTGGATAAATTGGAAGACTGGGCATCCAAATGGCAGATGAAATTTAATGTGGACAAGTGCAAAGTTATGCACCTAGGAAAGAACAACCCACACTATAGTTACACGATGCAAGGCTCCACATTAGAAGCCACCACCCAGGAAAAAGATTTAGGAGTCATCGTGGATAACATGTTAAAACCCTCCGCCCAGTGTGCAGCGGCAGCCAAGAAAGCAAATAGAATGCTAGGTATCATAAGGAAAGGGATGGAGAATAAAACGAAGGATATTATAATGCCTCTGTATCGCTCCATGGTACGACCGCACCTTGAATATTGTGTGCAATTCTGGTCACCGTATCTTAAAAAGGACATAGCGTTATTAGAAAAAGTACAGAGAAGAGCCACCAAATTGGTGAAGGGGATGGAAGGCTACTCCTATGAAGAGAGGCTAAAAAGGTTAGGGCTCTTTAACCTGGAAAAGAGACGGCTGAGGGGAGATATGATAGAGGTGTATAAATTAATGAATGGAGTGGAACGGATAAACGTGGATCAATTGTTTACGCTATCAGAATAGAAAGACTAGGGGACATGTAATGAAGCTACAGGGTAAACTATTTAAGACAAATAAGAGAAAATATTTTTTCACTCAACGTGTAATCAAACTCTGGAATCTGTTACCGGAGGATGTAGTAAGGGCTGTTAGTATAGCTGGGTTTAAAAAAGGTTTGGGCAAGTTCCTTGAGGAAAGGTCCATAAACCACTATTAAAAAGGGACCCAGGATATTAATGCTTGAACCAGTACAAGCATTGTGGAACCTGTGTCTTTTGGGGATATTGCTAGGTACGTATGACCTAGATTGGCCACTGTTGGAAACAGGATACTGGGCTTGATGGACCTCGGTCTGACCCAGTATGGCATGTCTTATGTTCTTATCTCTCTATTGCAGGGAAAAGCATCCTAAGTGAAAAATTCAGGCATTATGTGGACAGGCATTTAAACTAGGGAAAGGGGGTGACGGATGGAGAAGAACAAGTTCAGGACATCCCTCCCAACAAAAACATAACAACATTGTAAAGAGCCCACTATTGACCCACACATCAATGGCAAGTGATGTGTGGGTCAATAGTTGTACCGAGGGAGAGCCCTAGATGTGGTGTATTTAGATTTCAGTAAAGCCTTTGCCACTGTTCCTCACAGGCGACTTATAAACAAACTGAGCACCCTAGGGATGGACCCTAAAGTTACTGCTTGGGTTAGAAATTGGTTGGGTGGGAGGTGACAAAGAGTACAGGTAAATGGGGCTCACTCTGAGGAGAGGGATGTTACCAGTGGTGTGCCCCAGGGATCTGTCCTTGGTCCGATTCTTTTTAACATCTTTGTTAGTGATATAGCGGAAGGGCTCTCGGGTAAGGTTTGCCTCTTTGCGGATAATACCAAAATCTGCAATAGAGTAGACACTCAGGAAGGTGTGGATAACATGAGGAGGGATCTAGCTAAGCATGAAGAATGGTCTAGAATTTGGCAGCTGGGATTTAATGTTAAAAAATGTAAAGTCGTGCATTTGGGCTGCGGCAATCCAAGGGAGCAATATAGTATAGGTGGTGAAGTACTTTTGTCCACTGAAAAAGAGCAGGACCTAGGCGTGGTTGTGTCTGATGATCTTACTACAACCTCCGGTAACAAATTCCAGAGTTTGATTACACGTTGAGTGAAAAAATATTTTCCCTTATTAGTCTTAAATAGTTTACCCTGTAGCTTCACTGTATGTCCCCTTGAAGAGTGTTTTGGCAATTAGTGGTGTGGCTGGGAAGGCATACATGAAGCCATTTGACTACAGGATGAGGAACCCATCTGGCACTACCCGGGATGGGTGGAACTGCCGAGAACAGAAGCAAGGCAACTGGTATTTGTCCGTGCTGGCAAAGAGGACGGCCCGTGGCCTGTGTCCACTGGTCCCGGAAGCATCACTGAGCAGCCCTCATGTGCAGATGAGCATCTGGAGTGACAAGGACTGTCGAGGCCATGTGCCTGAAGTAGGCACAATAGAAGCTGAGCTGACACCGAGGGACAGTGTTGCACTTCTCTGGCCAGTGCCCTGAGACGGTCTGCTTAGTCCAGGGGAAGGAAAGCCTTTGCCTGAAGAGTATTCAGCCGTGTTCCTATGTGTCAGGAAGAAATGGGATTTGGGGTAATTTTTCACAAACCCCACATGTTGCAGGATCTGGATGGCGTGCTGCACCTCTGTGGCTGTGCCTCCTTTTATGAGCCAGTCATTGAGGCAGGGGAAAACAAATACCCCCTGGAGATGGAGGAAGGTAGCTACTACTGTCAGGCATTTGGTGAAAACCCTGGGGCAGATTTCAAGACGAAGGGTAGTACCCTGTACTGGCAGTGAATGCCCCCCGCCATGAAGTGAAGGTACTGCCTGTGGCTGGGGTGAATGAGGATGTGAATATAGGCATCCTTCAGATCCAAGGAGCATAGCCAGTCTCCCTGCTGGAGGTAAGGCAGCAATGTTCCAAGGGAGAGCCCCTTGAACTTCTCCCTCACCAGGAACTTGTTCAGGTTGCTCAGGTCCAGGATGGGCCTTAGGCCCCCTGTTATTTTTGGCATGAGGAAATACCTGGAGTAGAACCCCTTGCCCCTGAGTTGATGGGGTATCTGTTCTACTGCTTTGTCCTCGAGAAGGCCTATGAGTTCCTTCAATAGGAGGTCCCGGTGAAGGGGAGACCTGGGGGGGCTCTCTTGGGAAGAAAGGAGGTGGTGTCAGACAGGTGGAGGAGATTGCCCTCCTTGACCACCCGGAGGGCCCAGGAATAGGTGGTGATGGTTGGCCATCTGTGGGCATACAAGGTTAGATGTCCTCCTCTGGGTTGCTGTCCTCCTTGGAGTAGAGGCGATGCTCAAGGAATCAAAAGCTCCCCCCTGGTTGTGTCTGAGCCGGGGCCTCTGGGAGCCTTCTGCTTATGAGGGATTTACCCCAAGTCCTTTAGCCTGCTGACCCTGCTGGGGAGCTGGGGAGGCCTGAAAATGTGGGTAGCTTTTGTAAGTAGCCCCTTTCCTTGGGTAAAAGGACTTTTTACCTGAGCCCTTCCATCGGGGAAGGGCAGCATTCTTCTTGGAGAACCTGGTCCTCGTCATGAAGTTGGACTCCAACTGGGTGGCCTTTTCAGTCATGGGTTTGCCAGAGGTTCTCACTTTGGCATGGGACATCAACCAATTTGTTCTGAACCCATTGCTCGAGGGCAGAAGACTATAGCCAGGCCTGGCATTGGGCACCAATGCCTGCTAAGGCTACTCTAGCTGTTGACTCGAAGCTTCCATAGGCTACTTGAGTCATGAATTTGGAGCACTCATGGACAGCCTTGGACAGGTTTCTGAACCATTGCAGGGGTTCCTCGAAGAGCCGAAAACCCGGTGAGTTCCTTAGCCAGGTCTCTCAGGTACATGTCCATGTATGGCTGGTAGGTCTGGATCCGGCCAATGAGCATCGAGTCCTGGTAGCACTTTCTGCCAAGGGCATCCAAGGTGCAAGCCTCCCTATCCAGGGGTACCGAGGAATGCGTCTTCTGGTTCTTGAGCCAATGCATGGCCGACTCCACCACCATAGAGTTGTGCGGCAGCTGTGACTTCTGGAAGCCTGGGCTCTGGCAGACCCAATACATCGAGTCAAGCCACTTGCTCACCACCAGCACTGATGCAGGTATCTCCCACATATGGAGCATCAGCCGTTCCAGGATGGGTGGGATGGGTACGGCGAGTGATTCCCTCGGCGGGGCATTGTACGGAAGAATTTCTAATTCTTCCATCTGAGGGTCCTCCTCTGATTCTGTCAGGAATGCGAGGGCTTTTGACATATCCCACATGGTCGAGGTATGCCATGTCTTCAGATGGGACTGATGCCGGGGCTCCAAGGATGGCGAGTCTGAGGGGACATCGTGGTGGCATCGGGTATCCGTTGACTCCTTGTCTTCGGTCTCCCACTCCGAGTAGTCTGAGGAAGACTTGAGGGAAAGGCAGCTCACGGGCTCAAGGCCAGATCCCTGCCTGCGTCTCATGGAAGCCCCGTGGCTGGTGCCATGAGCACTAGCCAGGGAAGACCTCGGTCTCATCAAGTGGGACCCAGAGCGTGACCTAGGCCAAGGATAGACTAGGAGCCATCTGGTTTCAAGGATCGGCTCGGCCTCCAGGGAAGTCCTCGATGTCGAAGGCCGGGTGGTCTGGGCAGAGGAACTGGCAGTACCAGATAGCAATACCTGCTGCTGATCCATGAAGGCAGTCAGACTGCACTCCAGGGCCGCCATCCTGGTTTCGAATCCAGAAGGCTCCGCAGTGATTGGCACGGGCACTGAGAAACTTGAGCCCAGCGCCAGTTCCCCCGAAGCAGAGTCAGAGTTTAGGCTCTGGAGACTGATCTGCGGTCGACTCCTTTCAGGCAAATCTTTGAAGACCGCTTCCGCTCCAATCCCTCCAACTGCCATCGAGGAATGCAGGACCTGGTCCGGGGCTTACAAGACCTGTCAGAAACAATCCAGAGATGCTGCCTTCGAGGGTTTCTTCTTCTTCTTGTGTTCCCTGGAGGAAGAACCCCTTTCTGAAGAGTCACAGTACTGACCCGGGTCCACAGGAGAATCATGGGATTCTGAGGCTTCAGAGGGGGCCTTGACCTTCGGAGCTGGGGACACCGGGAAGAACTTTTCGTGCTGCTGTTTCCGGCTCTTCAGGGCCTTGGTGGACATATTTTTACACAGATTGTGAGCTTTGGGGTCGTGGTCCAGCCCTAGGCAGGTTGAAAGAAACTGAGTTGCCTGACCAAGGTGACCTGGTTTTAGACATCTAAAGTTAGGTGAATTTTCAGCTTACTTTATAAGATGCCAGGGCCAATTATGCATGGGCCATCAAGATGAGAAACGGGACATCCAAGCTGGGTTGTTCACGTTCCCATATGTTTTATAAAAGGACTCAGGGTCAGACATGCAGAGATTACAGTGAGGCTACTGAACACAATCACTTTACAAGCAGCACTTTCAAAGAAAGAACAACATAACCCAAGTTCTGTTCACCTAAGTGCCAATATTTAAATATAGAAGAACCGACTTTGCAATTTATACATGTAACTGTTTGGACCTACATGTGTAACACCAGACAGAATGAAGTAAAAAGCAAAATAATAAGAATAACCACTGTGTAAATGCCCCTTAAATATCGGGCAACAGCCATATATATTGGAAACAGATATGCGAGGAAAAACCGGGCCCATAAGATATACCATACTGAGTCAGACCAAGGTCCATCAAGCCCAGTTTCCAAAAGTGGCCAATCCAGGTCACATGTACCTGGGCGGTTTCCCAAAAGGACACACAGGATCCGCAATGCTTGTATTTGGGCAAGCAGTGGATTTCCCAGGTCCTCTTTAATAATGGTTTATGGACCTTTCCTCCAGGAACTTGTCCAAACCTTGTATAAACCCAGCTACACTCTAAGCTTTTGCTATATCCTCCGGTAACGAATTCCAGAGTTTGATTCCACGTTGAGTGAAAATATATTTTCTCCTATTAGTCTTAAATGAGTTACGTTGTAGCTTCATATAACTTAAAAATTCTGAAACAGAATAGCCAGCTTGCAGGGTCCTTAAAACCCCAAGAGTACCAAAAAAAGCCCAACAAAGCAACATGATAGTAGAAAGCCCTCCTTTGCTTCTTTTACATAAATCTGTGCTAGGACACCTGGGATCTACTTCCGGGGACTGTATTTTTACAATCACGATTAATAAAAGATAAGAAATCTGGCTACCCTTTCTACCCTGCAAAACACTTCTCGCTAGAACTGTATTGCATGCAATAACACACAGTTCCTTTTGTGTAATAACAGTCTGTAGTTTCACAGCCAATGTATCTGAAAACAACCCTAAGAATTAGGGTGGCAGAATTTCTGAAAAGGTGTTCCAATAACCACACCTACAAGAAACGTTCATTCTATACGCAGGGCTGGCCCTACCACTACCTGGACCAGGTGTCCAGCTATGGCAACAGAGCTCGGAGAAGAGGGGGTGGCAGCAGCATTGCTGAATAGGGCCTGATCCCTCCCTTCCTCTGCTGCCCAGGCTGTTCTGAAGCACTGTAAACTAGTGTGCACGGAGTGGTGACTCTGAAGCCCTCCTCCACACATACAGGGGAAAACCTCTCCTGGAAGGGATAGAATCCAACAGAACTTGAGCATGCCCCTATACTGTGGTGCCCATGTCATTCACGTCACTCTGCACTGTTTCAAGGTGGCACAAGTAGAGGTTTAGGGATGGCAGTGGAGAGGGGAGAAAGCAAGGGAAAGACAAGATGTGGAGAGAAGATGGACAGGGAGGGTGAGGAAGAAAAGGGGATATGCTGGATGGGGTGGAAGGGGAGGCACGGGACAATGACTGACTGAGCTGGAGAAGGCAATATGCTAGACATCTGGGGGTACAGAAGGGGAAGAGAGATGCTGGAGAGAAGGTACGGGGTAGGAAGGAGAAGGGGAACTGTCTGACTATGGGATAAATCGGGGAGAGAAGGGGAGATGCAGGATTAGGCAAGAGAAGAGGTAATGCTTGACTTAAGCAGACAGTGGGGAAGAGAAAGGGAAATGTTGAGTTGTGGTGGGATACATAAGAGAAGATGCTAGACTATGGGGGGTGGAGAGAGAACGAGAAGGAAAATGCTGGACATAGAGCTGGGCAAAGGAAAGAGATGAGGAGACGATCATCATGTGCATAAGTAAGCAAAGTGGAGATGTTGGACTGTGAGGGGAGATGGGGAAGAGAAGGGGAAATGTTTGACCTGGAGCAGGGGCAAAGAAAGGGAAGGTGAGATGCTCGACAGCTGGAGGGATAAGGAAGGGAAGCTACCGGACTATGTGGAGGTTTGTCTAGGGTGTCAGACATCCTGGGGCCGGCCCTATCTATAGGTGCTTTCATGCAACACCTAGTCCAGTATGGATTAAGAGCACGAAGGAGCAATTTGGTCCTCCAATACTAAATATCACACAACTTTCACTCACACAAGGTATTGTATCTTCAAGCCTCAAACAGGCAACTGTAAGACCCATTCTAAAAAGCCCCAACTTGACAGAAAAGACCCCAATTCATACCAGCCTTTCTCTAGCTTGCCATTCATCACTAAGGTCATTGAAAAGTTGTCCAACACCAATTACAGGACCACATTGATACTTTTGCTCTGCTGGATCCCAATCAGCATGGCTTCAAGCCTACCCACAGTGTAGAGACACTCTTCACCTCACTACTGGACAATCTGATAACTGGCCTGGACAATGTGAATAAAGGCTTTGTACTGATCTTCATAGACATTACTGCAGCATTCGATTCTGTAAATCATCTCACCTTAATATAACATCTTAGAAACATAGAAACCTGATGGCAGAAAAAGACCACATGGCCTATTTAGTCTGCCTTTCCATATCAACCACTACAACGGTCCCCTTTTTTCCTTTAAAAATCCTCTGTGTTTGTCCCATGCTTTTTTGAATTCAAATACTTTCCTCATCTCTACCACCTCCACTGGGAGACTATTCCAAACACCTACCACTCTTTCCGTAAGAAATATTTCTGCATATTACTCCTGAGTCTATCCCCCTTCACCCTCATTCTATGTCCCCTCATAGCAGAGCTTATTTTCATTTATGCCACGGAGGTATTTAAACATCTCAATCATTTCACCTCTATCCTACCTTTCCTCTAAAGTATTCACATTAAGCTCCTTGTGCTCATATGCTTTATAACGAAGACCACTAACCATTTAACTAGACACTATCTTCGCTAACTCCCACTTGTTTATATCCTTTTGAAGGTGCGGTCTCCAGAACTGCACACAATACTCCAAAGGACGTCACGCCAAAGACACATTCAGAGGCACTAACACCTCCTTTCTTATGCTGGCAATTCCTCTCCCTATGCACCCAAGCATCCTTCTAGCTTTCACTGTCACCTTTTCTATCTGTTTAGCTACTTTAAGATCATCAGCACAATCACCCCTAGGTCCCGCTCTTCTTTTGTGGACAGCAATACTTCACCCCCTATATTATATTGCTCCTTTGGATTGTTGCAACCTAAATACATGACCCTGCATTTTTTAACATTAAATCTCAGCTGCCAAATTCTAGACCATTCTTCAAGCTTAGCTAGATCCCTCCTCATGTTATCTACTCCTTCATGGGTGTCTACTCTATTGCAGATTTTGGTATCATCTGCAAAGAAGCAAACCTTACATGACATAAGTCTCCACAGAATCACATTACAATGGCTTACCTCCTACCTTACAGACAGAAGCTGCAAGTAAGAGCTGGTGAGCATCAGTCTAGATCATTTAACCAACCTAAAGGTATCCCTCAAGGTTTAACCCTTTCAGCTTTGCTCTTCAGTATATACCTCAAACCTATATGTATCATAATAAAAGAACAGAATATTCAGTACAGAATATTCATTGATTGAATATTCATCAGTCTTTGCTCCATTCAATATAGACCAACCTGACTACTCAGAATTAACATCATGCTTTGAGGATGTCAAACTGGTTGTGCAAACAAAACCTCACTATAAACTATAGGAAATCTGAGGCTCTCCATCACCAAAAGCACTTCATTCATATCACCCAAGACAATGAAATTAAAGCTTAATTTCCTAGAAGTAAAAAATGAGGTGAAATATCTAGGGGTGATCTTTGATTAGAACCTAAATTTCCAGTCACATATCAACAAAACAACTAAAGCAGTCTACGACAAACTAAGAATAATTTAGAAACGCAAAACATTAGTCAACAAAAATGATTTTAAGACAGTCTGCCAAGCTATGATCTTGCCTACAGTCGACTACTGCAATGTAATATACGAAGGCCTCCTAAACACAGCATCTATCCACTACAAATGGTACAGAACACAGTCGCATGAATAATTGCAGGAATCACAAGCAAGACTCACATAACTCCAACCCTAAAGCAGCTCCACTGGCTACCAATCTTTAAAAACCCACACCAGTTATTCCCCAGCATGCTTCAACCATTCATCAGTAAGGTCCCAGAAAGCAGAGCTAGACGTACCCATAATAAAAACCTACTACTCAACTCAAACATCAAAACAAAAGCCAAACAAGTAGCGTTCTCACTATACGTACCGTCACTTTGGAATGCGCTTCCTCAGTCCATAAGAGACATTGATGACTTATGGGACTTCAGGAACATCCTAAAGACATTCCTATGTCCCCAACCACTGACACACCTCTTCTTTACACTCCCATATTGTGTCATCAGCACTACCCTCCGACTCCCATCATGTCCTACCATACATCCCCCTGCCATGCCTAAGCCACTTCCCCCTCACCTGCCCCCTCCCCCAGTCCAAGTCACTAGGAATACCCTATGACCCATTTTGCTCCCCTACAATTGTTTTACTGTGATTATTAGTAATGCTCATTATTTAAAATCCACATGTAACCCACATATTCTATGTAAAAATGTTTAAGAATTTGTTTGACCTCCCTGTTCTATGTAAACTTGCAGTTGTGTTTAATGTAAACCATTTTGAATTTATGATAAGGCGGTATAAAAAAACCTGTTAAATAAATTTAAAAAAAACATGGGGCCCAAATATCTGCAGGTACTGCCGCCGCTGCATGTGGTTAGGATCAGGTCATTCCAATGCGGTCTGGGGGCAGCACCCGGCCATAACTGCGCAGTGGTGATCTTGAGCAGATGCCCATTTATGGCTATATGGTGAAAGTCAGGCGCAGTAAAGGCTGATCTTACTTTCACAGTGGAAGCTCATCGAGCAGTGGCTCAATATCACCACTGCCCGGATAGCTTCTGGGTTCTGCAGCCAACCTGGACATTCAATGGCCTTGCCATTGAATATCCAGGTCTAAGGTTCAGCAGGAAGAGCATCAGCTTCACATCGGCCTTCGGAAAGATGAACAGAGCATGCTTCATGACTTTGGACTAATTTGCGGCTGTACCTCGTGAGCATGGAACTGCTCCTTCACCTCCTCCACATCGAAGGAAATGTCTTTCTGTGCCCGTAAGCTATCTTCAGCCAAGAGAAGCCATGAGAGGACTTCCTCCAATGCACTCTGGTAGTTGTCCAGATCTACACCAGCTTCCATCGGAAAAACACCAAACGGTCTCTCCTCTGGGATTTCAAAGTGCTGCCGAAAGGGAAAAAGAAAGGGTGTGCACAGTTAGAACATGCTCAGACCTTTCAGCCGTATTAGCAAATCAATACAATTTTATCCAATGGGTAATTGGGGACGATGCGAACAAGAACAGTGTCTTAAAACATCCTTTTGACATTTGGATTTAGCTCACACTTTTTTCACTTTTAGTTAAAGGAGAGTTACACGCAGGCAGAGTCACTATTTTCCCTATCCCTGGTAGGTTTACAATCTAAGAGGTTCCTTTATTAAAGTGTGCTAGGAAGTTAGCATGTGATTTGGCATGTGTTAACTGTGCGCTTGGGCCTGTGGAATAATTACTGCATGGACATACCAGTTAATACAGGCCGATTTTTGTGCCAACGTCCAATCACATGGTAGGGTGCCAAGTGGGCGGGTTAAGGGTGGAGAGTAGGCATGGTGAGCACACTGTAATTAGCATGGGTCAATGTTGCAATTAGCGTGGGTTCACCTATCACCACCCCAGTGGGTGGTGTTAGATGCACCTGCAGTAACTGCGCTGCACATTAAGCATCCGCATGCTATTAGGAAAATGTTGGCCACATCTCTGACAGTTACAATGGTGGTTTTGAGCTAACTGTGCATTATTCTCAAAAACCTAATGCATTTTAGTAAAGGGGCCCCTAAGTTTCTACCTTAGGCAATAGAGGGTTATGTGACTTGCCCAAGATCACAAGGAGCAGAATTGGGGTTTGAACCTAGACTCACTCCACCCACTATGCTACACCCCCACTCCAGTTTCATTACTATTACAGATGAGTCTGCAAGACTGAGAGCCAGAAGAAAGTGATCACTATAATAATAAATAAAATAATAAAATGTAGAGAAGGCAAAATAATCTGATAAGACACTCATTATGTTCAACCAGCTAGTCCATGGTAAAATGGTTAAGGAGATAACTAGTAACTTGTGCTGAGGGAGTGAGCCAGGATTCTTATCTTTTAATGCACATTAAGAGGGTGTCATGGGTAGGTACCTATGTAAGCACTATTTTAGAACAACAAGGAAGTGCCTACTGGTCCTTCTAAATACAGTGCCTTGAATATAGGTGTAATCACTGATACCTGCTTGGCACATACAAATACAGGCACCTATGAGTAGAGGCATAGCCTAGTGGTCAGAGCAGTGACCTGGTAACCAAGATACCAGGGTTTAACTCCTTGTGGCCTTGGGCAAGTCACTTTACCCTCCATTGCCTCGGAAGAAAAGGCCTGGCAATCTACTTCTGGTCACACCTTGTCAAGAGATGCTGGTTTGCCGGGAATCAGCATCGACTTGAAGGCATATGTATGAACTCTGTCCCTGGCTACCCCTATTGGCAAAGTCCACACCTTCATTCCAAAGCACGTACTGTTATGCCAGTCAGTTCTAAGGGGTCATTTACCCCTGCATGCGGCACATGTGCGCGGGAATGATTTTATGACATTACCCCCTAAATGGCAAAATCAAGCATCAATTTCCGTTAATGCACGTTTTGGCAATACAATGCGAGATAAATAATAATAAGATGCAAAACATGCAAATGTATTCAAAACACTTTATCATGCAATTTAAGGTTCACAGCATTCTTTATTCAAAATCAAACCTTGTCCCAACAGATTAAGTATATATCTGGAGATTTTAGTCAAGTTAAGACTGATGTTTTAGCACTTGGGAAGAGGATGGATGTTTACAAAGCAGATAAAGAGTTGAAGGCCAACTGTGCTACACATCGGTTACGGATAACACTAATATGCATTTGAAGATTGAAAATTTATTTATTTATTTATATACTGTGTTTTCCCAAGTATCAAATACTGTTTACAAGGAACAACAATGTGAATTGTGCCAACAAGTACTCAATTCACTTACATTATAACTGTTGTAACTATTTACATTAAACTGTAAGGTTTACAACTATTTACCTTAATTTTAAAATGTGGAAAATGCAAATGGAAGAAGGCAATTGTATGTGATAAACTTTCCCAGTCTTATGACTGTTTTAAATCTATTTAGTAGAAGCAGATATGATCACAGATCCTTTTTTCCCTTCTTTGTCTAAAATATACTCTCTCTCGTAATGCAAGTGACTGAGGATGTTAAGCAAAATGAACTGTCTTTAGACAGCCTCCAAGTAACAATTTCCTTGAAGGGTCTGCGGAAGAGACTTCTAATCCTGCTACACTGATAGTACAACTCGTTTTGGACTCAGACTGCAAAAGGCTTTGGAAGATGTTTTTCAAAGTTAAAGATGTTACAAAATTCATACAGTATGTGCCCTGATATGGTACGAACCACGCAAAGGAAGAAGAGGAGGAAAGAATTTCATTTAATTAGGCCCAAGCTCTAAAAAATTGGGGCAGCATGTGTGTTACAGTACCTCAGTTGCATATCAAAGTGTTAATGGTTATCTTTGGCTGCGTCCTGCTTGGCATGGTTTATGGATAGCAGGACAGTCATTTCTCGAGCTGTTACTCGCTCTTGAATGCGGCAGTCATGTCTAGCTTTGGAGTAGGCAATATTTGCTAGCAGCTCTCTCCTGTGTCACACTCCCCCCCCCCCCCCCCCCCCCCCCCCCCCATCCCCAGTTAAGGATAGTGCACTACAATGAGGGCTAGATTGTTTGATATTTTGATATGTTTACTTCCTCGGGTTTTTTCTTACTTTTCTTGGTATCTTGACTCCATTTTCCTTGAACAGTAGTTTGCTTGCAATTATGTTATAAAGTACAAAATAAACCCCCAAAGAACTTCATTATTATTTTATTTATTTATTTATTTATTACAGGCTCTTATATACCGCTCTATTCAGCATCAGCGCGGTTCACAATATAACAACATACCATAATGAACAAACTGTTTGGTTTTACAGAGAACAAGGTCAGAGAACTTGGATAAAACATGGGAATTATGCAAATCAAATAACACAGCTTGCATTTCACTTTGCAAACTGTGTTATCCATGGAAAGATAATGCCAGTTTTGAACCAGCATCATCTTTCCTCCTTGGAAGCTAATCTGTAACTTCTTAAAGTCACCTATGGTTGAAGCTTAACCCTCCATGACCTGATCCCCCAAGAAAACTCTGAATCCCTAGCCACGTCAAAACAATGGCAAGGTCAACGCAGTCTTCCCAGGCAGCTGACCTCCTTCCTTTACACAAGTGCTGCCCCTGGATCTGACTCTTGTTGGATATAATTCCCTCTTTTTAACTCTCCTACCAGTCTTGTCTCCAAGGGCCTCTCTCTCTCTTGCACCCAGCTGGATTCTTAATCCCCTTGTGTGGGTCATGCCCTCCCAGCTCTGAGTTCGGAGCTGTAGATCTTTTTAAGGTGGGCTGTTGACAGTTCCTTTGGAGAGGGATGGATAATGCCCTATATACCCCATCACAGGGGTGAAGTACGAGGTGTGACAAAAAAGAAACGAGACTGTGGCAGCCACGCCCATGACTCAATGCCAATTGGCTAACCGCTTATGTCACTGTGTTGTGCAACATATCACCACTATTCTGCTATAATATGTTTCATCTCTTTCACTCTTTTTTTTCTTTTTCAGGTTTTTTTGAAGAACACTGCTCCATCGCTTTGTCACGTAACTGGAGGTGGCAGAAATATGGAGCAAAGAATCAACTTGACATTTCTGGTTAAGATGGAGAAGGGCCCAACTGAGTGTCTCCAGCTTCTCCAAAAGGCTTAAGGAGAAGATGCAATGTAAAGCTGTGAGTCTTTGAGTGGCACAAACACTTCAAGACTGGCTGTGAGGAGGTGGAGGATGACCCCAAGTCAGGACAGCCTTCCACGACAAAGGCGGTTGAGAACATTGACAGAGTGAACCAGCTGGTGCGGAGTGATCGCAGATAGACAGTGAGGATGATAGCTGAGGATCTCAGCCTGAACAGGGAGTCAGTGTGGACCATCTTGGTGCAGGAACTGGGGATGCAGAAGGTGTGTGCCAAGATGGTGCCAAAGCTTTTATCGGATGACCATAAGGAGCATTGGGTCAATGTTTGTCGAGACTTGCTAGAGAAGATCGGAGAAGATCCAGAGTTCATTGGCCGAGTCAACAAAGGAGACAAGACTTGGGTCCTGAAAGCAAGAAACAGAGCCTGCAATGGAAGACTCAACTGTCACCCAGACCCAAGAAGGCGCGCATGTCCAAATCAAAGATCAAGGTCATGCTGATCGCATTCTTCGACTAGAAGGGGGTGGTCCATCATGTGTTTGTGCCGGAGGGTCAGACAGTCAACCAGCACTTCTACCAGCAGGTCCTCAATCGCTTCCATGACCGGGGTGGGAGCAGCAGGCGAGTTCTGTGGAGAGACAAGTCATGGCTGCTCCACCACGACAATGCATCCACACACACCGTGCTCAGTGTGAGGCAGTTCTTGGCCAACAAACAGATCACAGCTCTCGACCACCCTCCTTATTCCCCAGATCTCACACCATGCAACTTCTGGCTCTTCCCCAGGCTGAAGACTGTGCTCAAAGGAACTAATTTTGTCTCTGTAGAAGAGAACAAGGCCACTGTGATGAGGGAGCTGAGGGACCTCAAGGAGGAGGACTTTATCGTATGTGGCAGAAGCAAATGCAGAAGTGCATTAACTCGGGGGGGGGGGGGTGGATTACTTTGAAGGGGACAATGCATAATTTCTCTGTAGATTTTGTAATAAAACATTTTTGAGAGTGTCGTTTCTTTTTGGCACACCTCGTGCTTCTATTCATGAAAGAAGAGTGAGACCTCGGCATGATTGATCTTATGATCTGATGATCTTAAGGTGGCTAAACAGGTAGAAAAGGAGGCAGCAAAAAGCCAGAAGGATGCTTGGGGGCACAGGGAGAGGAATGGCCAGCAAACGAGGTGATAGTGCCTCTGTATAAGTCTTTGGTGAGACCTCATTTGGAGTACTGTGTGCAATTGTGAAGATCACATCTTTAAAAAGATATCAACAGAATGGAGTTGATCCAAAGGGCAGTTTTTAAAGCAGCCAGTGGTCGAGTAGCCTAATGGTTAGAGCATCGAATTGGTGACCAGGGCTCAGTTCTCACTAGCACTCCTTGTGGCCTTGGGCAAGTCACTTAACCCTTCATTGCCTCAGAAGAAGGCCTGGCAATCTATTTCTGGTTATGCTGCCAAGAAAACACAGGAGCTGCTGGGTCACCAAGAATCAGTACTGACTCAAAGACATGCATTGCATTTTTTTGGTCTTCATGATAAAGCATATTGGGACAGAATTAAAGTTTAAATACGTATATTTTGAAAGAAAGTGAGATTTGATAGAGACATATAAATACCTCTGTGCAGTGGTGGGATTCAAACTGGTTGGGACCCAGTTTGGTCCATTCTGTCATCAGTTGGGACATGCGGATAGCAACCCCGAATGCAGTAGCCCTGCGGGAGCTGCTGCCACCCACATCGGGAGAGTAACGCCCTGGTGGCCCAGTGGCCCGATCCCCCCATTCAACAGTAGATTGATGGCATCGGGGACTTCTCCCAATCCCATGATCACCCCTATGCATCAAACCACTGTCGGATGGGGGGATTCCCACCACTCCAGAGTCAGTATTGCAATGGCGTGTTCAGCCCAGTTCTGCGAAATGGAGCCGCAGCAGGAACCAGGCCGAACTGGCTGAATCCCACCACTGCCTCCGTGGTATTAATGCACAGGAGGCAGGCCTCTTTCAATCGAATGGAAGCTCTGGAATGAAGGGGATAATGTGAGGAAATATTTCTTCACGGAAAGGGTGATGGATGGGTAGAATAGCCTCCCAGTGGAGGTAACAAAGAAGAAGAAGATGACTATCTGAATTCAAGAAAGCATGGGACAAGCACAGAGGATCCCTAAGAGAAAGGAGGGGTTGTAGTACTCGGTAGTCGGTATGGATGGGTGTATTGTATTTATCTGCCATCATTTTCTATGTTTCAGACAGCAGACTGAATATTACCACTGTCTGGATAACTGGGCAAAATACCTACACTCTACCCTTGCTTTTCCCCAGCACTATATAAATTAGTCTGGGGATGGCCTACAATAATTTCCAGTGGTAGTATCTTTATGGTGCCACAGAAAATCAATGGTTAGTGTCGGTGAGTGCAATTATCCTCCTAACTAACAAGATAATTGCCTTTCAATTTGTTGCATGCGCACAGTGTTCACGGTACATACTTAGCAGGATTGTCTTAAGAAATGTAATTTATGCTTTACATGGACTCTTGCTCTTTGACAAGCACGCTTGAATGTACTGAAGTACATAAGTACATGAAAGCCCTTCCCCAATTCCTCACTGCCCCCACGCAGTCCTAGTAAACATGCACACACAGGCGTCTACATGTCTAGGTGTCTACATTTACCAATATATTTAAATCCCAATTCTGTAGCTAGAGACCCATGGAAATGCTTTTGGAAATTATCTGCTTAAGTAGTATCCACACTGACTCTTATTTTAAGATGAGTCCTTTACGTTTGCTGTGATTCGCTTTGAAGCGCTACCCTTTATTCTTACTGTGATCGATTGGCTTTGAAGTGACTGACATGCCATGGAAGTAAGCATGGAAATTTTAAATTCAGATGAAGCCTGTCCTTGAAACTTCTTTTCTTGCATATATTTGCATATGTTCTGCCTCTGAATAAAGCTATTTTGTTCTTTTCTTTTCCTGAAACTTACACCTGGTTGTGGTCTTCATGGGCTCCAAGTGAACAGTCCTATAAAACAGGCAGAGCTTGATATAAGCAACTCACATTATATTTTCTGTATTTTCTGAGATGACGATATGTATTCCATGGAAGTGTTTTCTAGCTATAGTTGTGGTCAACATTATAGGCACCATGGTATTTTAGGTATGATGTGTACAATATCTTGAAAAATAATTGGAAATATTCCAACTGTATGTCATCATAATATTTTAATAGTATGTTCAAAGGTATACAAAGAAAATGTCTGTGCAACTTAAACATAGTAATTTCTGAGAAAAAAAAACAAAATATGACCTGGACTGGATTAATGGACCCCTTCGATAATATTTGATTGCACAACCCTTGGAGTAATGACAACCTCCAAACATTTCTTGTAGCCATCTATACGTTTCGTACATCTGTCTGTTGGTAGTTTCTCCCACTTTTCAACTGCAATTTGTTCCAGCTCATGAATGTTTCCAGGCTTCCTTTTACCAATGGCAAATTTTAGCTCTTTCCAAAGGTTCTCGATTGGATTGAGATCAGGATATATTGCTGGCCAGTTAACAACAGTCTATTTGTTCCTTTTTAACCACTCATTTGGACGTATGTTTTTAACCACTCATTTGGACGTATGTTTTTGGTCATTGCCCTGCTGGAGGACCCATGACCTTCGACCCAGACCTAGCTTTCTGACACTAGGTAGCACATTTCACTCCAAAATACCTTGGTAGTCTTCTGACTTTATGATTCCTTTAATACGTTGCAGGCCTCCAGCAGTTCCAGAGGCAGAAAAAAAGAGCCCCATAACATTATGGAACCTCCACCATATTTCACTGTAGGAAGGGTGTTTTGTTCCTTATAAGCTTCATTTCTTTACCTGTAAATGTATCGCTGGTCTGCATTGACAAAGAGCTCAAGTTTGGTTTCATCTGTCTACAGAGCATTTTTCCAGAAAGACTGTGGTTTCTCAAGGTAGATTTGGGCAAATATCAGGCATGCCTTTTCTTGTCTGTCTTTGAGCAGAGGGGTCCTCGATGGCCTTTGCCCAGGAAGTCCTTCTTTATTTAATGTGTGGCATATGGTGCTTGTTGAAACCACCACTGCAGATTGCTCCAAGTCAGCCTTAAGCTCTTTGAATGTCGTATGTGGCATTTTTCCAACAGTTTGCACTAAACTTTGAAGACTTCATGGATTCATTTTCCTCTTCACGCCACATCCTGGGAGGTTCTTGACAGTTCCATGAGCAGAAAACTTCTTAATAACATTGTGAACTGTAAACATGGGAATCCCAAGGTCTTTGAAATCGAAATGTCCATGTGGAGATGTGCACTCCTTTGAAGTTTGATGTTGGTTATAATGGCTTTTTTGATGGTCTCAGGTAACTCTCTTGCCTTCACCATTGTGAAAATGGAACAGGGAGTAAATGTGGCCATTTTAAACATTAGAGCCATCATTCACTGGTTGATTCAAGTCATACTAAATATCATATGGACATAGTTTCCCCAGTTAATTCCATGTTATATTCCCTGTTTTATGTAAACGTAGGACAAAATGTATGTCCAAGTGTTCAATGTTCAATGTAAACCGCACTGATGAGAAATAGAGCGGTATATAAGAAGTGTTAAATAAAATAAAAATGTGAGTATTGACAATTGATCACAGATACGTCTAATTTTACTGCAGTGGGAATGTGGGTCTTCTATTCAAACTGATTTGAATTGTTTAAAAGGGTGCCAATAATCATGTCTTCACATATGATCAAAAATAATACCCCACCTATAAATGCTCACACGTGGAGTAGCCGCCTAGTGGTTAGAGCAACTGCCTCATACCCAGAAGATCAAGGGTTTGATTCCCACTGACACTCCTTGTGACCTTGGGCAAGTCACTTTACCCTCCATTGCCTCAGAAGAAAAGGCTGGCAATCTACTTCCAGTGATACATTGCCAAGAAACCCCAAAGGTAGCTGGATAGCCATGAGTCAACACTGACTTGAAGGGATTTAAAAAAAAAATAAATGCTCACTAAATACAAAACCCAGTTTTATATGTTGGACTATGTTCATCAAAGCCGCTATCTCCAGCCGCGTCTAGCTTAATAGTCCCTTTTTTTTTTTGGTCAATTATAACTTCTTTAATTTTGTTTGATTTTTACTAAAAGCTCAGGTGTTTCCTTATATCATTTAGCTAAATGATATAAGGAAACGCCATGACCATTTTTTTGAAGTCTGGGACGCTCACAAAAATAAAGGCCTTATTTGCTGGTATTGAACGGAGACATTATTCAGAGAATGGAAGGTGGTATTCGGCTTCTTCGCCACAGATAAGTGAAGTGATATATTGTATGAGAAGACTGTATGACCCTGAAGCAGAATAAGTTTTCAACATTCGAAACGCGACAGCTGTGGTCGGTGAAAGAACAGCAATTTGCAAAGATGATAAATGATTTATTGAATGATTGAAGCCTGAAATGCATGTTGCACTGAAGTTGTCTGGGTTTTCTACTATAGAGACTGAGGGCCTGATTCTGTCCCAGACATAGATCCCCTCTGTCCGTTCTGTCTGAGCTGGACGCACAGAGGGGATCGCAATTCTGATCCCGTGGGGCATGTCTAGCCCCATAGTATCAGAATCGTGAACAGTCCTGCACGTGCAGGACTGTACCCGCAGGCTCGATTTAAAAGTCACGATGCTGGCCGCCAAGAACAAGAGGGAATAAACCCTGGCTTCCCCTGCCCCATCCGCGCCCCAGGCCTTCCAAAACAAAACATCCAAGGAAGTTATTCCATCTCGGAGGTGGAATAACTTCTCCGGGCATTTCATTGGCCCCGGACGTGCAGGGCCGACATTAGAATTGGCCCTGTACGTCCAGGGCCGGTGACCACCCACTGCCTGCCCACTCTCTGCCCCTGCCGCCCATTCTCTGCTCCCATCTAAGTTCCCTGCAGGTGAAGCCACGAATAGTGGGGATGGACGTCCCGTCGGGCATTCTATCCCTGCTATTCATGGCTCAGAATAATCCCCTGAGCTTTTAGTAAAAAGCTAACAAAATTAAAGAAGTTACAACTGACCAAAAAAGAGGGACTATTAAGCTAGAAGTGGCTGGAGATAGCGGCTTTGATAATAGTCTGACAAATAAAATTGGGTTTTGTATTTAGTGAGCATTTATAGGTGGGGTATTATTTTTGATCATATGTGAGGTATTGTTATCTTGCACCGGTTCAGAAGAATTTTTTAATAATCACGTCATGGCAATGTCCCAGTTTTTTTTAAGCATTCATTTACATTTTCAAAATAGTAGACAACAATACAATAAGAAGAACACAACTCCCTGCCCCCCCCCCCCCCCACAACCCTGGCTCCATCACTACACGAATATCAGATAACATGGCAATGTGTACAAGATCATAATAAATCATCCTTAAGATAAGGAATAGTTATCTAAAGCATTCCATTTCCTCAGGCCAGTAGAAGAGCGTGGAACTAGCTGAATATTTGGAACCTCATACTTCCGGTAAAGGTAGAGCAGATTCCACCAATGATCAACATCCATCCACAGCGGAAGGATTTTTCCAACAGTTGATAAGAACTTTCAGTGCTATAGTGAGCATCATATCAAAAAGAAAACAATCATCTGACCACAATGAAGGGACACCAGCCAAGGAACTAAAAACAACAATTCGATAGGCGAGGTCATCTTGGAGCTTTAGAATAGCAGATATCTTGGCCCACACATGCTTCCAGTAAATCTTTCTCCCTGCTCTCCCCCCTGAACCTGCTGTGTTTTTAAATTGTTTTCCTACCTGAGTGAACCCCCCTCCCCTCCCCCCTGCTGAGGTATTGTGTAGCCTTCTTCCTGTCTCCACCACGTGTGCATAGTCAGTTTTGTTTGCTTTTCTCTGCTCTGGGAAGAGCAGTGCTCTAACAGTGCTCTGCTAGAGAGGTGGATATTACCTCCTGTGACAACTTGCAGTGAGTTCTAGCTGTTTATTTAATTATTTATTGTTTGTTTTATTGGTGTGCTGCTTCAGCTTTCTCAGCTGTATAACTTACCTTGCCTCTCTCAACTAACTGGGCTTTGTGTGGTACCCCCCTCCCCCCCTGCTAGGGGTTCAGGACAGGGTACCTTGTAACTGCCCTCTTTAATAGGACTTATTTCCCACTCTCCCTCCCCAGCACCCACCCACCCCTGGGGTAATTGTAGCTTTATAGGTACTGTCACATGCCCCCTCTGCACACCTGTAGGTTAAGCAGGGTACTGCACTGGGGCCTTAATATAACTGGCCTTTTGGTAGTTGTAGTTGTGCTGCCAGTTAAAAATCAGTCGTGGAATCGATGGTAAGGTTATAAGGGCTTTATTTCCCTTTCCCAAAAGGACTTCTTATCATGTACAAAAATGAAATAAACATAACCCTTCCTCATGTGGGAGCTTTTCAAACAGTCCGTCTTGGCTGTGACGTACTTTTCTTTCTCTGAGAGTAAACTGATTGCTATTACCACATTCACTGGGGTTCTGTTGGTAAGAGCCTCTCCCTTGCTGGTGCCTGGTAGGTAAGCTAAAATATTCTCTTGCACACCTATTAGAAGGAATTGATTCACCTCTAGCCTCTGCTTGGCTTAGGACCCTGGGGATAACTGGAGCTTTGAACGGCAGCCTTTCTGAGATTCTGTTCCTTATGTTTCTCTCAGAATTATTAACTTCTGCAGGTAAAAAGCCTTTAACTTTCTCTTGCTTATAATAGGGGTAGTGAAGCTTCTCTGCTTCCCTTAAGCTGGCTTCATATGGCTTTTGTACTTCAATGAACTGTTTCCTATAGCCAAGCCCTGTGCTTCCCCTCTTAGGATAAGAGTAAAACTTTTTGGCTTGTACCTTTCTCCTTCTGGCTCCGTTCCAACCTGGGCTGTTATACTCAATCTCACTCTCTGTGTCCAGCTGTCTTTGCCTCTCACTCAAGCACTCATTGGACTCACTCAGACCTCCGTTCAGGCTTCCAAAGTGGTAGTCAGACACGCTTTCTTCACAGCTATCTCTCCAGCTTCTCTCGTCCTCTTTGTTCACCCAGTTCCTTCTGTTTCTGCTTTTGTTCTGAGTCTTAGGCTCCCTCTGAGACTTAGACTCAATCTTCATCTGCCTAACTGCTTGTGAGCTGTGCTTATCTAGGTATCTCCGAGCAGCACCTCCCCCCAGCTGATTTGTATCAGGTGAGAATCTCCTAGCTTCTCTGCTGGCTGGGTGTGTCTCCCTAACTCATGACCTCATTTGCTTTCGTTGCTCATGGCAACTTTCTAACATGTGCTCTCCCCAAACGTCAGTGTCTTCCTGATCTGCTATTTCATCTATCTCCATAGGGTCTGCTAGTGAGTCTGCTCTGTGACAGTACCTATACATCTTGAAGGAAAGGGGCTGCTCTCAGGTGCAGCTCTTTACCCAAATCAGTCATACAATGAGGACCTGAGATTAATTAAGCTTCAGGTGAACAAGGTGTACTGGGGGTGTTAGATACACTTTTATTAGTATAAGCATCTACACCAGTACTTATTATATACAGAATTTAAAAGACCTAAACACAAGCTTTAAACTAAGATGCAGACAAAGGTCCAGCAGGGAGATGGGGACTTTCCGGTCTTTTGCATTGAGTGTCACATGTATGATTTTCTCCCAGTTGGTGAGAGGTCTTACGTATGCACTAAGTGCAAGGAGCTCTTTGCTCTCAGGGAACAAGTCCGTTCTCTAGAGGCTAGAGTAGCAGACCTGGAAGACATAAGAAAGACAGAGAAGTACATGGACGAGACCTACAGGGATATAGACCTGAAGTCCCACCTCCAGTCTGGCAGCATCCCTGTTGCCATGGAGGAGAGAGGTCACGTGACAGGAAAGCATCACCCTGGTGTGGCAGGAAGTGATCCTGTAACTAGGACCTGTCCTCCAGGTGATGTAAAACCCTCTCGCACCGAGGACGTTTCTCCAGGGCCATGTCCCCATGAGAGGATATTCAGGACAGCTGTCATAGTTGGTGATTCAATCATTATGAATGTAGATAGCTGGGTGGCTGGTGGACGTGAGGATTGCCTGGTAACATGCCTGCCTGGTGCGAAGATAGCGGACCTCACGCACCGCCTAGATAGGATCATAGATAGTGCTGGGGAGGAGTCTCCTGTCTTGGTACATGTTGGCACCAATGACATAGGAAAATGTGTTAGGGAAGTTCTGGAGGCTAAATTTAAGCTTTTAGGTAGGAAGTTGAAATCCAGAACTTCCAGGATAGTGTTCTCCGAAATGCTTCCTGTTCCACGTGCAGGACCCAAAAGACAGGCAGAGCTCCGGAGTCTCAATGCGTGGATGAGACAATGGTGCAAGGATGAGGGTTTTGGGTTTGTTAGGAACTGGGGAACATTCTGGGGAAAGGAGGGGCTCTTCCGAAGGGATGGGCTTCACCTTAATCAGGATGGAACCAGACTGCTGGCGTTAACCTTTAAAAAGGAGATAGAGAAGCTTTTAAACTAGAAAAACGGAAACATGGTTTAATGAATCGCATGATTGGGATATAGCCATAGCTGGCTATAATCTATTCAGAAGAGACAGAGAAAATGGAAAAGGAGGAGGAGTAGCCTTGTATGTCAAAAGCAGTATTAAAGCTACTGAAATGCAGGGAACATGGGGAAAAGAAGAAGCGCTCTGGATTGCGTTGGAAAGAGGAGATGGCACTGTCATCCATATTGCTGTAGTCTACAGACCTCCGACTCAAATTGAAGAGAGATAACGAATTGATTATAGATATTGCCAAGATAGCAGCAAAGGGGGAAGCGATCATATTAGGTGACTTTAATCTACCTGATGTGGATTGGATTACTCCTTCTGCACATCTGGAAAGAAGCAAAAAAATTGTGGATGCTCTCCAAGATGCATTACTTAGACAAATGGTGATGGAACCAACCAGGGAAAGCTCAACGCTGGATGTAGTGCTTACCAACAGTGATAACGTGTCGAATGTCTGCGTGGGTGCCCCTGTGAGCAACAGCGACCATCACACGGTGTGGTTTGAGATAAAAGCCATGGTACAGGCCAATCATAGCAAGCTCAAAGTCCTAAACTTCAAAAACACTGACTTCAATAAAATGGCCGAGTACTTAAAGGAGGAGATGACGGGGTGGAAGAAGATAAGGGAAGTGGAATTGCAATGGACTAAACTAAAGGCGGCAATAAAAGGGGCAACAGATAAATATGTAAGAAAAATAAATAAAAACAAGAGGAGAAGGAAACCTATTTGGTTTTCCAAAGAGGTGGCTGCGCAAATAAAGGCAAAAAACACAGCTTTTTCAAAATTCAAAAGCTTGCAAACAGAAGAACACAGAAATGAATACAGGATCCAACTCAAAGAGTCTAAAAGAGTAATAAGGATAGCAAAATCAAAGGCAGAAGAAAAAATGGCTAAAGATGTTAAGGGTGGCAACAAAACTTTCTTCAGGTATATTCAGGAAAGGAAGAAGATCAGAGTTGGAATTGCAGGACTCAGAAGTGCTGGGAAAGGACTCGTGGAAAGTGACACTGAAAAAGCGAAATTGCTAAATAAATACTTCTGCTCTGTTTTTACTAAAGAAGATCCTGGAGATGGACCAGCTGTGACTCCCAAATATAAAAATAGGACTGAAGTAGATACCACACCATTCACAGAAGATGAGGTGTTAGAACAACTTGCTAAACTGAAAGTGGACAAAGCCATGGGACCAGATGGGATACATCCCAGGATACTGAAAGAGCTCAGAGAGGTTCTTGCAGGACCGTTAAAGGATGTCTTCAACAGATCCTTGGAAACAGGAGTGGTTCCTCAGGACTGGAGAATGGCTAATGTTGTACCTCTACACAAAAGTGGTGACAGGGAAGAAGTGTCAAATTACAGGCCCGTGAGCCTTACCTCGGTGGCAGGAAATGTAATGGAGGCGCTCCTGAAAGAGCGAATAGTGAACTTTCTCAAAACCAACAGGTTGCAAGATCCCAGGCAACATGGTTTTACCGAAGGACGGTCTTGCCAAACAAATCTGATTGAGTTCTTTGATTGGGTGACCAAGGAACTAGATCTGGGGCATGCAATGGATGTCATCTATCTGGATTTCAGCAAAGCCTTTGATACTGTTCCTCATAGGAGGCTTGTCAATAAACTCAGTAGCTTGGGGATGGGTCCCAAGATAGTAAACTGGATTAGAAATTGGTTGACTGACAGACAACAGAGGGTGATGGTACATGGAGCTCACTCGGATGAGAGGAAGGTGATTAGTGGGGTGCCTCAGGGTTCGGTCCTGGGCCCGGCACTGTTCAATATATTTGTGAGTGATATTGCTGAAGGACTGAATGGAAAAGTCTGTCTTTTTGCAGATGACACAAAAATTTGCAACAGAGTGGACTCCCCAGAGGGAGTGGATAACATGAGGAAAGATCTACAAAAGCTGGAAGACTGGTCTAATGCTTGGCAACTACGATTTAATGTGAAAAAGTGCAGTGTCATGCACTTGGGTAGCAGAAATCCAAGGGAAAAGTACACAATAGGGGGTGAGAGGTTGGTATGCACGGTTCAGGAGAAAGACCTTGGTGTGATTATCTCTGATGATCTCAAGGTGGCAAAACAGTGCGACAAGGCGGTGGCAAAAGCCAGGAGGATGTTGGGCTGCATTCAAAGAGGGATTACCAGCAGAAAGGAAGAGGTACTTATGCCACTGTACAAGTCACTGGTGAGGCCTCACTTGGAATACTGTGTTCAGTTTTGGAGGCCATATCTTGCAAAAGATGTAAAAAGACTGGAAACTGTTCAGAGAAAGGCGACCAAAATGATTTGGAGCCTGCGTCAGAAGCCTTATGAGAAGAGACTTGAAGACCTAAATATGTTCACTTTGGAGGAGAGGAGGGACAGGGGAGATATGATTCAGACCTTTAAATACTTAAAGAGAAATGATGAACAAACAAACCTCTTCCAAAGACGGGGAAGCTGTAAAACTAGAGGGCATAACATGAAGCTGCAAGGTGGTAAATTGAAAGGCAATGTCAGGAAATATTTCTTCACTGAAAGGGTGGTGGATGCTTGGAATGCCCTCCCGATGGAAGTGGTGAGGGCAAACATGGTGATGGAATTCAAAACGGCATGGGACAAACACAGTGGATCCCTTTACAGCAACAGGATAAAAGCAAAATAAACAGTACCATCTAACTTCTGAACTATCTGGCATCTGAACAAATAAGGGTGTCCTGCATGGAGTGGTGGGTTCACCCCTAAACATAAACAAAAACATGGGGAGGGGTGGCCTGCACAGAGCGACAGGTGCACCTACTCTTGCCATCTTGCTGGGCAGACTAGATGGACCATGCTGGTCTTTATCTGCCGTCACTTACTATGTTACTATGTTACTATGTAAAATAGGGGAAAGCCGACAGTCGCCCAGGAGCGCATGGTTCGGACGAAGGTATCCTTGAAGGATACTACCAAAAGCAGTGAGGTTCCAAAAAAGAGTATAGTAGCCAAATGCCCTAGAGTAAGGTGCAGACAGAGCGTAAAGATTCCAAATTACCCATGCCTACCCATGCCTACCAATAAAATACAGTCTCTAAAATGCTTGTATGCAAATGCTAGAAGTCTAAACAATAAGATGGGAGAGTTAGAATATATAGCACTAAATGAGAGGTTAGATATGATTGCAATCTCAGAGACATGGTGGAAGGAGGATAACCAGTGGGACACTGTGATACCTGGATACAAACTATATCGTAATGATAGAACTGATCAAATTTGTGGAGGGGTTGCGCTCTATGTTAGAGAGGGCATTGAGTCAGAAAGGGCATTGAGTCAGGAAACAAAATCTGCTGTAGAATCTCTATGGATTGAAATTCCATGTAAAAAGGGGAAGGCAATGGCAGTGGGAGTGTACTATCGACCGCCTGGCCAGAATGAACAAATGTATGATGAAATGCTCAAAGAAATCAAGGAAGCTAACAAAAGTCACAGCAGAGTAGTAATAATGGGTGATTTCAATTACCCTGGTATCGACTGGGTCAGTGTTATGGCAGGACAAGCTAGGGAGATAACGTTCCTAGATGAAATAAATGACTGCTTCTTGGAGCAGCTGGTTCATGAACCGACCAGAGGGGAAGCCATACTGGACCTAGTCCTTAGTGGAACGCCAGATCTGGTGCAGGAAATAAGGGTGTTGGGACCACTTGGCAATAGTGATCATAGCATGATCATGTTTGATTTAATTAGTGGAGGAGGGATAGTAAAGAAATCCACAGTACTACCTTTTAACTTTCAAAAGGGAGACTATGATAAAATGAGGAATATAGTTAAGAAAAAACTAAAAGGAGCGGTTGCAAAGGTTAAAGACTTACAGCAAGCTTGGGTGTTATTTAAAAATACTATCCTCGAAGCCCAGACCAGCTGTATTCCACGCATTAAGAAAAGTGGAAGAAAGTCCAAAAACTGCCAGCATGGTTTAAAGATGAGGTCAGAGAGGCTGTTGCTGCCAAAAAAGCATCCTTCAGGAAATGGAAAAAAAGAGTCAAACGAAGAAAACTGGAAACAGCACAAGCACTGGCAAGTTAAATGCAAAGCATTGATAAGGCTCGCAAAGCGAGACTTTGAGAAGGAACTTGCTACGGAAGCAAAAACACGAAATAAAGACTTTTTCAAGTACATTCGTAGCAAAAGGCCTGTGAGAGAGTCTGTTGGACCATTAGATGATAGAGGGGTAAAAGGGGCAGTAAGAGGAGACAAGGCTATAGCAGAGAGACTGAATGAATTCTTTGCTTCGGTCTTTACTGAGGAAGATGTAGGGATGTTACCCAAGACTGAAGTGGTACTTAAAGGTGATACTGCAGAGGAATTGAGAGAAATATTGCTACACCAGGAAGATATATTACAACTATTTGATAAACTGAATAGTAGCAAATCACCTGGACCGGATGGTATACATCCAAGAGTGTTGAAAGAACTAAAATATGAGATTGCGGATCTGCTATTGGTAATCTGTGAACTTTCATTAAAATCATCTGTAATACCTGAAGATTGGAGGGTCGCCAACGTAACACCAATCTTTAAAAAGGGTTCCAGGGGTGACCCGGGAAATTACAGACCGGTGAGTCTGACGTCGGTACCAGGGAAAATGGTAGAAACCATCATAAAGAACAAAATTACACAGCATGTAGATAGTCATGGCCTAATGGGAGACAGCCAACATGGCTTTAGACAAGGAAGATCTTGTCTTACTAAGCTGATATGTTTTTTTGAAGGTGTGCATAAACAGATAGACAAAGGTGAGTCGGTTGATATTGTGTATCTGGACTTTCAGAAAGCTTTTGATAAGGTCCCTCATCAGAGACTTTTGGCGAAACTAAAAAGTCATGGGATAGGAGGCAGTGTACTATTGTGGATCGGGAACTGGTTAAAAGATAGAAAGCAGAGGGTAGGGCTAAATGGCCAATATTCCCAATGGAAAAAGGTGAATAGTGGAGTACCCCAGGGATCTGTACTGGGTCCGCTACTTTTTGACATATTCATAAATGACCTGGAAAAGGGAATAACGAGTGAGGTTATCAAATATGCAGATGATACAAAACTGTTTAAAGTTGTTAAAACCCAAGAGGATTGTGGAAAACTGCAGGAGGATCTGGATAAATTGGAAGACTGGGCATCCAAATGGCAGATGAAATTTAATGTGGACAAGTGCAAAGTTATGCACCTAGGAAAGAACAACCCACACTACAGTTACACAATGCAAGGTTCCACATTGCGAACCACCACCCAGGAAAAAGATTTAGGAGTCATCGTGTATAGCATGTTGAAACCCTCTGCCCAGTGTGCAGTGGCAGCCAAGAAAGCAAATAGAATGCTAGGTATCATAAAGAAAGGGATGGAAAATAAAACAAAGGATATTATAATGCCTCTGTATCGTTCCATGGTACGACCGCACCTTGAATATTGTGTGCAGTTCTGGTCACCGTATCTTAAAAAGGACATAGCGTTATTAGAAAAGTACAGAGAAGAGCCACCAAAATGGTGAAGGGGATGGAAGGCTACTCCTATGAAGAGAGGCTAAGAAGGTTAGGGCTCTTTAGCCTGGAGAAGAGACGGCTGAGGGGAGATATGATAGAGGTCTATAAATTAATGAATGGATTGGAGCAGGTAAACGTGGATCAATTTTTTACGCTATCAGAATATAGAAAGACTAGGGGACATGCAATGAAGCTACAGGGTAAACTATTTAAGACTAATAAAAGAAAATATTTTTTCACTCAACGTGTACTCAAACTCTGGAATTTGTTACTGGAGAATGTAGTAAAGGCTGCTAGTGTAGCTGGGTTTAAAAAAGGTTTGGACAAGTTCCTGGAGGAAAGGTCCATAAACCATTATTAAGAAGGGACCGAGGATAACAATGCTTGACCCAATACAAGCATTGTGGAACCTGTGTCTTTTGGGGAAACTGCTAGGTACGTATGACCTAGATTAGCCACTGTTGGAAACAGGATCCTGGGCTTGATGGACCTCGGTCTGACCCAGTATGGCATATCTTATCTTATCTAAATCTGATCCTTTTTTTTTTTAGTGCCATCAAGTCAGTGTTGACTCATAGCGACCCAGTTACCTCTGGGTTTTCTTGGCAATGTATCACCAGAAGTAGAATATTAGGGCAATAAAAGAGCATGTGGAAGAGAGTGCCAAAGCCTGTAGAACAGGACCAGCATAGACTGCCGAGGTGGAGGCTCCACTTCATAAGAACCGCTGGGGTAATAAAAGCCCATTGAGCAAGGAAATAGAGCCATTATATAAGGGTGGCGGACTGGGAGCAAGTCTCCAGCATCTGATGCCCAGACTTGCTCCACTCCTTCACAAGGACACCCGAATCCTGATCTAAAGGAGCTATAAAGCACCGATAAAATTTTAGTAGTCCCTATAAGACTGCCCAGTTTGGTCAGAAGATCCCAGGCATCAGGTACTTGACCAGGAAGAACACCCACTTTTACGAGAAAGTGCTGAAGCTTATACCACTGAAAAAAGCACGTAGAGGGTAGTTTAAATTCTTGCTGAAGGTCCTTAAAGAGTTTAAACCCCTGACTGTCCATTGCCTTTAACCTTTCCCGGCATTCGCAGCTTCACTGAAACAGCCGCCAGCGTGAAGGAAAAGGCTCTTCACGCTGGCGGCTGTGCAGAGGGAGCTGGAGCCTCGCACGGGCTTTCCCAGCTCCCTCTGAAGCCCCTTAGATGTCCGTGGGGCTGTTCAGAGGAGGTGGGGCTAGGACTGGAAATGGCCTGTGATGGTGGGCGGGGGGAACGGACTGCAAATGGGTTTTGATGGTGGGGGAGGGGGAATGGACTGTAAATGGGCTGTGATGGTGGGGGGGACTGCAAATGGGCTGTGTTGGTGGGGGGGGGGGCTAGGGCTGCAAATGGGCTGTGATGGAGTGATTGGACTGCAAATGGACTGTGATGGTAGGGGGCTAGGACTGCAAATGGGCTGTGATGGTAAGGGGGTGACTGGACTGGAAATGGGCTATGATGGTGGGGGGAACTTGGACTGGAAATGGGCTGTGATGGGAGGGCTATAATTGGAAATGGGCTGATGAAGAGCTGGATTAGGACTGGAAATGGGCTGACTGGGGCTGGAATAGGACGGGAAGTGGGCTGTTGAGAGCTGGAATAGAGCTGGAAATGGGCTGACAAGGGGGCTAGGATTGGAAATTGGCTGTTGGGGGAGCTTGGAGTGGAAATGGGCTGATGGGTGACTGGAATATAACTGTAAAAGAGCATATGGGGAGCTACAACTGGAAATGGGCTGATGAGGAGCTGGAATAGGACTAGAAATGGGCTGATGGGGGGAACTTGGACTGCAAATGGGTGATGGACTGAAATAGGACTGGAAATGGGCTGATGAGGGCTGGAATAGGACTGGAAGCGGGTTGATGGAATAGGGTTGGAAATGGGCTGATGGGGGAGCTTGGGGTGGAAATGGGCTGATGAGGGGCTGGAATGGAACTGGAAAAGAGCATATGGGGGGCTAGGACTGGAAATGGGCTGATGTGGAGGCTTGGGAGAATGGGACTAGAAGGAAACAGATGTTGGGTGGGTCTAGAACTATAAGGGAGCTGATTTGGGGGAAGGACTAGACAGGGATGGGGATGGGGAATGAGAATGGAAAGGGGAAAATATATTTTGTGTGGGAGGGAAGAAAAGTCTACGATGGGCTGGGTATTGGGAGAGTAAGTGGAGATTGAGAATGGAAGGGTGAAATTTGAGTGGATGATAAAGGAATAAGGAAAGAAATGGGGGAAAGATCAGTATGTTAAAGCAGATATAGAGAAAGAAAATAGAAAAAAATCTAAAAGAAAAGAAAAGACAAATGGATAGCTCGCGGAAGACATGAAGAAACCAGAAAAAAGTGACTGGTGCAACTGCAAAAGAAAATGCACAAACAACAAAAGGTAGAAAATACTTTTTTATTTTGAATTTATTAACTGAAATATATCAGCTCTGGGAAATGTACATAGTCAACGTCTTTTGTGTTTTGTTTAGTGCAAGAGGAAATTAATTTATAGTTTTATTTCTCCAGTGGTGTGGTACATCCCAAGTTTGGCTTTTGGGGTTCCCAGTTTAAATATTGTCTTCCTGTTTCTAAATTGTGATCCCTTGTTCTTTGGTGACGGTCTATGTTCTGCATTTTAACCAAGCTGAGGTATTCTGTTCATGTAGTTTCTATTTGACCATGTCACTTGTTCTCTTTCCCCAGTAGGTCATGTATTGGTATTCTCTGAAATGTATTGTTTTAATATTTGCAGTGTTGCCTTTTGACAGGTAGGGTATGGTGCTTTGTGAGTCCTGGCAGTGCTGTTAGGATATGGTGGATTTGCTCTGAGTTCTAAATGGTCAGTGTTTATAGTACTTCCTGATGGGCCTGGCAGTTGGCACTGGAATATAGTAACGTAGAAATCTGTTAGTCTTTCTTTATCCAGACACTCATTAAGAGGCATGTTTACTAAAAATGCATGTTAACATTATGCACACCTGTACTTTTTTAAGCACGTGATTTTTGGTATCGTGTAAAAGCAGTTTGTCAGATTTACAATGAGCGAAAAAAATTGAACAGCAAATTTGCTTTAAATTCTGCCAGAAACTTGGAGATTCATGCAAATAGACTTATGACAACTACTACCGAGCATTTGTATAGCGCTACAAGATGTATGCAGCACTGCAAAGACATGTAAGAGACAGTACCTGCTCATCAGAGCTTACCATCTAGTCAAGACAGACGACAGAGTAGATGTAGACAGGGATACATCTAGGGCAATGGTAGATCAGGTGAGTCGAGAATGAGTTTTCAGCCTGGATTTGAAAAGGGACAGTGAAGGCGCCTGACGTACACATTCAGGTAGTTTGTTTCAGGCATAAGGTGCAGCAAGGTGAAAGGAGTAAAGTCTGGAGTTAGCAATAGAAGAGAAGGGCACAGAAAGAAGGGATTTGCCAGAAGAGCGGAGTTCCAGAGCAGGGGAGGGGGCGTGTAGGAAGAGATAAGAGAGAAAAGGTAGTGAGGAGCTGCAGAGTGAATGCACTTATAGGTCACAGCAGGAGAAGTTTGAACTGGATGCAGCAACGGATAGGGAGCAGCACGAGGCTGGTGGAAGGTTAGACGTGCAGCAGTGTTGAATAGATTGAAGGGGAGAGAGATGATTCAAAGGGAGACCAGCAAGGAGTAGGTTACAATAGTCAAGTTGGGAGGTGATTAAGGATTAAGCTACAGCAAGTGTATGGCAATGAATGCATGAGTCATGCTTGAGTTTATGACTGGTACAAATATTTCCAAGAGGGCCGCCAAAGTGTTGATAGTACAAACGTTCTGGAAGGCCATCCACGAGCAGGAATGAAGACAATGTGTGCCACCATACCCTCAAATCGTCAATTGACAATCAGGGAACATGATGAGGACATGGACATCAGTTTTGGGTCAGTACAATCCATTCTTACTGTCGATTTGGGGATGAGACATGTGTCTGCAAAATTCGTGCTGAATCTCCTGTCCCTTGACCAAAAAGAAGATTGACTGTCTGCAGCCAGGGAGTTGTTAAAATGCACTGAAAATGACTCAGATTTCATCGAAAAGATTACTGGTGATGAATCATTGGTTTATGGTTGTGACCCAGACACTACGGCTCAATCCTTACAATGGAAGACTCCAAAATCTCCTAGACCCAAGAAAGCCCATCAGGTGAGGAGCAATGTCATGGTCATGCTCCCAGTTTTCTTTGATTACCAGGGTATTGTTCTTCATGAGTATGCTCCAAAAGGCGAAACCATCAATAAGGAGTACTACGTCCAAGTTCTCACTCATTTGAGAGATGCAATTCATTGTAAGAGACCAGATTTGCACTGGAATGTTGAATAGTTGCTTCATCATGATAACGCCCCAGCTCTCGCATGACATCTTGTCCAGCAGCTCTTGGCCAAATAGAACAAGTCCAACAGCCTCCATGTTCACCTGACCTTGCACCCTGTGCCTTTTTCTTGTTTTCAAAACTGAAATTACCACTGAAAGAAAGGAGATTTGACAACTTGGAGACCATTGAGCAAAATTCTACATAGCAGCTTAACAGCATAACGAAAGAGGCGTTTCCAAAATTGTTTCCAGCAATGGCAGGAATGCTGGAGGAAGTGTGTTTTATCAGAAAGGGACTTCTTTGAAGGAGACTGAGCGCAATAACTGCAGTGTTATACATCTTGTGTTATAGCACGAGTCTCAATACTGTTTGATTGCACGTTGTAGCGAGAACCGAGTGGGCTTGTTTTTCAAAGACGGCTTGCAGAGTGGTTTCAGTACATCTGCAAGAACAATATATACAACCCACCACATAAGAGCCAACATCTGGCAACAAACCCACCATCTTTTATGTACCCCTGACATTTCCAAAAGAGCTGAGCCTTACACCCAATCATTCTTTGTGCATTTAGGAGACTTTTGACTATAGTGAGCTAAGCAGTTATGCATTTTAACATTGAGAAACTGCTAGAGCTGGTCTGCGGTAACAGCTACTGCACATTAAAAACAGCCAGCGCAGTAAAAACCTGCATAAACTTCCTAATGCGTGACGGGGTCGGGATTGGGCAAGTTGTGGGTGGAGAGTGGATATGGACTACGCATTACAGTTAGAGTGCAGTACTTATCATGTGCTGTCAATTTTGTAGTTTACACGGATGCACTTAGTGCCACCTCCAGAGGAAATGTTAGAAGTTGATGCGTGTAAGATATGCTGGCCATACCCCTGAAAACACACAGGATTTGAACTTACACAAGTCAGGATTTGCTCCTAACATGCGGCACGTGCATAAACGTAAGACACTTTAGCAAAAGGGCCTGTAAGTGCTATCTACATGTGTGCCAGCCTTTCGTTCTTGTCAGGGGTGTAGCCAAGGATGAGCCTGGGTTGGACATGGTCCCTCGACTTTTCCGTCAGACCTACCCAACCAGTGGCAGTAAAACAGTCAAATGAAAGGAAAAATGGAGGTGACTTCATTGTGCCTACCCATGTTAATGCCAGGCCCCACCAAAAAATCAGTCCTGGCTATGCCACTGGTTCTAGTCACTGGATAAGGCTAATAACCAGAAAACTCTCCTTTACCATGCCTACTTTCAGCAACTCACGATCTCTGTACTGCTGACTGGGATGTGCATCCATCAGCATACACTCGCTTTCATAGTGCGCCTTAAAAGGTGATGCACATGGGCAATAGGTTAAACTCATGTAATGTCGATTTGCACACATTACTAAGCTCTAATGTAGGTTAAAAGATTGTTTCATTCATTTGTATTACCAGCAAACTAAAAGTCTGAAAATGCAGATCAAGGGCCAAAAATCTGAAAATACCCTAGCCGCTGATCACATTTTTCTAAATTTTCTACTTATGCTTCTTTGTCCAGTATTGGATTTTAACCCTTAAATTTTTCTTTTTATTAAGATTTATCTACTGCCTCTTTGAAGAAATGCCCCCAAGGCAGTGTGTAGCAAGTGCAACTGGACAGAGGTCATTTGCAATTTTAGTGACTGTATGATCATAACAAAATGTTCAACCACCAACCCAGAGCACAATCAGAACGGCAAGATAAACTTTCCAACAGGCAAATTAAATCACAGTAATATAAACAGGTTTTAACGCACATTAATGGAGTTAGCACGTGTGCTTCTGGGCTATGTCTACTGAAGTGCGTTAGGCTTTTTGCAGCTCACACCAGGCGTTCATGCAAATAGTGCCTCATTCGATGCAAAAGTTGCACGTTATTTGTTGAGGCTGTGCCCAGCAGACTCCACAGTGAGAATGAAGAGATCGCGGTGTGGCAACACTGCCGATGCAGCTAACGGCCATGAGGTGACGTAAGCTGTGCCTGCGATGTCTGCAAACCGTTCAGCTACCATGCACTACCAACACAATATAGACACACCCACTCCCCTCCCACACCCCGTCCATTCATGCTCCTAACACGCGGCATGCAGATAATGCAGCAAATTCTATGTGCTATCTGCATTTGGCAAGCGCTGTTACCACGGTGCGATTTCCCATGTTAGTGCCTTGATAACAGTTAATGCCCTTTAGTAGACATACTCCTTAATTTCTATGGGTACAATGGGCTAGATTCTGAACTGCATTTAGTGAGGATGGACATATGGTTTGGACGTCCATCACCACTAAAAGCCCAGGACCGTATCCCCTGCCCAAAGGTTTCTACATGTACATAGGAGATGTGCAGGGACCTCTGGACGGGAGTTGGCAGGGGCGGAGACGGGGAGGAGAGTGGGCGTGCCAGGGTGAGGCACTCACAACCCAGACATATAGGGCCAATTCCGGTCATGGCCCTGTATGTCCGGGTCCACCAGGATAGACGGAGGACTTATTCCACCTCAGAGGTGGAATAAGTCCCCCTAGCCCTAGATGTTGGGGGATGGTGGCACCATGACACAGAGGAAAGGTGAAGGGGGCAGGGGATTCCCTGCAGCCAGACCCTGGCCATCGAAGGCCCAATCGGGGGTTGGGCTGCAGGGAAAGAAGGGTTTGGCAGGCGGTTAGTGATCACGGTTCCTGTATGGAACTGTGGTTGCATGGCAGTGGGTCGCCATGTCACTGCCTCTCCATGCAGGAGCCTGCCTGAGTTAGCCGGGTACTTTGCTGGACGCCTGGGACCCCAGAATTGGGGCCCAGACTAACCCTCGCAGGATCAGAATCAGGTGCAGCTCCTGGCCGTCCTGATTCTGAACGCCCGGACTGGCCAGGCACATACAACATGGAATTGGCCTCATCGGCACTTAATGTGTGTTACCTTTAGTTAAAGGGCCCCATAATGACACACCGTTGCATAGTGCCCTTTAAAACATAGGAGCATGTTTCCTAAGCTGGGCTAACGATTAGCAGAGGCTATTTGTAACAATGTCCCATGTTATTCAATGGCCACTTGCACCTGTAATGACTAACATACCCCCATTTATAAACAGCTCTTTATAAAATTACCCCATAGTAAGAACATAAGAACATAAGACATGCCATACTGGGTCAGACCGAGGTCCATCAAGCCCAGTATCCTGTTTCCAACAGTAGCCAATCTAGGTCATACATACCTAGCAATATCCCCAAAAGACACAGGTTCCACAATGCTTGTACTGGGTCAAGCATTGATATCCTGGGTCCCTTTTTAATAGTGGTTTATGGACCTTTCCTCCAGGAACTTGTCCAAACCTTTTTTAAACCTTATAGTGACATAAGAACTTGTCCAGGAACTTGTCCAAACCTTTTTTAAACCTTATAGTGACATAAGAACATTAGAACTGTCATACTGGGACAGATGAAAAGTCCATTAAGCCCAGTATCTTCTCTCCAACAGTGTCATATTCAGGTCACAACACCTGTTGTTGTGTGCCATCGAGTCAATATTGACTCCTGGAGATCCAGCCCCTGGAATATCCCAAAGTAACCCGATTACATACTACTTATCCCTAGGGAAATGCAGTGGGTTTTTTGTTTTCTTGGTTTACCTTAATAACGGTTAATGGACTTTCCCTCCAGGAATTTGTCAAGTGAGGTGACTTGAAAGGAGGGGCTATATGAGCATAGCAACAATGGTGGAAGATTAGCCGTACAGCTGATTTTGAATGAACTAAAGGGGAGAAAGATAATTCAGTGGTAGATCAGTGAGGAGCAGGTTGTAATAGTCTAGACAGGAGTGATGAGAGAATGGATAAAGATCTTGATATTGTGTTCCGAGAGGGAGTTTATAAGGGTTTTGGTAGTGTATTCAGTGAGGAAGGGACAAATTTTGATGATGTTATAAAGAAAGAACCACAAGAAGCTATGTAGAAGGTGACAGCTTACATAAGAAGTGGTCTCTCTCTCTGCTCTTTGCTTGTATAGAGAAAGAACCAACAGGTTTTAGCTATATGTTGGATATGTGCAGAGAAAGAAAGAATAGTCAAAGATGACACCTCCCTCCCCCCCCCCCCAGGATTACAAGCCGAGGAAATAGGAAGGATGACAGTGTTATCCATAGAAATAGAGAAGGGGGAAAGGAGGAGGTAGGTTTGGGGAAAGAAAAGTTCTGTCTTGGCCATGTTAGGTTTCAGACAGCTGTGGGACATCCAAGCAGAAAATCAGACAAGTAGGCCGATATTTGGCCTGGATTCCAGGAGAAATTTTTTGGTGTAGAGAGGTAAATCAGAGTCATCAGCATAAACCTGGTACTGAAAACCATGGAAGGAGATGATGGCACCATAAGAATGACTATAAAGAGGGCAAGGAGAGAAGGGGTCCCAAGATACATACCTGTAGTACACCAAATGGACTGGATTGAAAGAAGATCAACCAGAGCATACACTAAAAGTATGGTGGGAGATTCAAGATGAGAAACAAGATAAAACAGAGCCCCAAAATCCAAATGAGGATGGGCTATCAAGGAGGAGGTGGTGATCAAGAGTGTCAAAATCAGTAGATAGAAGGTTGAGGATTGAGTAAAGGCCCTTGGATTTGGCCAGAATAGGTCACTGGAGACTTAGGCAAGGGCCATTTCTGTAAGATGTAAAGGATGAAAGCCAGATTGCAGCAAATCCAAGATGACTAGAAAGGAAAGGTGGTCAACACTGATGGTGAACCGCACGTTTGAGTAGCTTGGATGTAAAAGGGAGGGGGAAAATGTGCCAATAACTGGATGGGCAGGAACGTTTTTTAAAGAAGTGCAACAAGGAACAGTTGCAGTGGAAAGTGATAGTTTGAGGATATGGCAGATGGAAGGGGCAATAGTGAGAGAGATAGAGCTTAGTAGATGGGAGGGAATGGGATCAGAAAAGCAGGTAGTGAGTTTTGAGGAGGAGATAAAATAGGCTGCTTCCTCCTCAGTGACTTTAGAAAAGGAAGAAAGGGTAGCAGGTGATGAAGGGAGGGTTTTAGAATGAAACCAAGAAAGGGGAGGTGGAGGTGATCCAGTGGAGAACTCAAGACTAATCATATGAACCTTGTCAAGGAAGTCATCAACCAAGGTCAGGACAGAAAGTAGGAATCACCACCTAGGAAAAGGATCTACATAGTATATGATGGCAGATAAAGACCAGCATGGTCCATTTAGTCTGCCCAGCAAGGTGGCAAGAGCAGGTGCACCTGCTGCTCCGTGCAGGTCCCCCCTTCGCATGCCTTTGTTTAGGGGTGTATCCACCTCCCCGTGCAGATTACCCCTATTTGTTGAGATATAAGAAATAGTTACATTTACTTTGATTTTATCCTATTGCTATAAAGGGATCCACTGTGTCTGTCCCATGTCGTTTTGAATTCTGTCAATGTATTTGCCCCCGCCACTTCCATTGGGAGGGCATTCCAAGCATCCACCATCCTTTCAGTGAAAAGTATTTCCTAACGTTGCCTTTCAGTTTAACCCCTTGCCACTTCATATTATGCCCTCTAGTTTTACAGCTTCCCTGTCTTTGAAAAAGGTTTGTCAGTTCATCTAAGTATCTAGGTGTCGCTGAAGGTAATACATTTAAATCCTCTGCTCAATGTGTAGTGGAGGTCAAGAAAGCTGAGAGAATGCTAGGAATTATATGGAAGAAAAATAAGAATACAAAGGATATCACAATGCTTCTCTATTGCTCCATGGTGCAACCACAACTTGAGTACTGTGTGTGATTCTGGTTACTATATCTAAAAAATAATATAGCGGAATTGGAAATGCTACAGGGAATGGTGACCAAAATGATTAAGGGGATGGAAGGATACTCCTATGAGGGAAGGCGTAAAAGATTAGGGCTCTTCAGCTTGGAGAAGAGATGGATGGAGGGAAAATATGATAGAGGTCTATAAAATAATGAGTGGAGTAAACATGAACTGCTTGTTCACTCCTTCATAAAAAACAGAAAGACTAAGGGACATGCAAAGAAACAATTAAGTAGTACATTTAAGACATTGGAAAAAATACTTTTCCACTCAACGTGCAATTAAGCTCTGGAAGTCACTGCCAGAGGATGCAGTTAAAGATGTTAGTATAGCTGGGTAATAAAAGATCTGGACAGGTTTCTGGAGAAAAAGTCTTTAAAGCCTTCTTAATGTGGACTAGAGAAAATCCACTGCTTACCCCTGGGATAAGCAGCATGGAATCTGTCTACCTTCTGGGATCCTGCCAAGTACTTGTGACCTGGATTAGCCAGTGTTGGAAACAAGATACTGGACTTGATGGGCCTTTGGTTTGACCCAGTATGGCATATCATGTTCTTGTGCACCGTTATCCATTTAGTTTAGGTTTGCTGAATATCACTGTCAGACAGATACTCTTAAGGGGACACCCTCAGTCCGCCCTCACTGTACAGATAGTGCCAGAGTAAAATATCATTGTGCATGTCCCGATCTGGGTATCTCAGTTCCTATCTCGACATCCTGTCTAAAACTGGCAAGGGCAGACTGGACAGGTCGTATGGTCTTTATCTGCCATCAGATTTTTTTCTGTTTCCATGTTTCTAAACATGCTACTTCTTTTGAAAACTGACCCCAATGCATGTCTATTTCAACATGCAAACGTTGTGTGTACTGAGAGCTAAGCATGCCCTGAGGAACATTCCTGTCAATGTGGCTAATATGGATGAAAGCACATGCACTCAGAGAAGGCAAATTTCACACGGTCCATTTCTCTGGGCGTTTCAAATGCAAATCCAGACTGTATATTCTCAAGGATTTTTCTCACCTTTCCTCACTTTGCAATTAACTCAAGGACAATTATTCATTCTATTTATTGATTTTGTGTTCATAAATATTACACTGATCGAAACACAAATTTTCTCTTGGCCGATAACAAAGTAGAAAAATTAAAGTTAAGATATAAAATCAGAAAAGCGGAAGATATAAAATAAACTGTAACAACCAACCAGTAAACTACAGACTGACAGATTAAGGTGGAGGTGAACACAGATATGCAAAAAATGCTACTTACATGTTTAAACTGGCATACACGTGTACATGACTGAGAGAAACAGCAGAGGGTGAAGAACACGGCCAAACACTTTGTTTAAAAGGGAGAACTTTATTGTAGACCCAATAAAGTTCTTCCTTTTAAACACAGTGTTTGGCCGTGGTCTTCGCCTCCGCTGTTTCTCTCAGTTTTGTTTCTGCGGAAGGCATCCTTTTCCTGTTTCCATACAATTTCAGAGCAGAAGCTATTTACACATGTATGTCTGCAGCATGTGCAGATTTAAGAGGGAGATATGTTCTGGGTGTGGTTTGGGTGAACTTTCAAAGCATATATATGTGTTCCATATTTTGCAATGGTAACATGGTATTATACCTCAAAATAGATCTTAGTTGGCATTTACAGCAGTTTCAAGTATCACATTTATTTACTTATCACATTTATTTATTTTCTATACCGCCTTTCAGCAGAATCAAAGCGGTTTACAGATAACTGTTAAAGCCATTACATATTAATAGATTTCAAACAGGTTTCAACATAGAACAAAGGGGATATTTGAAAACATTTGCAATTGCACTGTACCATATAACATTATAACTTGTATACAAGCACGTACAATATGTACAAGAGAATTAATTTGGAGTATAGTTTGGAGTATTGTGTGCAATTCTGGAGACCGCACCTTCAAAAGGATATAAACAGGATGGAATCAGTACAGAGGGTGGCTACTAAAATGGTTAGTGGTCTTCATTATAAAGCATATGAGGACAGACTAAAGGATCTTAATATGTACACCTTAGAGGAAAGGCGGGATAGAGGTGATATGATTGAGATGTTTAAATACCTCCGTGGCATAAATGTTCAGGGGGAGAGCCTCTTTCAATTGAAAGCAAGTTCTGCTACGAGGGGACATGGGATGAGGGTGAAGGGGGATAGATTCAGGAGTGATATGCGGAAATATTTCTTTACAGAAAGAGTGGTAGATCCATGGAATAGTCTCCCAGTGGAGGTGGTAGAGATGAGGACAGTATCTGAATTCAAAAAAGCATGGGACCAACACAGAGGATTTCTAAAGGAAAAAGGGGACTGTTGTAGTTGTTGATATGGAAGGACAGACTAGATAGGCCATGTGGTCTTTTTCTGTCGTGATATTTCTATGTTTCTAATTTACAGGGGTGAGGATATCCCTATATGAGTGGTGCATCTAATATCATTTAATAGTGGCTTTGGTTTAGAAACATTAACCTTGATGAAGGTCAGAGGGCTAGGAGGAGAGGGAGGGAGGGATCAGAATCTTGTTTCTGCTGGAGTCCGTGTTATGTGGGTGGGCTATCATCTAATTTGTGCTTGGGCTTCAGAGAAGAGCAGACCCCGGCTGGTGTTGAAACCTTTAGCATTTCAAGGAGGTTTCAACATTTGAAATCTGCTCCTTAATTGAGCTGATTTTATATGAACTACATAAAGATATGCACCAATTATGCACATAATCACTGATCTTCAGGAACTTATGCGCATGTATTAGGCATCACTATTCTGTAAGCATGAAATCCTATCGTGTGTGCTTTCCTTACAGGCATGCATAAGGGCGGAGTGGAAATTTGCATGTGTTAAGTTATGCAATACTGTCACTTTGCGTGTTTCTGAATAATCGCGACACAGGCATTTACGCTTGCTTTAGAGTAGCCAGAGCTGCTATGACTAGATTGAGCGGCGTCTTTATGCTCCTATCAAATACAGTACATGCACGGCAACTAAGATTCTTCTGCTTATCATTTGGATAGTGCTACTAAGCATCTGCTGCAGTCCACACATACAAGAGAGAATCCCTTCTCCAGAGAGCTTACAATCTATTCAAGGCACCCAGAACAAACAGGGGACTAGGGGATTTCTCAAGGGAAATGATTAAGCAACACTTGGGCATTGAACTAGAGAATAAGGGGATTGGGCTGCAAAAGCAGCTTCAAAGAGATGAGTTTTTAGTTTGGATATGAATAGGGCCAGAGTTGGAGCCTGACGCACAGACTCAGAAAGTCTATTCTAGGCATACGGTACAACGGAGTCTGGCGTTGGCAGCGGAAGAGAAAGGCACAGATAGGCGTAATTGGCCTGATGAGCGGAGTTCACGAGGAGGGGGAGAGATAAGAGAGAGGTAGTGAGGAGCTGCAGTGATGCACTTGTAGGTTAGGTGGAGAAGTCTGAACTGCGGGCGGAGGTGGATAGGGAGCCAGTGAAGTTAATGGCATGGGAGTTTATTAAATCACCCTCCATATGAGCAATTTAAGAGCACCTGGCATCTGCATGTTTGTACAAAGCCCTGAGTGATGCCACTCTTTCTTTGAATGTGTTTTCTCGTAAGATGGTTGTGCCCACTGGATGTGTTTGTGCTTTTATATATGTTTTATAAAAGGCCCTGTGCTCTGCAAGCCTTTTAGTAAAATCAGTGTGTTAGTAATGTTAGTGAAACATTACTAGGCAAAAGCCTCCGGAAAAAGAAGTGCCCTGTACTACGTTCAGAAGGTCAGGAGGTCGCGTTCATTATACAGGCCTGTGGTTTAGGATTCAGTCAACACCTCTTTATAAAACAAGAGGTTTGAAAACAATTGGTCAGCAGTACAGAGAGGAAGTGGATATCCAGATGTTGAAGCATACAGCACGGCCATATTCAAAGAAAGTGCTGACCTTTCATCAATCAGTGTAATTTTCACATACAATATCGATAGACAAATGGAGGGATATTCTTTCCACCTCTTTCTGGCCTATGGATGAGATAAAATGCAGGTAACTGGGGGCTTGGACCAACTCTGGAGGCTTTTATTTTGAGAAGGAGAAGTTAGCGTACACTGTTAACAGCACATACTAAAACAAAAACAAAAATGATAAAAACTTAAAAGCCCCCAAATAAAAAGAAATTGGAAAGAAAAACTCCAACACACCCTTTGCATCTGCTTTCTTCAGAAACTGCACAAGGATCAAAACTATAAAAACTGTAGATGAGGGACAGATAACTTCTGCAAAACTTTATGCATGCTTTTAGAAATGGAGCTGAAGGAATTTTAGAGTCGAAAGGGAGACAAAATCAGTAATGAAAGATGAGAGGAAGCACCTGCTTGAAATTGAGAAGGCAGGAGAGGCGAATAACCCGCTGTGTCTTGTAACAAGAGAGAAGACAAGTGCTCCAAAGAGATTTTTGTAAAGAACATTTTTACTTAGCCCTGTATTCACCGCAGGAGGTGGCGAGTGTGGAAATGAATTCAGTTTTAAAAACCAGGCCGTCTTTGTTAAGTTTTTAATATGGTTCTGAGAGTGGAAACTGGACTGCTGCTGTTCGGGCTGGCAGCCGGCTCCTGCAGTCACAGAAGAGACTTTCCCACTACTGACAGTCGACTAGAAATACCACATTAAACATAGCGGAGCTGCGTTTCAGCAGCCTCCATGGGACTGAGTAAAGCCTGCACCGCCCGACTGACCCATGCCCAGTGGCATGGATCAAAGAAGCAAAGAACAAACTTATCAAAAGTATCCGCAGCATAGTGCACAACTCCCTCACCCTCGGGACAATGCCAGAAGCACTAAAGCTTGCAACAATCCGTCCCATCCCAAAGAAGTGCACACTGAATAAAGACAACCCAGCTGCCTTCAGGCCTATATCTAGCCTCCCCCTAATGGCGAAGATAATCGAGAAGACGGTACAACACCAGCTACAGGAACACATCAACAACCATGCCCCACTAGACCAACATCAACACGGGTTCCGCCCAAACCACAGCGTCAAAACTCTTCTGATACACCTCTTTGACAATCTACTCAAAGTGATTGACAATATAAAAAGAGGCATCATAATAATTTTCCTGGACATCACATCAACCTTTGACACAGTAAACCACAACATCCTCATATCAAGACTCCAGCAAATAGGACTACATGGCACCACCTTGAACTGGTTCACCTCCTTCCTCACAAACAGACAGCTTCAAGTCAAATGTGGCCCCAACACCTCCCGACCATTCAAAGCCAAACAGGGAGTACTGCAAGGATCCGCCCTTTCTGCACTGCTATTCAATCTATACACACAGCCCATCTGCGACATCATCAATGAACACAACATACAAATACTCCATCTATGCAGATGACATAATGATATACACACCAATTAACTTGGACAATCCTGACTACACAAAAATAGCAGACTGCCTACAATGAATGACTAGATGGCTACTACAAAACAATTTGAATATAAACCACAACAAAACAGAAGCTCTACTAATGACCAGAAACACCAAACTACACTCCCCATCCACCATCAAACTCAACAATGTCACAATACCCATAAAATAAGAGATAAGCTACTCAGAATCACCCTCGACCTTCAGTCCCAGATCAGCAAAACCATCAGAAATGCATACTTCAAGATGAGAATCATCAGACGCCTCAAGCCAATCCTCTCCTAAGAACACTTCATACTGTCTGCCAAGCCATCATCACACCGATCCTGGACTACTGTAACCAAATTTACCTTGGCCTCACAAAATACACACTCCGACCATTACAGTTGGCGCAGAACACAGCTGCGAGAATAATAACCGGATCCACAAGGCATGACCACATCACCCCCATTATGAACCTCCTACATTGGCTTCCAATAGTCTCGCGCCCGCTACAAAACCATACTGAACCTATTCAAAATCAAACAGGATATCTCAACGGACAGTCTGCAGGCAATCATCAGCTTTGACTCCAGCCTCAGACCCAGAAAGAGAGATACCACGAACACCATCTCAACCCCCAAAGAATTCACCAAAATTAGACAAACCACTTCAAAGAGAACTATATCCCTGGCAGCATCCGCCATTTGGAACTCCCTCCCTGCCAGCTTAAGATCAATGATTGATATTAAGGACTTCCGAAAATCACTCAAAACAACACTCTACACAGAGCATTATGGTGACATTACGTGACTCTAACATTTACGCAGTTTACCTTCCCCGCCCTGCGCCCTACTTGTATATAACCCACTGTAGATAGTTCAAACTTGTATATATTGCACCCCAAATCAAGAAGTACCTACCCACACACCCACAAACACTACCTTCACCACCACTGCATGCCGACACCCCCGCACCTTCACAATTGATTGGTTTGCAGTGTAAACCGTTTTGATCCAAGGATAAAGCGGGGTATAAATCCTTTTAAATAAATAAATGAAGCACGGCAGTGATGCTTTATTTACATATTCCGTGCTGACAGCCCGATAAATGATGCCACTGAACATGTGACCAGGTCGCTGCTGCTCCCTATGTTAGGCCTGATCTTTTGCATAGAAATTATCCCAAATTTTAACGCTCTGCAAATACATTTTCTGCCTGCCATGAACGTCCCCAAATCATTCCTCCTCCTGGTCGCCACAGACGTTCGATGCATAGAAGCTGTAATAGCACAGTGTGTGCAAAATAATTCTGCTTAGAACCAGGCAAGGTCAACCCAACCATTAGGCAAACTAGGCTGTCACCTAGGTCATCAGGTTCTGGGGGGCAGCAAAGAACAGAGCATTCAAGGCTAAACAATAGATTGACAGCCGGGGGAATGGGGCACATAAGGCTTATGGTTTGCTTAGGGCACCAACATCTTGAACCAACTCTGGGGCCAATATTTTTAAAATATGAGGCCCACACTAAATTGCAGTTCTAGCTCAAACATTTCTGGTCATTCTCCTTTTAATAATCCCCTCTCTTGATCCTTTTTACTATCACTTCAGAACTGCTCTTTTTAAAACTTCATTGAGTCCAGCATTGTCCTGAACTCTAAAAGCAATCTCACGCACAACAGTGTTGCCCAAATTACTTCACACTTTCTGGATGTGATCAGTCTATGCTCGTTATGATGACAAAACAAATCAGACCTCCCATATGATAGCAACGGATCTTTCAGGAACCACACGAGGCCAAGGAGGATACAACAGCTAATTTATGTATTTGTATTTATTTATTTAATGTTTCTTTTACACCGCCTTTCAGGTTATCAAGGTGGTTTGCCCAAAACAATAAATGTAGGCATACATAGAACAGTGAGTATAGAATGTAATACACAAACCTAGGTATACGGTGGGTAACCAGTGGGGGGTAAACAATGCAGGTGGTCAACAGGGTTGAGCTATGTACAGCAGGAATCGAAGATTGTATAGAGCTATATACAGAGGAATATCAAGATAGTGGGTGATGGGGTGTCATTAGTGTGAAAGGAGGTTACATTGAAGGGGAGGTACATTGGGAAGGAAGGGCATTATGCATTAGGCGTCAGAGCCCAAATATTCTTGGAATAGAAAGGTCTTTAGTTTTTTATGGAATTCACTGCAGTCTTTGGCGTCTCTTACAGGTACATGGAAGGGAGTTCCAACGTGTGAGACCATATATAGAGAAGGATTTCTGGCAACTTGCTTTGGTGGTTGTTGTCTTGAATGTTGGACTACTAAGCAAGTTCTGGTTATGCTGTCTTCTGGATCTTGTACTATGTGGTTTCTGGATGAGGTTATGATAGAGGCCGAGTGCCAGCCTTTGCTAGAAATTATAGGGGGCAATATTCAAATCTACAGCTGCCATATAATAGGGATGATTTAGCTACTTATCTTTGAGTGGACGCTGATCCATTTATGTTGGACTGCTCCCAAACACAAACTGAATGCCAGATCCCATTTTTTTACTAAATAGAAAAAAATTGGATGACATTAATTTGTACTATATGTCCTAAATTTATGAATTCTCTGGCCCAACATGTTTTATTCAATTAAGTATTTGGAGGTCAGTATCCGATACTAAGCATGAAAGAGCATGCAAATATCAACTTCTGTTTTTACAACCTTACACAGTGCACAGTAAAGCTCTTTTCTTTGTAAAACATTTAGAACTTATAAGAAAAAAAAGAACATAGCCAGAGATGGGGAGGGGGGAGACAGGGATGTTTAAGGGGTTGCCATTCCAACCTACAGTTGCAGGGAAGCATTATCTCTCTTACCCCTCCCCTTCCATCAAATGGTCATCTGCCACATAAAAAGGCCAGGTGCTGTTGATAAAAACTACTCCTGGTTCCATCAGATCTCAGGATGGATTTGCACATTGATAGCTGGTACTGACAAAAGAGACAGCATCTTTGCTTTAGTTTTGGAGTCAAGTATGAAGATGCCCATTCTAGAAAACCGGATTCTTTGAAGACTTAAGATATCCTACAAACAAAAATAATTCAATCCTCCCTCACACTAAATAAACTAAAAAAAAAAAAAAAACAAGAAAAAAGGCTGAAAAAATGTATTAATATTTAAACAACCAGGCTCATACGAGGGGTGAAGATCGGAGGAAGACTCATCAACAACCTTCGTTATGCTGATGATACCACATTACTGGCTGAAAGTGAAGACAATTTGAAACATTTGCTTCTCAAGATCAGGGAATATAGTCTTAAAATGGGTTTGTACTTTAATGTTAAGAAGACAAAGATCCTGACAACTGATAAAATCAATAAGTTCATCATTGATGGAGAAGAAATTGAAATAGTTGACAGCTTTAACTTACTTGGATCAACAATCAATAAAGAATGGATTAGCAGTCAAGAAATCAGATGACGTATTGCTCTTGGTAGAATGGCTATGAAGGACCTAGACAAGATTCTCAAGAGCAGAGATGTCTCTGCATACAAAGAGTCAATTTGTCCAGGCAATGAATACTGTATATATCATGGACTGCCTGAAGAACAAACCAGTCAGTACTAGAGGAGATTAAACCTAAGCGTTCCTTAGGAACTCAGATGACAAGACTTCGACTTTCATACTTTGGACACATCATGCGAAGAGAGAGATCATTGGAGAAAGACATATTGCTTGGCAAGGTAGGTGGTCACCATAAAATAGGAAGGCTGGCAATGAGATGGATTGATACAATGACAGCAGCTATGGATACCACTCTATCAACAATGTAAATAACCTGTAAATAGTTAATCCTACTGTTCTATGTATAAGTTGTTCAAACTGTTAATTATAAACCACCCCTGATGTCTGGAAGGGGCAGTATATAATAACCAAATAAGTAAATAAAAATAAATAAGAAAATGAGCTGCTTGGCTGAAGACCGAGCAAAGTTTAGGTCAACAATCCAGAAGGTCGCCAGGAGTCGACACAGACTCAACGCCACTTAACAACAATATATCATTTATATTATTTTGCATTCATACCAGAAACAAAAACAGTTACAATCTCTAACACCTGGGAACTTGTTTGAAAGGGAGTCTCAGCAATTGGGCAAATAGCAAGCCAGTGACAATTGGAGTGTGGAACACAGAATTGCTACAACATTGTCCACTAATTTCATTCATCGGCTCCCTCAACAACATTTTTTTTTTTTTGTCATTTTTAAATGCATTTAATGAAAAGAAAAATACTACTTAGCTGAATTAGAATCAGTCACTAGGTGAAAGAAACACAGAAGCTGTATGACAGGTTGGTTGATTCGAGTTTCAGGACATGTCAACATCAGCTGAATGAGATAAGTCCTAAAGCTTAACCAACAATAATGGCTATTTAAAGAATAGAAGCAGATGGCACATGAGCACAAGAAGAACATAAGAACATAAGATATTTTTCACTTAGGATGCTTTTCCCTGCAATAGAGAGATAAGAACATAAGACATGCCATACTGGGTCAGGCCAAGGTCCATCAAGCCCAGTATCCTGTTTCCAACAGTGGCCAATCTAGGTCATACGTACCTAGCAGTTTCCCCAGAAGGCACAGGTTCCACAATGCTTGTATTGGGTCAAGCATCGATATCCTGGGTCCCTTCTTAATAATGGTTTATGGACCTTTCCTCCAGGAACTTGTCCAAACCTTTTTTAAGCCCAGCTACACCAACAGCCTTTACTACATCCTCCAGTAACAAATTCCAGAGTTTCATTACATGTTGAGTGAAAAAAATGTTTTCTCTTATTTGTCTTAAATAGTTTACCATGTGGCTTCATTGCATGTCCCCTAGTCTTTCTATATACTGATAACGTAAACAATCGATTTACGTTTACCCATTCCACTCCATTCATTAATTTATAGACCTATCATATCTCCCCTCAGCTGTCTCTTTTCCAGGTTGAAGAGCCTTAACCTTTTTAGCCTCTCTTCATAGGAGTAGCCTTCCATCCCCTTTACCATTTTGATGGCGCTTCTCTTTACCTTTTCTAATAACGCTATATCCTTTTTAAGATATGGCGATCAGAATTGCACATAATATTCAAGATGCGGTCACACCATGGAATGATACAGAGGCATTATAATATCCTTTGTTTTATTTTCCATTCCTTTCCTTATGATACCTAGCATTCTATTTGCTCTCTTGGCCGCCGCTGCACACTGGGCCGAGGGTTTTAACATGTTATCCACGATGATACCTAAATCTTTTTCCTGGGTGGTGGTTCCCAATGTGGAATCTTGCATCATGTAACCATAGTTTGGGTTGTTATTTCTCAGGTGCATAACTTTGCACTTGTCCACATTAAATTTCATCTGCCATTTGGATGCCCAGTCTTCCAATTTATCAAGATTATCTTGCAATTTTCCACAATCCTCTTGTATTTTAACACTTTAAATAGTTTTGTGTCATCTGAAAATTTGATAACCTCACTCGTTATTCCCTTTTCCAGGTCATTAATGAATATGTCAAAAAGCAGCGAACCCAGTACAGATCCCTGGGGTACTGCACTATTCACCTTTTTCCACTGGAAAAATTGGCCATTTAGCCCTACCCTCTGCTTTCTATCTTTTAACCAGTTCCTGATCCACAATAGTACACTGCCTCCTATCCCATGACTCTTTAGTTTTGCCAAAAGCCTCTGATGATGGACCTTGTCAAAGGCTTTCTGAAAGTCCAGATACACTATATCAACTGACTCACCTTTGTCTACCTGTTTATTCACACCTTCAAAAAAACATAACAGATTAGTAAGACAAGATCTTCCTTGTCTAAAGCCATGTTGGCTGTATCCCATTAGGCCATGATTATCTACATGCTGATTAATTTTGTTCTTTATGATAGTACCAGGAAAAATGGTAGAAACTAACGTCAAGCTCATCGCTCTGTAGTTTCCCAGATCACCCTTGGAACCCTTTTTAAAAATGGGCGTTACATTGGCGATCCTCCAATCTTCAGGTATTACAGATGATTTTAATGATAGTTCACAGATTACTAATAGCAGGTCTGCAATCTCATATTTTAGTTCTTTCAACATCCTTGGATGTATACCATCCGGTCCAGGTGATTTGCTACTCTTCAGTTTATCAAATAGTTGTAATACATCTTCCCGATGTAGCGATATTTCTTACAATTCTTTTGCAGTATCAACTTTAAATACCACTTCAGTCATGGGTAACATCCCTACATTTTCCCCAGTTAAGACCAAAGCAAAAATTCATTCAGTCTCTCCGCTATAGCCGTGTCCCCTCTTACTGCCCCTTTTACCCCTCTATCACAGGGCCGGCCCGTCCATCGAGCAAGAATGTTTTTTGCACAGGGCCCCGCGTTTCATGGGGCACCGCGCAAAAAACATTCTGCATCAGCCCAGCTAGCTTTAAAAAACACAATCCGGCTGCTGCTGTCGCTGCCGCTGTGGCAGTGGCAGAATCAAGCCTGGGCTATGGGGGGGGCTAAGATTGGAAGTGGGCTGATGGGGGGGTTAGGACTGGTAATGGGCTATGGGGGGACTAAGACTGGAAGTGGGCTGATGGGGGAGGTTAGGACTGGTAATTGGCTATGGTTGGGCTAAGACTGGAAGTGGGCTGATGGGGGAGTTAGGACTAGTAATGGGCTATGGGGGGCTAGGACTGGAAATGGGCTGATGGGAGGTTAGGACTGGAGGTGGGCTGATGGGGGGGATTAGGACTGAAATGGGCTATGGGGGGAGCTAAGACGAAGTGGGCTGATGGAGGGGTTAGGACTAGTAATGGGCTATGGGGGGGCTAGGACTGGAAATGGGCTGATGGGGGGTTAGGATTGGAGGTGGGCTGATGGGGGGGATAGGACTGGTAATGGGCTATAGGGGAGCTAAGACTGGAAGAGGGCTGATGGGGGAGGTTAGGATGTAATGGGCTATGGGGGAGCTAAGACTGGAAGTGGGCTGATGGGGGGTTAGGACTGGTAATGGGCTATGGGGGGGCTAGGACTGGTAATGGGCTATGGGGGGCTAGAACTGATAATGGGCTGCGGGGTTGCTTGAACTGGAAATGGGCTGAGTGAAAGGTGGGACTTGAACTGCAAATAGTTGATGGGGACAGGGGCTTGGAATAGAAAAGGGCTGAGTGGAGGGGAGCTAGGATTTGACATGAGCTGATGGTGGGGCTAGGAAAGGACTAGAAATGGGATTATGGGGGGCTGGGATTGGAAATGAGCTGATGGAGGGACTCGGATAGGACTGGAAATGGGCTGATGGTGTGGCTAAGAAAGGATTGGAAATGGGCTGATGGGGGCCTAGGACTAGAAATGGGCTGATGCGGGGACTAGAAGGGAGTGGATGTTGGGGGAGGATTAGAATGGGATGGAGCTGGGAGAGTGAAATGGAGAGGGGAAAAATATTTTTTGTGGGAGGGAAGACAAATCTACAACTGGCCGGATATTGGGAGAATAAGTGGGGATTGAGGATGGAGGGGTAAAATTTGAGTGGATGAAATAGGAATGAGGAAAGAGCAAAAGGAGAAAGATTAGTATGTTAAAGCAGATGTAGAGAGAGAATGGAAAAAAAAAACGAGAAGAGAGAAGAAAAGGATAAATGGACAGCAGATGATGGAGAGTTAACAGAAGACACGAAGAAACCAGAAGAAAGTGGCTGGAGCAATTGCAACTGAAAAAAAATGCACAAAAGGTAGAAAAATCTCTCTTTATTTTGAATTTATTAACTGGAATATGTCAGTTCTGGGAAATGTGCATCATTAACGTCTGTACTTTGTTTAGTACAAGAGGAAATTAATTTATAGTTTTATTTCTGCAGTGTTGTTGTACATTCCAAGTTTGGCTTTTGGGGTTCCCAGTTTAATTGTCTTCCTGTTTCTAAATTGTGAATCCTTGTTTGGTGATGGTCTATGTTCTGCATGTGTAACTGAGCTGAGGTATTCTGTTTATGTAATTCCTATTTGACATTGCCACTTGTTCTCTTTCCCCAGTAGGTCATGTATTGTTATTCTCTGAAATGTATTGGTTTAATATTTGCAGTGTTACCTTTTGATAGGTAGAGTCTGGTGCTTTGTGAGTCCTGGTAGTGCTGTTATGATATGGCGAGTTTGCTATGGGTTCTAAATGGGCAGTGTTTGTAGTAGTTCCTAATGTGCCTTGCGGTTGGCACTGGATTATAGTAATGTAGAAATCTTTTAGTCTTTTTTATCCATACAGTCATTAAGAGGCATGTTTACTAAAAGTTAGTGCATGGTAACATTATGCAAATATTTATGCAAATGAGGCTGACACCGTCTCTCCGCACATGGCCCCGCACCCCCCTTGGGCCGCCCCTGCTCTATCATCTAATGGTCCAACTGACACTCTCACAGGTTTTTTGCTACGAATGTACTTGAAGAAGCCTTTATTACGCGTTTTTAATTCCGTAGCACTTTTCTTCTCAAATTCTCTCTTTGCCTGCTTTATCAATGCCTTGCATTTAAGTTGCCAGTGCTTGTGCTGTTTCAAGTTTTCGTCAAACCATAACCAATATCATCACAGAATGGTAAGCCACTCCATTGCTTCATTCAATCCCATTAGTTGAAACGTGTTGAGAGAATATCCACCTTTGTTTCAGGCGGGCCTAAGATATATGGGGGGATGGACTTGTCGGAAAGTGAAGATACGCCTGATTGAATATCGGCCTCACTTAGCCAACGCTGTTGTTAACAGCTCCACTAGTGCAACACTGTTTGGTTTCTAGACATGAATGGGAGCATTTACATTGGTTAATCATCAATGGTATTCCAGATCTGCGGATAGGGGATTTGGAGAAACGTTTAGCCTACCTGGAACAAAGGTGGAACATCTCTCTTAACACGTTGCAACCAATGGGATTGAATGAAGCAGTGGAGTAGCTTACCCTTCTGTGATTCTATTGGTTATGGTTTTCTCATGTGCCGTCCTCCTCTTTTCCTTAAATAGCCATGAGTGTTGGTTAAGTTCTTGGGCTTGATATCTCATTCAGCTGATGTTGGCATGTCCTAAAACAGCCCAAAAATAAGCAGGCGAAACTCGAGTCGACCATAACCTACCACACAGCTTCTGTGTTTCTTTCACTTAGTGATTGATTCTAATTCAGCTAAGTAGTCTTTTGTTTTCATTTATTGCATTTTAAAATGGTAAGAAATGAAAACTGATATTGAAGGAGCCGATGAATGAAATGAGTGGGCGATGTTGTAGTGTTTCCCATGTTTGGCATTCCAGTTGCCACTGGCTTGCTATTTGCCCAACTGTTGAGGCTCCCTTTTAAACAAGTTCCCAGGTGTTAGAGATTGAAACAGTTTTTGTTTCTGGTATGAATTAAAAAGAATATAAATATACGCAGTGGCCCAAAAGAAGTGAGAACATCTTGTAAATTAAAAGCTTAAATAGAGTACTTATTTACCTTTTTTAGCTATATAATGTCTTTATTTCGACAATTTCCGGTCGCCATCTTTTTTTAAAAATTTGTCAATCGTTTACATCTGTCTTTTTGAATTTTTAAATAACTTATATGCTACGAGATGTTCTCACTTTTATACAGGGTTGCCCAAAAAAGTGAGAGCATCCCATAGCATATATCATTTTTTTGTATGAGCCTGGTTGTTTAAATATTATTATATTTGTTCAGCCCTTTCTCTTGTTTTTTTGAGTTTAAGATTTGAGAGCATCAGCAACAGTTTCAACTTGAACTGCCTTTGGTATAAGTCTCTGAGCCCCAGCGACGGCAGGGAGCTGAAGCAAGATTAGCAGTCAACGATGATGGTGAGAGAATTCTATCTGCATAACCTCCAGGCGAGAGTTGAACAGCCTACTTGTTTCACCATGTGTAGAAGATGACACTACATGCTTCTGAGAGCTCCAACATCATTTGACTGGGAGTGCAGCAAGGAGCCCTGCTCCAGCACCCAGACATCATCTCTGCCACCTTCCTTTTCTGAGCCCACCACAAGAAGTCTAGAGAAGCACTGATCCACTGACTGTACATCATCTCCCTCACCTTCCAGGTCTAAGCCGACCACAGAGGTAAAGCAAAATCCCCTGCACCCCTTTCCCAAGACCATCTTCTCCACCTTCCGGCTCTGAGCCCAACACACACAGGACCACAGAGTGAGAGTCATAGATCTTCTGATAGCTTTGTGTATGTTTGATATATGCTACTGTAGTTTTTAATAAAATGTTGATTGTTAGTTCTGCTACCCTATAAACCGCTCTCGGTCCTTTTTGGAGGAAGGTGGCATATTAATCAAAAAAGTCTAATGCTAGCAGCCAGTTGATTAAATTTTGCCTTTAATGGTCCTTTTCACACTTACATTTCAATGCACAAGCAATTTCTAAATCCAAAATAAGCACCTGTGCCAATGGAGCTGAATGTTTTTTGAAAATTAAATAAATATGCACCTGAAAAATTCATGGCAGAGGATCCTGGTTGCTAATCTTTGGGTGTCAGGGCAGCCTTTCTGATGGGACATTAAAAGGTAGGCTTTCAACTGTGCTCCATGTCTTACTTCAAAGGCCTCTAGGCTGTCCGTCATACCTCCAACATGCTTTGTGGCAACTATAGTATCGTATGCAAGAATAATTTGCCTATTTTGAAACTGCCATCTGATATACCGTGGTAATGTAAGGAATCCTGTACAAGCTTGATAACAGAATAAAAAGATAAGATTTCAGTGCCATAGATTACATTGTATCAATTAAGTTTCAACGGCCATTCTTCAATCAACAGCACTCTGCAGTTCCATTGTTTAACGTATCCACTCTTGTAACTGCACAAATTCTGAAGGATGACCTTGAGTCACACAGGGACAGCTCTGTCACTCAGCTCTGCGGCCCATCCAAACAGAAAACAATCTATATTTCTATGTCCCCACAAGATAAACAGCAATTCCTCTTGGTCACAAAGCATTAGAGTTCAACAGATCCCCAAATATTAGGGCTGCCATAAATAAAAGCCACAACCCTTGCTCTGCAAGCCAGACAAAACCACTAATGAATGAGGCTCGATTCACTCTAAAACCGTAACCTGCTGAAATAAAATATATCTCAGCCTCCGTTAGCTAAATGTGCTGTACAGGCTCCTAGTATGGCATAAATCTATTTACATAGCTTTTTAGCTGGCTCTTGCAGTATTTAAGGAGTAATTTCATCAGCCCAAAAAGCTGTATTTTACAAACAAAAACAAGTGCTGAAAAATGTATGAGGGTATATGGTTATGGTCAACATTATTGGCACTCTTGCAGTTCAACCCCTTCACGTCCAATATCTTCTGAAAAAAAAGTGGCCAGTGAAATGGCTTTGAACTATATATGCACACATTTGACACATAAAAGAATCAAATAAAACAAGACCAAGAAAAAAGGAAATAGTAGGAAATAGTATAAAAACTGGGACATTGCCATGAGATGATTATTGCTACACTTATAAACAATTCAAATCAGTTTGAACAGAAGAACCACATTCTCATTGTATTAAATTAGATTTACCTGCAGCAGTCCAAGGGAGCAATATAGTATAGGGGGTGAAGTACTTTTGTCCACTAAAGAAGAGTGGGAGCTAGGCATGGTTGTGTCTGATGATCTTAAAGCAGCTAAACAGGTAGAAAAGGCGACGGCAAAAGCTAGAAGGATGCTTGGCTGCATACGCAGAGGAATGGTCAGCAGAAGAAAGGAGGTGATAATGCCTCTGTATAAGTCTTTGGTGCGACCTCATTTGGAGTATAGTGTGCAATTCTGGAGACCTCACCTTCAAAAGGATATAAACAGGATGGAGTCGGTGCAGAGGGTGGCTACTAAAATGATTAGTGGTCTTCATTATAAAGCATATGAGGACAGACTTAAGGATCTTAATATGTACACCTTAGAGGAAAGGCGGGATAGAGGTGATATGATTGAGATGTTTAAATACCTCCAGGGCATAAATATAGAGGGGGAGACCCTCTTTCAATTGAAATCAAGTTCTGCTATGAGGGGACATAGGATGAGGGTGAAAGGGGATAGATTCAGGAGTGATATGCGGAAATATTTCTTTATGGAAAGAGTGGTGGATCCATGGAATAGTCTCCCAGTGGAGGTGATAGAGATGAGGACAGTATCTGAATTAAAAAAAGGATGGGACAAACACAGAGGATCTCTTAAGGAAAAAAGGGACTGTTATAGTTGTTGATATGGAAGGAGAGACTAGATAGGCCATGTGGTCTCTTTCTGTCATCATTTTTCTATGTTTCTACCTGTGATCAATTTTCAGTACTCACAAGACTTGAATCAAACTGTACTATAGAACCTCTATGGATAAGAATCCCATGTCAAAAAGTGAAGGCAATGGCAGTGGGGGTGTACTACCGACCGCCTGGCTAAAACAAACAAATGGATGATGAAATACTCAAAGAAATCAGGGAAGCTAGCAAAAGTTATAGCACCGTAATAATAATGGGTGATTTCAATTAGCCCAGTATCGACTGGGTAAGTGTCACGGCAGGACATGCTAAGGAGATAATGCTTCTTGGAGCAGCTGGTTCATGAACCAGCAAGAAGGGAAGCTATTTTGGACTTACTCCTTAATGGAATACATGATCTGGTGCAAGAGATAAGGATGTTGGGTCCACTTAGCAATAGTGATCGCATTTGATTTAATAAATGGAGGAAGGACAGCAAGAAAATCCACAGTACTACCTTTTAACTTTCATAAAGGAGACTATGATAAAATGAGGAAATTAGTTAAGAATAAACTAAAAGGAGCAGTTGCAAAGGTTAAAGATTTACATTAGGCATATGCATTGTTTAAAAATACTATCTTGGAAGCCCAGACCAGAGGTATTCCTCATTTTAAGAAAAGTGAAAGGAAGGCTAAAATACTGCTAGCATGATTTAAAGATGAGGTCAGAGAGGCTGTTATAGCAAAAAAAAAGCATCTTTAAGGAAAAGGAAAAAGGAACTAAATGACAAAAACTGGAAAAAACATAAGCACTGGCAAGTCAAATGCAAGGCATTGATAAGGCCTACAAAGAGAGAATTTGAAAAACAGCTTACTGTGGAAGCAAAAATGCTTGATGAAAATTTTTCCAAATACATTTGTAATAAAAAACCGAGAATCTCAGCTGGACCATTGGATGACAGAGGGATAAAAGGGGTGCTGAGGGAGTGACAAGGCCATAGCAGAGAGATTGCATGAATTCTTTGCTTTGGTGTTTACTGAGGAAGATGTATGGAAGTTACCCATGCCTGAAATGGTATTTAAAGGTGATGCATTGGAATAATTGAAAGAAATATCGATAAACCAGAAGGTGTATTACAACTATTTAAAAAACTGAAGAGTAGTAAATCACCTGGATTGGATGGCATACATCCAAGGGTGTTGAAAGAACTGAAATATGAGATTGCAGACCTACTAATAGTAATCTGTGATCTATCATTAAAATCATATGTAGTACCTGAAGACTGGGCAAAAAGGGTTCAAAGGGTGATCTGATAAACTACAGACTGATGACCAAAATGGTAGAATCCGTTATAAACAAAAAAATGACTGAACATCTAGCTAGTCATGATTTAATGGGAGAAAGCTAACATTGATTTAGCCAAGGGAAGTCTTATCAGACTATTTTTTTTGAAGGTATGAATAAACAGGTAGACAATTGTGAGACGGTTGATATAGTGTATCTGGATTTTCAGAAAGCCTTTGACAAGGTCCTCCATGAGAGACACTTGGTGAAATTAAAGTCATGGGATAGGAGGCTGTGTACGGTTATGGATAAGAAACTGGTTAAAAGCTAGAAAGCAGAGGGTAGGACTAAATGGCCAATTTTCTGAATGGCGAAAAGTGAATAGTGAAGTACCCCAGCGATCGCTGCTGGGTCCGCTGCTTTTTAACAAAAGACTTGGAAATGGGAATAATGAGTGAAGTGATCAAACTTGCAGATGACACAAAATTATTCAAAGTTGCTAAACCCAAGAGGATTGTGAAAAATTGCAAGAGAATCTTGATAAACTGGAAGACTGGATGTTCAAATGGCAGATGAAATTTAATATGAGCAAGTGCAAAGTTATACACCTAGGAAAGAACAACCCAAACTATGGTTACATGATGCAAGGTTCCATATTAGGAGCCACCACCCAGGAAGAAGATTTAGGTGTCATCACTGATAACTCGTTGAAACCCTCCACCCAGTGTGCAGCGGCGGCCAAGAAAGCAAATAGAATGCTAGGAATCATAAGGAAAGGAATGGAGAATAAAACCAAGAATATTATAATGTATTCTGTATTTTCTGTTCTATGTAACCGAGCATGTACAAGTTTGTACTACTTACATTTGTTGTTCTCTGTAAACCGCAATTGATCATTGCAAATTGCGGTATAAAAATTTTAGTTAAATAAATAAATAAAAATAATGCCTCTTTATCTTTCCATGGTGCACCTGTACCTTGAGTATTGTGTGTAATTCTGGTGGCCGGATCTTATAAAAGATATAGCGGAATTAGAAAAGGTACAGAGAAGAGCCACCAAAATGGTAAAGGGGATAAGATACCCCTATGAGGAAAGGCTTAAAAAGTTAGGGCTCTTCAACTTGGAAAAGACAGCTGAGGGGAGATATGAAAGAGGTCTATAAATTACTGAATGGAGTGGAACGGGTAAATGTAGATCGTTTGTTTATGCCATCAAAAAGTAGAAGGACTAGGGTACACACAATGACGCTACAATTTAACCAATTTAAAACTAATAAGAGAACATATTTTTTCTCTTGACACATAATCAAACTCTGGAATTCATTACCAGAGGATGTAGTAAAATATGTTAGTGTAGCTGGGTAAAAAAAAATGTTTGGACAAGTTCCTGGAGGAAAAGTTCATAAACCATTAATAAAGAAGACCTGGGAAGTCCACTGCTTGCCCTGGGACAAGCATTGTGGAACCTGTGTGTCATTTTGGGAACCTGCTAGGTAACATAGTAACATAGTATATCACGGCAGATAAAGATCAGTATGGTCTATCTAGTCTGCCCAGCAAGGCGGCAAGAGTAGGTGCACTTGCTGCTCCGTGCAGGTCACCCCATCCCATGCCTTTGTTTAGGGGTGTATCCACTGCTCCATGTAGGTCACCCCTATTTGTTCAGATATAAGAGATAGTTATGTTTATTTTGATTTTATCCTGTTTCTATAAAGGGATCCACTGTGTTTGTCCCATGCCATTTTGAATTCTGTCACTGTGTTTGTCCCCACCACCTCCATCGGGAGGGCATTCCAAGCATCCTCCACCCTTTCAGTGAAAAAGTATTTCCTGACATTGCCTTTCAGTTTACCCCCTTGCAGCTTCATGTTATCTCCTCTAGTTTTACAGCTTCCACATCTTTGGAAGAGGTTTGTTTGAATCATATCTCCCCTGTCCCTCCTCTCTTCCAGAGTGTACATATTTAGGTCTTCAAGTCTCTTCTCATTAGTCTTCTGACACAGGCTCCAAATCATTTTGGTCGCATTCCTTTGAACCACTTCCAGCCTTTGTATATCCTTTGCGAGATACGGTCTCCAAAACTGAACACAATATTCCAAGTGAGGCTTCACCCGCGACTTATGTACTGGCATTAGTACCTCTTCCTTTCTGCTGGTAATTCCTCTCTATATGTAACACAGCATCCTTCTGGCTTTTGCCACCGCCTTGTCACACTGTTTTGCCACCTTGAGATTATCAGAAATAATCACACCAAGATCTTTCTCCTGGTCCATGCACATCAATCTCTTGCCCCTATTGCATACAATTCCCTTGGCTTTTCGCATCCAAAGTGCATGACACTGCACTTCTTCACATTAAATCTTAACTGCCAAGCATTAGACCATTCTTCCAGCTTTTGTAGATCTTTCCTCATGTTCCCCACTCCCTGAGGGGAGTCCACTCTGTTGTAAATTTTGGTGTCATCTGCAAAAAGACAGACTTTTCCATTCAGCCCTTCGGCAATATTTATTTATTTAACAGGTTTTATATACTGCTTTATCATTTCAATCAAAGCAGTTTACATTGAAACTTAAACTTGGTAATGTACATTAAACAGGGGCATTGATAACTTGGATTTTTCTGAGGCAATGGAGGGTTAAGTGACTTGCCCAAGGGCACGAGGAGTGCTAGTGGGAATCAAACCCTGGTCTCTGGGCTCCCAAGCCAGTATTAACCATTAGGCTACTCCTCCACTATATCACTCAGAAATATATTGAACAGTACCGGTCCCAAGACAGAACTCTGGGGCACACCGCTAATCACCTTCCTTTCATCCGAGTGAGTTACGTTTACCGTCACCCTCTGTCATCTGTCAGTCAGCCAATTTCTGATCCAGTTCACTATCTTGGGACCCATCCCCAAGCTGTTGAGTTTATTGATAAGCCTCCTATGAGGAATAGTGTCAAAGGCTTTGCTGAAATTTAGGTAGATCACATCCATCGCATGCCCTTGATCTAGTTCTCTGGTCACCCAGTCAAAGAACTCAATCAGATTTGTTTGGCAGGATCGTCCTTTGGTAAAACCATGTTGCCTCAGATCATGCAACTTGTTGGTTTCGAGGAAGTCCATTATTCACTCTTTCAGGAGTGCCTCCATTACTTTTCCCGCCACCGAGGTAAGGCTTACTGGCCTGTAGTTTATCATTTCTTCCCTATTACCACTTTTGTGGAGAGATATCACATCAGCCCTTCTCCAGTCCTGTGGAACTTCTCTTGTCTCCAAGGATCTATTAAAAACATCCTTTAAAGGCCCTGCAAGAACCTCTCTGAGCTCTTTCAGTATCCTGGGCTGTATCCCATCTGGTTCCATAGACTTGTCCACTTTCAGTTTTGCAAGCTGTTCTAACACATCATCTTTTGTGAATGGTATAATAGTTATTCCATTCCCATTTGTATATTTGTCAATCACAGGTGGTCTTTCTCCCGGATTTTCTCTAGTGAAAACAGAGCAGAAGTATATGTTTAGCATTGTCGCTTTTTCAGTGTCACTTTCCACGAATCTGTTCCCAGCACTTTTGAGTCCTGCAATTCCACCTCTGATTTTCCTCCTCTCCTGAATATACCTGAAAAAAGTCTTGTTGCCACACTTCACATCTTTATCCATCTTTTCTTCTGCCTTTGATTTTGCTATCCTTATTTCTCATTTTGTCTCTTTTAGCTTGATTTTGTATTCTTTTCTGTGTTTTTCTGTTTGCGAGCTTCTGAATTTTGTGAAAGCTGTGGGTTTTTTGCCTTTATTTGTGCAGCCACTTCTTTGGAGAACCAAATAGGTTTCCTTTTCTTCTTGCTTTTATTTACTTTCCTTACTTATGTATCTGTTGCACCTTTTATTGCTTTCTTTACTTTAGCTCATTGCAGTTCTACTTCCCTTTTTTCCCTTCCTAGAGTGGTTAGAACACTGGCTTGGTACCCAAGCAACCAGGGTTCAATTCCCACTAGCACTCCTTGTGGCCTTGGGCAAGTCACTTAACCCTCCATTGCCTTGGAAGAAAGGCCTGGCAATCTACTTCCGGTGACACTGCCAAGAAAACCCAGGAGCTTCAGGGTCGCTAGGAGTCAGGATTGACTCGAAGGCACACATTGCATATCCCTTCCCACCCTGCCAACTCCTCCTTTAGTTACTTGGCCATTTCTTACCCATACTTCTGATTAATTTTTTTACTTGGAGGAAAAAGACCTCAGAAGGTGTCTTTCGGTATGTTTCTCATACCTTAAAGGCACTAAACACAACAGTCTCCACTCCAAGACCCTTATGGGTCCTAAAAAGCCCTGTCCAGATGAATATTGGGCCCTAAGTTCTGGAATGCAGGTTGAGAGGTTGGCGTATCAATGCACAGCAAGGGGAAGGAAGAAAAACAGGAGACCCTTGACATGGAGGTGGAGGGAGACTGAGAAGACAATGGACATGTGAAGGGGTAGACAGTAGGTGACAGAGGGGTGGATGTTGGACATGGGAGGGAACATATTGAGACAGAGGGGTGATGCATGAGATGGTGGGGGGGACAACAACATAGCGAGGCAGATAAAATATCCATTTAACGTGATCATCACCAGCACAACTCCATATTCCTCTTCGTCTCTCCGGGCCAGTCCAGGTACAGTTGGGTAGTCAATCCCTTCTAGCAGCTGAGGACTGAATGTTGAAACTTTTACTGGCAGTTGCTATAGCTCCCTCTGGTGTCCAAAAGTCAGTCTTCAGTCCTCAGCAGCTAGAGAGGACGTATCTCTGGCAGGCTCCCAGGAGAGACGGATTTGAACCTTGCTCACTGGCTCTGGCAGGGCTACATAGCAGGAAGGCTCCCTTATTCCGTCACAGGAGTGGCAGTAAGTGGAAGTGCAGTACAGCGATCCTCGGTTACTTTTTGTTTGTTGTTTTTGCTTTTGACTAACCGGGGCAGAGCCTGCTTCCGGAGGATCCGCTAGTACATGAGGGGGTGGGTAGGTGCTGGGAGCCCCAGTATCCTCTTCCCGCCGCTGTTCCCTTCGTCTCAGTGCTTTGCTAGCAGCTGGCGATTAGAGACAAAAGCCTTGTGGGTTGTGTTCAAGGTAAGCTGTGGTCTTCTTCCTGTTCCCTGGGTTTGATCCTGGTGTGGCAACTAATTTTTTGTGTGAAAGGTTGGTTCTCGGGTCGGTGTTTGTTTGTCGGTTTTTAGACCGGCGGGTGAGGCGGGAGCGCCATTTTATTTTCACCGGTATTTTTGAGCGGCAATCTGCGTCGGGCATTGCTGTTTATAGTATTCGTTTATTTTGGTTTATTTTGGGTTTCTGTCGACCCGGGATGGCAGGTTCAGGATCTGGAGAGCTGTTTGGGGAGCGGCTTTCGGTTCCATTGCTCGAAGCAGGATCAGCAGCCGCGATTCCCTCAGAGCCGGCTGATTCTCCCACGCTTTTGCAACGTGCAGGGAGGCAGAGCTCTAAGTCACATAAGACTCCTGCGAAGGCAGAGACTAGTAAATCTTCGTCCCCTGAGGCCCTTGGTTCGTTAGATTTCCTATGTTTTACATGGACCAGTCGATGTATAAAAGAAAAGCTGCTCGCCTTTTTTAACACTGGTATAATAATGGTATAGGCTCTGCCTTCCTCCTGTTCACTCTTCTCTCCAGTGACACAATAAGAAGCAAATATTGGGGCTCCCCTAAACCCTGCAATTCCTCTCTTGTCTCTTACTGAGCATATCTAGTGGTCTGTTGAGGGCAGGAGAAATCCCTAGTCTCTCCTGCTCCCTAGTGTGGTACATGGGAGAACACCACTAGGGGGGTCAGGTGATGCCTGTTTGGACAAATGGCACTGCATTAATAGGAGCTACTTGAAATTTCCCCTGCTTCCATTAACTTGTGGGTGCATTGAACTGCAACCCCTTCCTGTCTGAGAGGCCTCATTGTCTGTATTTCCCTTGTAGCACAGCTTCATGGATATAAACACCGCTACTTTCAGGTTTCATTTGTGCAGTTTCTGGTTCCAGGTTGCACCAACTTACCAGAAAGATCATTGGCTCCTTGTTTCAGTCACTCCACCCCTCCCAACTTCCATTCTCTTAGTCCAGACCATGATTTGTTCGGATCCAAAAGTTTACTGGAAGTTGTTAAGAGTCACACAATAGTAGCAATTGTCTGCATGATAAACAAATATGACGAACGCAGACACTTTTCCTTCTGCTGGGACTTTCCCTGAGTCAGGGAGCTCCTCCTCTTCAGTCCCTGTTGAATCCAGATGTCATCACAGGCACTGCACTCCCGTAGAGCCTAGCCCTCCTTGTTTCAATTCTAAGAGATGTCCACTTGTTACTCTTCTTCCCTTTCTCCAGGATCAGTGGTACTTCTTTCCTTTTGGATATGTAGAGGCTTCCTCCTGTGGTGTGGCTCCTTAACACTAGCGTAGTGTCCTACTCTGTCCTTGCCGCTACTCTTCTTTTGGGTCTTTGGCTCGGTTAGCCAGAGATCCCATTTCCTCCCTTGTGGCACCCTGGCTGTTAGAGCCAGGAGGCACCAGCCACTGTGGTATAGTGCCTTAGCCAGCCAAACACAGGAAACTCCCTTTAGGCTTGGCCATTATGCTCGTCAGGTTTCCTTCCAGTCTCCTCCCACGATTACTTCACCGGTCAGGAGGACCCTCCCATGTTCCGGAAACACTGGCTGAAGTTATTAATTTTAGTGGAATCACTAAAGTTCTCTGCAGATACACACAGCAGAGCCTTAGGGATCTCTACGTAACTTCCTAGGTAAAGGGTGCATTGAAAATATTAACAGCATCCGCATCGGTCTTTTTGTATATCACTGAAGGGCTTTGCATGTATTTGTATGCAATGCAATTCACTGCTTTTTCCCTCACATTGGGGTAATTTTATAAGGAGGTGCCTTTGTGTTGTCCCCCTGCATTCCGCGCTCAAAGAGGCAGGTGATCGGGGAAACGCTACAACATTTGTTGCGGTTGCGGACCGTGCAGCCGGATCCACTAGACCAGTACAGGTTAGGTTGATTCTCGATTTACATGTTGTGCCCACAAGAAAGTAGGGTCGTTTCGTCCGATTCTGGATCTCCAGCAGATGAGCCGTTGCTTATGGGTTCCGCACTTTCGGTTGGAGACCCTGCGGTCGGTTATTCGTGCAGTGAAGCAAGGAGAGTGGCTGTCTTCCATGGGTCTCGCGGAAGCTTACCTGCACATTCCGATACGACTGGACCATCGGTACTTTCTGTGTCTTGCAGTTCCCATGGGGCATTTTCGGTTTCAGGCGTTACCATTCGGTCTGGCGACCGCGCCGCACCCCTTCACCAAGGTGACGGTGGTGGTGGCGGCGGCTCTTCGCAAGGAAGGTGTTCAGATTCATCCCTACCTGGATGATTGGCGGATCCGGGCAGGTTCTCAGGCGGAGTCGGCCGCTACGGTGGCTCGGGTCCTGCAGTTTCTGCACCGCCTCGGTTGGGTCATTATCCGGGCAAAGCGTCAGTTGCTTCCGGTGCAACAGTTGCTGTTCCTTGGAGCTTTGTTCGACACAAGCTGCGGAAGGGTTCTTCTGCCGCCAGTCAGGGTACCAATGCTGATAGCTCAAGGAACGGCTTTCCTCCTCCTGCTGGCGCTAACAGCTTGGACATACTTCCAGGGTTGGGTTCGATGGCAGCGGTCTTGGACCTGTACCCTGGGCCAGAGCTCACATGCGTCCGCTGCAGCACACCTTACTCTCCAGATGGTCTCCTCAGGTTCATCCCCTCACTCAACGGCTGCGGTGTCCGATGGACGTCCGCGTCAGTCTGCGGTGGTGGCAGTTCCAGCGCGTCTTCAGACAGGGGTTCCTCTGGAGGATCCGGAGTGGGTTCTGGTCATGACGGATGCCAGCCTCTCAGGTTGGGAGGCTCATTGTCTATCCCGATTAGCGCACGGCTGTTGGTCAGTGGATGTGAGCACCTTGTTGATCAATCGCGTGGAGCTGCGAGCGGTTCGTTTAGCGCTCCTGCATTTCTCGTAGCTTCTCGGAGGGCAAGCGGTTCAGGTGTTCTCCGTCCATCTAGTGACTGTGGCCTACCTCAACAAGCAAGAGAGTCCCGTTCTGTTTCAGTGGGTGGAGTTGCCTCTTCGTGCACTGTTGGTAGCGCATGTGGCAGGGAAGGACGATGTGCAGGCCGATTTCTAGGTCATTATCATCTGGATCCCAGAGAATGGGAGCTGATCTGGGCAATTTTTCACGAGATCACATTGCCTTGGGGTCAGCCGGTAGTGGACTTTTGGCGACTCTGGACATTACCATGGCGTTCCGATTTTTCAGCATGCGCAGGGAGCACATGTCGGAGGGCCTAGACCTGGGGTCACCAACCTCCAGAGGGCCGCGGGCCACACAGCCGACTACCGGGAGCCTCGCGGGCCGCACCCCCCTTCTCCCCGCCCCCGCAAAAAAAAACAACAAACGCAAAATTATGAAAACAATGGCTGATCACCTTTATTGAATTTAATGAGATGGCTGATGATTCATGCTAGCAGACAAACGCTTAAAGTCCGGCTTCACAGATGACACTGACAGGAGAAGGGACGCTTGCAGGTGGTCGTCGGTGAGCTGCGAGCGCATGGATACAATGGCGGGAATCCTTGGCGGGCCGCACGTAATGTTAACCGGGGTAGAGCCTCGCGGGCCGCATGAAGGGACCTCGTGGGCCGCATGCGGCCCGTGGGCCGCAGGTTGGTGACCCCTGGCCTAGACGGTCTGGTTCAGCCCTGGCCGACGGAACAGTTTCTTTATGTATTTCCTCCTTGGCCATTGCTAGGGGGGGTCCTCCGGAGGATATCAAGTCACAAAGGCAAGGTAATTCTCATTGCTCTGGATTAGCCCCGTCGTCCCTGGTATGCGGATCTGGTGCGTTTGCTGATTGCTCCTCCTTGGTGGTTGCCCTCGCGAATCCACCTCTTGGCTCAAGGTCCGGTTTTGATGCCGCAGGTGGATCGATTCTTGCTTACGACTTGGCTCTTCAGAGGGATTGATGGCGGCGCAGAGGGTACTCGGCTTCTGTGTTCGCTGCTATGTTAAGGTCCCGGAGGCAATCGACATCCTTAGCGGTTATTCGCCTATGGTGTTTTTTTTGAGGCGTAGGCTAGAGACAGAGGGGTTTCGCCCCGTTCCGCCGGCTTACTGGAGGTTCTAGCATTTCTTCGGAGTGATCTGAAAAGAGGTCTCACCTTACACACTCTCAAGGTGCACTTAGCCGCTCTTGCTTGTTTTTTCGGGGTAGAGTGCGGGGCTTTCGCTCTCATCACACCCGGATGTGCAGAAATTCCTTTGGGCGGCTAGGCATATCCGTCCGCCTCTTCGACTCGTGGTGCCTCCGTGGGATTAGCATTTGGTTCTCGAGGCCTTGTCAGGGCCACCATTTGAGTCCGCGCTCCTGACAACTTGCGGGAGGTGTCTTGGAAGACGGCCTTTCTCGTGGCCTTGTGTTCGGCTCGGAGAGCTTCCGATTTACTAGCGTTCTCCCATAGAGAGCCGTATCTCCGTTTATCAGCGGTGAAGGTGGTTCTGCGGCCCTTTCCTGCGTATTTGCCGAAGGTGGTCTCGCGGTTTCACATGAACCAGCCCGTTTTGCTGCCTACTTTTCAGTTGCAGGGCAGCAGTTCCGTGGCTGGCACTCTGAGAAAGTTGGATTTGGGCTGCGTGTTGTGGAAGTATCTTTGGCGAACGTGGCAGTTTAGGAAATCTGATCCATTGTTTGTTCTGTGTGGCGGTCCTAGCAAGGGACCTGCCGCTATGAAGGTTTCTATTGCTCGTTGGGTGCAGCGGGCGAAAGCGGGGGCTTCTGCGGCAAGGGATTAGATACCTCCGCGTGTGCTCAGGGCGCTTTCAATTAGAGCACAGGCGACTTCGGGGGCTGCGATGGCCTTAATTCCGCCAGCGGATCTTTGTCGGGCGGCTGCCTGGTCCTCTCTGCATGCCTTCACGAAGCATTATAGGTGGGATGTACAGGCGCGCTCAGATGCTAAGGTTAGGGCCTCGACCATTATAGCAGGGCTCGCGGGACCCTCCCCAGTTTAGGTACTGCTTTGGTACTGCCCAACTGTACCTGGACTGGCCCGGAGAGACGAAGAGGAAGGAGAAATTAGACCTTACCTGCTAATTGTCTTTCCTTGAGTTCTCTCCAGGCCAGTCCAGGTCCCACCCCCTTGGTCTGCGAGCAACAGTTTGGTTTCTTATGGGAGTCGGAGTGCATTGGTTTCCAGTCAGGTCTTCGCGGCTGTCCGCGGGGATCAGTGTCGCACGGGCGTATTGAGGAAGATATTGGAGATTTCTAGCTAGGAACAAAGTGTTTTTAAGGGGGGGGGGGGGGTTCCTCTCGTGCGTTGGTTGAATACGAGTTGTTTTTTCCAGCAGGTGGGCGATGTTTCAAGTTTTTTTGTTTTTCATTCGCTGCTTTGACAATAGGTGACTGGCTTTCGGACATCAGAGGGAGCTATAGCAACTGCCAGCAAACGTTTCAACATTCAGTCCTCAGCTGCTAGAAGGTATTGACTACCCAACTGTACCTGGACTGGCCCGGAGAGAACTCAAGGAAAGACAATTAGCAGGTAAGGTCTAATTTCTCCTTAGTCCCACTGTGAAGAGTTAGACGGAAGCTTTTCCAAGGGACAGATTCCTCCAGACTAGGTATGAACCTCTCCCCATCTCATGCTCTCCATCCTTAGTAAATTTCTGAAGCTTCCATTTCCCAGTCAGTCACAAAAACCTCTTCATCATTTATCAACATACTAAATGGTTTCACCAAATGGAAAATTATTTATTACCGACACATCTCTCCCAGCAGTAATATGTTTTCCATATTCTATTTTAAACTAAGATTCAAAAAGACAAATTTAGCCTATGGTGGTTTGGTTGGACCAGTACATAAAAATGATCACATCAAGAAGTTGAAAAACATTAGTAAGGGAGTGAAGAAATTAACAAAGTGGCAAAGGTCAGCAGATAGACCATTTATCCATCCCAATCTGCCACTGGTAAGAGATCGGGTCTAATTCCTTTATTCCCATTAATTGGAGATGTAGCCAAGACATACCATTATCTCTGCTAAACAACTTCACTGCTTGTGGAGGAGGAGTCTAATGGTAAGAGCATGGGCTGAGCATGAGAGAAGCCTGACTGAAATCCCACTGCTGCCCCTTATCTTCAACAAGTCACTCAACCTTCCATTGCCATGGGTACAAACTTATAAGTCCCTACTGTACCTGAATGTAACTCACCGTGAGCTACTATTTTCTCCCTCCTCAAGTTATATCTGAGAAACTACTACAACCGTATCACTGCTAAGATAGACACACCTTCCCACCTCTCCCTGGAAGCTTAACACAACTATACCACTGCAGGGAATTTTGTAGACTCCCTCTTTTCTCCCTCCAGCATTCCATGTACTGTAGATAGGATATGTGTTTCTATACAGAATCCAAGTATCTGTACTAAATATCTCTTTTTTTCATATTGTTGAGCAGTGTATTGTGGGCATTCTTAAATTTCTGTTGTTAAAATAACCAAATTCAACAAGACTGCCTTTTATTTTTTTTTATTTAAAAAGATTTACAGCCCGCACAAACACTAAGGTGGGTAACAAGTATTCTAACAAGAAAGCCCTGAACCAGCTGCCATTCTGGAAGAAAAATGCCCCAACAGCCTGGAGATTGCAGAACAACTCGCTACAGTTGAGTAATATTTTCATCCTGCCAGCAGATGGCGCCCTTCCCAAGATGTAGCTTTGCTGTCTGCCAGGGCTAATTCTGAGTTTCAAGTCAGGATGGCAAACAGGAGAAACATGGCTGCCAATGACCAGCTGCAACTTGTGAAAGACAGTTTACCCAGAAGTCACTGAGACAGCAGAAACTCAAATCTTAAAATATTTTGCATTGAAAGGAATTAACACGGTTAGCAGATCTGATAGCCGTATTAATCACCTTTCCACCGCTGCACGCTCTGATGCTTACCGGTCAGCTTTGGGGCATTCTGGGAGCGGCACCCGGCCATAACTGGGTAGTGGCGATATTGAGCCGCTGCCTGGTTATGGCAAAGCAACGGAAGTAAGGTGCAGCAAAGCTAACCTGGCAGCAGCTGGATCTCATCACTGCCTAGTTAGCTTCCTGGTAATCCAGGCAACCCGGATATTCAGTGCTGGAACTGGATATGACCGTCGCGTTGAATATCCAGGTTTACGTTTCAGTGGTGAAGACTAGCCATGAAACGGCATTAGCTACACATTTATGGGGGGGGGGGGGCGGGATATTCAGCAGCAGAAGCTAACAGGCAGAGAGATCACTTCAGCTGAAGCAGAAAGGAGGCAAGCGCATTGCTTTTTAAATTTAATGTCTTGGGGTGTCTTTACCAAAGAGAGTGCTTTAGCATGTGATTGGGTGAGAAACTAGAGCAGAGGCCCACGCCAGCTTTTGGAGCCATGTGTGTCCATATCCCAGCCATTAGAGCACGGCAAACCTGCACGCAGGTGCCCTTAACATCACCCATGCTAACCACAAAACGCCATCAACACTCACATTCCACTCAATCACAAGCTAACTAGTTAGCGTGGGATTTTTAGCATGGGGCCCCACAGTAACTTCTAGCAGAGCACGCTTGCTGCGGGCTACATCCCGCTCTAACAGCGTAGTTTAGCAAACATGCCCCACCTCAGAAAATGATCAAGACAGCAGAGAAATGGAAGATGGGAGGACCGGGTAGGTCTCAGGGTCTTTTCTGCCATCCTGCTCACTGTCTCTATGGAAGGCTTCCAGATTTGGGACAGGGGGAGGGAGGAAGGAACACTTTAGTTCCACTTTGAGCAAAAGGCATGGAGGAGGGAAGAGGACTCATTTCTTGCCCCCCACCATGACAGTAATGATATCACTTCTAAGCAGACACATCAACAGAGAAGTAGAAAGTGATGTACTCTGCAAAATATGACGACAATGGATGCAAATTCCAAAAACGGACATATTCAAAACTGTAAACTGAAAAGAAATTGTTTTCTACCCCCTCGTCCCCATTTCTGGAATAAGGGAGAGGAAGTTGCCACATAAGTAAGAGTCAAGACACAGCTCTAAAATCGTGGACAATTCCCAAAAATTGGGGACATCTGGCAACCTTATCTCTATGGCAAGATGAGGATTTCTAATTGTGCACTACTTTATTCTTTCTGATATAACATTTCATGCTTCATCCCATAAAGCTTCAGGCTGGGAAATAAAGCGTAACGTTTATGAACGCTTCTCTAGGAAAGGTAAAATAGGGGAGGGGAGGGCAGGGCCACCCAAACTATTAGGCAAACCACATGGTCACCTAGGGTAGCAGCTTCTTGGGGAGGGGAGGGGCAACAAAGAGCGGGGTATTAACTAAAACAATAGATTTTGATAGCCAAGGGAGGTGTAAGACTTAAGGTCTGCGTAGGACGTCAACACCTTGAACCCACTCTCAGGCCACTTTTAATGCCATTTACATATGCAAATGTTGATACTCCAGTAGACGGCCCATCAGTAAACTGCTCTGCCTCCCTCAATGCAGGGTGCTGTTTAAACTTGGCAGTGGCATTTAGAGGAAAACAAATGGTGAAAACGTTCCCAGTTCCATTATTCTTGCAACAAATGTGAAAGTGAGAGCATGCTTGAAACGGTTTGGAAAATCAGAAAAAAGTCGACAATTAAAAAATATCTGCATCTACTGGGGGTAATTCTATGAAAAGCCACATAAATATAGGTGTCATTTACGTGCGTAAATCACATTTCCAAGGAGCTGTGTGCAGTACCAGTGCGAGGATATGAGGCTTCCCCATACTCTAGCTCTCACTCTGATAGCGCCCCCCTTTCAATTCCACTTCCTGTTTGCATGGGCACGTCGGTGCTGTTTTAAGATCATTGTTGTCACTGCACGTCCCGATGAGCGGCAGCAGGGATAGCAATGGACACCTCCAGAAGGCCAGTGCTCTAAGCGACCACCTAGTTGTAGCACATACAAACCTTACATAGAACCCCAAGTTCTAGCTACATATAAGATAAGCTAAAATGTCAAGATTTACCAACAAACGATCAAAATAATCTGTATGAAACACCTAACACTCTTCATGGCCAATTTTCTCCCCCACATCAAAGGATGCACTTGGAAACATCATTTCCAATATAAAATACAAGAACCTCCTTCCTCGATCCTTGTCCAGTTAGTTGGATAAAAGCAACAAAGGCGGAACTTTCTCGTCTCATCCTTCCAATCGTCAACCTCTCCCTCCAATCTGGCTACATACCCTCCCCTTGAAACATTCATTAATACGTCCCAGCTTGAAAAATAACACTATAGACAAAAACATCCCTACACCATACAGACCCATTTCCAGTTTCCCTTTCATGGCCAAACTGAATGAAAGATAGAACAAATCCAGCTCCAAGATCATATTGATTCCTGTACGCCCCTAGACAAACACCAATACAGATTTCATCCATACCACCGTCCTACTTGACCAACTCATACACGGTATAAACAACCCCAAGTAGGTGTTCATCTTCATATTTCTGGATATCACCTTGGCTTTTGACAGTATAAACAACATCATGCTCTCCAGACAACAGCAAATAGGCATCAAGGACACAGTACTACAATGGTTCAACTCATACATATCAGGAAGAACTCAACAGGTTAAAATAGGACAACATACATCTGAATCCTACAACCAAGAACAAGGCTTGTCACAAGGTTCCGCCCTCTCAGCCCTTCTGTTTAACATTTATATCCAGCCCATCTGCGCAATTTTCAAAAAATTTCAAATAAACTATCATATATACGTGGATGATATAATGATATATTTACTGTTCAACATTTCTAACCCAACAATCCGACAAATCACTGGTTGCTTCACAGAGGTAGCAGAATGGTTAGCCTCACACAACCTCAGGATTAGTTTTAGTAAAACTGAAGCTCTTTACATAACAAAGAACCACAACTTCACCCCCCTCTCCCAACCTTTATTAGGATTCAGGATGCTAACATCTCCGTCAAAAACGAAGTAAAATACCTTGGAGTCATCCTTGACCGTGCTCTCAATATGGCCTCACATATAAAACAAACAAGAAAGATAAACCTTAAACTCAGAATGCTAAAGCAACGCCGTTCACTCCTTCATTCTCACAATTTCAAATCAGTTCTCAATACAATCATCACACCTCACTTCGATCTCTGTAACGCCACCCTCCATGGACTACCGAAACAAATCTTAAAACAACTACAATTAGCACAACATGTTGCAGCCAGGATTATGGCTAATGCCAATCCAACGGATCACATCACACCAATAGCATACAACCTGCAGTGCATTGTTAAATTTGGCCCTGCTTGCTTTGTAGTATAACCAGGGATTCTCTAACCCACCGACAGAAACAGGACCTCCCCCATACATTCAGGTCAAGTACACTGGGTCCTGGGATTGGGTTCTGGCTCTTGACCAGAAGAGGTATTTGCCCTTATGACCTTCAGGTAAAGGCAGTGTATTACCCCACTTATTAGCACCGTCTGGTTAAAGGCACTGTACAAGTCAGCACAGATTATTATTTACAGACAAATAAAATAGCAGGTTATATATGAGACAGCAAATACATACAGGAGCATGAACAATTAAGGCGTTTCTCAAGCCATGGAAACCCGACCAGGCTACTGTGTTATAACAGTAGCTATAGACCCAGAAGGGGAAATACGACAGTCTGTGGGTGGCCACTGGTGGAATTCTAGCTTTTGGTTTCACAGCTAAAATGTTCACTTTGCACTTTTTGTGAGTGCAGAAGAACTTCAACTTTGTTCATGTCTGCAAAACCTCTCAGAGGCGGCTTTCATTCCTTCTCACTGCTCTGACTTGTTCTGGTCCCCAAATTCAACACAAAACCTCTCTGTCGCTCAGCAAAATCCATGCAAGCTGCCTCGTGCTTTCTGGAGGGCTTTTTACTTTCTAGGATGTTGGCCTGTTTTTCTCTCTCATATCTACATGTGACATCTCAGCTCCTGAGTGGCTCAAAATCTTCTTTTGTTTGGTAGCTGAGCACCTTCCTGCCTGTATCTCTCAGAAAGCTGCAGTCCCAGCCCCCAGCCAGCCACACTCCCTCACACACTGATTCTTTTCAATCCATACATGCCATAGAAACAGCAAGAGAGGGAGCGGAGTACTTGCCATCACCAAATCGGACCTCCAGTTCCTCCCAAGAAACGCAACCAGCACATCACTCCTTGACACAATCACAATAGCAAACAAGAGCTGTGCCATCAACCTTCTATACAGGGCCCCATCAGCAGACCCAGATGCCCTCTCTGCAATAATCGACCTTGCATCCAATACTCAAAACCCACACACTCCAAGCTGGATCCTAGGAGACATCAACTTATTTATTTTATTTATTTATTTATTTAACTGCATTTATATCCCGCTTTTCACCGGGATATAAATGCAACTTACCTTCCTTATAAGACTCCCACACCTCAGCTTTTCTCGATGCCCTTAAGGATCTAGGGTACAGACAACTGATCAAAGAACCTACCCACGTAAAAGGAGGCATCCTGGACCTGATATTCACTCCTCAGGCAACCCTCGACACACCCAAGACCCCTGAGCTTTCAATTACTGCAGTTCCCTGGTCTGACCACAAGTTGATCCGATTCCAAATTCCCTCGCCCAGCCACAATCGGAAGGAAGCCAGAACAATCAGCAGCTATGCCAAGGCTCCAACACGAAGATTTCAGGCTTTCAACGAAGAACTGATACTGAGCACAGCACACCCACTAATCACCTCAACAGCACACGATCCTGAAGCTCTGGTCTCCGAATGGAATGAAACACTCAGTTCAATTGCTCTACGTCCGCCAGCTACCATACCTCCAGGGAAATGATCATCGGCAACCTGGTACTCTGCTGAGCTGAAATCCTCTCGCACCCTCCTGAGGAAGCTGGAGAGACGCTGGCGCCGCTCACACACAGCAGACGATCAAAGAGCATAGAATTCTCACCTGGCAGTGCACCGCGAAGCGGTAACAATGAACATGAGACGATTCCACACAGACACGCTAAAAAGATCCTTAAACAAACCACACGACCTGTTTGCCCTTGTCAAGGACCTAACAAAGGAGCCAACCACGGAGCAATCAATCGTGATTCACCCTCAAGAATTTGCGGACTACCTACAGTCCAAGCTATGCCAGACCAGCAATGCCTCAACACCTGACACCTCCCTTCAGCCTAGTTATCAAACACTCCTCACCATCTTTTCCACACCTCCCAAGCAGCGCATTGAAGACACCATAGCTGCAATCAACACGACTACTGCTCAAACTGACCCCTGCCCTGCATTCTGGATTAAAGATCTACAGTCTGACTTTAGTCCCATTATAGCCAGAATCATGGATCAATCCTTTGCAACAGGTACATTCCCACAACCTCTCAAACACACATCCATAAGACCGCTACTAAAAAACAGCAAACTTGACCCACAGAAGGTAGACTCCTACAGACCGATATCGAGCATACCTCTGCTGGCAAAAATAATTGAGAAGTACATACAGATGCAAATTCAAGAACACATTGAAATCACTGCACCACTGGACCTTTGCCAACATGGCTTCAGAGAGGCCCATGGAGTTGAAATGCTCCTTACCACACTATTCAACAACTTAATAGCAGGAATGGACAACATTCGCCAAGGTTTTGTCCTCATATTCATGGACATTGCAGCTGCGTTCGACTCGGTGAGACATGAGCTTCTGCTGGAACGTCTCAAGGAGAAGGGAATCACTCACAAAGCGCTAGATTGGTGTAAATCCTACCTTTCAGACCGATGGCAGCATGTACGTTCCGGGGCAACCTCATCAGATCCTTTCCACCAGAAGCAGGGTGTCCCGCAAGGTTCAGCCTTGATGTTCAACGTATACATGCAGCCTATCTGCAACCTGATCCGGTCATTCAATGTCAACTGCTTGATATATGCAGATGACGTGCTGCTATACATGCCTTTCTCAACTGAAAATCCAGACCTCTCGCCACTGACAAACTGCTTTAATGCAGTATCCGACTGGCTCCAAACCCAAAACCTCAGGATCCAACACAGGAAAACAGAAGTACTCGTCATGACAAGGAATCCAAACTTCTCCACACCACCCTTTCTAAGAGTCAAGGAAGCAGATCTCCAGACCAAGCCTACGATCAGATACCTCGGTGTCACCTTGGATCAGAGACTAGACATGAAGGTACACATAGGCAATGTAGTTAGGGCGGTGTACCATAAGATCAGATCCCTCAGACCCTTACGATCGCTGCTAGAGCCAGAAGACTTTAGGACAATTTACCAGGCACTGATCATACCACATTTCGATTATGCAAACGTGATCCTACATGGGCTCCCCCAGGCCACCCTAAATCCACTGCAGCTTGCGATGAACACTGCAGCGAGGGTCCTATATGGTGCTTCCAAGAAAGACCATGTGACGCCCATACTGAAGCACCAACTGACTGTGACCCAAGCTCTCCTAGGAAGGATTGAGCTCATAAAGCGGCCCACACCAACTACAATCATAGTCACACCCACAGCAAGTACCGCAAGTATTATCAACACAACTGGAACAGTGCTAGCCTCCTCAATTCTTCCTATCCCTTTAACACGGCCTGCTGCCGTTATATACCGTTGTCAGTATCTACTCACTCCACTGTATTTTACTGTCACCATATTTACTGTAGCCAGTATCTACTCACACTCTGTTGTAATTAATTAATGCTGCCATCAGTTACTGTAGCCAGTATCTACTCACACTCTGTTGTAATTAATTAATGCTGCCATCAGTTACTGTAGCCAGTATCTACTCACATTCTGTTGTAATTAATTAATGTTGCCATCAGTTACTGTAGCCAGTATCTACTCACATTCTGTTGTAATTAATTAATGTTACCAGCAGCTACTGTAGCCAGTATCTGCTCACATTCTGTTGTAACTAATGTTACCATTTTACTGTAACTAGTATCTACTCTCGTCCTACTATTTACAGTTGCCAACAACTACTCGCATTCTACTTTAATGCTACTGTGGTACCTTCTTCTATTGATAGTAATCACTACCGTCACTCAACAGAGTTTACCATTGCCAGTACCATTCAATTTTCACTGTTTCAATTATTACCATAGTCAGTAGCCTCTCAGAAAGCACCAGAATCACAGAATCCCTCACATAAAGTTACCTCATCCACTTCAACAAAACCCCAATGGCTCTACCATTCAATACCCTGGCAATCTGCCTCTTCCTTCTCACAAGCTGGCTCAACGAAGCCCTTGCCTTATATCACACGGCTCACCAAATTCCTATACTTCTGAGTCATGGAAAAAGAAGGGCAGAATCTTCCTATCCCAACTCAAGAATGGAGACTCCCACACGCCACTCCCACCTCATACATATAGCCCTTCAACAACCAAAGAAAAATAAGCAAGACAAACCCCTTCAACCCTTTTACTTAAACTGTGCTCTCATAAATGCACGGTCTATCCGCAAGAAATGGCCAGTCATCACTGACACAATTTCTTCTCATAATCTAGACATCCTCATGATAACCGAAACCTGGTTATCTGACGCGGATAATGTAATACTTAATCAACTCATACCCCCCAACTTCTCTGCCCATTCCCAACATAGAGAGAGCAAGAGAGGAGGAGGCATTCTCATACTTACCAAGAATGACCTAAATTTCCACACCGTGGACTCCACAAGCTCAAACAGCATGGACGTATTATCCATCACAAATGAACAATGCCTCATCAATTTAATTTACAGAGCGCCCTCACCCTCCGCGGACGACCTGCCTTACATTCTAGATCTAGCAGCTAACTCACGCAAGCCCAACATTCCCAACTGGATATTAGGAGACCTCAATCTCCCAACACTACATCCCAGCCACTCCTCAGCCCTCCTTGAAGCTATCAACGAACTAGGATACAAGCAAATTGTTGACACCCCCACGCACGAGAGAGGAAACATCCTTGACATGATCTTTGCCCCTCTTACAGCTCTCAACTCCAACAATAGACTTGACAACTCTGTAACCCCAGTACCATGGTCAGACCATCATTTAATCACCTTCCCCATCCTCATCAATGGCAAACAGTCACCACACAGAAACAAAAACTCCATGGACTCAACAAGAGTATCATCTCGAAAATTCAAAACCCTCAACAAAGAACATATAGTTATGGAAACCCTCCCTCTCCTACATGACACCTCTCTCAATCTGGAAAATCTGATCACATCCTGGAACAGCACTATCAGTACCATTGCACTGCAACCAGTCCAGGGTAACAACCCAAAGAAAAGAAAATCTTCTCCCTGGTTCTCCCCTGACCTACGAGCCTCCCTCACACACCTAAGAAAACTGGAGAAACGATGGCGTCGCTCACACTCATCAGAAGACCAAGCAGCTTATAAAACACATCTATCTGTACACAGGGAGTCAGTCATGGCCAAGATGAAACAATTCCATACCGATACGCTGAAAAGATCACTAAATAAACCACGCGATCTTTTCAATTTAGTCAAAACCTTATCTAAAGAACCTTCACCAAAACATCCTGAACCCATCCATCCCCAAGCATTCGCCGATTTCCTGCAATCCAAGTTGCTTCAAACCAACAACATTGCAACAATCTCTCCTCTCAAGTCACCATATGCATATCAAACCTATCCATGTTCTCCACTCCATCCAGAAAACATGTTGAAGACACCATCGCTGCGCTTAACACGACTACTGCACAAACTGACCCTTGCCCAGCCCACTGGATAAAGGAACTACGCCAAGATCTCAGCCCCATCATCACTAAAATGATGAACTTATCCTTTACAACCGGCTCCTTCCCACCAGCCCTCAAGAGAACATCCATAAGACCCCTCTTGAAAAACCACAAACTCGACCCACAAAAGGTTGAATCTTATAGACCCATAGCTAGCATTCCCCTACTAGCGAAAATAATTGAAAAGGAAGCTCAAAGACAGTTACAGGACCACATTGACACCGTCTCCCCTCTGGACCACTGCCAACATGGTTTCAGAGAGTTCCATGGTGTTGAAACCCTCCTCACCACTCTCTGCAACAACATCATCACAGGCATTGATAACATCCGCCAAGGCTTTGCTCTCATCTTCTTAGACATTGCTGCGGCTTTTGACTCTGTACATCACGATCTGTTAATTGGGCGACTAAAAGAAAAAGGCATCAATAACACTGCCCTAGAGTGGTGCAAGTCATACCTTGATCAGAGATGGCAGTACGTTACCTCAGGGACCACAACATCCACACCATACCACCAAAAGCAAGGCGTACCACAAGGATCATCCCTATCCTCACTCTTTTTCAATATATACATACAACCGGTTTGCAACATCATCAGGTCCTTCAAGGTTGAATGCTTGATATACGCAGATGACATCCTCCTATATATGCCTTTCTCCACAGTTCATATAGACCTTTCCCCGCTTGCTAAATGTTTTGATGCAGTATCCGAATGGCTTCAATCCCAGAACCTCCGAATTCAACATAAAAAGACCGAGGTTCTCTTCATCACCAGGGACCCACTTTTCACCCCCCCACCCCATATAAAGGTGAAAGAAGCTGAGCTCCAATCAAAACCGTCCATTCGCTACCTTGGAGTCACTTTTGACCAACGCATGGATCTGAAGCTACACATAACCAACGTAGTCAGAGCAATCTACCTCAAGATCCGGACTCTTCGACATCTTCGCCCCCTGCTTGATCCTGATGACTTCAGAACTATATTTCAAGCCTTAACCTTACCACACCTTGACTATGCCAATGCCATTCTCCAAGGCCTCCCACACTCCACATTAAACCCTCTGCAACTCGCCATGAATACCGCTGCTAGAGTCCTCTACGGAGCATCAAGAAGGGACCATATAACACCCATCCTAGAGCAACTCCACTGGCTCCCCATACATGGCAGAATATTATTCAAAACATTACTCCTAACTTTCAAGGCCACCAAAAGCATCACCTCCTCCTCCCTAATAGACTTCATTCAGGCCGTCCCACCCAACAGATCCAGAAGAACGATATCAACAAATACTCTAATCATCCCTAAAGCAGCGACAAAATGCCTATCAGTGACATCTAACAGGGCCTTCAGATTCTATGCCCCTAAGTTCTGGAACGCGCTACCCCCAGAGATTCGTGCTATCAATGATCTATCCCTTTTCAGGAAGGCACTCAAATCCCACCTCTTCCCCCAATATTACTTGACAACTAACCAATCTTAATCACTACCCAAACTAAGAACAAATCCTGTAATGTATACCTGTAAATACTCTTGTAAATACTCTTGTAAATAGTTGCAGTAATGACGTTCCATGTTTTATTCCAAGTTCTCTGACCTTGTTCTCTGTAAAACCTAACAGTTTGTTGTTATGGTATGTTGTTATATTGTGAACCGCGCTGATTCTTTATAGAGCGGTATATAAGAGCCTGTAATAATAATAATAATATGAGACTCAGGTACAAAACCCTACTGCTTACATTCAAGGCCATCTATGGGCTTTCATCTTCGTCTCTAACTGAGTTGATCCAGACCACCTCCACCAACAGGTCTAGAAGAGCGATAGCACTCAACACACTGATAGTCCCAAAATCAATAACCCAATGCTCCCAGTCAATTGCAAGCAGGGCCTTCAAATTCTGTGCGCCCAGATGCTGGAATGCCCTACCTCCCAACATCCGTGCAATCCCCGACCTACTCCAGTTTAGGAAGGCCTTGAAACACCACCTTTTTCTCCTTTACTACCCAGTAGATAATGATGATATAGCCCCAACTACGTATACCACACAAGACATCCAGGGCTAGATCAATATGGCGAACCCAACTCTGTTGCACGATTGTATATAGTTACCCTATGTTATCCAAGTTTTAACACCTGTTCATTGTAAACACAGAGTACCCTAGGAAATGTGTAGTTCTTTGTTTATTGTAAACCGCACTGATGTTGAATAGCGCGGTATAAGAGAGACTGGAAATAAATAAATTAAATAAATAAATGTATGTGGGTGTGCATATCGGTGGGGGCACACCCTTCCCAAGATTCCTTGCAGCATTTGGAAGTTAACCCATCCATTGCTGGCTTAATCAGAATGAATTTCTTGGCTTCCTGTTACTCCTGTTGCAGAGCTTAGACAAAAAACATTCTGGAACTGCCAGAAACTCTCTACAGAGTTTGTTTTACTCCTCTAGCAGGCATTGGCTCAGTGTTAGATTTTCACTACAGCCAGTAATGAAAATGCATAATTAAGTTCTGGAATTCATTGCTGGAGGATGTAGTAAAAACTGTTAGTGTAGACGGGTTTAAAAAAGGTTTGGACATTCCCTATAATATTTCAAATGACGGGGCATCCCTATTACATTGCAGTAATTTAGTAGGATGACTGGAGATCTCTGCTGCTTAAAGGTGCAGAACTTAAGGGATTCTAACATATACATATATGTTGTTGTTGTTAAGTGCCGTTGAGTCGGAGTCGACTCATGGCGACCCTCTGGATAGCTATCCTAAATTGTGTTCGGTCTTGAGTCAGGCGGCTCATTGTTGACAGACTGGTACCTGTAGCTGCTGTTATTGTCTCGATCCATCTCATTGCTGGCCTTCCTCTTTTGCGTTGACCTTCTATCTTGCCAAGCATGATGTCTTTCTCTAATGATCTCTCTCTTCGCATGATGTGTCCAAAGTAAGAAAGGTGAAGTCTTGTCATCTGAGCTTCTAAAGAAAGCTTAGGTTTGATCTCCTCTAGTACCAACTGGTTTGTTCTTTGGGCAGTCCATGGAATACACAGTATTCTCCGCCAGCACCAGAATTCAAAGTCATCAGTTTTCTTCCTGTCTATCTTTTTCACTGTCCAGCTTTCACATCCATATGATGTTATTGAAAATACAATGGCTTAAACAAGTAGAATCTTTGTATGGAAAGAGAAATCTCTGCTCTTCAGAATCTTATCTAGGTCTTTCATAGCCATTCTGCCAAGAGCAATGTGTCGTCTGATTTCTTGACTGCTTGTTGCTTCTTTATTGATAGTTGATCCAAGTAGGTTAAAGTTGTTCATGATTTCAATTTCTTCTCCTTCAACGATGAGCCTGTTGATTATGCCAGTTGTCATGATCTTTGTCTTCTTTACATTAAGGTGCAGGCCCATTTTGAGACTATGTTCTTTGATTGTGAGAAGCAAATGTTTCAGATCATCTTCACTTTCAGCCAGTAATGTGGTATCATCAGCATAGTGAAGGTTGTTGATGAGTCTTCCACCAATCTTCACACCTCTATTGTCTTCATACAATCCTGCTTCTCTGATGATTTGTTCTGAACATAAGAACATAAGATATGCCATACTGGGTCAGACCAAGGTCCATCAAGCCCAGTATTCTGTTTCCAACAGTGGCCAATCTAGGTCATATGTACCTAGCAGTTTACCCAAGGGACACAGGTTCCACAATGCTTGTATTGGTTCAAGCATTGATATCCTGGGTCCCTTCTTAATAATGGTTTATGGACCTTTCCTCCAGGAACTTGTCCAAACCTTTTTTAAACCCAGCTACACTAACAGCCTTTACTACATCCTCCGGTAACAAATTCCAGAATTTGATTACACGTTGAGTGAAAAAATATATTCTTTTATTAGTCTTAAATAGATTACCCTGTAGCTTCATTGCATGTCCCCTAGTCTTTCTATATTCTGATAAGGTAAACAATCGATCTACGTTTACCCGTTCCACTCCGTTCATTAATTTATAGACTTCTATCATATCTCCCCTCAGCCGTCTCTTTTCCAGGTTAAAGAGCCCTAACCTTTTTAGCCTTTCTTCATAGGAGTATCCTTCCATCCCCTTTACCATTTTGGTGGCTCTTCTCTGAACCTTTTCTAAAATTGCTATATCCTTTTTAAGATACGGCGACCAGAATTGCACACAATATTCAAGGTGTGGTCTCACCATGGAACGATATAGAGGCATTAAAATATCTTTTGTTTTATTTTCCATTCCTTTCCTTATCATACCTAGCATTCTATTTGCTCTCTTGGCCGCTGCTGCACACTGGGCCGAGGGTTTTAACATGGTATCCACAATGACGCCTAAATCTTTTTCCTGGGTGGTGGTTCCTAATGTGGAACCTTGCATCATGTAACCATAGTTTGGGTTGTTCTTCCCTAGGTGCATAACCTTCTGCATATAAATTAAACAGGTAGGGGGAAAGTATGCAGCCTTGTCTTACACCTTTGCTTATTTTAAACCATTCTGTTTCTCCTTGTTCCGTTCGAACCTTTGCTTCTCAATTTGACTTGTTTATGCGAATACCTTCTTCTCTTGCTGTTTGGCTTATTGATCAATGTACAGATTGTGCAAGAGAACGATCAGGTTTTCTGTTATACCCATGCTTCTTAATGTGGCCCAGAGTTTCTCATGGTTTACACAGTCAAAAGCCTTGCTATAGTCGATAAAGCACAAATAGATATCCTTTTGGTATTCTTTAGTTTTTTCAAGGATCCATCTCACATCCACAATGATGTCTCTCGTTCCTCGCCCTTTCCTGAACCCTGCTTGCACTTCAGGTAGTTCTTGTTCCAGGTATGGTTGTAGTCTCTTTTGAATAATCTTCAGTAGAATCTTGCTGGCATGTGGGATCACAGCGATTGTGCGATAATTTCCACAGTCAGTTGGATCACCTTTCTTTAGTATTGGTATAAACACAGATCTTTTCCAGTCAGTTGGCCATGATGTTGTCTTCCATATTTCTTGGCAGAGCCTTGTAAGTACGGTAACAGCTGCATCAGATTGCTGTAATACTTCTATGGGAATGCTATCAATGCCTGGTGCTTTGTTCTTTGATAAAGTTTTCAATGCTGCTTCAACTTCTTCTTTCATCATCAATGGTTCCCGATCATAAGGTACAGGTTGAAACGGCTGTTGGTCAACTTGATCTTTATCATATAAAAACTCTGTATATTCCTTCCACCTTTTCTTGATCTTCTCAGCATCATTCAACATAGCACCTTGAGCATCTTGTAACATTCCAATTCGTGGCTGGAACTTTTTCTTTAACTCTCGTAGCTTTAGGAAAGCCGATCTTGTTCTTCCTCTAATAGTTTCTGCTTCTATTTCCTTGCATGTGTCATTGTAATACTTTTCCTTGTCCTGTCTTGCTGCACGTTGGAAATCTCTGTTGAGTTCTGTTATTGTCTTTCTTTCTCCTCTGGCTTTAGCTTCTCTGCGTTTCTGGGCAATTTTCAGAGTTTCTTACGTCATCCATTTTGGTCGTTTTTGCTTTTTCACCATTTGTAGAGACTTCTCACTTTCTTCCAACACAACCTTCTTGATGTCATTCCATAACTCTTCTGGAGCTCTGTCATTTTTATCTAAAACAGCAAATCGATTTTGCAGGCAGTCTTTAAATTCCAGTGGTATATTCTCAAGGTCATATTTTGCTGCATTCATGAGTGGTTTGCTCTTTTTCAACTTTAGCTTGAGTTTGCATACTAGTAGTTGATGATCTGTACCACAGTCAGCTCCAGGTTTTATCTTTGTTGATGTTATAGAACTTTTCCATCGTTGACTTCCACAGATGTAGTCAATTTGATTTTTATACAATCCAATGGGTGAAGTCCATGTGTACAGTCACCGCTTGTGTTGATGGAAGAAGGTGTTTGAGATGAATAGGTCGTTGGTCTTGCAGAATTATATCAGTCTTTCTCCAGCTTCATTTCTGTTGCCAAGTCCATATTTTCCAACTACTTTGCCTTCTTTGTTGCCAACTTTTGCGTTCCAGTCACCCATGACTATCAGGATATCCTGTTTGCATGTTCTGTCAATTTCAGCTTGTACTTGTTCATAGAACTCTTCAATTTCATTCTCTTCTGCAGCTGTTGTTGGAGCATATACTTGAATTATAGTTGTGTTGATAGGCATTCCTCGTAGACAAACAGAGATTAAGCGTTCGCTGACTGCACTGTATTTCATTACAGTTCTTGCAAGTTTCTTCTTTATTATAAATGCAACACCATTTCTTCTTTGGCTTTCATTTCCAGCATAGTAGACCATGTGATCATCTGATGCAAAGTGCCCGATGCCAGTCCATTTCAGTTCGCTGACACCCAACAGATCAAGCTGTACACGTTCCTTTTCATTCTTGATCACCTCCAACTTCCCTTGGTTCATGCTTCGTACGTTCCATGTTCCATGCGTAAGACATCTTTACAGCTTCTGACTCTCATTTCATGCGCAGCTACATCAGCAGTCAGACGTCCCGAGGGCTTTGATCCAACCACATCATAAATGCTGGCTTTACTCTGAAAAGTCTTCAGCTCTTCCCCAGTAGCTAGTTGAGTGCCTTCCGACCTGGGGGTCTCATCTTCCAGCACTATAGCACAATTTGTTTTGTAAGAAATTTTGTTTTTTAGAATATATTCTACCAATTTGTCCATGACCGAGAGTTAGTAGTGTATAGTTTCCTGGATCACCCCTGGAGCCCTTTATAAAAATCAATAATTCATGACAATTCAGGATCTCTACATATAACTTTTTGTCTGGTACTACTATTCTGTCTTAAAGGGGTTTCCTTCTCACCATAGCAAGCTTTGATCCTTTTCCAAAAGTGGTTCTTTCTAAATCACCTGTTAAACCCATGGTTCTCCCTTGGACACTTCAATGATTTATGGACTACTCATTGCAAAATTCCCCTGGGTGTAGGATTGCGGTGGGATCCTCTCCCTTCCTCCTAGTATCTCATCATCCTTCCAGGATAGTGCATTGGCTTTCCTGGTCTGGGCTGAGAAGTGATTACAAAATTGAAGCAGGAAAAGAATAATGTCCTGTCTGGAGTTTAGATGGCACATAAGACTTTTGTGGTCTGTGAAAAGCTGTACACAATGTTGTGACCTGCTCAATAGATATTGCATGCTTCAAATTCCATTTGATGACTAGTAGTCCTCGATACCATATGTGATAGCTTCTTTCTACTAACAATCTTCCAAGAACTGAATGCACATGGATACAAAAGGTTTCTGGAGCCAACTGTTTCAATGTTAAAAGGCAGTGTGGAATCTGGGTGCTGCAGAACTGGTGTGGATGTGAAAAGCTAATCTAAGTAGGGCAGGCCACACCACTAGACAGGCTAGGCCGTCGCCCAGGGAAACTTCTGGAGGGCAGAAAAAGCAGACCATTCAAAGTTAAATAATAGATTCTGACAGCCAGAGGGGGTGTAAAGCTTGAGGTTCGCCAAGGGCTCCAACACTTTGGACCAACTCTATGGCCGTCCCTGATCCTGAGCTGATTAAATGCCTCCTAAGTTGATCAAATGCTATATTGTTTTAACTTGTCCAACAGAACGGGATACCTTACTTGAGTGAGGTGTTTGAAGTTGCCATCCTGCAGAGGCTCTTGTGAATCTAAGGAAATGCTGCACCCTTTTGATATTCTTGGGTGCCTGCCATTTCCTCATAGCTGTAGTCTTCTTAGGACCTGTGCTTGGGTCTTCAATGGAGATAGTGTAGTTAAGGAGTTTTATGTTTTCTTCCTCCTTCTAAAATTTCACTAAATTGCCATTGTTCTCTTAGGTGTGGGTGGGGGTGCATGCTTCTCAACCCAAAATAAACATGGTTCTCAACTTTCCTACAAAAAACAGAAAAGCAGCTTATGTCGACTAGAATGAAAATGGAGAAATTCAAGAGACTCCTTCCGCCAAAACTGCCTACATAGAACAACTTAAAATATACAACAGAGAAACCAAAATCTGGAAATGAGAATACTACACTAACCCACAAGTGCTCCTTGTGGTCCACTAGTCCCAAAGGTGCTCCTTGTGGTCTTGAGCAAGCCACTTAACCCTCCATTGCCCATGTTCCCTGTAAAATAGTTATCTTCAAGCTATAATGCCCTGTTCAACGTAATTTCAGTTTGTTCAATGTAAATCGCCTTGATATCATGAAAGGTGGTATATAAGAAATATTAAATAAATAAAAATAAATAAATAAATAAACCTCGTCACTTCTGCAATAAACAAACTAAGAGAACTGTTCTTTATAGTGAAAACACTCACAAAGGAAACATACAAGATAAAATATCCTCACAAAAGATTGCCTCCTACCTACTCATCAAACAGATAAAAGTTCCACCAACAGAACAAATCACGAGAGCAAGCTCTGGAATAGGCTCCCAGAAGATTTGGTCCCAATTCGAGCTTTCATCAAATGAAAACATTGACACGATACAGAGCCTAAACACAACAACTTCCGCACTGGACCCCTGCCCTGTCTCCTGGATAAAGCTGACTAGATCACACCTTAGAACATACCTCATAACCGTAGCACGTCCCTCACTGTCACTAGGCCTTATTGCCCACAGCATTGCAGCAAACGTCAATCCAGCCACTCCTAATAATACAAAACTTGACCCAACCTCCCCTAAATCCTATAGACCAATATCTAGCATCCCACTGGTCTCAAAAATAATTGAGAAAACTCTCCTAAGACAATGTCAAGACCATCTCAATCAGAATTCACCCCTAGACTCCCCCAACAACATGAATTCAGGCCATTCCATGGGGTTGAAACCCTCACCTCCCGCCTAAACATTCTTGCAACCTGTTTGAAAAACACCAACAATGGATTAATACTAATCTTTCTTGACATCACCGCTGTATTCGACTCCCTCCACACCATCAACCTAAGAACATAAGAGCATAAGAAATGCCATAATGGGTCAACCAAGGTCCATCAAGGCCAGTATCCTGTTTACAACAGTGACCAATCCAGGTCACAAGTACCAAAGTCCACAGCTACCACAATGCTCCTCCTGGGATAAACAGTAGATCTCCCGGGTCCTCTTTAATAATGGTTTATGGTCCTTTCCTCCAGGAACTTGTCCAAACCTTTTTTAAACCCAGCCAGCTTTAACTACATCCTCTGGTAATGAATTACAGAGTTTGATTATGCGTTGAGTGAAAAAAAAAATTCTCTTTAGTCTTAAATGGGTTACACTGCAGCTTCATTGCGTGTCCTCTAGTCTTTCTACTTTTTGATGGCGTAAACAACCAACTTACGCTAACCTGTTCCACTCCATTCATTATAGACTTCTATCATATCTCCCCTCAGCCTTCTCTTTTCCAAGTTGAAGAGCCCTAACCTTTTAAGCCTTTCCTCATAGGGGTATCCTTCCATCCCCTTTACCATTTTGATGGCTCTTCTCTTTACCTTTTCTAATTCTGCTATATCCTTTTTAAGATACGGCAACCAGAATTGCACACAATATTCAAGGTGCGATCGAACCATGGAACGATACAGAGATATTCTCCATTCCTTTCCTTATGAATCCTAGCATTCTATTAGCTTTCTTGGCCACCACTGCACACTGGGCGGAGGGTTTCAATTTATTGTCCACGATGACACCTAAATCTTTTTCCTGGGTGGTGGTTTCTAAGGTGGTACCTTGCATCGTGTAACCAAAGTTTAGGTTGTTCTTTCCTAGGTGCATAACTTTGCACTTTGAATTATGGTGCTGACGGTGAATACTACGTATACCATGGACTGCCCGAAGAACAAACCAGTCAGTACTAGAGATCATCAAACCTAAGCTTTCTTTAGAAGCTCAGATGACAAGACTTCGACTTTCATACTTTGGACACAACATGCGAAGAGAGAGATCGTTAGAAAAAGACATCATGCTTGGCAAGATAGAAGGTCAACACAAAAGAGGAAGGCCAGCAATGAGATGGATCGATAAAATAAGAGCAGCTATGGGTACCAGTCTGTCAACAATCAGCCGCCTGACAGAAGACCGAACACAATTTAGGACAACTATCCAGAGGGTCGCCATAAGTCAACACCAACTCGATGACACTTAACAACAACTTTGCACTTGTCCACATTAAATTTCATCTGCCATTTGGATGCCCAGTCTTCCAATTTTTCAAGGTACTGTTGTAATTTTACACAATCCTTTTGGATTTTAACAATTTTGAATAATTTTGTGTCATCTGCAAATTTGATCACCTCACTCATTATTCCATTTTCAGGTCATTTATGAATATGTAAAAAAGCAGCGGGCCAGCAGATCCCTGGGGTACTCTACTATTTACTTTTCTCCATTGAGAAAATTGGCCATTTAGCCCTTCTCTCTGCCTTCTATCTTTTAACCAGTTTCTGATCCACAATACTACACTGTCTCCAATCCCATAATGTTTTAATTTTGCCAAGAGTCTCTCATGAGGGAGCTTGTCAAAGGCTTTCTGAAAATCCAGATACAATATATCAACCGCTCACCTTTGTCTACCTGTTTAGTCATACCTTCAAAAAAATATCACAGATTAGTAAGACAAGACTTTCCTTGGCTAAATTCATGTTGGTTTCTCCCATTAAATAATGACTATATACATGATCAGTAATTTTATTCTTTATAATGGCTTCTATCATTTTGCCCAGTACTGATGTCAGATTCACAGGTCTGTAGTATCCCAGGTCACCCTTGAAACCATTTTTAAATATTGGCGTTACACTGGCCATTCGCCACTCTTCAGATACTACAGTTGATTTTAATGATAGTTCACAGATTACTAATAGTAAGTCTATAATCTCATATTTCAGTTCTTTCAATACCCTTGGATGTATACCATCCAGTCCAGGTGATTTGGTACTCTTCAGTTTATCAAATATTTGTAATAGATCTTGCCAGTTTATCATTATTTCTTTTAATTCTTCTGATGCATCACCTTTATATGCCATTTCAGGCACCGGTAAATTCCCTACATCTTCTTCAGTAAAGACTGAAGCAAAGAATTAATTTAGTCTCTCCACTATGGCCTTGTCTTCACTTAGCGCCCCTTTTATTCCTCTTTCATCCAGTGGTCCAACTGGCTGTCTTACAGATTTTTTGCTACAAATGTACTTGTAAAAAGTTTTTTTATGCAATTTTGCTTACACGGCAAACTTTTTTTCAAATTCTCTTTGCCTGCCTATCAGTACCTTGCATCTAACTTTACAATGCTTATGTTGTTTCCCGTTTTCATCATTTGGCTCCTTTTTCCATTTCCTGAAAGATGTGCTGCAACAGCTTCTCTGACCTCGCCTTTAAACCATGCTGACAGTTTTTTGGCCTTCCTTCCACTTTTCTTAAAGCGTGGAATACATCTGTTCTGGGCTTCCAAGATAGTATTTTTAAACAATGCTCATGCTTTATGCAAATCTTTAACCTTTGCAGCTGCTCCTTATAGTCTTTTGTTTCCTCATTTTGTCATAGTCTCCCTTTTGAAAGTTAAATGGGAGTACTGTGGATTTCCTTCCTGCTCTTCTTTCATTTTTTAACTTCTACAAAGACTCTCTGAAATTGGCCTCTACAACACTACACTCAACTAGTTCCACTCTTACTTGGATTCTCGAAAACAGCAAGTAAGAATTTTCAAGAAGATTTCAAGCCCCTTCCTGCAACAAATACGAGTACCCCAGGGATTAAGTCAATCAGCTCTCCTTTTCAATATCTATATCTGACCGTTATATCAGATATTCAAGACACACAAAATGCTATACCAAATCTATGCAGACAACTATGTTTGTCACACCCATCAGCCTCCTCTCTATGGATCTCACCAGCTTACAAAAGTGCTTCGCAGAATGGCTTAGTAGACATAATCTACTCATCAATCAAGAGAAGACCAAGGCACTTTACATAACCACTAACCCAACCTTTGTCCCACCATCAACTGTGAAAACAGATGACATAACAATCAAGTCAAATCCAAAACAAAATACCTGGGCATAAAAATAGCCAACAACTGACCTTCCAACTTCACATTAAAAAAATAACCACCTCTATCTACCACAAACTAAGGACCCTGAAGCATCTCCGCCCCCTACTCTTTCCAGACCTATTCTGAACCATATGCAAGGCAATGATTACACTTGTGCTAGACTATTGAAATATCTTCCAGGGCCTACCAAAGCAAACTCTCTGCTCGCTACAAATGGCCCAAAAAACTGCATACCGCATAATATCTTGGGCCCCTCATTGATCATACATCAACCCTCAAACTAATACAACTTCATTGGCTTCCCATCTCAGTTAGAATCAGATACAAAGTTCTTATCACAATATTCAAAATTCCTTCACAAAGAATCTGCCACATGTCTCCAGCCCCTTTCACAAACACAACAAATGAAAGACTGCGAAGAAACTCCACCCTCAACCTACTCGCCATCCAGCAGCAGAAGACAAAGAGGAAGCAGTCTACCTGCATTAGAACATTCACCTCATTCGTCCCATCCATATGGAATACCTTACCGCCAACACTAAGAGGACTCTCAGACTTGTCTGAATTCAGGAAGAAATTAAAACCACACCTCTTCAAGGAAGAATATGTGACAAAATGCACGCAAACTACCAGAAATAGATCTTTCGCCTTCTTTGCCCCAAGATGCTGGAACAACCTCCCTCCACATATCAGAGCAATTAAGGACCTTTCTCAGTTCAGGAAAGCTCTTAAGCACCATTTGTTCCTCCTACACTTTTCCCACCCTAACCCAACGCAACCACCCCCCATACCACATCTCACTCACCAGGATACTAACACACCCATAACATGATTTATACAAAGCACAAACCAGACCCTTCTAGCACGGGTTATATATTGTAAATAATCTCCCAACACTATGGTGATACTTATATATAGTTTATACTGCAACTGTACATAGTTCCCCAGTTCTTTCCCAAGTTATCCATCCTGTTATAATGTAAGCCTATGGCCATTTTGTCTGTTGCAATTTTTCCGTTATTTGTAAACCACACTGATACGAAAAGTATGTAGTTACTCTTATTTGTTATTCTGTTTCTGTTCCTTGTACAACAGTGTGTCTTATTGACCTGTTACATTTTTTTTCACTGTAAACGGCTTTGAATAGTGGAAAGGTGGTATAAAAATGAGTTTAAATAAATAAAATAAATAAATTAGAATATCATCTAAATAGATAACACTATATTGGTCTTAACATATCTCTAAAACATCATTAGCAAAATTTTGAAACCAAGTGTATGCATTCTTAAGTCCAAATGGCATTACTAGGTATTCGGGATGACCATAACTGGTTCGGAATACAGTCTTCCATTCATCACACTTCAAAGGCTGAGCTTCATAAATATCTTGATTGACCAAAGTTACTCATGCCCTTTATGAATGTAAGGGAATATCTGCTCTGTTGGGTAATGTATTCAAAGCCTAGTAGTCTATGCAAGGTCACAATAAGACATCCTAATAAACTCTTTCCGTAGATTCTCCTTCAATTATTCCTGCTAAACAGAACATCTTCCCTTGGCTGTAGGTATTTCATGCAAAGCTAACTTGGCTGTTTCTTTGTCAGAAAGTCTCAAAATTCCTTCTATTTCTCTGGAAACTTCTCAAATTCAGCCATGACTATTGCATCACATCCCTCTCTCTTGCTTTATACCTAGACGTAGGTCATGTCTTCACAGATCCTTATTGTTCTTTAAGGAAGTCAGCTCCTTATCGCAGCGTGCTTCAGATTTCCAAAGCAAAATTTGTGTGCAGTTTGGCTTTGAAAATTCTACCAAGTCTGCACAGACTTTTATGTGCATATTTTTCACATGTGAGGATAGTTTCAAGTTTGCAAATAAAGAAATAGTATGAAATAAGCAACCCTAATAAAATAAACTCAGGCAGTAGTCCAAAACTGTTAATATATGCAAAGTGCCTATCACGTTAATGCATTTGCCAACTGGGCACTCTACTATGAAAGACAACTTCACTGTTGGAGACCTACCAGGATCTGGAAGGCTGCCAATGGAGATTGTAATATGCAACATAGACTTCACACATACCCTTTTATTTTTCTTCTAAAATAGATTTCACAGTATCTCTCTGGTGACGAGTCTGATAGAGGAAGGGGAAAGCAATCTTTAGGTATATTAACCTTCTTTGCTTTATCCTTTCCTGAATCAATCTACTGTACACTAGAAGCACACATATGACTTTGCACCACACACCCTATAACAGGGTTTCATTTTTCAGCTTTTTCTTTATGATAATATATACCTTTTCTACCAAAGTGGTGCACATTCAGGAACTGTATATATATTTCTTCTTTGTCACCAAAGGGCTCACAATCTATGTTTTTGTAGCTGAAGAATGGAAGGTTAAGTGGCTTGTCCAAGGCCACAAGGAGCACCTGTGAGGCTAGAAATACCAGTCCTTCTGGTCCAAGGTTGCTGTCCTCTAGCAGGATTTGAGCCCCCAGCCCTCTGGCCTAAGGTAACTTGCCCCAACCACTAGGCCGCTCTTCCTTCAGAACTTGAACACAACTGGTAGAAGGTCCTCCAACTATCCTCAAAAATACTGCAAACTCTCATCAGCAAAGACCCCGAAAACAGAACAAAAAGGAAAAACAATAAAAACCTAGCAATAATACCCATGAATAAAACCAAAGCAAAACGGACAACCTGTCACAGAGCCTTTTCAATATTTGCCCCATCATTCTGGAACGCACTTCCAGAAAACATAAGAACTAATGACCTATGGGACTTCCGAAAAGCCTTAAAAACACACCTCTTTTTGGACTACTACGGACCAAAAACAGAACCATCCTGTGAAATGCACACACCACAGTAAAGTATGAACCAATTCACTCCTCCCTGTTGATTATACCTACCTCATACTGAATCCAGCATCTTAAACTCCCAACCATAAAATGACAACATTTCTCACAATCTGAAACAAAAACACCATGTAAACAACACTGTTAATGACCCTGTTAATTCCGAGTTTAGTGCCGTTGTTCTCTGTAAAGTTCCTTGTTTATCGTTTATTGTAAACTGCTTTGAATGTTAGAAAAGCGGTATAGAAAAATTGTTAAATAAATAAAATAATCAAGCAATTTAGAGGAGGGTGGTGAGAAGCACATTCAACTTTGTGGACTGATGCTGAGAAGGCACAAAACCTTCCAAAAAAACAAAAATGTTTGCCTACACAACCATCTAGCCACCTTGCACATACGGCATTAGAAATCAATAAAGCTACAATTGTTCTAAATCCCATTTAATAGAGAGGTAGGTGTCATGGGCACAGGACATTTATTTCTGGGGGATAAGGATTTCTTTGATTTCAAATAGGTTGCATGAGTGTGCCCCTTTCAACTTTTTATGTCTGACCCTCGTGCTAACTAGGTTGGAAAATGATTAGCATCTGTATCACGCTATCGAAAATCAATAGTGTGTGAGAAATGAAGGCCCGATATGCAGCTGCTGAAGTTAAGCATTTGTTGCATAGCAGCCAGCGCTGAATATTCAAACACTACTGCCAGCTGGAATTATCCGGATAGCAACGATACATGGATAACTCCCAGGACTGCTCATGCTGCGGCTACTCTGTGGATAGCACCGGGGTGGCCAGTAATGACCGTCAGTGGGACTATCTGGACAGTGCTAATGAAAATCGCCAGATAGTCTCAACCAGTGGTACTTATTTGGATAGCTGCTTATATGTTTGGGTTTACTTTTATTATAATTTTTTGATACATACATATGTGTTATGTTTTATGATCTTATTGGTACTTTTATTTGGTTTTAATGTTTATTAATTGTATTTTGTCAAATGGTGTTTTTAGTTACTATATTAATTTGTATGATTTCATATTTATTGATTTTATTTATTTGATTTTATTAACTCATTGTTTTCATTAATTATTTCTGACAGTTTCTTTTAATTATGATTGTGTTCTTTCGAGGTTTGCTTCCTCATACTATATCCCCCTGAAGAAGGCCGAGAGGCCGAAACGCGTAGGGGACAATAAAAGCAGTTTTACAAACCTGAAAATACTGCCAGTATTGGTATCTGTTCCTTTGTTCCTTCGTATTCTACAGATACTTTTGTTGTTTCTTTTGGTCTCTTATTATACCAGGTTATACTTTATTTAGAAAGGACAGGGTAGGAAGAAGGGAAGGAGGAGTGGCACTATATGTAAAAAATAATATTAAACTTTGGAATTACAGAGCTTAAAAGGGAGAGAGGAGTCACTGTGGGTTACGAGAGGGAAAGAGAAATCTATTTGCTTTGCGTGATATACAGACCTCCCTCACAAGAGGAAGAGGTGGACAAAGAGTTAATTGAAGACATACGCAGCATTGCGAGGAAAGGGGATGTGTTACTGATAGGGGGATTGGCACATGAGTGACTTCATGGTTCTGGGACAGAGAGTGAAGCAGTTAGGTGCACAGGTGGTGTTCTCTTCAATCCTCCCTGTTGAGGGTAAAGGCCAAGGCAGATATGCTCGCATCCTGGAGATGAATGAATGGCTGCATGGATGGTTTCTTAGACCATGGGATGCTGTTCCAAGGGTTGCAGAGCAGAGATGGCATCCATCTGTCCAAGAAAGGTTGACGCGTCTTCAGTAGTAGACTGGCTAATTTACTGAAGAGGGCTTTAAACTAGATTCGTTGGGGACGGGTGAAGAAAGCCCCCAAGGTAAGTGATACATTAAATACCTTTATGGAAATGGGTAAAAGGGGTAACATATGCAAAGCAGTGTGTATAAATGCCCGTAGCATGGGAAATAAGATCCCTGATGTTGAAGTTTGGTGGGAGTGGCCGACTTGTATTTAGTGGCAGTTACAGAAACATGGTTCACAGAAAAACATGACTGGGATGTAACTATAACTGGCTATTCTTTATTCAGAAAGGATAGGGTAGGAAGAAGGGGAAGAGGAGTGGCACTATATGTAAAAAATACTATTAAAGCTTTGAAATTACAGAGCTTAAAAGGGAGAGAGGAGGCACTGTGGGTTAAACTAGAAAGAGGGAAAGATAAATCTATTTGCATTGGCGTGATTTACAGACCTCTCTCACAAGAGGAAGAGGTGGACAGAGAGTTAATTGAAGACATACGCAGCATTGTTAGGAAAGGGGAAGTGCTACTGATAGGGGATTTCAATATGCCAGATGTTGACTGGCACATTCCTGCTGCAGTATCATCTAGAAGTAAAGAGATCCTGGATTCTTTACAGGGAGAACTATTCAGGCAATTGGTAACAGATCCCACATGTGAAGGGGCCATACTGGACTTGGTGCTTACCAATGGGTGAAAGTGTTTCTGATGTTATAGTGGGAGATCATTTTGCATCCAGTGATCACCAGATGGTGTGGTTCAGTATTAGGACTAGGGCTATTAGAATCCAATCAAAGGTGAGGGTCTTAGACTAACTTTGCCAAGTTGGGCCAATATCTCAGGGAGTATTTAGCGGGATGGGAACAGCTGGGGGATGTAGAAAACAGTGGGCAAAACTGAAAGGGGATATTTTAAGGGCAACCAACCTTTTTGTTAAAATGGTAAATAAAGGTAAAAGGAAAAGGAGACTGATAAGGCTTTTGAAAGAAGTAGCTGAAAAAGTGAAGAAAAAGAGGGAGGCCTTCATGAAATACAAGAGATCACAGAGAGAGGAAGACAGGTATCTATATTTGGAAAAACTTAGAGAAGCTAGCAAAGTAGTCAGGAAAGCAAAGATTCAAAAAGAGAAGGAAATAGCCAATGCAATAAAGTAAGATATTTTTCAGATATGTTAGTGAGAAGAGGAAGGGCAAAAGTGGTATTGTCAGACTCAAGGGTGAAGGGGAGGAATATGTAGAAGATGATGAGGATAAAACAGAATTGCTTAACAAATATTTCTGTTCTGTGTTCACAAATGAAGAACCAGGAGCAGGACCTCAGAAAACACCCACAAACAGGAACAGAAGAGAGTGACATCTTGAACAATTTTCAGAAGACTGAGTTCGTGAGAAACTAGCTCAACTTAAAGTAGACAAAGCAATGGGACCGGATGGGATACGCCCTAGAATACTGAGGGAACTTGGGGACGTTCTAGCAGCTCCACTGACTGACCTTTTCAATGCCTCGTTAGAGTCGGGGATGGTGCCAAAAGACTGGAGAGAGGCTCATGTGGTGCCTTTACACAAAAGCAGAAGTAAGGATGTGGTTGAAAACTACAGTCCGGTTAGTTTAACTTCGGTGGTGAGTAAATTATTGGAAAAGCTGCTGAAAGAGAAAATAGTGAGGTTTCTGGAGTCCAGCAGATTACAGGATCCGAGGCAGCATGGATTCACCAGAGGCAGATCTTGTCAGACAAACCTGATTGATTTCTTTGACTGGGTGACCAGGGAGTTGGACCAAGGGAGAGCCCTAGATGTGGTGTATTTAGATTTCAGTAAAGTCTTTGACACTGTTCCGCACAGGCGACTTATAAACAAACTGAGCACCCGAGGGATGGACCCTAAAGTTACTGCTTGGGTTAGAAATTGGTTGGGTGGGGGGGGGGGGGGCGACAAAGAGTACAAAGTAAATGGAGCTCACTCTGAGGAGAAGAATGTTACCAGTGGTGTGCCCCAGGGATCTGTCCTTGGTCCGAATCTTTTTAACATCTTTGTTAGTGATATAGCAGAAAGGCTGTCGGGTAAGGTTTGCCTCTTTTCGGATGATACCAAAATCTGCAATAGTGTAGATACCCATTGAGGTGTAGGTAACATGAGGAGGGATCTAGCTAAGCTTAAAGAATGGTCTAGAATTTGGCAGCTGGGATTTAATGTAAAAAAATGTAAGGTCTTGCATTTGGGCTGCAGGAATCCAAGGGAGCAATATAGTATAGGGGGTGAAGTACTTTTGTCCACTAAAGAAGAGCGGAACTTAGGCATGGTTGTGTCTGATGATCTTAAAGTAGTTAAACAGGTAGAAAAGGCGATGCAAAAGCTAGAAGGATGCTTGGGTGCATATGGAGAGGAATGACTAGCAGAAAAAAGGAGGTGATAGTGCCTCTGTATAAGTCTTTGGTGAGACCTCATTTGCAGTATAGTGTGCAATTCTGGAGACCGCACCTTCAAAAGGATGTGAAGAGGATGGAGTCGGTGCAGAGGGTGGCTACTAAAATGGTTAGTCGTCTTCATTATAAAGCATATGAGGTGTCATGAGGCTGGTGCTTATAAAGATGCAGAGTTGGAAAGAAACCTTGTTTCTCACAGAGCTCTAGATGTGCAATTACCTCAAAGCACAGCTAGAGGGGGCAGGAGTGATCCTACAGAGGCTAATGAGGGTAGGAGAGCTAACCAGTTGCACCTGGAAGTAAGCCCGGGAGATTCAAAGGAAAAATCCCTTTATAAACGGAAGCTTAATGCCAGCAAAGGGGGAAGAGCAGCGCGAGAAGCTGGAGCAGCGGGAGAAGCAGCAGATGGAAGAGAAGGAACAGAAAGCATGGCTGAAGAAGGAAGGAGAGTCCTGAAGGAAGGAATCCTCCCTGAGCAAGCCCAGAAGGACAGAATTCACAGCGGTAGAGTTCAGAGGGGCCAGGCTACAGGTGCCACTGTTCAGAGGGAGTCTGCCAAGGAAAGCAGTCAGGCCAGAGGGTGTGCCACTCCCTGCTTAAGCAACGTTCCTGAGTCCAGTATACAGACAGCAAGAGAGCCAGGCTTGGGGGAAAGCCTGCAGTCATTGGAGTTTGCTAAACAAGCTTCACCAGGTACCAGAAAGAAAGGAGTTTCTAGCAAAGCTACTTTTGCACTGAAGTACAAGGCTAGTGAATCCACGCCAGGTTTTCCTAAGCTTTCAGGAAGTCCAGCACTCCCCAGAAGCTACCTACAGAAAACCTGTTGTCAGAGAGACGTTCTTGAGAGAGAAGGCTCCAGAGCTTCAAGCTACAGGAACTCAAGGTATGGTGGCTTTATTCCTGTTAAAGAAAGCTTAACTCCTATAAGCACTGCTAAAACTGAACCACAGTTTGTAAGAAGAGGAAAGAAACCAGAGCTGTTTAAAAAAAAAATTGGAGCCGAGATATCAGAGACAGTCCATGTAAACTTGTAACATCCAGGGACAGCGTTTGCTCTGAGGGGGAAACTAGTGAAGCAGAATCTATGGAGATAGAAGGTGCAGATACTATTCCCATTCCTCAGGAAGAGGTTATGTATTGCAGTTTGTGTATGGCTACTAGGCTGGAATCCATAGCGACATTCTAAAGAAGAAGAAGCCTTGTTTAGTTGTTTTACCCTGGAATGATTTGAATTCCTCCATTTATCTTTTGCACCTAATAGTGAAGATATCAACAGTTGGTTTGCCTGTTTATTACTGGAACCTTGATAAAAGGACATTCTTTGATTTCCATTGTCTTATTGAACCCTTGCACGGAGGGGAAATAAAAGCCTTGTTTCCCTACGCTCGTGGCTTAATTATTGTGTGCTCACAAGGAGCTAAAATCCATAAGACCAATCTGCACTTGGCCTTACATACCCCACGCTCCTTGAAAAAAAATAAGTGTGATGTGCAGCAGCCCCTTACCACTATTGGCCACCAGGGGACGCTGTCATGACAGAGGACAGACTGAAGGATCTTAATATGTACACCTTATAGGAAAGGCGGGATAGAGGTGATATGATTGAGATGTTTAAATACCTCCATGGCATAAATGTTCGGGGGAGAGCCTCTTTCAATTGAAAGCAATCTCTGCTATGAGGGGACATGGGATGAGGGTGAAGGGGGATAGATTCAGGAGTGACATGCGGAAATATTTCTTTATGGAAAGAGTGGTGGATCCATGGAATAGTCTCCCAGTGGAGGTGGTGGAGATGAGGACAGTAACTGAATTCAAAAAAGCATGGGACAAACACAGAGGATCTCTAAAGGAAAAAAGGGGACTTGTAGTTGTTGATATGGAAGGACAGACTAGATAGGCCATGTGGTCTTTTTATGTCATCATATTTCTATGTTTCTATGTTTCTATTGTTATTGATGTGGTCCTGCAACTGGTATTGTACTGTTTTTTCTAGTATTTTTGGCAAAAATGGTAAACTGGATATTGGCCTATAAGAGTTTGTGTCTGAACTGTCCAGAGCTTTGTTTTTTTTAACATTGGTCTGACAGATGCATTTTTTAATTCTTTGGCCATGTATTCCTTCTCTAGAGAGGAATGAATGAGCTTGATGATTATGGGGGTGAGATCCTCACCGGACATTCTTATCCATGCTACTGGGCAAGGGTCTAATGGTGACGTTGTTGTATTTTATTAGGGAGAATTTACACCAGAGTTTGCTTACAACGGTATTTACTAATTTGGGTAAGGCAGGGATGGCCAACCTATGGCACATGTGCCAAAAGTGGCACAATGCATGATTGGCGCATTGCCATGGTAAGCGCTGTTTCGGGGTATGTAGAGCCAGACAGTGCCTTAGCGCGGCAGTCAGCGGGTGAGCGGGCTGAGTGTTTCTGAGTTCTTCCTTCTTTATGAAAGTCGAAACATAATCCATGTACTCAACAGCAATAGTAGGAGATACAAATTGGAATGATGACCCAAAACTGACCACACAGTGCTGTAAGGGGCCAGCCCATGGAGCGCGGGAATGGCACCATTTCAGGGCAGCGCTACTTTTTGCTATCAGGGGTGTTTGGAAGGCAGGAATGGATGCAGGGGATTTTTCTCCTCGCGTTTTCTTGTTTTGGAGGGAGAGGGAGAAAAGCCTTCAAACTCAAGTTTTTGGATAGAGTTTAAAAAAACTAAACACTTTTAAAATGATTTTATTTAGGGCACATCTTTTAACAAATATCATCTTTCACATTAATCTGTTTCGGTTAAAAGAAATATATTCAGTAAGACAAATTGCAGAAAATGAGCAAAAGAAAAGCAGAAAGTGATAGTAAGCGATTTAATGAAGAGTGGGAAAATGAGTTCTTATTTATTGAGGGTCCGTCAAGAAAGACTATGTTTGCAACATATTATGCTACTGGTTGTGAACAAAAAATCCTGAAGATACCTAGTAACATCCAAATGGAACATTAAATTGACTACAAATTCGTTATTGAAAATTAATTTTTGGTCATCATTACCCTGTGAACATTTTCCAGAACTAAGAAAATTTGCCCAGAGTTATATCTGTCGTTTTGGAACAACATACAGATTTGAATATTTTCATCCATGAAATTGATTAAAAACAAACTGAGGTCACAATTGACTGATTCAAATTTAAAGAATTCTCTGCTGTTCTCAGTAACTAATTTAACTCCAAACATTACAAGCTTGGCGAAATCAAACCAGACTCAAAAGTCTCATTAAAGTAAGTAATGTTTATCTTTTCTTCCTTTTAAATAGTTGTATGAAAAAATGCTAAATATGTCCATATTAACATATTTTTAAAGAAATGAATAGGGGTACAAGTGTTGTATGGTACATCTGAACTAGTGTGTGAAAAAATTGGCACATGGAATGCAAAACGTTGGCCACCCTGGGGTAAGGAATCTAATGGGTAGTTGCCCACTTTTGCCTTATAGAATGTGGCCATTGTTTGAGGAGTCAGAGAGTGACTTGTTGGGTCTTCTTTTGGATTTGATAACAAAGCTTTCACAATGCCAAAGATCGCCCTTAGCTTGTTTAGGGCAGACATTATAAGTTTAGTCTTTCTTGTTATTGTTGATGTAGTTATGATATTCTTCTAATTTATTTAAGTATATTAATCTATATTAATCAAAATGGCAGATGAAATGTAATGTGGACAAGTGCAAAGTTATGCACCTAGGGAAGAACAACCCAAACTATGGTTACACGTTGCAAGGTTCCACATTAGGAACCACCACCCAGGAAAAAGATTTAGGCGTCATTGTGGATAACATGTTAAAACCCTTGGCCCAGTGTGCAGCAGCAGCCAAGAGAGCAAATAGAATGCTAGGTATCATAAGGAAAGGAATGGAAAATAAAACAAAAGATATTATAATGCCTCTATATTGTTCCATGGTGAGACCGCACCTTGAAAATTGTGTGCAATTCTGGTCGCCGTATCTTAAAAAGGATATAGCGTTATTAGAAAAGGTTCAGAGAAGAGCCACCAAAATGGTAAAGGGGATGGAAGGATACTCCTATGAAGAAAGGCTAAAAAGGTTAGGGCTCTTTAACCTTTAAAAGAGACGGCTGAGGGGAGATATGATAGAAGTCTATAAATTAATGAACGGAGTGGAACGGGTAAACGTAGATCGATTGTTTACCTTATCAGAATATAGAAAGACTAGGGGACATGCAATGAAGCTACAGGGTAATCTATTTAAGACTAATAAAAGAAAATATTTTTTCACTCAACGTGTAATCAAATTCTGGAATTTGTTACCGGAGGATGTAGTAAAGGCTGTTAGTGTAACTGGGTTTAAAAAAGGTTTGGACAAGTTCCTGGAGGAAAGGTCCATAAATCATTATTAAGAAGGGACCCAGGATATCAATGCTTGACCTAGTACAAGCATTGCAGAACCTGTGTCTTCTGGGGAAACTGCTAGATACGTATGACGTAGATTGGCCACTGTTGGAAACAGGATACTGGGCTTGATGGACCTTGGTCTGACCCAGTATGGCATATCTTATGTTCTTATGTTCTTTCATCTGAGCCCTTCATTCTTCTCCATTTTCTTTCTAATTTTCTTAGCTGGTTTTTTTTTTATGTCTCAAATGACTTGGTTATACCACATTGCACTTCTTCTTATCCCCTTCTTGTGTGCTGAGCCTATGTATGAATCTGCAGCAGCTTGACCTTATTACATTCCAACTGTTTATGAAATCATCTGTGTCCATTATCTCTGCATGGAGATGTAGTATTACAACTTCCAGAAACCCTTTCTTGTTAAACTTATGGAACTTCCTATGTGAGAATTTGACTTGCGTTGTGTGGATCCCTCCCTTGATGAACTTTATAAAGTGATGGTCAGACCAAGGGACTTGTTAAATCTGGACATTTGCTTTGATTCATGAGTTTTCTATATCTGAGAGAATGAAAATAAGGTCCAAAGTATTACCCTTTATGTTGGTAGCTTCTTACACTATTTGTTGGTATCCAAGAGCATCCATCAAATCCAAGAACCCTTGAGGGTAGTTTGCATTGGTTATGGGAAGATTCAAAACTCCTAATACTAGTATGTGTTTATTGGATGGATTTTTATCACATATAATATCAAGTATGGATGACAGCTCCCTTCTGTCTGGGGAGGGGGGTCTGTATATTAGGCAAAACATCAGGTGTTTGTTCTCTACCACTAATACATCCATGCCCTGTGAATCTTCAGTTATTCCTCTTGTAAGATGTAATTCCTTTTTGACTATAATGATACTCCTCCTCCACTCTTTTTTGTTCTCTGCTGGTTGACGATATTGGTTTATTAGCACCATGTTGTCAGTTGTGAACCATGAATCCGTTATGAACAGGATGTCCAGATTATTGTTGATAATGTGGTCAGTTATCACTGGTATCTTGTTTCTGATTGAATGAGGGTTGATTAATGAGCATTTGAGGTCCAGTGCATTGTCTGTAGTGGTGGAAATATGTTGTCCTGGGTTGATTAGGTTAACATGGATGAGTCATTGTTTGTGGTCTGAATTTTGGTTCCAGGTTTTATAGCTTCCCATTTCCATTCTGAGGCATGAGTGTGTGAGGGGAAGGTGTTAGAGCATGTGTTGTGTGTGAGGGGAAGGTGTTACAGCATGTGTTATGGTTGATAATGCCAGCATTCCTAGTGCCATTATAGCCCCCTGTAAGTGCATTGTTGATCTTGTTGGATTGAAAATTATTAGTGATGAGGCTAAACCTGCAATGCAATGTGTGCCTTTGAGTCAATGCTGACTCCTGGTGACACAGAAGCTCCTGGGTTTTCTTGGCAGCGTGACCAGAAGTAGATTGCCAGGCCTTTTTTCTGAAGTAATGGAGGGTTAAGTGACTTGCCCAAGGCCACAAGAAGTGCTAGTGAGAATCGAACCCTGGTTGCTTGGTTACCAAGCCAGTGTTCTAACCACTAGGCTGCTCCTCCACCCCAAGGCTAAACCTAGCCTCTGATTAATATTTATTTATTTATTTAACATTTCTTATATACCGCGCTATTTGTCATCAGTGCGGTTTACATCAAAACAATAGAACACTTGACCAGATACATTGACCGTCGTTTACATAAAACGGGGAGTTAACATGGAGGAGAACTTGGGGAACCATTTACATTCAAGTTTATAGCAAACTTAGGAAACTATGTACAAATCGGTTGTATTACATATTAGGTATGATTACAGTGTTGTTTTACGTCATGTAGCGGCTGTATGATATAGTGGGGGTGTGTGGGAAGTAATGGGGTATCAGGATGGGTATAATGTAAGAGAAAAAGGTGGTGTTTGAGGGCTTTTCTAAATTGAATAAGGTCTCTAATAGCTCTAATGTGTGGGGGGAGTTTGTTCCAGCATACGGGGGCATAGTTCCTGAAAGCCCTATTGGTGGTGATCTGGTTGAGTTTTGTGGATTCAATTGGTATAAGTAGCATGTTGGCAGCCTGGGATCTCCTTGATCTGTTGTCCGGAGAATGCGTTATGAGGTCGGAAATGGATGGGGAAGCTATCATGTTGAAGGCCTTGAAGGTAATGAGGAGGGTTTTGTACAGGATTCTACTGCTTATGGGAAGCCAGTGTAGTTCCTTTAGAATGGGGGAGATGTGGTCGACCCTTGAGGTTCCGTAGAGCACACGGGCTGCCGCATTCATGGCTAGCTGTAATGGTTTGAGGGAGCTCTTTGGAAGGCCATGTAGAACTATGTTGGCATAGTCGAAGTGCGGTGTGACTATTGCCTGGAAGATGGTGCGGAAATCCGCGGATTCCATCATGGGCCTAAGATGCCGTAGGGTTTTTATCTTGAAATAGATGGTCTTGACAGTGCGTTTGATATGTTCCTTGAAGTTGAGTTGTTGATCAAGTATTACCCCGAGATATCGTATGTTGGATTTGATTGGAAGTTCCGCGTCTCTGACTTTGAGTGTTGGTGGCGGAGAGAAGGCTTTATTCCTTGTGATCATTAGTACTTCCATTTTCTTGAAGTTTATCCGGAGGTTCTGAGTGAGTAGCCAGTCAGTTATTGTGTTGAAGCAGTCAACTAGCACTGTATAGTCGGGACAATTGATGGCAATGGGTGTGAATAGCAGGACATCGTCGGCATACATAAGACACGATATGCCAAATGAACGGGCGATGTCACAGATTGGTTGCATATAGATGTTAAAGAGCAACGCGGAGAGGGAGGAACCTTGGGGTACACCTTGGTGCTGTTGGAAAGGTTCGGAGGTGGTGCTTTGCATCCGGACTTGTTGACATCTGCCTTCGAGGTAGGATTTACACCAGTCCCACGCTTGATCTCGGATTCCCTTCTCATGTAGCCGGGTGAGAAGCTGCAGGTGGTCTACGGAGTCAAACGCTGCTGATATATCAAGGAAGATTAGTGCGAAGCCCTTCTTTATACTGTCAATTCCATTGATCAGTGAACTGGTTAATGTTGTCAGTAGGGTTTCGATACCGTGTGCTTCTCTGAATCCATGTTGAGAGGGATCCAGTGGTGAGGAGGAGTCAACATGCTGCTGGATCTGTCTAAGGGTTATTTTCTCTAGGATCTTAGCCAGTAAAGGGATACTGGAGATTGGTCTGTAAGATTCCTCTTTCTTTGGGTCAAGTTGATTGTTTTTTAGTAGTGGGCGGATGGATGTGTACTTGAGCGCATCTGGGAAGACTCCTGTTTCGAATGACAACTTGGTGATGTTGGCTATGATAGGGCTGAACTCCGTGCGCATTGTCTTGATCCAGTGGACACGAAGCATGAATCCCCTGACGCTTGCTAGTAATGATCTAGAGTTAGAGGTAAAATCTGAATGAATATAATCAATGCATCAAGGATTACCTTAACACCTTATGAGAGACCAAACTGAAAGCTACAGCTACATAAGTTGCAGTTACATATGTTGCAGAGCAAAAGCTGCAACTACAGTTACATATGTTACAGTTTCATGTGTTATAGCACCAAGGCTACAAGACAATGACAATGACCATACATTACAATAAGACACTTACGATTAAAATTCCCAGATTTTAAAGGCACTATTCCCAGAGCTCTATTCCTTACTAGTTGCCAATCAGCCTACCTTAATGCTTGTACTTGTCTTCCTCCTTCGTGTCAGGGTCTGTTGGTATGTATAGGTATTGATTGGCTGGGGATTTTGCTACGTTTCGTCATCTTTGTCGTGTCCTCCAGCCACATTGTGGTTTAGCGGCTGAGGCATCTTCTTTTACCTCCTTGAATGGGGAAAACCGTGTAGCTGTCTGGCTCTCCTGTGGTCCCCCACCTAAGGACCAGCTGTGGGAGCAAATGAAAATGCTCCCATGGCTTCACGATTACTTCCTGGGCTTAAGTAGTGCTAGAACACTGCTCTATTCTGTTCCAGTACAAATTAGGCCCTGGATACAGTCCTCGTCTCTATTATCTACACTGGGAAACTATTCCATGCATCTACCACTCTTTCCGTAAAGAAATATTTCTGCATATTACTCCCGAGTCTATCCCCTTTCACCCTCATCCTATGCCCCTCATTGCAGAGCTTTGTTTTAATTGAAAGAGGCTCTCCTCCTGTGCATTGATGTAGAGCATTGGTATTTTCTGGATTTTTCACCAGTTCCTCCTACTCCATGAGCTTCAATTGGGTTATAGCGCTGTGAACCTTTAGTTGTAACTATCCAAGGGGTCAGAGGAACGTTGTCCTATTTCATATCCTCTGTCAACTGACTTAGGCCAGTCATTATAATGGCAATACGTGGCTTAAGATCAAATGTCTTCGTTAGTGGGCCCTACTGTAAATCTGGCCACTAGGCATCGCCTTTACTTGAAGACTGTGATCTCACTTCAAATCAACCTCTGTTACTTGCTTCCACCCCCTTCCTGATTTTAATTGTAACCCCTCCACCCTTCTTAGACCCCTATGATCCCTGGCCCTTCATTAATTTTTCCCCAAGTTAGTTATTCTGTTGGAATGTACTAAGTTATATTTGATGTAGACCGCTTTGACCATACAATAAAGCAGTATTAAATAAATAAATATTGCAGTGGGTCTCAACTCAGTACTTGGGACACACCCAGCTGCTCAGGTATTCAGGATATCCTTAATGAATATTCATGACTGCCTCTGTTGTACACTGATGTAAGGGACACGCTTTTTCTATCATTGGTCCCGTTACTTATTTGCCAGGAACTTGATTGTGCGACTTCTAGAAGCTGTTAAACAGCTTATTTGTTTCCCTGCTGCATGTTTTACTATGAGGTGTTTCCTATGCCTTTCATTAGCTTCTGTGTTTTATTCAGTCGTTCCAAACTTGGGGTCACATCATCAGCGGAAGGGGTCACGGAAACATGGTCATTCCCCCATCTCTCTGGGCTTTCACTCTGACCTCTGCCAAGTCACCAGTCAGCATGTGAACACTCATAGGTCCTTACCCATCCTGTTAGACTGGGACCCATGCTGAGTACTGGGGTCTGCAAGTGCACACTGCGCACTGACACAAGGGACCCTGTACTGACTGCTGCTGCTGTTGCCACTACTGTTGCTGCTGCCTTCCTGCTTTACAGTGGTGTGCAAAAGTCTGGAATCACTTGTAAATTTGACGTTTTTTCAACTTCATGACCTTATATCTTAATGTCTTTTTCCTCCCAGTTGCTTTTTCTGTGTATCTCATGATAAGTGATAGATTTGGCTATTAGGGCCAACTTTTAGTATTGGTTTGGCCCTTATTTTATGAGTTTGTTCCCCATAGTTATCCTGTTGATAGATTTTCTGTGAAAATCGTGTAATGTACATCGTTGGCCAATGATATATTATTATAAGTATGCTTTAAAATATTATAGACGCACGCCAGGTTTCCTTCAAATTAATGTATGTGGCCTTGAAAAAGGCTGTTTTTATGTGTCAGTGATGGCTCAGTATTTGACGGGCCACCCTTTGTTCTTGATCACCGGACTGTACTTTGTCGGCATTGAATGAACCAGTCTGACAAGGTGATTGTTGGTGACAAAGCTCTTCCAAGCTGCAATGAGTGACTCAATCAGCTCACGCTTTGATGTTGGATGCCTCTTGGATATTTCAAAGGCCACCTTGTGCCACAGGTTCTTGATTGGAAGATCTGGAGACTGGGCAGGCCAGTCCATTGACTTGATGTTGTTTCGCTGCTTCCAGCTGATCACCTGTCTGGAGCAATGGCAGGGTGCATTGTCATCTTAACATAAGAACATAAGATATGCCATACTGGGTCAGACCAAGGTCCATCAAGCCCAGTATTCTGTTTCCAACAGTGGCCAATCTAGGTCATATGTACCTAGCAGTTTCCCCAAAGGACACAGGTTCCACAATGCTTGTATTGATTCAAGCATTGATATCCTGGGTCCCTTCTTAATAATGGTTTATGGACCTTTCCTCCAGGAACTTGTCCAAACCTTTTTTAAACCCAGCTACACTAACAGCCTTTACTACATCCTCCGGTAACAAATTCCAGAGTTTGATTACACGTCGAGTGAAAAAATATTTTCTTTTATTAATCTTAAACAGTTTACCCTGTAGCTTCATTGCATGTCCCCTAGTCTTTCTATATTCTGATAAGGTAAACAATCGATCTACGTTTACCCGTTCCACTCCGTTCATTAATTTATAGACTTCTATCATATCTCCCCTCAGCTGTCTCTTTTCCAGGTTAAAGAGCCCTAACCTTTTTAGCCTTTCTTCATAGGAGTATCCTTCCATCCCCTTTACCATTTTGGTGGCTCTTCTCTGAACCTTTTCTAAAATCGCTATATCCTTTTTAGGATACGGCAACCAGAATTGCACACAATATTCAAGGTGCGGTCTCACCATGGAACGATACAGGGGCATTATAATATCTTTTGTTTTATTTTCCATTCCTTTCCTTATCATACCTAGCATTCTATTTGCTCTCTTGGCCGCTGCTGCACACTGGGCCGAGGGTTTTAACATGGTATCCACAATGACGCCTAAATCTTTTTCCTGGGTGGTGGTTCCTAATGTGGAACCCTGCATCGTGTAACCATAGTTTGGGTTGTTCTTCCCTAGGTGCATAAACCTTGCACTTGTCCACATTAAATTTCATCTGCCATTTTGATGCCCAGTCTTCCAACTTATCAAGATCCTCTTGCAATTTTCCACAATCCTCTTGGGTTTTAACAACTTTAAATAGTTTTGTGTCATCTGCAAATTTGATAACCTCACTCGTTATTCCACTTTCCAGGTCATTTATGAATATGTCAGTACTTGGAACAGGAACTAGCCAGGAAACAGCTGGTGTGCTGATGGCACCATGCACTTTTGCAGTATGGTGATATACTTGGCCCCGTTGACCATGCCATCGACGATGTGAAGACGTCCAACACCACTGGCAGCCATGGAGCCCCAGACCATGACCTTCAAAGGATGCTTCACAGTGAGGTTGAGACACTCAGGCTTGAATTCCTCTCCAGGAAATCTCCTCATATAGCTGTGGGCCTGATTACCAAACAGGCAGAAGGTGCTTTCATTGCTGAATAGCACCTTTTCCCACATTTCAGTTGACCAGGTTGAGTGCTTTCTTGCCCACACGATCCGGTTGCGCCTTTGTATGTCAGTTATCAGTGGCTTATTCTGTGCTTTGCAGCCCCAGAGACCAAACTGCAGGCACCAGCGAAACTGTTCATGAGCTGACACCGACCTCACTCTTGTCTGACTACTCTCGAAGTAGCTGAGGAGAGGTCAACTTGCAATTAGTCAGTGAAATGCTTCATAGTGCGCGGTCCTGGCATGATGTTGATGCATGTGGACAACCTGAACGAGGCTTGTCCACCACTGAACCCATTTTTTTCTTCTTCTGCACAATCTTAACAGCGTTCTGACTGCAGCCAACTTTCCTGGCTATCTGACAGCTTGAAAATCCTTCCTCGCTCATAAAGGACACACGAACATGCTCCTGCAACGTCAGGGTCCGAGTCATCTTCATGGTCGATCCAGAAAGCGTATGAAAATCAAAAATTCCGCGTGTTTTTATAGCTGCACTGTTGGCTAGATATCTGCATTGTGATTGGTTAGTGAAACCAGCCTCCTGATTGGTCAGAAATAACGTGTGCATATTGGATAATCTCGATCCAGTTTTGACGCAGGATCCACAAAAATCATAGCAGCTATCTCCCATCATCTGTAAAGTATTTAAATTGGAAGCAAGGAATGCAAAAAAAGTCAACTCTAATAGCCAAATGTATCTCTTTTAATGTGGTAGAAAGATGAATATGCTGGGCTAACGCAAAATTTAAAAAAAAAAAGTTAGAAAGTACGAAAAACGCAAAACTCACCAGTGATTCCAGACCTTTGCACACCACTGTAGATGAGTGAAGGGAGGGGAAGGAGGCTCGAGATCTGCCAGTTTGATTTTAGCATCATCTAGGGTCACGTGAATTTTCAATTATTAAATCAGGGTCATACGGGATAAAGTTTGAAAAACACTGGTTTTATTACTGTGCATGTTCTTTGTTACATGCCTAGTAATTTTGTGATAGGCATGAGATAAATTAAAGGAAATGAAATGCCAATCACTCACATGAACATTCACAGAAGATATCCTGGGTTTATCCCAAGCACTGGGTTGAGAACCACTGCTCTATAAAATCCCCAACTCCAGCTGGCCTTGAAAACAGAAGACCTGACCCGGAAATCAAACCCAGGTCCTTTTTATAGCAAAGAGGGAAACTGTATTGTGTAGAACAGAAACTTTCTTATCACCGCTTGAAGAAATAGCAGCCTTAAGATGCTGTTGAATTTAAATTAATGTCTTACTGTGTTATCATGTTTTCACTCCAGCCTAATCCAAACAAAGGAGACCCGCTACTGACCCTTATGCATTGCTAATCTTTTCCCAAATTGCTGCCAAATGACTTTTCATGTTGCATTACCTCGCAGAAAATGCTTAATCTAGGTAGGCACCAAGTTATTAGAATGAATATTCCAGCATGTCAACAATAATGTAGCTTTAACAATTCACATTTGGAATAGATCTCTGAAGTTGTAACGTGCTTTATAGGGTTGTTCAGTCTCTGCTGCATTTTTTCATGAATTTTTGATTTTCAGAAAGCAAATTAGGATGTGTGCTGTATCAGAGCTATGATGTTCACTGAGTCAAAGCCACAGGAATTTGTTACTCTTGTACTTGGATTTAAAGATCATTTGCATTCTTCAAACTACTGTGAGGGGCCACACTAAAAGAAGGTTCCATCTCCACTAAGCTTACAAAAGAACTGAGTGGTAGACTTGCCATGTCATAAGACTGTCACACTAATTCAGACTACTGTAGATGTCTATCACGCCCAACAGTGGCCAATCCATGTAATAGTTACCTGTCAGGATGCCAAATGATAGACAGATTCAATGCTAATTATCACAGGGATAAGCAGTGGATTTTCCTGGCCCACCTGAATAACAGTTTATGGACTTTTCCTCCAGGAACCTTTCCAAATCTCTTTTAAACCTGTCTACACAAAACATTTTTACTCCATCCTCTGGCAACGAATTCCAGAGTTTGATTTCACATTGAGTGAAACATATCTTTTTCTGATTAGTCTTTAACGTGCTACATTGTAGCTTCATTGCGTGTTGCCTAGTCTTTCTACTTTTTGAAGGAGTAAACAACTGCTATATATTTACTCGTTCCACTGCAATTATTACTTTATAGACCTCTACCATATCTCCCCTTAGCCATCTCTTTTTCTTGCTGAACAGCCCTAACCTTCTAAGCCTTTCCATGTTTGTGAGTACCCGCTTTTTTCTCGATTGCACCTCTGCTATGGAACAGTTTACCACTCAAAATTCATCTAGAACCAACCTTCAAAAGCTTCAAAGCTAAATTGAAAATGTATCTTTTTGAGTGGACCTATCAGGTCTCTGCTTGACCCTTGACCTATTACATCAGCCGTTTCCTCCTTTCCTTCCTTCTCCCCTTTGTCCCCCCCTCCCTAACTCACTTTGTTTAGATCATAAGATATGCTATAATGGGTCAGACGAAGGGTCCATCAAGCCCAGTATCCTGTTTCCAACAGTGGCCAATCCAGGTCACAAATACCTGGCAGGTTCCCAAAACGTTTACAGATTCCATGCTGCTTGTTCGAAGGGTAAGCAGAGGATTTGCCCGGTCCTTTTTAATAATGGTTTATGAACTTTTCCTCCAGGAACTCATCCAAACCTCCTTTTGAAACCCAGCTATACTAACAGCTTTTACTACATCCTCAGGTAATGAATTCCAGAGTTTGATTACGCGTTGAGTGAAAAAATATTTTCTCTTATTACTCTTAAATGGGTTACATTGTATTGTATTTCATTGCATGTCCCCTAGTCTTTCTACTTTTTGATGGCGTAAACATCCGATCTACATTTACCCGTTCCACTCCATTTATTATCTCATAGACCTTTATCATATCTCCCCTCAGCTGTCTCTTTTCCAACAACCCAGGTTTCTGAGACTATTTTACTTTATAATAATGTCTGGATATATCCCCCCCCCCACAGGTAGGTGACAGTTGTTCTTGGTTGGTTGCTTTACCTACTGATATTAATTACATGTTATTTAATAAATCATAATGAATATTAAAATCCCCAATAACTTGTCACCTGTTGAGAGTGTTTTTTTGGATGGGGTGGATTTTGTATCATCTGGCTGTAACTGGATTTTGTACTTTTAGTAACCCATTCAACCCATCATAGTAACTGAATATTGGATTGCCTTTTTTATCCAAAATCAAACATTATTAATAGATCTTGTGAGTAGATGCATGTTACTCCTCTGTCATGTTGTGATCACCATTTAATTGAATCGGATTTATACTTTTTTTTTTTATTTGAATTTCAGTCATTACATTAACCAAACAAAAATAAAGAAACATATTGTACACCAGCAACGATAAACAATTGTACATAGGAAAACATCACAAATACTCAGGAAATACAATCAAATATGTTGGGACAATGTTTAGCCCTCATCAAGGGAGTACACCTGCATTAAGTTCCAGATAAAATATCAAGAAAAACGATAAGAAGAAAAACAGGCCCTAAGGCCACCAAATTGGGGGTCAATTAAATTAAACCTCCCCATCCCCAGCTGTACCCTGCTTATCACTGAGAAATTTTTCCAGATGGGAAATATCAAGAAAAACATATGAAACACCCTGATAAGTGATTTATACTTTTTTAGGATCCAGGGTAACAGACAGCACTCAGAAAGGTTTTGCAGTTTGATCAAAAACCCTTCTTGGAAAATTGGGAATTTAAAATAGAAGGGCCCATGATAGCAAAAAAAGGTAGATGGATTAACACACTAGTGAAATGATTGTTTAGTACGATGTTGTTCTCAGACGACAAAGAATTTGATGAAGGTGCTAAGTGGGCCTCTTGGTTTACTGAGAATTTCAGGGTTGAAAAGCATTTGGTGCAATGTTTGGAGCAGAAATGGAGAAAATCTCCATCTAGTGAATCTAAACAATTATGTTGTTGTTGTTAAGTGCCGTCGAGTCGGAGTCGACTCATGGCAACCCTCTGGATAGCTATCCTAAATTGTGTTCGGTCTTCAGTCAGGCGGCTCATTGTTGACAGACTGGTACCCGTAGCTGCTGTTATTGTATCGATCCATCTCATTGCTGGCCTTCCTCTTTTGCGTTGACCTTCTATCTTGCCAAGCATGATGTCTTTCTCTAATGATCTCTCTCTTCGCATGATGTGTCCAAAGTATAAAAGTCAAAGTCTTGTCATCTGAGCTTCTAAAGAAAGCTTAGGTTTGATCTCCTCTAGTACCGACTGGTTTGTTCTTCAGGCAGTCCATGGTATACACAGTATTTGCCACCAGCACCATAATTCAAAGGCATCAATTTTCTTCCTGTCTGTCTTTTTCACTGTCCAGCTTTCACATCCATATGATGTTATTGAAAATTCCATGGTTTGAACAAGTCGAATCTTTGTATGGAGAGAGACATCTCTGCTCTTGAGAATCTTACCTAGGTCTTTCATAGCCATTCTGCCAAGAGCAATGCGTCGTCTGATTTCTTGACTGCTTGTTGCTTCTTTATTGATAGTTGATCCAAGTAGGTTAAAGTTGTTCACAATTTCAATTTCTTCTCCTTCAACGATGAACCTGTTGATTATGCCAGTTGTCATGATCTTTGTCTTCTTTACATTAAGGTGCAGGCCCATTTTGAGACTATGTTCTTTGATTGTGAGAAGCAAATGTTTCAGATCATCTTCACTTTCAGCCAGTAATGTAGTATCATCAGCATAGCGAAGGTTGTTGATGAGTCTTCCACCAATCTTCACACCTCTGTTGTCTTCATACAATCCTGCTTCTCTGATGATTTGTTCTGCATATAAATTAAACAGGTAGGGGGAAAGTATGCAGCCTTGTCTTATCAAAGAACAAAGCACCAGGCATTGATAGCATTCCCATAGAAGTATTGCAGCAATCTGTTGCAGCTGTTACCATACTTACAAGGCTCTGCCAAGAAATATGGAAGACAACATCATGGCCAACTGACTGGAACAGATCTGTGTTTATACCAATACTAAAGAAAGGTGATCCAACTGACTGTGGAAATTATCGCACAATCGCTCTGATCCCACATGCCAGCAAGATTCTACTGAAGATTATTCAAAAGAGACTACAACCATACCCGGAACAAGAACTACCTGAAGTGCAAGCAGGGTTCAGGAAAGGGCGAGGAACGAGAGAAATCATTGCGGATGTGAGATGGATCCTTGAAAAGACTAAAGAATACCAAAAGGATATCTATTTGTGCTTTATCGACTATAGCAAAGCTTTTCACTGTGTAAACCATGAGAAACTCTGGGCTACAGTAAGAAGCATGGGTATACCAGAAAACCTGATCGTTCTCTTGTGCAATCTGTACATTGATCAAGCAATTATATTTAAATGCTTTTAAGGTAAGATTTTACGTGATGAGGCGAAGAAGGGTTATTTTACATTAAAGATTCAGAAGATATTGCCGAATCAATATGTGCACATAGCAGATAGCAAAAACCTCTCATTGCACTAGGAGACTACAACTCAACCTCTACACCACCAAAGAAGCTATAGCATTCCTTAAGGCCATGGAATCACTAAATTACCCCCAGACAATTAACACACCAACAGACCAGCATGGTACCACTCCAGACCTTGTCTTTGTTCCAATACAACTGGCAGAACAGGGTTAAGTTACAACTGCAACAATTACCCCAGTCCCATGGTCGGACCATCATGTAATTGCCTTCTCCTTGATCTTGGATAACCCCGCTCGCCACACCGAGGAAGAGAGCAAAACCAGAAGATTCAGAGCATACAACAAAGATGCTTTTCTAAAGGAAATATTTCCACAACTCCAACAGGAGTGTGACACCCTCAACAAAACCATAGAGGAATGGAACCACATAATAGCTGAGGCTGCATCAGCTCCAACCAGAGAGGGACCACACGCGCACAGGAGATCCAGTGCTCCCTGGTATTCAAATGATATTAGGGATACAAAACGTGTACTCAGAAAACTGGAAAGGAAATTGAGGCGTGACAAGTCACATGGTTCTATGGCCCAATACAGATCCAAACAATTGGAATACAACAATCTGATCAATGAGCGCAAGCAACAACACCATACCAACCTAATCATGAGATCAGCCAACAAACCAAGGGAGTTATTTAACATTGTGCAGCAGCTCACCAAAAATGCCACTCAGCACTGCACCCACCACCTGGACCCACAAGAATTTGCAAACTACATAAAAACAAAGAACCCCAACCAAATGAGCACTCCTCTCTCCCAGACATACAACCTGAAAATGACAGAGCCTCAGAAAACCTGGGAAGACTTTAGCATACCCTCAACACAGAAAATAGAAGACATAGTAAACAACCTTAACACAACGACCTCGCCATCGGACCCATGCCCAGTGGCACTGATCAAAGCTACTAGAAGCCAACTAACCCAGTATCTCCACAAAATCATTAAGGAATCCCTCCAGCAAGGACATATGCTGCGATCCCTCAAGCAAGCCACAATACGTCCGATCCTCAAGAGCACCACGCTAAGCCCCTCTGATCCAAAATCCTACTGCCCCCATCTCTAGCCTTCCATTCCTTACAAAAATCATCAAAAAGACTGTGCAAAGACAATTACAAGATCACATAGATATGAATGCTCCACTTGACACCCACCAGCGTGGCTTTAAACAACAGCACAATGTGGAAACTGCTTACCTCCCACTTTGACAATCTCCTAAAAGGCATAGACAACATAAAGAACAGATTCCTGCTAGTGTTCATGGACATCTCAGTGGCTTTTGACATAGTTTCCCACACCATATTGCTGCAACGCCTGCAGCAGATCGGAATAGGTAAGAACACCTTAAAATGGTTTGCCTCCTACCTGAATGATCGGATGCAACAAGTTAAATTTATTTATTTATTTAACATTTCTTATATACCGCCTTTCATGATATCAAGGCAGTTTACATTGAACAAACTGAAATTACATTGAACAGGGCATTATAACTTGGAGATAACTGCAAGTTCCCTGTTATGCAAGGAATACCGCAAGGTTCGGCACTTTCATCTATACTCTTTAATAAAGACATTCAACACATATGCAGCATCATCAAACGCCACAAAATACATTACCACCTTTATGCTGACGATATTTATTTATTTATTTACATTCTCTTATATACCGCGCTATTCTGCATCAGTGCGGTTTACATTGAACAAACTGAAATTACATTGAACAGGGCATTATAACTTGGAGATAACTATTTTACAGGGAACATGAGCTATGGAGGGTTAAGTGGATATCATGGTATATGCCCCAATCAACCTGCAATCACTTGACATGACATCGATGACAAGCTGCCTTGAAGACATGAACACCTGGCTCACCACTAACAACCTGATGGTCAACTTTGTTAAAACAGAGGCTATGTTCATCACTAGAGACCCCACATTCAATCCGCCCAAACAATCAGTATTCTAAACAGAACTATAGCAATCAAGGATGAAGTGAGGTACCTGGGCATTACCTTGGACAAAGCTCTGAACCTACAATCTCACATTAGTAAAACTGCGGCAAAAGCCTATCACCGATTGAGGATTATCAGAAAACTCAAACCAATCCTTAGCCAAGACCACTTCCGCACAGTTTGCCAAGCAGTCATCACCACACTTCTAGACTATGGAAACTCATTATACCAAGGCCTCCCCCAGCAGACTATTCACCCACTTCAAATGGTTCAGAATACTGCAGCATGCATCATCACGGGCACTGCAAGATCTGAACACATCACCCCTGTCTTACGACAGCTACACTGGCTCCCAATAATCGCAAGGGCAAAATTCAAGACAATCCTGAACATCTTCAAAATCTTCCACCACCGCTCAGCAGATGCGTGCCAGGATATAATAATCAAGGATGTCAGTAACAGGGCTAGAAGAACCAACAATGGCAACAGGATCAGCACAACCACAGGTTATCACAAGACTAAACAAGCAACGCCCAAGAGAGCTCTCTCGCTATTGGCGCCTGCATTATGGAACTCCTTCCCTATGGACTTAAGGACCCTAAATGATACCAAGGGCTTCCGCAAGGCTCTCAAGACCCTTCTCTTCACTGAGGCCTATGAGCAACCAGCTTAAGTTGCCAAGCACTAGATACCACCCAAGTGGCCCACCAGTTACCCACACCACATGGCCCCAACTACCCATTCCCATTTAGAGCTATAAGCAGATAGCCTTTACATATGTGTGTGGTATCCCCTCCTGTTAAATGTATACCTCCAAATGTGTGGTGGACCACTTTGATTGAAAGATAAGGTGGTATACAAAACTGTCTAAATAAAATTAATTAATTAATTAATTAATTTTCTTCTCTAAGGAGAGACAGGATCCTCCATTGATAGCTGGCCTTTTGCTTCACAATTAAAAATGTTATTTTGAGGCTAAATTTAAAGGTAAACAGGCTTTTATTAAGAATGAACGATAAGGTCACTATTGATGGATCTAGAGCAGCCATTAAGTCCTGCAGAACATTTGAATGCATAGGAAAGCTGTCAACGGAATATATTATGTTCAAGATGACTTCTTCCTTGAGTCCTCTTGATGTAGTGTCAATTGCTATGATTACAAGAATGAGTGCTGAGGTACTCTGATTCCTTACTTATGTGGTTAATGCCTCCTTAAAAAAAGGACATTTACCTGACTGCTTAAAACATTCTACCCTCTTGCCAATTTTGAAAAAAGGGAATTTGGCTCCTTTTGATTGTTCCAATCATCATCCAATTTCAAGTTTCCAATTTTTAAGTAAACTTATTGAACAAGCTGTATGTTTACAAATGAGTTATTGGAACAAAATACAGTTCTGGATCAATGGCAACATGGCTTTCCAAGAGGACATCGCCCTGAAACTTTGTTGACTTCCTTGATGGACAGCCTTCTTACGGGGCTGGATGTGTGGTTATTTTCTTATGTTTATTACTTTCTCTGCATTTGATCCAGTTTGTCATGACATTTTTCTGTCAAGATTGAGGTCCATTGGAATCAAAGCGGTGGTATTGGGCTGGTTTACATCATTCTTGACTGCTCGTATACAAAAAGTTTGATTTAAAAATGATTGTTCTGATTGGTACAGCATCGAAAGTAGTGTCCCTCAGGGTTCATCCTCTCGGCTGCATTAATATCTATACAAGTCCTCTTTGTACATTTCTTCATGAACATAAGATTCTGTTTCGTATTTATGGAGACAACTTTCTTTTTTCACACCAATCAATGTCAAAATGACCGATTCTATTGACACCGTACCATTAGTACAAGGGCTTCCTTTAATCTCTGAATGGTTGTCACGTCATGGGTTACAAATTACCTCCCTAAAAACTGAAGCTATGATTTTATCTCACATTCAACATTATCAAAAGCCAAGTGCGCTGCATTTAGATGGCAAAATTATTCTTTTAATATCTTTAGTAAGCATGACGATATCATGCTCTACGCCCCCATTACAACCACAAACCCTACAAACACCCACCTATCAGCATGCTTCACTGCAGTCTCTAACTGGTTACAAACAAACAACCTATCCATCAACATAAAGAAAACTGAAGCCCTCATAGTGACAAAGGCCCCAGACTTCATACCACCCACACACCTCATCATTGGAACTACAAGCATTCAAATGCAACCACATATAAGATACCTGGGCATTATTATTGACCAAGCCCTCACCTTAAAGCAACAGATCACTAAAACCTCCGGAACTATATTTCACAAAGCAAGAACAGTGCAACGTCTCAGACCCCTCCTTGAACATCAAGACTTCCGAACAGTGATGCAAGCCATGACACTCCCACATCTGGACTACTGCAACATAATCTACCATGGCCTTCCAGCCACACACACCAACCCCCTCCGAACTGCATTAAACACCACTGCGAGAATCATTCAGAGGGCGAAGAAAACCGACCATAACACCCCAATTCTGAAAGAACTTCACAGTCTCCCCCTCGAAGCACGGACAAAATACAAAGCCATCCTACTCACTCACAAAGCTATCCATCAAACACAGGACACCCCACTTCGCACCCTACTGGCTCGTCCAGCCCACGGCAGATCTACTAGACAAACCTCCAGCATTTTCCTCACCGTCCCTCACAAAAGAACCAAATGCTCGCAACGGACCTGCAATCGAGCCTTTGAACTTTATGCTCCATCCTTATGGAACTCTCTACCGAGCTATCTCAGAAACAATGCCGACCTACTATCTTTCAGAAAACAGCTAAAAACCATCCTTTTCCAGGAATACTTCAACTCGAACCCCACCGAAAAACCCACAAACCTCTGATCTCACCCACAATGAACCTCTAACTTAAAGCTACACTAACCTGTCTATGTCCAACGTCTGTCCTATGTCCAAAGTCTCTCCTATGTCAAAATCATCAATGTTGCCTCCCCGGTGATGGCCCTACCCTTGTACTTAATTCCCCCACCCCTATGTAACACCGCTTTGACCCGGTGAAAAGCGGTATATAAATACAGCTAAATAAATAAATAAATAAAAATAAATTTAGGTAGGTGTAATTCTTGAGAGCTCAGGTTATTACAGTGGTTCAGATTGCCTTTTTTAGATTGAGAAAGGTCTATGGTTGTACAATTGCTAATTTTTGCCTTTTGAGACTATTGTGTCATCCATCTAGCAGCCTCATCAAAGGCAGATAATAAGTTTAATAAACGGAAAGAAATGTCCTACAGTGGGCAGGAAACTGCCTAAAAGACAGGAAACAGAGAGGCGGCTAAATAGTTTTCCAAATGGAAAAGGGTCAATAGTGGAGTTCCCCAAGGATCTGTACTGGAACCTCTACTGTTTAACATATTAATAAGTTAGCCAGAGAAAGCAGCAATGAGTGAGGTGATCAGATTTGCAGATGGCACAAAAATATTCAAAGAAGACTATGAAGACCTTCAGAAGGTCCTTGACAGACTGGAGAAGTAAACATAAATATAGTACAAGAAATTTAATGTGGACAAATGCAAAATGATGCACATAGGGAAGCATAGCCCAAACTATAGCTACACGATGCTGGGTTTGATAAGATTAGAGGTCAAGATCCAGGAAAAGGATCTAGGTGTCATCATGGACAATATGTTGAAATCTTCTGCAAGGTGTATGGTGGTGGCCATAAAACCAAATAGAATCTTAAGAATTATTAAGAAAGGAATGAAAAATAAAACAAAAATTTCAAAATGCTTTTGTATTACTCAGTGGCACCTTGATGATTATGGGCAATTCTGGCTCTCATATCTCAGAAACAGAAATAATCCAGAGAAGAACAATCAAAATGATGCACAGAATGATTCCCTGTGAGGAATTGCTAAAGACTCGGGTTAGAGCTTTTCAGCTCCGAGAAGAGATGCTGAGATATGACTGAGGTCTATAAACTCATGAATGGAGTGGAACAGGTAACATGCATGGGACTGTTTACTCTTTCAAAAAGTACAAGGACTTAGGGACATGTCATGAAGTTGCTAAGGGCCTGATTCTGGGATGTGCAGCTCCGCAAGCTGTCTGGGCCTGATTCTCCCTCCAACTCCCCCTGTATGTCCTAAGCATCAGAACGGGGAGAGCCGGTGGGGTGTGGGAGTGGGCCAGCCTGGCAGGACATATAGGGCCAATTCAGGTCACGGTCTTGTACGTCCTGCCAGGCCCATGGGACATGCTGCTGATTCCGCCTCAAAAGTGGAATAAGCAGCACAAAACTGGGGATTGGGCAGAGGGGTTCCCTGCAAGATCCAGGTGATGGCAGGCCAGCCGTGGGTCGGGCGGCAGAGAAAAGGGGGGCTGAAATACGAATCAGGGGTGCCTGTGGGGAGGATGTCCCCTCAGGTGACAGGGGCATGCCAGACCGTCCTCGGGCCCGATTCCGGTTACCTCGTGAATGTTTTGTCCTGCAGCCCAAAATCAGGACCAAATGGGTCCATCTTGCTTTGGGCCGTCCGGACGGCCTGGATGTGCCCTTACCTGAATCGAGCTCCACGTTTCAGAATTAAAACAAATTGGAAAAAATATTTTTTGATGTATTATATAATTAAGATCTAGAATTTGTTGCTAGAGGATGTGATAAAAAAAAGTTAGTTTAGATCGATTTTAAAAAGATTTGGACAATTAAATGCAAAGCCCATAGAAAGCCACTGATAATCCCTGAGGGTAACCAGCATGACCAATGGCTACTTTTTGGGATCCAACGGGAAGCTGCTACCTGCATTGGCCACTCTTTGAAACAGGATGCTGGGCTTGATGGACCTTTGGTGCGACCCAGTATGGCAGGTCTTATATTCTTACTGGTGCTCTACACACAAGCTGGTTGGGAAGATTGTGAGGGGCTTGTGCTGGAGGCTTTACCTGCTCACCAATTCCATAGATTTTGTCAAAATAATTTCCTTCATTTAATTTCATACTATTGCTCATATTCTGCTTTTTCAGTCATAGAAAGTACAGAGTGAAGTACAATATAATAAAACAATGATCAATAAATACAGGGAGAATATTCAAATGCATTTACATGGTTTGCAGACCTACAAACCATGTAAATGCTCCTCTGCAGGATACTCAGTGCCGCTGAATATCCATGAGTGCTGCTGCTACACGCCCCAATGCTATGCTCTTAGCATTGGGGCGTGTTGTGAGTGGTCCAGGCAGAGCGGAGGCAGCACCCATCACTAACCGGGCAATGGCGATATTGAGCTGCTACCTGGCTGGCAACCCAAGGGTAAAGTCTGGCATGGCGAATGCTGGGCTAACTTAGTCTGTGGAAGCTAACTGGGCCGCACTTTTATCTTCTGGATATGGCCCCGGCATTGAATAACCAAACCTTTAGCGACAATGGCTACACACTTTAGAAGCGCTAGCCACCAGCACTGAATATGCCCCCATAATATTTCCCAAAATTCCAAACCCAAGCCCATTCCCAATTCAGCTCACACAACACACTAAGAGATACGTCTATTAAAAAGCATTAATGTGGGGATAATGTGGGAAAAGCACACCACCATAACATGGTAACCGCAGGTTTTGCAGAAATCACGGTTGCAGTTAACGTTACCTCAAAGGCAAGTGTGAGCTGCATCCATGATGCTGTCGTGCCTCGATCTCGGCATTTTTGCTTTGTTATCTGCTGAGGAAATGCTGCGTTATGTCCCCAACAGATAACACATGACTCTTGCAGCTAAGACAGTTCTAGTTGCCCATGCTCGGCGTTAGCGGCAAAAGACACTCTCTCTAGCAGAGTATCCCTAATATTTCTCATACTTAATAAAAAAACACACTTTTTTGTAAACTTACAACAATCAGCTGAACCTCGGGGGGGGGGGGGTAATTTTATACAGTACTTTGCTGGGGGCATGGTCTGGGTGGAGTGTAGGCAGATACTGATTATGAAATATTAATACCTTAATCTTCACATGTATTTTATGTGCTCTCAGACAGGTGCAAATGTCCACGCTTGCATTTACGGCGCACTCTCTGCTTTTAATGCTAGTATCTTATAAAGGCATATCGGAGGCAGTAGCTCTTTATAAAACAGTGCCTATTAGGTGTCCACCTACCCTCTTAAACAAGGCACCCTGTTATGAAAATTACCCTCTAAGTCATTCTGCAGACTTGGAACAGCCCCCAAGAAACACTGATCTTTAATCTTTACCAAATGAAAGTCTCATAGAGAAGATAGAACTAATTTACAACTAGACACAGAATGAAAAATCCTTGCAAGGGAGCAAAAAGGCAATTTCTCTTTCAAATAGCATGGTCAGGTTCCATGAATAGTTCTAAAAGCCAAACAAGGAATCTTAAATCTAATTTGGAATTCTAAAAGGAACTAATGTAATGAGTACAAAATAGAGGTCACCCTATCCCATTGTTTACTGTAGGCGATCACCTTAGCCGCATAATTCTGCACACACTAAAGTCTAGCCAGCAATTCTTTTCGTAACCAAGGTAAATTGAATTATAGTAGTCCAGATGACTCAATACTGTTATCTGGACCACTTTAAGAAAGTCCTGTGGTCTCAGGAAGAATCTCAGCTATTATGGGGCCAACGTGCTGTATGCTTCCTTAATCAATAAAATGATGACGCCAGACTTCGACTGGAATCCAAGAAAATGTTCACATTTCCTCAGCTTAGATCCAGTAATTTCATTTATTTGTATCTAGCTCATGCCTTTCCAGCAGACGTTCAGGGTGGGTCACATTCAAGTACAGTGAATGAGGTGCCTAATGGTTACAGTAGTGGGCTAAGAACCAGAAAAGTCAAATTTGAATCGCATTGCTGCTCCTTGTGATCTTGGGCAAGTCATTCAACCTTCTACTGCCTCAGGTACAAACTTACATTGCAAGCTTTATGGGGACAGGAAAATATCTACTATACCTGAATACTCTACACACTTTGTTACCTGATTGGTCAGAATCTAGACTACTCATTAATAATATTTGCCTATTTTAGGTTTCATGTAGTGGATCTGGCTGTTGTGGTGAGGGAAACGCACTTTGCTGCACCAAATGTACAACAGCATCTGTATCTATCATCATCACACTCGGAAAGGAGGTTGTATGTCTCACATCTGAGCGAAGGTGTAGCTTAATGATTAGAGCACTGGCTTGAGAAACAAGAGACCAGGGTTAAATTCCCACTAGTACTCCTTGTGGCCTTGGGCAAGTCACTTAACCCTCCTTTGCCTCAGAAGAATCCAAATTATCAATGTCTCTGTTTAGTGTATATTACCAAGTTTAAGTTACAATTTAAAACACTTTGACTGTATGATAAAGTGGTATTAAAAACCTGTTAAATAAATAAAACAACATCTTCAGTGCCACTGATGGATAGAGTCAGTAGTGCCTCCTGTCGTCATAAGCTACTAACTCTCCATTCTGCAATTAGAGGAAGGTTTGGGCTGCATGGTTGACAGGTACGTCACTGCTCATGGTGTTTCAGGCCACAGGGACTCATGATGTCATCTCTACAGATACAAGTTGTGAAAGGAGCCTCCTCGCTTCAATGGATCTTCTGTTTGGAAGAGAACTGCTCATATTTGGGCACCTAAAACATGTCTGGTCCAGCTGAGTCTCATTGGGAAATAAGAGTAGGCTAGTCAGTGGGGGAAGCTTTAAAAAAAGGAGATAATTTGGCGTGGGGGCCACTTCCTTCTCACCTTTCATGTTGTCAGTCGTTTAACCAACTGGAAGGTGATACCCAGTCAATCTTACCTAGCTTGTCTGCAGTAGTTTGACTGGTCTACAGTGGCTCATCCCCCCACTCCCTTCACCCTCTGCACCCACACATGGCGGACCATAGGCATAGCTGAGTTAAATATATTGTAATGCAATCTAAAGGTCTCAATAATTAGGTTAGCTATTTTATTAGACTCTTTACATGTTGAATATATACCTGGGTAGGAGTGTTTTAAATCAAATCAAATCTGTATTCCATGTAATATGTTGTATTGCATAAGTGTGTAGGCTCAGTACGAATGTAACAGTCTCCCCGTTTCATTGGGATGGTGTCTGATGCCCTGATTATGAATCACAGTTCAGTTGTTGCTACACAACCTTTCATGAACCCATCGGCTCTCTGCCAGTACCTATGAAAGCATCCAGTGAGAGTAACCCCTTCGCGATTAGATACAGACCATTCAATAAAAGAAGACATCTAAGAACTATATGAAAACGTTTGGAACAAAAATGATATATCACAATTACAGTTCGATCATCTCTGAACTCACAGCACTATGGGGCATGTTTAGCGTGATATTTGGTGGTAAAGGAGCTGGCTGGGGTGAAACGTGGGTGATGATGGCACATTGTGGTTAGCACAGATAAAATAGGCACACCATAAATCACAATTGTTGCCGTTAACATGGGTGCACTCAGTAGGTGGTGTTAGATGCACTAGCGTGCAGGGGAACGTAGATCCACGCCTCACCAATACACCAATGACAAGGGGATGGATACACACGCAACATAAAGCTGGCACTGGTCTCTGTGCTGGTTTCACAGCCCAACCGCGTGCACCCAGTGCGCTTTCTAGTAAACAGTCCCCTAAGTGTTAATTCTTATTTGAATGTTACATATCAGATTGAAAGATCAAACTATGCCAGTGTGAGGCTAATTATCCCTTTCGATTTATGTTATTTTAATGGCCTGGCTACCTCCATGAAAAGCATAATTAAAAGCCATTCCAGGCCCCCTGGGGCCTCTTAACTTTCTTTAATTATCATCTTCTTCCAGTCTCCTTTATAATTAAATTCATTTAAATGTTTAGAACTGTTGAAGAAAATAGCTTTCTAGAGTCAGGGAGGTGATGATATTGCCTATCACATGCATAAGAGCAGGAACAGTTACGCGGATACTTCCTAGTATGTTTCGGTGTGTTGATATGGGGGGGGGGGGAACTTTTATTCAAATATGCCTTCATAGGGTGCGAATGAATCCAGCATTAACATGTTTGCCATTTCCAGTAGCTGTAAACATATTTTCTTAATTTTAAATGTGCACTTGACCAGTATAATATCATGCAAAAACAGTATCACATTGTCATCTGACCTGAACACTGAGCACCAGAAAGTGTTTCCTTCCTGTTCTCTGAGGCCTTTTGCAGGACTTTCATTAAGGCAGACAGTAAACCAAACCTTGCTAAACCTAACTTCACAAATTTCATCAAATGAGTTTGTATTTTTTAAACAAATAATTAACATTTTAATAACAAGCTTCACAAATATTCCAGACATTCCAAACAGACATTCAACTAAAGAATAAATTAGCATATTTTACAAAGCATAATACAAAACTGACCAAAAACTAAAATCCTCAGATAAGGGGAAAAAAGTGAACTAACAAACACATATCTAATAAATTACAATACGAACATTACAAACACAGAATCAACAAAAATAACCGAAACTCATCAAACCAACCAACAAAAATGAAAAAAAAAATATCAATACCCATTTAATAATTTACTTACAAAGCTCAAATGGAAACAGAAGAAAGTCTTCCATTTATGCCTAATTTGTAAATATTACTTATATATTGTAATTTCTTAAGTAGGTACTGATTTTTTAGTCCTTTATTGCCATTTTTGATGGATGGGCGATTTGGTTATTTTTTGTTAATTCTGCATTATGGTTGATAAAGTATTAACATTTCTTAAGTAGGTATTTTTTGATAATTATTTTTAATGTTTCAAAGATTTTTTTTGTTAATTTTGGATAATTTTACATATGTTTATAATTTATATCAATTTATTATTAAACAAATTGACATTATTATACTTGGACTATATTACTTTTGTAAAACTTTTAAAATTTTATAATTCATAGCTGAATTATCTGCAATTTTCTTTTGTTTATTCACTTGGTTACCATTCATCTGATTAATTATTCTTCTCTAATTGTTTGCATCTAGCCATCACACCATAGCCTATGTCCACAGGCTCTCCTATACAAAAAAACATCATTAGTGTGTGTGTCTTCTGTTCCTGACTACTTGGCTGGGGGCAAAAACCACTGTAATCCTTCCTCAGCCCTTGGTTTTCCATTTATGGTACCAGAAGCAAGTGAGAAGAAATGAAAACACAACAAATACAATTATATCATAACAATAACAAAGTTCTGCTAAAGTTTTAGGAAGGAAGTCACAGGCCGGCAAATCTGAGCAGCCTCCTCTAACTTCCTCAATTAGCTTGGCTGCAGCTTCTTTTATTAGGAAAAAATGCCACATTGTACAATTTCATCTTATCTGCTTATATAAGCTTTTTGCTTTACTTTTTGTTTATCTATATCTACATGTTACAGGTCATGCCGAGCATAAACATATTGCTCATGCTTAATCAGGACAAGCTTCCTGCAAACAGAAACTCCGTATCTTACAAGATGTAACCTTGAGTGTCTCACTTATTCATAAACACTACCTATGAAACTGTGAGCATATTCAGAGCTGTTCTCATACTCTAAACTTTCCCTTGATACCCCAGCCCCCCTTTGAATTCCTTTCTACAATTAGCATAAGGTGTCAGTGGTCCTGAAGCATTCATCTTATATTTATTGATAAGCTTAATAAACATACTATAACTGCACAAAGAGATCATCAAAAATTGCATTTTGACAATGAGTAAAAGGCAGGGTTATGCACAAGTAAAAAAAAAAGTTTGAATCAGTTTTTGAATTTTCAGACTTATTCCCAATTGTTCTACTTTTTTTTCATGCATTGGAATCTTTTTAACACATACAAATGGATTGTCCGGGTGTTAATTCATAGGTTAGTGTGTGTTAAGCGAATTTTGCATCTGCAAAATTTATAAGGAATTCTACCAAACCAAAGGGCATGTTTACTAACGTGAGCTAATGTTAGCTTGGCTTTACTGCACACTAAGTAACCGTTGCCACATGCTAAAAATGTGGTAGAGGTAAAAATCCTTAGCAGAGACTGGGTGGAGCAGGTTTAAGGTTTAGTGTAGGGACAGAGATGAATCCATGCTAACTGTATGAAGACATACCGACATGCCCTCATCAGCTAGCGTGGGACCGGCCTTGCCCTCACACTAATAAAATGGCCTCAACATGAGTTAATTTAGCATATTTTAGTAAACAAGCTCCAAAATGTGTGCTAACAAATACATAACATACTAGACTATTTCCCTGGTGTTTCAGCTTTGCAGAAGATAAGTAATAAACATACTGTTGCCCAGACAGAATTACACTAATTAAAAAAAGCAATGCAACTTGGGAGACTCTGAAGAAATTAAAAATATAAAATTTAAAACTACATAGATAAGGAATATCACAGCAAGCCCAAGCACATTCAAACTCATTTCACAACAAACGGTAATGTTGACAGACCTGTGGAGGGAACTGGCCCCTTGTTTGGTCGGGGGACATGACATAAGCAGCTTGGGTGTAGGCATAGCTTTTGAAGCGAGGTTTATGAGGTGGCGAAGGGGTGTCCACGCGGCCCTCTGCTACACTGACAGTGATCTGAGAAAGAAAGATTAAGGAAAAAGGTAAACACATAGAACGCTGCATGTGGAAGAAAAGTAGCTGAAATGAAGATACGTAAGGATAGAGAAGAGGAACTAGGCCCTAAAATGTCAATGGCCTGAGGCTGCCCATTACTGTTGCTGCTGCCCTCACTGGGATATGCAGAGGTGACAATAACTTTAAAATGGGAATGCAGTGTGGGAGTTTACCTTCACCTGTGGCACTGGGCTGCCTTTTGTGCTTCTGCCCACCTCCTATCTTACTTCCTGTTTGCATGGGGGTGGAAGTTGTAAACAGGAAGTAGAATCAGAGGGGCCGGAAGCACAAATGACACTGCAGATCTGCAAGTTAAGGTAAGCGCTGTGCTGCTGTTTTAAAAGTATTGCGGCGGCTGCTGCTGCACGTCTTGGAGAGGGTTAGTCGTGGTGGCAATGGGAGCGGCGGCTGGAGCAGGAGGGGCGCTAGGAAAGGGGGCGCCTCAAATCCTCGCACTGGCCCTGGGGAGGCCTGCCAGAACTCCAAAGCAATCAAAAGCCACCTAGAGCTTCCTAGGCTGATATTCAAGAGATCTACTGGGTGGATATTTAGACAGAGCAGTGACCAGCGGCATTGTCCAGACAGAGGCGATATTCAGCTCTGCTATCCGGATAACTTAGAACAGCCTTTTTGCTTTCCTAATCCAGATAGTGATGCTGAATATCGGTGCTCTGCAGGTAATTTGCTAGTCTGCCAATAGACCACCGCAGCACATATCCAGATAGTGCCAAGGTAATCTATAAACGGATCCGACCCAGAGTTGGTTCAAGGTGTTGGTGCCCTAGGTAAACCTTAAGTCTTACAGAATCTAATGTTAGCTTTGAGTGCCCTGCTCTTTGCCGCCCTGCAGAGGCTGCCACCCTAGTTGGCCACCTGGTTTGTCTAATGTTTGGGGAGGCCTCGTCCGTAAGATATTCTGTAGCCCTATTCGAATCATGCCGCTCGATATCAACAGATACCCATGGCCAATGCCACCTATCCAGATAGGAGCAGTTTATGAGTAGGTGCCTACATCTGTGGAAATCACATTTCTATTTTGCTGAACTCCTAAATTTAGGACTCAAAGGTAAGCAGGGACAGTTTGGGGCAATGATCTGAGATACCCAGTACAAATTTCCAGTGCTGAGCCTCTAATTTTGGCACTCCACTTACGTAAATCAAAATTTAGGTGCCTCATTTTTGGGACCATAAAGGTAGAATTGAGTAACTCTGCTCATCCCAAAATCAGGGGTCCTAAAAGCAGCTGAATATAGGCATCTTAATTACAAACGTAAATTATGGCACTCGGTGATATCAAATATTGGCTTGTAAAGGTTGAAACTCTAATTCAGACTTCAAATTTTAGTATGTTTTATTCATTATAAATACACCAAACAGATTTAGGAATATCAAAGCAAACCAACAGATTAGTATAATTAGTAGCAATACAATAAAATGTTCACCATGCCTTGATGTGACCTTTAGCCTATGTCTAAAGATTCTATTCAAAATTTATGCATCTTGAACCTATTTCTCCAGCTGTTTTTCATTATCCATGTGAGAAACGTACTATTAGACCTAAGAACAGGAGGGTGTCTTTATTCCTATTCATGCAATACTCCTCTATTGCTCTGAAGTACAAGTACAAAAACAGCGTGGACTCACTTCATCAGTCTGTCTGTCCCTCCATCTGTCGAGAAGCATGCTACCTTATGTGAATATTCACTGGTTATATCCAGCCCTAGCATAGATGCCATTCTGTGGATAGAGGGGATGCTTGGCGCAAATTCCTTCACTATGTCTGAGAAGGGGTAAATTCAGTTCAGTGTTGCAGCTTCAATGGTTTTGAAAAATTGGCTCCAGTGAATTCTAGGAAGGAAAGGTGGAGCCTGGGCCTGCTTCTTACAAAATTGTAAATCACTTTGGGGTAGGTTTACTAAACAGCGATGAGATATGTGCTATTCAATGGGACCTTGGCGCACACACCACATATGCACCGCTAGTGCTGCTTAGGAAACCTGTCCCTTTGATCTGATAGGAGTGAGGTCATTTTCTGTAGGGTCCAGGCTAGGAAATGCTCGGCAACCCCTGTGTTTCTTTACTTCGGTTCTTCTTTCTTGCATTAGCTTCATTCCTGATAAATTGTCTATTTATCTTATAAATGTGCATATGTGACTGTATAGGTGCATTAACGGCCTCTTATAAAATACCAACCGGCGTAACAGTTTTCGCATTGACATGAAGGTGCATACTTTCCTGGGAGGCACAGACAGGGACCTGGTCTGAGCAGAGCACAGATAGAATTAGCAAGTACCCATGTTAATTATGGGATACTTTAATTTATGTGCGTACTTCCGGATGTTATACGCTTTCATTTATACTTGCCATAGAGCAGGTGCAAATGTCTACACATTAAGGTGCCTCCTCGTCTTTATAATAAAACAAACAAAATACAAGCTCCTGTTTTCAAAGCATCCCACAACTTATCACTAGAATATCTTCAATCACTTCTACACAAAACACCAGATGACAGAACCAGAAGGACAAACACAAAATGCCTTCAACATCCCCACACTAAAAATAAAAAGCAGCCAAACCACCTATAACTGATCTTTCTCGCTGTAGGCACCTACCATTTGGATGACTCTCTATGATGGCTTAGGAGCTGTTTCTGACCTAAAGGATTTCTGAAAGGATCTTAAAAGTCATCTTTTCAATGAATACTTTGACAGAGAAACTTAAAACATTTTCTTGCCCTCATACACACCTCCCCGTGCAAATTACCATCTCCTCCCCATCCTTCACCCGCATCCAGGTCTGTCACTCATTGCTCTATGTAACCTAGATGGAAATAATTCTATGCTTTTATGTATGCCCTCTAACTTTAATTCTTCTCTTCCTGCAATAGTTCTCATTTCTCTTAACTTACAAATCAAAATAACCCTCAGAGTCCCATTGTAATCAGATTGAAATTTTAAGTGTTTATTGATATTTAAGTGTTAGTTATACCTAATGTTTAGATGTTTATATCTCTGTTAACAGCTTTGATTAAAGGATAAGGCGGTACATACAATCTGTTAAATAAATAAATATTAAATTACAAAGTTCAATGTTCCTGTTCAATATTATTCTGCAAGATTCTAGTTTTATAAATTCTATGTAAAAATGTAGCAAAATATGACCTTGAGAATATACCACAAGAATTTCACGACTGCCTGCAAAAATTGATTTGCTGCTTTGGATACAAATGTCAGAGCTCCAGAAGAGTTTTGGGATGACATCAAGAAAGTTGTGCTCAAAGAAAGTGAGAAATCTCTACAAAAAGAGGGGAAGCAAAAATGGCCAAAACGGATGACTGAAGAAACTCTGAAAATTGCCCAGAAATGCAAAGAAGCTAAAGTCAGAGGAGAAAGAGAAGCAAACACAGAACTCAGAGATTTTCAATGTGCAGCAAGACAAGAAAAGGGGAAGTAGTACAATGACGCATGCAAGGAAACAGAATCAGAAAATACTAGCGGAAGAACAAGTTCAGCTTTCCTAAAACTACCAGAGTTAAAGAGAAAATTCAAGCCTTAAACTGGAATGCTACAAGATGCTCAAAGATCCATGTTGAATGATGCTGAAAACATCAAGAAACAGTGGAAAGAATATACAGAATCTTTATACCATAAAGATCAAGTGGACCAACAGCCGTTTCAACCTGTACCTAATGATCAGGAACCATTGATGATGAAAGAAGACGTTGAAGCAGCATTGAAAGCATTATCAAAGAACAAAGCACTGGGTATTGATGGCATTCCCACTGAAGTATTACAGCAATTGGATGCGGCTGCTGCCATACTTACTGTACATGGCTCTGCCAGGAAATTTGGAAGACAACATCATGGCCAACTGACTGGAAAAGATTTGGTTTTATATCAATACTGAAGAAAGGTGATCTGACTGACTGTGGAAATTATTGCACAATTGCTCTGATCCCACATACTAGCAAGATTCTACTCAAGATCATCTAGCAGAGACTACAACCATACCTGGAACGACAACTGCCTGAAGTGCAAGCAGGGTTCAAGAAAGGGCAAGGAACAAGAGACATAGCAACATAGTAAATGACGGCAGATAAAAACCAATATGGTCCATCTAGTCTGCCCAGCGAGGTGGTAAGAGTAGGTGCATCTACCACTCTGTGCAGGTCACCTCTCCCCATGCCTTTGTTTGGGCGTGTACCCACTGCTCTCTGCAGGTCGCCCCTATTTGCTGAGATATGAGAGAGTTATGTTTATTTTGATTTTATCCTGTTGCTATAAAGGGATCCACTGTGTCTGTCCCATGCCATTTTGAATTCTGTCACTGTATTTGCTGCCACCACTTCCATTGGGAGGGCACTCCAAGCATCCACCACCCTTTCAGTGAAAAAGTATTTCATGATGTTGCCTTTCAGTTTACCCCCTTGCAGCTTCATGTTATGCCCTCTAGTTTTACAGCTTCCCCATCTTTGGAAGAGGTTTGTTTGTTCATTAATACTCTTTACGTATTTAAAGGTCTGAATCATATCTCCCCTGTCCCTCCTCTCCTCCAGACTATGCATCGCAGATGTACAGTAAGATGGATCCTTGAAAAGACAAAAGAATACCAAAAGGATATCTATATGTGTTCAATTGACTACAGCAAGGCTTTTGACTTGAGACAACTCTGGACCACATTAAGAAGTATGGGTATACCAGAACACCTGATAGCTCTCTTGCACATCCTTTACATTGATCAAGAAGCAACAGTTCGAACAGAACAAGGAGAAACAGAATGAATTAAAATCAGCAAAGGTGTACCAAAAGGCTGCATGCTTTCCCTCTACCTGTTTAATTTATATGCAGAACAAATCATCAGAGAAGCAGGACTATATGAAAATAACTGAGGTGTGAAGACTGGTGGAAGACTCATCAACAATTGCTGTAATACGATGCAAGGCTCCACATTAGAAACCACCACCCAGGAAAAAGATTTAGGAGTCATCGTGGATAACATGTTAAAACCCTCCGCCCAGTGTGCAGTGGCGGCCAAGAAAGCAAATAGAATGCTAGGTATCATAAGCAAAGGGATGGAGAATAAAACAAAGGATGTTATAATGCCTCTGTATCGCTCCATGGTACGACCGCACCTTGAATATTGTGTGCAATTCTGGTCACCGTATCTTAAAAAGGACATAGCGTTATTAGAAAAAGTACAGAGAAGAGCCACCAAATTAGTGAAGGAGATGGAAGGCTACTCCTATAAAGAGAGGTTAAAAAGGTTAGGGCTCTTTAACCTGGAAAAGAGACGGCTGAGGGGAGATATGATAGAGGTCTATAAATTAATGAATGGAGTGGAACGGATAAACGTGGATCAATTGTTTACGCTATCAGAATATAGAAAGACTAGGGGACATGTAATGAAGCTACAGGGTAAACTATTTAAGACAAATAAGAGAAAATATTTTTTCACTCAACGTGTAATCAAACTCTGGAATCTGTTACCGGAGGATGTAGTAAGGGCTGTTAGCATAGCTGGGTTTTAAAAAAGGTTTGGACAAGTTCCTGGAGGAAAGGTCCATAAACCACTATTAAAAAGGGACCCAGGATATCAATGCTTGACCCAGTACAAGCATTGAGGAACCTGTGTCTTTTGGGGATATTGCTAGGTACGTATGACCTAGATTGGCCATTGTTGGAAACAGGATACTGGGCTTGATGGACCTCGGTCTGACCCAGTATGGCATGTCTTATGTTCTTATGTTCTTAATCTTCACTATGCTGGCGGCACCACAATACTAGCTGAAAGGAAAGACAATCTGAAATATTTGCTTCTCAATATCAAGGAACATAAGTCTTAATATTGGCCTGCAGCTTAATGTAAAAAAAGACAAAAATCTTGACAAATGGCAAAATCAATAAGTTCATCATTGATGGAGAAGAAATTGAAACAGTGGACAACTTTAACCCGCTTGAAACAACAATCAATTAAAAAAGGACAAGCAGTCAAGAAATCAGACGTTGCATTGCTCTTGGCAGAATGGCTATGAAGAACCTATACAAGATTCTCAAGACCAGAATGGCTATGAAGAACCTATACAAGATTCTCAAGACTTATCTAAGCCATAGTACTTTCAGTAGTATCTTACGAATGCAAAAGCTGGACAGTGAACAAGATACACAGGAAGAAAATCAATGCCATTGAATGATGGTGCTGGAGAAGAATACTGTGTATTAATTACATAGACTGCCGAAAGAACAAACCAGTCAGTACTAGAGGAGATCAAAGCAAAATTGTCTTTAGAAGCTGAGATGACAAGACTTCGACTTTCATACTTTGGACAGAACATGTGAACAGAGAGATCATTAGAGAAAGACATCACGCTTGGCAAGATTGAAGGTCAACACAATAGAGGAAGGCCAGCAATGAGATGCAGGGCCGGCCCGTCCATTGAGCGAGAATGTTTTTTGCACAGGGCCCCGCGTTTCAGGGGGCCCCGCGCAAAAAACATTCTTTTGTAAAAGTAAAATTGAAAAAAAAAGAAAACCTGTCTCCTGCCGCTGTCGGGGCCGCCGCGGCAGAATCGAGCGTGCCGCGGGGCCCCCCTGTACCCACCCGGCAGAGCCTGTCCTCCCTGTAGCAGCTCTCTCTTCTGAGCTGCAGTCAGACGCGCCGGCTTGCAGAGCGCGAAGGGAAGAGTTTCCCTTTCGCGACTCTGTTAGGCCCGCGGGGGCTGTTTGGAACGTACCAACAGCCCCCGCGGGCTTTACAGAGCAGGGAGGGGAAAAACTCTTCCCTCGCGCTCTGCAAGCCGGCGCGTCTGACTTCAGCTCCAACGAGAGAGCTGCTACAGGGAGGACAGGCTCTGCCGGTTGGGTACAGGGGGGCCCCGCGGCATGCTCGTTTCTGCCGCGGCGGCCCCGACTGCGGCAGGAGACAGGTTTTCTTTTTTTTTTAAATTTCCCTGGGCTGGGCTGGGCGTTAGGAGTGGTGCTGGGCTGGGCTGGGCTGGGGGTTAGAAGTGCTGCTGGGCTGGGCTGGGCTGGGCTGGGGGGTGGTGTTAGGAGTAGTGATGGGCTGGGCTGGGCTGGGGGGGGTTAGGAGTTGTGATGGGCAGGGCTGGGCTGGGGGGGTGGTACGAGATTGGGAGGGCAGGTCACGGCAGGGCTGGGGGGGAGGGGTTAGGAGTAGTGATGGGATGGGCTGGGCTGGCTGGGGGGGGTTAGGAGTGGTGATGGACACTGGGCTGGTTGGGGGGGGTTAGGAGTGGTGATGGGCACTGGGCTGGCTGGTGGGGTAGGAGTGGTGATGGGCACTGGGCTGGCTGGGGGGGTTAGGAGAGGTGATGGGTGGCTGGGCTGGGGGGGTTAGGAGTGGTGATGGGCGCTGGGAGGGGTTAGGAGTGGTGATGGGCGCTGAGGGGGCTTAAACTAAAAATTGGGTGATGGGGGATTAGGACTGGAAATGGGCTGGTGGGATTAGGACTGGTAGTGGGTGGATGGGTGGTTCGGACTGGTAATGGGCTATGGGAGGGCTTAAACTAAAAATTGAGTGATGGGGGATTAGGACTGGGAGTGGGCTGATGGGGAGGTTAGGACTGGTAATGGGCTATGGGGGGCTTAAACTGAAAATTGGGTGATGGGGATTAGGACTGGAAATGGGCTGGTGGGATTAGGACTGGGAGTGGGCTATGGGGGGGCTAGGACTGGTAATGGGTTGGGGGGGTTGCTAGGACTGGAAAGGGGCAGAGTGGAAGGGGGCTTGAACTGCAAATAGCTGTTGGGGATGGGGCTTGGAATGGAAATGGGCTGAGGGGAAGTGGGGGGCTTGAACTGCAAATAGCTGATGGGGACGGGGCTTGGAATGGAAATGGGCTGAGGGGAAGTGGGGGGCTTGAACTGCAAATAGCTGATGGGGAGGGGGACTTGGAATGGAAATGGGCTGAGTGGAAGGGGGCGAGAACTGCAAAGAGCTGATGGGAAGGGGGGCTTGGAATGGGCTCTTAGGGGAGGGAGCTAGGACAGGAACTGGGCTGATGGATGGGCTAGGATAGAACTGAGAATTGGGTGTTGGGGGGAGCTAAGATTGGAAATGGGCTGTGGTGGGGGCTTGGATTGAAATGGACTCATGGAGGGGCTAGAACTGGAAGTAGGCTCATGGGGGGCTTGGTTTAGAAATGGGCTGAGTGGAGGGGAGCTAGGATTTAACATGGGCTGATGGTGGGGCTAGGAAAGGACTAGAAATGGGCTGATGGGAGGCTGGTATTGGAAATGAGCTGATGAAGGGACTCGGATAGGACTGGAAATGGATGGGGGAGCTAGGACTGGAAATGGGCTGATGTGGGGACTAGAAGGGAGCGGATACTGGGTGGGGCTGGAACTAAAAGGGAGCTGATGTTGGGGGAGATTAGAAGGGGATGGGGCTGGGAGAATGAAATGGAGAGGGGAAAAATATTTTGTGTGGGAGGGAAGAAAAATGTACAATTGGCCGGGTATTGGGAGACTAAGTGGGGATTGAGGATGGAGGGGTAAAATTTGAGTGGATGAAATAGGAATGAGGAAAGAGCAAAAGGAGAAAGATTATTATGTTAAAGCAGATGTAGAGAGAGAATGGAAAAAACTAGAAGAGAAGAAAGGACAAATGGACAGCAGACGATGGAGAGATAGCAGAAGACACAAATAAACCAGAAGAAAGTGGCTGGAACAATTGCAACTGAAAAAAAAATGCACAAAAGGTACAAAGATATCTCTTTATTTTGAATTTATTAACTGGAATATGTCAGCTCTGGGAAATGTGCATCATTAATGTCTGTGCTTTGTTTAGTACAAGAGGAAATTAATTTATAGTTTTATTTCTACATTGTTGTTGTACATTCCAAGTTTGGCTTTTAGGGTTCCCAGTTTAATTATTGTCTTCCTGTTTTTAAATTGTGATTCCTTGTTTGGTGATAGTCTATGTTCTGCATGTGTAACTGAGCTGAGGTATTCTGTTTATGTAATTCCTATTTGACATTGTCACTTGTTCTCTTTCCCCAGTAGGTCATGTATTGTTATTCTCTGAAATGTATTGGTTTAATATTTGCAGTGTTGCCTTTTGATAGGTAGTGTATGGTGCTTTATGAGTCCTGGTAGTGCTGTTGGGATACGGTGGGTTTGCTATGGGTTCTAAATGGGCAGTGTTTGTAGTAGTTCCTAATGTGCCTGGCGGTTGGCACTGGATTATAGTAATGTAGAAATCTTTGTCTTTTTTTATCCATACACTCATGAAGAGGCATGTATACTAAAAGTTAGTGTATGGTAACATTATGCAAATATTTATGCAAATGAGGCCCCTTATGCAAATGAGGCCCCGCACCGAGTCTCCGCACATGGCCCCGCACCCCCCTTGGGCCGCCCCTGATGAGATGGATCGATACAATAACAGCAGCTATGAATGCCACTATATCACAATCAGCCATTTGATTAAAGACTGAACACGGTTTAGGACAACTATCCAGAGGGTCACTATGAGTTGACTCTGACTGAATGGCACTTAACAATAACAAGCAATAGTTCAAAGTTCTCTTAATATGTGAACCGCTTTGACTGTGAGATAAAGCGGCCTATCAAAATAGCTAAATAAATAATAAACTTCCAGTCTGGACTGAACTATTACATTGAGTAAGAAGTTCAGTGAATGGATCTAAGGCTGCCACAGGCTTTTCAGTGACTACTGTTCATAAGGACATAAGAAATGCCATATTCGGTCAAACCAAGGTCCAACAGTGGACAATTCAGGTCACAAGTACCTGGCAAGTTCCCAAAAAGGTACAAAGGTTCCACAGTGCTTGTCCTGGAGTAAGCAGCCTTTTGTTTATTGTAAACCGTTTTTATGCCTCGGCCCTAGCGGTATAGCAAGTATTGCTATAAATAAATAAATAAAAATAATTACAATTTCTGGGTCCTCTTTGGTTATGGACCTTTCCTCTAGGAACTTGTCCAAACCTTTTTAAAAGCCACACCAACAATTTTTACTACATCCTCCAGTAACAAATTCTAGAGTTTGATTACGCATTGAGTGAAAAAATATTTTCTATTATTAGTCTTAAATAGGTTACACTGAAGCTTTATTGTGTGCCTCCTCGTCTTTCTACTTTTTGATGGAGTAAACAATCGGTCTACATTTACCCGCTCTACAGACTATCATATCTCCCCTTAGCCATCTCTTTTCCAAGTTGAAGAGCCCTAACCTTTCAAGCATTTCCTCATCTTTATCATTTTAGTGGTTCTTCTCTGTAACTTTTCTAATTACTACTTACTACTACTACTAATCATTTGTATAGTGCTACAAGGCATATGCAGCGCTATACAAACACAAGTAAAAGACGGCCCTTCTCTTCAGAGCTTACAATCTAATCAAGACAGACAACACAACAGCTGAGGACAAGGATATCTAGGGGAATGGTAAGGAAACACATAGCAGACTAAGCAGATCAGGATCCAAAAGCGGCCTCAAAGAGGTGAGTTTTCACCTTGGATTTGAAAAGGGCCAGAGATGAAGCCTGATGTCAAGACTCAGGTAACTTGTTCCAGGCATAAGGAGCAGCAAGGTGGAAGGATCGGTCTGGAGTTGGCAGTAGAAGAGAAGGACACAAACAGAAAGGATCTGCCCGAAGAGTGGACTTCCCGAGAAGGGGTATAGTGAGAGATAAGAGAGGAAATGTAGTGAGGAGCAGCAGAATGAGTGCATTTATAGGTCAAAAGGAGAAGTTTGAACTGAATACAAAAATGAATATGGAACCAGTGAGACAACTTTAGAAGAGGCATTATATGAGCATATTGAGGCTGGTGAAAGATTGCTGTGCAGCTGAGTTTTGAAGGGAGACCAGCAAGGAGGAGGTTGCAGTAGTCTAGATAGGAGGTAGATGTCTTAGTAGTGTGTCTAGAGAGGAAAGGACACATTTTGCCAATGTTATAGAGAAATTCTAATGCTACTATATCCTTTTTAACATATGGTGACCAGAATTGCACACAATATTCAAGGTGTGGTTGCATCATGGAACAATACAGAGGCATTATAATATCCTTCGTTTTATCCTCCTTTCCTTTCCTTATGATTCTTAGGGGTATTTTTTATTTATTTATTTATTTTGACAGTTTTGTATACCGCCTTATCCTTCAATCAAAGCGGTCACAACACAATTGGGGGATACATTTAACACGCGGGGATGTGAGACACATACACTAATACTTACAGGGAACATGGGCAATGGAGGGTTAAGTGGCTTGCCCAAGACCACAAGGAGCATCTGTGGGACTAGAAACCCCAGTCCTTCCGGCCCAAGGTTGCTGTCCTCTAGTGGGATTTGAACCCCCGACCTTCCGGCCTGAAGTACCTTGCCCCAACCACTAGGCTACTCCTCCCTATACCTTGCCCCAACCACTAGGCTACTCCTCCCTATGTTTACTAAGCAGCGGTAACAGCTGCCATGCGGTATCAGAGCCACAGCCCCATTGAATTCCGATTCCGGTTCCGATACCGCACAGCAGCCCCTACCACTGCTTAGTAAACATACCCCTTAGCCCTCTATTTGTTTCCTTGGCCGCCGCTGCACACTGGACACAGAGTTTCAAGTGATGATCCATGACACCGCCTAAATATTTTTCCTGGTTAATGGTTCCTAATGTGGTACCTTGCATCGTGTAACGGTTATTTGGGCTGTTCTTCCCTAAGTGCATAACTTTCACTTGTCCACATTAAATTGCATCTGCCATTTGGACGTCCAGTCTTCCAATTTATCAAGGTCCTCTTGCAATTTTTCACAATCCCCTTGTGTTTTAGCAGTTTTGAATAATTTTATGTCATCTACAAATTTGATCATCTCACTCGTTATTTTCATTTCCAGGTAATTTATGAATTTGTTAAAAAGCACCGGACCCAACACAGATCCCTGGGGTACTCCATGATTTACCTTTCTCCATTGAGAAAATTGGCCATTTAGCCCTACTCTCTGCTTTTTATCTTTTATCTAGATCAGGGGTCACCAACCTGCGGCCCGTGGGCCGCATGCGGCCCACAAGGTCCCTTCGTGCAGCCCGCAAGGCTCTACCCCGGTTAACATTATGTGCGGCCTGCCAAGGATTCCCGCCATTGTATCCACGCGCTCGCAGCTCACCGACGACCACCTGCAAGCGTCCCTTCTCCTGTCAGTGTCATCTGTGAAGCCGGACTTTAAGCGTTTGTCTGCTAGCATGAATCATCAGCCATCTCATTAAATTCAATAAAGGTGATCAGCCATTGTTTTCATAATTTTGCGTTTGTTGTTTTTTTTCGCGGGGGCGGGGAGAAGGGGGGTGCGGCCCGCGAGGCTCCCGGTAGTCGGCTGTGCGGCCCGCGGCCCTCTGGAGGTTGGTGACCCCAGATCTAGATCCTGATCCACAATAGTAGACTGCCTCCAATTCCATGACTTGTTAATTTTGCCTAGAGTCTCATGAGGGAATTTGCCAAAGGTTCTCTGAAAATCCAGATACACTATGGGCCTGATTCTGTGAGGCTGATAGCGGAGGCCGTATATCCCCTGCCATCTGTCCGAGCCATATTCCACAACACACTCCCCCCATCTAGAAATTATCTCCCTAGCATATCCTGCTGTGACACTGATCCAGTCGATACTGGGGTAATGGAAGTCACCCATTATTACTGTGTTGTAACATTTTGCTAGCTTCCCTGATGTCTTTTAGCATGTCATCATCCATCTGTTCATTCTGGCAAGTCGGACAGTAGTACACCCCCCACCACTATTGCCTTCCACTTTTTACATGGAATTTCTATCCACAGAGATTCTACAGTGTGTTTTGTTTCCTGCAAAACTTTTATTCTATATGACTCAACACGCTCTCTAACATTTGAGCCGATGCAGAAAGAACAATGTGCCCTTTGCGTGAAGATAACTCAACTTATAAGCATAAATTCCAACAGGCCAAATGCAAAAGAGAGACTGATGCAAACATGAATATCAAAGGAAAAACAAAATCACACAGTGACGCCAAGCATATTTTTCCCTCCCTATGGAAGTCGGCCATAGTTCATCCCCTCCTGAAACAGCCCTCTCTCGATCCCTCAGTGCTTTCCCATTGGCGTCCGGTGTCCAATCTACCATTCTTAGCAAGGGTGCTGGAACGTTTTGTCTTCCTACAACTATCATCTCATGCTGAGGCCACTAATTCCCTCCATCCTCGTCAGGCAGGTTTCCGTGCGGGACACAGTACGGAGACTGTTCTCCTGGCTCTCCTCAACGAACTTCATGTCGCACACGATCGTGGAAATATCTCACTCCTGGTTTCATTAGATTTATCGGCAGCCTTTGATTTAATTGACCATCACACCCTTCTCTCATGCCTGTTTGACATTGGTTTAAGAGGCTCCGTATTAAGCGGGTTCCGCTCCTTTCTTACTACTCGTTCTTTTGTCGTCCGTTCCAATCTGCAGTCTTCTCCATCCACTCCCCTGCCCTGCGGTGTTCCCCAGGGTTCAGTCTTATCTCCCCTGCTTTTTAACATCTTTCTCGCCCCTCTCCCCCTTTTAGCCCAACAATTCCCAGTCTCCATGTATATCTACGCAGATGATATTATCCTCCTCTTCCACACCTCTCCGCTCAATATTGACATCTCCCCAATTAATATCTGTCTCACCCATATTGCTGACTGGCTTTCCTCCAATTTTCTCCACCTTAACCCTTCCAAATCCACAGCCATGTGGGTTTTGCTAGGTACATCTTGTCCAGACATTGCACCTCAAATTAATTCTGTTCACATTCCACTTACCTCTTCTTTCCGGTACTTGGGAGTTACCCTGGACTCCTCCATGTCTTTTCATGAACACATTTCCAATCTCTCCCGCCGCTCCTTCTTTATATTGCGACAGCTCCGCTCTATCCGTTCTGTTTTGCCCTCTGACTCATTTATCACCCTCGTACTTGCGCTGGTCATATCAAGACTAGATTATTGTAACGTGGTTTACGCAAATCTTCCGGCCTACCAGCTTCAACGCTTGCAGCTTTTGCAAAACACAGCTGCCTGACTGGTTACCTCTGCCCGTAGATCTGATCATATCACCCCTCTTCTTTATCGCCTTCACTGGCTTCCTCTGCGTTTCCGATTCCGATATAAGTTCCTCATACTAACTCATAGAGTCATTTACTCCTCCAATCCCCTATATTTAGCTGACTTGATCTCTCTCCATACTCCCTACCGACAGCTTCGCACCTTGCATGCCAATCGTTTATCCCTTCCTTCCCCTTCACAAGCTCATCTGGAACAAACACGTCACGCTGCTTTCTTTTTTCTAGGACCCTCCCTATGGAACTCACTTCCTCCCTCCCTCCGGCTGGAACCCTCCTACCAGAACTTCAAGACACTATTAAAAACTCACCTATTCCAACAGGCGTTTGACCTCCCCCCTGGGTGTCCTGTATAGTCCTTCGTTTGTCTGTATGTCTGTCCACCACCTAGTTTGAGTATTGTTTGACTTTGTTAGTTCTCATCTGTCTCTGTGACATTGGATTTGATTGGTTATTGTTTGAATTTACTGTTTTGTCTGGTGGCCCCTTTGGCCCTTCTTTCTCTTTATTTCAATGGAGTTCCTTTCTTTTAACGCCAGCATTTATATTTTATTGTAAACCGCCCTCATGTTTCGACAATGGGCGGTATATAAAATGTTCAATAAAGATAAAGATAAAAGATAAAGATTTAACTTATAGGCAAATGAGCTGCACGTATTAAAATGGCATGGCAATATTGCCTGTGCCCAATGCAGAAAAATGTGTAGAGGATTTTGTAACCAGCCAAAGTGCCAATTTTCTATGCCTGGGTCTGAGGTGGCATAAACATCCTGTGCGTGCCCCCGATAGTATTTTGATGGCATCAGGGGCTTTGCCTGATGCCTGGATCATCTGAGGGAAAGTGTCAAAACTCCCCGGAGATGATCGAGGATTCCTGGGATGCACCAGGCAGGGTCAGACTGCCATATAAGCCCCTTCATGAGAAGCTGCCCTCAAAGAGAAGCCTCCCAACCATACACCCTGACTCTCTCCTGGAACTCAATGGGGAGTTTCCCTGGTGTCTAGTGTACTGGGGCAGAAGCTGTCTCCCTTTGCATCCAACCCTGGAGATGACAGTGTTCAAAATGGTGGCAAGGACCCCTAGCAGTCTCATGTTACTGCTGTAAGGGAGTCAGTTTTCTTGGTGAGAGTGAAGGGGGCCCACTCCTGTCCCAATACCAAAGACAACATGAAAATCACTGGGTGAGTTCTGGGGGGAGGGAGGAGGGGGAGAAGTCAGGGTATGTTTTTAGGGGGCTTCTCTATGGGGGTACCCTCTTTGAAGTGCAGTTTCTCTGTGAGGGGGCCTCTAGCCAGGGAAAAGATACTATCTGGAGGTGTAGATGTGATATGGTGCCTTACGGGAAGGTGGGTAGTCTCAGGCAGGGGGTCTGATCAAATTTATGGATTGGACTGGTAGGTTTGGGTTGTTCCACCATGACTGCCTTTATTTAATCCATAAAGTGAAAAATGTGTAGCATGACACAACCAATATCAGTTACCAATACCATTACATGGGTCAAACAATATTCATAAAGGGTAAAGTGAAGACATCAACAGGCATCAAATAGGACCAATAACTTCAGGTCTTTGATAATCCAAGCCTCATCATTTGTCTCCACCTCCCATATAACAAATTGTTTTTTTATTGTGAAAAAGGTGTTAGTAATCAAAAGTTGAAAGACAATTTGTTATTTGGGAGGTGGAAACAAATGATGAGACTTGGGTTATTGAAGACCTTAAGTTATAGGTCCTCTTGGATGCCTATTGATATCTCCACTTTACCCTTTACAATGTTTACTACTCTTCTCTTATGAGCATTATTTGACCCATTTACTGGTTTTTCTAACTTGTTTTAATCAATGGCAGCTGTTGTTTTAGTGGATTTCTGATAGCACTTAACGTCACCTCTTGAGGTAGTGTTATATGCAGCCATGCTACTGGTAGCCATGACAGCATGTGGTACTGTACTGTGAGCTAGTTGTTCCACCCAGATCTTGCTCCAACCCACAATGAACATTTAGCTTAGGAATTTTCTTGCTGCACTCTTTTTAGTGTACAGTTCCATTAGTGGCACTAGTGGTAAGGACTACAAAAAGGGACTGCCACTTCTGGAGAGAGATCTGCAATTGTAAGTATTTACTTCAGGGAATTTTTCTAAATCTTGGGGGAAAAGGAATTTTTGTAGCTTAAAGCTGATTAAGCTGTGTAAATTAGAACCCAGTGTATTTATTAAATCAGTCATTGCCTAGTATCAGCAAAGAGTTTTTAGTTAAATTAAAAACTCAACAGGTAGCTTTCAGTTTAGGTTTAAACCCAGCAGAGAGCTTTCAGTTAAAATTAAAACTCAGCAGAGAGCTTATAGTTTAAATTTACTACTACGTCAGGGCCTAGTATCAGCAAAGAGCTTTAATTTAAATCAAATCAGAGTATAACTTAGCATAAAAGGAAAAACAGTGTTAGTATTCATGAAGCAATAAATTGTTTCTAGAGACCTTTACAAAGAGGCCTTCTAGATAGGGGGAAAGAGACCTGTGAAATTGTTTTAAATAGGTTTTAAAGCCAAGGGACAGATCAAAGGGGCATTTTGAAAGACTCTCTCTATCCAAGCAAGGGCTGTGTGAATCACTCAGGAAACTGGTCACATATTATCTTAGAAGCACAGGACAGGGTAAACAGAGTTACTTACCTGTAACGGAGTTCTCCGTGGACAGCAGGATAGGTCAGCCACACCTGGTGACGTCATCCGACGGCGCCGTGACGGAAGTGCTCTCTAGCTCAGAAGCTTCTGAACATGTGTGAGGTGGCCCCACCTCCCCGGTCCGCCCCTAGCCCGACCAGTGAGTAATTAGCTGTGCCCCGAGGCTAGGGCGTGGACCGCGCAGGCCACCCTCAGAGGGGAGGAGGGCAGAAACGTGTGGCTGACCTATCCTGATGTCCACAGAGAACTCCGTTACAGGTAAGTAACTCTGTTTTCTCTTAGGACAAGCAGGATGTGTCAGACACACCTGGTGTCTCCCAAGCTATTTGTTCTGCGCTGTGGCTGAGGGGGGCCTGAGACAGGATACCAGGCATGGAGGACACAACTGAAGGCGTCAGCGAATGAGAACAATCGTTTATTTATTGTGTAACTAGTGCAAACAACAATAAAGTGCAAAACATACAGGCCATCTGTCGTGAGGTAGAACAAATTCAACTGTGCAACATGCAGTGAGGTAGAACATCAAGTGCAATCAACAAACAGTGCAATTGAAAACATCAACTGTGCAATTAGCATTGTGCAAATAACAACCATCAGGATGCAAGTCAAGTCCGTCTGGCTACCCTTGTCAGCACCGGGGAAGAGGCACATGGGTCACTGTCCTGTGGGCTGCGGCTTGGTCGGTGCCTACGGCAGCGTCTGGGATGGCGGACCCTGCTACCGTAGATAGGATCGCTCGGCCAAATGAGCTGTCAGCTTCTGCCTGGATGTCTAGGCAGTAGTGTTTCTGGAAGGTGAGGTGCGAGGACCAGGTGGCGGCTTTGCAGATCTCGCTTACTGGGACCTCCTGTGCACTGGCGAGGGAGGTGGCTAGCGCGCGGAGTTGGTGAGCGCTCGCTTTGTTAGCTGGATGCGCACTGGCCTTCTGAAGGCAGTAGGCGACGCAGTCGGATATCCAGTGGGAGAGTGTGCGCTTAGTGACGGGCCACCCCGGTCTGTTGGGGTCGAAGGAGAACGATTCCAAAGAGCTGGGTCCCCTGACGGATGGTGGCCGTCCTGTCGATGTAGATGCGCAGGGCTCGGACGCAATCCAATGAATGGAGGCGTTGCTCTTCTGGAGACCCTTGGGGGGCTGGGAAGAAGGAGGGCAGTTCCACCGATTGGTTGACGTGAAAGACAGAGGCGACCTTGGTGACAAACTTAGGGTGTGTCTGGAGGGATGCCCTGTTGTGGTGAATCTTGGTATACGGGGGGGGTGAGCCACTAAGGCCTGTAGCTCACTAACCCTCCTTGCGGATGGTTATCTTTAATTGTTTAACATGTTATAATGTAATACTCTTGTTTATAATGTAGCCCTTTCCTCCGCTTCAGAACGCCCCTAACATGCCCTGACCTGAGATTAATTAATCTTGATGTGAACAAAGTCCATTAAATGTATTAGGTATATTTCATTAGTATAAGGATCCCCAGCAAACCTAAGTAAGTAAACAACTTAAATACCTAAACACAACCTTAAAACGAAGATGCAGACAGCAGTTCAGCAGTGAGAGGGGGGCTTTCCAGTCTTTTGCATTGAGTGTCACATGTATGATTTTCTCCCAGTTGGTGAGGGGTCTTACATGTGCATTAGGTGCAAGGAGCTTTTTGCTCTCAGGGAATGAGTCCGACATCTGGAGGCTAGAGTAGCATACTTGAAGGACATAAGGAAGACAGAGAGATAAAAAGACGAGACCTACAGGGATGTAGTACTGAAGTCCCACCTCCAGTCTGACAGCATGCCTGTTGCCATGGAGGAAAAAGGTCATGTGACAGGAGAACATCACCCTGGTGTGGCAAGAAGTGGTTCTGTAGCTTGGACCTGTCCTCAGGGTGATGTAAAACCCTCTCACACAGAGGAGGTTTCTCCAGGGCCATGTGCCCATGAGGAAAGGGTTAGGACAGAAGTTATATTTGGTGATTCGATCATTAGGCATGTAGATAGCTGGGTGGCTGGTGGACATGAGGGTTGCCCGGTAATATGCCTGCCTGGGGCGAAGGTATCAGACCTCACACGTCACCTAGACAAGGTCTTAGATAGTGCTGGGGAGGAGTCTGCTATCTTGGTATATGTTGGCACCAATGACATAGGAAAGTGTGGTAGGGAGGTTCTGGAATCCAAATTTTAGGTAGGAAGTTGAAATCCAGAACTTTCAGGGTAGCATTCTTTGAAATGCTTCCCCTTCCACGCTCAGGACCAAAAAGGCAGACAGAGCTCCTGATTCTTAATGCGTGGATGTATCGATGGTGCTAGGAAGAGGGTTTTCAATTTGTTAGGAACTGAGAACATTCTGGGGAAAGGAGGGGCTTTTCCAAAGGGATAGGCTCCACCTTAACTGGGACGGAACCAGGCTGCTGGCATTAACCTTTAAAAATGCGATAGAGCAGCTTTTAAACTAGATAAAAGGGGAAGGCTGACAGTCGCCCAAGAGCACATGGTTTGGAATAATGTATCATTGAAGGATACTAGCAAGAGACTGAATTTAGGGCATATCAACAGAGATGTTCCAATAAAGACAAAAGTAACCCCGAATGCCCTTAAGAACAGAGCAGACAGAGCATAAAGATGGGTGATTTCAATTACCCTGGTATTGACTGGACATGCTAGTGAGATAAAGTTTCTAGATGAAATAAATGACTGCTTCTTAGATTAGCTGGTTCATGAACTGACCAGAGGGGAAGACATTTTGGACCTAGTCCTTAGTGAAACACAAGATTTGGTGCAAGAGATCTTTATCTTTATTGCAGAACATGATTAACTGTGCTTCATAACGCCAGGGCGATGTACGAAGTTACAAATAACAGAGGCCGAAGCTGAAACAGAAAGGAACTACAATAATGATAGGAAAGAGCACAGTCATACTAGAGAAAGAGCGTGTTGGGGCCACTTGGCAATAGTGATCATAGCATGATTGCATTTGATTTAATAAATGGAGGAAGGACGGCAAAGAAATCCACAGTACTGCCTTTTAACTTTCAAAAGGGAGACTACGATAAAATGAGGAAAATAATTCAGAAAAAACTAAAAGGAGCAGTTGCAAAGGTTAAAGATTTATATCAAGCATGGCTGCTGTTTAAAAATACTATTTTGGAAGCACAGACCAGCTGATTCCACGCTTTAAGAAAAGTGGAAGGAAGTCCAAAAAACTGCCAGCATGGTTTAAAGGTGAGGTCAGAAAGGCTGTTGCCAAAAAAGCATCTTTCAGGAAAAGAAAGATGGAGCCAAATGATGAAAACTGGACACCAACATAAACACTGTCAAGTTAGATGCAAGGCATTGATAAGGCAGGCAAAGAGAGAATTTGAGAAGAAGCTTGCTGTGGAAGCAAAAACGCATAAAGACTTTTTCAAATACATTTGCAGCAAAAAACCTGTGAGAGAGTCAGTTGGACCATTAGATGATAGAGGGGTAAAAGAAGCACTAAGAGTGGACAAGGCCATCATGGAAAGACTGAATGAATTCTTTGCTTCGGTCTTTACTGAAGAAGATGTAAGAATGTTACTCATGACTGAAATGGTATTTAAAGGTGATGCTGCAGAAGAATCGAAAGAAATATTGATATACTGAGAAGATGAATTACAACTATTTGATAAACTGGAGAGTAGCAAATCACCTGGACTGGATAAATATATCAAAAGGTGTTGGAAGGAATGAAATATGAGATTGCAGACCTACTATTAGTAATCTGCATACTATCATTAAAATCATCTGTAATGCCAGAAGATTGGAGGATGGCCAATGTAATGTGTATTTTTAAAAGGGCTCTAGGGGTGATCTGGGAAACTACAGGCCGGTGAGCCTGACTTCAGTACTGGGAAAAATGGTAGAAACCAATATAAAGAACAAAATCACTGAACAAGTAGATAGTCATGGTTTAATGGGAGATAACCAACATGGCTTTAGCCAAGGACGGTCTTGTCTTACTAATCTGCTATGTTTTTTTGAAGGTGTGAACAAACAGGTAGACCAAGGTGAATCGATTAATAAGGTGTATCTAGATTTTCAGAAAGCTTTTGACAAGGTACTTTATGAGAGACTCTTGGCAAAATTAAAAAGTCATCGGATCGGAGGAAGTGTACTATTGTGGATCAGAACTGGTTAAAAGATAGAAAGCAGAGGATAGGGCTAAATGGTCAATTTTCCCAATGGAGAAAGGTGAATAGTGCAGTACCCCAGGGATCTGTGCTGAGTCCACTGCTTTTTGACATATTCGTAAATGACCTGGAAATGGGAATAACGAGTGAGGTAATCAGATTTGCAGATGACAAAAAATTTTTCAAAGTTCCTAAAATCCATGAGGATTGCAAAAAATTGCAAGAGGACCTTGATAAATTGGAAGACTTATTCGTCTCTTGGCTATACAGATTGTTCTTCTATCTATGTAGTTTATCTTATAATCTTATAATGCCTGCCTGGTGCGAAGGTAGCGGACCTCACGCGCCACCTAGATAAGGTCTTAGATAGTGCTGGGGAGGAGTCTGCTGTCTTGATACATGTCGGTACCAATGACATAGGAAAATGTAGTAGGGAGGTTCTGGAGGCAAAATTTAGGCTTTTAGGTAGGAAGTTGAAATCCAGAACTTCCAGGGTAGCATTCTCCGAAATGCTTCCTGTTCCACGCGCAGGACGCAAAAGGCAGGCAGAGCTTCGGAGTCTCAATGCGTGGATGAGACAATGGTGCAGAGATGAGGGTTTTGGATTTGTTAGGAACTGGGGAACATTCTGGGGAAAGGAGGGGCTCTTCCGAAGGGATCGGCTTCACCTTAACCGGGATGGAACCAGGCTGCTGGCATTAACCTTTAAAAAGGAGATAGAGCAGCTTTTAAACTAGATATTAGGGGAAAGCCGACAGTCGCCCAAGAGCGGATGGTTCGGAAGAATGTATCCTTGAAGGGTACTATCAAAAGCAGAGAGGTTCCACAAAAGAGTAAAGTAGCCCAAATGCCCTCAAGTATGGAGCAGACAGAGCTTAAAGATCCCAATTTACCCATGTCTAACAATAGCCAAATTAACATGAATAAAATACATTCTCTAAAATGCTTGTATGCAAATGCTAGAAGTCTAAAGAATAAGATGGGAGAGTTAGAATATATAGCACTAAATGAAAGGTTAGATATGATTGGAATATCAGAGACATGGTGGAAGGAGGACAACAAGTGGGACACTGTGTTACCTGGGTACAAACTATATCGTAATGACAGAGCTGATCAAATTGGTGGAGGGGTTGCGCTCTATGTTAGAGAGGGCATTGACTCAGAAAGGATTAAAGTTTTGCAGGAAACAAAATCTGCTGTAGAATCTATATGGATTGAAATTCCATATAAAAGGGGGAAGGCGATGGCAGTGGGGGTGTACTATCGAGCACCTGGCCAGAATGACCAAATGGATGATGAAATGCTCCAAGAAATCAAGGAAGCTAACAAACGTTACAGCGCAGTAATAATAATGGGTGATTTCAACTACCCCGGTATCGACTGGGTCAGTGTCACGTCAGGACATGCTAGGGAGATAAAGTTCCTAGATGAAATAAATGATTGCTTCTTGGAGCAGCTGGTTCATGAACCGACCAGAGGGGAAGCCATATTAGACCTAGTCCTTAGTGGAACACCAGATCTAGTGCAAGAGATAAGGGTGTTGGGGCCACTTGGCAACAGTGATCACAGCATGATCGCCTTTGATTTAATTAGTGGAGGAGGGATAGTAAGGAAATCCACAGTACTACCTTTTAACTTTCGAAAGGGAGACTATGATAAAATGAGGAAAACAGTTAAGAAAAAACTAAAAGGAGCAGTTGTGAAGGTTAAAGACGTACATCAAGCTTGGGTGTTGTTGAAAAATACTATCTTGGAAGCCCAGACCAGCTGTATTCCACGCTTTAAGAAAACTGGACGGAAGTCCAAAAAACTGCGAGCATGGTTTAAAGGTGAGGTCAGAGATGCTGTTTTTGCCAAAAAAGCATCTTTCAGGAAATGGAAAAAAGAGCCAAACGACGAAACCTGGAAACAGCACAAGCACTGGTAAGTCAAATGCAAGGCATTGATAAGGCAGGCAAAGAGAGAATTTGAGAAGACGCTTGCTGCGGAAGCAAAAACGCGAAATAAAGACCTTTTCAAGTACATTCGTAGCAAAAAACCTGTGAGTCAGTTGGTCCATTAGATGATAAAGGGGTTAAAGGAGCACTAAGAGGCGACAAGGCGATAGCGGAGAGACTGAATGAATTCTTTGCTTCGGTCTTTACTGAGGAAGATGTAGGGATGTTACCCATGACTGAAGTGGTATTTAAAGGTGCGGAAGAATTGAAGGAAATATCGATACATCGGGAAGATGTCTTACAACTATTAGATAAACTGAAGAGTAGCAAATCACCTGGGCCAGATGGTATACATCCAAGGGTGTTCAAAGAACTGAAATATGAGATTGCAGACTTGTGTGGTGAGGAAACCACTATTGAGGCTATGGATACACAGGAAAATGAGCCCTGTACCTTTAAAAACGAAAACATTCAGGGTTTCCCCGGTAACCAAGAGTCTCTGACTCACAACACAGTCACCCTTAAGCCCCGCCCACAGCAGCACGTCAGGGTTAGAGAGAAGCCTGACTCTTCTCACGTGTGCTGGGAGCAAGGCGTGGCACAGAAAGGAAAGCAGTTTAAAACGCTGGCTTTTAGAAAGTCAGGAAGAGCAGCTGAGGGAGGAGAAAAAGCTGGAGCTGATGCTGACCATTTGGGAGAAGGCAGCTGGAGAGAAAGAGATGGTGCCAATTGTAGTTGCAGCTCCGGGAAGAGTTACAGCCAGGGAAGAAGCCAGCCAGTAACCTTAAGAGATAGAAGGGCTGCTGGGCTCAAGCTTCCAGGTGAACAGGGGGAACTGATTGGAAAGACTCCAAGGCAGTCCCAGCTGAAGGAAAGGCTGTTTCAACCAAAGGAAGTCTCTGTAGACGGAAGGCAGCGTGACTTATACCAGGAGAAAGGAGAATTGCTGAATACTCCTGACTTAAGGCAAGTGTGTCCTCCCCAGTTCCTGCCTATAAAAAGTTTAAGAGAATTAGCTCCAGAGATAAAGGCTAATTCTAGCTATCAGTTAAACCCTAAGGGAAAGAGGGATATTTTAACTGACTATCAATATGCTCAGCTTGCAGAGGAGTTAGGACAGAAGAAGGTTCTACTCAAAAAGCTCAATGATATGATTCAGAGAGAAAACAGTCAGCTCTCCAGACAGGTACCCTATGAGAAGTGTGAAGGGGATAGCATCGAGGAGATGGAAATTGGAGACTGTTTTGAGGATAACCCGTGTGAAATGCAATGTGCTTATTGCAAGGCAGCTGACTCAGAAGAATGCTAAACTTTAAAAGCTGTCTGAAGTATGAATGTCATGAAAGAAACCTAACCTGTGTGAAAGGCACGGCAGAGGGAAACAGCTGAATGCTATTGTCTCAACTGATATCGTGTGAAGCTAAAAGCTGAAGGAAACAGTCAGTGGACAATTTTTAAAAGCTGTTTTTGCTTTAAGAAATGTTGTTTTTGTAAGAAAGAAGTTTTACGAAGCTTAAGTTTGAAGAAGCTGCATTACTTATTGAAAGGTAAAAGCTTTTGCGTTGGAGCAAGTATCCTATTTTTGTTTCCCATTCGAATCCTGTATATATATATTGGGACCCCTGAAGATATAAATAAATTTCTCTGTTTTCGCCTGACCACTTGACTACAATTCCTTTGCCTAAATAAGTAAAATACTACAACTCCCAGCAGCCCTCCTGGCGGCCATTTTGAGGGAAAAACTTATTCAAGGTAAAAAGGCGACTCACCCTGGTACCGGGCTATATACCCAACCAGGTGGGGGCGACAGAGTGGCGTAGTTGTTTAGGATTGGGAGTGGAATACGCCTACGCAAAAGAAAAGTACACAGCCTGTTCCAGAACTCGACGGGAGGACGTCGGTGAGAGCTGCGAGCGGCTAAGACGGAGAGCCGGAGCTCGTGCAAACCGGAGAGTCCAAGGTCCTGTCGAGACCCTACACTGCTGCTGAGTGAGACGCACCACCAGTACCAGGTATTTAACTGGGGAAGTTAAGGATACTGGTACTGGGTGGGGGGTGGTGGTTGCAGGTAGAGGGAGAATACACCTAGTGTTGGGTGCCACACTTGGGTGGTTTGTCTTGTTTTTTTCTCGTCCATACAGGAAGACGATGACTATGGAGACGAAAGAAATCCTTACGTGTATGGCCTCGCAATTCGACCATCAAAAAGAGCTGTCCTTGGAGCTCCAGGAGAGAGCGGCCGTGCGACTACAAGCTCAACAGAAGCCATTGGTAGACCTAATGGAGGCCTGGCTAAAGGAAAGTAAGAAACCACCAGAGCCTGATCCAGTTGCCACGAGTTTCTCAGGGGATTAGCCCATACCTTTGGACTCGGGTCCAAAGAGGCCCTTAGCTTTGGACAGCTAAAGGATGGGGAAAGTATAGATGCTTTCCTAGATGCATTTGAAAAGGTAGCTCAAATAGCCAAGTGGCCACAAGGACAGTGGGCGGTAAGGTTGGCTGTCTCACTATCGGGAGAAGCGTTAGCCGCCTACCAAACCATCCCCGCTACTTTGGCCAATGACTATTTGGAGGTCAAAAAGGCTATAAAGGATAGGCTAGGCCTAACCCCTTTAGTCTATCGCCGCCAGTTAAGAAGCGCTAAGCTACGTGTAGATGAGACACCACGAGCGCTCTATCACCGGCTAAAGACGCTGGTAGTTAAGTGGCTAGAACCAGAGCATAAATCAGTGGAGACTCTGATTGATGAGCTTGTTCTAGAGCAGTACTTGGCAGCAATTCCGGAGGGAATGCAAAAATTTCTTATGTTGCAAGGTTGTAAAAATACACAGGAGGCTATAGTAATGTCAGAGCGATTCCTAGAAGCTGATGCCTTAGCTAAGGATAAGTCTGTAGCTTGTGCTAAGATGTCGGTAGCTAGGTTGGATAGTGATAGGAAGATTGTGAAGAGTGCATGTGTTCCCACCAGTAGAAGGATGCAAGTAAAGCGTGCATGTTATCAGTGTGGCAGTGAACAACATTTGCTGCGTGATTGTAAAATGAAGACAGCCTTAGTGTTAAGTGAACCCAGTAAGGCTGGGGAAGGCTTCTTGCTAGACGTTACGGTGCAAGGCCAACCAGTAAAAGCATTACTTGATTCGGGCTCGGATCAGTCTATGCTTTCTAAACGCTTATGGCGTAAGTTAGCACCCCCAGGTTTAAAGACACCCCATGCGCCCACGGGCACCGTAAACATTAGATGTGTTCACGGCAAGGCGTCTACATATCCCGTTTACTATGTCCGGATAAAAGCGTTAGGGATGGAAAGGGAGGTCCCTGTTGCCATTGTTCCCCGATTACCACAGGAAGTAGTGCTCGGGAGGGACTGGCCCCAATTTCAACGAGGTGTGCAGCAAGGGTTGGGTGTTAAGAAAGGGTTGGTTTCCACGAGAGCCCAGTCCCAAGCCCAACAGCCCCTAGAGGGAAAAGCACAGGTTTTGCCCTCTCACGAGGCTTCAGGGACAGCCCCAATAGATAAAACCAGGAAGTCAAAGGCAGGCACGGCCATAGCGATATATAGACCTTTGTTTGGGAAAGGTGGAAAGGGGAACCCACACTTGCCTAAGGAGGAGTCTCCTAAGAAACCTGTCTTTGTCCTCCGTTTTTTTAGAATGAGTCCAGAGGCACGACCACCAAAGAGGTCCACCCCTCAGGCAGCAGGTCTAGACTTGTATAGTGCCGAAGAGGTACGCGTCCCAAAGTATGGGAAGGCCTTGGTAAATACCGCGATTCAGATGGAGATTCCACCAGGGTGCTATGGAAGAATTGCACCACGCTCGGGCCTCGCGGTGAAGCACTTCCTGGACGTGGGTGCGGGCGTCGTGGACCCCGATTACAGAGGGGCAGTAAAGGTCTTGCTATTCAATTTTGGGTCTGAAGATTTTCAGGTGAATGTGGGTGACCGCATTGCCCAAATTATTCTGGAACGAGTAGCCTTTCCCCCTTTGGAGGAAGTGGATATGCTGTCAACATCGATGCGGGGAACACAGGGCTTTGGTTCCTCGGGACTTGCAGATCGGCAAGGGTTGGCGGCAACTGTGGAAGAAAGAATGGAGGAGGACCTCGGACCTCAGTTAACTGACTGTCAGGAGAAGCCTGAACCCTGGGTGGCCGAGGGCCTTTCATGGTTCCAGAGGCTTGAACGGTCTGATTAACAGTTTCTCGGACGTTTTAACGGCAGTACCAAGCGAAACCAGGCTCGTCGCGCACGAGATCCTGACTCCCCCGGGTGAAGTGATACGGCAGCGGCCATATAGGCTCCCCGAGGCGAAGAAGCAGGAGGTAATGGATCAGGTCAAGGAGATGTTGGATCTTGGCGTGATTGAAGAATCAAGGAGTCCATGGAACAGCCCGGTAGTGCTGGTTCCGAAACCGGATGGCTCGCTTAGATTCTGCATTGATTTCCGCAAGATCAACGCTATTTCGAAGTTCGATACCTATCCCATGCCTCGCATAGAGGAGCTTCTGGACAAATTAGGTCAGGCCCGGTACCTAACAACACTCGATATGACGAAAGGTTACTGGCAGATTCCACTAACCGGGAATCTCGCCAGAAAACTGCGTTCAGCACTCCGCAGGGGTTGTTCCAATTTCGAAGGATGCCTTTCGGCCTTCACGGAGCAGCAGCCATGTGCCAGCGACTCGTCGATATAGTACTCAGGCCACATCAAAAGTACGCGACGGCATATATGGACGACGTGGTGATCCATAGTGCCAGATGGGATCAGCATATGGCTCAGGTAAAGGCCGTCCTACAGGCAATGAGGGATGCTGGCCTGACTCTGAATCCAGCGAAATGCATGTTTGGGGCCCAAGAAGTGAAGTATCTGGGGCACTTAGTGGGACAGGGCATGGTAAAACCTCTGTTGAGCAAAGTTGAGAGCGTTCGGACCTTCCCGCAACCTACCAATAAGAAACAATTGCGTAGTTTCCTTGGTCTGGTAGGTTACTACAGAAGATTCGTGGCAAGGTTTGCGGAAAAAAGCTCGCCTCTATCTGATATGCTGAGAAAGAATAGGCCGAATCAGCTCCGATGGACCGAGGAGGCCGAAAAAGCCTTTGAGCAGCTAAAGGAAGAGCTGTGTACAGCGCCGGTGTTGAGAGGCGTGGACTTCAGTCTCCCATTTATCCTACAGACTGATGCTTCAGAAACCGGCCTGGGAGCGGTGCTCTCCCAGAAGCAAGAGGGTGTGGAGCATCCGGTACTCTTCCTCAGCCGAAAATTGTCGCCCGCGGAAAGGAATTATTCCACCATTGAACGGGAGTGCCTAGCAGTAAAATGGGCGGTGGACTCCCTAAAATTCTACCTGGCCGGCAGAAAGTTCCTGCTCATGACTGATCGTGCCCCGTTAAAATGGCTGGGGCAAATGAAAGACCATAACTCTAGGTTGACCAGGTGGTACATGGCTCTACAGGCCTTTGATTTTCAGATAGTACACCGAGCAGGAAAACTCCACCAGAACGCAGATGCGTTATCTAGGGGCGCATACGAAGACGCTCAGAATGATGATTGTAGGAGAATTACGGACTGTGATGACAGTTGCACCCCAGCTCGTAATGTCTTAAGAAGGGGAATATGTGGTGAGGAAATCACTATTGAGGCTATGGATACACAGGAAAATGAGCCCTGTACCTTTAAAAACGAAAACATTCAGGGTTTCCCCGGTAAGCAGGAGTCTCTGACTCACAACACAGTCACCCTTAAGCCCCGCCCACAGCAGCACGTCAGGATTAGAGGGAAGCCTGACTCTTCTCACGTGTGCTGGGAGCAAGGCGTGGCACAGAAAGAAAAGCAGTTTAAAACGCTGGCTTTTAGAAAGTCAGGAAGAGCAGCTGAGGGAGGAGAAAAAGCTGGAGCTGATGCTGACCATTTGGGAGAAGGCAGCTGGAGAGAAAGAGATGGTGCCAATTGTAGTTGCAGCTCCGGGAAGAGTTACAGCCAGGGAAGAAGCCAGCCAGTAACCTTAAGAGATAGAAGGGCTGCTGGGCTCAAGCTTCCAGGTGAACAGGGGGAACTGATTGGAAAGACTCCAAGGCAGTCCCAGCTGAAGGAAAGGCTGTTTCAACCAAGGGAAGTCTCTGTAGACGGAAGGCAGCGTGACTTATACCAGGAGAAAGGAGAATTGCTGAATACTCCTGACTTAAGGCAAGTGTGTCCTCCCCAGTTCCTGCCTATAAAAAGTTTAAGAGAATTAGCTCCAGAGATAAAGGCTAATTCTAGCTATCAGTTAAACCCTAAGGGAAAGAGGGATATTTTAACTGACTATCAATATGCTCAGCTTGCAGAGGAGTTAGGACAGAAGAAGGTTATACTCAAAAAGCTCAATGATATGATTCAGAGAGAAAACAGTCAGCTCTCCAGACAGGTACCCTATGAGAAGTGTGAAGGGGATAGCATCGAGGAGATGGAAATTGGAGACTGTTTTGAGGATAACCCGTGTGAAATGCAATGTGCTTATTGCAAGGCAGCTGACTCAGAAGAATGCTAAACTTTAAAAGCTGTCTGAAGTATGAATGTCATGAAAGAAACCTAACCTGTGTGAAAGGCACGGCAGAGGGAAACAGCTGAATGCTATTGTCTCAACTGATATCGTGTGAAGCTAAAAGCTGAAGGAAACAGTCAGTGGACAATTTTTAAAAGCTGTTTTTGCTTTAAGAAATGTTGTTTTTGTAAGAAAGAAGTTTTACGAAGCTTAAGTTTGAAGAAGCTGCATTTGTTAAACCCAGGCAGCACTGTGCTTACCTTATTGAAAGGTAGAAGCTTTTGCGTTGGAGCAAGTATCCTATTTTTGTTTCCCATTCGAATCCTGTATATATATATTGGGACCCCTGAAGATATAAATAAATTTCTCTGTTTTCGCCTGACCACTTGACTACAATTCCTTTGCCTAAATAAGTAAAATACTACAACTCCCAGCAGCCCTCCTGGCGGCCATTTTGAGGGAAAAACTTATTCAAGGTAAAAAGGCGACTCACCCTGGTACTGGGCTATATACCCAACCAGTTGGGGGCGACACTTGCTATCAGTAATCTGTGAACTATCATTAAAATCATCTCTAATACCTGAAGATTGGAGGATCGCCAATGTAACACCAATTTTTAAAAAGGGTTCCAGGGGTGATCCGGGAAACTACAGACCGGTGAGCCTGACGTCAGTACCGGGAAAAATGGTAGAAACCATCATAAAGAATAAAATTACTCAGCATGTAGATAGCCACAACCTAATGGGAAACAGCCAACATGGCTTTAGACAAGAAAGATCTTGTCTTACTAATCTGTTTTGTTTTTTTGAAGGTGTGAATAAACAGGTGGACAAAGGTGAGTCAGTTGATATACTGTATCTGAACTTTCAGAAAGCCTTTGACAAGGTCCCTCATCAGAGACTTTTGTCAAAACTAAAGAGTCATGGGATAGCAGGCAGTGTACTATTGTGGATCAGGAACTGGTTAAAAGATAGAAAGCAGAGGGTAGGGCTAAATGGCCAATTTTCCCTATGGAGAAAGGTGAATAGTGGTGTACCCCAGGGATCTGTGCTGGGTCCGCTGCTTTTTGAGATATTCATAAATGACCTGGAAAGTGGAATAACGAGTGAGGTTATCAAATTTGCAGATGACACAAAACTATTTAAAGTTGTTAAAACCCAAGAGGATTGTGAAAAATTGCAAGAGGATCTTGATAAATTGGAAGACTGGGCATCAAAATGGCAGATGAAATTTAATGTGGACAAGTGCAAGGTTATGCACCTAGGGAAGAACAACCCAAACTATGGTTACACAATGCAAGGTTCCACATTAGGAACCACCACCCAGGAAAAAGATTTAGGCGTCATTGTGGATACCATGTTAAAACCCTTGGCCCAGTGTGCAGCGGTGGCCAAGAGAGCAAATAGAATGCTAGGTATGATAAGGAAAGGAATGGAAAATAAAACAAAAGATATTATAATGCCTCTATATCATTCCATGGTGAGACCGCACCTTGAATATTGTGTTCAATTCTGGTCGCTGTATCTTAAAAAGGATATAGCGATTTTAGAAAAGGTACAGAGAAGAGCCACCAAATTGGTAAAGGGGATGGAAGGATACTCCTATGAAGAGAGGCTAAAAAGGTTAGGGCTCTTTAACCTGGAAAAGAGACGGCTGAGGGGAGATATGATAGAAGTCTATAAATTAATGAATGGAGTGGAACGGGTAAACGTAGATCGATTGTTTACCTTATCAGAATATAGAAAGACTAGGGTACATGCAATGAAGCTACAGGGTAAACTATTTAAGACTAATAAAAGAAAATATTTTTTCACTCAACGTGTAATCAAACTCTGGAATTTGTTATCGGAGGATGTAGTAAAGGCTGTTAGTGTAGCTGGGTTTAAAGAAGGTTTGGACAAGTTCCTGAAGGAAAGGTCCATAAACCATTATTAAGAATGTGACCGAAGATATCAATGCTTGATCCAGTACAAGCATTGTGGAACTTGTGTCTCTTGGGGAAACTGCTAGGTACATATGACCTAGATTGGCCACTGTTGGAAACAGAATACTGGGCTTGATGGACCTTGGTCTGACCCAGTATGGCATATCTTATGTTCTTATGCTCTTATGTTCTTATGTCCCTGTGTGAAATATTATGTGGGACGTACTACACGTTCCATCAAGACCCGACTGTCAGAACATGCTTCACGGTTACGATTAAAAACTCTTTCAACTCCGCTGGTAGAACACTGTCTGCAACATGCTCATGATTTTGCCATGCTGCGTTGGCGAATTCTTGAATCTGAGCCATTGGATCCAAGAGGGGGAGATCGAGAACCAAGGTTGCAACTGCATGATCAAAGATGGATTTATCGCCTTAATTCTGTGGCCCCTAGTGGGCTCAACATGCAAATCGATTGGCATACCATCATTTGAATCTTATTTGCATTTGTTAGGTGCTCCCTCGTCAGTGGGTTCCCCTTAACAATTTGAGTCATCTGTTGTGTGTGACGTCAGATGCTGAAGCAGCAACGGAAGTTGTACCCCTACTGATTTCTTATAAAGGAAGCAACACATAGGAGCGGTACACAGAATCTGGAGTGGAATGGAAAGCTGTTCACCAGTATATGATGGCCTGAAGCAGGGTTGAAAATTTTGATTTGGAACCCGAAATATGTGGCACGTCGTCAATTTGAAAATCTGGCGTTTTTTGATGATACAACCATTCCTGAGCTAAGTGTCACGCTTTTCACTTTTACAAGTTATTTATTGAAAGTTCATCTTACAAAAAATTAAAAAGGGAGTTTTCACGGTGGTGTGCGGATATGTTCCGCTCACTTTGATGATTAACTCCGACAAAAATTGTAGGCTAAGGGGGTTCACGATTTGTTGGGATTTTTCTATTACGGACATGTTCACTGCTGGCAACATTCTGGTCATGCCCCTGACAGCTAATGCGGAGGTTTTTCAATCCTACCTGCTACCTGCTCTCCAGAAGGACTTACCTTCTCAAGATGACTTAGTAACCATCTGGGACAACACATTGAAAGCCGCTGCCTGCATCCCTGCTACTGACAGGATCAAGACCAAGGGCAAACATAAACCATGGTTCTTCTCTGAACTACAAGAATCTCTCCTCCATCTACGCAGACTTGAGAGACGCTGGCGTTCTTCTCGGTCTCCTGATGCACTCTGCTCATACAATTCATACTTACAAACTCACCGGAAGATGACAATGGAGAAAAGAAAGAAATACCACTCGGATACACTAATGCGGTCTTTAAACAAGCCACATGACCTCTTCAATATTGTTAAATCCTTAACAGGTGATACAACCACAACCCAATCACCTATGCCACACCCTCAAGAGTATGCCAAATACCTACAATCAAAAATGATACAGACTAGTTCGATCCTTACAGCATCAGCACCTTCCACACCACAAACTGTGACCCAACCAGCCTCGCTTGACAATTTCTCTCAAGTATCCAACAAAGAGATTGAAGAAATAATAGCAGCTATTAACTTAACTACTGCACCTAATGACCCCTGCCCAGCCAGGTGGATCAAAGAACTACGACATGAACTTAGCCCAACTATAAGCAAGATTGTCAACTATTCCTCTCAACTGGATCCTTCCCTCAGAGCCTGAAGCATTCATCCATCCGCCCCCTCCTGAAGAACAGCAAGCTAGACCCAACAAAAGTCGACTCATTTAGACCTATCTCTAGCATCCCTCTACTAGCAAAAATCATGGAAAAAGTAGTCCAGCGACAAATACAACAACATGTTGACTCAGAAGCTCCCCTGGACCCCTCTCAACATGGTTTTAGAGAAGAACATGGTGTTGACACCCTCCTCACAACCCTCTTCAATAACCTAATCATAAGCATCGACAATATCCATCAAGGGTTCATTCTCACCTTTCTCGACATAGCTGCCGCATTTGATTCAGTAAACCACAATACTCTCCTACAGCGCCTCAAAGATAAGGGTATTCAAGGTCTAGCCCTGAACTGGTGCAAATCTTACTTATCTGATAGACAGCAGCAAGTCAGAACAGGAGAAGCAACATCGGATTCATTCCCACTTAAACAAGGTGTCCCTCAGGGATCCTCCTTGTCCGCACTAATGTTCAATATCTATATGCAGCCAATCTGTGATGTGATACGTTCCTTCAACATTCAATGTCTAGCATATGCTGATGACATCCTGATGTATGCTCCATTCAACGTAAAACAACCAGATTTTACATCAATGGTTCATTGCTTCGAAGCTGTATCAAACTGGCTCCTCAAACAAAATCTACGTATAAATCACAACAAAACAGACGTCCTATTCGTAACACGGAACCCAACATTCATACCCCCTGCCTCATTACAAGTAAACGACATTGAGCTGAAAGTACAACCCACAATCCGATACTTAGGGATTACATTAGATCAGCGGCTTGATATGTCAGCACACATCAAAAAAGCAACAAACTCAATTTACCAAAAGATTCGATCCCTACGTAATCTCCGACCTCTTCTTGACTACTCCGACTTCCGCACTATCTTCCAAGCCCTGGTACTACCACACTTGGATTTTGCCAATATCATACTACACGGTCTCCCACAATCCACTCTAAATCCCCTCCGTCTGGCCATGAATGCAGCCGCGAGAATTCTCGTAGGTGCTCCACGCTCAGAGCACATAGCTCCAATACTGAAGAGTTTACACTGGCTACCCCTCCAGGCCAGAACCCTATATAAAAACCTGGTCATGACTTTTAAAGCTGCAAAGAGCCCATCTCTATCACCCATCAGCAATATGATACATGTCACTCCAACAAACAGATCCAGGAGACCTGCTTCATTGAACTCCATTTACCTTCCAAAACTCCTTACGAAATGCTCTAAAACAGCAGCCTCTAGAGCCTTCTCACTGTTTGCACCCAGAGCCTGGAATGCCTTCCCATCCGAAATTAGAGCCATCACTAGTCTCACGATATTCAGAAAGGTCTTAAAATATCATTTGTTCCTAATATACTACCCTGAAGCAACTCCAAATGATCATAGCCCTCATGCTGACCTTTCCCACTTGACCCCGGTGGAAAATGGCTAATCATGATGGTTCATACTCGCACACTCTACCCATACCGTATTTATACTGTACTGTAATTTTTTCTATTTACCACTACCATGTAGTTAACCAAAAATGCCATGTACATAGTTAACCCTATTTACCGCCATGTTTTTTGTATATAGTTTACCCTGTTTACTGCCAAGTTTTTGTACTCTGTTCATTGTAAAAAACCAATGCTGACTGTATCATTGTGTTTAAATTTGTTCATTTGTAAACCGCACTGACTAAAAGAGCGCGGTATATAAGAAATAAAAATAAAAAAATAAAAAAATAATAAATAACGTGCATTTATTGGGCGCGTTAATTGCATATCCTTAATGGGCTTTAGCAAAGGGGCCCTATGTGCTAGGGACAAACCAAATAGGATTTAGCAAAACATTTTGTGGAATGAATTCTTTCATAATGGCCAAGTCCAACATGTAAATGCTTCCATCATAAGTAGCATACATGCAGCTTTTGTGCAGAGTTCTTAATAGTTTAGTAAACGAGAAGGATGAACAATTTTACTTACAGAGTTCCATGAATGTCTGTAGATATATAGAGTCAATATTCAGATGAGTTTATGCAGTTTGCTGGAAATCCGAACATTCAGCACCACTGTCCAGATCAGGGGTCTCAAACACGCGGCCCGCAGGCCGCATGCGGCCCGCGGGAGAAGGTTGTGCGGCCCGCGACGGCTTCTGCTGCTGCCGTTGCCGCCGTGGCAACGGCAGAATCGACAGTCAATTTAAAAAAAATAAAAAACTGGCTTCTGCTGCTCTGTCCTGCGGCCCGTTCCCCTCTGCGCGAGAGCCCTGAATGTGCTTCCTCTGCGGCGTGCTTTTCAAGCCGCGAAGGGAGTATTTCCCTCTCGCGAGGCTTGAAAAGTGAATAGGCTTAAGCCGTGCGAGAGGGAAATACTCTCTTCGCGGCTTAAAAAGAATGCCTCAGAGGAAGCACACTCAGTGATCTCGCGCAGAGGGAAAGGGGCCGCGGGACAGCTGATTTTCTGCTGCAGCAGAAGCCAGGTTGTTTTTTTATTTACCTGGGGGGGTGGGGTATGACTGGAAATGGGCTATTGGCAGGGGGGGGTATGACTGGAAATGGGCTATTGGCAGGGGGGTATGACTGGAAATGGGCTATGGTGGGGGCTAGGACTGGAAATGGGCAGGTGGGGGTTAGGAAGGACTGGAGGTGGGCTGATGGGGGGAGTTAGGACTGGTAATGAGCTATGGAGGGGCTGACTGAAATGGGGTCATGGGGGTTAGGGCTGGAAGTGGGCTATAGGCAGGTGGGGTTATGACTGGTAAAGGGCTATGGGGGGTCTAGGACTGGTAATGTGCTGGGGGGGTTGCTAGGACTGGAAATAGGCTGAGTGGAAGGGGGCTTGAACTGCAAATGGCTGATGGGGAGGGGGGCTTGGAATGGAAATGGGCTGTGAGGGGAGGGAGCTAGGATTGGAAATGGGCTGATGGGGGGCTAGGATTGGAAATGGGCTGATGGTGAGGCTAGGATAGGACTGGAAATGGACTGATGCAGGGACTAGAAGGGAGCGGATGCTGGGTGGGGCTGGAACTAGAAGGGAGCTGATGTTGGGGGAGGATTAGAATGGGATGGAGCTGGGAAAGTGAAATGGAGAGGGGAAAAATATTTTGTCTGGGAGAGAAGACAAATCTACAATTGGCCAGGTATTGTGAGAGTAAGTGGGGATTGAGGATGGAGGGGTAAAATTTGAGTGGATGAAATAGGAATGAGGAAAGAGAAAAAGGAGAAAGATTAGTATGTTAAAGCAGATGTAGAGAGAATGGAAAAAAAAACTAGGAGAGAAGAAAGGGCAAATGGAAGCAGACGATGGAGAGTTAGCAGAAGACATGAAGAAACCAGAAGAAAGTGGCTGGAACAATTGCAACTGAAAAAAATGCACAAAAGGTAGAAAAATATCTCTTTATTTTGAATTTATTAACTGGAATATGTCAGCTCTGGGAAATGTGCATCATTAATGTTTGCGCTTTGTTTAGTACAAGAGGAAATTAATTTATAGTTTTATTTCTACAGTGTTGTTGTACATTCCAAGTTTGGCTTTTGGGGTTCCCAGTTTAATTATTGTCTTCTTGTTTCTAAATCTTTTAGTCTTTCTTTATCCATACTCATTAAAGAGGCATGTTTACTAAAAGTTAGTGTATGGTAACATTATGCAAATATTTATGCAAATGAGGTCCCTTATGCAAATGAGGCCCCGCGTCTTATGGGGCCCCCGGGTTACTTTACAAGTCCTCATTTGGCCCTCAAAGCAATTTGAGTTTGAGACCCCTGGTCCAGATAGTGCCACTGAATATCCCCATAGACCACAGTAAAGGCAACTGGTCAATATTGTAGCGGTTTATGGGCAGAGTTGAGGTGATCACAGTAGCTATCCGGTTAGCAGTGATATTCAGCTGCTAACCAGATAGGACAGGTCAATGGTTGTCCTAAGATTATGTGGTTCTGCTATCCAATTAACTGCTGAATATCGCTGTTCACCGGATACAGAACTTCTGGCTGATGAAACCAGATATTCAGCACTGAATGCTGGATAGGCTCTGGTGCTAGTTTAAGCTAGGCACTTTAAAACGCTGACTGGCGAACCCCAAAATTCTAAATAAATAAATAAATACATATATGACTGTCAGAGGGCCAAAGGACTATTGTCCTGCAAGCAGAGGTTCAGGGAAAATGGAGAGGACTCACCTTTTGGGAGAAGCGTTGATGTTCCTCCAGAGTGACCTTTGGTTGTCGTGGCAAAGTTTCTACTTCCTGGATGGCTTCAATGGTCACTTGTTGGGGAAGGACTTGGAAGAGTGAAGTGACATACATCAGGATGGATTTCTTATCTGGATAGGCTGTGGCAATGTCTGGAAAGAACAGCAACATTCATCATTCCTTATTCTTTACTTAGATTCCAGAATTCTTACTTTGGAGTTTACAGAAAGGCCTTCGACACTCATCGCGTTTTGTTTCCATTCTGGGCACAGGAAGCACAAATACGCTAACAAGCAGAGAGCTGTCCACAGAAATTCTCTGGAGACTAATTAGAGTCTAAATAATCAACTCCACATTTTCCTGCCATGCTTGCATATTAATGAAGGAGAATCAAAATGTAAAAGATGCCGACTGCCTCCCCTTTCACGCATGTTTCACCCCATCATCGTTTTTGTACAATAAATTGCCAGAAATGAGTAGACTAAGTGACTTCCCTTTTGAGGAAGTTCCAGGAATACTGTAAAAACAAGCAGACTCCTCCGTGATCTAATTATGGATCCCTGTAAAATAATTACATGAGAAGTGAGCAGAATTACCTAGAAACTATGACTGTCAGTGCAGTTTCTGGGAGATTGTTACACAATGAAACAGCTAATAGGTGTTTAGGTGATTACCCAACAGAAGGAAACCTTGGCTTAAGATCTCTGTCCATTGGTGTACCGATGGCAGGGGAAAGGGCGCCATGGCTTCCATTATGAGGCTGTAGTAGACCATTGCCCAACTCAAGGTTCCATGGATTTACTGGTAGAAAGAGAAATGGAAGTGGTGGCAAAACCAGCTAGGGGTGTGCTAGATAATCAACAGTTACACAGGCCAGAACTAGTACGGCCTTGGAGGCAAGGACAACTGCAACTATGCATGCTTGTGGGGCTGGGACAATGTCTGGCTGCATGGGAGGGAAGGAGCATAGACAGACTTATATAGAAGTGGTTGGGAAGAGACAGAGACACTGGAGAATTGAGGGTAGAAATAGATGAGGAGACTGGCTAAGGGGAGGTAGAGAGAGATATGGGAAATTGGCTTAAGGTGAAGAGAGGAATTGGGGGATTAGTTAAAGGGGAAGAGCAAGGGAGAAAGAGAAAGAGCTGTAGGACTGGCTGGAGAGATCTGAGAGCAAGACTGATGGGAGACTAGCAGAGGAAAGGCAAGGGAGGGAAAGAAGGCGAGAGACAGACAGACAATTGGGCGTGCTAGACTCAACATACATTGACCCTCCCTGGGCACCATGAAGAGTTTTGCTCAGTCATCCACAGCACCCAGAGAGCTGACAACTATGGAGAGATGAGGGGTGGAGGGGGGGGGGGGCAGAATGGAGAAATGCAAAAGGAAAGGAGACCTGGGGAAAAGGAAAGAGAAAAAGAACTACACGGTGAAAATGGAGAAGAGACCAAAAGTGATGATGATGATGTAAAACACTCATAGGTAGAAAGAGTAATGTGCTCTAATTATATCAGATTGGGGTTGATAATTAGGGGGTAACTTTACAAGAAGCTGCATAAAGCTACATGCCATCTTTGTATGTAAATCACAGTATTTTAGTAAATGGGTATTTCCGTGTGCACTTTAGGTGGTCACAAGTTTGCAAGTACACACGTCATCCCGATGGCAGTTTTTTTTTTAAATTTATTTATTTATTTATTTTTCTATACCGCGCTCTTTGGTATCAGCTCGGTTTACAAATAACATCAGTTTTGTTCAGACACAGGTAACGCCCTTGCTGGACTTACAGAAAACAAGGTTATTCAACTTGGATTAACTGGGGAAACTATATACATGATCTCGGTTAAAGGTATTTTACAGCTTTTAGGTAGTTATATACATATTCTAGTTGGGGTTTGAATGTGCTGTCACTGTGGGCATGTGCGTGAATGGACTTTGGGTAGAAAGCATAAATACACACATAAATGATAAAATACTCTAATTAATGCACATTCTTTCCTGATCTACTTCCCCTAGGGCTTGTGTAAGTGATCATGCCTTAGATTACTGCACGTACTCGACTACCCTTGCTAGGATTTTATAAAGAAAAGGAGTGTCTTGGGGAGACATCACCTTATCCTGGGAGCACCCGCGGCTTATTACAACTACGCGGAGCAGGGCTGCAGGAGGGAGTGGAGACCCAGAGGTACAGCTGCAGGCACCTGGGCGGACGTTCCTGCCGTGGAGGACCCCCCCTGTGATCCCCATAAAGCTCTGTGAGAGCAGAACTTACTTGAGAGACATCACCTTATCCTGGGAGCACCCGCGGCTTATTACAACTACGCGGAGCAGGGCTGCAGGAGGGAGTGGAGACCCGGAGGTACAGCTGCAGGCACCTGGGCGGACGTTCCTGCCGTGGAGGACCCCCCCTGCGATCCCCATAAAGCTCTGTGAGAGCAGAACTTACTTGGGAGACATCACCTTATCCTGGGAGCACCCACGGCTTATTACAACTACGCGGAGCAGGGCTGCAGGAGGGAGTGGAGACCCGGAGGTACAGCTGCAGGCACCTGGGGCGGACGTTCCTGCCGTGGAGGACCCCCCCTGAGATCCCCATAAAGATATGTGAGCGCTACTCGCGGCTTGCGAGTCGCGGCTTGCGGGGCTGTGTCCTAAGGGGCGTATCACAAGGGGCTAGACACGCCCCTTTTGCGCTTCTTCGGCGCTCCTGAGAAGCACTTGAGAGCGCTTGACGCTGCCTGCTGTGTCCATGGGGAAACGAAAAGGAAAATCGTTGGTAAAATCTGGATCCGGGGATCGAGATGCTGGAGGTAAAGTGACTGGCCCTATGGACAAGCATGTCTCGTCGCTGCAGCCTGTTAATATTTCGTCGGACCGAGCTTCTTTAAGCCCGGAGCTCCGGCTCCCGCCTCCCTTTCCCCAGCCTCTCTCGTCCTTTACCTTGTTAGAGGCTCCTGCAACGCCTTTGGCTTCACCTCTGAGGCCTGTTTGCCCGGCTGGTTCTGACCAAAGTCCTCCTCTTATCACTGGGGAGGTAACATTAGCTGATATCTGGACTGCCATACAGCAAATTGATAAACGTTTGTCAACTACTGTTTCATCATTGTGCTGTTTTACGGGCAAAGTTGTTGATAAATTTAATATTGTTGATCAACAGTTGAATTCTTTGGCTCAGATTCCTGCCCGTGTTGATTCTACCCTTCCTTTACTTAAAGATATCTCTGCCGTTTCTTATCGTGTGGAGTTGTTGGAGAATCATCATCGGGCTAGGAATCTACGTTTTCTTAATTTTCCCTTGACCCATCTACTGTCTCCTAAAATTTTACTTCAGAAGTATTTCTCTGAAATATTGCAATTGAAGGGCTCCGTGGAGGTAGCTCAGGTATATTCTTTTTCTTCTAATGGTCTGTCATTGCCTGTTACAGAGGGGGCCTCTGCTCCCTCTGTTCAGTCGGTTGGCCAAGACTTAACAGCTTTCTTGGAGGATTCTACAGATTTAATATCCAAGCATTGCACCTTAGTTGCGACATTTGGATCTGAATCTATTAAACTATCTGTGCTTAGAGCTTACTTTAAGCACCGGGATGCTTTATTTTGTGGTTTTAAGCTCCAAGTTTTCCCTGATGTTGGTCGTGTAACACAGCTTAGGCGTAAGCAGTTCTTGGGATTAAGAGCCAGAGTTGTTGCTTTGGGTGCCTCTTTCTTTCTAAAGTTTCCTTGTCGTTGCCTGGTTGTGTACCAGGGACAAAATTTTGCTTATACTGATGTTGAGCAGTTACAGAAGTTTTTGTTTGCTAGGGAATTGGCAGAGAAATAAGGGGGTGGGTTAATTGTTTTACATGTGCTCCCTAAAGTGGAGTTTGTTAAACTCCTAATTGCTAAAATATTTAGGTGTTTTCCTATATACTATTGACTGTTTCTCCGTGATGTGCTGTATCTATTTTTCCTTTATATTCTTTGTTTGAATTGTATCTTGAATACTTGAATTGTTTCTTTTGTTGCTGTTTTGTATTCAGGAAAGAAAAAGCCTTAGATAAAAGATTAAAAAAAGAAAAAGAAAAGGAGTGTCTTATTGTATATTGGAGATCAATACTTTGCAGGTTTTTAAAAGTCAATATATAGGATGAGGGTGAAAGGAGATAGACTCAGGAATAATATGTGGAAATATTTCTTTACAGAAAGAGTGGTAGATGCGTGGAAAAGTCTCCCAGTGGTAGTAGCAGAGACGAGGACAATATCTGAATTCGAAAAATCGTGGGACAAATACAGAAGATCTCTAAAAGAAAAAAGGGACTATAGTAATGGAAATGGAGGGGCAGACTAGATAGGCCATGTGGCCTTTTTCTGCCGTCATGTTTCTATGTTTCTAAGCTATCATTGTTCTGTTCTTAGTTGCTCATTAGTTAGCAAATGCTCTTGTTGACTTATGAGACGCGGGTTTGTGGCTGTATTGTGGCATCTTCTCCCGTATCTGCTGAGCCTCAATGTAGGCGCCGATTTGGCAGGATTTTATCAAAACACATAGATGCCTATATGTCTTTCTAAAATAGGATAAAAAGAGGCACCTTCTCCATTTACAGTCATAGGCACCCTGTCATAAGCCTGCACGCCACACGTAGAAATGTTCTTTTGGTTTCCTCGCTACATGCTCAATATGCCCCTAAAATACTGCTGGGGTTATGCCCGTTGTGCTGAGTTCCCCTTGAGCAAAAGGGGAAGAATATGAAAAGGAACAGAAAGAGGAAATGAAATCTACCCCAAACGAAAAATGGGGGCATGCACACCACTTGTATTATTCTGATTTTTATTTTTATTTTCTTTTATTTTTTTTATGAGCTTCAAATCTTGCACTTGATAAAGTGAAAAAGAAAAACCGCAAATATACATCATAGGTCATAAAGCATCAGAAACAGAAAAACAATTACAGCACAATGGTATACAAATACTAGCCCACAAAACAGGTAATTGGATCCAAGTCTGGAAAAACATTTTTTTTTTACAAAAAGTAAGAAAAACAAAACAAAACCTTGAGAGCGCGTTCCACAGTAGTACAATTCCCAGTGGGTCTGCAGTGGTACCTGAGGAATGCTAAGCTGGACTTTATCTCCTCCCTTGCCATCATAAAGTCAGAAAGCTGTCTATGCTCAAAAAATATAGTTTTTATCTGCAATATTAACCATAGAAACACAAAGAAAACATAACACAAAACCTAAACTCAGGGCCATAACCCTGGGGCACAGGGCCAGGAACTCCTGGCGCCACTTTTGTGTGAACCTAGAAAGATCAGGAAATATATGTATATTTGAGCCTAGAAAGAGCTTATTCATCTTATGGAAATACATTCTAAAAAGACAGTGTTGCGGTCAAATTCAAAGGTGAATGTAACAATTAAGGTGGACTGCTGGGAAATCACCTCCAAAGAGGTCTCCAGGAACTCCATGAGATTAAATCCCCTGGAGTCCCCTTGTCCTCAGGAGAGGCCCAGCATCCATAACCAATATCTTGGTCAGATATTTTTTCACCATTTCAATAGGTGATATAAGAGGAGACCCAGGGAAATTCAATAAACGGAGGTTGTTCCTGCGTACTTGGCTTTCCAAATGTTCCATCCATCTGTAAACAACATTATTGTCCTAACCCAGGGCATCTCCCAACATCTGAGCAGCGTTGACTTTAGTACTGAGCATGTCACATCTCACAGAATGTTGGCCCAAAGCCTGAGAAAGCTCCACAACAGACTGTGATAGAATAAACAAGTCCCCCTCAAGTCTAGCCGATAAAGTTAACATGGAGGTATTAAGCCCCTGTATGACATCCCGCAGTGACTCCTTAGTGACAGTCAATGGTATCTTTACCTCTCGAAGAATGCACCCGGAGGCAGCCTCATCCATCCCCTGTGCGAAAGAACTCACAGTGCTTTGTGGGGCAGCCACAGACCCCCCCCGTAGCCCCATCCAAAAGAGGAGAAGAAACTGCTACGGCACACCTCTCCAGTTTTGTCTGACTCCAGTGATCCAGCAGCCCCAGAACCTCTGAGTCTCGGAGGCAGCTTCTGCACAATAGGACTCAATGAAGCCCCTTCCTCACTGCTGCCTGCAGTATGCTTGCCGGGCTGGTCCAAAGGAAGAGTCACTGGAGGAACTGAGGAGACTCCACAGGCATTGTGGGTAGGTTGGCAAGAAGATAAGCAGCCAGGGTCCTCCAGGAGTATCGCTTTCCCTTTCCCATAACAGGCAGAGGAGAACATCAAATACCGACACAGGACCGAAACCGCAGAGCATCCTCAGACGCATCTGCTCATAGCGCCATCGTAGATCCTCAGTGGCTGTATTATTGTGGTTTCTGAGAAACGCAGGTACTTGTCCGTGAGTGCCAGACAGCATGGTATGCCAAGGCACCCATCAATAAAAGGAACCAGTACACTAATACTGTGAGGGCACCAAAATGTTAGATGTTTTAATGTTTTCAGTAAGAATAGGGGGGACACGTGTACTTCCCCACTGCAAACTGCCTACAGATGCAAATAGACCTAAGCAGGTTATATTTTTCATTTTGTTTGCATTTTCATTTCATGTTCTATTTTGATAAAAAAGCATGTGCTAAACAAAACAAAATGAGAAAAAAACCTGTACATTTTATATTGCTGCATAGAAGGCATATCCCTAGGACAAAAGATCGGAGGACTGACACCTGCTGGCTAACAGCCTGGGTAGAAAAGAGAATCCAACATGGCTGCTCAGTCTTCCAAAACATGCCCCCAGGGATACCTCCCCTCATTCTTACCAAAAGTGCAGGTGCCTTAGAACCGTTCCCATATGGATTCAATGAGAACAATTTTCAGCCGGTTCTCGTGGATAAATAATGCTCTGAGTATTGCTTTCTATTCCGTTATTGATGACCTAACACTCCATCTGCTTATGACCTCACTAGTCGAGAGTTATGAGCAAGGCAAGCTGGTAAAGCCGGCATTTTCAGATGTGCATTTACCTGAGCAGCTAGAATAAGCGTTTTAGGTTTCTCAGTGTGGCACGACATATTTCAAAGATTGCAGATGATTTTCTAAGCCACTTAAAACTTAAAGGACTTTTATAAAATTAAGTCATGCCTTAAAATCTGTGTAATGCAAGCCAGCGTGACCTTGTAGAGTGGGCACGCTCGGGGGAGGAGTTTAATCCACATGGGGGCAAAATCATGATTTATGTGCAAGTCTTATCAAAAACACACATCTGTGCATAAAGTGGTGTGCCCCAGGGATCTGTCCTTGGTCCGATTCTTTTTAACATCTTTGTTAGTGATATAGCGGAAGGGCTGTCAGGTAAGGTTTGCCTCTTTGCCGATGATACCAAAATCTGCAATAGAGTAGACACCCAGGAAGGAGTAGATAACATGTGGAAGGATCTAGCTAAGCTTAAAGAATGGTTGAGAATTTGGCAGCTGAGATTTAACGCTAAAAAATGCAGGATCATGCATTTGGGCTGCAAAAAGCCGAGGTACAGTATAGGGGGCAAAGTGCTTCTGTCCACGAAAGAACAGCGGGACCTAGGGGTGATTAGCCACATTAAGATCATCAGAAACAAACAGGTAGGAAAGGCAATGGTGAAAGCTAGATGGATGCTTGGGTGTATAGGGAGAGGAGCGGCCAACAGCAGAAAGGAGGAAATTGTGCCTCTCTATGCATCTTTGATGAGACCTTATTTAAGAATATTGTGTGCAATTCTGGAGACCGCACCTTCAAAAGAATATAAACAGGATGGAGTTGGTGCAGAGGATGGCTATCAAAATGGTCAGTGGGTTTTGCCATAATGCATATGGGGACAGACTTAAAGATATCAATTTGTATACTTTGAAGGAAAGGCAGGATAGAGGAGATTTGATAGAGACATTTAAATACCTCCATGGCATAAATGCACAGGAGGAGAGCTTCTTTCAACTGAAAGCAAGTTCTGCAATGAGGGAACATAGGACGAGGGTGAAAGGGAATAGACTCGGGAGTAATATGCAGAAATATTTCTTTGTGGAAAGAGTGGTAAATGCATGGAATAGTCTCCCAATAGAGGTAGGAGAGACTAAAACTGTATCTGAATTCAAGAAAGCATGGGACAAACACAGAGGACCTCCAAAGGAAAAAAGGGGCTGTAGAGCTTAGTGGTTGGTCTGGCATGGCGGAATGGGGAGGCCATATGGTCTTTATCTGCCATCATGTTTCTATGTTTCTAAGTATGCACGTCTCGGCAGGCTTAATGTCCATAACTTCAATCTTAGCATCATTTCTGCAGAATTTGTGCTAGTATTTCATAAAGATACATATGTTCCTATTTATCTTTCTAAAACAGGCTTATAACAGGTGCCTTCTAAATTTCCAAATTACCTTTAGCATGGCTGAGGTTTAAGAGGCATTAAAATTATTCTGATAGATGTGAACATTTCCCAGGAACTTGACCATTGGCATATATTCAAATTAAGGGTCCGCAAAGACAATTTCAGGATGTTCCCTGGAACTGGATGAGGGAGGAGGGGTAGAAGGATCCCCTTGGAAGCAAGAGTCAGTCCTGTGGTGATCAGCTGTTCTTCCATGCTTTCCTTATTTCTTGCGTTCCTCCTTGCTCCGCCCACCTACACTTCGAGGACTGTTTGAGCAGAATTTACACCACTGACGTTGACCTTCCTGAAACAGAACTGAAACTGGAGCGGGGAAGGAAAAGCCATGCTATGCCACTGTACTGAAGAGTATCAAATATTGCAAGCCCTGGGCAGAGGACACTGTGATCATTAGTCAAAAGTGACGTCTGGTGGCCAGTTTCTGGGCTCATGACTGCGGGGTTCTGGAAGGAACCGTGGTGCATGGCCCCAGGCCTAGGACCATAACTGCAATGACCAAACAGGAAGTCTGGAAGCATAAAATCCCCGGGTGTCTGCAAATGATGGTTCATGGCGCCAGCACCCAGCTCTGGTCCTAATTGAGTTTAAACTAGAAAAGGACAGGATGAAAGAAGCAAAAATCCCGGTCACTTTCCCTGCCAACTCGAGAAGTGATTTAATTATAAAGGCAAGTCCAAACTAACATGCTGAAATGACATTTGCCATGTTAAAAAGCAGGTCTGATTTCATTCCTACAATATGCTAAAAAATGTAAAACAGTGCAGAACATTTATGTGACCTTCATGTCATTGCGCTCTCACATGGAGTTTGGACAGAGCATGGATGGCGTCATGGGCGGTGTGTGCTGTTTAACATATGCATATATTAGCGTGCTTTAAATGCAAACTTTTAGCCCTGCTCCGGAGCAGTTATAAGTGCTCATGGCTTCAATCTTAACGCAATTCCTGCTGTTTTAATCTCAGTATTTATAAAGACACACAGAAGCCTACGAAGCCCTTTTACTGAAGGTTCTGGTACACATTAAAGGTGTGCTGGGACACACGCTGACAGCTAGTGCTGGGCCAACTGTTAGCACCGCTGAATTTTGGCACTAACTGTCCACAGCGTGTTAGGGGAGCAAGTGTGTGGGTTAGGGGCAGAGGCGGGGGTAGGTGCACTCCTGCAATTTTTATGCCGCGTCAGGACAGGGTACATACACCATCTTAACTGCCAGGAACATGCTTTCAGCGCCCCCGACACTTAACTTGGTGGTGTTCCACCTAATGTGCTACGGTTTTGGCACTATAGGTGCAATACCATAGCACCCTTTAGTAAAAGGGTCCCTATATGTCTTTATAAAATAGGTGCCTACTTGACCTTTCCACATAAGAGGCCTGTTATTTAATTACTCTCCAGCAGCTTAGCAGTGCCTTCTGTCACAGTGTTGATTCTAAGTAGGAAGTTACGTCGGCTGAACCCCTGGTCAGCAATACACTCAGGCTGTACACAGCTCTCTGGAAACACTGTAAACCAGAGAAACTTCATGCAGCTCTTAAACTGTTTCTCTGCCTCTGCCCCCCAAGCAATGCTAGTTCCTTATCCAGAACATTCCAGGGCCTAAAATTCAGCCCCGGCGGCTAGTGCTACTAACACAACTAGTTGCCAGCGTTGAATATTAAACCCGGATATTCAATGCTGGGGTCATATCCGGCCCTGGCACTGAACATCCAGGGTCGCCGCATTGGCCGTTCGCTAACCGTGCACTGCAATATTGAGCTGCTGCCCGCTTAGCGAAAAGTGGAGAAAGTAGGCCAGGGATTCCTATGCCTGGTCTCTGCTGGGCAGTGGCTCAATATTGCCGGTGCCCGGTTAGCGATCAGCGCTGCCTCTCCTCCAGCCTGGAATGACCCGATGCTAGTGTATAGAGCGGCCGCCGTGCATATTCAGTAGCACTCACCATGTTAGTACCACTGGATATCTTGTTCACCGCGATTAATGCAGTTAGCAGCTCTGCTTAATGCGTGAATTGCTCTGCATATCGGGCCCTCGGTTTCTGGTTCTGACAACTAAGTCTCTGACATTCCTTATCTCAGGGCTTTATCCACTGCTAGACTGGCCGGCTAGAGCTCCCCAGTCCAAGCTCCACTTTCAGCTCTCTGCAAGTAGTCTGGCTTTTTGAGATCGCCAGCAGCTGGATTATTTGCATGTGTGCTCTCCCCCGCCAGAGGTCTGCTCCTTGCTCTGAAGCACTCTCTAGCAGTTAGCCAACGTAAACCCAGTGATGGACTATCTAGAACAGCACTCTAGGTATTCGATTTTCAGCCTTTCTCCAGTACTTATGTCAACTAAGGTGATAAATAGTTTCATTTTCAGTCTTTTTGACTTGCACTGCTGTCCCTGTAAACCTTCCCGTAGGCTGAAGACATGGCATTTGGGTTTCATCATAACTCAGAACTACGTGTGAACTTAAGTCATTGATTTCAGCAGAGAAGCTTTCAGCTTGCCGTGAAAAATGAATAGTCTGCCCCGGACTGCCAGAATAGTTAATGGGCCAGTACTGTACATATAGGACTAGTGTATATAGAATTATACTGTGAACCACTAATAGGTATTGCTCAGAAATGGCCTAAAATTTACAGTCCATTGCTTGCCATGCAAGGGGAAAACATAACCTTTATTCATTACCAAGCATAACCACAACTTGGTCTTCTTAAGATGTGATTTGCATCACTGTAAGAAATGGCTTCAGGGTTTTATGATTTGTTCCATCTATTGAAGAGAGCTTCCCTTTGGAATGAAATTGAATGCAGTGAATTGAAAATCTAAAGGTAGCAGTCAAAACACAGAGCTGCAAATCCGATGACCTTGCTTTGATTTTCTTACCTATGTTTTGACCTTGAACAAGTCAATTAACTCCCCTGCACTCGCTAGTGGATTGAAACTCTTTTTGGAAGAAACATAGTACACGTGTTAGAAGTCTTGTATTGTGCTGCATATATGAGCAGAGTCTGCAGGCTTATAGGTGACTTTTTTTCTATAAAGAAAGCCTCACAGACATTCTGATAATTAGAAATACTGAATGACACCAGTAAATGTTGCAAGCTTTTCTCAGAGAGCCGACGACTCTATTTATTCTGCTGGGGGGGGGGGGGGGTGTTAAGGGCTCTATTTCTTGCATGGGTAGGCTGTGTCAGATCAAGCTGTGGGTGTTTTGTTGTTTTGTTTTGTTTTAACTAGATCCTGCAGGCACGGAAAAACTTACTCAACGGTTCTTACAAAGTCAACTAATGAGGTATAAGGAGATATAGTGATTACTCTAAAGTCAAGCAGAGACCCAGTGATTGGCATAAACGGAATAAATTGTCCCAGCAAAGATTACACTGCACACGGTGGGGGGTGGGGAGAGATGTAATATAATTCGAAAAAAATCCCTAAAGTCAAATACAAGTGGAAATACAGTGTTACATCAGAATCACAAGGAGGTCAAAACCCAGCACTGGAAGGGTTAAGGAGAGCTGAATGGAAACCTGTAGTGCAGGACAAGATGGTTATGTGCTAGTATAGAAAAATGCAGTAAATTCATTAAAACCATATGGAAAACAAACATTCATTACTGGCTATGATGTGCCGAGGGTACACTTTAACATATGATCATCAAAATGTATTGCAAAGCACGTTAGGTCCTCAGAAAGAGTAACGTTCGAAAGTCTTTACATGGTTATATAGTGCATTACTGAAGGAAATAGATTTATATAAATATTAGCCCTCCGATATGTGATAAATGTACATGTATGTTGTCTGTATGTGTGTTACGTCTACAGGGACTGAGAGGGGGGATGCCCAGCAGTGTCGTTAGGGAAGTTTCTCATCCATATGCATATAGCTTAACCCAGAACATTATGAATGCCAAAGATCAGGAATGAACGCTTGTGTATAAATTTGTTGGGGTCTTTTCTGACATGGAAGCCATATAGTAATATAGTATATGACGGCACATAAAGTCTGCCCAGTAAAGCGACTAGAAGGGTTGTAACTGCAGCCCCCCTTTATGCCTTTGTTTAGGGTTTTACCCGCTTAATGCAGGTCAGCCCCCCTCTATTTATTGAAGTATAAAAGATATTTAAGTTTGCTTTGATTTCACTGTGTCTGCCCCATGCCATTTTGAATTCTGTCACTGTGTTTGCCCCACCACTTCCATCGGGAGGGCATTCCAAGCATCCACCACCCTCTCAGTGAAAAAATACTTCCTGACATTGCCTTTCAATTTACCACCTCGCAGCTCTAGTTTTACAGCTTCCCTGTCTTTGAAAAAAGGTTTGTTTGTTCATTGATACCTTTTAAATATTTAAAGGTCCGAATCATATCTCCTCTGTCCCTCCTTTCCTCTAAGGTATACATATTTAGGTCAAGTCTTTTCTCAAACGTCTTCAGGCGCAGGCTCCAAATCATTTTGTTTGCCTTCCTCTGAATGGTTTCGTCTTTTTATATCCTTTGCGAGATACAGTCTCCAAAACTGAACACAATATTCTAAGTGAGGCCTCGGCAGCGACTTGTACAGTGGCATTAGTACCTCCTCCTTTCTGCTGGTTATTCCTCTCAGTAGGCAACCGAGCATCCGTCTGGCTTTGGCTACCACCTTGTCCCATTGTTTTTCTACCTTGAGATCCTCAGACACTAGCACTCCAAGTTCCCTCTCCTTCTCCATGCACACCAACCTCTCTCCCTCTATTGCATATGATTCCTTTGGGTTTCTTCTGCACATTAAACCTTAACTGCCAAGTATTAGATCATTCTTCCAGCTTTAGTAGATCTTTCCTCATGTTCTCCACTCCCTCAGAGGAGTCCACTCTTTTGCAAATTTCCGTGTCATCTGCAAAAAAGCAGACTTTTCCATTCAGTCCTTTCTTTCGCAATATCGCTCACAATATCATCGGTCCCAGGACCAATCCCTGGGGCACACCACTGTGCACCTTCCTTTCCTCTGAGTGAGTTCCATTTACCACCACCTTCTGTCATCTGTCAGTCAACCAACTTCTCGTCCAGTTCACTACTTTGGGACCGATCGCCAGACTGCTCAGTTTAATGATAAGCCTCCAATGAGGAAGAGTATTTATTTATTTAACTGATTTTATACACCGCTCTATTTTGCAGTCAGAGCAGTTTACATACAACAAAAACAGAGAAGAAAGATTGTTTACATAGAACAGGATTTAAAACTTAGAGAACTTAATTCGTGGGGCATGAGGGGCGAGTGTGACTGTGTGTTTCAGCAGTTCAGATCAGTAAGTAGACTATTTATTTATGGGTAGTTGTCATAATATAGCTGGAATAGGTGTGTCTTTAGAGATCTGCAGAAGTTAGCGAGATCAGAGTTGGATTGGAGTGAATCAGGTAGCATGTTCAAAGCCTTTGCTGAAATCTAGGTAGATCACATCCATCCATGTCCTTGATCTAGTTCTCTGCTCACCCAGTCAAATCACTCAATCAAATTTGTTTAGCATAATCTTGTCCTGGCAAAACCATATTGCCTTGGATCATGCAATCTATTGGTTTCCAGAAAGTCCACAATTCTTTCTTTCAAGAGCGTCTCCATTACTTTTCCTGCCACCGAGATAAGGCTTATTGGCCTGTAGTTTGTCACTTCTTCCCTATTACCACTTTTGTGAAGAGATACCACCACATCAGCCCTTCTCCAGTCCCGTGGAACGTCTCCTGTCTCCAAGGATCTGTTAAAAACATCCTTTAACGGCCCTGCAAGAACCTCTCTGAGCTCTTTCAGTATTCTGGGATGTATCCCATCCGGTCCCATGGCCTTGTCCACTTTCAGTTTTGCAAGCTGTTCTAACACATCATCTTCTGTGAATGGTGTGGTATCTACTTCATTCCCATTTGTGCACTTGCCAATCACAGGTGGTCCTTCTCCAGGATTTTCTTTTGTGAGTACAGAACAGAAGTATTCTTTAATATTTTTGCTTTTTCAATGTCACTTTCAAGAAATCTGTCCTCGGCACTTTTGAGTCTTGCAATTTCACCTCTGATCTTCCTCTTTTGAATATATCTGAAAAATGTTTTGTTTCCACGCATCACATCTTTAGCCAACTTTTCTTCTGTCTCTGCTTTAGTTGTCCTTGCTATTTGTATAGTGCTACAAGGCAAATACTTCCATTTTTGAAATCCATACAAGCCCACACAGAGGAAAGCATGTGTTTCTGTATTTTTCAATTATGCCTTTAAAGTATAAGTTAATATTTTATCAACTGTCTCACAAACATTTTTAGCGTGAGGTTTATTGCATAATGATCTGTATTAAGAGGGACCTGTGTACTGCACGGCTCAACTTATCAGTAAATCAATTGATAGTCATCATCACTAGCCCATGTTCCCTGTAAAATGCCCTGTTCAATGTAATTTCATTTTTTTCAATGTAAACCGCACTGATGCAGAACAGCGCGGTATATAAGAGAATATAAATAAATAAATAAAATCCTGGTATTCTAATACTGAGTGGAGGAGGGGAGGGGAGGGGAGTTGCATTATGGGGATTTTGAGTGGCAGCTGCTAGTATATTGTATAGTGTTATAACGCATATACAGCAGTGTACATGAACACGTAAGAAAAGTCCCTTCTCAATAGAACTTACAGTCTTTTCAAAAGAGAGACAAATTCAACAAACAGAGAACTAAGGTAAAACAAAGGGGAAACGGTTATAACACACAAGGGGGGATAAACGGAAGAATAAAGGGGTGAGGATCCAAAAATCAGAGTCAAAGAGATCGGGCTTTAGCCTGGAAATCTACTTATTACCGGAAAACATGGTTAAACCTAAAGGGAGGAGACGCAATGTGTGCAGTCTGGAGGCGGCAGGGGAGATAAGTACAGCTTAGCCAATGAAAAGAGCTCAAGAGGATGGGTATAGACACACTCGGATTTTGGCAAAGCAACTGCCTCCGCCACCACATTTTGATAGGTGCCGAGTGTTGCTTCTGCCTGCATGTTTAATTTAGACCGGGTGATTCTGAGCAGAAGTGGCAGTAAAACTCAGCAAGGAGCCGGCGCCACACCTGGGTTCACATGGGTTGCCATGGTAACAGGAAGTTTATGCAAGCAGAGGGGGTGGAGCATAGCAAGCCCAGAGCTGAGGGCTGGGGGCCCCGTGCTGATCTTTGCGAAAGAAAGCGTTTTACTACTGCTGCTGCTCAGGATGGTTCACAAGGTGAGAGGGGGGGGGGGGGAGAGAGGAGCAAAGGAGTTGCCTATAGGTGCCTTGAACTGAAATCCAGTCCTGGGTGTAGCAGAGCTAATGAGGAGCTATAGAGCAGGGGGTTCTCGACCTAGCCTCGGGGCACATCTAGCCAGTGAGGTTTTCAGGATAACCACATTGAATATGCATGAGAGAGATTTGGAAGAAGTTTGAAGTGGGTGCGAAAGTAGATGGAGTGCCGATGCTATAACTTGAGACACAGCAGCACTGAAGGGTGATAAACTGTGCGGTGGTGTCGAGAAAAGACTGTAGGGGAAGAACTGAAAGGCGGCAGCTACAATGGCATCAAGGGGCACCGTTTGAAGATTTATTACCAGCTACCAGAAAACGGAAAAGGAAAGCTCCGAGGTCGACAATACACAACGAGTAACAAGAAAAACGTCAGACTGTAGAATAAATAGTAACCAAGATAAGAGATGCAAAAATGCAGAAGGGAAGCATCTCACTCAATCTGAGCCAAATCTCTCCTGCTAAACTCTCTTCTTAGAGTACCTTTGATACAAGTGTCCTTGTAAGCCAGTCCTCCATATAAAACGATGCTGATTTCCAGAGGCAGACCCAGGGGACACTGTACATATGAACTCTCTACTCCAGCGGGAGTTTCATAGAGTATAAAACCATCAGATGACTTGGCAAGGACAAAAAGCTATTCACACAATTCAATCACTATTTAAAAACAAATCTTTCAGATCACCCCACATTAGGCAGCTTTTGCATCAGATAAATCACCAATTTTTGAGAGTCAATCCAACTGTTTGCCTGTCTATATTCATAGCTTTATTTGCACGTATGCAAACAAAACTATGCCCGTGAAGACAGACTGAGGCAGCCCCCCCACACACCACCTCCGTACTACACAAATATCCCTGCACCACAAACACACACAGAGACCCCACCCCTAAACAATGCACAGACCAACACAACACCACTCTTGTACCACACAAACATGAAGGAACCCCACCCCTGCACCAGACACAAACCCTACTCCTGCACCCCCTACCACTATCCCACACTACACAGACCTACAGACACTCCACCCTGTGCCAGACACCCCCACACTGCACCACACAAACACACACACCACAACCCCACACCACACCACACACACACCCTACCCCTGTGCTAATCACACAGACACCACACAAATGCACCACAAACCCACACAGAGGCACCCCATTCTGCAACACACACACACAGACAATGTACTCCCACACCACACCTACCCAACCACTCCAGACAGACTCAGATATAGAGATGCCGCAAGTCAATATCACGGCACGACAAGCAAGAGAAATATAGTTTCTAGATGAAATAAATGACTGTTTCATGGAGCAGCTGGTTCATGAACTGACAAGAGGGAAAGCTATTCTGGACCTAGTTCTTAGTGGAACACAGGATTTGGTACAAGAGATAAGGGTTTTGGGGCCACTTGACAATTGGTATCATAGCATGATAACATTTGATTTAATAAATGGAAGAAAGATGGCAAGGAAATCCACAGTACTACCTTTAACTTTCAAAAGGGAGACTATGATAAAATGAGGAAAATAGTTAAGGAAGATCTAAAAGGAGCAACTGCAAAGGTTAAAGATTTACATCAAGCACGGACGTTGTCTAAAAGTACTATCTTGGAAGCCCAGACCAGATGTATACCACACTTTATGAAAAGTGAAGGAAGGCCAAAAAACTGCCAGCATGGTTTAAAGGTGAAGACAGAGGCTGTTGCAAAAAAAAACATCCTTCAGGAAATGGAAAAAGGAGCTTAATGACAAACACTGAAAACATAAGCATTGCCAGGTTAAATGCAAGGCATTGATAAAGCAGGAAAAGAGAGAATTTGAAGAGAAACTTGCCGTGGAAGCAAAACATAAAATAAAAATGTTTTCAAGTACATTCGTAGTAAAAAACATGTGAAGGTCAGTTGGAGAATTGGATGATAGAGGGGTGAAAGGGGTACTAAGGGAGGACAAGGCAATAGCAAAGTGACTGAATGAATTCTTTGCTTAGGTCTTTACTGAAGAAGAAGTAGGGATGTTACCCATGCCTGAAATGGTATATAAAGGTGATGTAGTGGAAGAATTGAAAGAAATATCAATAAACCTGGAGGATATATTACAATTGTTTGATAAACTGAAGAGTAGTAAATCACCTGGAGCAGATGGTATACATCCAAGGATCTTGAAAGAACTGAAATATGAGATTGCAGACCTACTATTAATAATCTGTGAACTATCATTAAAATCAACTGTAGTACCTGAGGATTTGAGAGTGGCCAATGTAACTCCAATTTTTAAAGAGTTCCAGGAGTGATCCGGGAAATACAGACCAGTGAGCCTGATGTCAGTACCGGGGAAAATGGTAGAAGCCATTATAAAGAATAAAATTACTGAACAGGTAGATAGCCATGGTTTAATGTGAGAAAGCAGACATGGATTTAGCCAAGGAAAGTCTTGTCTTACTATTCTGTTATATTTTTTTGAAGGTGTGAATAAACAGGTAGACAGTCAATTGATACAGTTTATCTGGTTTTCAGAAAATCTTTAACAAGGTCCCTAATGAGAGACTCTTGGTGAAATTAAAAAGTCATGCGATTTGGATGCAGTGTAGTATTGTGGATCAGGCACTGGTTAAGAGATAGAAAGCAGAGGGTAGTGCTAAAGGGCCAATTTTCTTAATGGAGAAAGGTGAATAGTGGAGTAGTCCAGGGAGCTCTGCTGGGTCTGCTGCTTTTTAACATATTCATGAATGACGTGGAAATAGGAATAATGAGTGAGGTGATAAATTTGCAGATGACACAAAATTATTCAAAGTTGTTAAAATGCAAGAAGATTGTGAAAAATTGCAAGAGGACCTTGAAAAACTGGAAGACTGGACACCCAAATAGCAGATGCAATTTAATATAGACAAGTGCAAACTTATGCACCTAGGAAAGAACCACCCACACTATGGTTACACGATGTAAGGTTCCACATTAGGAACCACCAATCAGGAAAAGGAACTGGGCATAATCATGGATACTACATTGAAACTCTCCGCCCAGTGTGCAGCGGTGGACAAGAAAGCAAATAGAATGCTAGGAATCATAAGAAAAGGAATCGAGAATAAAGCCAAGGATATTATAATGTCTCTGTATTGTTCCATGGTGCGACTGTACCTTGAATATTGTGTTCAATTCTGGTCGCCATATCTTAAGGATATAGCTTAATTAGAAAAGGTACAAAGAACAGCAACAAAACTGGTAAAGGGAATGGAAGGATACCCCTATGATGAGAGGTTTACAAGATTTGGGCTCTTCAACTTGGAAAAGAGAAGGCAGAGGTAGGACATGATAGAGGTCTATAAATTAATAAATGGAGTGGAATGGGTAAACATAGATCGGTTGTTTATGCCATCAAAAAAAGTAAGAGACTAGTGGACACAAGCTACAATGCAGCCCATTTAAGACTAATCAGAGAAAATATGTTTTTACTCAATGTGTAATCAAACTCTGGAATTGGTTATCAGAGAATGAAGTAAAAACTGTTTCTGGGTTTAAAAAAAGGTTTTGATAAGTTCCTGGAGGAGAGGTCCATAAACCATTATTAACGAGCACCCGGGAAATCCACTGTTGCCCCGGGACAAGCATTGTGGAACCCATGTGCCTCTTTGGAATCCCGCCAGGTACTTGTGGCCTGGATTGGCCACTGTTGGAAACAGGATACTGGACTTAATGCAGCTTGGTATGACCCAGTAAGGGATTTCTTATGTTCTTATGTAAAATAGTTATCTCCAAGTTATAATGCCCTGTTCAATGTAATTTCAGTTTGTTCAATGTAAACCGCACTGATGCAGAATAGCGCAGTATATAAGAGAATGTAATAAATAAATAAATAAGATATGCCATACTGTGTGACACCAAAGATCCATCAAGCCCAGTATCTTGTTTAAGCAGTGGCCAATCCAGATCACAAAAACCTGACAGGTTCCACATCAATGGACGTCTCCTGCAGTGGAATTAGGTGCATGCTGGGCCATCTAATTCCCCTGATTCTGCAACAGTTGCAGAATCAGGTACAAATTGGGCCCATACATTTTTTGGGAGTCCTGATGTGCACCTTTCAGAATCAGCCTCTACATGCATAACTTTGCACTTGTCCACATTAAATTTCATCTGCCACTTAGATGTCCAGTCTTCCAGTTTATCAAGGTCCTCTTGCAATTTTTCACAATCCTCTTGGGTTTTAAAAACTTTAAGATAACTGGATGTTTTTAGGGCACATTACAATGCTTGCCTTTGACTCAGTGCTGACTCCTGGCAACCAGCAGCTCCTGGGTTTTCTTGGTAGTGTGACCCAAAGTATATTGTCAGACCTTTCTTCCAAGGCAATGGAGGACTGACTTGCCCAAGGCATGCTAATAAGAATCAAACTCTGGTTGTTGGTTACCAAGCCAGTGCTCTAAGCACTAGACTACTCCTCCACTCCACTCCTTCACTCTTATACTCTACTGTTCCCTTGGGTTTCTGCAGCCCAAATGCATGACTGCATTTTTTAGATTAAATCTCAGTTGCCAAATCCTCAACTATTCGTCAAGCTTCACTAGATTCCTATTCATATTATCCACACCTCCAAGGGTACTTACCCTCTTGCAGATTTTTGTATCATCCACAAAGAGACAGATGTTTCCAGCAGACCTTCTACATATTAGAAACATAGAAACATGACGATAGAAAAAGACCACATGGCCTATCTAGTCTGCCCTTCCATATCAACCACTACAACAGTCCCCTTTTTTCCTTTAGAGATCCTCTGTGTTTATCCCATACTTTATTGAATTCAGATACTGACGTTGTTTCTACTACCTCCTGGAACTCACTACCAAATACGTTAAGAATGATGTCTGACCTATCAATCTTCAGAAAATTGCTTAAGACATCTCTTTACAGAACATTTTGGAAACAACCAAACAAACAATAATGTGGACCCTACATAAAAATCACCACCAAACCCTCAACTAAAGAAACATCCCTACCTGCACCAGGAACCACAACTTAATGCCACACAATAACATTACAGGATCTGCTACAATTGTCTAAGCCACATAATTGCAATATATTTATAATACATTGTATTAAGTAATATGATCTCATCAACTAGATTTTAATTGTTTTGTATCATTATCCTCTCCATGTTAACTAAAAAACATATTTATTGTAAAATTATTATACCCCTTATTCCGCCCCCCCCCCATGTTCATTGTAAGTGATTTTGTTAAATGTAAACTGCCTTGATTCCAAGTTAAAGAGGTATATAAATAAATAAAAAATTCCAAGCATTTATCACTTTTTACATATATAAATATTTCCATATATTACTCCTGAGTCTATCCCCTTTCACCCTCATCCTATGTCCTCTCGTAGCAGAGCTTGCTTTCAGTCAAAAGAGGCTCTTCTCCTGTGCATTTATGCCATGGAGGTATTTAAACATCTCCATCATATCACCTCTATCCCGCCTTTCCTCTAAAGTATACATATTGTGATAAGGAAGCTTATCATAGCTCAGGTAGGAGCTATAGAAAAGATGATGTGACTCTGAACAAGCAACCTGTCAGTTCTGGTAGAAGCAAGAAAACAGAGTTTTCACATAAAAGACTACCAGTCCCAGAATGCACCAGGTTTCCAGCAGCCATGAGAGGGGCTGAAGTGAGAAAATGTGTGTGCAATCAAGAGGGCTATGAGGTAATCCCTAAGCACTCATCTCAAAGGGCAGGGCCTGATTCAACACAGCTGCGCTGTGTTAGGGAGCAGCACACATTAGAACAGGATAAGAATAGAGCTTATTCTTCAGATAACAGTTACTACAAGCTCCAGCCCAGCTTCAGGGAGAGTTTGAAGAACAGCTTCAGCAAAAGCCACGCAGATAGAGAGAGAAGGAAACTCTCTGGAAGGAAGAGAAGAAAGGCCATTGGAAGGTCTGGGAGATTCCAAGGCAGTACTCATACTGGGAGGTTTTCCAAAAGCCAGCAGAGTCCATTGGACTGGATTCAGCCAGAGGAATGGAGTGGCAGAGATAGGAATCACCAGTGGCTACCTGGAAGAGAGAAGACTGCATGTGGAAGGGACTTTCAGACCAAGGCCAGAAGGTATGTGAGAGAAGATCCAGTGTCCAGGGATCAAGATTGGAAGGCTGGACATCAGAATTGGATTACATATTGGCCAGGCTATACAGAGAGGAATTATGATGGCAGGAGAGGCTCAGGTATGAACACTGATCCAGACCCTATCTATAATAGAGAATGGCAGCAAGGGAATAAGCATTCTCATGATAGTGCCTTAATGAAAGACTCATCTGTGCCAATGTATGATATTGACCCTATGATTGTTGATGAAGGGGGAGATACAGCAGATGAAACTATTTATATGGACTGTTCTCTATCTAAATGCTATTGCTAGTTTCCGTGAGCAAACATATCAGCCATCACAAAGAAACCTAACTTTGTTCTTTATTTCCACTGCAAACAGCTCTTAAAGCAGGATTTGGGCTCACACAGTAGCAGCCAGCCAGCTAAAGGCTTTCAGCTGGTCCATTGATAGTAATTAGGGCTGCACCTGATTGTGTGTGTGAGCAAGGGAGAATCACTGCTGAGATCGGCGTGGAAAATAAGCAGAAGTTAACCTAACCAGCAAAGTTTATTCTTTACTTTGTGCCTTTGTATTTGGTAATTACTTGCTAAGAAAACATTAGCTAATTGCCTGACAAGCTGAAGGTTGTTTTCTGGTTTACTTTGTGACTTTTTGTTATCCATTTTAAACACTGCAAGCAAGTAACCTCATTTATAGTGCTATCAAGCATACATGTGCTGGGTGAATTAAACCCCATCAATAAAAGAAGTATTTTATTGATCTTACCACTTGGTTTCACAACTCAAATTATTGTCATCAGCTGTGTTTGGGAGTGAATGAACTACAATACCCACAATACCTTGCAAGAATCATATGAATATATGCATCGTCAAGACTGTGTAAGTTCTCACCCTAGGCAGCCGTCTGACAATATTAAGATCTTTAAGTCTGTCCTCATGTGCTTTATAACAAAGACCTCTAACCATCTTAGTAGCCACCTTCTGCACCAACTCCATCCTGGTTATATCCTTTTGAAGGTGCGGTCTCCAGAACTGCATGCAATACTGCAGATGAGGTCGCAGCAGAGACTTATACAGAGGCACTATCACCTCCATTTTTCTGCTGGCCATTCCTTACAAAAATGTTAAAAAGAACAGGAGCAAGGCATGATCCCTGTGGCATACCACTGGTAGCATCCTTGTCTTCTGAGTGAACATTTATTACTAAACTCCTTCACTTCCCATTCAATCAGTTTCTAACCCAGTCGGTCATTTTAGGGTCCATTGCAAGGTCTCTCAGTTTATTTATAAGTTATTGATGCATAAGGCGTCAAAGGCTTTGCTCAGATTTAAGTAATACCACATCTACTGCTTTGCTCTGATTCAATTGTCTGGTCATCCAGTCAAAGAAATCAATCAGACCTACCACTTGTAGTCATGCTGTCTCAGATCCTGTAATCCCTTGGATTCCAGAAACCATGTTACCCTCTGTTTTAGCAGCATTTCTAGTAATTTACTCACAATAGGGGTGAGACTAACTGGTCTGTAGCTCCCAACCTCTTTCTTGTTTCCACGGAATTTCGAAGAACTCATTACATCTGCTACAACTTGCACAAAATGCAGCCACTCAAATTCTGATGTACTCATCCAGATAGAGCCATGTCACACCCATACTAAAAGAGCTACATTGGTTACCTCCCCTCAGTCATATCAAGTACAAAGCCCTAATAATAACATTCAAAATAATCCACCAGTTATCCTCTCAATACCTGCAATCCATCATAACAAAGACCCCAGTAAACCACCAAAGAAGAAATACATCAAACCTTCTAATCCCACCTCCAACACTGACCAAGAGCAATCAGACAATTTGTACTAAGGCACTCTCTACATATGCACCTTGACTAAGGAATGTCCTACCACACCACATCAGAGGCACCCACGACCTAGTAACCTTCAGGAAGCTAATAAAGACCCATCTGTTCATGAAACATTTCAATGGGATCACACTTGACTCACCCCACCTATCAACCCTCTCCTTCCAGCCCCTTCCATCCCATCCATCCTCCCCCCCCCAACTTAAGATATATACTTGACCATTTTCTACTTAAAGCAAACTATTTTGTATATAGTTATTCTGTTCTGTGTTATTCAAAGTTCCACTCTTGATTTAATGTAATTCAGTTCTTGTAAACTTGTAAGACTGTTCCATGTGATGCTGAAGTTCAGTTCTCTGTAAACCGCATTGATCTTTGGAATTGTGGTATATAAGAATAAATAAATAAATACTTGGCATGGAGGAGTAGCTTACTGGCCAGCACAGCTGGCTAAGAACCATAGAAACCAGAACTGAAATCTCACTGGTGCTCCTTAAATACAAACTTAGACCGTAAGCCCTCCGGGGATATCAAAATTGCTATTGTAAATTAATGTAACTTGCCTTGAGCTACTAGTGAAACGAGAGCGAGCAAAAACGTCATGCACCACACCCACCCATCTCTAGTCCTCCGGGATCGCTCCCCACTCGAAGGAAGCTTTGAACAGGTCAAGACAGCGGAGCCGCCAGCATTTCCCTAAGTTCCTTCAATATCTCTGGATGAATTCTGCCCAGCATTGTTGCTTTGTCTGGTTTAGCTAGCTCCTCATGAACACAGTCTTCCGAAAATCAGACACAAGTCATTTAACCCTCTATTGCCTCATGTACAAACTTAGATTGTGAGCCCTCTTGGAACAAGAAAATGCCTATAACTTCCGAGCATGAGCTAAATCCAATTCCCTTTCCCTTAATACATATAATAGCAAGAGCAGGAGAGCCCCTTGGAGGCATCCCACTGAATACAGCTGTTCTTATAGAATCCCTGCACACACGATAGAAAAACAGATGGGAAAAGTGCACTAAAAGGTGGGGGTGGCCTTAAAAGCACAGGAAGTAACTCTGGTGCACAAAAATACCAGTTTAACCATTATAATTCTTTTAAAGACATTTATTTTACAGAATGCCTAGATTTTTAATTTTGATTTAATTCACAGAATTATATTCATTGAGTAAACGGTGTTTTCAGAAGGTCAGTTTATCACTTCTTGGGTTTCTGATTCCATATATTCACAGTGCATTTATTCAGAAAGCTTTCCCGACTAATCAGTGTGTTTTGGCTGATTAGAAATATATATAACATGCAACATAATGAAAGTAAGTGGGCTCTGGTCAGACAACTATAGATGACACAAAGAAAACGTTAAGCGAGAGCTGCGACTGAATACAGATTCTACACCTTTCTGATAAATAAGACATGTTGCATGGGGGTAATAATATATACAGAATGTTGCATGTAGCAGAGCTTTTAGAAAATGGCCCTGGGCATTAACAAATAAATGTATGCATGGTCATAAGAAGGCATATAGACGTGTTCTGAGCTGGAATTGCACGCAGTTTATAAGATGGCGCGTAAAGTATGTGCATATGCGGGTAACATTTACCCCTGCACCTGAATGTAATGTCTGCAGTTTCCATCTGGCTGTGATTTGTGCCAGTTTTCCCTTAGTATTTTAGAGAGAGACACAGGTGACTGTGTGTCTTCACCTGCCCACTTCACACATAGGCAATCTGTTGTAAAAATTACCCTCAAAATGATTAATTCCACTTCACAAGGATGAAGGCGGCATATTTAGGAATCAGATTGTGCCTTGGCCTCGTTTTCCAGTTTCCAGCAGTGGGATGTAATTGTATAACAAGCGCCTGGGCAGGAAAGGCTCATAGTTGCATATACTGCGCCTCTTTTTTAAGGGCAACAGAGGCGCCAATGAGATTGTACTAAATTACCCAAGGAAACACAGCTGCACACATTCCTAGCTGCTCCACGACAAGTCGACTGAGTGTCTGTACTAGTAAAAACTGGCGTATATTAGCACATTTTATAAAATGCATGCTTGCCCCCTACTTCGCCCCCCAGAACACCTACAAGTATATAACAGAAAAGTAAGACATATGTGTCTGTCCTGAGCAATCTTCCAATAGCCCCACTGAGGATCTAAAACGCTGTTCAACATCCCTCTCAGGTGGGTTCTTTAGGACCTGCAAACCTTGTGCTGATATTTACTGTAAAAGGAACAATGCAAGTACCTTTCCTCGGAAAACTGCCTAGAGAGTGCATGTGTATGGCGTGATGACGCATTCTGCCCTTGTTATTTCCGAGGGCAAACCATGGAGGGGTCAGATCTATACAGTATGTATGGTTTTCCTCCCCTGACCTCAACACATCCATGGGAATTCCTCCTACCGTGGCTGACAGTGCATGCAAGCTGAAAGCCTGTGCATATTTTTGGGTGTTCTAAGGGGAGAAAGGGGATCGTGTGCAAAAAGCATTTCCTCCCTGCAAGTTCCACTCTAAAAGATTGTGATGATCTCCTTCCCCCTGCAGACCCCCCAGACCCCACCCCTGAAGACCAGCTGCAGTAGTCCCTTCCAGCTCAAGCATAGTGAATCAACAGTAGTTGGCATTATCCTGAATTTGGTATTTGTGTCTCATGGGGGTGTGGGCAGAGGAATCCCCTCCCATGCTAAACACACTTCCATTTTCAGTCAGCATGGGAATCTCCTTACACGTTCTTGTGTTACTATGCATGCCAGCTTGGAGACCACTCTACTGAATGTAAGTTTCAGCATTAATTGCACATAACGTTAATTTCTGCTTTAACATGCAAATTTAAATTTTACAGGGACCATGCTGGAACTCTTATACCATAGGCTCCTTAAGAGTAAGTTTAACTGTGGTCCATGTGTTCTGATCATAGCACTACACTTCTAACCCAGATCAACTGTTAAATAAAGTAAGAGGTACCAGGCAAAGGTCTCTGACCCTCTAATATCCTGAGGTGGAGAGGCATGGATAGCATAAAGATTCAGAAGACAGCTGAGAAAATTCCATCATTCTTCTAATCTGATAATTGCCATAACTGACACTTTGCTAAATCAGGAAACTAATTAGGAGAGTAAATTGCCTGTCTAAAGAAGAGTCAGACTCAACACAACAGGAGGAACATGTAGTCGGTGAGGAGACGATGTCTGCAAAACAACAAAATAATATATGCAGACAGAACTCAATTGCAAAGTATCTAAAAAAGGCAAGAATAGTAAAGCGATTATAAAAATGCAAAAGATTTCCATGGCAAAATAAGTAGTCAGGTCAAGATATATTTATGCAAATAAGTCTATAAAAAACCCCACAAAGCATGAAAAATTATGACAGAGGAAAATATATTGAACAAAGACTTGTTAAATGATTTTTTTAGAGAGCCGAAAGCAAAGGAAGCATTAATCTTCATGATCTTAGTAATCTATGAAAAAGTAGCACCTTTCTGGAAGCACATGGGGCCCGATATTCAGCGGCATTTACACGGTTTCCTGGTCTGCAAACCATGTAAATGCCGCTCTGCAGAATACGGTTAGTGACGCTGAACATCCGCAGCTGCTGGCTCGACATGCTTAGCATTGGGGCATGTTGGGGGCATTCTGTGGCAGAGGGGACGCAGTATCAAACGCTAACCAGGCAGCACCTTATTGAGCCACTGCTCAGTTAGCGATATGCAGCGAAAGTGAGACGCAGGAAACTCTGGCCTAACGTTTGCCGCATATCACTAATCAGGTAGCGGCTCAATATCGCAGCTGCCCAGTTATCAGCCTATGCAGTGACCCTGGCATTAAATAACCGGGTTTAATGTTCAGCGTTGGCAGCTAGCCATCGGCACCGTATGTTGGCCCCATGATGCCTGGTTTTGCATAGCACGTCTAGGTATAGGACCAGTGCTATCATTAGCTTAACTAGGTAGTTGCCTAGAATGGTGATGTTCCAGGGGTGCCTAATGCTGCCCCTGTCTGGGGCCTGCAGCAGCGGTGATGCCATTGAAACTGTGATGCAGCTCTTACCTAAACTCTCTGGTGCTGTGTCGTGGTTCCTGGTTTCTAAGACCTGCCGTTTCGCCCTCCTATGATGCAGACTTCCAGTTTGCATAAACTGGAAATCTGCATCAGAGGGGTTTGGAAACCATAGGTCCTAGAAGGCAGGAACCGTGATGCAGTGGCGGAGAGTTTAGATAAGCGCTGTATCACAATGCCGCCGCCACAGACACTAAAGAGGGGTGGCAGCAATGGAAATGGGGGGGGGGGGAGCAGGATGGAGGGGTCTCCTAGGGTGCCTTCAATTCTTGCACCGGCCCTGTCTAGCTAGTAACTGGGGAGGAGTGGCCTAGTGGTTGGAGCAAGCTGTTCTAGGCTGGAGGGCCAGGGGTTCAAATCCTGCTAGAGGATAGTAACCTCAAGCCATAAGGGACAGGGGTTTTTAGTCCCACAGGCACACCTTGTGGCCTTGGGCAAGCCACTTAACCCTCCATTGCCTCCAGTACAAAAAAATGTAGATTGTGAGCCCTTCAGGGACAAAAGAAATATATACTGTACCTGAATATACACTGCTTTGACCCAGAGAAAAACAGTATATAAGCCTATCTAAATAAATGCCTAGATCAGGACATGCACAGTTTCCAGAATGTTTACAAAAGGTATGCTGAATGGGAAGCCTTTTGAAAAATATAAGGAAATAAGGAAATAAACATGCAACGGGAGCAGCTATTTTACAAGAAACACATTCATCAACAGAGCAGCATCACTCAGAGTTCTGAATGTGTAATAGGCGGCACCTACATGGGCAATTGCTCCCTCAGTCACTGGTGGAAACCCGAGGTCCAAATGAGCAGTTGGCAGACACAAACCCTTGCCTTGGAGTAGGTGCAAATGCTGAGAGGTTTACAATATGTCTGTACTGCTGTTGCAAAGTCAGAAATGCACCCACATTTTTCCGGCCCATTCAGAACATGAAGGCTTTAGATACTGTATATAAGTGGCTGGGGCAATAGATGGAACAACAAGATGCTATACTATAATGATGGTCTACATCTTTCTGTAGAAAGAAAAAAGATCCTAGGTGAAATTCAGACAATATGTAGATAGACATTTAAATAAGAGAAAGGGGATGGCAGATAGAAAACAAGCTCAGGATGTTACTCCCAGCCAAACATTACAATTATGGTAAAAATAGAAAGAGACATACTAACTAATCCATCAAAAAGAACAGCATTTTTCTAGAATCCAATGGGTTGCAAGATCCAAGGCAAAATAGCTTTAATAAGAGAAGGCTGTGCCAAATGAATCTGATTGATTTCTCTGACTGGGTGACCAGAGAACTAGATCAAGGGCATGCGATGCTTGTAGTCTACTTAGATTTCAGCAAAGCCTTTGATACTGTTCCTCATCGGAGGTTTGTGAATAAACTGAGCAGTCTGGAGACTGAGCAGTTGGTGAACCAGATCAGGAACTGGTTGACTTACAGTCTACAAAGGGTAGAGGTGAATGGAATTCACTCTGAAGAAAGGAAAATGAGTAGCAGAGCGCCTCAGGGATCAGTCCTGCAACTGCTACTGTTCAATATCTTTGTGAGTGATTGCTGAAGGGTTAAAAGGAAAAGTGGGTCTTTTTGCAGGTGAGACAAAGATTTGTAATAGTGTGGACACCTCAGTGGGAGTAGACAACATGAGAAAAGATCTACAAGGCACGCGCCTTTTCAATGTACATGCCAACACTATGGAACTCCCTTCCTTTGGCCATAACAACCATAAATGAATTCCATTGCAGGCTGAAAACTCGCCTCTTCGCTGAACATTTTGGCTCTGAAACCTAGCTGCACTACCAGATTGTTTAACACAGATTGGCTACATGCTCTTTGTATTCTCTCGTCTACTCGCTCTAATCCAGTGATATGTTAACTCTTCCTTATGATTCACCCCACTATCTTACCTTTTAAACCTGATCTTTTCCTTCTATAAACTACAATACTATCTCCTGCAGTTATAGTTATTTTATATTTATTTTATTTAGCAAGGCTTATATACCACTTTTCACTGGGTCAAAGTGGTTTACAGTGAACAGAACATCAGTTGCATTCAGATCCTGACTTCCATCCTCATCTTAACCTAACCCTCGTCAACGTTTTCGACCAAACTATAGACCAAACTGTACCACACCGTACCTTCCGCAGAACTGACTAATGCTCTGTACTGTTCTAACTAGATTGTAAGCTCCGATGAGCATGACTCTGAGGGGCAGGGACTGTCTCTTGTATGTTGGCTACCTCTTGTAGGTTAGCTGTGCAGCGCTGCGTGCGTGGCGCTTTATAAGTGCTAAATAGTAGTAGTTATAGTAGCAGTTACATTGAAAAATAACATCTTGGATAGCAAACACCACAATTACATGGAACAAATAACACTTTGGTTATATAGGAGGTCATTCGCCCCCTTGCCGGCACAGTCAAAATCCTCCCCGTATGAACAACGTGTTTGTATGGGGAGGCTTAGACGGGGGCAGGAGGGGGTGTTCCAGAGGTGGAGCGAGGGTGGGGCATGGGTGGTCTGTGACCCCGGACGTACAGGCCTCTTCTGAGGTCGGCCTTGTATGTGCGGGGCTGTGAGCTTATATCTGGGACTAATTCCATCGCAGAGGTGGAATAAGTTCCCCTGGATGTCGGGGGATTCTGTTGCCGGGCTGCAACGAAAAGGTAAGGGGTGCAGGAAGTTCCCTGCAGCTGGACCCTGGCCATGGGCGACCGGATTGAGAGTCCAGCTGTGGGGAATGAAGAGAATCAGCAGCGGCCAACATTCACAGCTCCTGAATGGAGCCACAATGCCATGGAGGTGGTACGCCATGGCACTGCGGCTCCATTCAGGAGCCTGACTGAGGTAGCTGAGCTAGTAGTGGCTGTGCTTGCAGGCCAATCAGAATTGGGTCCTGGCCTGCACGTTCAGGCCCTAGACCTGATTCTGATCCCACGAGCACATTTAGCCCCCACGGGATCAGAATCAGATCTACCTCTGGGCGTCCCGATTCTGATCAGCCGCACAGGGGCCTGGACATCCACACTGGAATGTGCCTTATAGTATATACAACAGCAAACTATTTGCGATCATTGAACTATTTATAGTGGGAGAGCTATACACAGGTGGTATATTCTTTTATCTATTTACAAGTGCAGATTCTGTCTTGTTGGTGTCATGTCAGAGGAGATGTTAGGTGGTGGGTCCAAAGCATTCAGAGAATAAGAGGGTTTTCAGGTGTTTGCGGAAGGAGGGGAGGTTGGTGACATTTCTTATTGTGTGTCTGGCAGAGAGTTCCAAAGTGATGGTGCATAAAGTTCATAAGCTCTGAGGCAAATTTGTTGGTTGAAGTTTGTTCTGCATTGTGGTTTGGCATGTTTGTTGATTGTAGCAGCTTTTCGTGGTCTGTAGTGAGTTTCTGGAGGAGAGATTGGAGGTGTGTGGCCGGGTGGGAGTATAGTGCTTTGTGCATAAGGAGTAAGGATTTATATTTGATTCTATTGGGAAGAGGTAGCCAGTGGAGCTGCTTTAGGATGGGGGTAATGTGGTCGTCTTTAGCAGCTCCTTGGATTATACATGCAGCAGTGTGTAGAGCAGTTTGAAGGGGGGCCCTGGCAGATATTGTTGCAATAGTCTGCATGAGGGAGAGGGAGAGTGAGGGCTTGAAGTGCTGATTGGAAGTCTGCTGGTTTGAGGAGGGGACGGAGTCATTGCAGGGTCTTTGTTTTGAAATAGATTGTTCTGGCTGTCCTCGTTACTTGACCTTTGAAGGAGAGTTGTTGTTTGAGGGTGATCCCGAGGTATTTGATCCCCGGTTTAACATTTATCTGAATGTTGTTTAGTGTTATTGTGGTTGGAGGGGTGAATGAGTATTCTCTTGTAAGGAACAGAGCTTCAGACTTTTTGTAGCTGATTAATAGGTTATTTACTACAAGTCAATGGGAGATGTCTGTGAAGCAGTCCTGAATTTGTGTGTATGCCAATTGTTTTGTGGAGTTGACAATATAGCAAGATGTTGTCGGCATCAGCAAACCTAACAACCCCAACATCTTACAGACCGATATCTAGTATGCCATTCATAGCCAATATCATTGAAAACACATTTCGCTCACAGCTGCAGGAATACCTGAATGAATTTTCACCACTAGATCCGCAACAGCATGGGTTCAGACCCAACCACGGAACTGAAACTCTTTTCATCTACCTTATTAACAGCGTAATCAGAGGTACAGAAAAGCTATCACAAGGATTCATACTACTATTCATAGATATCTCTGCAGCATTCAATTCCGTTTCTTACCGGATACTCCTAAATATACTACAGCAAATCGAAATATGAAGTACTGCCTGCAACAAATAAAAATTGGCTCAAACACTTCACTTCCTTTCTCCCTCAAACAAGGTATACTACAGGGATCAGCACTCTCCTCCATCCTATTCAACATTTACATCCAACTAATATGCGATTTCATAAAGAGCTTTCATATAAACTGCCTGACCTATGCAGAAGACATGGAGCTCTTCACTCCATTCACTATGAATGCCCCTGATTACACAAGTCTTAACAACTGCTTCATAGCAATGTCTAAATGGCTTCATTCATACAACCTTAATATAAATCACAACAAAACCAAAATACTACACATCACAAGAGACCAAAACTTCACACCACCACCAACCATCACACTGGGCAATATACAAATTGGAGTCAAAACAGAGATTAAATACCTTGGTGCAACACTGGACTAACAACTTTCACTATTGCCACACATAAACCACACAACCTCTGCAATATATTACAAGCTACGACTAATAAAAAGCCTCCGCCCACTACTCCCCCCTACTGACTTCCGCTCTGTATGCCAAGCTGTAATTACACCACTGCTCGACTACCCCAATTCAATATTTCATGGCATCCCAAAGAACTCACTATACCCACTGCAGCTAGCACAGAATACTGCTGCAAGGATCATCCTAGGGCAAGACCGTCAAAGCCACATCACTCCACTTCTCAAAACAACTTCACTGGTTACCCATATCACAAAGAATCAAATATAAGGTCCTTATCATCACACATAAAACCATCCATAACCTCTCAGTCCTCAATCTTCACCCCTTAATCTCAGACCATCCAGACAGAGCACATCCAATACACTAACTGCTCCAACAGAAAGAACAAAATGTAGTCAAAGAACCAGCAACAGGGACTACTCACTATATATGCCCCCGCCTCAAATAACACTCTGGTAATAGGCGGTATATCAAGTGTGTCAAATAAAGATAAAGAATAAAGAAAGAGACATTCCTCTACTATAGGACTTCAGAAAATGCTTAAAAACCCATTTATTTACAGAATACTATGGACCAGCCATAAAAGTCTAATAGTTTGCACTTAACCCCTAGCAGATTGCAGACACAATTGGCATCATGCAGCCTGTAAACCTTCATCATGCTATGTATATAATTCCTTCACCCTCATGTTAAGGTGATATTAGCTTTGTTACAAAGTGTTAAATATGTTCAACGTAATGTGCACCACTGTTTGTTGCCTTCTTGTTACCGCACTAAGTTGCTTGTAAACCGTCTTGACTTGTAGAAAGGCAGTATAAAAAAAACCCTGTTAAATAAATAAATAAATAAAAAGTGGAAGTGGATGTTGTGCTTTTTAATGATTGAGCAGAGGGGTTGGAGATATAAATTGAAGAGAGGTATGAATAGCATGGAGCCTTGGGTACTCCTTGAGCTTATAGGTACGGTTTGGATGTGCTCGTACCCAGTTTTATCTGTTGTCATCTGTCAGTGAGGTAGAAAATGGTATCTTGGATTCCATAAGATTGTAGTTGTTGTAGAAGCATGCTATGGTAGACTGTATTGAACCCTGCAGAGATATCCAGAAATAACAGGAGGTAGGCTTGCGAGCGGTCTTGTATTCCTTGGGTCAATGTCTTGATGAGACAGGTTATAGGGTTTCTACTCCATGTAGTGGGCAGAAACCGTGCTGTTGTGGATCAAGTAAGCAGTTTTCATCAATGTGGTCTTGAAGGTGGAGCTGTACAGTTTTCTCGATGACTTTGGCCAGGAAGTGGAGGCTGGCAATGGGTCGGTATGACGGGGTGTCTGTAGGATCAAGCTTTGGTTTCTTTAAGGTGGGGTAGGGATAGAGGATAGCTTGAGACAATTTGGCATTATTTCTTGTTGTACCATTTCATTGTTATTTTGGTGTGGATTGGGCTGAGTTCATTCTTTACAATCTTGATCCAGTTGGCTGGGCATGGGTCAAGTGGTGAGGTGGAGGTGTTAAGCAGTTAGAATTCTCTTGATCTCTTTGCTAGTGGTCGTATGAAAGGTGGACCAGCAAGTGGTGCTAGGAAGAATAGTGATGGGATGGGAGGAGATGAGATCTGGGTGGGGATGAAGCTGTTTGTAGTGTGCTGCTAGTTGTTGATGGCTGATGACAGGTGTTGGGTTGTGGTTGGTGGGTGGTTCTGTGAGGTGCCTAACTAGGTCAAATAGTTCTCATGGGCGATTGAAAGAGGTACTGATAATCTTTGTATGATAGTGCTTCTTGGCTTTATCTATAGTTACGTGTTAATTCTGAAGTAGTGCTAGGTAATTGTTTTGGTCTTCAATCTGGGTGGTCTTTTGCCATTTCTGCTCTAGCTGTCTTAGTTTGGGTTTTAATTGGTGTAGAGTATGGGAGTACCAGGGAGTTTTATGGATGTGATGCTTTTTGGGTAGGTTGTGACACAGCCCGATCACTATCGGCAGTAGGGAGCAGAAGGAGAGCCCCTTCTGCCCACTCCACCAAGGACCAATCAGGGCTGCACCGGCGGTTTGAACTCCAGCATGCCACTTTCATCAGCACACAACCCCTGCAGGCGGGCCTGCACCTGAGGGCCTCATCAGAGAACCCTTTGGCACAGTACTTAGGCGAGGACCATAAGCGAAGACGCAACATATAAGTAAGTGCATTAATAAAGCACCACAATACCGCTGCTACATCATTAACAAGCATCACCTATTAATAGATCTACATCATTAACAAGGACAATCACTCAGGAAAAAGACAACTCCTTTTAAAGACCATACATGCCCTCATGCTGCTATACAATTCCACCATGCTCTCATTATATTTAGCAGTGTACACAGTGCTTGCTCTGATACTCTTAACACAAAAAAATATAAACCTTAAGGTCAAGGTAAATCAACAATCAAAACATAAAAACCTCAACCAAATATAGGTGACCCGTAGTATAATAATTTTCTTTTGTCGGAGCTGACCGTGGGGAGGTCGAAAGGGAAAAACGACCCCCACCCAGCGGGTAGCTACTTTTTATTATTTTTAAGGTTCTTCACCCAAAACCATAATCGAAATAACTTTAGAAATATAAAACTTATCTCAGTCCAAAACAACGCTGCTTCCAGAAGTCCACTCGCACGACGCGCGCGTTTCGGGTATCCTCACCCTGTATCAAGTGCAATAACAAAGTATAGATTTTTGCAGCAACCGTCCAAAAACACTGTCTCTATGCAGCACAGGTCTAAATTTACAATGGCGGACAACCTGCTCTTAAAGGAAGAACCAGCCAATCAAGAAACAGGGAGGCCCCACATGTCGGGAAACCCTGACCCGATTGGGAGAACTGTTTCCATGTTAATTTACAATTAAAAAAAAATTTTGTCAGCAGACATTATCAACAACGTCCATGTCTACAACAGACTTGTCCAGTCTATGTCCCGATTGAGACCATCAGGTTCAACTGAACCTAAGCGAAAGATCCATCGTTGCTCTAAGCGTTGAAGATGATATTCTCTATTTCCCCGACGAGGATCTAAGGGAACATGATCAATGATTGACCAGGTAAGTTGTGCAAAATCATGAGAGTGCGCCAAACAATGGGAAACAATCGGGGCTGATGTAATCCGCCGACGTAGCCGGGAAGCATGCTCCATTAGACGACGTTTCATAGAACGAACAGTGCGGCCAACATAGAGTAGTGAGCACGGGCATTTGATAAGGTATACCACATATGTAGATTCACAAGTCGTATCCCAACGTCGTCGGTATACTCGTTGTATTTTCGGATAAGTCCATTCTAGACCTGTTAAAGTAGAAGCACAATAAACACAGTTTTCACAGGCCACATGGCCACATACAGGATCTGGAAAAGTTGGACGGTCCTCCACCATAGAAATCTTCACTAAATAATCACTCAGGTTAGGACCCCGGGAAAAAGCAATTTGCAATGGCTGCTGAAAACATTCATGGAGTTGTAAAATCGGCCAATGAGATTTTATAATATGAAGGACATCCTTGCTCCGATCAGTATAAGGAAGAATTCCAGTAATTTTTGACATGTCAGAAGAGTTCGAAGACGTATATGCCGGATCTATAAGCCACTCTCTATGAGTGTATTTAGCTCTTTTATAGGCTCGAGATACTACAGATTCCGGGTAACCCCTAGATATCAGCCGATTGCGCAATTCACATGCGTGCAGTTTAAATGCCTCCAAAGAATGGCATAAACGCCGTAAGCGCAAAAACTGACCATAGGGAAGACCCCGACGTAAGGGGCCCGGGTGGAAACTCCGATAATGCAAGAGACTGTTCCTTTGCACAGATTTTCTATAGAGAGAGGTAGATAACATTCCATCCAATATAGAGATCTGTAGATCCAGGAAATCAATCGTATCCAGTGCTATATGTTCTGTGAAACGGATATTAGGTTTTAACCCATTTAACCAAAGTATAAAGGCGTGTAAAGACTCTCCATCTGATGTCCACACAAAAAAAACGTCATCCAGGAAACGTCTCCAAAATAATACATATTGGTATAGGTCAGATTTTTCAATCAGAGTCTCTTCCATAGCCGCTAAATACAATGTAGCTACAGAGGGAGCCAAAGTTGCCCCCATAGCAATACCAGATAGTTGTTGGTAGAAAACCCCCTCTGACAGAAAATAATTACGAGTGAGAACTAATTCTACCAATTGATTCAAAAAGAGACGTGGCAAACGTTCAGGTGCATATATAAATTTTTGTTGCAAGAGATCCAAAACTTCAACTTGATTAATATTAGTATATAAAGAAACCACGTCAAGGGTAACCAAAAAGGCCCCTGGTGGAATAACCAACATAGATATAGCTTGCAAAAAATGAGTAGAATCCTTTATATATGATTTCACCTGACAGGCTTCTAGCTTTAAGAAAGTGTCACAAAAAGTCGAAAGTGGCTCTAGGACGGAATCCCGGCATGATACAATAGGCCGCCCTGGGGGGGCCACAAGGGATTTATGTACTTTCGGAAGCATGTACAAAATCGGACATTTCGGATGCAGACAATTCAAAAAAGCATATTCACGATGCGTTATCCAGCCATTATTCAGAGCAGAGCCTAACAGTGATTTTATTTCTAAGGACAGAGATATAGTTGGATCTTCAGGTAGATTCTTATAAACAGTACTGTCATCCAAATGGGCACGTAAAGTCTGCTGATAGGCAGACAGATCTTGCAACACTAGCGCACCTCCTTTATCCGCCCGCCGGATCACTAGCCAAGGATCAGATCGCAAATCAGTCAAAGCCTGTCGTTCGACCCGATTAAGATTGAAATAAGGACGAATTGGTTGCTGTTCCATACGAGATAAATCTCGCAATATCAGAGATTGAAAAGTAGCTAAGACTGAATCAGCAGGTAATTCGGGAGGCATCCATCGAGAGGGAGGAAATACCACAGATTCATCACGTGTGGAGGTACGATGTTGGAAAAAATGTATAATTCGTAATTTCCGAAAAAATCTATAGAGACATACACGCATTTGAAAAGGATCATAGTGATTCGTTAGAACATAAGACAAACCATAATTCAATACTCGCTCATGTTCAGGGGTCAGCATTTTAGAGGAGAGGTTAACCACTATTGAAGGTTCTGTTTGTAATGTTGGCGGGTAACCGGAGGATCCCAATCTTCGGCCGCAGGAGGTTGATGAGAACGACGGCCCCTCCGAAAAACCGGACGACCACGAGTAGTCTTCTGGTCATCAGAGGTACTATCATCAGTTTCATCAGAGGTCCGGTCAAAAGTAACTACTTTTCTATTAGAGGCAGAAGAATCAGCTGATTCATACATCCAAAAATAGACCTTTTTTTCATCATAGTCAGTTTTGTCACGCAGAAATTTCTTAGATTTCAAAGATTTTATATAATCCGAATATCCCTTCAATTGTCGATCAAGATCAGCTAGTTTAACTTTCCAGGGATCTTCACCCATAGACTGAACTAAAACTGTTTTAGCTTCATCTATCTGTGTGGTAAGAGTAACTTCCTCCTGTGCGGTGCGTTCCAGAATAAGCGCCATCAAATCAAAACTACATTTATTGGAAATACGATTCCACTTCTCCACAAATTCTGTATCCCATTTAAACATCTTCGGGGCTCGAGTCATCCGTAGTCCCCGCGGGATGACTCTAGTTTTTAAATAACGAATCATACCTGCTCCATGCATCTGCGCCCTAATCAGACGTTTCCGAAGAGTTTTGTAAGCTGCTACAGAAGAGGAAACCGCAGTCACGGTATGATCCTCATCCAAAATGCATGGTCGTTGTCGAAACAGTTCAAGTTGTTCTTCAGTAAAGGCGAAAGTATCTCCAGCCATGTATTAATAGGTATAAATTAAACACAAAAAAATATAAACCTTAAGGTCAAGGTAAATCAACAATCAAAACATAAAAACCTCAACCAAATATAGGTGACCCGTAGTATAATAATTTTCTTTTGTCGGAGCTGACCGTGGGGAGGTCGAAAGGGAAAAACGACCCCCACCCAGCGGGTAGCTACTTTTTATTATTTTTAAGGTTCTTCACCCAAAACCATAATCGAAATAACTTTAGAAATATAAAACTTATCTCAGTCCAAAACAACGCTGCTTCCAGAAGTCCACTCGCACGACGCGCGCGTTTCGGGTATCCTCACCCTGTATCAAGTGCAATAACAAAGTATAGATTTTTGCAGCAACCGTCCAAAAACGCTGTCTCTATGCAGCACAGGTCTAGATTTACAATGGCGGACAACCTGCTCTTAAAGGAAGAACCAGCCAATCAAGAAACAGGGAGGTCCCACATGTCGGGAAACCCTGACCCGATTGGGAGAACTGTTTCCATGTTAATTTACAATTAAAAAAAATTGTCAGCAGACATTATCAACAACGTCCATGTCTACAACAGACTTGTCCAGTCTATGTCCCGATTGAGACCATCAGGTTCAACTGAACCTAAGCGAAAGATCCATCGTTGCTCTAAGCGTTGAAGATGATATTCTCTATTTCCCCGACGAGGATCTAAGGGAACATGATCAATGATTGACCAGGTAAGTTGTGCAAAATCATGAGAGTGCTCCAAACAATGGGAAACAATCGGGGCTGATGTAATCCGCCGACGTAGCCGGGAAGCATGCTCCATTAGACGACGTTTCATAGAACGAACAGTGCGGCCAACATAGAGTAGTGAGCACGGGCATTTGATAAGGTATACCACATATGTAGATTCACAAGTCGTATCCCAACGTCGTCGGTATACTCGTTGTGTTTTCGGATAAGTCCATTCTAGACCTGTTAAAGTAGAAGCACAATAAACACAGTTTTCACAGGCCACATGGCCACATACAGGATCTGGAAAAGTTGGACGGTCCTCCACCATAGAAATCTTCACTAAATAATCACTCAGGTTAGGACCCCGGGAAAAAGCAATTTGCAATGGCTGCTGAAAACATTCATGGAGTTGTAAAATCGGCCAATGAGATTTTATATAATATGAAGGACATCCTTGCTCCGATCAGTATAAGGAAGAATTCCAGTAATTTTTGACATGTCAGAAGAGTTCGAAGACGTATATGCCGGATCTATAAGCCACTCTCTATGAGTGTATTTAGCTCTTTTATAGGCTCGAGATACTACAGATTCCGGGTAACCCCTAGATATCAGCCGATTGCGCAATTCACATGCGTGCAGTTTAAATGCCTCCAAAGAATGGCATAAACGCCGTAAGCGCAAAAACTGACCATAGGGAAGACCCCGACGTAAGGGGCCCGGGTGGAAACTCCGATAATGCAAGAGACTGTTCCTTTGCACAGATTTTCTATAGAGAGAGGTAGATAACATTCCATCCAATATAGAGATCTGTAGATCCAGGAAATCAATCGTATCCAGTGCTATATGTTCTGTGAAACGGATATTAGGTTTTAACCCATTTAACCAAAGTATAAAGGCGTGTAAAGACTCTCCATCTGATGTCCACACAAAAAAAACGTCATCCAGGAAACGTCTCCAAAATAATACATATTGGTATAGGTCAGATTTTTCAATCAGAGTCTCTTCCATAGCCGCTAAATACAATGTAGCTACAGAGGGAGCCAAAGTTGCCCCCATAGCAATACCAGATAGTTGTTGGTAGAAAACCCCCTCTGACAGAAAATAATTACGAGTGAGAACTAATTCTACCAATTGATTCAAAAAGAGACGTGGCAAACGTTCAGGTGCATATATAAATTTTTGTTGCAAGAGATCCAAAACTTCAACTTGATTAATATTAGTATATAAAGAAACCACGTCAAGGGTAACCAAAAGGCCCCCGGTGGAATAACCAACATAGATATAGCTTGCAAAAAATGAGTAGAATCCTTTATATATGATTTCACCTGACAGGCTTCTAGCTTTAAGAAAGTGTCACAAAAAATCGAAAGTGGCTCTAGGACGGAATCCCGGCATGATACAATAGGCCGCCCTGGGGGGGCCACAAGGGATTTATGTACTTTCGGAAGCATGTACAAAATTGGACATTTCGGATGCAGACAATTCAAAAAAGCATATTCACGATGCGTTATCCAGCCATTATTCAGAGCAGAGCCTAACAGTGATTTTATTTCTAAGGACAGAGATATAGTTCGATCTTCAGGTAGATTCTTATAAACAGTACTGTCATCCAAATGGGCACGTAAAGTCTGCTGATAGGCAGACAGATCTTGCAACACTAGCGCACCTCCTTTATCCGCCCGCCGGATCACTAGCGAAGGATCAGATCGCAAATCAGTCAAAGCCTGTCGTTCGACCCGATTAAGATTGAAATAAGGACGAATTGGTTGCTGTTCCATACGAGATAAATCTCGCAATATCAGAGATTGAAAAGTAGCTAAGACTGAATCAGCAGGTAATTCGGGAGGCATCCATCGAGAGGGAGGAAATACCACAGATTCATCACGTGTGGAGGTACGATGTTGGAAAAAATGTATAATTCGTAATTTCCGAAAAAATCTATAGAGACATACACGCATTTGAAAAGGATCATAGTGATTCGTTAGAACATAAGACAAACCATAATTCAATACTCGCTCATGTTCAGGGGTCAGCATTTTAGAGGAGAGGTTAACCACTATTGAAGGTTCTGTTTGTAACGTTGGCGGGTAACCGGAGGATCCCAATCTTCGGCCGCAGGAGGTTGACGAGAACGACGGCCCCTCCGAAAAACCGGATGACCACGAGTAGTCTTCTGGTCATCAGAGGTACTATCATCAGTTTCATCAGAGGTCCGGTCAAAAGTAACTACTTTTCTATTAGAGGCAGAAGAATCAGCTGATTCATACATCCAAAAATAGACCTTTTTTTCATCATAGTCAGTTTTGTCACGCAGAAATTTCTTAGATTTCAAAGATTTTATATAATCCGAATATCCCTTCAATTGTCGATCAAGATCAGCTAGTTTAACTTTCCAGGGATCTTCACCCATAGACTGAACTAAAACTGTTTTAGCTTCATCTATCTGTGTGGTAAGAGTAACTTCCTCCTGTGCGGTGCGTTCCAGAATAAGCGCCATCAAATCAAAACTACATTTATTGGAAATACGATTCCACTTCTCCACAAATTCTGTATCCCATTTAAACATCTTCGGGGCTCGAGTCATCCGTAGTCCCCGCGGGATGACTCTAGTTTTTAAATAACGAATCATACCTGCTCCATGCATCTGCGCCCTAATCAGACGTTTCCGAAGAGTTTTGTAAGCTGCTACAGAAGAGGAAACCGCAGTCACGGTATGATCCTCATCCAAAAGGCATGGTCGTTGTCGAAACAGTTCAAGTTGTTCTTCAGTAAAGGCGAAAGTATCTCCAGCCATGTATTAATAGGTATAAATTAAACACAAAAAAATATAAACCTTAAGGTCAAGGTAAATCAACAATCAAAACATAAAAACCTCAACCAATTATAGGTGACCCGTAGTATAATAATTTTCTTTTGTCGGAGCTGACCTTGGGGAGGTCGAAAGGGAAAAACGACCCCCACCCAGCGGGTAGCTACTTTTTATTATTTTTAAGGTTCTTCACCCAAAACCATAATCGAAATAACTTTAGAAATATAAAACTTATCTCCGTCCAAAACAACGCTGCTTCCAGAAGTCCACTCGCACGACGCGCGCGTTTCGGGTATCCTCACCCTGTATCAAGTGCAATAACAAAGTATAGATTTTTGCAGCAACCGTCCAAAAACGCTGTCTCTATGCAGCACAGGTCTAAATTTACAATGGCGGACAACCTGCTCTTAAAGGAAGAACCAGCCAATCAAGAAACAGGGAGGCCCCACATGTCGGGAAACCCTGACCCGATTGGGAGAACTGTTTCCATGTTAATTTACAATTTAAAAAATTTTTTGTCAGCAGACATTATCAACAACGTCCATGTCTACAACAGACTTGTCCAGTCTATGTCCCGATTGAGACCATCAGGTTCAACTGAACCTACGCGAAAGATCCATCGTTGCTCTAAGCGTTGAAGATGATATTCTCTATTTCCCCGACGAGGATCTAAGGGAACATGATCAATGATTGACCAGGTAAGTTGTGCAAAATCATGAGAGTGCTCCAAACAATGGGAAACAATCGGGGCTGATGTAATCCGCCGACGTAGCCGGGAAGCATGCTCCATTAGACGACGTTTCATAGAACGAACAGTGCGGCCAACATAGAGTAGTGAGCACGGGCATTTGATAAGGTATACCACATATGTAGATTCACAAGTCGTATCCCAACGTCGTCGGTATACTCGTTGTGTTTTCGGATAAGTCCATTCTAGACCTGTTAAAGTAGAAGCACAATAAACACAGTTTTCACAGGCCACATGGCCACATACAGGATCTGGAAAAGTTGGACGGTCCTCCACCATAGAAATCTTCACTAAATAATCACTCAGGTTAGGACCCCGGGAAAAAGCAATTTGCAATGGCTGCTGAAAACATTCATGGAGTTGTAAAATCGGCCAATGAGATTTTATAATATGAAGGACATCCTTGCTCCGATCAGTATAAGGAAGAATTCCAGTAATTTTTGACATGTCAGAAGAGTTCGAAGACGTATATGCCGGATCTATAAGCCACTCTCTATGAGTGTATTTAGCTCTTTTATAGGCTCGAGATACTACAGATTCCGGGTAACCCCTAGATATCAGCCGATTGCGCAATTCACATGCTGCAGTTTAAATGCCTCCAAAGAATGGCATAAACGCCGTAAGCGCAAAAACTGACCATAGGGAAGACCCCGACGTAAGGGGCCCGGGTGGAAACTCCGATAATGCAAGAGACTGTTCCTTTGCACAGATTTTCTATAGAGAGAGGTAGATAACATTCCATCCAATATAGAGATCTGTAGATCCAGGAAATCAATCGTATCCAGTGCTATATGTTCTGTGAAACGGATATTAGGTTTTAACCCATTTAACCAAAGTATAAAGGCGTGTAAAGACTCTCCATCTGATGTCCACACGAAAAAAAACGTCATCCAGGAAACGTCTCCAAAATAATACATATTGGTATAGGTCAGATTTTTCAATCAGAGTCTCTTCCATAGCCGCTAAATACAATGTAGCTACAGAGGGAGCCAAAGTTGCCCCCATAGCAATACCAGATAGTTGTTGGTAGAAAACCCCCTCTGACAGAAAATAATTACGAGTGAGAACTAATTCTACCAATTGATTCAAAAAGAGACGTGGCAAACGTTCAGGTGCATATATAAATTAACATGGAAACAGTTCTCCCAATCGGGTCAGGGTTTCCCGACATGTGGGGCCTCCCTGTTTCTTGATTGGCTGGTTCTTCCTTTAAGAGCAGGTTGTCCGCCATTGTAAATTTAGACCTGTGCTGCATAGAGACAGCGTTTTTGGACGGTTGCTGCAAAAATCTATACTTTGTTATTGCACTTGATACAGGGTGAGGATACCCGAAACGCGCGCGTCGTGCGAGTGGACTTCTGGAAGCAGCGTTGTTTTGGACTGAGATAAGTTTTATATTTCTAAAGTTATTTCGATTATGGTTTTGGGTGAAGAACCTTAAAAATAATAAAAAGTAGCTACCCGCTGGGTGAGGGTCGTTTTTCCCTTTCGACCTCCCCACGGTCAGCTCCGACAAAAGAAAATTATTATACTACGGGTCACCTATATTTGGTTGAGGTTTTTATGTTTTGACTGATACTCTTAACAGCACACAATACCCTCTTCACCCCCCAAAACCTCCCTCACGCCCATCATAAATACCATACAGCACTCCTCCCAACTGATCATGGCAATACTCAGCCCATAACCATACAAACCTCTTCCCACATTACTCCCATCTCCACCACCCTTGATACAACAACACAGTTATTCTGATGCACACTGATCATTGTCCTCCTCAACTAGATAAAAGCAGAAGGCTACTCACTGTTCCACTGTCCAAGAAATAGGAGAGAGAGGAGTATTGCTGCTCACCAAAATGCACTTCCGTCCCCTCTTATCAAGGAGAACTGATGAAATGGACTCAATCATCATTACAAATAATCATATGACCATCATCCTCAGCTACCAAATACCCACTCTCACCTCCAACGACCTATCCGGTATAATAGAAAATATTATAGAAAACTCCAAATCCAAGAAGGATCTTCTCATCCTGGGAGACTTCAGCCTTCATTCCCTATTAAAGAAGCAGATACCTTCCTCTTAGCCATGGAATCGTTGGACCACACCCAACATGTAGCATCACCCATGCACAACAAAGGCAACATCCTTGACCTAATCTTTACCTCCACCTCCCAATTCATACCAGCCCCCCCCACACACATACTCTGAACCTACCCAATGCCATGGACTGACCACCACCTCATCATCTTCTCTCTATCCCTAAAATTCCCAATAACTCAAACAGAACAACAGACAATGAGACTTTTCAGACCATTCAACCAGGACGCCTTCCTAGAGTACACCATACCAAGCATAAAGATGGACACATGAGACACAACAATACTGATGGACAACTGGAACAAAGTACTTGGAGACGCAGCTAGACCTACCATCTTAACACCACAATAGTTATCCCACTATCACCAACCATTCATATGTTGTTTTAAGTCATACCTTTGTTCAAGTTCTTATGAAATTATGTTACCTGTACACTGCTACAGAAGAGTTGCTAAATAAATAGATACAAAAATAAGAAGAATGATCTAATCATTGCAATTCAGATTTAATGCAAAGAAATGCAGAGATACAAAGGAGCGGTATGCAATAGGGGCAAAAAAAAAAATCCAACTAGCATTTTCCATAGAGCTCCAGACCAAACAAACTTTGGGCCAATCAGAAATCAGAAAAGATCACCAGCAATACAAGACAGAGTTAAGAACAGGCTGGCTATAAGCAACCACCATGGAGCTGTAATAACTATCTTCAAGATATATGTTTGCTAACCCAGAGGTCAGTAATTTGAAGCCAGCCTCTGACTGTGAGAAAAAAAGTTAGATTATTTTTTTATTTGCCTGAAATCTCCAGTAAACTTTCAGCTATGGTTTTCTTTTGGGTAGCAGCTATATTTACCTGGAGTGGAGGAGTAGCCTAATGGTTAGAGCACTGGCTTGGGACCACAGAAACCAGGATTTCATTCCCACTAGCAGTCCTTGTGGCCATGGGCAAGCTACTTAACCCTCCATTGCCTTAGAAGACTCCAAGTTATCAATGTCCCTGTTTAATGTACATTACCAAGTTTAAGTTACAATGTAAACTGTTTTGACTAAAATGATAAAGCAGTATAAAAACCTGTTAAATAAAATAACTCTTTAATTTAAAATAGTGCCCTGAAATGGTAATTTATAACAACAAAATGACATAAAACTAAAATTTATTAAAACAAACCAAACTTACAAATGACACAGGAAATGAAACAAAACAAAGAGGTATGTTTACTAAACCGTGATAGCGGACTCCGTGTGATATTAGAGCCATGGCTCCGATATCACACAGAGTCCGCTACCGCCATTTAGTAAACATACCCCAAAGACTTTTGCCTGCACACCTCTAATAAGGAGCATGGAATCTATCCATCTTTTGGGATCCTGCAGATACTTTTGACCACTGCTGGAGATGAAAGCAGGCTTTATGGACCTTGCTAATCTTGCTCTCTTAGGTCAAACTAAAATGTTCAAACAGATTGAAATAAAGGCAAAGGTACTTAACATGGGCACTGGTTTTCTCATGTGAATGTTTTGTGTTATTAAATGCCTTGGGGAGATCTTGTTATGTTACTGGTGACAATGCAATGGTGTTTATCTTTGAAACTAATTTGGATTTAGCCCCAGATCAACTAAAGTCCAAGTTAAAACTGGTCCTCAATGTGGTGTTACAGATTATTTTAATGTGGTTTACAGGGAATGCCTCCTAGTTCTCCTGTGCAATGAATTCTGCAGATTTTTGTTTTTTATTTTTTATGTTGCCAGTGGTTTATCCCTCCCCATCCTTTACTCCTGGAAAGTAAAGACTATGGCTATGTAATGCAAATGGTAATTTTACTGATGTATTTAGGGAACATTCTCCTATGCTCACTCTGTGTGGATCGGAGGATGAAAGTGCAGATCTTGACAGCTAGTTGCAATACAAATGATTTTTCTGTAGGCTGCTAAGAAGGTCTCAGCTACAAGTTGCTCACTGACCTTTATTTCTCCCTGAAAAGTACAAATGCTGGCTTTCTAAAACCTGGCAGTCAAATATGTAGTCACAATTGGTTTTATTGATTCTTTGAAAACGATTTTCTTTCTGACATATTATCAAACTCGTACAAACCTGTAACATTAAGGACGATGCAGAAGACGACCATCGGGTTCATAGAATCTGCTCAGTTATTCTGTGCACACTGATAATGAGACATCCCAGAGTAACCACCTGCAAATATTTTCTTATCCAGGACAGAGTTTTCCTTCTTCCTTGGTGCTCTGCCAGCAGGCAGAATGCCCTTTTCTTCCCTCTTCCTCTATTGCTGTGCTGTGCTGACTGTAACCTGCACCGGCACCGTTTTCAAGTTCCACCTAACTCAGTCTTTTGAGATTGTTCTTCTCTTCCATCTTTAAATGTGTTTACTGTGATATCTAAATGATTCCTAGAAATTCTTTGTCTTGTCTGTGCCTTAATTCGATGATAAGTTCAATGGAACAGGACCTGTCTTATTATAACCTAGGGGTATGTTTATTAAACCGCAGTAAAGGAGCACGTGTGTCGTTAATGTGTGCTAACTGGGCATCTGCCCCCTTAGCGTGTGGAAAAAGCCACTTTAGCGCACGCTAATGGTACCAGCCACTTTAGTGCGTGCTAACGGTACCTGTGGCTTGAGAGAAGGTGTGCATGGGGCGGAGAGTGGGGGTCAATGGGCAGGGAGTCGGTGCGAACAAGGCTTACTCCCTGAACACAGGCACCTTAACAGCAGGAACCCTAATGCAATTCAAAACCTCGCGGAAAGGGTGTTTTTTGAGGAGAGAGAGAGCCTATTTTATGTCTGTAATGTGATGCACAGACAGGGGAGCCCAAATTTATTTAATTTATTTATTTATTTTATCTTATATACCGCGCTATTCTGCATCAGTGTGGTTTACATTGAACAAACTGAAATTACATTGAACAGGGCATTATAACTTGGAGATACCTATTTTACAGGGAACATGGGCTATGGAGGGTTAAGTGGCTTGCCCAAGACCACAAGGAGCACCTGTGGGACTAGAAACCCCAGTCCTTCCGGCCCAAGGTTGCTGTCCCAGTATCCTGTGTCCAACAGTGCACAATCTAGGTCACAAGTACCTAGCAGTTTCCCCAAAAGAGACACAGGATCCCCAATAACTGTAATGGGGCAAGCAGTGCATAGCTCGGATCCTGTTTAGCAATGGTTTATGGACCGTTACCCAGGAATCTGTCCAAACCTTTTTAAACCCAGCTAAAGTGACAGGTTTTACAACATCCTCCACTAATGGATTGCAAGGTTTGATTATGCGTTGACTGAAAAAATATTTTCATCTAGAAGACCCAAATGGGTTACACTGTAGCAGTATTTCAGCTCCCCTAGTCTGTCCAGAGTCCGATGGCATAAAAAAGTGACCTACGTTTACCTGTTCCACTCCGGTCAATAATCTATAGACCTTTATCATATCTCCCCTCAGCCGTCTCTTCCCCAGGTTGATGAGCCCCAACCTTTTTAGCCTCTCCACAAAGGGTATTTTGCCATCTGCAGAACCATCTGTGATGTTCATCATGATCCCACAGTTACAGTTGCATCACACAGTCCTGCTACTGTGGCAGAAAGGCAATGTGCCACATGGGGCGGTCCCAGGGTCCTGGCACCCCAGGCAGAGATCCAGGCTGTCTCCCCCTCCCCTGATGCTGCAGAACCCAGCTGTGGGGGAAGAGGCCAATAGTACCAGATGCTCTAGCCCTCCAGGTAACTGGAAAATGCAGGTGCCCGGGGAAATATCACAGCAGTGGCTGCCATCCTCCCCCCAAGACACATTGGTGGCAGGCGGTGATGGGGCCCCTTCATGGGCAGCTGGTGGGGGGGGGGCTTCATGGCCATCCATTTGTGCCCCTGCCACACCATCCGACCCTTGTGCCCAAGGCACCCACCAAACCCGCATGTTTAACATGCTGGGACTGAGACTACCACCACTGATGGTGGTGGTAGTCTCCACTGGTGGTGGTGTGGGAAGTGGCACCAGCCTGCAGCAGACAGAAGCCTTGTCTTGGTCATGTACGCCATGCACATTGCAGCATGTGCCAAAGGCCAGCTGAAGGGAAGCACATCAGCAACAGGAGCTGTTATCCCCCATAAGGCAGCACTGTGGTGCAACACACACAGTGGTGTGTATATGTGAAAGGTTCAGGTCCCCACTGGGGTTTGTCAGATGGCTGCCTGGGTGAGAATGTTCAGTCTTGGCAAGTGCATATATCAATATGATTTGCAAGGGATTGTGGGAAATGCAGTCCATTCACACCAGACACAGCTGCTCACAATAATTAGTTGTGCTTGAGTGTAAAGCCAATAAGATATTTATTTATGGGGTTATTTCTCCCAACACAGATATGCTTGGTAGCACATAAAACAGGATACTTGCTTTCAGTGTTAAACTTAGAAAAACAAAATCAGGAAAACAACAGATGAACTTGTCAGGCAATCAAATGAAAAGAATAAAGACCTGGTTGGTAACAAACTGGTCTTTTCTGTAGGCTTTAGCTAATATTTTCTTAGCAGTGTTTCAAACAACAAGCAAAACCCACAAAGAAGGGAAAAACTGTTCTTTTCAGGTTAACTTCTTATATCTTCACACATAGACTCGGAAGTGATTTCCTCAGAGCTCACAAGCAATTAGGTAAGGCTCAATTGCTAGCAGTTACCCAGCTGAAACCCCTTAGCTGGCTTGCTTTCTACTGCGTGGCTCAAAACCTATTCAGGAGCTTTTCTGAGTAGATTAAAGAACAAGTTTGTATTTCTTTGTGATGGTTGTTGAACTTTGTAACAGTAAATTACCAAAGGAGTTTAGACAGAGAGCAATCCATGTATTCACAGCCTGTATCTAAGACTCCTCCCCCATCTTCAACAATCATGGGTTCAATATCATGGATTGGCACAGAGGAATTTCTCAATGGAGCACTCTCAGGAGAATACTTGTTTCCTTGCTGTCTTTCAAGGGTATAGCTAGGGCATAGATCAGTGTTCATACCTGAGCTTCCATTGCTGTTAGAGTTCCTCTCTAAATAGCCTGGCCAGTATGTAGTCCAGTTCTTATGTGCAGCCTTCCAATCCAGATCCCTGGACACTGAATCTCTCTTCACATACCTTCTGGCACGGGTCTTAGAGTCCCTTCCACGTGCAGCCGTCTCCCTCACAGGTACCGTCTGGAGATTCCTAGCTCTGCAGCACCATTCCTCTAGCTTTCCCCAGTCCAATGGTGTATGCTGGCCTTTTGAATGTCTCCCAGTATACGTACTGCTCTGGACTCCTTTAGACCTCCCAAATGCTTTTCTCTTCTTTCTTCCAAAGGGTTTCTTGCCCTTTCTGTCCGTCCGCTCTGGCTTCTGCTTCTGATGATCCTCCAGATGATGAAGATGTCCAAGATGAGGATATCCAAGCTGATCCTGAGGATGAGGATCTCCCAGATGAAACTGAGGATAATTCTCTGTAGAATAAACTCTACCTTTATTCAGCTTAGATGAGTGCTCCACCCTAGCACAGCGCAGCTGTGCTGAATCAGGCCCTGCCCTTTGAGATGAGTGCTTGGGGATTACCTCATAGCCCTCCTGATTGAACACACGTTTCCCCACTTCAGCTCCTCTAATGGCTGTTGGAAACCTGGTGCATTCTGGGACTGGTAGTCTTTTATGGAAAAATTCTGTTTTCTTATTTCTACCAGAACTGACAGGTTGCTTGTTCAGAGTCACTTCACCTTTTCTATAGCTCCTTCCTGAGCTATGATAAGCTTCCTTATCACAGGTTTCTGTATTGCATCTTTCTGTGGACAAGGTTTAGCTGACAGTGTAAGTACAGCTCCAGCATGTGCAACCTCCAAGGAGATGGCCAGCAAGGGTGGCAACACCCACCAGCAGCACGGACAAGCTCCACTATCCACAGCTGGTTGGAGGCTAATAGCACATGGTAACAACGTGAGGTGAGGCCAAGGCATGGTAATAGCGTCTGCAAACAGAGCACATGTTATCAGTCCTTGAGCTGACATTGAGACAGGAATGTCAAGCAGGAATGCCTACCATCTCCACTTTTGCTCAGTGTGCCATTGAGAGTGTATGTGTGTGTGTGGCTCCCCTTTGTGCTGTGGCTTTCTGCAGTGCACTTTGGCTCACATTGTCTGAGTTTTTCCCAGTCTGTTTGGAAAATGTGAATAACGTGAGGCAGAGGATTGTGAGTTTCGCCTGAAACATCTCAGATTGGCCTGGATGTGTCTGCCACAATGGTAGGGTCACCAAGTTCTTACCCAGCCATCAATGAACAATCAGCCCAGCACATGAACTCTTTGTCCTTTCTATTAATGGGGTACTCATTCTCCATTTTTGAAAGCATTTCTCTTCAGTCTTTTGTACCATTTCCTCAGCTTTCAGAAGGAGATGCCAGGACGTTATAGAAGAATGCAGACAAATATATGCACACGCACACATAGTATTACAAACGGAAAACAAGTTGAATGACAGCAAACAATTTCTACATCAGATAGGGTACACAGTGTTGACATAAATGCTGCATCTGTCTTCTGACAGAGGACTTTAGAAAGTCAGGACAAGAATGTTTCCCAACCTTACACTCGAAGATGAATTTCTATTTTTAGGCCATAAAAAACATAGAAAATACTTAAGTATTAACCATAAATGTACATTCAAAACAAAGAAAAACAATCACAAACAAGCAATAAGACTTCTTTAAAAAATCTGAAGCAACCATCATTACGAGAGACTCCACATTCATTCCTCATATCCAATACAACGATCACAATAAAAGACAAAGTCTGACATCTTGGAGTGATTCTAGACAAGCAGCTCGCCCTCCAACCACATATCGACAAATATCCAAAACAGCCTTCTTCAATCTCACCACACTCCGGAGACTAAAACCCCTCCTCAATAAGGCATATTTCCACACAGTATGCCAGGCCATCATTGCACCTGTGTTGGACTACTGTAATATCCTATTCCAAGGCCCACCTAAACAAACCACCCATCCACTACAAATAGTCCAGAACACCGCTGCCCGCATCATTGCCAGCGCTTCAATACAAGACCACATAACTCCAATACTGCATGATCTACACTGGCTACCAATCTCCTCACGGGCAAAATCAGCACTCACCATCTTCAAAATTAAAAACAACATGTCAGCAGAAATACTACAGGAACTCATCGGAACCAAAGCAAGCAAAAGACCAGACAGAAACAGCACCAAAAACAACATACCAACAACTACTCTATTCACAAGAACCAACAAATCCACATCCATGTGAGTGATATTGCTGAAAGACTGAATGGAAAGGTCTGTCTTTTTGCAGATGACACGGAAATTTGCAACAGAGTGGACTCCCCCGAGGGAGTGCTTAACATGAGAAAAGATCTACAAAAGCTGGAAGAATGGTCTAATGCTTAGCAATTAAGATTTAATGCAAAGAAGTGCAGTGTCATGCACTTGGGTAGCAGAAATCCAAGGGAAATGCACGTGATAGGGGGCGAGAGGTTGATGTGCACAGATCAGCAGAAAGACCTTGGTGTGATCATTTCTGTAGATCTCAAGGTGGCAAAACAGTGCGACAAGGCCGTGGCAAAAGCCAGGAGGACGTTGGGCTGCATACGAAGAGGAATTACCAGCAGAAAGGAAGAGGTACTTATGCCACTGTACAAGTCACTGGTGAGGCCTCACTTGGAATACTGTGTTCAGTTTTGGAGACCGTATCTTGCAAAGGATGTAAAAAGAATGGAAACTGTTCAGAGGAAGGTGACCAAAATGATTTGGAGCCTGCATCAGAAGCCTTATGAGAAGAGACGTGAAGATCTAAATATGTACACTTTGGAGGAGAGGAGGGATAGGGGAGATATGATTCAGACCTTTAATTACTTAAAGAGAAATAATGAACAAACAAACCTCTTCCAAAGATGGGGAAGCTGTAAAACTAGAGGGCATAACATGAAGCTGCAAGGTGGTAAATTGAAAGGCAATGTCAGGAAATACTTTTTCACTGAAAAGGGTGATGGATGCTTGGAATGCCCTCCCTATGGAAGTGGTGGGGGCAAACACAGTGACGGAATTCAAAATGGCATGGGACAGACACAGTCGATCCCTTTACAGCAACAGAATATAATACAAATAAACTGAACCATCTAGTGGCAGGTGCACCCCTGGACAGAGACATGGGGAGGGGTGCACCTACTCCTGCCATCTTACTGGGCAGACTAGATGGACCATACTGGTCTTTATCTGCCGTCATTTACTATGTTACTATGACCTCACATGAACCAGCTACCAGCCTTCTACCACAAGCCGAATTACACAATCCATGAACACAACCCATGAACACTACAAGGACTTCACATGAACCAGCTACCAGCTTTCTCCAACCTATAAGACACCTGCATCCCCCACTGCTACTTGTATACAGCCCCTGTTCACAGTTCACAATGTATATAGCCCCTGTTCATAGTTCACAATGTGTATAGCTCACCAGTTAATCAACCACACTACTCACCCACACCACACAAGTCGATGTATCCACTGCATGTATTCACCCTCCCACTCTTGATTGTTTGATGTGCTAACCTCTTTGATTTAAAGATAAAGCGGTATATGAAAACCTTTTAAATAAATAAATAATAAAAACTGTCTTCTCACCCACGTCGAGATTCTATGTCCATAAAACAATGGGGAGATGTCATGAATAGTAACACCAACAAACCAAAGCAGTAATATCTATATTATATATATTCTTTAATAAACCCTGTATGATAAAACAAATAGTTTAGCAATTAAAATTCCATAAAGCCAGACATGGCCATGTTTTGACTTCTGCCTACATCAGGAATAAAATATACAAAATGATAAACCCTTTTATAGAGTTTATAGAGCCTCTCTCTAGTGTGGTGTATGTTCCCTTTGCTGCATTGATGTACTGACTCGTTTGTAGTCCATCAGTGCAGTAAGGAAAGGAATGGAAAATAAAACCAAGGATATTATAATGTTCTGTATCGTTCCATGGTGCAACCGCACCTTGAATATTGTGTGCAGTTCCAGTCGCCATATTTTAAAAAGGATATAGAAGAATTAGAAAAGGTACAGATAACCGCCACCAAAATGGTAAAGAGGATGGGAGGCTACCCCTATGAGGAAAGGCTTAAAAGGTTAGGGCTCTTCAACCTGGAAAAGAGACGGCTGAGGGGAGATATGATAGAGGTCTATAAATTAATGAATAGAATAGAATAGTAAATGCAGATCAGTGTTTACGCCATCAAAAGGTAGAAAGACTAGGGGACACACAATGAAGCTACAATGTAACCCATTTAAAACTAATAAAAGAAAATATTTTTTTTCACTCAATGTGTAATCAAACTCTGGAATTCTACTGGGCTGGATGGACTTTGGTTGGACCCAGTATCGCATTTCTTATGTTCTAAGGAGTGTGTCACATTACTGATTGGATGCCTAGTGGCTCCACAGTCTGAAAGAATATCAAATGACTGTGATATGAACTAAGAAAATAAGATAAGTCACACCGAGTCAGACCAAAGGTTCAAGCCCAGTATCCTGTTCCAACTGTGGCCAATAGGTAACAAGTACCTGGCAGGATCCCAAAATGTAGACATATTCCATACTCTTATCCCAAGAGTATGCAGCGGATTTCCCAGGTCCTCTTCAATAATGCCTCATGGACCTTTACTCCAGGAACTTGTTCAAACCTTTTTTAGAGCCAGCTATACTAACAGCTTTTACTACATCCTCCGGCAACTGATCGAGCAGTTTGTAAATCCTTTCTGTCAAGGAAGGCTGCATAGGACCTTCTATCACAAATAAGATCCTATAATTCTGTACGTTTTGCTCATGATGCAGGCAGAAGCCAAAACATGGCCATTTCAGGTTGTATAGGGGTTTAATTAAGATTTAATGAACCATTTGTTTTACTACAGGACGTATATATATTTTTTTCTGCTTGGGTTTTTTGCTTTTATTATTCTTAGCTGCTTGTTTGTCTTTTGAAGAGAAAGCAGAGTTTTTACAATGGGGTAATTTTATAAGGGAATTGAGACTATAGAACTGCAATCTACGTGCTCGGGTGGGCTCCTACAAAATTCCCCGAGGGCACATGTACAAAATAGGGATACAAACCCTTGGCTGCCTAGGATGGAAGGTTAAGGGACCTATTTTATAAAAGCACATAGATGCCTTTATAAATATTTTTTGTGCCTTTGAGTCAATGTTGACTCCTGGCAACTCGTCAGCTCCTTGGTTTTCTTGGCAGTGTGACCGGAAGTAGATTGCCAGGTCTTTCTTCTGAGGCAATGAAGGGTTGAGTGCCTTGCCCAAGGCCACAAAGAGTGCTAGTGGGAACTGAATCTTAGTCTGTTGGTTACTAAGCCGGTGCTCTAACCATTAGGCTACTCCTTCACTGCCTTGATAATATTTCTCCACAAAAGCAGCTTCATCATGGCATATATGTGCAAAAAAGCCTTTATGAGATGACCCCCTTAGCGTGTACTTTTACACGATATTGGGGGTAAATTTAAAGCAGCACCCCAGGGTTAATAGGACAGTAAGTCACCTATTAGACTATCTGCCTTTACAAAATACTAGCACAGATGCTGCAGACACCACACCTAGACGGAAGGCAGGCAGTTACCGTATAAATGTTAGCATGTACATTTTGCGCTTATATGCATGTTTTATAAAATACATGTGTAAATCATGACTCTGTCCATGCACCACACAAACTCCTTCCCTGAGCACCCTCTACAAGCACAGTTTCATCAGGCCTTCTACTCAATGGAAAAGGTTCATAAAAGTATTCTCTAAGGCAGTGATGGCTAACCTTTTTGAGCCCGAGTGCCCAAACTGCCGCACAAAACCAAAGAATTTCCTCAAAGTGCCAGCACGTCAATTAAAGCCTCATTTGCATAAGGTGCCTCATTTGCATAAATATTTGCATAATGTTACCATACACTAACTTTTAGTAAACATGCCTCTTAATGAGTATATGGATAAAGAAAGACTAAAAGGTTTCTACATTACTATAATCCAGTACCAACCGCCAGGCACATTAGGAACTACTACAAACGCTGCCCATTTAGAACCCATAGCAAACCCGCCGTATCCTAACAGCACTACCAGGACTCAAAGCACCATACCCTAACTATCAAAAGGCAACACTGCAAATATTAAACCAATACATTTCAGAGAACAATACATGACCTACTGGGGAAAGAACAAGTGGCAATGTCAAATAGGAATTATATAAACAGAATACCTCAGCTCAGTTACACATGCAGAACAGACCATCAACAAACAAGGAATCACAATTTAGAAACAGGAAGACAATAATTAAACTGGGAACCCCAAAAGCCAAACTTGGAATATACAACAACACTGTAGAAATAAAACTATAATTTAATTTCCTCTTGTACTAAACAAAGCGCAAAAATTAATGATGCACATTTCCCAGAGCTGACATATTCCAGTTAATAAATTCAAAATAAAGAGATATTTTTCTACCTTTTGTGCATTTTTTTTCAGTTGCAATTGTTCCAGCCACTTTCTTCTGGTTTCTTCGTGTCTTCTGCTAACTCTCCATCTGCTGTCCATTTGTCCTTTCTTCTGTCTTGTTTTTTTTTTTCCATTCTCTCTCTACATCTGCTTTAACATACTAATCTTTCTCCTTTTGCTCTTTCCTCATTCCTATTTCATCTACTCAAAATTTACCCCTCCATCCTCAATCCCCACTTATTCTCCCAATACCCGGCCAATTGTAGATTTTTTATCCCTCCCACACAAAATATTTTTCCCCTCTCCATTTTACTCTCCCAGCCCCATCCCATTCTAATCCTCCCCCAACACCAGCTCCCTTCTAGTTCCAGCCTCACCCAGCATCCATTCCCTTCTAGTCCCTGCATCAGCCCATTTCCAGTCCTAGCAGCCCCCCAACCCATTTCCAGTCCTAGCAACCCCCCAACCCAATACCAGTCCTAGCCCCCCCTCATCAACCCACTTCCAGTCCTAACCCCCCCCCCCCATCACCCCATTTTCAGTTTAAGCCCCCCCTATAACCCATTACCAGTCCTAATCCCCATCAGCCCACTTCCAGTCCTAACCTCCCATCAGCCCACTTCCAGTCCTAACCCCCCATCAGCCCATTTCCAGTCAGCCCCCCATAGCCCATTGCCAGTCCTAACCCCCCCATCAGCCCACAGTCCATTACCAGTCCTAACCCCATCAGCCCACCTCAAGTCCTAACCCCTCCCCATCAGCCCATTTCCTGTCCTAGCCCCCCATAGCCCATTATCAGTCCTAAGCCCCCATCAACCCACTTCCAGTCCTAATCCCATCAGCCCATATAGACTTAGCTCCCCATTAGACCATAGCTCCCCCATACCCCATCACTACTCCTAAACTCCCCCAGCCCATCACCACTCGTAACCCCCCCCCATCAGCCCATTTCCTGTCCTAGCCCCCCATAGCCCATTATCAGTCCTAAGCCCCCATCAACCCACTTCCAGTCCTAATCCCATCAGCCCATATAGACTTAGCTCCCCATTAGCACATATACCCCCCATAGCCCATCACCACTCCTAACCTCCCCCAGCCCATCACCACTCCTAACCCCCCCATCAGCCCATTTCCTGTCCCAGCCCCCCATCGCCCAGCACCAGTCCTAGCCCCAACAGCCCACAGCCATTACCACTCCACACCCCCCCAGCCCATCACCAGTCCTACCCCCCCAGCCATTACCACTCCTAACCCCCCCAGCCCATCACCACTCCTAACCCCCCCCCATTACCCCTCCTCCCCCCCCCAGCCCATCACCACTCCTACCCCCCCCAGTGAAATTTTTTTTACAAAGAAAGCTGTCGCTGCCGGGGCCAGGGCCGCCGCGGCAGAATCGAGTGTGCCGCGGGCCCCCCCGCCCAGCAGAGCCTGCCCTCCTTCCCCGGTATCACCTCTCTCAGCTGCCTCCAGTCACACGCGCCGGCTTTCAGAGCACGAGGGAAGAGTTTCTCCTCCCTCGCTGCTCTGTTAAGCCCGCGGGGGCTGATGGGACTTCCCATCAGCCCCCGCGGGCTTAACAGAGCAGCGAGGGAGAAACTCCCCTCGCGCTCTGAAAGCCGGCGCGTGTGACTGGAGGCAGCTGAGAGAGGTGATACCGGGGACGGAGGGCAGGCTCTGCTGGGCGGGGGGGCCCCGCGGCACACTCGATTCTGCCGCGGCGGTCCCGGCAGCTTTTTTTTTATTTATTTATTTATTTTTTTTTAATGCCGCATATCTTGATTGCGGACCTTCCCGCGTGCCAGCTGCAAGGCCTTCGCGTGCCACAGCTGGCACGCGTGCCATAGGTTCGCCATCGCTGCTCTAAGGGGATAATTTCATAAGGGAGTTTCCTAAAGGTATGTGTCATTTATATGCGTAAGTCCCTATTTGAAAGAGCTTGTGTGCATAAATGGGCACTTAAGTACATGCTTTAAGCAGCTGCTATACAGTAAGGGGGTCATTCTGATCCCTGAATAGCGGGGTTGTAGGTCCGGGTTGGATGTGCAACCCCCACTATTCACAGGTACCGTATTCTGCTCACCTAGCTCCCCGCATATACAGAGCCATCGTGCAGGTAGCGCTGGATGGGGGCAGGATGGAGGCAGAGTGAGAAAGTGTTAATGTGGCTGGTCATACAGGGCCTATTCAGGTCAGGACCTTGTACGTCCACCAGCTGTCTGCTGCACGTCCAGTTTATTCCACCCTGAAGATGGAATAAGTGCCAGGCACTGCAGCGATTTTGATTCTCAGCCCCCCTACCCCAGTGTACCGCTGCAGGGGTGATCCCAGAGCCCGATCCTGGGCTTTGGAGACCCCCCCCCCCGAGGGCCTGGTGGCAGGGAGAAGGGGCTTTTCCACCACAGGGTACTTTGTTGTCCTGGCTGGATGTGCTGGTGTCATGGTGACAGGAGGCCGCTGCACCGGCATACCAGCCGGCGCGTTGAGAGAGCTGGACGGGCAGGGCTCTGAACATCTCCTGAATCTGAATTGAGGGCCCTGATTCTGCAACCGCGGGAATATATAGCTCCTGTGCTTGCAGAATCAACTACATTTTGGTTCCGTACAACTTTTGTGCGTGTTGACGGCCTGGACATAGTCTGCTCAGAATCTACCTCTAAGTATACCGTATGTGCAGTCACGCTTACTTTCAGTGTGGGCATGCATAGGGCTGGAGCTCATATGAAGTGTAGGCTGAGCCTAAATACTGCCTTAACTAATCTTCTAAAATCCTACATACTGTATCAGATAAATCACAAAGAGAAAAAAAGCAGTTGATTCCACAAACTAGGACCCACAATTGACAAAATATGATTCCTTGTTCTACTTAACTTTGCTACACGAAGACAGATGGTTCAAATGGTTACCGCGGTAGAAAGCACAGCACTCCTCAAACTAAACAAAGTCGCAAATAAAAAAATCGGAGACAATGGTAGGCAACATCTAATATGCTGAAACAAAATCCAAAATGCCCGAAATTAGAGCCGAGCTGTAATTGACAACTAATGAAGCTAACTTAAAGCTAGAGTGATATGATCAGTCCACCCATCTCCGACAACAAATCTGCTGCCTCATTTTGCACTAACTGCAATGTCTCAAAATGAGATTTTGACAACCCAATACATTGGAGTCAACACCAAGACACACAGTATTGTTCTGAAGTCCTTTTATTTTAGAGGACTGATGATTATAATATAAAGGATATATGGATGGAGTCCTCGTTCCCTCAGATGATGGTCTAAATACTAATATTTAGCTTATGCATATAGTAGTTTGTAATGTTGAAAAAATATCACTCTGTATAAGTAAGGGCTGGTGATTTGCATCAACACTAAAAAGAGTTGTATTACAGGTAAATGATTTTTTAATACAGGAAGATCTGGAATAGAATTATAGCTTTATGTATGATCATACGATGGGAGATTTTTTTTATATCGATAACTTTATAAAATTAGCATAATGTATTTGCCTATGGGAGTTATTTTAGAAGCCCTCTTCATGTTTTGGACATCTGAAAACAGGCACAGACACATCCAAAGCACAGAGATATCCTCAGAGCCATTTTAGAAGCCGGGTCTGTGGGTGTCCCCAGTGCGAGGATGTCCATGTTTGAACGGGGGCGTGGGGAAGGTATGGCAGGCTGTTCTTCCAAAGAACCTGGAAGTCACTGTTTTATCTCAGAACCACTGTGGACATCCGGAGTCACATCTAAGGTTATACCTGCTCCAGGCACGAATAAGCATCAGGGAGGTGTTTGCTTTGGGCATAAAACAGCCAGAGGATGTAAAGGTGATAGGGCACTCCACCATCCCTAGTACTCTGCACAATCACAATGATAGCAGTGGGATTTGAACCCTCACTTCCCTGGTCCTAGTCTCCTACTCTAACCATTAGACTATTCATAGATGGTCTCTTTCTGTAATACTATTCCAGGGACATCTACTGTATGTAGACTCCTCCGCAGACATCCACATCGGACACGTTCACATTTGTGAAATTGTGCCTAGATTTGGACATGCCTTATTTTTTTCAGACATTCTAGCTTAGGCATCCCAGACTGCATTTGCATATCATTAGTAAAATGCATCTTTATGCATCTTGTTGCCTAGACACTTGCTACATAATTACCCTCCACATGTCCCACTGACAAAAATATAGCTTCAAAGTCTATTCCATTTCTTGTTCCAGTGTGATTCTGAATAGCTTGTCTCTCTAGAGGTTTCCTGGGCCTGAGTCAGATCTAAATAGACTATAGATAGCCAACCATTCACACATTCTTTAGATACGCCATGGGGCCCTTTTACTAAAGGCCACTAAGAATTTGCAGTTGCGACCATTCTACTGCAGCATTTATTCTCCTATTCCTGGATATCACAGCAGCATTTGATAGCATGAACCAACTATTGATGCTTAACAGACTTCAACAAATAGGTCTCAACGCCACTGTTCTTAACTGGTTTACATCGTACCTCCAAGACAGAACCCAAACAATCAGAATTAACCACGAAACCTCCACAACGTTTAAACAGGAACAAGGCCTCCCACAAGGATCGGCCCTATCGGCCCTCCTTTTTAACATATACCTCCAGCCCATTTGTCACATTTTCAAGTAATTCCGCGTAGACTACCACATCTACGCGGATGACATTATGTTATACCTTGCATTCACGATACTGAACTCCCCAATCCAATTACTGTCTGAATACTTCAAAGAGATGACACAGTGGCTCAAAAGCCATGACCTTTACATCAATGTCTCCAAAACGGAAGTCTTATACGTCACTAGAAATCGTAACTTCATACCACCAAAGTCAATATCGCTCCTGAAAGCCAACATTCTTGTTAAAAAGGTAAAATACTTAGGAGTCATACTGGACCAGACTCTAAGTATGGAATCCCATATCAAAAGTACAGTGACTAAAATCCATTATAAACTGAAACTCCTAAAAGAGCTCAGGCCTCTGATCCATCAGCAAGATTTCAAATCAGTTATACAATCAATCATCACTCCCCACTTCGACTTCGCAAGCACCGGGTCTATCAAAACAAACCCTCAGAAGGCTGCAACTAGCCCAAAATGTGGCAGCCCACTCAATCTTAAACATAAAATCCATAGAACACATTACACCTACATTGACGGATCTACACTGGCTACCAATCTATAGCTGCATAACCTACAAAATACGCGTTACCACATTTAAAATAATCAACAACATAGTTCCAACTTTCCTCAATACCCTAATCTCCATTGAAACATCAAACAGAAGTCAACGTAGTAACAATAAACACAAACTCCAAGTACCAAAAGACTTCAGAAAAACCTTAAAACTAACAAATAAAATAGCATTCTCACATGCAGCTCCAGCTCTCTGGAATGAGCTCCCTGAGGACATTAGAGCACTAACCAACATCAAAACATTCCGAAAAAAACTAAACATATTCCTATTCTAGCGATTTTAGAAAAGGTACAGAGAAGAGCCACCAAAATGGTAAAGGGGATGGAAGGATACTCCTATGAAGAAAGGCTAAAAAGGTTAGGGCTCTTTAACCTGGAAAAGAGACGGCTGAGGGGAGATATGATAGAATTCTATAAATTAATGAACGGAGTGGAACGGGTAAACATAGATCGATTGTTTACCTTATCAGAATATAGAAAGACTAGGGGACATGCAATGAAGCTACAGGGTAAACTATTTAAAACTAATAAAAGAAAATATTTTTTCACTCAACGTGTAATCAAACTCTGGAATTTGTTACCGGAGGATGTAGTAAAGGCTGTTAGTGTAGCTGGGTTTAAAAAAGGTTTGGACAAGTTCCTGGAGGAAAGGTCCATAAACCATTATTAAGAAGTGACCGAAGATATCAATGCTTGACGCAGTACAAGCATTGTGGAACTTGTGTCTCTTGGGGAAACTGCTAGGTACATATGACCTAGATTGGCCACTGTTGGAAACAGAATACTGGGCTTGATGGACCTTGGTCTGACTCAGTATGGCATATCTTATGTTCTTATGTTCTTATATTCACCTCACACTAAGGCACACAAGCTTTTAATGACACACAAACTGAAAATAACGAAGCACACTCATACAACAAACCAGAGACCCAAATACATAATTCATATTATACTAACGATGTCCTACTAAGACCACTCAAAACTATGTCTCTGAACATACATTGTATATAGTTAAAGATTATGCGTTCACTGTTTGAATAAGATTCCGCTCTGTATATAGTTTCAACCTGTTCCATGTAACTGAATATTAATGTTGGACTATTCAGAAAATTGTTTTTTGTAAACTGCACTTGATCAAGTGGAAAGCGCTGTATATAAATATTTGTTAAATAAATTTAAAAAATAAAAATAAATGTTAAATGCAAAACCTCCACGTCAGCTGTCGGGGCATAACCTGTATGTTACCAGCAGCTAACACACATTGGGGTACCTAATGAGAAGCAAAATAATGTGAGGGCACCTAACACTACCTATAGAGGCGGCATTAGGTGAACCTGTGCTACATGCCACGGTAACTGTCCTCGCCCACCACCATGTTCACCATGCCCAGGCCCTGTTTCTATCCACCCACCCACCCACAGTTCATAGTAGTAGGCGAGTACCAGTTAATGTGTGTTTCAGAGGTCGGTAGCTGGCAGCCCCACATGTTAGGGTTCACTTCAGCTCACTAAAATGTGCGTTCATTGTTAGCAGCTTTTAAGAAAAGGTTTTCCATGTTTCTTTGATAGGTGGTAATAAATCAGCCCTCAATCATGCATTGTTCTGCAGATTCTTGTAGAGACATTGAGGGATCTGAGAGGTGAGCCTTTTCTCCCCCTTTCTTTCCACCATCTCAAAGAGAAAAAGGAGAAAAATGCTTAAAATCAGCAAAAGATTTCACGCTCAAGAAGATGGCTTTTCGATAAGCACCTTTATAATTCCTTTACAGGATGTAATAGTGAAAGCACATGGGTCCCTTTTATTTATCTGTTCTGTGGGCACTTTCATGAAGAAAGTCCTTTTGCAGAAAATCGACCTCTTTCCAGAGAGTCCTATTTCACAATTTCATATTCACAAGGGAAGATTCTGACCCACATTTAGTGGGGATATATGTCTGGGTTGGATATATATCCTCACCAAATGCCAGGGTGCCAATTTCACCCACAGAGTTCCCTGCATGTACACAGAGATGTGCGGAGAGCTCTGTCTGGGGCAGAAAGGGGTAGGCCAAGGGAGGACAGAGGGCGGGCTGGAGGCGTGACCCCTACCCCAGATGTACAGGGCCAATGTACAGGGGACAGCCCTGTATGTCCGGTGTCGGTCATTTCGACGGGGGACTTATTCTAGCTCAGAGGTAGAATAAGTTCCCCTAGACAGTGGGGAATCTAGGTTCTGGAGCAGGTAAGAGAGGGAAAGGGTTGCAGGGGTTACCCACAGCCCAACTCTGGCCATGGCAGGCCCGATCGAGGGTTGGAGCAGCAATGCCATGGCAACAGGATGCCACTACACCACAGCTCCATGAAGGAGCCTGGATGGGCTAGCCGGGTAAGTGGCTGGATTTCTGGGGGCCCAGAATCAGGGCAAGGCTGGCCCATCCAGGCTAGTGCACCCGATTCTGATCCTGGGGGGACGTGTAGTCCCTGTGAGATCAGAGTCGGGTGCAATTCTGGTCTATCCAGATTCTGGACATCTGGATGGGCCGGAAGTGCCAAGATATGAACTGGCCTCCACAGGGGCCATTCCCGAACATGAATAAATCCTTTGAATGTGCAGCGTAGACATTTTTCTAGCAAAGACAGCTACGACTGTATTCTGAAAACCCTGGTGGCCCTGCACGTTCCCAGCGCTAGCATGGAGATTTCAGAACGTGGGTGGGAGGGGATAGAATGGGGGGTGTGGTCAGCAGCGCAGATGTACAATGCGCATACAGGGAAGGCCCATCTACATTCTGCATGTTTCCTGTGGACTTCCACGTTATACCTGCAGAAATGTGGAATAAGGCCAGACTATGACAAAGATGTTTTGAACCAGTATGTCTGCAGTCTGGCGGACCACACGATGCAGTTGTAAAGAACAGAATGCAGAGGTGGGGGAAGGTGGTCTGGGAAAGACGGATTAATAAACACCCTACAGAAACATTCAGAAATGCAATGGTGATTATTCTGGCTATGCTGACAATTGCTGTGTTAGCTAGAAGAGATTATCTAGAGCACCCTGACAATCCCCATCTCCTGAGAAGTGGGACTGTTGATGTAGGCATTGTGTGTGGGCGAGTATAGGATGGATTCAAGTGTCAGTGAGAAACGCAGCTCCGATTACACTGGACAACAAATTTGTTCAAAAGTTATGCTTCCTGAAAAGTTTTTGGTGATCATGAGAGACGGCTTCAAGGTGAATACAAATATAATTTAAGACCGACTGTATCACATAAGAGTTTGGAGAAACATTAAATTAAATTTTGACTGAATTTAGCATGTTTAATTACATAATGATGCTGACATATTGAAGTAGTTCACCTGAGCTAAAAATGTTTTGCTCCTGATTTTTCTTTGTATGTAGCATCCGATGCTTCCCGTCTCAGTGTCCAACAACAGCCGCCAGCATTGATGGGTTCCAGTTGCCCTGATACCGCTTTTCCATTGTTGCAACGTCCTGGTGAATCTTTCACCATGTTCGTCACTGACTGCACCAAGATTAGCAGGGAAGTCATCCAAGTGTGAATGCAGGCAATGAATCTTCAGCGATAAGTTGCATTTCATAGTTTTGTATGCTTGAAGCATGTTGTCACCAGCTGGATGTAGTTTGGTGCCCTGTACTTGCCAAGAAAATTCTCAGCATCACTGAATGCCTTCCATTTGATTTTCTAAGGCCCCACTAGCAGATTTTTGAACCACTTATCATTGATGACATGTCTGTCTTATGGACACACAAAAATGCTTTCCTTAATCTTGGCATCAATTCTTGGAAACATCTGTCTCAAATATAATAGAAACATGACGACAGAAAAAGACCACATGGTCTATCTAGTCTGCCCTTCCATATCAACTACAATAGTTCCCTTTTTCCTTACAGAGATCCTCTGTCCTTTGTTTTTTGAATTCAGATACTGTCATCGTCTCTATTACCTCCACTGGGAGACTATTCCATGCGTCTACCACTCTTTCTGTAAAGAAATATTTCCTCACAACTTGAGTCTATCCCCTTTCACTATCATCCTAAGTCCCCTTATAGCAGAACTTGTTTACAAAGGAAAGAGGCCCTCCTGTGCATTTATGCCATGGAGGTATTTAAACGTCTCAATCTCACCTTTCCTCTAAAGTGTACATATTAAGATCTTTAAGTCTGTCCTCATAAGCTTCATACAAAGATCACTAACCGTTCTAGTAGCCACCCTCTGCACAGACTCCAACCTATATCCTTCTGAAGGTGCGGTCTCCAGAATTGCTCACAATACTCTAAATGAGGTTGCATCAGAGACTTATACAGAGGCATTAACACCTCCTTTTTTCTGCTGGCCATTCCTCTCCCTATACACCCAAGCATCATTCTGGCTTTCGCAGTCATCTTTTCTAACTGTTTAGCTAATTTAAGATCATCAGACACAATTATGCCCAGGTCCCGCTCTTTTGTGGACAGAAGTACCTTACCCCCTACACTGTACTGCTCTTTTAGATTTTTGTATCCTAAATTCATAATCCTGCATTTTTTAGCATTACATTTCAGCTGCCAAATTCTAGACCATTCTTCAAGCTTAGCTAGATCCCTCATCATGTTATCTACTTCTTCTTGGGTGTCTACTCTATGGCAGATTTTGGTATCATCCACAAACAAGCAAACCTTATCAGAGAGCCCTTCTGCAATATCACTAACAAAGATGTAAAAAAAAAAAAAAAAAAAATTGGACCAAGGACAGATCTCTGTGGCACACCACTGGTAACTTCCTTCTCCTCAGAGTGAGCTCCATTTACCTGTACCCTTTGTTGCCTCCCACTCAACCAATTTTTAACTCAATCGGTAACTTTAGGCTCCATCACTAGAGTGCTCAGTTTGAGGTCAATTCCGAGATGTGCACCCCCGGCCATCCGGATATCCAGATGGCCTAGGGAGGCACCCAATTCTGCCCATGGGAGCAGAATCATAGCATAAGGCTGGGACATCCAGGATATACTCCAATTCAGGCACCCTGGACGAACTGGCACTTACCCAGTTAGCCTATCCTGGCTCCTGCATGGAGTAGCAATGGCATGACTTCCTGTTACCATGCCACCGCGGCTCCATGCTTGAGCCGTGATTTCAGGCCAAACCCTAAAATCTCCATGCCCTGCAGCCCGACACTCAACTGAGCCTTCCATGGCCAGGATTGAGCTGCGAGGATCTCCCTGCACCCCTCACCTGCCGTTGGTGCCCCAGCTCTGGCATCACCCGACATCCAGAGGGACTTATTCCACCTCCAAGGTGGAATATGTCCCCCGTTTACATGGCTGACACCGGACATACAGGGCTGACCTCAGAATTGGCCCTGTATCTCCAGAGTCGTGACACTGCCCACTGCCTGCCCTCGTTCCTCCCTCGGCCTGCCCCCTTCCACCCATAAAGAGAGCTCCACGCACAACTTGGATCTAGTGCGGGGAGCTCTGTTCCCACCAGCGCGATCCAGGTGTTTAGCAGGTCTGGATGTCCAAGCCTTTGTTTATAAGTCACCTGTGTGGAACGGTGTCAAATATTTTACTATACTCAAGGTACACCACATCTAGGGCTCTCCCTCATCCAACTCCCTGGTCACCCAGTCTAAGAAATCAATCGGATTTGTCTGACAAGACCTGCCTCTGGTAAATCCATGCTGTCTCTGTTTCTGCAATCCACCAGACTCCAGAAAACTCACTGTTCTCTCTTTTAGTGGCCTTTCCAATAATTTACTAACCATAGAGGTGAGACTAACCAGCCTGTAGTTCTCAATGTCATTCTTATGTCCGCTTTTGTGTAAAGGGACCATATGAGCCTTTCTCCAGTCCTCTGGCACCACTCCTAATTCCAAAGAAGCACTTAAAAGGTCAGACAGTGGAGCTGCTAGAACGTCCCCAAGTTCCCGCAGTATTCTTGGATGTATTTTAGTGCTTTGTCTATTTTAGTTTAGCTAGTTCCTCATGAACACAGTCTTCTGAAAATCGTTCGAGATCCCCATCACTTCAGTTCCTATTTGTAGGTGTTTTCTGAGGTCCTGCTCCCGGCCCTTCATCTGTGAACACAGAATAGAAATATTTTTTAAGCAATTCTGCTTTATCCTCAGTTTCTAAATATTCCTCCCCTTCACTCTTAAGTCTGACAATACCACTTTTGCCCTTTCTCCTTTCACTAACATATCTGAAAAATGTTGTATCCCCACATTGTATTGCATTGGCTATTTCTTCTTTTTGTACCATTGCTTTACTGACTATTTTGCTAGCTTCTCTGAATTTTTTGAAATATGGATGCCTGTCTTCCTCTCTCTGTGATCTCTTGTATTTCATGAAGGCCTCCCTCTTTTTCTTCACCTTTTCAGCTACTTCTTTTGAGAACCATAGCAGCCTCCTTTTCCTTTTACAATTATTTACCTTTCTAACAAAAAGGTTTGGTGCCCTTATACTATCTCCTTTCAGTTTTGTCCACTGTTTTTCTACATCCCCCAGCTGTTCCCATCCTGCTAACGACTCTGAGATATTGTTCCATCTTGCAAACTTAGTTTTCCTAAAGTCCAAGACCCTCGCTTTTGAATGGATTTTATCAGCCCTGGTCCTAAAACTGAACCATACCATTTGGTGATCACTGGATGCGAGTTGATCTCTCACTATATCAGAAACACTTTTCCCATTGGTAAACACTAAATCCAGTATGTCCCTGTAGAGAATCCAGGACCTCCTGACTTCTAGATGACACTGCCGCAGGGATGTGCCAATCCACATCTGGCATATTGAAATCACCTATCAGTAGCACTTCTTCTTTCATGGCAATACTGCATATGTCTGCTATTAAATATTTGTCCACATCTACTCCTTGTGAGGTGGATCTGTATATAACTCCAATGATAATGGATTTCCCTTTCCCTCTTTCTAGTTTAACCCACAGTGCCTCCTCTCTTCCTTTTAAGCTCTGCAATTCTATAGCTTTAATATTATTAACATATAGTGACACTTCACCTCCCCTTCTTCCTGCCCTGTCCTTCCTGAATAAAGTATAGCTCAGTTTAATTACATGCCTTTCTGTGAACTGTGTCTTCATAACAGCCACTAAATCCAAGTCAGCCTCTTCCATTAAAGCCTCAACATCTGGGACCTTATGTCTTATGCTGCGGGCATTTATACATACCGCTTTCCAGATGTTATCCCTTTTACCCATTTCTTCAGAGGTATTTAATGTTTCACTTACCTGGGTGCTCTCTTCACCCATCTCCAACAAATCCAGTTTAAAGTCCTCTTCAGTAGGTTAGCCAGTCTGAAGACACTTTGATCCTTCTTGGAAGATGGACACCATTTCTGCTCTGCAGCCCTTAGATCATCCTCCCATGGTCTAGGAAACCAAAATACTCTTGATGACACCATACATGCAGCATGCATTCATCTCCAGGATGCAAGCTTCTCTCCCTCAGCCTTTACCCTCAACAGGGAGGATTGAAGAGAACACCACCTGCGCACCTATCTGCTTCACTCTCTCTCCCAGAGCCATGAAGCCACTTTTGATACTCTCAGAGGGATACCTAGCAGTATTGTGTGTGCCAACATGGATGAGCAACATTGGATAATAGTCTCAGCAAACTTTCCATAACATCTCAGAGTTCGGCACCTGGCAGACAGCATATCTCTCTGGACATCAAGTCTGGTCAGCAGATGGACACTTCAGTACACTCAGAAGAGAGTCACCAACTACCATTATCTTTTGCTTCCTTGTGGTGACTGATTCTGCAACTTTGGGGTACTCAAGCTGTCATTCTCCCCCTTTTCAGGGATGCTTCCACCTCTTCCAGGGCTGCATACTGGTTCTTCAAATCAAGGGCTGGAAGAATTGGAGTGTTGATACTGCAGACTCTGGTGATCTGTGTCCAACTTTCTTCATTCTGTAGCCTCCCATCTTCATATCTGCTGGAGATGTTTTCAAGAAGCATCTCATCAATGTACTTCTCACTGTCTTGAATGCTTCTCAGCCTCGCCACCTCTTCTTTGAGCTCCTCCACTTCTTTCCTGAGAGTTTCAGCGTGCAGGCATCCTGCACATGTAACTGGTCCTTCAAATGGCATGGAGATCTCTGTCTGGACAGTGGCAGAAACTGTAAACGGGGGCAACAGTTTTAGCAATGCGATTTTTCCCAGGCATTGTTTAGTTGATAGAACTTTGATGTGTGTTGAAGTAAAAGAGAGAGACCTACCAAAATCCCTGTCTGTTCCTCAGCTAGGGGAATCCTTCACCTTCCTTTCCTTGGTTTAAAAAAAGGTTTGGACAAGTTCCTGGAGGAAAGGTCCATAAACCATTATTAAGAAGGGACCCAGGATATCAATGCTTGACCCAGTACAAGCATTGCGGAACCTGTGTCTTTTGGGGAAACTGCTAGGTACATATGACCTAGATTGGCCACTGTTGGCAACAGGATACTGGGCTTGATGGTCCTTGGTCTGACCCAGTATGGCATATCTTATGTTCTTATGTTCCTTGTTCATCACTTTCACAAAGTTTTCATCAGTCAGAGTTTTATATGAAGAGGAGGCAAAAGTATCTTACTTGTGGCAACATGATGTCCGTGTATCATATTTTCTGTCCTGGAAAGAGAAATTAGACTTACCTGCTAATTGTTGTTCCTTGAGGAACTCCAGTCCAGTCCCACACATCTGGGTAGTGTACCTCTTCCAGCAGCTTGGAGGCTGAGCCTGTCATCTTTTTGATGACACTAATGTAACATGTGCAGCTGGCACCGCCCACCAGCCCCAGTACCTATTGACAAAGCAGACTCAGAGGAGCAACAAATAAATAGTTAAACATGCAATAAACACTTCTACGTCTAAATAAACTAGTACCTCCTCGATCCCCTAGGAAGAATACCCCGTCCCCCCCTTCTAGGATGAAGAGGCCTACCTGTTGAGCGCCTGAGCACCTCCAACCAGCAGGAAGCAAGCAACCGACAGCTCTTCTGGTCCGCCCCTCCCCCAAACACTGATTACACACCCCTCCCCGGCTCCTCCTGGCCACTTCCTCCACCAAGGGAACCAGCTTCAGGACCGGAGTGTGCACAGATCATCACAGGAAGTACTCAGGGAGGGTTCCGGGACTGGACTGGAGTTCCTCAAGGAACAACAATTAGCAGGTAAGTCTAATTTCTCTTTCCTTATCATCCTTCCAGTCCAGTCCTGCACATCTGGGATCTATCAGAGCAGTTAAACTAACGGGAGGGACCCGCACACCCAGCCTGAAGCACTGCCGATCCGAAACAAGCATCCCCTGCCACCTGGACATCCAGGCGAAAATGTTCAGAGAGGTATTTATTTATTTATTTATTTATAGTTCTTTTATACCGCACTCTTTTTCATCAGCGTGGTTTACATTAAACAGGAATACTCATTGCAAGCAACAGACTGTGATGAGTTTACATATAACAGGAGAATTCAACTGGGATTTTAACTTTGGGAAACTTTGTACATATTTGTAAAAACTTAGTACATATTTGTAAAGAACCTATATACTTTGAGAAACTTTATACATATTTGAAAGAACCTATATACAATGGATAGAATGCCACCCTACATATCACCACTGGTGGAACTAAAGTATACTCTGCCCATGAGGCTGCCTGAGCCCTCATGAAATGCGTCTGCAACCCCACCGGCACTTTTCTACCCTTTCTTGATGAGAATTGGGCGAAAGGAACCTTCCTTTTGGACAAAATGAAATACATGAAGCATCGACCGCAGACTTACTGGTCTTGCGGAACCAATTCCACAGCTCTCAGTTGCAGGAGACAAGTCAAGGTCTCTTCTGCTGCTGCCAACACCGCTGCACCCACTTTGGGCAAATGAGGACATTTTTGCTCCGGCAGCGGGTATAGGCACGCCATGGATTGCACCTCTTTAAGGTCAACCTCTGGCAGATCCCACACATCCTGGATCATCTGTCTTACTACTCCATGTACTAGTAAGACTTTCTGTGATTTCCATACTTCCTGGAATAGCGGATCCTACAGTGCCTCTTCCTCTGCCAGGAGGTTAACAGACATATTCAGGGCCTCGAGGGTCACCAAGGTACACATAGAATGTGAGCCCTTTGGGGACGAGGAATTGTATCAATACCCACTTGTAGTGACTGTAAACTGCCCTGATGGCCTTCGGCCTGGGCGGTATATTGAGAAATTGCATAAACATAAGCGCTGATAGCTCCTCCCGACGGAAAACCCGAAAAATTTGGGCCTGTTCCTCCTGTTCTGGGCTCTCTCCTTCGTCCACCTCCTCCTGCAGATCTAGCTCCATGTCAAGGTCTTCCCCATCCAGCCCCCCTGACAACGGTAATTACTGCCACTCCTATAAGCCTCTAGCCCGCTTAGACGCCACTGCTCCTGACTCATGCTCTTTTGCGTCTGACATCCTCTTAGCCCTGTGTTCCAGGGCTGAGGAGCCACTTGGTAGGCAAAACGCCATATGCAAAAGTAGGAAACTCTGGTGAGAACTCCCCCGGGAGCCCTATCGCTCCCTGGGCTTGAGGGGTGGATGGTCCGGGCATTGTGCAGGGACAGGGAGCCGGATCCATTGAAGGTAACATGGAACCCCCCCCCGCCCCCAGGGTCTCTTGCAACCGGGAGGGACTCTTCTGCCTCATCTCATCCTGCAGGTCCTGCTCCCATGACCACCTCTTGCGTGCAGTTTAGGCAGACACCTGCCTCCGAGATCACACATGAAATGGACCTTGCCCTGATCCAATCAAACTGACACATTCTCCGAGTAAAGTTTACACTTTTATTCTAATACTACAAATGGCTATAAGGGAGTACAGCTTCTCTTACAAGCAATATTACAGATTTAATAGGTACATAATCTGCGCTAAGAGACAAGAGATTATCATGTCAGGTTACTCACTGACCATAGACAGATGGAAGGATTTAATTTACTTCCTATCCACTATGTTTATGCTTATGTTTATGTTTATTACATTTGATATACCGCTCAAGCCAAAGCATCAGAGAAGTTTACAATATCACATAAAAGTTACAGAGAATATGAAAAGAACGCCATTAATTAGATAGGACAGAATAAGAGATACAGTGATAGTTAAAGGAATAGAGGAGACAAGAAGAAATGCTCCACATAGCATCTGAAGAGGTAGATATCATACCACCAGGTGTTTAAGCTCCCACTCACAACCTCTGCTGTCGACATCACCCCTCCACCGCTCCGATCTCCACAGCAAGCAGAACCAATGTAGCAGCATTTTAAACGGCCCCGTACGGTCCTATGCCAAAGGGCCCTCTGGCGAGGTCCTCAGGCACGGGCCCGCAAGGCGCAGGCGAGCCAATGGCAGTGACGGTTTTAAAGCTGTTAAAGGCAGCTGGTATGGGCAGGCTGAAAGGAAAGAGGTGGAGCTCCCACTCACACACCTCTGATGCTGGCTGGCTGCTGCTCTCCCCGTCTCTGCGCGCCAGTGGAAGTGATGGTTTTAAAGCCGTTAAAGGCAGCTGGTATGGTATCTTTCAAATTACATACATTCCTTGTATGCAGGTACTTCCTGTTTTCCACAGAGCTGTAGCTGCTACAAACCTATATTCAGCAACTTTTTTTTAAACATTTATCTTTATTCATGTCTCTGACTTTCTATCAGACCCTTCTCAGGAGAAAGTAACAATGTCTCCTTTTAGATCACCTGACCAGGCACACAGCACTCTGAAATTTCCCCAGCAACAACAATGGCCTATCTGATTAGGCCTTTCCCACATGTCTGCATCAAGTCATCGTGCACTGAATAAGTTTTGAGCTGTATAACACAAGGAATGCTTAAGGATTAAATGGGGTTCACACCCCTTGATACCATCCTATACCAGGCACTGCAATCTGGCCGGCATGGTGGGAAGGGCTGGGGGCACCCCCCCAGAAACTCCCTCAATCTGTACCCAGGTATGTAACAGGATCCCCAGCACAGTGCACCTCCACAGGCTCAGGCATAGAGCACCAGAGTACTTGAACTAAAATAAAATAAAATCTAATTAACTGAAACTGAAATGAAAAAGAAACTGCAAATGGTTCCCTAGGAAGAGGCTGCTGTCCTGCTTTATTCTCCAGTGGCTGCCTCTCCCAGGCACCCAAAACACAGCAGGGGCGGTTAAACACATGTGGGCCTGAATAAGAAGAAATCATGCCTAAATGCAGCGGGGGGAGTTTCGCACACTGCTGCAGGTCGCTCTCTGTCTCCTCATGTTCTGCCGGTTGCTAGAGGTTTCAGCTGTTCCCTCCCCCCCGCCACTCTTACCATGGAGCCTATTTGCCGCATGGCTTTTCTAACCCTCGCACTCAGCCTTCCTTCCTGGCTTCGGCGCTGAGGGGGGGAGGGGTGACTTGGGGCTGCCAGCTTTCACTTCTGTCAAGCAACTGCAGCCCCTGCAGCGGCTCCTCACCGGATAACAGGTTCGGGAGCAGCCAGAAGTCTCAGACTGAGGAAGGCCCCCACAGAACCCTCCCCCCCTGAAATCCTGGGGGGAGAGGGGGAAGAAGGAATATCTTCCCCTCAGCCCTGTTGTCCCCCGGGTTCTCTCTGTTCCTTCTGGGTTTTGTTCTGTTTTTTACTTCTGCCTTTAAAAACAAAGAAACCTGCACCTTAACAGGGGACATAAAAGCAAACTCTAACTAAACCTATCTCCTTAGTTGTCCTTTCTGTGAGTCCAGCACCCTGGCTCACAACCTCCTCCAGCTGCTTGGAGACTGAGCATACTGGGGCTGGTGGGTGGTGCCAGCTGCATATGTACACTTGTGTCATCAAAATGATGGCAGGCTCAGCCTCCAACCTGCTGGAAGAGGTACATTACCCAGATGTGCGGGACTGGACTGGAGGTACGATAAGAAGCCAAATATTTACAGAGCGGCCAGTTCTTTTTAATGCAATGAAACTCTCTAGCACGGAAGACCCATTCACAAATGAAACAACAGTACTTTGTATTCCTGAGCTGCATTCCTAGTAGCAGTGTGACTACTTTTAGATCACCACAGATATTCTAGTTGTACAGTATGTGTTTCAGCACACTGGACATAAACGGTTCAAAATCTTGATCCATGTCATTTTCCACATCTGGCCTGTGCATTGTGGCATCTTTGTCTGCCTCATTTAGGTGCCATGTCTCTGGTGGCTTTGGTACTAGCATACTGTCGTCATGCGGCACCAGTCTCATGGCTGAAGGTAGACTGGAGTATTCAATAGATTTCTTATTTTTAGCAGAGAAGCTGGATACATTGGTCAGACAGAAGTAACAGTCCATCACGTGATCCTTCTGTTCTCACCATATCATGGATACTGCAAATGGCATTGACTTCCAAGTACCTCTGAGCCAAGCTCTGAGATGGATAGCACATGTTGAACAGCAAATGTGAAGACCCGGGATTTTCTTTGATCTTCAACTTTGCAACCGAAGTAGAGCTCATATACTTTCTTAGTAAGTGCAGTTATGTTGGGTTTTTGAGGCTTAAGAGTATAATCACCACAAATTTAACAATGTATTGTGGCTGTTGCGGCATTAATGAGACATTTCTGCTATAAAGAATCATTGTTTAGACAAGATGTTTACATGTAAATGCTATTGTTAAATATACAAACTGATATGAAAGTCATGCATAGCATCTTTGTATGAAAGCTGCTTTTATAGCCTGTACTGCCAGCATCCATCCTGACTAAGCATTCCCATGCATTACTGAGCAGTAGCATTTTCATTGCATGTTGTGAGCCTACAATGAGTGCATGTGCAGGCATGCCTGGACTAAACAAACCAGCTTACTTTCTAGGTAACATGAGTAGACTTAAAATATGCAAGGAAATTACAAAAATAGGTGACTGCAAAAAAACAGTGCATGATAAGAAAATTTCAAGGTGATTTTATGATCAGCAACACAAAATCCATAAGATACACCCCAAAGTGTTCAGGAAGCAAAATCCTCATTGCCAGTGTTAGTAGTCCTGGGAATCCATGCCATTATGTTATTCCAGCTGTTTTCTATAGGTGCAGGGCATCTTTACTGCAGATGTATGTTTTGTGTTACTGCAAGAGAGAGAGAGAGTGTCTGTGTGGTCAGAGGGATGCATGGGGGGACCTGGTGTGCTCAACCGCAATATTGGAGGGACATCAATGCCTGGCCAGTACGAGGTCCACAGGGATGACCACAGCGTGATGAGGTGCCAGTGTAATCGGCCAGGATACATCAGAAAGGGGTCTCTATGGCTAAATGTCAAAGGATATTGCTGTCAAAAATAAGGGACCCTCAGAATGAGTTAATGCAACAGGGCACACAGCACCATCAGCGGGCTCACAGAAGTGCACATTTCTATAGATGGACACTGGTGTTCTTGGGCATCTAGTAGTGCTGTTTGTGCTGCTTCATGCACTCAGTCTGAGGGTCCTTCATTATTGCCAGGGATATGCTCTGACATTTAGCTGTACGAGACCTTTTCTGACGTCTTCTGGTCCATACATAGCATTGTACAGACCATAACCGGGTAGCCGGACCCGGCGCTCTCCTCCAACCATTAACCCCACACCACCCCTTCCGATCCTCTTCTACCCCTTCCACAAATTACACATACTACTTATTCATGGTAAGAACTGGTCGCAGCTTTATTTCCAACAACATAATGAACATTAACAGTAACAAATGCCCAAACCAACCCCCGCGGAGCGATGCGTCACCAGCCATACAACTAGCAAGGCAACCTCGCCTCCGCTCCAGCCATGTTCACACCACTGGCAACATTCCAACCACCCCTTTCCGACTTTGCCATATTACTAGCAAAAGTCTTCCAGGGGTAGTCCGGGTCGAGGGCACCCCGCCCCCGTCCCAAGTCGCCTAAGGCTCCGGACCCCGGAAACCTCCGGGATCCCGCTACGCACCCCCCCCCCCAGCTGCGACACCCCCAACACGTGCCCGACACCTCCCTTTAATGAAGGGCGGGCGGGTGGGCTGCTTGCCCCGCCGACTCGCTGCATGTGCTCCGGCTCCAACCACGCGCACCGGAGCACATGGCTTGTCGTCCTTCTGATTGGCTCCGCTCGCTTCCCCTCCCAGCGGAGCCAATCATTTCATAAGATGCGCCCCAGCGTCCCCACGCTGCGGCGCCTTCTGCCCCCCCCCCTTGCCACACTGAATCCGGGTCCTCGCGCGCCAGGCCGCACACCCGGTTATGCGCGGGCGCCGGGACCTTGCCCGCGCCCTTATTATTTGTCAGAGATGACCATTGCAAGCACATTTAAAATATTCTTCTACTGCCAGGTATGTCAGGACAAATATATCACTTTCTACTTGCTGTTGTAACATCTCTGAGTGCACAGAGATCACTTTGCAGTGTCCCGTCATGCAAAGGACGAGCTTCTATGGTCTGTTCTGCACCAGTATATCTGTATCATTCATTTTCATGAGTGGTTTACATGAGCACCACACAGTCAGTGTGAGGAGCAGCCTTGGCTATGCACATTTTAACTGAGGAGGCGCGGCTGCATTGGATATGTATATCTGATCAGAATTCGCAGAGGGCAGAGACGTCCAGGCTGCTTGCTGTTTCTACCCGTGTCCTGGGGCTTGTGTGTGCTGCACCGGAACAGTCTATGTCCTCAATTCTGGAAGCACAGATGCGTCTACACCAGTGCTTGCAGAATCTAGTTTAAATCGGGCCCATCTTTGATTTGTATCTGCCCGCGGCCCAGATATGCACATTATGGAATCGTGCTGCTAGTGTTCTCGAAAGGATATCAAATTTAAAAGCATGGTTTGCTATTTTTGACAGCCCTCTCTCCCAAAGATTTATCTTCTTCACCTTAGGTTTAATTAGAGTTGATTGAAGAGTTGATGTTAACGTTCCTAGAGGATAAAGGGTTTCATTTCAAATGGCCCTGAACAGGGAATCATAGCAAAAAAAATGAGGGAAATGTTTGATTAATGTATTAATAGGAAAGATATGAGGGCTCGTAATCTTTTGTATGCGAGCTTCAGTACAAAAAGAAAAAACAATAGGAATGTTATAGCCAGCACTACAGAACATACCTTTAAAATGTGTTACTCCAACTCAGTGGTTCTCAACCCAGTCCTCTGGGATCCCCAGGCCAGTCAGGCTTTCAGGATATCCACAATGAATATACATGGGATAGATCTGCATATAGTGGAAGCAGTACAAGAAGATCTCTCTCATGCATATTCACTGTGGAGATCCTGAAAACCTGACCAGCCTGAGGGTCCCAGAAGACTGGGTTTAGAACCACTGCTCCAACTGAAGGCCGTGATCAAGTAAATTTGCATGTCTCATGAGCAATTAGAACAACAGCTCACTGTAAGGTTATTTTCATTCTTTTAATTTTCTCAACACTGCTATCTTTTCAAGTGGTATAAATCGCAGACTTGAAAAAGCATTCAGATTGAAAAGCAAAGATTTGTTGACTATTTTAAATTAAAAAGACCTACCTCACACAGCTCAATTTGATATAAAATTAAAAAGAAGAGATCACCAGTGCAAGAAAAAAAATAAATCAGACTGGGGTCTAATGATGGTGACTTAAAAGCCACAGCAAAAATCATATTTATGTTGCTAACTGTTTCTTTACTAAGCCTCTATTCAATTTGGAAAAGAAATAAAATCAAATCTGATCCGTAAACCCTGGGGTTTATTATGCACATTCTTTCATGAATGGAAGGTTCAATATCATACGAACAATTTCTAGCCTCCTTTCTTTTAGATTGTCAAGGAGAAGCGGGTTGTGTGTTTCTCAAAGACGCATATTCCCAGCACAACCATTGGCAGAACACTACCAGGCTCATGCTTCCAGTGACATCATTTAACACACAAACACTAATCTTCTGCCGCTTGGGTCTGTGGGGACTAGGGTTGCCAACTTTTTGAAAGAGAAAAACCCACCACCTATGGCTAATCATGCTCCGCCGATGCCCACCCCTGCCCCGCCCCCACGCCAGCCTTACTCCTTGTCCCCAAAAAAGAATTGCAGAGAGGGCAATGTCCAAACTGAACAAGCAAGATTGCTGCACATTCTTAAACAGAAATTGCATACTAACAGAATACGCAGCATTGGTTGTGTACACACACACACACACACACACACACACGAGACAAGCCTTCATCAATAAATGAGCACAAAACAAAAAGAGAAATATATAGACAAAAATTACACCGAAACCCCAAGAAGACAGACTCTGCATGCTGTGCAACATCAGATAAATAGAGACGCAGTTCCCCATACTGTGTGAAATATAAAAGTAGCACAAAGTCCAATCATTAAATTGAAAATACAATTATTTTTTATACCTTTGTTGTCTGACCATTTTATTCTCTGATCATGCTGGTCCCGATGTGAGGATTCTGTTTTCCTGTCTTCTCTTAGGTCTCTTTCTATGGTCTATAGTTTCTTCTTTTGTTTTCTTCACTTACTTCCATCAGCTTATTTCCAGTCCCAGTAACCCTCCCCAGTATCAGCCCCCTTTCCAGTTCTCCTCCCCCATTACCTTCCAATGTCAACCCCCTTCCGTTCCCAGGACTGCTAGTGGTGTCCATTCCCTTTCAGTCCCTCTCCTTCCCCACTGTCCAGCCCCTTCTAGTCCAAATACCATCCCAGATATCAGCTCAATTCCACTCCCTGTGCCACCCAAAGTCAGCTCCCTTCCAGTCACCCTACCCTCTGTCCATCCCCCTTCCAGTGCCATCCGCACGTGTCTGCTCCCTTCCAGTCCCAGTGCCCCATCCCTTCCAGCCTCTTCCCCATTACCCAGCCACCTACCAGTCCCATCCACAAGAGTCAGCTCCCTCTAGTCCCATCTCCAGGTGTTGGCTTCCTTCCAGTCCCCCTCCAGTATCATCCCTAGGTGTCAGTTCCCTTTCAGCCCCCTCCTTCCCCCCTCTGTTAGCTCCCTTCCTGCCACCTCCTTCCTGCTTCTCCCTGCATCAGCTCCCTTCTCCCTTGCCAGCTCTCATCCAGCCCCCACCTTCCCCCATGTCAGATCCCTTCCAACCACCTCCTTCCCCTCTCTTTCAGCTGCCTTCCTGCCACCTCCTATCCCTTGCAGCCACAGCTCCTGCTTCTTACAGGGAAACAGGTGCGGAGCCCTCCGGCCCTATGAAACCTCTGCTGCAGCACCCCATGCTTAAAAGGAAGTGATGCTACAGGGGGTGGGACACTGCAGCAGGGATTCCATAGGGTGGCAGGTTCTGTACCCGTTTTCTTTTGGTTTTAAATTAGAGTTAGTGCAGCCGCCGCTCTGTAAGAAGGAGGCGCCACGGCTGCAAGTGGAATCAGGTGGCAGGAAGGGACTGACAGTGGATTTGAAGATGAGTCTGTGCTGGGGAAGACAAGGACCCCAGATAAAAAGTAAGTCTCGCAGCCAGAGCAAAAAAACTGCTTTTCAAGGGGCCGGTCTTCGATCATAAAAACTGGCCAGGTCAGCTGAAAACCAGCCAGTTGGCAACCCTAGTGGGGATATGTGACCACGGATATAAGACAGCATAAGCTGGGACACTGGCATTTCCTTGATAAAGATAGAGAGTGCCAGAGAACAGCTGGATAAACATGTGGTTCTCTCGTTCCCATTCTCATTGTACACATATCACCACAGTTCACTTCAAACTCATAAGAACATAAGAACATAAGATATGCCATACTGGGTCAGACCAAGGTCCATCAAGCCCGGTATTCTGTTTCCAACAGTGGCCAATCTAGGTCATACGTAGGGTTACCAACTGGCTCCAGATGCGCCCGACAGGCTTGATCCAGTCCTGGGTTTACCCCATTGCATGCAGGGACATGTAGTTCTGATTTCTCCATTGCACTCCATAAGAAAAACAAGACTACATGTCCCTGCATGCAATGGGGTAGACCCAGGACTGGATCAAGCTTGTCGGGCGCATCTGGAGCCAGTTGGCAACCCTAGTCATACGTACCTAGCAGTTTCCCCAAGGGACACAGGTTCCACAATGCTTGTATTGGTTCAAACATTGATATCCTGGGTCCCTTCTTAATAATGGTTTATGGACCTTTCCTCCAGGAACTTGTCCAAACCTTTTTTAAACCCAGCTACACTAACAGCCTTTACTACATCCTCCGGTAACAAATTCCAGAGTTTGATTACACGTTGAGTGAAAAAATATTTTCTTTTATTAGTCTTAAATAGTTTACCCTGTAGCTTCATTGCATGTCCCCTAGTCTTTCTATATTCTGATAAGGTAAACAATCGATCTACGTTTACCCGTTCCACTCCGTTCATTAATTTATAGACTTCTATCATATCTCCCCTCAGCCGTCTCTTTTCCAGGTTAAAGAGCCCCAACCTTTTTAGCCTTTCTTCATAGGAGTAGCCTTCCATCCCCTTTACCATTTTGGTGGCTCTTCTCTGAACCTTTTCTAAAATTGCTATATCCTTTTTAAGATATGGCGACCAGAATTGCACACAATATTCCAGGTGCGGTCTCACCATGGAACGATATAGAGGCATTATAATATCTTTTGTTTTATTTTCCATTCCTTTCCTTATCATACCTAGCATTCTATTTGCTCTCTTGGCCGCCGCTGCACACTGGGCCGAGGGTTTTAACATGGTATCCACAAGGACACCTAAATCTTTTTCTTGGGTGGTGGTTCCTAATGTGGAACCTTGCATCGTGTAACCATAGTTTGGGTTGTTCTTCCCTAGGTGCATAACCTTGCACTTCTCCACATTAAATTTCATCTGCCATTTTGATGCCCAGTCTTCCAATTTATCAAGATCCTCTTGCAATTTTCCACAATCCTCCTGGGTTTTAACAACTTTAAATAGTTTTGTGTCATCAGCAAATTTGATAACCTCACTCGTTATTCCACTTTCCAGGTCATTTATGAATATGTCAAAAAGCAGCGGACCCAGCACAGATCCCTGGGGTACACCACTATTCACCTTTCTCCATTGGGAAAATTGGCCATTTAGCCCTACCCTCTGCTTTCTATCTTTTAACCAGTTCCTGATCCACAGTAGTACACTGCCTCCTATCCCATGACTCTTTAGTTTTGCCAAAAGTCTCTCATGAGGGACCTTGTCAAAGGCTTTCTGAAAGTCCAGATACACAATATCAACCGACTCACCTTTGTCCACCTGTTTATTCACTCCTTCAAAAAAACATAACAGATTAGTAAGACAAGATCTTCCTTGTCTAAAGCCATGTTGGCTGTCTCCCATTAGGTCATGACTATCTATATGCTGAGTAATTTTATTCTTTATGATGGTTTCTACCATTTTTTCCGGTACTGATGTCAGGCTCACCGGTCTGTAGTTTCCCGGATCACCCCTCGAACCCTTTTTAAAAATTGGTGTTACATTGGCGATCCTCCAATCCTCAGGTATTAGAGATGATTTTAATGATAGTTCACAGATTACTGATAGCAGGTCTGCAATCTCAAATTTCAGTTCTTTCAACACCCTTGGATGTATACCATCCGGCCCAGGTGATTTGCTACTCTTCAGTTTATCTAATAGTTGTAGGACATCTTCCCGATGTATCGATATTTCCTTCAATTCTTCCACACCTTTAAATACCACTTCAGTCGTGGGTAACATCCCTACATCTTCCTCGGTAAAGACCGAAGCAAAGAATTCATTCAGTCTCTCCGCTATCGCCTTGTCGCCTCTTAGTGCTCCTTTAACCCCTTTATCATCTAATGGACCAACTGACTCTCTCACGGGTTTTTTGCTACGAATGTACTTGAAAAGGTCTTTATTTCGCGTTTTTGCTTCCGCAGCAAGCTTCTTCTCAAATTCTCTCTTTGCCTGCCTTATCAATGCCTTGCATTTGACTTGCCAGTGCTTGTGCTGTTTCCAGGTTTCATCATTTGGCTCTTTTTTCCATTTCTTGAAAGATACTTTTTTGGCAACAACAGCCTCTCTGACCTCAGCTTTAAACCATGCTGGCAATTTTTTGGACTTCCTTCCACTTTTCTTAAAGCGTGGAATACAGCTGGTCTGGGCTTCCAAGATAGTATTTTTCAACAACACCCAAGCTTGATGTACGTCTTTAACCTTTGCAACTGCTCCTTTTAGTTTTTTCTTAACTGTTTTCCTCATTCTATCATAGTCTCCCTTTCGAAAGTTAAAGGGTAGTACTGTGGATTTCCTTACTATCCCTCCTCCACTAATTAAATCAAAGGCGATCATGCTATGATCACTATTGCCAAGTGGCCCCAACACCCTTATCTCTTGCACTACATCTGGTGTTCCACTAAGGACTAGGTCTAATATTGCTTCCCCTCTGGTCGGTTCATGAACCAGCTGCTCCAAGAAGCAGTCATTTATTTCATCTAGGAACTTTATCTCTCTAGCATGTCCTGTTGTGACACTGACCCAGTCAATGCCGGGGTAATTGAAATCACCCATTATTATTACTGCACTGTAACTTTTGCTAGCTTCCTTGATTTCTTTGAGCATTTCATCATCCATTTGTTCATTCTGGCCAGGCGGACGATAGTACACCCCCACTGCCATCGCCTTCCCCTTTTTACATGGAATTTCAATCCATAGAGATTCTACAGCAAATTTTGTTTCTTGCAAAACTTTAATCCTTTCTGACTCAATGCCCTCTCTAACATAGAGCGCAACCCCTCCACCAATTTGATCAGCTCTATCATTTCGATATAGTTTGTACCCAGGTATCACAGTGTCCCACTGGTTGTCCTCCTTCCACCATGTCTCTGATATTCCAATCATATCTAACCTCTCGTTTAGTGCTATATATTCTAACTCTCCCATCTTGTTTTGTAGACTTCTAGCATTTGCATACAAGCATTTTAGAGACTGTATTTTATTCATATTAATTTGGCTATTGGTAGACATGGGTAATTTGGGATCTTTAAGTTCTGTCTGCTCCATACTCGAGGGCATTTGGGCTACTTTACTCTTTTTTGGAACCTCTCTGCTTTTTGTAGTATCCTTCAAGGATACATTCTTCCGAACCATGCGCTCTTGGGCGACTGTCGGCTTTCCCCTATTATCTAGTTTAAAAGCTGCTCTATCTCCTTTTTGCATGAAAACACTGTAAGTGCATTATAAATGCATGGTTGGAGAACCCCTGTGATAGATGCCCACATTTTTCTGAAAGATTCTTTTCTGGCTAAACAGCCTCTCTGACATCATCTTTAAACCATGCTGGCAGTCATTTGGCCTTCCTTCCACCTTTATTAAAGCATGGAATGTATCTGGTCTGGGCTTCCAAGGTAATATTTTTGAACAATGCCCAGGCTTTATGTAAACCTTTAACCTTAGCAGCTGTTTCTTTTATTTTTTTCTTAACCATTTTCTTCATTTATCATAGTTTCCCCTTTTGAAACTTGAATGCTGGTGCCATGGATTTCCCTGCTGTCCTTCCTCCCGTTATTAAATAAAATGTTGTCATTTTATGATCACTATTGCCAAGTGGTCCCAACAGCATTCTCTTACTAGATCATGAGTTCCATTTAAGGACCAGGTCTGAAATAGTTTTCCCTCATGTCAGTTTCTGAACCAGCTGCTCCATGAAGCAATCATTTCATCCAGAAATTTTATCTCCCTAGCATGTCCCGATGTGACATTGATCCTGTCAAAAATGGGATAATTGTGATTCATAATTAACCTTGTTATCCAAGTTTCTTGTCCCTGTTTAATGTAACTCAGACGCTTCTTTTTGTGCTGAATTTTGTGTTCGATGTAAACCGCGCTGATGTCAAATAGTGCAGTATATAAGAATTGTAAATAAATAAATAAATAAATAAAATCCATTATTATTGTGTTGTAACGTTTACTAGCTTTCCTAATTTCTGTTAGCATTTCATCATCCATCTGTTCATTCTGGCCAGATGGAAGGCAGTATACCCCAACTGTCATTTCCTTCCCCTTTTTACATGGGCTTTCTATCCAAAGAGATTCTATAGTGTATTTTGCTTCCTACAAAACTTCTATGTTGTTTGATTCAATGCCACCTTTAACATACAGCACCAACCCTCCACCAATTTGATCTACCCTCTCATTGTGATACAATTTGTGCTCTGGTATCACAGTGTCCCATTGGTTATCCTCCTTCCTCAAGGTCTCTGAGATGCCAATTACGTATATCTAACCTTTGAATCAGTGTTATATATTCTAACTCACCCATCTTATTTTTCAAACTTCTAGTATTTGCATGTGGGCATTTCGAAGTTATCAGTTGACAGGGGTAATTTGGGGATCCTCAGCTCTGTCTACTCTTTGCTGAAACACCTGGGTTACTTTTACCTTTGTCTCTGTCGGGATGCCCTGACTTCCCTGTTTTGCTAGTATCCTTCAAATATACACCATTCTGAACTATGCTCTCATGGGTGACTGTTGGTTTCCCTCTTTTTCTGTTTTAAAAACTGCTCTAGATTTTTTTTTTTTTTTTTTTTTTTAAAGGTTAATGATAGTAGCCTGGTTCCACCCTGGTTAAGGTGGAACCCATCCTTCAGAAAAGCTCCCCCCTTCCTCAGATTGTTAACCAGATCCTAACAAATCTAAAACCCTCTTCCTTGCACCATCGTTTCATCCATTCATTGAGAATTCAGATCTCTACCAACCTCTTGGATCCCGCTTGTGGAAAGTTCTGGATTTCAAACTTTTACCTAAAAACCTAAATTTGACTTGTATAACCACCCTCCCACATTTTCCTAGGTCACTAGAAACAGGATACTGGGTTTGATGGACCCTTTATCTGACCCAGTATGGCATATCTTATTGGTACCAGCACTATCTAAAACCTTATCTATGTGGCGCATAGTAGTGGCACCAGGCAGGCAAGTTACCAGGTGATCCTCATATCCAGAAGCCACCCAACTATCTACAGGCCTAATGATTGAATAACCAGCTGTAATGTCCATCTTAAGCCTTCCCTCATGGGAAAATGGAGCTGAAGACATCGCCTCGGCGCGAGAGGGTATGACATCACCAGGAAGACAGGTTCTAGTGATGGGATCACTTCCTGCCATACCAGCGCGGCTCTCTCAATAATGGAGATACTCAGTCCACTAGCTAGATAAAATTAGGATGGCCTTTTTGCAGATGCGGATAGTTATGTAGATAGTGGGCTGAGTGACTTCCCCTGCAGTATCTAGATAGAGCCAAAGCAATCTGTAGGCAGGTCAGAGCAAAGGAGATGAGGTGTCCTAGGCGAGCCTCATCCTTGAGTCTCCTCCCCCTCCCTGGTGCCCATTGCCACCACTGCCACCTCTCTCCAGGGCCTGCAGTGGTGGCAATGGCCACAAACATGCCCACGGCTCTTACCTTATGACTTCAGCACCACGAGGCTGTTTGCATCAGCTCCCTCGGACTGCCCAATACTGACTCCCTGCCAGCAGCAAGCAATCCGAGGGGGTGGAAGCAGACAGCCCACAGCACCGAAGTTGTAAGGTAAGTGCCACAGTGCTGTTTGTGGCCATTGCCACTGCTGCGGGTCCTCAAGAGAGGAGGCCGCGGAATGCCCCTGGATCAAGATGGCTGCCTAGTTCCCCTAATGGGGTTTGCCCCGGCCCTGTCTGTGTCACTGCCTTGCTAGTATTGTTGAATATTGCTGGATAGCCCCGGCCAGTGGCACTGATCTGGATAGCAGGTGCCGTTCTCTGGATAAGTGCCCTGTTATCTATAACACATTACACGCAATATGTGGATACTAAAATAAAATAGTCTCCAATTCCCTGTAGTATAATATGTATTTCTTATCTTGTGGGGCCCATTTGCTAAAGCACCTTTAAAGCAAACAGTAAGACCTGTTTTTAGCAGGTGCTGCATTTAATGCACCACTCACCAAGGTGTCTACTTTTGCATGCTGTATACTGCTTGCAGACCACGGGCCATGTTGTTCTTTTGCCTGCCGGGAGTGGGGTGCAATTGTTAAGGGGTTTTCCAACAGGTAGGCACATGTTTTGCTGCAAAAATGCCTTTGATAACACTGGTCAACAAATTTTTACAAAAGTCATGTTACTGAAATAAAAATAGTCATGTCTTATCAATTTTTATATGCTGAACACGAATATGACAGTGAAATTGTAAAATGGCTCTAGGTTTTTTGTAATCTACAAGAATTAATGTTTACTTCACGAAATGCATGTCAACAGTAAATATAATAGGCCTTCAGTTAATACCTGTAAAAAAACAAGTCATAGACTACTTCTTAGATTTTTTTCGCCTGTCTCTTGTACAGTTGTTCGGGAGCTTCTCTGGGGAGTGTCCAGCAGTAGTCAGCCAGCATTGTAGTGGACCATTTTCCCTGGTATCTTTGTTCCATCGTTGCGATATCCTGGTGAAAACATTCGCCCTGTTCATCACTAACCATACCACAGGTGTCAGGAAAGAAATCGAGATGGGAATCAAGGAAATGGATCTTTAGAGACATATTGCAGCCAAGTTTCTGATACTGCATCAGCATGTCTTCTACTAATTCCTTGTAGTTTTCTGCCTTAACATTCCCGAGAAAGTTTGTTGACACTAGGTGAAAAGCATTCCATGCTTATTTCACATCACCCTGCAGCAAGTTGTTGAACCGGTCATCTTTGAAGAACTCTCGAATCTGAGGACTCACAAAAACTCCCTCTTTAATCTTTGTTTCGCTGAGTCAAGGGAATTTTTCATGCAGGTATCAGAAAGCTGGCGAAGTGCGGTCCATGGCTTTCACGAAGTTTTTCATCAAACCTAGTTTGATGTGAAGGGGTGGTAGCAGGATTTTGTGAGCCTCAACCAGAGCTGGGTGCTGGATATTATTCTCTCCAACTGTTACATTTTGTCTGCGATTCCATTCCTTCCGCAAGTAGTGCCAATCCCTTGCTTGGCTATCCCACTCGCATAAGAAACACATGTATTTTATATATCCCTGCTGCAGTCCCATTAAAAGGGCAACTACCTTCAAGTCACCACAGAGGTGCCAGCTGTATGTTTATGTTTATTTACCCTACTTTATCAATCAGAGCGGTTTACAATTCACAAACAATTAGAAACAGGCACAGGGCCAGAAAGGAGGAAAGGAAGTTACAATTGTTGATATAATAGAATGAGAGAAAGGATACAGGACTATACGTAGGGGACAGGATCAGACAAGAGGGGAGGGAAGGTCATAGGCCAAGGAAAAGAGGTGGGTTTTTAGGTCTCGCTTGAAGGTGGCGTGATGGGATTCTAACCGGAGGTGGGGAGTGAATTCCAGAGTGCGGGGCCGATGAAAAAGAAAGCAGAGGAGCGGGTGGACTGAAGGTGAGCGAGGGAGGGGGAAGGAGCGGGGAGTATGTCTGGGGGTGTGGAATGTAATAAGGTCTGCCAGGTATTGTGGAGTACTAGTGTGAAGAGCCCTGTGAACTAGAGTAAGTAACTTAAACTGAGAGCGAAAGGAGTGGAAGTCAGTAGATGCTTTAAGTTATCGTATGTCTCTTTCATGTGGACGGCATGCGCTACTGGAATAGATGGAAGACGGTTTCCATTGTTCAAAAGCACAGCCTTCAGGCTCAGTTTTGAAGAGTCTATAAATAGTCTCCAGTCTTGTGGGTCATGAGTGATTTTTAAGGCATTCATGAGGCTTTCAATATCGGAACAGAATACCAGATTACTTTCCTTTCCGACTGCGTATAGTACACTGATGACATCAGATGGCTTCAGCAGCCATCTGGCAGTAGTATTGCATTGCATCAGAAAATGATGTAATCAACTCTGGATGATGTGTGCATGCTGATATTATGCAATGTGATGCAATATTACATCATTCAAGGCTTATTTGGGATGTTGTTGATGTCCTACTGGATAAATTTACACGGTGAAATGTCAAAAATGAACTACATGCAATATCTTCAAAACGAGAGCCAATAAATTTTTTTTAATGTTATATTCATGTTCAGCTCACCAAGATACTACAGATTAGGGCCTTTTAAAGTCAGTAACAATTTCAATGTTGACCAGTGTAATTGTTCCCTATGAGCTTTATGTCACTAATACGCATTAAAACTCATTGCTACCCACGCTTTTTGCAACTTTTCACTATGCCACTAGAACCATAGCTCACATTTCACAAGGATGGTGTGCTACAGACAAGTGAGCTGATTATCCTAATTTATCATTTTAATCCGTGAAAGAGTAGGTTAGAGCAGGGGTTCTCATCCCAGTCCTGGGGACACACCTGTGTGTGTGCGCCATGAAGTCAGTGCTGACTCCTGGTAACCAGCATCTCCTGGGATCTCTTCGCAAGGTGTGGAGGGCAAAGTGACTTGCCTAAGGCCAAAAGAAATATCAGTGGGAACTGACCTTGGTCTATTGGTCACTAGCCCACTGCTCTAACCAATTGGTAGTGGGGGAGGGGGAGAGCCACCTAGCCAGTCGGTTTTTCAGACTAACTACAATGAATACGCATGAGAGAGATCTGCATAAAAATCTTCATCTTGATTAGATTGTACGCTCTGAGATCAGGGACTGTGTCTTCCATATATAGTGCTGCGTATGCCTTATACCACTAGGAATTGGAGGTCACAAGCGCTTTATTGATACTGGAACGCCCCAACGCGTTTCGGCAACGCCTTCATCAGGGGGCTGAGGACTGCAAACAAGCAATTATAATTATGACAAACTCAATATATGTGACATATAAATGCAAAACATTACAGATACATGAAACATATTAAAAATATTAAAACCAAAAACAAGCATAAGAATAAGAAAATTATTAAAATTTACAAACAGACATACATAATATGGATGAATAATTACAAGAATAAATAAATAAATAATAAAGAAAAAGGGCAAACATTGACTTGATCAACAAAGAGGAAAGTTAAAAAGCATTAGCACACTTACAGCTATGTGTAGCAACATACTGAATGAAGCACACAGTAGAATGTGAGTTCGTGGCAAAGAAACAATCTTATAGTTGATAATGCTAAAAAATATAGTAAAATCATTAATGACTTAAAAAATAAAACAAAGTGCTTAATTATAATCATTAATAATGGGAAACCCAGAACCAGAGGAAAGAAGAACCAGACCATATTGTACGTTGTATTCATTAGAATCCATTAAATAATGATATATATTATATTCAATGAAATCCATTTAATGATATAAAACACTGATAAAAAACAATATAAACAAATAATTAAGTTATATTAATAAACCCTACATTGAACAGGAAAATACAATCTAACATCAGTTTTTTTTAAAAACCGCACACAATATTAAAAAAACTTAGAAATCAAAGAACTGGTAATGGTAGGATTACAAAAAATCGGAATAATCTTATCTCCCCATAAGAATAGATTGTATAAGCCTAATGTATGAAATTAAACAACTATAGACTAACAAAACATTAAAATGTGTCTGGGGAAGAGACTCCTATCCTTTCGTTAAAATAAACTACCTCAGAATTCTAAAGTGCTGTGTCACATGAAAGCCGTGTAATCACAAGCTGCATATGTATTGATAGGCAAAATCAGACCCCAGGGAATTATGACCAAATATCCGAGCGAAAATTATGTATTCATTAGAACTTAAATACATGCTGCTATATAACATAAAAACAAAGGGAAACCACTGGCAGCGTGACTTTTAGGGAAACGCATAATAGGTACCGCGCTGGAAACACAGCACACATTTAGAGAGTGACTTAAAAGATATATAACAGAGGAATAAAAGCCATTACTAAAATGGATAATGCTACATGGGTGTGAATATATAAAGTTAAAAGAACAGCAAAAACCACATTTACAAATAGACCCAATATTAAAACCATAGGAGAACTGCCAAAATCGGACAGCGCACAAGAAAGAGTAGTTACTCACCTGTAACAGGTGTTCTCCAGGAGCAGCAGGAATCAGTCCTCACATATGGGTGACATCGACGTCGATGGAGCCACCGTGCGGAGCATTTCCCCAGCTTTCTAAGAAAGCCTTTGGGAATACTGCACTCATGCGTGGTCCCCTTCCCGCCTAAAGGTGCCATCTTGCTCAGTCAGATGACATAGCTAAAAGACAGCACAAAAAGTGTAAAAATGAACTATGTACAACTGCAACTCCCAGGGGAGGAGGGAGGGTTGTGAGGACTGATTCCTGCTGCTCCTGGAGAACACCTGTTACAGGTGAGTAACTACTCTTTCTCCAGGACCAAGCAGGAAGTCAGTCCTCACATATGGGACTCCCCAGCTTCAGGCTACCGGGGACCCAGAGCTGAAAAATGAGCTACCTCTAGCCGCAGCATCAGAGAAAGGATTTCACTGAAACATACCCCCACCGGTTGCCCAACCAGAGGGCTGGAGGGTAGGAGTTGCCTAAACCTCGAAGAGATTCCGGAGCACTGCCTGACCGAAAGCACTGTCCCTACGGGACTCCGTCTCCAGGCAGTAATGGGCCGCAAAAGCCTGGCTTGAGGACCAAGTTGCAGTCCTACAGATGTCTGCCAACGGTACAGAGTGGAGATGAACTACTGAGGCAGCCATTGCCCTGACACGGTGGGCCGTGACCCGACCCTGCAAGGGAAGGTCAGCTGCCCTGTAACCCCAAGTGATACAGTCAGCCACCCAGATGGACAAGGTACGCTTGGAGACAGGTAACCCCAAGTTATTAGGGTCAAAAGATACGAAGAGCTGAGTAGCCCTCCTATGCCCCTGCGTACATTCAAGGTAGAAGGATAAGGCCCTTCTACAGTCCAGGGTATGCAGGACTGTCTCGGGCCAGCTGGCATGGGGCCTAGGGAAGAACGTTGGAAGAACCACCTCCTGGTTGAAATGGAAAGAGGAGACAACCTTTGGGAGGAACTTAGGATGAGTCCTAAGGACTACCCTGTTCCTATAGAAGCGAGTGTATGGCCTGTCACAGACCAGGGCTTGAAGCTCACTCACTCGCCTGGCCGAGGTCAGGGACACTAGGAATAGAGTCTTCCAAGAAAGGAAGCGTAGAGGACATGTAGCCATCGGCTCAAAAGGTGGGCGAGTCAGTTGCTGCAAGACCACATTCAACTCCCACTCAGGGGCCGGTGGACGGAGTGGAGGCTTGAGCAAGAGCAAGCCTCTGAGAAACCTGGACACCAAGGGGTGAACCGACACAGAGTGTCCCTCCACCAGTGAGCTGCCAGAGCAGATAGGTGGACCCGAACAGAATTGGACTTAAGGCCCTGATTGGACAAGTGCAGCAGGTACTGAAGCACTACTGGCACAGTGCAGGAGAAAGGGTCTTCCTTGCGTTGCTGACACCACAAGGAGAACCTTCTCCACTTTAGGGCATAGGTTTTCCTGGTGGACTGCTTTCTAGAGGCCAAGACCACCTCTTCCACTTCCTGAGGCAGGCCCCAGGGAGCCAACACTACCCTTGCAGCCTCCAGGCCATCAAATTGAGAGATTTGAGATTGGGGTGTAGAAGGGAACCCAGATCGTGAGAGAGAAGATTGGGTTGCAACCCCAGAGGTAGTGGTGTCTCCACTGCTAGTTGAAGAAGAAGTGGGAACCAGGGCTGCCTTGGCCACCTGGGGGCTACCAGAAGTACCGAGGCCTTGTCCCTTAGAATCTTGAACAATGTTCGGGCCACCAGAGGCGTGGGAGGAAATGCATACAGGAGGCCCTGGGACCAAGAAATCAGGAAGGCATCCGCTGCTAACATCAGGGGGTGCGGTTGCCTGGAACAGAACCTGGGTAGCTGCCGGTTCAGGGGACTGGCAAAGAGATCTATGGATGGAAGTCCCCATTTCAGGAAAATCTTTTGAGCCACTAAGGGGTGCAGTTGCCACTCGTGGGGCTGCAGAACCCTGCTCAACCTGTCCGCCAGGAAGTTCTCCTGGCCAGGGAGATAAACAGCCTTGAGAAACATGTTGTGCCTGAGCACCAAAGAGCAAAGGGCCTATGCCGCCTGGACCCAGTGCCTCTCTGTTTGTTCACATAGAACATGGCCACTTGATTGTCCGTCTGAACCAGAACAGACTGGTGAGCCAAGGTGTGAGAGAAGGTTTTGAGGGCTAAGCGAATAGCCCGGAGTTCCAGTAGGTTGATCTGTTGTGTGGTCTCCCATGGAGACCACAGGCCCTGGGTGCACTTGCCCAAACAATGTGCACCTCAGCCCTGCAAGGAGGCATCGGTCGTCAACACCACTGTGGAGACAGGCACCTGAAAAGGCACCCCTTGTAGTAAGTTGGGGGGGTGTAGCCACCACTGTAGGGAGTTCAGGAATGGTATGGACACCTGTACTTTGTCTGTGAGGCTTCCTGTGGCTTGCTTCCACTGAGTCCTGAGGCACCACTGTGCAGGTCGCATGTGGCGGCGAGCGTTCGGGGTCACACGCACTGTCGATGCCATGTGGCCTAGGAGCCTCAGACAGAGTCTGGCGGAAACCCTTGGCAGGCTTAGAAACTGGTTTGCCAAGTCTATGAGCCTTTGTGCCCTGTCTTCTGGCAAGTAAGCCTTTGCTTGCAGGGAGTCCAGCCGTGCCCCAATGAACTCCAGGTTCTGGGAGGGGAGCAAAGTGGACTTTGCGAAGTTTATGACAAAGCCCAGGTGCTGAAGGAGGGAAACAGTTCGGAGGGTAGCTTGCCTGGCCTCCTGGTAAGTCTGACCCCTGATGAGCCAGTCGTCCAGGTAGGGGAAGACAAAAACACCTTGATTCCTCAAGGAGGCTGCCACCACTGCCAGGCACTTTGTAAAGACCCTTGGGGCGGAGGTTAGGCCAAAAGGCAGTACTCTGTACTGGTAATGGTTTCCTCCCACAATGAACTTGAGGTACTTTCTGTGGTCTGGATGAATGAGGATGTGAGTGTACGCATCCTTTAGATCTAAGGAGCATAGCCAATCTCCCTGCTGGAGGTAGGGCAGAAGTGTTCCAAGAGTAAGCATCTTGAACTTTTCTTTCTCCAAGAACTTGTTTAAAATCCTGAGGTCGAGAATAGGCCTGAGGCCACCGGTTCTCTTTGATACGAGGAAGTATCTGGAGTAGAAACCGCGACTCTGCAGGCGGGGAGGTACAGGCTCCACCGCATTGTCCAGAAGCAGACCTTGAAGTTCTTGAAGGAGGAGGTCTGTGTGCAGAGGAGGTCGTGGAGGCTCCCCTGGGAAGTAGGGAGGAGGCAACTGCTGGAAATGGAGCATATAGCCCTTATGGACTATGCTCAATACCCAAGCATCTCCTGTAATGGGTAGCCACCTGTGGGCAAACAGGGCTAGACGACCTCCTGTGCAGGGATGGGGCAGCAGAGGTGGAAAGGCTATGCTGTGGGAGTCAAAAACCCCCTCCCTGCTGAGTGAGAGCAGGAGCCGGAGGCTTGGGGGTCTTCTGCCTATGGGGCCCATGTCCCTGCCCCTTGGCCTGCTGACCCTGCTGGGGAGCTGGGGAGGCCTGGTACTGAGGGAAAGGTTTGTAGGCAGCTACCTTCCTCGGATAAAAGGACTTCTTACCCGAGCCCTTCTTTTTATGAGAAGGGGCAGAGGTTTTTCTGGACAGCCTCGTCCTAGTCAGGTGCTCGGTTTCGAGCTCAGCAGCCTTCTCGGCCATGGGCTTGCCAAAAAGGTTTTCACCTTGGCAAGGGACATCGACCAACTTGTCCTGCACCCAGGACTTGAGGTCCGATGACTGCAGCCATGCCTGGCGTCGGGCCCCGATGCCGGCTGCCGCTACACGGGCCGAAGCCTGGAAGCCATTGTAGGCCGAACTTTGAGCATTCCCGGATTCCCGAGGACAAGGTCTTGAACCTCTGTAAAGGTTCCCCGGAGAGTCCAGCATAGAACCCGGCAATTTCCTTCACCAGGTACCGTAAGTACATGCCCATGTACAGCTGGTATGACTGGACACGGCAAGCAAGTATCGAGCCCTGGAAGCACTTTCTGCCGAGCGCATCCAGGTTCCGGGCCTCCCTGCCGGGAGGCACCGCAGAGTGCATCTTCTGGCTCTTCAGACGATGCATGGCCGATTCCACCACCATGGAATGGTGTGGCAGCTGCGCCTTCTGAAAGCCAGGGCTCTTACGGAATCGATAGATAGAATCGACCCGCTTGCTCAAAACTGGCGTCGAGGCCGGTGCCTCCCACATCTGGAATAGGAGCCGTTCCAGCATCGGAGGAACCGGCACAGTAAAGGCCTCCTTTGGAGGAGAGTCATACTGGAGGGCCTCAAGCTCTTTGGCTCAAGGCTCCTCCTCGGGGTCCGCGGGAATCACCAAAGCCTTGGCCATATCCCAGACGAACTCCGAAAACCGGGTGTCCTCCAGGAGGGACCTACTCCAGGGCTCAGACTGCAGTGAGTCCGAAGGGACGCACTGAGTCCAAAAGGTGTCGGGGGACTCCTTGTCCTTCGTCTGCCACGCGGACTCATCCGAAGAGGAGTCGTGGGGCTCCGACCGCGTGGGCCTCGGTGGCACCCTCCCTGATGCCGAAGGCACTGGCGTCGATGCCCTCGGTCCCGAGCGGGAGGTCGAGGGTGACCGTGACCGAGGACGACTTCGAGCCTTCATGTTCTCGAGTATTGGCTCGGTCTCTGGGGTCGACTTAGACATCGATGTCCCGATGGTCGGGGAAGATGCACCAGCGAGGCTGGCCATCAGTACTCGCTGCTGATCCATGAAGGCAGACAATCTGTGGTCTTTTTCTGTCATCATGTTTCTATATTTCTATGTAGTTGTTGATATGAAAGGACAGATTAGATAGGCCATGTGGTCTTTTTCTGTCATCATGTTTCTATGTTTCTAATCTGCACTCCAAGGCTGTCAGCCTGAGTCCAAGCTCAGGAAACTCAGCAGCTACCGACTCGGGCCCCGGTGGCGCCGGCCCCGACGTCGGCTCCCTAGGAGGAGAGTCCTCAAGGACAACAGGACTTACGTGCCCAGCGGACTCCAGCTCCATGCAAGGCATCTTGGACGGCTTCTCCTGCTCCAAGGGCCCGGAGCAGTGGTCGGGGGTCCGAGACCTGGCCCCCAAGGAACCAGGGATCTCCTCCGATGCCGCCCTCATGAGCCTTTTCTTCCTCTTACACTCCCGATCGGAGGACCCCCTGTCCGAGGAACCCCGGCGGTGCTCGGGGTCAGACTCCCGAGATGTCGAGGCCTCAGAAGAGGTCTGGGCCCGGCCGGAGGCAGAGTCAGAAAAAATCCGTTCTTTCTGATGCTGGCGGCTTCGAAGTGCCTTGGTGGACATTTTGCCACATGGGACACAAACCTTAAGATCATGAACCGGTCCCAGGCATCGAAGGCAGCAGTCGTGTGTGTCGGTGAGAGACATCAATTTCTTACACCGATCACACTTTTTGAAACCACTGGAAGCCATCAGGGAAAAAAGCACCCCCGCGAGGTCAAAGGACCGGCCCTCCAGGGAAAATAAAAAAAGGGCGCGAATGCCAGCCACGAAGGGCAAAAAACGAAAAATAGAAGACGGGCTCGATACCGGCGTACTGAACCCGGCGGGAAGGGGATCCAGCGTCGAACCGGAGAAAAAGGACGAAGAAATCGCAAGAAAAAAGTCAACTTTTCTGGGTGACACGGACAGATGTCCGTTGGGCTCCACGGAAAAAGAAAGGCTGAGCAAGATGGCACCTGTAGGCGGGAAGGGGACCGCGCATGCGTGCAATATTCCCAAAGGCTTTCTTAGAAAGCTGGGGAAATGCTCCACACGGGGGCTCCATCGACGTCGATGTCACCCATATGTGAGGACTGACTTCCTGCTTGGTCCTGGAGAAAAAGAAGTAGCCGTCTGCACATAACAGTTTAAACATAAAGATTGTAATAAAGCCCAAATTTGAAGAAACCAATTACCTTTAGCACTGCAGGTACAGCACTGCATAAATTCTTGAGAAATGCTGAAAATGGCGCACTTTTAAAGGTCAAGGGGCGCATAATGAATAAATTGCATATGTATGAGGATACATGATGAATAAATGCATATGTAACACCCGATACTTCCCTCGCTTTGTATGAAACATAAGAGAGAAGGAAGAATGAGAGAGCATTTGTGTTAAAACCTGGAGATAGTTAAATACTAAAAAATAATAAATAGTGAATAATCCGTGTGGTCTTGGGCAAGCCACTTAACCCTCCATAGCCCATGTTCCCTGTAAAATAGTTATCTCCAAGTTATAATGCCCTGTTCAATGTAATTTCAGTTTGTTCAATGTAAACTGCACTGATGCAGAATAGCGCGGTATATAAGAGAATGTAAATAAATAAATAAATAATAAATAATACTGAACTTTAAAAATAATTACGATTACCAGAAGGCCATCTAAAATGTAACTATATATTTATGTGTCACAACCGTTTAATGTACAAACAATTATAAAAAAGATATGAAACAAACTAACTTAATCAAAAAATGAGATGCCCTGTAGTATTCAAACAGAGGGGGGGAGGGGAAAAAGGGGGGGAGGAAGGGGAAGGGGGAGTGGAGGGGGAGGGGAAGAGGGGGGAGGGGAGGGGAAGAAAGGGGAGGGGGGAAAAGAAGGGAGGAGAAGGAAAAGAGGGGGGAAGAGAGGGGGAGGGGGGAAGGAGGAGGGGGGAGCATACATAAGGGATTCCAAATTACTCTCTATAAAAAAACAGCCAAATTGAGTTCTTGGTTGAGACCATGAGGCTCAACAGATTGCAGCTCATAAATAAAATGTTCTAATCTGAGAAGTATCAGATCTACATTGCCTCCTCGCCAATGAGGATGAACCACTTTAAGAACAAAAAAGTTTAAATCAGAGACAAGATGGTCCTTTTCTATCCAGTGAGTAACCATTGGTTTGTCGGGGACTCGTCTACCTAAACAGCTTTTATGTTCTGTAATTCGTGTCTTAATGGGGCGTGTAGTCTTACCAACGTATAATAACTTACAGGGGCACATAATGACATATATAACATTACTAGTATTACAATTTGAATAATGATTAAGAAAAAACCTCTTTAGAGTGAACGGATGTATGAAAACATCTTTTATTGAAAAAGCATTCAGACATACCGAACAACGTCCGCATTGAAAATGACCTTTAGCTTTAACAACCGGTATTGGCTTTGAAAGGGCTGAAGGAACTAGGGTGTTTTTTAAATTATGGTTCCTTTTATGTGCAATGATGAGGGATTTATGTGCCATAGCAGGAAGAGATGAAACAAGATGCCATTCCCATCAAAGAATATTAGAAATATCTTTAGAAAGGGCTGAAAAGGTCAAGGCACAAACAACCTGACTATCTTTGGGCTGTATTTTTTTCTTAAGAAGCATATTCCTATCTATAGCCTTGGCTTTATTATATGCCCTTTGAATGATTTGCTCAGGGTAGCCCCTCTTTTTAAACCTATCACTCATGTCTGCTGCATGTTTCTCAAAATCATTTTGTGAAGTGCACAAACGCTTGACCCTTAAAAATTGACCATAGGGTAAATTTTCTTTTAGGGATTTGTTACGGAAACTATCATAACATAAAATTGCATTACGGTCAGTAGGTTTACGGTATAAATCAGTAATGAAGCCATTAGTACCCTTTTTAATATTAATGTCAAGATATGAAATCTGTTTCAAACTGAAAGACCCTTCAAATTGTAGATGTTCATCTTGGGAATTAAGCCAAAGGAAAAAGGCCTGTTAGTGGTATTGTCAGACTCAAGGGTGCAGGGGGGGAATATGTAGAAGCTGATAAAGATAAAGCGGAATTACTTAACAAATATTTTTGTTCTGTGTTCACAGATGAAGAACCAGGAGCAGGACCTCAGAAAACACCCACAAATAAGAACAGAAGCGAGGGACATCTTGAACAATTTTCAGAAGACTGTGTTCGTGAGAAACTAGCTCAACTTAAAGTAGACAAAACGATGGGAGCGGATGGGATACACCCTAGAATACTGAGGGAACTTGGGGACGTTCTAGCAACTCCACTGGCTGACCTTTTCAATGCCTCATTGGAGTCGGGAGTGGTGCCAAAGGACTGGAGAGAGGCTCATGTGGTGCCTTTACACAAAAGCGGAAGTAAGGATGTGGTTGAAAACTACAGGCCGGTTAGTTTAACTTCGGTGGTGAGTAAGTTATTGGAAACGCTGCTGAAAGAGAAAATAGTGAAGTTTCTGGAGTCCAGCGGATTACAGGATCCAAGGCAGCATGGATTCACCAGAGGCAGGTCTTGTCAGACAAATCTGATTGATTTCTTTGACTGGGTGACCAGGGAGTTGGACCGAGGGAGAGCTCTAGATGTGGTGTATTTAGATTTCAGTAAAGCCTTTGACACTGCTCCTCACAGGCGACTTATAAACAAACTGAGCACCCTAGGGATGGACCCTAAAGTTACTGCTTGGGTTAGAAATTGGTTGGGTGGGAGGCGACAAAGAGTACAAGTAAATGGAGCTCACTCTGAGGAGAAGGATGTTACCAGTGGTGTGCCCCAGGGATCTGTCCTTGGTCTGATTATTTTTAACATCTTTGTTAGTGATATAATGGAAGGGCTGTCGGGTAAGGTTTGCCTCTTTGCAGATGATACCAAAATCTGCAATAGAGTAGACAACCAGGAAGGTGTAGATAACATGAGGAGGGATCTAGCTAAGCTTGAAGAATGGTCTAGAATTTGGCAGCTGGGATTCAATGTTAAAAAATGTAAGGTCATGCATTTGGGCTGCAGCAATCCAAGGGAGCAATACAGTATAGGAGGTGAAGTACTTTTGTCCACTAAAGAAGAGCGGGACCTAGGCGTGGTTGTGTCTGATGATCTTAAAGTAGCTAAACAGGTAGAAAAGGCAACGGCAAAAGCTAGAAGGATGCTTGGGTGCATACGGAGAGGAATGGCTAGCAGAAAAAAGGAGGTGATAATGCCTCTGTATAAGTCTTTGGTGCGACCTCATTTGGAGTATGGTGTGCAATTCTGGAGACCGCACCTTCAAAAGGATGTGAACAGGATGGAGTCGGTGCAGAGGGTTGCTACTAAAATGATTAATGGGCTTCATTATAAAGCATATGAGGACAGACTTAAGGATCTTAATATGTACACCTTAGAGGAAAGGTGGGATAGAGGTGATATGATTGAGATGTTTAAATACCTCCGTGGCATAAATGTTCAGGGAGAGAGCCTCTTTCAATTGAAAGCAAGTTCTGCTACAAGGGGACATGGGATGAGGGTGAAGGGAGATAGATTCAGGAGTGATATGCGGAAATATTTATTTACAGAAAGAGTAGTGGATCCATGGAATAGTCTCCCAGTGGAGGTGGTAGAGATGAGGACAGTAACTGAATTAAAAAAAGCATGGGACCAACACAGAGGATCTCTAAAGGTAAAAAGGGGACTGTTGTAGTTGTGGTTATGGAAGGACAGACTAGACAGGCCATGTGGTCTTTTTCTGTCATCATGTTTCTATGTTTTCTTCTGTCCCATCCCAGATTAGAAAAATGTCATCTATATAACGTAACCACATTTTGATAACATTTTTAAATGGATGACACTGAAGGAACTCATGCTCAAAATTAGCAACATAAAGATTGGCAACATCAGGCGCCATGGAGGACCCCATGGCTACCCCTTTGACTTGCTTATAAAAAATCCCCCGAAAACAGAAGAAATTTTCGCACATTATTAGTATAAAGTGAATTTATGTCCAGCGTGGCCAAAATCAATTGTTCATGATACCCTGTAAAGTCATTCAAAATATTGATAACGTGTGGAATCACGGACATAAGAGGGGATCTGTGGAACAAAAGGACGGAGAAAGTGATCCAAAAATGTTGATAAGGGTTCCAATAAAGGCCCTATGGCTGAAATAATAGGTCGTCCTGGTGGATTTGTGAGAGATTTATGGATTTTTGGTAAAATATAAATGGTTGGTGTGACAGGATGTGAAACAGTGAGAAAATTAATCTCATTTGTAGTGAGGTATCCTGCTTGTTGACCGACAAAAATTAAGGTGTCTTTATTATGTTTCAAACAAACAGTAGGGTCTTCAAAAATCTTTTGGTAAAAAGATATATCGTTAATTTGTCATAGTACTTCATTTACATAGGTCCGTCTTATTTTGGATGACTAGAGCACCGCCTTTGTCAGCCGATTTAATGACAATAGACTGGTTATTCTGTAATTCAGATAATGCTGATTTTTGTAATGAGGTTAAATTGTAAAAGGAACGAGACTTCTTAGTGTATAAGGCTTCTACCTGAGATAAAACAACTCTTTCAAATGCTTCTATCAGGACATTAGTAGTGTTGGGTGGAACCCACGTAGAGGGTCTGCGGAAAACTGAACTATCCGTTGTGGCAGCACCTTGATGTTCAAAGAAATCAATAATTTTCAACTTTCGAAAAAATTTGTACAGCTCCACTCGTGTGGCAAATTGATCATGCCTAGTAAATGGTACAAAAGAGAGGCCTTTTTCAAGTACTTCAATTTGAGTATCATTAAGAACAAGATCCGAGAGGTTAAAAATACCACCTTTAAGTGTTATTCTACAGTTTCTTGGTGACTCTGGCCTCTCCCTCTGCCCCCTCCCTCAGGGCGGAAGGCTGGGACGGAATTCCCGAGCTTGGTATGATAATGTGGCGACCTCACATGATTGTATTGATGAGCATTCTTCCTGCCTCCCCCTTTCCATAGGGAATCCATTGAAAAAACCGGAGGATGTTGAGAAAATGTATCAGAGGAAAAGAATTTCATCAACTTGACCACGACTTCTCTTATTAGTGCGTTCTAAGAATGGGTCTGGTGAGAATAATCTTGTCTTAGCTTTTGTCTTATTTTTATTATTATTGTTATTGTAATTACCTGGTCCTGGCTTAGGAGGCTCAAGATCCCATCTATGGGATGTATTACGTGGTCTGGGTTTCCCATTATTATTCATCCAATAATATACTGTGCCATTCTTATAATCACCTTCATCACGTTTGAATTTTTTAAGCTTTCTTTCTTTCACTATTTTACTATAGTTTAATGTATTTTTATCAAATTCCTTCTTCAATTTATCAAACTTATGATCAATGTCCTTTAATTGTTCCATTTTCTGATTGACATTGGTCTTCAGAGTAGCAGATTTACGTTTTGAAGTATTAATTAAAAGTATCATAAGATCTAATGAACACTTGTTCATTATTTTGATCCAGTTCGCCATAAATTCATCATCGTCTTTAAACATTCCTGGGGCATTTTGCATGCGAAGGCCCCTAGGAATAATCTTCTTCCGACAATACTCAAGAAGTGAAGCAGCATACATGTCCTCACGAATAATTTTCTGGGTGAGCTGGACCGCCTCCCCCCATTCATCCTCAATGTTTGGCGACCCTTCATCCTCTGTGAAAAAAGGGTCTTCTGGCAGCATAGCTTGCAAATCATCTTCTTGGAAGCTAAGTATGTCTTTTCAAGGGGAAAACATGCTTAAGGTAAGACAGAAAACAAAAACTGGAGCACCTACTCGCAGAATACCCTCTGGAAACACAAAAAGCGAGCGGAATTGGAGGTCACAAGTGCTTTATTGATACTGGAACGCCCCAACGCGTTTCGGCAACGCCTTCATCAGGGGGCTGAGGACTGCAAACAAACAATTATGATTATGACAAACTCAATATATGTGACATATAAATGCAAAACATTACAGATACATGAAACATATTACAAATATTAAAACCAAAAACAAACATAAGAATAATAAGCATAATAAGGGTATTCTGTGAATAGGTGCTCCAGCTTTTGTTTTCTGCCTTATACCACTATACAGATAAGCAGTAGTAGAGCATATAATGGAGACATGTATGCAAATCTCTCTCATGCGTATTCATTGTGGTCATCTTGAAAATCTGACTGGCTAGGTGTGTCCCCAGGACTGGGTTGAGAACCCCCCAGCTTAGAGGCTTAAGAAGCAGCTTATAATCAGGGAAGCCAAGGTTCAAATCCCCCTCTACTGACACTATGTGACTGAGCAAGTCACTTCACCCTTCCTTGCCTCAGGTACAACTAGATTGGAAGTCATTTGGGTAGGGAAGTAACTCATCTATCTGGAGTGGAGTAGCCGCCTAATGGTTACAGCAGTGGCTTGGGAGCCACAAGACCAGGGTTTGATTCCCACTAGCACCCCTTGTGGTCTTGGGCAAGTCACTTAACCCTCTAGTGCCTTAGAAAAATCCACATTATCAATGTCCCTGCTTAAAGTATATTATCAAGGTTAAGTTACAATGTAAACCACTTTGACTGAAATGATAAAGCGGTATATAAAAGCTGATAAATAAATATGCATTCGCCTTGAGCTTGAGTTTTGAAAAAGCAAATAATAATTCCAACTGAATTTTTACACAAAATTCTGTTATCACAAAAACGCATGTAACCAGTAATACTGCTGGAGAACAAAACCAAGGATATTATTACTGTAATACCTCTGTATCATTCCATGGTGCAACTGCACCTTGAATATCGTGTGCAATTCTGGTCACCATGTCTTATAAAGGATATAGTAGAATTAGAAAAGGTACAGAGAAGAGTCACCAAAATGATAAAGGGGATGGAAGGATACCCCTATGAAGAAAGTTTTAAAAAGGTTAGGGCTCCTTAAATTTAAATGCAGAAAACTGTGTGCATTACTTCTTGTTAAATGCTAGACATTATAGGCTCTCATATGAAAAGCCAAATTGGTAAAGAGATGGCTGGTAAATTGGTAAAGAATTGGTAAAGAAGCCAAATTGGTAAAGAGACGGCTGAGGCAAGATATGATAGAGGTCTATAAATTAATGAATGGGGTAGAAGGGGTAAACATAGATCAGTTGTTTACGCCATCGGAAAGTAGAAAGACTAGGGGATATGCAATGAAGCTACAATGTAGCTCATAAGACTAGTTGGAGAAAATATTTTTTCACTCAATGCGTAATCAAACTCTGGAATTTGCTGCTAGAGGATATAGCAAAAGTTGTTAGTGTAGCTGGGTTTTAAAAATGTTTTGGACAAGTTCCTGGAGGAAAAGTCCATAAAGCATTATTGAAAAGGACCGGGGAAATCCACAGTTTATTCCAGGATAAGCAACATGGAATCTGTTTGTCTTTTTGGGAACCTGACAGGTACTTCTGAGCTGGATTGGACACTGTTGGAAACAGGATATTGGGCTTGACTGACCCTTGGTCTGACCCAGTATGGCACATCTTATGTTTGGTGCCAACGAGAGTATTTAACATGCATTAACACGGTTTAATCAATGGGGACCTTAATCAAACTAGAAACTAATGATAGAGTTCACCGCACTATGGGGTTATTTTAGAAGCCCCATTCATCCTTCGGACATCTGAAAATGGGCATACAGATGTCCAAAGCATGGCGACGTCTCTGGAGCCATTTTAGAAAGTGGTTCTAAGGATGTCCGCAGCACAAGGGCATCCCAGGTTGATTTCAGCTGCAGTGTAGGTGTGTCTGGGGCGTTCCCAAGTACTTTGACATCTTTAGCCGATTTAAGCAATGCCCTGCACACCCCACGCCACATCCAAGTGTATACCTACTCCAGGGTTTGAATAGGGATCAGCAAAGCTCTCGCTCTGACATACAGACATCTGGAGGGCATGGAGAAGAGTGTACTCTGATACCCCCTATATTGCTGCTGCTAATAACAAAAACAGCAGGGAAACTAGGACACTTGATGTCAGTTCAGCATACAGATGCAGATCCCCGTGTTCAGCATACAATAGATGTGCCTGACCTCGAGTTTTCTAGTAGGGACATCTATGTGGCTGCCAGTGCGGCCATTCATTTTGGAGACGTCCATGTTTCCAAAACTGGGCCAACACATAAACGTCCCTGATAGTTTCTTGGACATTTGGATGTTTTGAACATTAATTTTCCACTAGAAATATTTCCAGTACAGCATAGCGTTACGAACGTTCCATCAATTCAACAGTTATGCATTACGGAAAATCCATTTATACTTAGTTGAAATTGCAGAACTTTCTTCCTTAAATGCAGAAAATTGTGTGCATTACTTCTTGTTAAATTCTAGACATTATAGGCTCTCATATGAAAAGCCACAGCATTCTTCCACTTATACTGATTTCCACAACAAAATTTAAAGGGGCCAATTCCTATATCTAGGAGTGCCACTCAAAACTGTGCATTCCAGCCCTGTGGTGCCACCGTATTCAACATGGATATCCAAAATTATTCCTGATGATTAAGTCTGCAGTCCTGATTAATTCCCCGCCAGTTTTGAGAAATGTATTTAATGATCCTCCATTTAAATTAATTAAAAGTGTGTTGTTGTGCCAAACAATGAATAACCAAAGGGGCATTTTGATTCTGAATATTCACTCAACTCATAAGGTCCCTCTTCTAGTTCATCGTACATGGATCTTGGAACATGGGCATACTGTAATGTACACAACCCATGATGATAAACAAGTTTTTCTGTGCTTAGCTGTAATCCGCCGTCTTGCAGATATATTTATTCAATCTATACCCTCAATGCTTTGATTACAAAACTCACATGTACTGCAACAAAAATGCCCCACTGGAGCTTCTTCCAATTGGTCACGATCTTCCTACGCTACCGATCTCACAATTTTATGTGATTTCAAACTTTCCCAGTGTTTATGTATAATTATTGCTACACTAGTGGATTTCTCTGAAAATGGTAATACACAAACCAAAGAATTATAATCTTTAGAAGCTCTGAATAACAATATTTCTTGTTGTGCAAATAACCCTTTGATATAAGTCTTCTTAATTATGGCTTTTGGATAACCTCTTTGCAAGAATCTCATTGCAAGTTCCACAACCTCTTCCTTATATAGAGCAAAAGTGCCACATTTTCTTCTTTATTGCAAAAACCAATTAATCAGAATTCCAGCTTTCAAACAATAGAGACAATGACTTTGGAACTGTAGAAAATTATTACAACCTACTTTCTTTTGATATAATGAAGTAACCAACATCTGATTCACTTTTGTCAATTTGTACATCCAGAAAAGAAATGGACTTAAAATCAATACAGCTCTGGAATTACAAATTCCATTTACACATATTTAACCATTGCAAAAATTGCTGTAAAGAATTTTCACTAGTTTATAGTTTATTTAAAAGTTGATGTACTGCTCTATCATATTGTATCAGAGCAGTTCACAAATAAATGAAAGGGGATTCTTGATATAGTGGCTTTCCTTGTGGCTTTGGGCAATTCATTTTACCCTCCACTGCCTCAGGTGCAAACTTAGATTGTAAGCCCTCCAGGGACAGGGAAATAGCTATTCTACATGAACGTAACCTGCCTTGAACTGCTACTGGAAAGGTATGAGCTAGACACTAATAAATATATACATGTTGTTGTTAAGTGCCATCGAGTTGGTGCCATCAAGTTGGTATAGACTCATGGCAACCCTCTGGATAGTTGTCCTAAACTGTAAAAAAGCAATAATGGCCAAAAAGGATGACTGAAGAAACTCTGAAAATTGCCTAGAAATGCAGAGAAGCTAAATGTATAATTGAATAGTGCTAAAGAACCTGGATAAAAGGATCAGACGGGGGAAAAAGGTGAAGGGAGAAAGAGAAACGGCTTCATCCTTCAGCTATGCCAGAAAATTAGGAGTCAGGCGACTGGTTGTCAGTCAGTTCGTAAAAGTAGGCTTTTAGCCCCTTCTTGATCTTCTTAAGGGAGGATTCTTCTTGGAGGTATAGTGAGAGGGAATTCCTTAGTTTTGGAGCCAGGACACAATAAGCAGAGGAACGAGTGGATTCTAATTTGTCTGCGCATGTGGTTGGTACTACCAATAGGTGGGCATTTAATGTTCGTAGGGTACTGCGTAAGGAGTTAAGGAATTAGATAACTAGCCAAGTATAGATGTGTGCCAGAGTACAGTGCTTTGTGGGCTATGATCAGTATCTTGACAGGAAGCCAAGGATCACATTTTGAGGCTTTGTGGAGGACTTTCACTGCCGTGTTTTGCATGGATTGAAGTTTAGACATATTTGTGGCAGTAAAGTCATGTCAAATGCTATTGCAGTAGTCTATGTGGGATATGATCAGGGTTATTAAGAATGTATGAGGAGAGAATTTTTTTTATAGAATGAAGTTTGTGAAAAGTGAAAAAAGTGTTTTTTATAGGGGAATTGAAAGTTAGTTCAGAGTCAAACCAACAGCCCAGGATTTTTAAAGAATTAACTATGTTAAGTGAGTGGCTTTCCAAATGCAAAATATGGGACATTCATACCCATGAATATATGTACTCTTCTTCAAAAAGAGACACATATAAAGTGGCCACCGTCGCTTCCATGGCCACTCCAAAACAATGTTTATTAGAATCATTATTATAATAAAAATAAATGTTGGTCTATACCAATCTCAAAATCATCATATATGATTTTGGTATATGATCTTACTTACAATGTTGCCAATCACTGGCCTCTATATTCTGTAAAGATTCCTCTTGATCGATATTAGTAAATTAAGAATTTATGTCCATTGTTACCAACCATGCATCTTGTGCAACACATTCAGTAAGGTCGTCATTTGAGAATCCAAATAAAGGTTTGTACATGCACTGGGAATGTTTATATGCTGAAAACGTCTACAGACGTATTCTGGTATATGGCACCTGCTGTTTCCAGATCAGTGTGAGAACATACCGCGATGGTGGAGGAGTTTGCTTTTAAATGTGGAAGTCTGATACTCCTTATATCTTCTATAATATGAAACGATATGTGAGTAAGGAATATTAATAATAAACACATTTTGAAATAAGAAAACATTATCTTGGCAGTATTTACAATGAAACATTGTCATACACTATAAGACAAAAATAGACTTATAGAGTGAATTGCACACAGACTATTTTTTGGCCAAAAATCTCCCTTTCAGAGGCTAAATAATGGACCCATATTTTGTGTTTTCTCTTCAGTGGAATTCTGAGACTCCTTATTGGTGTAGTAGTGTATTTTGTTTTCTCAGCAATACAATGCATCCTTTGGGGAATTGCAAAGTTAGTTTAAGTTTTTGTGAAGTTGGTAAAGGTCTATACTTAGCTTCTAAAAGAGTGTTTTTAGAGATGACCAATGCAAGAATAACAGGAGTTGTTATACTGCCATGTATGTTTTGATGCAAGGTATGTTTTAACAAACATGTTAATATCTACATGATCTTATATCTTAGAGTGCACTGAGATTACTTTATAGTGTTCTGGGCATGAAACAGACTAGTATATAAAGTCTAGTTTGCATGAGCATTTGTGTATCATTATTATTTATATTTAGTTTGCATCAGCACAACCCTGTCAGTGAGAAGAGCAGCTTAGGAGATACACATTTTAACTGTCTCCACAGGTATATCGTGGAGACAGGCAGGATCAGAAATATGCAACTTCCCATAATACGGTGAGCAAAGGGACATCCAAATAGATTGCCACGTTTACCTGTGCCATAAAGTTAGAAGAGAAAGATTTGTACATTTCACTCTTTGGCCCATGCGCATGCCTCACACTGGATACATGCATGGGCCGACTTAACAGCATGTTGGACATGTCTATGTGCTGATTCCATAAATGCGGCTGTGTCCATATCCATGAATGCAGAATTGGCATGGAATAGTTCCCATTTCTGATTTAAATGCGTCTGTGGGCCGGATGTTGATTTTTGTGGAATCTGCCTCCAAGTGAATATGAAATTGATGCAACATATTCAGTAAGTGATATCTGTAAAACAAGATTTAGCTGCTATGAGGGCATGGGTGAAGAAATTTGCTGGCAAAAATAAATGAAGGTTCCAAAATTGAAACACTGGCCTGATACAATAGCTCTCCTGGCAGATTTTCAATAAATTTGCATTATGGACTTTTGGTATGGGGTATAAAAGAGGAACCCTTGGATGTAACTGTATCAAATACTGCTGCTTTAAGTTAAACAAAAACAGCGGCAGGGAGCAGCCTCGGGGTGGTGGTTTGAACTAAACTGTTGGTCTAGAGCCCTGTGAGACTGTTTGCTGGAGCCATGGGGCATCGTAAGCGGAAACAAATCAGGCTATCCTCGGGCTTGGCTGGGGACACTGCTCCTGGGCAAAAGATTCTGATGGAGTGTGGTTTCATCATCCCTGAGGTGGGAGTAGCATCTTTGGTGGGACCGTTGAATGTTTCTTCGGTAGTCCTGGGCACGTCCGGAGTATGTTTTCTCCAGAACAGGGAACTCCCCCTGCTGAGACCTGGAAGTATTACCGCAGCTGATGGAGTGCTCCCCCCTAGACTGCCGATGAGCACACCAGAGAGGGGGAGTAAAGAGGGATCGCGAATGGGTTGTCTATTGGTTCCTTCTCTCCAAAATCTCTGAGGAGTGCTGGAGGATCAGTCAGACCATCTAACTCTGGATATGGGGACTCCTCAAGAGCAAGTGGTGGGGGAGTATAGATTCAGGTGTCCGGCACTTTGGTTAAACCTGGAAGAATCACTTTAGAAGTGCTATGGGATATCCTGGCCACAATGAACTCCTCTCTTCAAAGCATGATTGCAACTGTGAGTACAAAACTTTCTTCTGTGAAATATAGTGTGCTAGAGGTCTCTCGGCTACAAGAGGAACAAGCGGGGAAGATGATCTGCTGCAACTTTGGGGTCTGTGTGCAGCCTAAGTAAAAGACAGAATATTTGGATAACCAAGTCCGCAGAAATAATTTAAGTTTGCTTAATTTTCCCAAATCCACTGTTCTGTCTGCCTTGGAGATGGTGCACAAGTATTTCCAGGAGGTACTTAAGTTGCCTCCAGAAAAAACTTGCCCCCTCTTGTGCGAGCCCAGTATCTGTCCAGGGACTCTGGTCCACAGGGTAAAAGCTCTAGCGATGCCTCCCGGCCTCTCAGAGACCTAACTGGGTTTCTGAAGAGATCTTTGGAGGTAATCGCTGAGCTAACTACCCTGCTTGTAACTCTAGCTCTGGAACCCCATATTTCTTCGGTCTTACTTTAGGAATTTTAATGAGCAGTTTTTTGGATCTTTTTATTTATTTATTTATTTATTTATTTATTTACATTTTCTTATATACCGCACTATTCGGCAACAGCGCAGTTTACATGGAACAAAATGCTCAGTACAATAAACATGTATGAGTTTACAGGTAACAGGGAACAAAAACTTGGATAACAGGGGTAACTATATACAACACTTATTACATGGAATCAAAGAGGATGCATAGAAAACACAATCAACGTCGTAGGTTTGAGTATCAACTTGGTGTATTGTTGGTATGCTATAAGTTTGTCTGGGAATGTGGATGGTATGGGGGTGTCTTGGAGCTCTAGGGGATGCCGTTGGTCTCAGTAAGGTACTTGTTGAAGAGGTGGCCTTTAAGGGCTTTCCTAAACTGTGGTAGATTCTTGATAGCCCGGATATCATGGGGTAATGCGTTCCAGTATCTTGGGGCACTGAGACTGAAAGCCCTATTGGCTGTTGATTTAGTGCAAACAGTAAGTGCCTTCAGTACGGTTGAGTTTATAGCCGTGGACTGACTTATCATGAGATACTCAACAGAGAAGGAAGGAGTTCCTAGGTCTTTGGCTTATGGCCCTCTCCCTGGGTGGGGGGGGGGGGGGTGTTTATTTTGAGATTTCCATCTCATTGTATAATTTCCTATCAGGATAAACCTTTTCTGTTGTTTGAACCAGGGCAGCTCTTGGAATTCCTAGTAGCGAGAGAGGGGCTTCCAGTTAATGTGGTATCAAATATGGCGGACACGTAAATCTTTGCCCCGTTTTGACTTGTATGTTTCTGGGATTTTTCTTCTTATTTCCTGATGCCTCTTCTTTTTTGTGGACTAACTGATGAGATATGTTTGTTTCATAAGAACTTAAGAACAGAACAACATAAGATATGCCATACTGGGTCAGACCAAGGTCCATCAAGTCTAGTATCCTGTTTCCAACAGTGGCCAATCTAGGTCATACATACCTAGCAGTTTCCCCAAAAGACACAGGTTCCACAATGCTTGTACTGGGTCTGCAAAAAAATTTTTTTGAGAGCTTTTTTGGTTATTCCACGTAATCTTTATGTTTTTGGTGCGCTGAATCCGAAAATGACCTCCATTTTATCATAGGACATCACGTTTCCTGACAATTTAGGTAACTATGTTAAATAAGGCAATACCTCAAAATAAATGGAAATAGACTTATAAAATTAAAGTTTTATTAAAATATTTTCATGAAAATCCTTTTTTGAACTGAAATGAGCTCACCTACACACACTAAACTCAATTCTTCTTCCTTGTGAGGCTCCTCTTGGTGCATTTACGCTTGTGAGTAGCATCTGGAATGTCTCTCTGAAGCATCCAACAGTAGTCTGCCATCATTGTAATGCTCCATTTTCCCTGGTATCTCCTTTCCATCTCTTTAATGTCTTGGTGGAATCGTTCACCTTGTTCCTCACTCACAGTTCCCAAATTTTCAGGAAAGTCGTCAAGGTGGGACTGGAGGAAATGCACTTTCAAACTCATCAGGCAACCTAAAGCTTGAAATGCTTTCAGCAGTCGTCCGACGATCTTTTTGTAGTGAGGATCTTTGTTATTGCCTAAAAATTTCTGTATGACTTCTTTAAATGCAATCCACCCTTCTTTTTGAGGATCCGTCATGGTATTGACAAACTCTTGATCAACTATAAGCCTTCTAATGTCTGGTCCGACGAACACACCTTCCTTCAATTTTGCCTCCGACAGGCCTGGAAACTTGGTGACCAAGTATTTGAAGCATTCTCCATCTCTTGGATGCGATTTTACGAATTGCTTCATCAACCCCAATTTTACAAATTGCTTCATCAACCCCAACTTTATGTGGAGAGGTTGTAGAAGAACTTTATGGGAAGGTACCAAAGTTTCTCGGAGGACATTTTTTTCACTGACTGTTAGCACCCTCGGCTGCCAACTCTTCTTGGTCCAGTGATTTTGTCGGTCTCGACTGTCCCATAGACACAGAAAACAAGGACATTTGGTATACCCAGCTTGTTGCCCGAGCAGCATGCACAAGACCTTCAAGTCCCCACACACTTGCCAACCATGGTCTTCATATTTAAGTTTACGAAGAACCAATTCCAAGTTCTCGTAGGTTTCCTTCAAGTGTACGGAATGACCTACAGGTATCGAAGCATAAAAACCGTTGTGGAGTAAAACTGTTTTGAGACTTCTTTTTGAAGAATCTATAAAAAGACGCCATTGCTCTGAATCATATTGGATTTTAAATTGACCCATCAGACCTTCGACATCGATGCAATAAACCAACTTGTCTTCCTGGGCGAAGTAAGGAACAAACTCCTTTTCACGACGTCTGAACCATGAAGAAGACACTCCTGGCAACAATAAATTCCTGCTTTTCAGCCTTGATCCGAGTAACTCAGCGGCATCTTTGGGAAGATTCAAGTCTCTTACCAAATCATTCATCTCCTCCTGAGAAAACAATTTTGGTCTTGTATCATCTTCAAAGTCAGAACTTGATTCGTCATCTGGTTCAGGTATGACTTCACCTTCATCGGAGCTAGGTATCTCTTCCAAGGTAGCAGGGGGCTTGGGTACTGGTATATCTGTGCCATGGGGGATGGGACGAATTGCTGAGTGAAGACTGGGGTATGACATGGAATGCTTCCATTTGGAATTAAGCCCTTTCACATCGCATGAACAAAAGTAACAGTCGTCACTATGGTTCTTTTGCTCTCGCCATACCATAGGAATCCCATAACGGAAAGATTTTTCTTACCCTTGAACCAGTTTTGGAGGTCCTCAACACACCGTTTGCACACTTTATGAGGCGCCCAGACTTTATCTTGATCTCCAATTTTTAGTCCAAAGTATGCAAAGTATACTTTTTTCACAAAGTCTGTAATATTCTGCTGTTGCTTCAACACTGTATATTCACCAAAGATGAAACAGAAACTGTCTGGCAAATTAATACACTTTTGCGGAGCCATAACATAACGGTTGAAGAATGACAAGTTAACACGAATTGCGATGAAAAAGTGTGAACAGCCTAGAACCAAGAACCTGATGATGATTCGTGCACAAGTGTGGCATGGAGGAGAGAGCAGCTCTGTGTCTGTACACGAGACGTCACAGTGCTGGCCACGCCCCCCCTGCACTGACCGGAGCTGCTGCTATCTGCCCTGTGTCTCCCTCCCACTGGATTCTTCAAGAAAGATTAACCCCTTCCTCCACTAAAAGCATGGACTTAAAACTTGCTTAGCTTATGTATATATTGCTGACCATCAGATTTACAGTGCTATATTTTTTTTTACATAACTCTGACTACCCCTTTAAGGTTTTTTTGGCATTTTATATCTTAAATGCACTTATGTGAATTAATTAATAGTAATTTGAATTAATTAATAGTAATTTGAAAAATGTTTATACATTTGAAGACAATTTTGCATGTTGTGGCAAATCATGATGTCTAGGAGTTTTTTCAATATTTTATTTGTTTTCAGCACACCAAAATACATGGAAAGTAGATGAAAATAATCAAACAGCTTTTCATTTATTTATTTATTTAGCGTACATTTGTATCCCGCTGTTTCCAGTGATCAGCAGCGGTTGCTATACATGGTAAGGTTGGCTGTACGGGCCAGTAATTATGGATATATATATTGCGACCTGTGTAATGGTTTATGGACCTTTCCTCCAGGAGCTTGTCCAAACCTTTTTTAAATCCAGCTACACTAACAGCCTTTATTACATCCTCCGGTAACAAATTCCAGAGTTTGATTACACGTTGAGTGAAAAAATAGTTTCTTTTATTAGTCTTAAATAGTTTACCCTGCAGCTTCATTGCATGTCCCATAGTCTTTCTATATTCTGATAATGTAAACAATTGATCTACTTTACCCATTCCACTCCGTTCATTAATTTATAGACTTCTATCATATCTCCCCTCAGCCATCTCTTTTCCAGGTTAAAGAGCCCTAACCTTTTTAGCCTTGCTTCATAGGAGGATCCTTCCATCCCCTTTACCATTTTGGTGGCTCTTCTCTGAACCTTTTCTAATATCGCTATATCCTTTTTAAGATACGGCAACCAGAATTGCACACTATATTCAAGGTGCTGTCTCACCATGGAACGATATAGAGGCATTATAATATCTTTTGTTTTATTTTCCATTCCTTTCCTTATGATACGTAGCATTCTATTTGCTGTCTTGGCCGCCGCTGGACACTGGGCCGAGGGCTTTAACATGGTATCCACAATGAGGCCTACATCTTTTTCCTGGGTGGTGGTTCCTAATGTGGAACCTTGCATCGTGTAATCATAGTTTGGATTGTTCTTCCCTAGGTGCATAAATTTGCACTTGTCCACATTAAATTTCATCTGCCATTTTGATGCCCAGTCTTACAATTTATCAAGATCCACTTGCAATTTTCCACAATCCTCATGGGTTTTAACAACTTTAAATAGTTTTGTGTCATCTGCAAATTTTATAACCTCACTCGTTATTCCACTTTCCAGGTCGTTTATGAATATGTCAAAAAGCAGCGGACCAGCACAGATCCCTGGGGTACACCACTATTCACCTTTCTCCATTGAAAAAATTGGCCATTTAGCCCTACCCTCTGCTTTCTATCTTTTAACCAGTTCCTGATCCACAGTAGTACACTGCCTCCTATCCCATGACTCTTTAGTTTTGCCAAAAGTCTCTGATGAGGAACCTTGTGAAAGACTTTCTGAAAGTCCAGATACACTACATCAACCAACTCACCTTTGTCCACCTGTTTATTCACACCTTCAAAAAAACATAACAGATTAGTAAAACAAGATCTTCCTTGTCTAAAGCCATGTTGGCTGTCTCCCATTAGGCCATGACTATCTACATGCTGAGTAATTGTATTCTTTATGATGGTTTCCACCATTTTTCCCGGTAATAACGTCAGGCTCACCGGTCTGTAGTTTCCTGGATCACCCCTGGAACCCTTTTTAAAAATTGGTGTTACGTTGGCGATCCTCCAATCTTCAGGTATTAGAGATTATTTTAATGATAGTTCACAGATTACTAATAGCAGGTCTGGAATCTCATATTTCTGTTCCTTCAACACCCTTGGATGTATACAATCCGGCCCAGGAGATTTGCTACTCTTCAGTTTATCTAATAGTTGTAATACATCTTCCCGATGTATCGATATTTCCTTCAATTCTTCTGCACCTTTAAATACCACTTCGGTCATGGGTAACACCCCTACATCTTCCTCAGTAAACACTGAAGCAAATAATTCATTCAGTCTCTCCGCTATCACCTTCTCGCCTCTTAGTGCCCCTTTAACCCCTCTATCATCTAATGGACCAACTGACTCTCTCACAGGTTTTTTGCTACGAAAGTACTTGAAAAAGTCTTTATTTCGTGTTTTTGCTTCCGCAGCAAGCTTCTTCTCAAAGTCTCCCTTTGCCTGCCTTATCAATGCCTTGCATTTGACTTACCAGTGCTTGTGCTGTTCCCAGGTTTCGTCATTTGGCTCTTTTTTCCATTTCCTGAAAGATGCTTTTTTGGCAACAACATCCACTCTGACCTCACCTTTAAACCATGCTGGTAGTTTTTTGGACTTCCTTCCACTTTTCTTAAAGTGTGGAATACAGATGGCATGGGCTTCCAAGATAGTATTTTTCAACAACACCCAAGCTTGATGTAAGTCTTTAACCTTTGCAACTGCTCCTTTTAGCTTTTTCTTAACTATTTTCCTCATTTTATCATAGTCTCCTTTTCGAAAGTTAAAAGGTAGTTGTGTGGATTTCCTTACTATCCCTCCTCCACTAATTAAATCAAAGGCGATCATGCTATGTTCACTATTGCCAAGTGGCCCCAACACCCTTATCTCTTGCACTAAATCTGGTGTTCCACTAAGGACTAGGTCTAATATGGCTTCCCCTCTGGTCGGTTCATGAACAAGATGCTCCAAGAAGCAGTCATTTATTTCATCTAAGAACTTTATTTCCCTAGCATGTCCTGACGTGACACTGACCCAGTCGATACCGGGGTAATTGAAATCACCCATTATTATTACTGCGCTGTAACTTTTGTTAGCTTCCTTGATTTCTTTGAGCATTTCATCATCCATTTGTTCATTCTGGCCATGCGGTCGATAGTACACCCCCACTGCCATCGCCTTCCCCTTTTTACATAGAATTTCAATCCATGTATAGATTCCATGTGAGATTCTATGGCAAATTTTGTTTCCTGCAAAACTTTAATCCTTTCTGACTCAATGCCCTCTCTAACATAGAGCGCAACCCCTCCACCAATTTGATCAGCTCTATCATTACGATATAGTTTGTACCCAGGTATCACAGTGTCCCACTGATTGTCCTTCTTCCACCATGGCTCTGATATTCCAATCATATCTAACCTCTCATTTAGTGCTATATGTTCTAACTCTCCCATCTTATTTTTTAGACTTCTAGCATTTGCATACAAGCATTTTAGAGACTGCATTTTATTCATATTAATTTGGCTATTGGTAGACATGGGTAATTTGGGATCTTTAAGCTCTATCTCCTACATACTCAAGGGCATTTGGGCTACTTTACTCTTTTTTGGAACCTCTCTGCTTTTGGTAGTATCCTTCAAGGATACATTCTTCCGAACCATCCGCTCTTGGGCGACTGTCGGCTTTCCTCTATTATCTAGTTTAAAAGCTGCTCTATCTCCTTTTTAAAGGTTAATGCCAGCAGCCTGGTTCCATCCCGGTTAAGGTGAAGCCCATCCCTTCGGAAGAGCCCCTCCTTTCCCCAGAATGTTCCCCAGTTCCTAACAAATCCCAAACCCTCATCTCTGCACCATTGTCTCATCCACGCATTGAGACTCCGGAGATCTGCCTGCCTTTTGGGACCTGCGCGTGGAACAGGAAACATTTCGGAGAATGCTACCCTGGAAGTTCTGGATTTCAGCTTCCTACCTAAAAGCCTAAATTTAGCCTCCAGAACCTCCCTTCCGACATGTACCAAGACAGCAGACTCCTCCCCAGCACTGTCTAAGACCTTATCTAGGTGGCGTGTGAGGTCTGCTACCTTCGCACCAGGCTGGTATGTTACCAGGCGATCCTCACGTCCACCAGCCACCCAGCTATCTACATGCCTAATGATCAAATTGCCAACTATAACGGCTGTTCTAACCCTTCCCTCATGGGCACATGGCCCTGGAGAAACTTCCTCAGTGCGAGAGGGTTTTACATCACCTGGAGGACAGGGCCTAGCTACAGGATCACTTCCTGCCACACCAGGGTGATGCTCTCCTGTCACGTGACCTCTCTCCTCCATGGCAACAGGGATGCTGCCAGACTGGAGGTGGGACTTCAGGACTATATCCTGTAGGTCTCGTCTATGTACCTCTCTGTCTTTCTTATGTTTTCCATGTCTGCTACTCTAGCCTCTAGAGAATGGACTCGTTTCCTGAGAACAAAGAGCTCCTTACACCTAGTGCACACGTAAGACCTCTCACCAACTGGGAGAAAATCATACATGTGACACGTAATGCAAAAGACTGGAAAGCCCCCATCTCACTGCTGAACTGCTGTCTGCATCTTAGTTTTAAGTTTGTGTTTAGATCTTTAAGTTCTTTACTTACTAAGGGTTGCTATGGATATTTATACTAATAAAAGTGTATCTAATACGTTTAATATACCTCATTCACCTGAAGCTTGATCTCAGGTCCTTAATGTATGACTGATTTGGGTAACGAGCTTCACTTATTAAAAGAGGGCTGCTACACAGTATTTATTTATTTATTTTATTTATTTATATTCTCTTATATACCGCGCTATTCTGCATCAGTGTGGTTTACATTAAACAAACAAATTAAATTGAACAGGGCATTATAACTTGGAGATAACTATTTTACAGGGAACATGGGCTATGGAGGGTTAAGTGGCTTGCCGAAGACCACAAGGAGCACCTGTGGGACTAGAAACCCCAGTCCTTCCGGCCCAAGTTTGCTGTCCTCTAGTGGGATTTGAACCCCTGACCTTCCGGCCTGAAGTACCTTGCCCCAACCACTAGGCCACTCCTCCACTGTCCTCCACTTGTGCTGCTGAGGTAAGCTATATTCTGATTTGATTTAAGTTATAGCTCTTTTCTGCTGCTAGGCTCTAACTTATTATGAAATTTAAACTACAAGCTCTCTGCTGGGTTCTAAATTTAACCAGAAAGCTCTCTTCTGTGTTTTAAATTTAAACTAAAAGTACTTTGCTGATGCTAGGCCCTGAGTGACTATTAAATTTAAACTACAAGCTCTCTGCTGGGTTCCAAATTTAACCAGAAAGCTCTCTTCTGTGTTTTAAATTTAAACTAAAAGTACTTTGCTGATACTAGGCCCTGAGTGACTATTAAATTTAAACTACAAGCTCTCTGCTGGGCATGAAATGTAACCAGAAAGCTCTCTTTTGTGTTTTAAATTTAAACTTAAACTGCTGCTACTAGGCCCTGACTGATTTAACAAAAAATAGTGGGTTCACAGATTAATTAGCTTTAATACAAAGAATTCCTTTCAGAAAATTCCCAGAAGTATATACTCACAATTGCAGATCTCTCTCCAGAAGTAACAGTCCCCCCTTTCTTGTCAAGACTCAAATGTTGTAAATGCTCCTTTTACACCTTGTTGGGTAATAATGTCTTCTCAATATTTCAACTGTTTATATTTTTGATGGATGTATATTAAAAATGTAATAAATATTGAATTTAAAAAATAAAATAAAATTTAAAAAACACACTCTCGAACCCATATTTACCCACTGTCTGCACTAGCTTCTAAATATCCATAGTTAGATCAGCCACTAACCACTGATAATACTGCTGATTCTGTAATTGCCTGGATAGCAATAATGGCTCCCTTCACTACTGTTGGGTTGCAGAACCCTTGGCAGTGATGATAACCTCCAAATGTTTCTTGTAACCATCTATACGTTTCGTACATCTGTCTGCTGGTAGTTTCTCCCGCCCTTCAACTGTGATTTGTTCCAGCTTATGAATGTTTATAGGATTCCTTTAGCAATAGCTGAGTTCAGCTCTTTCCAAAAGTTCTTGATTGGATTGAGATCAGGACTCATTGCTGGCCAGTTTAAAACAGTCCATTTGTTCCTTTTTAACCATTCTTTTGTACAGTATGTTTGGATGGATGGATGTTTTGGGTCATTTTCCTGATGGAGGACCCATTACCTTCATCCCAGACCTAGCTTTTTGACACTAGGTAGCACATTTCATTCCAAAATACCTTGGTAGTCCTCTCACTTGATGATTCCTTTAATACATTACAGGCCTCCATTTCCTGAGGCAGCAAAACAGCCCCACAATATTATAGAACCTCTACCATTTAACTGTAGGAAGAGTGTTTTTTGTTTCCTTATAAGCTTCAGTTCTTTGCCTGTAAATGTACTGCTGACCTGCATTACCAGAGAGCTCAAGTTTGGTTTCATCTGTCCACAGAACATTTTCCTTTTGTGGTTCCTAAAGGTGGATTTCGGCAAACATCAAGTGTGCCTTTTTATGTCTGTCTTTGAGCAGTGGAGTCCTCCTTGGCCTTCACCCATAAAGTCCTTCTTTGTTTAGTGTACGGCATATGGTACGGGTTAAACCACCACTCCAGATTGCTCCAGATCAGTCTTAAGCTCTTTGGATGTTGTATGTGACGTTTTTCCAACAGTTTGCTCTAACCTCCAAAAACTTCTTGGATTAATTTCTCTCTTTCCACCAGGGTCGGATTTACCTTGAGTGAGGCCCTACGCCAAAAAAAATTGTGGGCCCCCAGAAAAGATAAAAACGAGCACGCCGGATCAGCTGCGCGCTGTTGGCCCTGATGTCATAATTAAACTGGGAATCCCAAAAGCCAAACTTGGAATGTACAACACTGTAGAAATAAAACTATACATTAATTTGCTCTTATACTAAACAAAGTGCAGACGTTAATGATGCACATTTACCAGAGCTGACATATTCCAATTAATAAATTCAAAATAAAGAGATATATTTCTACCTTTTGTGCATTTGTTTTCAGCTGCAATTGCTCCAGCCACTTTCTTCTGGTTTCTTCGTGTCAGCCCAACTCCAGGGCCCTACGCCACGGCGTAGTTGGCGTATAGGTAAATCCGGCCCTGCTTTCCACCATGTCATGGGAGGTTCCTGACAGTTCCATGAGCAAAAACTTCTTAACATTGCAAAATGTAGACACAGGAATTCCAAGGTCTTTTGAGATGGCCTTCTACCCCTTTTAAGTTTGATGTTTGGTGATAATGGCGTTTCTGATGGTCTCAGGCAGCTCTCTTGTCTTTACCATTGTGAAAATGGAACATGGAGAGAATGTGACATTTTAAACATTAGAACCATAGGTTGATTTAAGTCATGCGAGTACTGATAAATTGAATGTGGTTCTTCTGTTCAAACTGATTTGAATTGTTTATAAGGGTGCTAATAATCATGTCCTGGCAATGCCCCAGTTTTTATACTATTTCCTTTTACAATTGATCGTGTTTTATTTGATTCTTTTTTGTGTCATATATAGTCCAAAGTCTTTTCACTGGCCACTTTTCTTTAAGAGATATTAAACATTAAGGGGTTGAACTACAAAGGTGCCAGTAATGTTGACCACAACTGTAAAAGTGAGCCAGTTGATAAAGTGTATCTGGTTTTTCAGAAAGTCTTTGACAAAGTCCCTCATGAGAGACTCTTGGTGAAATTAAAACATCATGGGATAAGAGGCAGTATATAATTGTGGATTAGGGACTGCTTAAAAGAAAACAGAGTAGTGCTAAATGGATGATTTTTTCAATGGAGAAAGATGAATAGTGGGGTACCTCAGGGATCTGTGCCAGGCACGCTGCTTTTTAACATTCATAAAGCACTTGGAAATGGGAATAATGAGTGAGGTGGTCAAATCTGCAGATGACACAAAATTATTATAAAAACACAAGAGAATTGTGAAAAATTGCAAGAAGGCCGTGTCAAATTGGGAGACTGGGCATCCAAATGACAGATGAAATATAATGTGGATAAGTGCAAAGTTATGCACATGGAGCGTGATTCTATAATAGCCATGTCCGGCCAGCAGCAACTTCTAACCTGAAAATGGACACATAATAAACCCGATTCTGAAACCACAGTATAGATGCACCTGTAGTTCCAGAACGAGGGAGATATATGTCCCCAGCGTGGCCTACGTGACCCTTGTCCACTGTATTCTGACAAGATGCTTCCTGTCTCTATGGGGCTACGCCCCTGCTAGCAAAATGTACATCTCCTAAGCCGATGCTCACATTGACAGTGTCGTGCTCATGCAAACAACACATAATACGGATGAAACAGATATGGTCATAAAACCCAGGCTATATGTACTAGTCTGTTGCATGCCCATGACACTACAAGGATATGGATGTGCACCAAAGCTATTGTATAAGCAAATGGACAGTGAGATGTTTGTCCAGACAGATCCTGCAGCAAAACAAACACGGCATGTGAAGAACACCTTAGTAATCACAGTCACAAATAACCCGGTGCAGTCGGATATGTTTCAGCGCTGTTTGCACTGCAGCATGCCCCCACTCCGAGGGTCCCCCACCATTGACAGGGACATGCCCTGCTATGTGGCTGCAGAGCAGCTTTTCAGAATATACTGCCCATTCACACTGGCTCCTGGTGATGCTGCAGTCAGCCCCACGGTCCAGGTACTGGCCAGGTATACATGTCCTTCCAGGGTTGCGGATTAGCACACCAGGGCCTCCTCTGAACCCCCCTTACACACACACAAACTGTTGCTTGCAGTCACAAATAACATACCTCTGCAAAAACAGGCCCTGCACCTATAAACTGCTGGTAAGACATAATGGCAGGTACAAAAAAACAGATTGTGAGCCCTTCGGGAACAAGGGAAAAATATATATACAGTATCTCAATGTACACTGCTTTGACTGGTAGAAAAACGGTATATAAGCCTAGTTAAATAAATAATTAATAAATAAATAGTGTCTCAGGACAAGATATCTGCTCTGCGTTTCTCAGGCAAACACGATTCTGCTCCATACTACCTCACATACCATCCCTACATCTACATTCCCATCTTTCCGAACACAGGACTTGCTAGGGAAGCTGAGAATAGCCCCTTTAGCACCAACAGCAAATGCCGGCATAGCCAGAATAACGACTATTGCAGTGCTTTATATTGTTCCTTCACCTTAAAAACGTCCCTCACCTGTGCATTCTATTCTTTACAACTGCATCTTGTGCCCTCCCAGACAGCAGACGCACCAGTTCAATAAAGACGTGTCACAGCCATTCATTTCTATGGGATGTATTGAAGTTCAGAGCAGATATTTTTCTAAGCGCTGGCCTTATTCCACGTTGCCACTGGTATAATATAGGCGTCCATGGGAAACACGCAGGTTGTATACAGGCCTTTCCTGAATACTCTTTCCATGTCTCCGAGATTTGCCATGCCCCCATTCTGCCCCCCTCCCATCCACATTCTAAGATTCTCATTTACACATGATGTGCATGCAGGGCCATATGGTTTAGGAATACGGGTTTAGATGTTTTCGAGAGGAAAACATCTATCCCGAATGTCCAGGCAGCCTATTTGAGTTTCAGAATGACCCCCTTAGTGAAGAAAAACCCAAACTATAGTTAGACGATAAATCGTCGACAGTACAATGAAATTCTCTGCCCAGTGTACAGCAGCAGCAAGGCAAGCAAATAGAATGCTAGGAATCAAAAGTAAAAAGAATGAAGAATAAAATAAAGGATATTATAATGCCTCAGTATCGCTCCATGGCACCTTGAATATTGTGTGCAATTCTGGTTGCCATATCTTAAAAAGGATAAAGCAGAATTAGAAGTAGTACAGAGAAAAGTGACCAAAATGATGAAGGGGCTGGAAGGATACCCTATGAGGAAAGGCTTAAAAGGTTAGGGCTCTTCAACTAAGAAAAACACAGCTGAGGGGAAATATGATAGAGGTCTATAAAATAATGAATGGAGTGGAACGGGTAAACAGATCTGTTGTTTACTCCTTCAAAAAGCAGACAAACTAGAGGACATGCAACGAAGCTACAATGTAGTGCATTTAAGAGTAATCAGAGAAAATATTGTTTCACTCAACGTTTAATCAAACTCTGGAATGCATTTCTGGAGAATGTACTAAAAAGCTGTTAGTGTAGCTGGGTTTAAAAGAGTTTTGGACAAATTCCTGGAGGAAAAGTCCATAAATCATTATTAAAGAGGACTAGGGAAATTCATTGCTTACCCCTGGGATAAGCAGCATGGAATGTGTCTATATTTTAGGATCAAAAAAAGGGAGGACTCAACTCTGTAAGTTTAACTTGAAAGTATATCGGTATCATCAAAAACTGGTGTGTTCATAGAAACCACAAACATATAATTCATAGGGTTTAAATTATGGCAAAGCTAAATTGAGAAGCCTGCACACAGAAGCAACAATAGGTCTCAGACTTCCCGGGCAAAACAAAACCAGTCAGAATTATCTGACATGGCATAGTCCTTATAGCATCAACGACCTTTGATGAATAGTTGCTCTGGGGCAGGCATCAACCAACTCTTTCACTCCAAAATAGTTTAACAATTTCAGCCAGAAAACTCAGCCAAGGTGCATCAGAAGAGTGGTTTAACAAAACTTAACTTTGCAAGCAGTACTTGAATAGCAGTGCTGGGCCAGTGCCTTAATCCCCGACGTTCTCACTCGCGCGTGTCTTGCGTTTCACCTAAAGAGGTTTCTTCAGGGGGTGGCGGAAAGCACTATAATACAAAAACACAGCAGACTTTAATAGGTACATACTTTCAGAAGAGATGTTCACTTGATATATCCAGTTCATACGCAGAAAGGGAGGAACGCATTCACATACCTCGGAATTCAGTAAATGGAAACACTAGCAAAGTTCGCCAACCGATGTAAAACGCCGCGCATGCGAACTGGGAATTTTATAGAGCAGACATTTAAAACTACTCGCTCTGCTACACAAAAAAACTCAAGTGCAGACTTCCCATTCCACACGCAAATTAAGACCAGAAGGGACTACGGAACCAAGTTTGTGGATCCAACGCTGTTCGTGCCATAGGAGAGTGCGATCACTAGTTTTACCTGGTGGCGATGAACTAACAAAGTCAATGCAAAAGCATTGTAGTTCCTCAAACTTATGTTGCAGCTGCAGACAGTGATCAACAATTGGTGCTTCACGGCGCTGGCACTTCAGTTTACTTTTGTGCTCATTCATACGCACTTTGAACATTCGAATAGTTTTGCCGATGTAAACTAAGCTACAAGGGCATAAAATACAGTAAACAACATACATGGAAGTACAGGAGGTGCGATGCTTAAGCCGATATGTCTTGTCATGATAGCTAAATTCTTGCAGTTCTTTTGTGATAGAGCATATGTTACACTCACTCATCGTACATGCCCAACTTCAATAGAGATCGATGAAGAAGAAGATAGAGGACGCAGCACAGCCGGGCTCAACATTTCTTTAAGATTAGTGTTGCGCTGCCATACACATCGTACATTCCTATCTTCTAGGCCAGGGATACTGTGGAGCACATTCGCATGACGCTTAACAATACGCTTCAGCTGAGAACTATAAGGAAAGTATTTTGTGATGAAATTAACACACAGATCCGCACTAGATGTCGATACTGACCGTTGATGGGGGCATAACATTAAATCTCTATTGGCATACAATGCTCTTTTGTATGCCTTATTGACAACAGACTGAGGATAACCCCGATCAAAAAAATTGTTGTTTCAAAAGCCGTGATTGATCTTTATAGGCTTGGACAGTAGAACAGTTCCGACGATAACGCACAAATTGTCACAGCGGCAAGCTGTCTTTTAGTTGTACAGGGTGTGCACTACTATAGTGAAGAAAAGTGTTATGATCAGTCGCTTTCCTATACACAGAGGTGAACCACCCAGTCGCAGCTTTTTGAACATCCACATCCAGGAATGTAATCCTCTCTGCATGATAATGCAATGTAAACTTAATATGCGTATCTCTAGCATTCAACCACTGGAAGAATTCTTCGAGATCATCAGCTGTGCCATGCCATACTAAAAAGATATCATCTATGTATCTTCGCCATAGTTTAAGATTCTTCCGAAATGGAGAGACATCAAGCCACTGCCGTTCAAAGCGTTGCATGTAGAGATTGGCCACAGACGGGGCGCAGGTAGCGCCCATCGCTACCCCAACTTTTTGATGGTAAATTACATTCTCAAAAACAAAGAAGTTTTCAAACATTGTTATGGCAGCAATTTCCGATAAAAAAGCCAATTGACTATCTGAAAGATCACCCTGCAGAGTGAGAGCCTCCACCACAATAGCATGAGCTTCCAGTTGCAGAATCACTGTATAGAGAGATGTCACATCTAACGTTCCAAGGATAATATCAGAACCTGCAGCTAGTGAGGCATGCTCTGCTAAAATTTGCAAAAAATGCGATGTGTCCCTTATAAAAGTTGGAATAGATGGCAACAGGGGTCGCAAAAAGGAGTCAATAAAGACTGAAAGGGGCTCAAGCAAAGAACCCCTAGTAGAAACAATAGGCCTTCCAGGGGGGCTCACAGGATTTTTGTGAATCTTAGGAAGCAGATACAGTTTTGCCAAACATGAATCAGGTGGATTCAAAAACATCCACTCCTTTTTGGAAATGAGACGTGCATCAAGAGCTTGTGTAGTAATCTGTTTGATCCTTTGTTGAAGTTCAACAGTGGGATTAGTTAGTAGCACTTGATAAGTATTATCATCAGAAAGTTGTCTGTAAGCTTCACTGAAATATTGATCACGACTCTGGATCACTATTCCCCCACCCTTATCAGCCCGTCTAATGACAAGTTCAGGCCGACCTTTTAAAGCTCGCAACACTTGTTTTTCCAAACAGGTAAGGTTACTTCGAGTAGAATGACGCGTGCTTTCAAGTTGACACATATCTTTCAAGATTAAATCCCTATATAGAAGCAATGAAGAATGTAAAGGCCCCGGAGGGGACCAGGTTGACTTCAAAGGAAGACGAATACGCCTAGGATCCTCAACCGAACCTACAAGAGGAGGATGAGTCCCAAAGTCGACTTTTAAGTTCAATTTCCTTATAAGCTGTTCAAGTTAAACTTACAGAGTTGAGTCCTCCCTTTTTTTGATAATTTTTTAGCTCTGTGATTAGTCTGACCACTACTTTATTTGTGCTGTATATTTTAGGATCAAACATGTACCTGACATTTGAGACGTGGATTGGCCGCTGTTGGAAACAGGATGCTGGGCTTGATGGACCCTTGAACTGTCCCAGTATGGCATATCTTATGTTCTTATGTACCCGTCAGGGTCTACTAGTACTATTACTACTTATCTGTCCTTGATCTTGACCATGCCACCGATTCCTCCCCCTCACTGGGGAGGTATCCAAGACGGTATCCAAAAAATCTTGTTGATACCCAAAACTTTATTCGTCATCAGTTGATTCACGTTTACCCAATATATAATCAAAAACATGCTTTTGCGGTTCCTTTATAGTGTTCATCCATGGGCAGATACTCTGGGCTCGAGAGTTAACTTGATCTCTTTTCAATTTTTTCAATTTGATAAATTTAATTGACTTTAAGTTTATTCATCAATGAATCAAATTTGATTTTATTCTTCTGAAAGTCCCCTTCATTCATATCTGACTTTAATTGTGTTTCAATGGTTTTAATGGATTCTTTAAAACATTCTTGCATTTGACTGACCATCTTGACTAAAAATACCCCCATGAGATCCAATGCACATTTATTCAATATCTTGAATCATTAACTTGGGTTCTTTTAAAATTCTCAGTCCCCGCGGAATAATTCCCATTGTACTGGAAATGTTTCTGGTGGAAAACTAATTATGTATGACATATGTGAATCTTCTTTGCTAAGAACAGATTTTAAATGAAATAAAAGAAGATTAAAATGGACCATTAGAAGCATATTTCAGAATGGGATGTCCAAGTGCAATCTGGGATGGTAAAGCCAGGACATCTGAAAATAAAAATGAAGGCACAATTTCAGAAACATGGACATGCCCAATATGCGTGTCTATCAAACGTCTACATAGACACTCTCAGGATAGCATATTAGAACAAGATGTCGAATAGGCTAATACTGAGTAGTAGCTTAAGAGCAATAGGGCCAGGGTTCAAATGCCAGTGTGGGCTTTTGTGATCTGAGGCTAGTCACTTAATTTTCCATCTCCTCTACACTCTAGTTTTAAGGTGAAAGCAAGCACTTTCCTAATGTCTATTTGTGCCTGGAGCAGGTATAAACACGGACGTGGCTGCAGACATCTCTGCACATGATTCATTAGCGTGGAGGAGTGGCCTAGTGGTTGGGGCAAGGCACTTCAGGCCAGAAGGTTGGGGGTTCAAATCCCACTAGAGGACAGCAACCTTGGTCCAGAAGGACTGGGGTTTCTAGTCCCACAGGTGCTCTTTGTGGTCTTGGGCAAGCCACTTAACCCTCCATAGGCCATGTTCCCTGTAAAATAGTTATCTCCAAGTTATAATGCCCTGTTCAATGTAATTTCAGTTTGTTCAATGTAAACCACACTGATGCAGAATAGCGCAGTATATAAGAGAATATAAATAAACATACAGAAATTCAACCATCCCATTTCACCCTATAACATATTTCAATCTGAACAAATAGAACCTAAGTCATCCATCACCCATTCCCATGGAAGTTCTCTTATGTCTTCTCTTTATGCCGACTTCTACACAGCCAATTGTAATCACCATCGTCTGGATCTGTGAATTGCTTTCAGTGTTGTTCCATCCTCTCTCTCCCTCTCCTTTGCCTTCTTTTAAATATCTATCCTTACACTTCCCTGCATTGTCCTTTGGAAAATCCCCATTTCTTTATTTCTGTCTGAAAGGAGAGCTGCTCTACTCTTCCGTTCTAGTTGACTCTCCAATCCTTTCTTAATTACCTTTCCAGCACAGTGTCTGCTTTCTCCCCATAGCACTGATGCTATTTGGACAGTTTTGCTGAAGTTATTGTGCACATGGAGGTGTTTGTTTCAGAGCAAAACAATCATTCATTCCTCTCACTGACAACAGGAGATAGGAATCTTTCACATTACCACAAAGTGTCTCAGCTTTGTAAACATTTCCCTTCCCTTCCAAGGTCAGCTGGCCATTCATTGCTAGCATCCCTGCACTAGAGCAAAATTTACGGATATAAGAACATAGGAGTGGAGGAGTAGCCTAGTGGTTAGAGCAACTACCTAGTACCCAGAAGATCAAGGGTTTGATTCCCACTGGCACTCCTTGTGACTTTGGGCAAGTCACTTTACCTCTCCATTGCCTCAGAAGAAAAGGCTTGCAATCTACTTCCGGTGATACATTGTCAAGAAAACCCAGAGGTAGCTGGGTTGCTATGAGTCAACACTGACTTGATGGCACAAAAAAAAAAAGAAGAATATTAGGTATGCTGTACTGGGTCAGATCAAGCCCAGTACCCTGTTTCCAACAGTGGCCAATCTAGGTCATATGTACCTAGCAGTTTCCCCAAAAGACCCAAGTTCCACAATGCTTGTATTGGGTCAAGCATTGATATCCTGGGTCCCCTTTAATAATGGTTTATGGACCTTTCCTCCATGTGTCCTTAAGGGTGTATCCATTTCTCTGTCTGTGCATCCATCTGACAACATATGTTAGCAAATGTAAAAAGCATGGGGCAGCCAGCAGTAGGTAGCTGATGGACCTACGACAACAGGTGCTGGATGCGATAAGAAGCAGCAGTATTCGGATGGTGGCAACAGTGGGGAGTGCTGACAGAGTTTATCAGGGCTAGCCTTGCAGAGGAAGTGCTGGGAGAGGCTCCTGGGCCTTTTCGGTAAAGATTTGGCCAGTCCTGGGATGGTGGAGCTGAAAGCGCTAGTGAAAACTCTACTCTCCCCTCCTTCCAGTGGTGAACATGAGACCTGACCCAAAGCGGAACAGCAGGACATGACAGCAGACGTTTCCAGCCCCCACTAATAAAGATGTCGCCCAGACTGGGAGGACGGAAGCGAGAGGAGGTAGAATTGAAGGGAAGGATGTGAAAGAGGGATGGAAGGGTGGATGAAATAGAAGACAGAGGAGAGAGGAACGGAAGGAAAGATCTGATTCATACACCTAACTCCTCTCATTCACACCACTTCCCGCAATGCCCCTGCACTCACACACTTCTTGCATCCCCCCCCATGTTCTCTTTACTCACACCTCCTATATCTTCCCTTACAATCACAGCCCCCCCCTCCCCAAACTCCAGCACTCTGGGACAGCCAAAACCCTGTATGCACTCACAGCCACAGTCCACACCACCCATACACTCACACCCTACTGCACTCTCATATACAGTACACCCGCCAACCCCAAGCCCCCTCACATCCTTCCAGAAATTATCGACATTCCCCAGCCACCCCTGCTTCAGCCACCCACTCAGTAAAACATACCTTAGCGAAAGGCTTAAACATGCACTGTTCAACTTTTACTATTCTCTTCCCATGGTACAATCTCTTTACAACGTCTGTCTCTTTTTGCCCGAGATGCACATTTCTCCTCCGGTTGTGACCAATGAGATTGCCTGCATGGGAGTTTGAGGCAGCATCCACTATCCTTTTTCTTCCTCATTGAAATTAACAAATTTTTCCCAATGGGGCATCACAAATTTCTCAAAATGCTTGGGCGAACGAGACAGGGGAATGGGAAGGGTGCTTTGGGTTCCATGACTGAAATTGTTTGCAAAAGCGCAGACACTGCTCCAGGGTAGACGGGATGGCCATTCTGGTTTTTGTCTGCTGTGATTTACAATCTTACTCTAGTGGATATAGCTGGAAGCTGAGACAGAGGGTGATGTGGAGATGTTAAAACAGTGCAGCAGTTTTAGTTCTAACATGGCACGTGATTCCGCTTCGAGGGATAGATCCAGGAATAGAGGCTTGTTATCCATAAGAACTCAAGTCATTTCTGCAGAAACCCAGTAACACGATGAGGCTTTGAACTGTTTCCCCTTGAGTTTTTTAATACTAGATATACATATTTTATTGACCTTAAAAGATGACACAAATACAGTACATCTTTTCAAATGTAGTTTTCCTCATCGACTACATCTCATGTATTTTTTGTTCATAAATTATACAAATTCTCAGAAAATAGAAAAATCTAAAACATACTGCAGAGTAAAAAAAAACATTCTTATGGGATGGCTATGCGCTGCTACGGCACATAGTCGTCGTTTCCAAATTTTAACCTTGGAGAGTCAATGCTAAGGGTGAAAACCTGGTTTTTACTGCAGTATGGGGGTCATTTTAGAAGCCAGCCTTTACAGCGCCATTTACAGAGGCAACGGCTAACATGTTAAATGTAATTCTATAACACTGTTATTTACACATGGAAAGGCCGCAAGATGCATCGTTTGGAAGGGTCTGGGTTGGGGGACAGGCACATAAATTATAAATGTATTATGGGGATATGGGAATACAAAATGCTGGATGCTGAATTTCCACATGCTGTGTGGCAGCTATAGGTGTACAGTAAATGCTTGCTGGGACCTGGGCTTGCAGCTTTCGTTGAAGATACAATTGTGCTTACCTCTCTACTGTGTACCGCCATGTATGAACCTCCAAAAATAAAAGCTTTCCCACACGGCTTGCTAATTGCCTCTGCTTGCATGTACACCTTTGTAAAATATGCATGTTCCTCATGGAAGTACGTGTCCGTGTCAGCACTACACATGCACTTTCTGGTTTTCTTAAATGCTTGCTGCTACTGACCTGCTGAGACTTACAGGGGTGCTTTGGTGTGGCCCTATATGGACTTTACAAAAGGCTCAGCATTTGGCGAGCCTTTTTTTAATAGCACTTGCTATTCCTAAGAAACAAGTGCTATTAAATGACCTAAGAAACAAGTGCTATCAAACAACCTAAGAAACAAAGGCTATTACACGACTTAAACAACACCAAGGACTTCCGCAAAACCCTTCTGTTCACGGAGTCCTACGGACAAGTAACATAAGTTGCCAAACACTAGATTCCACCGCAAACGGCCCACCAATGACCCAGACCCAATCGAGAAGGATATGTAGCTAGCCTGTATGTATGTACGTCTTATCCCCTTTCCTGTTAAATGTGTACCTACAATTGTGTTGTTGACCACTTTGATTGAAGGATAAGGTGGTATACAAAACTGTCTAAATAAATAAATATCCTTTCAGCTACATGTGAAAAAAGAAACATTACTAATAAGGCCATATGGTCTGTATCTGACATATATTCTATGGGGACGATATTCAGAGCGATGAACGCGGTTAGCAATCCTGCTAACTGCGTTAATCACGGTGACTAATATTCCGCGGTAATAATGCTCCGACGCTAGCCGGCTAGCACTGGGGTATTCCAGGAGTGGAGTGAAGTCGGCACCCTGGGATAACTGCGCAGAATCGATATTCAGCCACTGTCCAGTTATCCCTATGCACCTTAAAGGCCACAGAAGCTGACAGGCAGCTGCTGAATATTCCTGTTGTCCGGTTAGCTTTGCTGCTATGCAGCTGAACCAGATATTCAAAGCCAGGGTCAGGGGTGAGAGGCAGCTTTAGCCATTATGCACACCTAGAGGCCAGAATGTGGGTTCATTTTAGCTAGGTTGGTAATCCTTGGTCAAGATCCACTCCAGGGATAGCTCGGCGGAGTTGAATGTGGGATATTTATTTATAGACCACATTTCCAATGTTCAGAACAGTTTAAATATAACAGAACATTACATGGAACATGGTAACATTATAACGAACATTTAAGTACATATAAGAAACCCATAACACTTAGCAGGGAACCATTAGACTCCAATACGTTAACATAAAGACAGGAGGGGAAAGTCCCTGGATAGCTGGGAATGAAGACTCATGGCGCCACACTCTAATACAGGCTGATTCTGATTGGACAGGAAGTCATAAAGGAGCAGGACTAAACTACTGGACCCAAACACCCGAAACTGAGAAAACTGGTGTCCCACGTGACAGCACACCCCATAAATCCATGTTTCTTCTGTATTATAATGCAGCTACACTGGAAGCAATTTCAAAATCATCTGGCATTATGCAACACTATCAAAATCATGAAGGAAAGCAAGGGTTAGGGAACGTTAGCAGGTTATATGTTTCTTTGAAATAAACTCCTTTGAACTATCCTAGTGGTGATTTTGGTCCAGGAGAAAAGAGAGTAACATCAGCTTTCCACACCTGCGTTTGCATTACAGCCGACGAAGAGGGCTGGGCAGTCTTGAACATTCATACGCAGATCTGCTAATGTTCTCCTTCTGATTCATCTTCCATGAGAGAGCACCAGGCCAAAGCCTTCTTATCTTTCTTTCCTATTCTTCACAAATGGAAGCCCAAATAGCCAATGCAATAAAATGGGGGGCTAAGACATTTTTCAGATATGTTAGTGAGAAGGGGAAGGGCAAAAGTAGTATTGTCAGACTCAAGGGTGAAGGGGAGGAATATGTAGAAGCTGATGAGGATAAAGCGTAATTGCTTAATAAATATTTCTGTTCTGTGTTCACAGATGAAGGGCCAGGAGCAGGACTTCAGAAAACACCCACAAATGGGAACAGAAGCGAGACGGATCTTGAACGACTTTCAGAAGACTGTATTCAAGAGGAGCTAGCTAAACTAAAAGTAGACAAAGCGATGGTGCCTAATGGGATACATCTGAGAGTATTGAAGGAACTTAGAGAATTTCTCGGGATTCTACTGTCTGATCCTAGAGTTGTGAGTATTCCCAGAGGGCTGGAAAAGAGCACATGTGGTCCTTTTACACAAAAGTGGAAGTAAGCATGAGTTTAGGAACTAAAGGCTGGGTAGTCTTACCTCTGTGGTTAAATTAATGGAAACACTGCTAAAACAAAGGCTAGTGAGGTTTCTGGAATTCAGTGTATTTCAGGATCCGAGGCAGCATGACTTTACTAGAGGCAGGTCTTGTCAGACAAATCTGATTTGATTAGGTGATCAGAGAGATAGTGCGAGAAAAAGTGACAGATGGGATATACTTAGATCTCAGTAAACCTTTTGACACTCTTCCACACAGACAACTTATAAATAAAATATGCGTCCTAGGGATGGGCCTTAAAGTGACCAACTAGCTACCAGTTGAAACTAGTTGAATGGGAAGCACAGAAGTCTACAGGTACATAAAGCTCACCCTGTGAAGGATGTTACCATTGGTGTGCCACAGGGAACTGTCCTAGGTCTGATTATTTTTAACATTTTTGTAAGAAATATTGTGAAAGGGCTATCAGGTAAGGCTTGCCTCTTTGCAGATAATACCAAAATCTACAATATGATAGACACTCAGGAAGATGTAGATAACATGAGGAGGGATCTAGTGAATCTTGGAGAATGGTTGAGACTTTAGTAATTCAGATTTAGAGCTGAAAAATGCATGGTCATGTATTTGGGCTGCAAAAATCCAAGGGAGCAGTATAGTACTTCTGTCCATGAAAAGAGCGGGGCCTGGGCTTGTTTCTGATGAACTTAAGGTGGCTCAGCAGGTAGAAAAGGTGACGGCAAAAGCCAGAAAAATACTTGGTTACACAGGGAGAGGAATGGCCAGCAGGAAGGAGGCGGCAATAGTGCCTCTGTGTAAGTCTTTGGTAAGACCTCATTTGGAGTAACATGTATAATTCTGTAGACCAGACCTTCAAAAGGATATAAACAGGGTGGAGTCAGTGGAGAGGGTGGCTACTAAAACAGTCCGTGGTCTTTGTCATAAGGCATATAAAGAGGGATTTAAAGATCTCAATATGTATAGTCTGTAAGAAAGGAAGGAGGGGGAGATGACAGATGTTTAAATACTTCTGTGGCATAAATGCACTGGAGGAGAGCCTCTTAATTGAAATAAAACTGCAAAGTGAGGCCATGAGATGAAGAGAAAAGGGGATAAATTGAACAGTAATCTGAGGAAATATTTCTTTACAGGAATGATGCGTGGAGTGGCATCCTAGTGGAGGTAGTAGAAACAAAGACTGTATCTGAATTCAAGAGCATGGGATAAACACAGATGATCTGTATGGGATAAAAATATGACTGCAAAGCTTAATAGCTAGTATGGCAGAACAAAGGGGATAAGCCATATGTTCTTTGCTGTCATTTTTCTATGTTTCACCATATTTTCATGCTAAGCTACAGATCTTGATGTCGGCAATGTCAATATAGTCAGGCACAAAGAAGAGCAAAGCCGCTCTTGCTGTATCAACCAAGAACACACAGAGAGCAAGAGCGAATGATGATCACAAGGTGCTTCGTTAATGTATCCCAACGCGTTTCGGCAAACGCCTTCCTCAGGGGGAAATATAGCTTTCAAAAAATACATAAAACATAATTAAAAAAGGCATAACATTGAAATGTACAAATCATAGAAACAAACAATAAAATCAATATGTGATAGATAACACTCAAATAATAAGGTGTACAAATATATAGGGTGTATAATATTATGACATTATGTTTAACTTGAATAGACGCAGGGCAGTGTGGAGTCACAATCAATTGTGGAGATATTAATCCAAAAAGGCTTAAATTAATCTTTAAATACTGGACCATGTATTTATTTTTATTTTATTTAGCATATATTTATATACCGCTACTTCCAGCGATCAGGAGCGGTTTGATTAGGTAAACAGGGAGAGTCAGATCAATTGACAAATTTCAAAATTTACAGCGTGATTTACAAAGGTTGTCTGATAGGTTGTCAGACCAATGCCAGGAATTTTCAATAAACGGGGAAAATATGATTCAAGGGATATTCACAGCATACATGTATAGGTGGGGGAGAGGGAGATATTTACATATATACATTTTATGCTTGTTACATTCAGGAGCATAAGATTTTTTTACCATTTGATGAAATTTTGTTGGAGCAGATACTGGGTGGAGAGTGTTGTTGTTCAGGATATGTTGTAGGCCTGTTGAAATAAATATGTCTTCAGTTTTTTTCGGAAAGCCATCAGGTCGTTGATTGAGCGCAACTCAGGCGGGAGTTGGTTCCAGAGTGAGGGGGCAGTGTAGGAGTATGCCCTGTTGCTTGTGGTTGTTTTAGCTGATCTTATACTTATTGGTACCTGGAGGTTGTTTATGGCGGTAGTTCTCCTATTTCTGTTGGCAGGTTGCAAGTTGATTAGGTTGGTGAGGAAGGTTGTTGCCAGGTTATGGATGAGTTTAAATGTAGTCACTAGGGTTTTGTATTTTATCCGAGCTATAATGGGGAGCCAATGTAGTTCGACTAGTACTGGCGTGATGCTCTCTGTATATATGTATGTATTATATCTTACTTACAGTTGTGCACCATAGGTGCATTGCACGTGTAAAGTTATCGTGTGCCTTATCTTATTATTGTTGAGCTAACAAAGAAAAGTTTAAAAACTAAACTCCAGATATGTATTCAACACATAAAAAAGTACAATCAAACAATTCTATAGTTAAGAAAAACTTATAAATAAAAATGTTTGTGTTGCTACAGACTAATAGGAAGGTGGAGTGCATTTTATCTATTTGAATATCAGTATGCCCTAGATTGGGATATAAACTGATAAAAACCAATATACATCAAAACGCACTATGTATGCAATGTGGAATAGCAAAAAAAATTGTGGTGAAGAAATATTATTCTAAAAGATGCTTATGAACCTTAAAAGATGCTTATAACCATGCCAGTTAAAAAGGGGTTCATGTTAAAAATGATTTATGTGCTGAAAATGATTGAAAAACCGTATGTACTGCAACCGTTCTGATGCAAGGTTTTGTAACATGTAGTACTATTGGAATATTGCTTTTTAGCACAGTTTTCAAGACTCATATGGCCAGCAAGGTTTTCATCGTATCTATAACACAGGTACACTAAAAAAAATTTTTTTTAAACTGCCTCTAATGTTTCGATTGATTTTTACGTTTTTTGGTGCGCTGAATCCAAATCTGGTAACCAATTTGCTCCATCACATACAGATTTTTTGCTACATTGGGTTAGCAGTTCGAGGTGAACATTTCAGATTGAGTGCGATCGAGATAAAAGTTTCTTGGATGAATTCTTTATACTAATTGTTTAGTAGTTATTCAAATAAGAATAAAGAAAATTGTAACAAGGCAGCACATAAGAATAGAGTAATGTCAACAAAACACAGGGATGTATGTGGCTGTTTTAAGTGCAGACAATTTTGCTACCATCACAGTGATGGTAGCAAAATTGTCTGCACTTAAAACAGCCACATACATGTGCACAAACATTGAGCATATAAGAGCGAGGTTAGACACAAAGCAAAGCAAAGAAATGTGCAAAAAATGTTGTACAGGTATGTATGTAAGAATAGAAAACGCAAACCGCACCATTGCAATATATGAAGACAAACACCCGATGGTGTGAAAATAAAATTCTAATAAATGAGATCTGACACTGTGGTAATAACTAGCAAATTTTTATTTCAAAGTTTAGTAAAAACACGATATTTGTCAACACAGTTTAGATTTTAAAGTCATTCTTGGGTCAATCAATCTCCTGGTGGGCCCATTTCTTCTTCCCCCGAATGCTTCTCTTGGTGCACTGCTTGGCGTATTTTTCATCTGGGGTTTCCCGCAGCAGCAACCAGCAGAAATCAGCCATCATAGTGGTGTTCCATCTTCCTTGGTACCTTCTCTCTGCGTCCTTGATGTCCTGGTGAAACCTTTCACCTTGTTCTTCACTGTACGCCCCCAAGTTTTCGGGAAAGTAGTTCACATGGGAGTGCAAGAAATGGACTTTCAGGCTCATGTTACAGCCTTGTTCTTTGAAGGCATTGAGCATCCTGGCAACAATATCCTTATAGTTCTCATCCCGCCTGTTCCCCAAGAATTTGAGAACAACATCCTTGAAGGAATCCCAGGCTTCTTTTTCCTTCTCAGACATCGTTTCAGCGAATGCTCCATCTGAAATGAGTTTCCTTATATCAGGGCCAACAAACACTCCTTCCTTTAGCTTTGCTTCAGAAAGTCGGGGGAACTTTGAGCAAAGGTACTGAAAGCACTCACCATCTTTTGGAAGGGACTTGATGAATTGCTTAATGAGACCCAACTTAATGTGGAGAGGTGGTAATAGAATTTTATCACGAGGTACCAAGCTCTCATGAAGAACATTTTTCTCACCGGGTCTCAAATACTCCCGAATTGGCCAGTCTTTTTTCCCCCAGTGTAGGTCGCGGGCCCGGCTATCCCACAAGCAAAGGAAGCAGGGATATTTGGTGAAACCGGATTGCTGCCCTAATAGCATGGATAGAATTTTAAAGTCTCCACAAATCATCCACTTATGCTCATCATAACGAATCTTCTGAAGAATCAGGGCCAAATTCTCGTATTTTTCTTGGAGAATAACAGAGTGAGCAATAGGAACTGAAGCGAATGTGTTGCCATTATGAAGAAGAACATCTTTTATGCTGTCTTTTGATGAATCAATGAACAGCCGCCATTCAGCAGGATCATACTTGAGTTTAAACCTTTCCATCACTCCGTATATATCATTGCAAAATACCAAATCTTCCTCTTTGCTGAAATACTTCAAAAATTGTGTCTCGCGGTTGCGGTACCAATAAAAAGTTGTTCCTGGTGACAATAGATTTTTCTGTTTAAGCCGAGAACCTAGCAGTTGGGCAGCATCTTTTGGGAGTCCTAAATCCCGGACCTAATCATTCAATTCAGCTTGAGAGAAAAGTTCAGGTTTCGGATCTGGTTCAGTTTCAAACTCGGAAGTACTGGACTCATCGGGAAAAGCCATCTGATGAGTCTCATCATGATCAGAACCGTCCACACAAATATGATCCAAAGATTTTGGTGGTTCAGGCACAGGTACTTCGTTGCTATGAGGCATAGGCCTAATTGCTGAGGGAAGGTTGGGGTAACTTATTACGTTCTTATTTTTTAAGTTGTATCCCTTCACAATGCAAGAGCAAAAATAGCAGTCACTGCTGTGGTCTCTTTGTTAACGCCACATCATAGGTATTCCGAAACGAAATGCTTGTTTTTTACCTTTCATCCATAAGCGTAGATCTTCCTCACATGTCTTTCACACTTTGTGAGGAGCCCACAGTTTGTCTTGATCGCCTAACTTCAAACCGAAATAGGCTAAATATACTTTTTTAATAAATGCAGAAATGTTCCTCTGCCGCTTTTTCACCGTATATTCCCCACAAATAAAACAAAAACTGTCCGGAGAGTTGACGCAACCTCTGGCTCTGTGAGCCATCACAAATACACAGCACTGCAAACTACAACTGTAGTGAACCACTTCGGAATAAAGCTGGATTACGACTGAGCAAACAAAAGGTAATAATGAACTTGCAAGAAACTGAAATTTGACAGGAACGTTCATGTCGCAACCACCGTGTTTGAGCGAGCGAACGAGGCGAGGCGAACAGGAAAGAACATGCGCCAGCGCGAGTACTGGATTTAGCCCCCCGCCTCCCAATTGTCCTGTTAATGTATAAAATGAATACAAAACACTCTAAAATATCATGAGGGAGTGTTTCTAGTTAGTTGACCATTACAACCTCTATTTTGGGCCAAGAAAATAAACTGCAGTCGGCTAAAAAGAAATTATGTGAACATTCCTTATATGGGTAAGAAATCTAATTTTGCAAGAAAACGTGATGTGATGGAACATTTTGGCTATTTTTCCTGGATTCAGCACCCCAAAATCTATAGGAATCATTTGCAAAACTGGAGGCAGTTTTTTGGTAGTGTACCTGTGTAATCAATAGGCATGAGATAGATTTGCTTCTCGCTTACACGAATATAGACATAACACAAGCTCCTTATCTGGTAACAAACCAAAAATCAAAACCAGGGGAACTTTGTGCATGTCCCCAACAGCAACTGATCCAAGAAATCCAAAGGTCTAAACTGCCCACACCTACACAAAATTAAAAGCCCCTGACAAGAGATCAAGAAGAACCCAGTATCAAAACTCCCTTGCAAACTCCACATCCCATACAGGAATCTCTCAGAATACCCTAAGGAGAGCATTCAAACTCTACATCCCATCACTTTGGATCTCTCCTACACCTCCTGAGAGCCACCACAGATGTCATTGACTTCCGGAAGCTCTTGAAGGCTCACCTATTTACCGAACACTTCCATATCTCACCAACAATGTAACATATTGACTACCATGCCAGATAGACCTGAAATTCTCAGGCACACTGCAGAGCTCAAACTCCATGCAAATAGTTAAATAGTTAAACGTAAGCACAGTTAACATCTCTTGTATATAGTTCTGAAAAAGCATTTTATGTAAACAAAGTTCTGTTCTATGTAAACCGTCTTGAGAATCTGAAAGGCGGTATATAAAAAAAATGTTAAATAAAATAAATAAAGTAGTCCTCCTTTGGTAGTTTCAAGATCTCATGTGGATACGTTCGCAACAAGTCTACAGGGGAGAACACACAATTACTGGGAAAATTCAGAATACATAAAATTTTTAAAAAGGGTTCGAGGGGTGATCCTGGAAACTACAGACCGGTGAGCCTGACATCAGTACCGGGAAAAATGGTAGAAACCATCATAAAGAATAAAATTACTCAGCATGTAGATAGTCATGACCTAATGGGAGACAGCCAACATGGCTTTAGACAAGGAAGATCTTGTCTTACTAATCTGTTATGTTTTTTTGAAGGAGTGAATAAACAGGTGGACAAAGGTGAGTCGGTTGATATTGTGTATCTGGACTTTCAGAAAGCCTTTGACAAGGTCCCTCATGAGAGACTTTTGGCTAAACTAAAGAGTCATGGGATAGGAGGCAGTGTACTACTGTGGATCAGGAACTGGTTAAAAGATAGAAAGCAGAGGGTAGGGCTAAATGGCCAATTTTCCCAATGGAGAAAGGTGAATAGTGGTGTACCCCAGGGATCTGTGCTGGGTCCGCTGCTTTTTGACATATTCATAAATGACCTGGAAAGTGGAATAACGAGTGAGGTTATCAAATTTGCTGATGACACAAAACTATTTAAAGTTGTTAAAACCCAGGAGGATTGTGGAAAATTGCAAGAGGATCTTGATAAATTGGAAGACTGGGCATCAAAATGGCAGATGAAATTTAATGTGGAGAAGTGAAAGGTTATGCACCTAGGGAAGAACAACCCAAACTATGGTTACACGATGCAAGGTTCCACATTAGGAACCACCACCCAGGAAAAAGATTTAGACGTCCTTGTGGATACCATGTTAAAACCCTCGGCCCAGTGTGCAGCGGCGGCCAAGAGAGCAAATAGAATGCTAGGTATGATAAGGAAAGGAATGGAAAATAAAACAAAAGATATTATAATGCCTCTATATCGTTCCATGGTGAGACCGCACCTTGAATATTGTGTGCAATTCTGGTCGCCGTATCTTAAAAAGGATATAGTGATTTTAGAAAAGGTTCAGAGAAGAGCCACCAAAATGGTAAAGGGGATGGAAGGCTACTCCTATGAAGAAAGGCTAAAAAGGTTGGGGCTCTTTAACCTGGAAAAGAGACGGCTGAGGGGAGATATGATAGAAGTCTATAAATTAATGAACGGAGTGGAACGGGTAAACGTAGATCGATTGTTTACCTTATCAGAATATAGAAAGACTAGGGGACATGCAATGAAGCTACAGGGTAAACTATTTAAGACTAATAAAAGAAAATATGTTTTCACTCAACGTGTAATCAAACTCTGGAATTTGTTACCGGAGGATGTAGTAAAGGCTGTTAGTGTAGCTGGGTTTAAAAAAGGTTTGGACAAGTTCCTGGAGGAAAGGTCCATAAACCATTATTAAGAAGGGACCCAGGATATCAATGCTTGAACCAATACAAGCATTGTGGAACCTGTGTCCCTTGGGGAAACTGCTAGGTACGTATGACCTAGATTGGCCACTGTTGGAAACAGAATACTGGGCTTGATGGACCTTGGTCTGACCCAGTATGGCATATCTTATGTTCTTATGTTCTTAGCGCTAGTTTTACAGTTTATGACAGATGATAGTTCCGTCCTGAATTACTATGAGTGACGTTTTGCTCCAAATTGGCTAATCACACTGGTTTACACTAAAATATTTTTTTCTTAATCAAAAGTGAAATCAGGTTTTCCTAAAGCAGATTTTCAAAACCACGTAGGGTTTTAAATTATCATCCGTGAAAGTTTCCGTAAAATGTTACATATCATAAACATCAAAAAAGTCAGATGCCACATGTGCAAATAACTATATTTGGCATGTTTGCATGTAAGAAATGCATTTTTCAAATTCTTCATCCTCCATCACCTGTCCTATTTGTGATCCCACAAAAATGTCTTCTTTCAGTTTTGCAGCAGTGATCTCTGGAAATTTAGAAACAAGATACTGAAATCCTTTTGAATTTGTTTGCGCCATTCTTTTCACTAAATGTTTCATTAAACACAGTTTTATATGCAAAAGAGGAAGCCAGATATTTGCTGGATTGACTAATGGAACATGACTAACACTGCTGCTTCCTGGATTATAGACAGGTCTTAAAAGGCCAGTCGTGAACAGCATAATGAATGTCCCAGAGGCAGGGAAAACAGCAGTATTTAGTAAATCCACCTTGCATGCCCATCAGCATGTCAATAACCTTATGATCCCCGCAAATCTTCCACTGGTAATTTTCATAGTGTATAGATTGGAGCAACATCTGCAGGTTATCATACGTCTCCTTCAGATGGACAGTGTGTGCAATTGGAAAAGACAGCTTTAGATTGCCGATATGAATAAGAACGGTCTTGAGGCTTTTTGTTGAAGAGTCAATGAATAAGCACCATTCTGGGAGTCTGTGTACCCGTGAGAGGGCTCCAAAAAGTCCATTGATATCATTACTATAACATATTTGACAGACTACTTTAAAGAACGTCACTGAATTATGACTGCTCGTGTGATAGTGGCAAATGAGAATGTTATTTTGAAGTCTTAGAAACACTGAAACATAAAACACGATGACAGAAAAAGACCACATGGTGTATCTAGTCTGCCCTTCCATATCAACTACGATGACAGTCCCCTTTTTTCCTTTAGAGATCCTCTGTGTTTGTCCCATGCTTCTTTGAATTCAGATATTGTCCTCATCTCTACCACCTCCACTAGGAGACTATTCCACACATCTACCACTCTTTCCGTAAAGAAATATTTCTGCATATTACTCCTGAGTCTATCCCCTTTCACCCTCATCCTATGTCCCCTCGTAGCAGAGCTTGCTTTCCATCGAAAGAGGCTCTCCTCCTGTGCATTTATGACAAAGAGGTATTTAAATGTCTCAGTCATATCTCCTCTATCCCACTTTCCTCTAAAGTATACATATTAATATCCTTAAGTCTGTCCTCATATGCTTTATATCAAAGACCATTAACCATTTTAGTAGCCACCCTCTGCACTGACTCCAACCTGTTTATATCCTTTTGAAGGTGCGGTCTCCAGAATTGCACACAATACTCCAAATGAGGTCACACCACAGACTTCTACAGAGTCACTATCACCTCCTTTCTTCTGCTGGCCATTCCTCTCCCCATGCACCCAAGCATCCTTCTAGCTTTCGCCGTTGCCTTTTCTACCTGTTTAGCTACTTTAAGATCATCAGACATAATCACGCCTAGGTCCCGCTCTTCTTTTGTGGACAGAAGTACTTCACCCCCTACACTGTACCACTCCATTAGTTTGTTGCAGCCCAATGCATGATCCTGCTTATTTTAGCATTAGATCTCAGCTGTCAATTCTAAACCATTCTTCATGCTTAGCTAGATCCCTCCTCATGTTATCTACACCTTCCTGGGTGTCTACTCTATTGCAGATTTTTCTATCTCCTGCAAAGAGGCAAACCTTACTGGGCAAAGATGTTAAAAAGAATTGGACCAAGGTCAGATCCCTGCAGCACTCCACTAGTAACTTCCTTCTCCTTTGTCGTCTCCCACTCAACCAATTTCTAAATCAAGTAGTAAATTTAGGGTCCACCCCTAGGGTGTTCAGTTTGTTGATAAATCACCTTGCAGAACAGTGTCAAAGGCTTTACTGAAATCTAAATACACCACATCTAAGGCTCTCCTTCAGTCCAACTCACTGATCACCCAGTCAAAGAAATCAATCAGATTTGTCTGACAAGACCTGCCTCTGGTAAATACATGCTGCCTCGGATCCGATAATTCGTTGGAGTCCAGAAACCTCACTATTTTCACTTTCAGCAGCATTTCCAATAATTTACTACCATTGAGGTTAAACTAACCGACCTGTAGTTTTCAACCACATCCTTACTTCCAATTTTGTGCAAAGGGATCACATGTGCCTCTCTTCAGTCCTCTGGTACCACCCCTGACTCCAAAGAGGCATTGAAAAGGTCAGTCAGTGGACCTGCTAGAATGTCCACAGGTTCCTTTAGTATTCTTGGATGCATCCCATCTGGTCTCATCGCTTTGTCTACTTTTAGTTTAGCTAGTTTCTCACGAACAGTCTTCTGAAAATCATTCAAGATGCCCATTGCTTTTTTCCTGATTATGGGTGTTTTCTGAGGTCCTGCTCCCTGGTTCTTCATCTGTAAACACAGAACAAAATATCTGCTAAGCAATTCCGCTTTATCCTCATCAACTTCTACATATTCCTCCCTTTCACCCTTGAGTCTGACAAATACCACTTTTGCCCTTCTTCCTCTCACTAACATATCTGAAAATTGTTTTATCCCCTTGCTTTCTTAACTACTTTGCCAGTCTCTCTAAATTTTTCCAAATATAGAGGCCTGTCTTCCTCTCTGTGAATTTTTGTATTTCTTGAAGGCCTCCCTCTTTTCTTCACCTTTTCACCTACTTTTTTTGAGAAACATAGTGGCCTCCTTTTCCTTTTACCTTTATTTACCATTCTGACAAAAAAGTGGGTTGCCCTTAAAATATCACCTTTCAGTTTTGCCCACTGTTTTTCTATATCCCCCAGCTGCTCCCATCGCATTAATGATTCCCTGAGGTACTGGCCCATCTTGGCAAAGTTAGTTTTCCTAAAGTTTCAGACCCTCGCTTTTGAATGGATTTCATCAGCCCTAGTCCTAATACTGAACCACACCATCTCATGATCACTGGATGCGAGATGATCTCCCACTATAACATCAGAAGCACTTTAACCATTGGTAAGCACCAAGTCTAGTATGGCCCCTTCATGTGTGGGTTCTGGTTACCATTTGCCTGAATAGTTCTTCCTGTAAAGAATCCAGGATCTCCTTACTTCTACATGACACCGCAGCAGGGATGTGCCAATCAACATCCGGCATATTGAAATCCTTTATCAGTAGCACTTCCTGACAATGATGCATATGTCTATTAAATTTCCATCTATTTCTTCCTCTGAGGGAGGTCTGTATATCACGCCAATGCAAAGTATTTCTCTTTCCCTCTTTCTATTTTAACCCACAGTGCCTCCTCTCTCCCTTTTAAGCCCTATATTTCCATAGCTTTAATATTATTTTTTTTTACATATAGTGCCACTCCTTACTTCAAAGCTGAAGGAAAAGAAGGGGAGGAAGAAGGGGAGGAGGAGTTCCACTTTATCTTTTGAGCGTACCAAGTCTCGTATAAAATCACTAAGCTATTCTTGGCTGAATTTCTTTGGGTTGCCATTGCTTTCTGTCACATAGTCTGCATCTTCTGACTCTAGGTGGGCCACCACTTGCACCTTTATTTAACTCCATTTTGTCTGGTACAAAAGACAGCCTGTCCTGTGGAGGAACTGGAACAGTTAGGGCCCGATTAAGTCGTGGATGTCCCAGCCCTCTATGCGCCCGGTCAGAACCAGACAGAGTTAGCCAGGATTCTGATTCCGCAGGGCATGTCTAACCCCGTCCAGGCCTCTACATGCAGCTCGGGACCCAGATTCAGGTCGGCCTGCACATTCAGGCCTTGCCCAGATAACTCAGTCAGGCCTCTTGAATGGAGCCGCGGTGCCATGGCGTCCGGTTGCCATGGCACCATAGCTCCATTCAAAAGCCACAATCCCCAGCTGCCAGACCAAACAGTTCATTCTCGGCAGCCTGACCCCCAATCTAGCCTCCCAAGGCCAGGGTCGGGCTGAGGGGAATCCCCTCTACCCCCTCCTACCTTCCCTGATGGCCGGGCCTGCTGTCCTCCGCCTGCTGTCCCCGCCAACCTTATTCCATCTCAGAGGTAGAATAAGTTCCCTGTATAGGTAACCGGCCCTGGACGTACAGGGCCAACATTGGAATCGGCCCTGTAAGCCCAGGGCCACTGCCACCTACTGCCACCCTAATGCTGCCCCCACTCTGCCCCTTTCCCACCCCATCTAACTTCCCCGTACAACTTTGGAAGAGGTCCCGAATAGCGGGTATGGATGTCCCAAAGGGATGTCCATCCCCGCTATTCACGCCTCAGAATGACCCTGCTAGTGTTTCATCATGTGGGACTGGTCACACTGCAGACATAAGATGTGGATACACAATGTTATGCTTGTTCTTCACAGAGAAGCCCATGATGTTAACCAGACAAAAATAGCAGTCATCATGATGGTTTCTCGGCTCCTCCATATCATCGGTACAGCACATGGCATCGCTGTTTTCCTTCCATTTAACCAATCACGTAGTCCATTTGCACAGGCAGTGCAAATGTGAGGTGCCCATGGCTTATCCTGGTCAGCCAGTGGACATCTAAAATATAACTTGCACATTTTGCGAAGATCTGACATTATGGTACGAACGCTGAGGTACAGTAGCAAATGAACCACAGACATAAGAAAAAAAATGGAATGATTTCTACACTGTCTTGGCAGGATTGTTTTATTTTTGATGATTTCTTCAGTGATATTATCAAATACATAATCAAAATAATTAACCTGAAAAGCAAAATAAATACCAATCAATATTGATAGAATAATCACTGACACAGTTTATGTGAATTCAGCTAGTATAGCAAAACTTCCAACAATATCATTTTTCAAACCTGACGTGATACAGCAAAAACAAAATCAGTTTTGAACACTGTTAATCCAAGGTTATCTAATAAACATGAAATTATTTGTGATGATTTTTTCATGTTGACCAGCGTCGTTCTTCATAAGCTTGTATCCCCAGCTCCTGGGTCTATATATGCTTATGTCTATCAACTGTACACAATGTTATAGAGGAGCTACAATGCTCTAAAACAGCACCATCATTTGTTTTCCAAAGAAGCCTTCAAAGAAAGTTTACTGATTGCCAAAAGCACATCAGGGGAACTCTGTACGTTCACCGCAGGACAAGCTCTCCACTAGTCGCCACCAGTACTTGCCCATCACAAAGTCATTCTAAAACAGGGACGCACAAGTTCAGTCCTTTAGGACTGCAAACAAATAGTCCTAATGAATATGCATGATATGTATTTGCATATAATGGAGGCAGTGTGCATGCAGATCTATCTCATGCATATTCATTAGAAAAGTCCTGGAAATCTGGCCTGTTTGTGGTCCTCAAGGCCAAACCTCTACACACCCGTTCTAGGATAACCATCCATGCTCCTCCAAGCCCTCTTGATCAACTCTATCTGCTTTATATCATTTTGCATGCATGGGATAAGGTCCATTCTCCAAAGCTTATTGCTGCCTTGGATCATGATGCTGCTCACTCTTGTGTTCACTACTTATGTATTTTACCATGCACTAGTCTCAAGTTTTGTGATGTTTTTTTCACCTTGATTAGATTGTAAACTCTGATGAGCAGGGATTGCATCTTACATCTATATGTATGCCTTGTATTTATTTAACAGGTTTCATATACTGCTATCATTTCAATCAAAGCAGTTTACATTAATGTACATTACCAAGTTTAAGTTTCAAACAGGGATATCCATAACTTGGCTTTTTCTGAGGCAATGGAGGGTTAAGTGACTTGCCCAAGGCCACAAGGAGTGCTAGTGGGAATTGAACCCTGGTCTCTGGGTTTCCAAGCAGCTGTTCTTAACCATTAGGCTACTCCTCCACACCACCAGAAATGCTATACAAATGATTAGTAGTAGTACTAGTATTAGAGAGGCTTATAGTGAGGCAAAATCACCTCCTTTTTCTATTGGCTTTTCCTCTCTATGCATCCAAGTATCCGTTTGGCTTTTGTCATTACCTTAACTACAGAACTTGTTTGAGCACCTTAACATCACCAGATATGATTCCCCTAGATCCTGCTCTTTTTACTGTACTGCTCTGTTCAGCTTTTGCAGCCCAAAAACATGACCCTGCATTTTCTTTTTGTATTAAATCTTAGCTAGATCCCTCTAGATGTTTTGGGATATTGGGTTCAACAGCACCAGTGGGCAGACACTATACTACCTAAACAGTGGCATTTTGGTAGACTATTTAAAAAAAGGTTTAATAAAAAATTTGATATGCAGAGAAAAGGGATTATCATTTGCCTATTTGTGACATTACGTGCTCCACTGAAGCAAATAAAGTCATACTTCTCTGTTGCATTCATCGGTCAATCTGCTGTAGAAAACTAAGAGGAATGGCCTATGGTGATGGCGAGCTCACTGCCTTTATTAGCTATAGGGCAGGTGTGGTGGCTACATACAGTGCGCTGATTAATATTCAGTACATCCTGCTTTTGGTTGACAGCACACCTCACTCACCACCTCCTTATGAGAAAACACGTGGAAATATTTCTATACCCTGCCGGATAGCTAACATTATTAAAATCAATTTATACCATGAATAAAGAAGTGGACCCAACTCCACTGCCGCTCTAACGAGCAATTACATTTTCTCAAAGGAAACAACTTGTCTTATTATTCCTTAATGCTTTTGTGGAGAAGAGAAGATTTAAAAAAAAAAAGTAGTAAGGCTTGACCAGCTATGTACTACCAAAACGCATTCTCAGATAAGTACATTCCTCATCTAATCACAAACTGCAAAAGAGCCATTTTGAAGATTCATATTATGCAAAATATTGGAGATATAAACCTAATTGTATTTGTAGCAATAGCAAAAGGCTGATTCAGGTAATTAGGTGACTTCTTATTACCTCGGTAATATTACTGCCAACGATGTAGAGGAAATTCAGTTCCAAGATTATCTTATTAGCAGGTAAGAGCCAAACACTGCGATGTTCACAAAGCACTTAAGCAATTTTCTTTCAGCTGCCCAAGGGCTCTCTGAAGGTCACAATCTGGATTCTGTGCTGGAGGCTCTGGTGCCTGTCCAGGGCTTTCTGTGACCCCACTGTCCTGGGGGTTTCAGCTATGCACTCGTTTTGTTAGCAAGAAGCAAAATGCTATTTACCAGTGAGGCTTCACTCATTTTAGTTTTCATTTCCAAAACCACCTAGGTGACATAATCCCAAACTTTATTTTGGCCTCTGGGGATGAATACTGAAAGAAATGTTGGAATATCAATGGTTATAAAAATAGATATTCAGAGATTTGACAAAATTGAAAAAGTTTTTGCCAGAGTGTGGAGGGAAAGTTGCAGTAGGTGCTTAAATACAGCCGCCTATGTTATCCACAAGCATGGAGGATGGCTGTAGCATTCCCTAGGCTGCTCTCAGTTTGTTAGTTTGCTTTAAAATGTTCAGTACATTTTACGCCAATTAGTGCATATTAAAATGTTTTAATCTGCTTTAAATACTTTTTTTTATTAAAATGAACATCTAAAACGAACTGAGAAATCAGAAAAAAAGGAAAAAAGGCCAAATGAACAAAAAAAGGGAACTTTTTGCCTACACCATATTCACCAATATAACACTGCTGGTCTCTTTTATTCTATCTCGCCTAGACTTTTCCAATTCCGTCCTTGCCAGTCTCCCCCACTATGAGCTTAAGCATCTCCAACTAATTCAGAACACATCTGCCAAACTGCCTTTTTTTCACATCTTGATCAGACCATGTTACCTCACTACTTATCCATCTGCACTGGCTCCGCATCCCTTACCACGTACAATTCAAGATACTCAACACAGTACATAAGGCCTTGCACACCGCTACCCCTCAATATCTTTCTCATCTCATTCTTCATACACTGCACTGTTCTCTTCGATCCATCCACATGAACCATCTTTACCTTGCTTCCCTTTCACAGGCCCATCTCGAATCCAGCCATCACTCTGCTTTCTGTTTTCTTGATCACTCCCTTTGGAACAGTCTTTTCCCAGATCTTGGATCAAAGCACACTTGTTTGGCTTTTCCTATTACCTTCCCCCTTGATTACCCCCATCTCTTTTTCCCCGGCTGCTATAGCCCATCATCCTACCTTTTGTGCTCCCCTCTTACTCTCCCTCCCTTTCTTGCCTATGAGCCCTAGCCTCACTTTCCTGTTTTTTAATGGTGTTCTTTTCCTGCTCTTTATGATTGTACTGATTTTATATTTTATTGTATGCTGTTTTGATGTTTTATTCTAAAAGCGGCATATCAAATATGAAATGAAATTGCCCTTCCCCAGTTCCTCCTGCATCTACCAGGGCACCCTGACATCCCATAATGACAAGCAACTATCCTGGAAGCAGGGTGCATAGCTGTTTCCCCATTTGAGAAAAGAGCTCTTGATCTGTCCAACATCAGTTTGGAAAACAAAAGCAGGTAAGCAGGTCTTCAGTCCAACATCTGGTTCAGTGATGTGATGTGATCCTACCGCCTCCTCCGCCCATGCTCCCTGCAATTAGTGCCTTGTGCAAGTGCACTGCCTGCAGACCCTATCACTCTGGTACTATATGAATCCCACAACGCGTCCCAAAGCACCAGCTGAAAGACCAGTCTGACAGATTTCTGTTGCATCAATCATGCAGATCAGTCAGGGAATAAAGTTGCATAATGGGTGAGACCTACGTCCTGCTTATGTTCTTGAGTATGTATCTGCCTAAGAATTTAAATGCACCCTCCTCCTACATGTCTGTACCATACAGTGCTGATAAAATAACATTATTTCTATGAGGGAATGCAAATACAACAAGATCTAGAGATGCATGCCTATCCAATTGAGTTTAACATGGATGTGGAGGTCATTTTGGGGGTAATCTGTTAAGTTGCGCCTAGATTTACGTATGTGTTGAAACATGAATCTAGGTATTTTAGTCATATATTCATATAATGGGACATTTATGTGCATATTTGACGTTGTCACTATTCAGAAAGTATGTATATTTGGCCAATGGCGAGTACTTTCACGGTGGTATGTACAGGGGGTGCAGTTTGAGTGGTGCATGGATGGAATCAGGGGCGACTCAACCATGAGGCCATCTGAGGTGGTCGCCTCAGGCGACAGTTTGCAGGGAGCCGCACTCCGGCTCTGTTTTAATTTTAGATTTTGCTGCCTCTGGCCTGCCTCTGTTTCACATGTGGGAAGGCAGAGGCAGGTCAGAGGTGACAAAATCTAAAATTAAAATAGAGCTGGAGTGCTGTCGCCAGATGAATCAGCATGATCACTTGCAGGGTTCCTGCAAGCTGACTTCACTCTCCCGATGAGTCATCCTCCTGTTCGCGGCCCCCCAACAGACAGGTGCTTGCAAGGAATCAGGCTGATTCGTCTGGCGGCGACACTCTGGCTGTTTCAGTTTGGATTTTACCGCCTCAGGCTTGCTTCTGCCTTCCCACCACTTCTTTTTCTTGCTTAAGCATTCTTGAGAAAAAAAAAGCATCGGGAAGGTTGTGTCAGGCTGGAGGCAGCAAAATCTAAAATAAAACAGCTGGAGTACAGCCGCCAGACAAATCAGCCCGATCGCTTGCAGGAATATCCTGGCGGCAAGAAGAGAGGTGTAGAAGGAGGGGGGGGGGGACAGAAGGACAAATGCTGGACAACACTGGGGGGAGGGGAGACAGGAGGACAAGTGTTGGTCAACGGGGTGGGGGGACAGGGGGACAAATCCTGGGCAATGGGAGGGAGACAGAAGGACAAATGCTGGACAACGGGAGGTGGGAGGGGACAGGAGGACAAGCGCTGAACAACAGGGGAGGGGGCAGGAAGACAAATGCTGGAGGGGGGGAAGCAGGGAAACTAATGTTGGATGGGGAAGTAGGGAGACATGCTGGACAACAGGGGTGGGATATGGGAGGACAAATGCTGGACAATGGGGGGATGACAGGAAGACAAGTGCTGGACAACAGGGGGGACAGGGGGACATTGCTAGACAATGGGGGGACAGGAGGACAAATGCTGGACAACAGGGGAGGGGGCAGGAAGACAAATGCTGGAGGAGGGGAAAAGGAAGACAAATGTTGGATGGGGGGAAGAAGAGAAACATGCTGGACAACGGCGGGGGGGGGGGGGAGGGGAAGGAAGACAGGAGAACAAATGCTGGACAATGGGGACGGGAACAGGAGGACAAATGCTGGAGGGGGGAAGCAGGGAAACAAATGTTGGTTGGGAATAAGCAAGAAGACAAATTCTGGACTAGGGCCAGCACTAACCGGTAAGCTGGGTAAGCACGACAGGGGGTGCCAATGTTATAAGGGTGCTGTCGCTAGCTTCCCACTCCCCATTCAGGGTGGCCTGCAGAGCGCCAATGGCCTAGTGGAGAACCTGTCCACAGGACACGCTGCTCCTACAGGCGGAAGGCTGTGACTAGCAATTGCGGCCTCTCACAGCCTTCTGCTCGTGGGAGCAGCATATCCTGTGGGCAGGCTCTCCACTAGACCACTGGCACTCCGCAGCTCATCTGAATGGGGAGTTGGGGGTGGGTGACCAGTAACGGCATCCTCCTGATGTTAGCTCCTGTGGGCAGGCTCTATTTCTTTGGGCCGCAGTCACTGCTTGCAGAATCCCTGCCTGCAAGACATACTGCTCCCACAGGCAGAAGGGCGTGTGAGGCAATGATCATGGCCCAGAGAAGCACAACCTGCCCACAGGATCAGCATGTCCTGCAGGGAGGGGCTGTGCAAGGCCAACTGTGCCCTGCCACTCTGGGCTTGGATCATGGTCTGCATGGCCCTACTCATGGGACATGCTGTTCCATAGGCAGGCTCTGCCTCGTGTACATAAATGGCGGGGGGGCATTTTGGGAAGGAGGGAGTGGACATGAGGGGGCTTTGGGAGGTGGAAGTGAATGGATATGGGGAGTCAGAAGTGAGATGCTGGTTGCGGGGGGGGGGGGAATAGAGAGGCAGCAGGGATAAGATTGAGGTGGGGTCTAGGTAAATACTGGACATGGAAATGGGTACAGGGAGAAGCACAGAGGGATGATGGAGGGTGATGTTGGCCAAGGGGTCATAGGGAGACTATGGGAAAATGCTGGACTTGTGGAGGGGGAGACAGAGGGGAGATGCTGTACACTGGGTAATAAGGAAAGAAGGAAATGCAGGACATGGGAGTAATAGGGATAGAGAGGAGAGAGGAGAGATATGGGGTAAATAGATTGAGAAAGACGGAGAGATGCTGAACATGTGAGTAATAGGGAGGGGATGGCATGGTATGGAGATGGGGTAGATGCTGGTTGCAGGGGGGATAGGAGATGGCAGACATGGAAAGAAAGAGAGAGGAGGTACAGAATGGAGGGAAAGAGAAAGCCAGAGAGAGAGAGAGAGAGACACTGGATGGGTGATGAGAGATGTTAGACATGGAGAGTGAATAAAAGACTTGGGAATAATGGACCAGGGAAGAAAAGCTGGGGAATGGAAAGACTGGGGTGAAGGTTGAAAAGCGGTAGGTTCACGGCATAAAAAAGAGGGAGATTGAGAACTGGATAGTAAGGAGTAGCGAAATCTGGGTGGCCAGAGAGAGAGAGAAATAAATGGAAGAAAGGTGGAAAGAAAAAAAATCAATATCCAAGATGGAAGGAAGTGAAGAAAGGAAAAGGAGAGACAAGAAATGGCAGATGGAGTCGAGACCGTAGAAAGAGAGCTAACAGAAGACAGAAGAAAGTAGAAGCTTCAGATCGAGATCAACATGATCAGAGTATAAAATGGTCAGACAACAAAGGTAGAAAAAAATAATTTTATTTTCAAATGAGTGATTAGACTTTGCAATATTTTTATATTTTACACAGTACAGGGAAATGAGTCTCTTATTTCTCTGGTATTGCATTGCATGCAGAGTCTGTCTTTTTGGGTTTTCAGTTTAATTTTTGTCTACATATTTTTATTTTCACTTTAGGTTATCCTCACTTATTCTGTACTTGGCGAGGATCTGTGTTCTGAGTGTGTGACTGAGGCCAGGAGTTCTGTTAACATGCAGTTTGTACAAAGGGACCTGTGCTGTAGTAATTTGACTTTTTTAGCTTTCAATCAGTGTATGGATGTTCTAGGGCCTGCTACAATATTTATAGTGCTGCTTGTTGTATGAGCTTTGGAAGTTTATGCTGGTATGATATGATTGATTTGGTCTTGTAGATCGTCAGTGACTTTTGTAGGGTTTTGTATTAATTCACAATATGCCTGGTACTGGAGAATGTTTATGTTAGTGAAATGATCAGAATCAGAATGTTTAATATATTGAATTCTGTGGGTGAATGTCCTACCTCTGTTCTGCACCCATTGTCCAGGGAAAGGTTTCTGTGGATGCAGAATATATATTCAAAAGAAAAGAGAACTATAATGCAGTTTATAACAAAATCAAATGAGTTACAATTTTATAATTTGGTCTTCTCTCTTTTTCTTTTAGTTCCTTGGTGTATGAGCATCTTGCATGTCCTGTTTTTTTAGAGGGTGGGAAGTGCTGTGTTGGGGCGCTGAGCCACTCATGTTATTTGGAAGTGGGAGGTGCTGCATGGTGTTGTTGAGTCCCTCTCTTTGGCATATTTAGCAGTACGTTTCCTAAGCTTTGTGCTGGTAGCATAAGAACATAAGAAATGCCATTCTACTACTATTGAGCATTTATATAGTGCTACCAGTGGTAAGCAGTGCTGTACAGACATGTAAGAGACAGTCCCTGCTCGTCAGAGCTTACAATCTAGTCAAGACAAACACAAAGCTAACAATCTAGTCAAGACAAAAACACGGCACTTACAATCTAGTCACGACAAAACACAGAAGTCAAGATCTGAAAGCAACAGTGAAGAGGTGAGATTTCAACCTGGATTTAAAGAGGGCTAGAGAGGGTGCCTGGCGTACAGACACCGGTAGCTTGTTCCAGGCGTAAGGTGCAGCAAGGTGAAAGGAGCGAAGTCTGGAGTTAGCAGTAGGTGTGGAGGGCATAGATAGAAGTAGTTTTTTAGATGAGCGGAGTTCCCAAGAGGGGTTGTAAGGAGAGATAAGAGATGAAAGGTACTGAGGAGCCGCAGAGTGAATGCATTTAAAGGTCAGGAGGACAAGTTTGAACTGGATGCGGAAGCGGATAGGGAGCCAGTGAAGTGACTTGAGAAGAGGAGTAATGTGGGTATGGCGAGGCTGGCGGAAGATTAGTCGCACAGCAGAATGTTGAATAGATTGAAGGGGAAAGAGATGATTCAGAGGGAGACCAGCAAGGAGTAGGTTGCAGTAGTCAAGACAAGAGGTGATTAAGGAGTGGATAAGGGTTTTAGTAGTGTGCTTAGAAAGGAAGGGGCGGATTTTGCTGATGTTGTAGAGAAAGAAACAGCAGGTCTTAGCTACGAGCTGAATATGTGTGGAGAAAGAGAGAGAGGAGTCAAAGAAAACTCCCAGATTGCGAGCCAAGGAAACAGGAAGGATTACAGAGTTTTCCGCAGAGACTGAGAAAGGAGAAAGAGGAGGGGAGGTTTTGGGGGGAAAGATAAGGAGTTCAGTCTTGGTCATGTTCAGTTTCAGGCGGCAGTGAGACATCCAGGCAGCAATGTCGGAAAGGCAGGCAGAGATCCTGGTCTGGATTGCCGGAGAAATTTCAGGCATTGAGAGGTAGATGGGTCGATATTTAGAAGGACAGGTGGGATCAAGTGAGGGTTTCTTGAGGGGTGTGACCACAGCATGCTTGAAATTCTGGGTCAGACGAAGGTCCATCAAGCCCAGTATCCTGTTTCCAGCCATAGCCAATCCAGATCACAAGTACCTGGTAGGTTCCCAAAAAGGTACACAGGTTCCACAATGCCTCTCTTGGGACAAGTAGTGGATTTCCTGGGTCCTCTTTAATTAATTAATTTATTAATTAATTAATTTTATTTTTTATACTGCACTCTTTAGAATCAGTGCGGTTTACATGTATACTAACAGGTACTTTTTTTTTTATTCCCTTGTCCCCGAAGGGCTCACAATCTAATAGTTTATGCACCTTTCCTCCAGCAACTTGTCCAAACCGTTTATAAAACCCAGCTACATTAACAGCTTTTACTATGATCCCCCGATAACTAATTCCAGAGTTTGATTATGTAGGGCCATAGTCTAACTCCAGGAAGGCAGTTACATCCCCCTGCAGTTATCGCATTTCAACACGGCAAAACGGCTGCCGGTGCAACTAAGACACACACTGAGGTAGTATTAGTTGCACGCACGCTGCTTGTGCTGAGCCATTATGTTAGTTTCTGCCGACAATGCAGATGCCTGTGTGTGTGAGAGTTCTCTCGCCTCACTCTGTAGTAAAGTATAATTTTGGGAAAGAATCCTGTAAACTTAAGAGTAATGTCTACATATATCTGTTTTTTGTTTGTATTTATATATTCCCTAGTTGGTGAAGATCTATCTCTGTTCTGCATGTGTGACTGAGGCTACGAGTTCTGTTAGCATGGAGTTTCTATGTAGGGATCTTTAGCAATCCAGCTTGTTCAGTATTCTGAATAGGAATATGGATGTTCTAGGGCCCACTGCAGTATTTATGGTGCTGCCCTTTTCTAAGCATGCTCTATGTTGCGTGAGTTTTGGTATTTAGTGCTGTTATGGAATAGTAGATGTGCACTATGGGTCCTGTATTCTGGGTTCTTGGTGTAGTCAACTTTAGGGTGCTGGTTGGGGGGATACTGGAATATGAATTGCGTTCTTTATGCTGCCAGACTGAAATTTAAAATATTTTGTAAGTTCAGATTCAAAAAAATTTCAAATTTTAAGGCAACATCTCAGGTAAATTTGGTTTAGTAGTCTAATAGCGTCATTGCTGCTGAGTTCTCCAGCTTTGGAGTTCGTACTTAGGGATCTATACAGTAGTAATTTGAATTGTTCAGCTTTTCAAATAGATGTTGGATGTTCCAGGGCCCGCTGCAGTATTTACAGTGATGATTTTTTTGGATAGGCTCCTTATGTGAGTTTTGGAAGTTGGTGCTGGGTATGGTATGGAGATTTGCTCAATAGATCCTCAGTGGCTCTTGTAGATCTTTGTATTTGATTTATTTAAAAGGTGTTTTTATACTGCTTTTTTTTTTTTAGTCAAAACAGTTTACATTGTAACTTAAACTTGGTAATGTACATTAAACAGGAACATTGATAGACTGGATTCTTCTGAGGCAATGGAGGGTTAAGTGATTTGCCCAAGGCCACAAGGAGTGACAGTGGGAATTGAAACTTGGTCTCTTGGGGCCCGATATTCAACTGTGCCTATTTTGGAAGGGCTATGAGTCTCATCGGCACAGAGGCCTCCCCGCCAACCCCTAAACTGGATATTCAATGCCTCGGCGATGGCCCTAAATATCCAGTGATCACCACAAAAGCCAGAAGCTGCCGATGCTAACCAGGTGGCAGTGATATTGGATGCTACCCTGTTAGCGATCTGCGCCTTAAAGATAGGTGAGGGGTTTCCTTGCTTATATTTAAGGCACATTTCGCTAACTGGGCAGCATCTAGTATCGCTGCTGCTCAGTTAGCACCATTCTCTGTCCTGCAACGCTCCTAACATGCCCTGATGCTAACCTATTAGTTCAAAATATACCTGGTACAGGAGAATGCTTGTTAGTAAGATGGCCAGAATCAGACTTTTTTTTAAATTAGATATTGAGTTTTGTGGGTGGATATTCTAGTTCTGCTCTGCACCCGTTGTTGAGGAAGGGGCTTCTGTGAATGCAAAATATATGTTCAAAAAGAAAAAAAACCCACCATAATACAGTTTATAACAAAATATAAATGAGTCATAATTTGGTGTTATAAACTGTGCAGTGGTTCTCACCATTTTTAGTTCCGTGGTTTGCGACCATCTTTTCATTTCCTCCACATTATCTAATTGACTTTTTGATTTGGTTCAGTCCCTAACTGCAGTTTTGAGAAAGCCTCTCCCCCAGGTTCCAGGAGGTGGGGGGGGGAATGCCATCTCATCCCTCGCCTCAGGCAGCAGATTGCCTTGAGCCGTCCCTGGATGGAATGCAGAGTTAGGTGCATAAATTATAAAATGCTAAAATTATTGAAATACATAGACAGACATTTACACCATTTTTGACAATTCACGCCCCTATTTTATCAAGTACATAGATGTACCTTGCTTTATAAAACAGGCATGAAATGTGCAGAAATACACACATAAAAATGTACATTAATCTAGGTGCACCTTAGAAAATTACCCTCCATATCTGTGCTAAAGATAGTGTACCATGCAAAAATGTATTAACAAGGTTTGTACTTCAAGCACAGGGTTGTCAGCTTCGTAAAACCTTGTGAACTGACTTTAAAGAAGAAAGACAGGAAGAAAATCAATGCCTTTGAAATATGGTGCTGGTGAAGAGCACTGTGTATACTATAGACTGCCCGAAGAACAAATAAGTTAGTACTAGAGGAGATCAAACCTAAGCTTTCTTTAGAAGCTCAGATGACAAGACTTCAACTTTCATACTTTGGACATATCAGATCATTAGAGAAAGACATCATGCTTCATAAGGTTGAAGATCACGCAAAAGAGGAAAGCCAGCAATGTTATAGATTGATACAATAACAGCAGCTATGGATGCCACTCTATCAACAATTAGCCACCTGACTGCAGACCAAACAGTTTAGGACAACTATCCAGAGGATCGCCAAGAGTTGACTTCAACGGCACCTTGCAGCAGGAAGAAACCTAAGTTCCATATATTTACTTTCTCTGCTCATAAATCCATCAAGCCTCTCTCCCAGCACCTGATGCTAGTTTGCAAGTATGAGTCGAGAGTAGTAGATAGTTGAGCTGCAACCTGCACTTTTTCACATTAAAAAGACCCATTCCTATGGACTCTGACCATCACGCTGGCCGAACAGCCAACTGCTGCAGCTCCAGCTTCATAAGATATTACAAAATTCATTATCACGGCTCTCTCCTAACTTGCAATGAAGTAACACAGATGGGATTTATTAGGTCAGGCTTGAAACGTTTACTTATGCTAATTTAACTCTACATTTGCATGCCGTCATCTTGATAACTTTTTTTTCTTAGTGTCTGGACTGGCTGCATATGAACTACTGCAAAATTTGTTGATCAAATCAGAAAAGATAACTCTTGTAAAAATGTCGGGGTGCCATTCGGAAGTGCTTATCTGGTTAGCAGGGCCTGCTAACTGAGTAAACCCCGTTGAGCCCACTATTCAGACACACATCTGATTTTATTGCTGCTGAATATTTCCTCTAACCATCTTGGTGCTACCCAGATAGTACTGGGCGGTCTGTGAGCAGGACGAGGGTGGTAGGAGAACTTATCTGCTTCGCAGATTTTCAGACATATCTTTATGTGGTTTGGCTATGCAGATAGTGACAGAATATCCCCTCCACGATCCGGATAGCCCGTGGTGGTCACCACTGAAACCCGGGCACGTTTGCTGAATATCCAGTTTCACTTCTGCCCACAGCAGGCAGTCGACATTTAAAAAATGCTGACCACCATGGGCTCAGTATTGGTCCAGTAAATAGCGCTGAGTTGCCACTTTAACATCTCTTTTCCTCTGTTTGTTACTAAGGAATGGAGAGGAAGAAAACCACACTCCTTCAGCTCGGGCCCGATAGCTGATAAAGCGGCTAGCCACTGCTGTTGCTGAACCTGGATATTTCGTGCCGGGGCCATATCTGGGCCCCACTGCCTGGTTAGCTTATGCGGTGAAACTCAGGCCTAAACCTTTGCTGCATTGTGATAACCGTGCAGCAGCTGAATATCAATATTGCCCGGTTATCATTGGGTGCCGCCTCCTCTCTGCCCCAGACCACCCCCGTGCTAGCTGGCTAGTATGCAGTGATGGCACCCGTGGATATTCGTGTTAGTGTTGCTGAATATCCCGACCAAGGCGATTAATGTGGTCAGCAAGTCTTCTAGACACATTAATCCTTTAAATATCGGGTCCCTCATTTTTTTCATGGTATAAATGTTATGACACTAAAAGGTTGGGCACTTAGACAGTCAGTAAAACCCACTGATGCTCCTTTTCGCATAAGAGATGACAGGAACATAAGATATGCCCTACTGGGTCAGATTAAGGGTCCATTGAGCCCAGTATCCTGTTTCCAACAGTGGCCGTTCCAGGTCTCAAGTACCTGCTGGGCTCCCAGAGGTAGACGGACTCCATGCTGCTTGTCCCAGGGGTAAGCAGTGGATTTCCCCAGTCCTCTTTAATTAAAAAAAACAAAAACAACTATTAAATAAAAATAAAAATAAAAAATAATGATTTAGAGACTTTTCCTCTAGAAACGTGTCCAAACCTGTTTTGAACCCAGTTACACTAGCAGCTTTTATTACATCTTCCGGTAATGAATTCCAGAGTTTGAGTGAAAAAACTATTTTCTCCAATTAGTCTTAAATGTGCCACATTGTAGCTTCATTGCGTGTCCCCTAGTCTTTTTGAAGAAGTAAACAACTGATCTACGTTTACCCGTTCCATTCATTATTTTTGAGACTTCTATCATATCTCCCCTCAGCCGTCTCTTTTCCAAGTTGAACAGCCAAGCAGTCTTATGTTTGCTTTTCTTACCAGAAACTATGGGGTATGTTTACTAAACAGCGCTAATGTTGCAGCGGCGACGTTATCGCGTGATAAGTGACGTTACCGCGTGATAATGTCACGTATCGCGCGATAACGTCTCCGGTGGGGCTAAGGTGTGCAGAGGGTGGAATAAGGCTCCCCAGAGGGCGGAGATAAGGGGTCAATGGGCGGAGAGTGGGCAGGGAGAGGCCCCAGGCACAGTAATAGGCTGTGAAATCAGGATCTGAAAATTAACACCACTGAAAACCTTGCGTTAGAGGCACATTTGCAGGAGAGAGAAACCAGTTCAGTCAGCAATGTACAGCAAAGGCAGGGAGACCCACATAAGTGATAGTAGTGATATATGTGCAGTAACAAAACATGCAAAAACCAGAGAGATAATGACCAGAACCAAAATAGAAATGCAAAACACCGAGCTGGCCAATAGAAAAAACAATGCTAAATGGTAATCAACACTACCCATAAAGAATAAAAAGGAAGATGTCACTTTTGGAAGGGTCAATTCTGATTCCCCCCACAAAGTGAATGTTCCAACATTGATACTGTTGATGAGGGTTTGCTGTGGTGTATATTGGGCAGCTTGCTTATGTGGCTTTCACATGTGAAGCAACAGCAGAGTGGCCACATAGGAAAGGGCACTATGGTTATGGTGTAAACGGGGTACAGGGGGGCTGCAGGCGGCACATGCAGTGGGCCAGCTGGGGCACAGGGTATACTAGGCAGATGCCGAGGTGACACATAGGAATATAGAAATGAAAAACCAGCAAGACAGCAACTGACCAAGGGCAAACATGTCCACGAGTGTGTGTCCCACAGTGTCCCAGGGGACAGTACCCAGCAGGTACCCCTAGGGCACATAACATTGGCAGGCAGTGCCAGGGGTAAGTGCTGATGTCCATGTCAGCACCCCACCCCATACCATGCACCATAGGCAGCCGCCTACTGGCACACTGGATGGCCTGGGACTGCGCACCACTTGCACCACCGGCATAAGGGCATGTCAGCATGGTGGCGGAGGGGTGCTGGTGCTGGAGGGGGCAGTGGCATCTGCCCACAGCAGACCAAGGCCAAGCCCTGTTTAGGTGGGTGCCGTGCACTGCAAAGGACAAGGTCTGTCTGACAAATAGTAATGGTATCCCCAGGGAATGACCAGCCTCAGTGGCAACAGTTTGGTGCAGTACACACAGCCAGTGTGTTCAGGGGCAGAAAGTCACAGGTTCAATTCCCAGCTGTGGCTCCTGCAGACCATGTCCCTATGTTTTACCCAGTACTAAACCATGGTAATAAAGGAGGAACCTTTATTGCAGATAAAATAAACACGCCATAAACGCCTATATTTTACACTACAGAGCACATAGACCATAGACATGTGCAGTCCCTAGAGCAGAGGTTCCCAACTGCAGTCCTGGAGGGCCAAACACCATTCAGGTTTCATGCTGTCCCTAAGCTTGAGATGCATTTGCATGCACCGCCCCCACTGTATGCAAATATATCTCATGCATATTCATTAGGGGCAGCATGAAAACCTGAACCTTGTTTTGCCCACCAGAACCAGAGTTGGGAACCTCTGCCCTAGAGCAGAGGGCAACAGGGACACAAACACCCACACCCACAGGCTCCACTATCCAATGGCTCATGAAGAGTCAGGCTGTTGGGCCCTGCGCGGAGCAGCAGCTACCAATACTAGCACCTGCATACCTTAGCAATGCCGTCTTAAACTTGTAAACACGTTCCACATATATCAAAAGGTTGCTATGATTAATGTCAGATAACAAATCCTAAGTTAAACCCAATTTGTTGACAGAGATTCATCATAGCAACCTTTATGGTATCTGTGGAGTGTGTTTCAGTTTTTGTTTCTGACAGTGTTTCCCACCATGGGGAGTGACCCTAACAGTATTGAGTACCATAGCAATGCCTGCACTGTGCCCAGGACTGGTGTGGGGGCCAGGGCTGCCAACCACCTCTCTCTTTGCACAATGCTGTAATAGGTGTGGGAGTGTGTGTATGTCTATCCAGTGTTTTGTGGCTGCCTACACCTTACTGAGCCCACAATGATTGCATTGTTTCCAGTGTTAGCCTGAAAATGTGCATAATGAGGAACAAGGTACTGTCGGTATGGCCCGGACAGGGCGGCCTGGGCAGGATGCATCTGCACAGGGCATAGAGCAATGGCTGGGACATTGTAGTGCCTGGCCACCACCTGAAAGACAGGGTGGCCACAGCATGTCATGCTGGGGTGGGGGTCGCTCTCACCCTGACTGAGCAGTGACGATGGCATGGCTAGGTTCCCCCATAGTGCTATACAGTATTTCTCTCAAGTGATATCTATGAGTTCCTGCTTGGTGTGTGTGCTCACATCCCATTTGTGGGTGCACACAGTTCCTCCAGGAACATGCACTATGTACTAGTTAGCAGACTGTCTGCAGTTAGCATGTGTATGGCTGGAACACCTTGCAGGGTGCAGTGGGTGGAGACTGACTGTGCTCTCTGCTGGTGAATGTCAGATAGTGGTGGGTGGGGGGGGGGGGCAGCTGAGCTTTTCCAGGCCTACTGCCAGTGCCCTATGTGATGCATACAGATCTGCATTGACTGCCCTGTAGGGTGCCCATTCCCCAGCAGGACTGGGGTTGATGGTCCCCTCTACTGCCACCATTGCAGAGATGTAGAATGTGGATCTGTTGGTGGGAGATCCTGTCCCCCACCCTGACCCACAGAGGGTGGGTTGGGTGGTGCTACATAATCTGCATGTGGGTCCAAGCACAACCCTTCTCTTATAACATGTGACCATGGCAGCCACACAGGATATGCACTATTCTGGGTGCATCACAGTCCACAAGGGCTAGACGTGACTGGGAAATACAGATGGACACAGGTGTTTCCTAAGTGTGTCTGCAAGGGCTATTTATCACACACTGGCGCTGATGGGGACCTGCAGCACAGCCTATCTCAGCCAAGCCAGGTGCTGCGGACCTGGTGCTGGCTGCCCCACCTCACACTCAGGGCGAGCACAGGAACTGCACAATGTCACGGTCTGTAGCTACTCTGTGCCAGTCACACACACGGTCAGTTCCCCCTACCAGGCTGGGGTGCTTTAGAGGCACATACCCCATCTTGTGATCAGATGTAGGCTGCTGATCTGCATGTGCAGTGCATCATGGATATGGGTGGGTTTACCCTATCCTGGTAACCACAGACGACAGTTTGTGTGGTGACCTGCAGTCTTTCTGTAGCCAGCCAGCGGTGTGTTGGACACTATAGAGATGTAGCCCACTGGTTACTTCAATGTCTGTGAAGGCAGAGGTCATGGGTTTGATCCCACAGTGGTGTTATTTAATAAGCCTGTCTGAGATTTTTCCTTTTAATTTAAATCAGTGCTGCCAGCAGAAACACCCTCACACCCCCGTAGCCTAAGATGCCTCATAGGGCGTCCTATAAAGTGCCCTATAGGGCACATTATAAGGTGCCTTGGCGAATGTGCCCTATGGAGTGCCTTATAGGGCGCCTTATGCAGCACCTTATGTTACGGCACTGTGAGGGTGTTTTTGCTGGCAGCACTGATTTGAATTAAAAAAGGAAATGCCTCAGACAGCACTGATTTAAAAAAAGGAACTGCCTCAGACAGCCTTCTTACATAACACCACTGCGGGATCGAACCCATGACCTCTGCCTCCAGTCTTTGCAGTAACCAGTGGGCTACATCTTTATAGCTTCTAACACTGCGCTGGCATGAACTTAGGGTTAACACGTGTTAACGTGCCACGGTGCCCACTATCGCGCAATACTGATTCTTGCTACCTTGCCACCGGAACGCCCACTACCTTATATGGTATTCTTCACATTAACGCTGCAACTAGCACCAGTAACATTAAGACGGTTTAGTAAACATACCCCTATGTTTGCTTTATTGTATTGCAAGACATTCATAATTCTTAACCAACTGGCTTTCAATCTTCAACTTTTCCTACTGCTTGATATGAAAGGGCTTTCACAATGCAAACTGCAGACTAAGGTCACACGCCGTTGGCACCTATAAATGTCCTACACCTACAGTTTTGTCAGAAGCTACTCATTGCTCTGAATACATTTACCCATTTTCCTTCGGGGGAGGGGAATCTTTGGCACATGAGTATCAGCAGATGCGATGAATTATATTGGCAAGCATGTGCTGACCAAGTGACTGGAGTTCCCACAGACCAGATTTCATTCTCTCATCTGTATTGTGCAAAATGCCCACTGGAAGCCTGATATCAAATGTCCTAAAGCCAGGGTCCAATCAGCTTCTGTGTGTGCGCCATCCAAACAGATGGGGACAAATAAACACAACAAAGGACATTCACAGATAACAGTTGTGGGTGCTGAACAAAGTACCCAACAGATGCACAGCCAGTCGAGTCTACACCAGGGAGACTTGGCCTGTGACACGCAGATCTGAATATAGTTCTGACTCTCTCACCAAAGGTCCACTAACAGAAAGAAACACTATGTCAGTGCGGTAATGAGGTACAAACAGTGAACGCACTAGTAAATTACGCACAATACAAGGTTGAAGTCATTCTTGATCCACATCGGCCTCAAGGGATTTGGTTTCTATTATGAACTGTGAGAGCCTGCTTACGATTAAGACTTTGGAGTGTATATTGCTCACTTATATTTCCTTGTAAGAAAGACATTATGTACTCCAAACACAAAATGAGGGATTCTGTCTCCTAACCAAAATGTTGCTGCTGTAAGAGCTTTTGTTTTGTTTTATTAACAGTCTTAAATCCCCAACTCTCAATCTGCTGAATGCTGCAAATGTAGAGGGAGAGAATCATCAAGGAAGAGAACCACAGAGCTGGAGAAATAAAGATGCAATGTCATTTATCAGTTTATGCAGACGGAGATTATAGATCGATAGAGCTAGACAGATTATACCTATGCAGACAAGCACGAGTAGAACTACAATTTTTCATTGGCAGTCCTATAAACTTTTGACCGTCAAGCTACGTAATGGATGGAGCCATCTTTACATTTTCTGCGAGGACAGATCCAAATGTTTCCAGATAACCATCCCGGAACCTGACGTGCCCTTCTGAAGAACAGCTCTTTGAAATGAATATCTAAAAGTTTCATTTTAAAAAGTAAAAGGATGAGGAAAGCTCCAGCACTAGTCCCTCTTTTGCATTAATTTGCTGATGTCTGTAGTCTATTAAACAGGTAATTGTTGACCTTGAAGGGACAGCTTCTGGTATGATCTAAACTATTTGCTTTTTTAAAATATATTATACATGTAGATTCCAAGACCTATGCAGCATTTTGTGATTGATTTCTTAACACCACAAATTAAAAATGAACAAATGATTTCTTAGCAAATCTCATCTGTACATCTGTGGTTTTAATCAAAGAACCTTGCAGACGTGCAGAAAGCAGCCCAGGAATTCTTACGATTTCATTCAAAGATCTCTGAAAAAGAAAATGTACTTCATTGTTATTTTGGTTCAACGATATTCAGTGGAAGTCCCTCACAAACACAGAGATGCAGGTGCTGAATGAAGGTCTGTATTTTGCATGCTAGATTTATTTGCAAGGGGCAAATTCAATTGTATGTTTCAAAGAATGCGGGAGAAATACAGATTCTGATGGCTTTCACCTGGGTCCTTTTGCCCCATATAGATCAACCTTTAAGGAACTGGTATTATGTGATATTGAAGCTACAGAAGTAGCTCTGTGTAAGACTCTTCAAAGAAGATGGCAGTAAGGGAAAGTACCTTCCAAAACAAGATGTCATCAAGTCAGTGGATAGTAGAGGAACAGAGATACAAGCTAGGGAGTAATAAGAGGCCATATTTCCTATTCCTATTATAAAAGATTGAAACAGGATCCGGCAGTTGATCTACTAGCAAATACAAATAAAGTGTGCTCGGTCAGCTAAGAGTCAAACCTGTGACCCTGGAGACTACAGACTTGCTGCTGGCAACACAGAGAGCGCTCAGCCTGAATCCAAGTCCAGAAAAGATATCCTAGAAGCAGATGAAGGAGACATTCACCCCTGGGGAAGCTCACTGGGGGGGTGTCCTATTGTATATTATTGTAAGGGATCCTTTCTTTACCAATCCCATGTACTTTGTGGGCAAGACCATTCCATTCCAAGCCTTTCCAGTAGGTGCATGTCATCTTGATGAAACATCCTCCTCTTGGGATGGTTGTTTTGTTTCTGTCTGCCCTTTATATAACTCCACTGCACAGGATGTAAGGTGTGGTTGTTATTGGCACAATCGCGGCTACCACTCGCCCAATCCAGCCTGCCCTCCTAGAGCAATCTCTCTCCACCGGAGCACAACGCAACTGCCATCGCCGAGAGAATTCAGGGTCCACAGCACAGCCAAGGAGCAGAGAACATGGAGTAAACTCCTCCCGCTCCTAAAAGTTATCCAGCAGCATTTGGATCAGTCATAAAGCTACTTAATCTATTTTTTTTTTAGATCAGTTCCTCAGATCTTCTGTGTCATTTGCAAGATTGCATGTAAGTGAATCCACTGCGATGCTATGAATTTTAAGAGATTTAATGGAGAGAGGAGAAGAAATGTGTCTGGTTACAATGGATATACATCCTTGTATGAAAACATCCCAAAAAAGGCTGTCTCAGAGGTAATCCAACAGTGCAACAAAAAATGTGAATTACCCCACAAATCCAAAACTAATAAACATAAATAAGGGTCACAGAAGCTTCTGTTATTATTTAAAAAGCCTCACGGAGACATTTAATAGCTCTCATGTTTTATTTGTGACCTGGTTTGGCCACTGTTGTAAACAGGATACCGGGCTTGATGGATCTTTAGTCTGACCCAGTGTGGCATCTCTCATGGTTTTATGTTCCATCCTTTACCCAAAACAAGAACTAGTATCAGAAGAGATGAAGAAACAAGTGGAAGACTGCACCACACAGCATACTAAAGCGGTTCCTAGCATTCGTAAACACTGAGGGGTCTTCCAGTTACATGATGTTTGCCGCAGTCACTTGGCAAGGAAGAGTTGCCTAATGGTTAGAGCGGCAAGCTGAGAACCAGCAAAGCCAGGATTCAAATCCCACTGCCGCCGCTTCTTGTGACCTTAGGAGGAAATCACTCAACCCTCCATTGCCTGAGGTACATGCTTAGATCATAAGCCCTTTGGGGACAGAAACTACCTACTGTACCTGAATGTGGCGCCTCTTGAGCTACCACTGAAAAAGGTGCGCACTAACTCCTAATCTCCTGCATACTGCCCATACTAGAGGGCATAATATTAAGGACTGTGTAGTGCAATCCACATTACCACCCAGTACTGCCCAAGCCAGTCATAGGATACAATGTGCATGTCTAAAAATGTATGTAGTATGCATGAATCAGGCAGTTAAAGTATGCCTGCTGAATCATTGCAGATGTCTGGTAACCTAAAAGGTAGAAGCTCCTATGGCAAAACATTGTATTTCTTTTTGAAACAGCTTTGATGATCTGGACAATTTTGGAGCTAGCGCAGATGGAATGGTGAACACCTGCAGGAATGACAGAACAGTGCTGGACTTTTGTCTGAAATGGACAGAAACCTCTGGTCTCAATAACAAATTGAATCACTTCAGTCTAATCCAGTGAGTGGTGATATTAGCACTGTTTTGTTTTTTAGAACAGGCAAGGTTATGAAATTCATTTGCTCAGAACATGTAGGAGTGATGAGCTGTCCAGCAGGATTCCTTTCTACTTGGACGTCTTAATAGTCAATGGGATCCCTTTAATAGCTGCAGATGTGACTTTGAGGCTGCTGGATTGATAGTGTGGGGTGCACTCGCTGTTGGAGGAACCAGTGTGCTGGCGTTCACTTACACAGTGTTCAAACAATGAAATAGTACACGACCTGTTTCTTTTTTATATGTTACAGTGGACAGTGAAGCGCAAGTAAATAGTGAGAATGCTTATATATCGGACCTCTGCAAGTTCAGTCCTTGATCGCAGCAAATAGGCCACATTTTCAGGATCTCTCTAGTCAGTATGTATGAGAAAGATTTGCGTGCCTACTACAATATTATGCAAATCCCTGCAATGCCTATTCCTGAAAACCTGGCCTATTTGTGGCCCTCGGGGACTGAACATGGACAATCCTGTGTAAATGTGGCATACTGTATGAAAGGTTTTTGTAGTACTGTTTTGGCAGAAGACTGATATGATGAAAAGTAACAGCTTTTGAAACTACAGCATCCTGATTCAGGAGCGCAAAAAAACCAGGCCTGTATCGGGCTCCTTCAGAGAGGTTTTGCAGTTTTCTAAAACATGAAAGTGTGTTCATACATTTTATTAAAAAACATGTGACGTTTAGACCAATGATTATAAGTGCACTCATTCTACTGCTCCTCACTACATTTCCTCTATTATCTCTCCCTACACTCCTCCTTGGGAGCTCCGCTCTTCTGGCAGATCGCCTCTATCTATGCCCTTCTCTTCTACTGGCAACTCAGGACTTTGTTCCTTCCACCTTGCTGCTCTTTATGTCTTGAACATACTACCTGAGTCTATGTATCAGGCTTCATCTCTGGCCCTTATCAAATCAAGGCTGAAAACTCACCTCTTTGAGGCACTTTTGGATCCTGATCTGCTTCGTCTCCTATGTGTTTCCTTACCATTCCCCTAGAAGCCCTTTATCCTCGGCTGTTGTGTTGTCTGTCTTGAGTACATTGTAAACTGTGATGAGCAAGGACCGGCTTTTACATGTGTCTATACAGGGCTGTGTACATAGAAACATGATGACAGAAAAAGACCAAATGGCCTATCTAGCCTGTCCTTCCATATCAACCACTACAAGAGTCCCCTTTTTTCCTTTAGAGATCCTCTGTGCTTGTCCCATGCTTCTTTGAATTCAGATACTGTCCTCATCTCTACCACCTCCACTTGAAGACTATTCCACGGATCCACCACTCTTTCCGTAAAGAAATATTTCCGCATATCACTCCTGAATCTATCCCCTTTCACCCTCATCTCATGTCCCCTCATAGCAGAACTTTCTTTCAATCGAAAGAGGCTCTCCTCCTCCTCATATGCTTTATAACGAAGACCACTAACCATTTTAGTAGCCACCCTCTGCATCAACTCCAACTTCTTTATATCCTTTTGAAGGTGCGGTCTCCAGAATTGCACATAATACTCCAATTGACATCTCAGAGACTTATACAGAGGCATTATCACCTTTTTTCTGCTGGCCATTCTTCTCCCTATGCACCCAAGCATCCTTCTGGCTTCCACCGTCATCTTTTCTACCTGTTTAGCTACTTTAAGGTCATCAGAAACAATCATGCCCAGGTGTCGCTCTTCTTTTGTGGACAAAAGAACGTCACCCCCTTTACTATATTTCTCCCTTGGAATGCTGCAGCCCAAATGCATGACCTTGCATTTTTTAACATTAAATCTCAGCTACCAAATTCTAGACCTTGTAGCACTATACAAATGATCAATAATAGTAGTAGTAACTAAAGGCAGTAAGGGAGAATACCAGTTGTTTGCCCCTTATAAATAGGCACTCCTGTCATAAAGACTGAGGACAAAATTCAGAAGTACTTACGTGGTCGGAAGTCACCCCAACTGCATAAGTTCCTTTTAAAAATAAAAATCTGGGATGGTTGTATGCATAACACTGACCATTTTATTTGCAAAATGGCCAAAATTATAAATGCTTGCTGCTGACGACTAAAACTGTAGCAGCAGCGTGGATGGAGGACTCCCACTCAGCTTCATGGGAACACTGAGGTTCACTAGCAGACACCCTATTTTCTCTGCATCTCTTTCTGCATCCTGGACTATATCTTCACTGAAATATACAGAGCAGAAGAGAGCCCTAGGTTTATTTTCAGAATTAAAGGCCGTGAAAGCTGCAGAAAGCGAACAGAACTGGAAAATCCTGCTAAGCGCCAACATGAGCTCTCTCGTGTACTGCCCTGCCAATGAAGGCTCTTAAAGGATTGCCACCTCTTGATTGTTTGAGACAGACACAGCACTGTATGATGGCGACAGGCGTTCCTACAAGCTTACAGTCTACATGAGTGCCTAAGACTGCAAAATATACGGCAACTTTCACAAGGGCACAATGAGTGTCTAAGGCCGATGCCCCTGGTTCCCAGTCCATCACCTTAACCACCAGGTCACTCTTTCCACGGGCAAAAGGATGATTTGACGTCATTCCTGGGCAATCCTGGCCTTTGCTGAGATTGCTAGCAGGATGCCCACGAATGCCAAACTATCATGAAGGCCTTTGTTACTGAAGTGTAGGATCTGCACCAAGACCACAAGCTAATTTCACATGAGCCACCATTCAGTCTGTAATAACGTTCGACCAGTAATTACCTGAGCTTTGTTAAAACGGAGACCTCGAGGTGAAAGGTTCTCTAAATCTACAGTATCTCACGACCCTTGAATCATCCTGTCGCCAGAGATGTAGGGATGGTATATTAAGTATTCTCCAAGCAAAGAAAGGTGATAGACCTAGAATCTAGCAAGATTGACCAGACACAGAAAACCACTCTAAGGCAAAAACCAACAGAGCACACATTCACTCTTTTATTTCAGAAAATCATTAACATTTAGGGGGTCATTTTTGATTACAGCTGGGCAGGACAGCAAATTGCAATCCATTGCAATGAGCAGTCGTGATCCAGACTCCCTCCACAGTGCACGCACTTCTCTCAGGTGGAAATTGTAGATTGTGATCACATGTTAAGGTCTTGATTGCGGTCTATAAACAATGATCTTGATTTTTCAGCCTATATTATTTTTCTCAGGAAGAATAACAATGTTTAATATATGTGTTGATGTCTATTCAACACAAAAGAAAATGCACATTGGGTAGAGGGCAAGGGCAGGAGAGAAGAACTGACTTTATGGTGCAAGTGTGCTTTGAACGTATTTACCAGTATTGATATTTGCCCTTAATATCCATAAAAGCCTTATATGAACCAAATGCTCTGCAAATTTCCTGGACTTTTCATTTGTTTATGAAATTGTTTATGATATTATACCACTGAGATCAGAAAAGAATTAATTCCTTGAGATTTTCAAACATTCAGGTCTTTTTATTCTTCTTATTTACAGCAATCACAAGGCGAGAAATAGACAAAAATAATTAATAGTAGGAAATCAATAATACCACCGCACCAGAACTCAAGTCTCCAAAGGCAAAGGGTTCCAAACAGATTAACAAGAAAAACTAGAAAGAAAGGAGTCAAATGGGAGGAGCTTAATGATAATTTGGCGGGTATCACTATCAGTACTAGCTGACCTACTATAGAAGAACCAAGATACGACAAATGTGGCGTTGAAGGTTGCTGTATCCTCTCCTTCCAATGCAATTCAAAGAAGCTACTTGGAGAAACATAAGAACATTCCTACAAGTGTCTCTTTATGGGACGCGGACAAGGAAATAGCCTGAAAGGTCAAGTTTCCTCTGACCAGCAGAGTTGATATCTCCTGCCTAGGCCCCAATACTATGATTGGTGCTATTGAATCTCAGACACCAGACAACTCTATTCAGAAGCACAAAAGTTAAGCAGCCATAAAAAAAATAAAAATAAAAATAAGGAACTCCAGCAAGCCCATCACGCCTTCTCCCTGAAGGAGAACTTTATTAGCAAAGCAGCAAAATTCTGCTGCAAACCAGGCACAGCTTTATGCTAGCTCTAACCTGCATTTATTACAAAACAGGAATTATTTCAGCCTTTATTTCACAAAATAACAACAAAAACGTGGGAGATATTGAAAAAATAATGCCCCCCCCCCTTTCACACAGTTTCCTTACACTGAAAATATTTCTGTAAATTGTTAGCTGGATGGGAACATGTGGGGAAGTAGAGAATGCAAACACAGATGGTCGCGTTACCTCAGGTAAGTCACCAATGGGAAAATCCCAGATTACAGAGAAAATATATATTTTTTTTTCTGCAATACACTTTAAGCTTCATGAACCTCAAATTCAAATCAGAACTTAGCAAGGGATGAGAACTCTCCCACAATGAATCATTTAAACAAGCTTTACTTTTGCAAAGTGTTCTAATAAAAAAAAAATAGTGCAAATTCCGTTTTTATGAATAAATAACAACAATCTTTATACAGCTCACCAACACATTAATACATTACACTATAATAGAATATAGTTGACTATATTGTATGAACAAATCTTAAAATGCTTCTATTAGTACAATATGAACCTTTCCAACAAGCAAGTACTGTATTAGTTAACCCATTTAAAACTTGAAATTTCTTTACTCTGTAGTAAAAGAAAAGTTCTAACACAGTCTTAATTTGTACCCTTGCAGGTGAATGGATGTTACAATGCAGGTAAGGAAACCTTTTGTTTAAAATATTTATTAGCGCACTAGTGTAATTCGATAAACAGTCACTGTGATGTGTCAGTCACTTATCTCAATCTTCTTTCCAAGTCTTGCTGCTTTCTTGGACATTGGATGCCTTAGGATCCCACCTACTCTAGCAATGTCCAGCTGTAGTCAGGATACCTACTACCTGTCTTTAAAAATCAATAAAAGAAACTGCCTCCCTATCTATGTGTGCAATCTAGAAAAGTATTTCTATCTTCTTTGTTTTTTTTCTTTCTTTCTAGTACTTATCAGACTTGCTAGGTCCCAAAAAATAAAAGACAAGCAAGCTCCCTATCTTTCCCTCCCACAGAACTTTGTACCAAAACATTTTTTTTCCTTTATATGCCAGAGCCAATCTTTCAAAACTGCCAGTCAGTTCAGGAGAACTAGAGTATACCAATTGCCAATCAAATATAATTCTTTAAAATATGGCAATATTTTTTTTCTTTACACACACTCAGTCCTTCTCTCTCACATATGCACTCTTTCTCATTGATACAAGCTGTATCAGGAGTAGACAATTCCTAGGAGAAGTACTCATTTTTAAAACACTGTACAGCCCTACTTCTCCTTCAGTGCTTGAAGGACTCCAGTGCTCTTGAAAGTATGTCTTATACACTATAGGACATTTAATCCGAACAGTGCTCAACTTAAGCTCATTCTCCAATAAAGCTGTTCAATTTCTCATTCAGCTTGGTCTTAAAATTGCTTGAATAAGATTCAGGGCTAAGTTCTGTTTCAGTCACTAAAGAAAAAAAGTTTCCTTACTCAAAATTAAATTTTCTCGCCAGCTTTCATTCCAGTTCCTTAAACACTTCTCTAATAAAGTCTCAGTTACTCACAATTCTGATTCCAATTAAATTCTTTCACAGCTCTTCTATACAGAGATTCACCCCAGTAAACCTTACCTCATCAAAATCTTTTTGCCCAATCTCTTAACCAGGGCCAGCCGAAGACTTTCTGCCACCCTAGGCAGAAACCCTAGCTGTGCCGCCCCCCCCCCCCCCAGCTGCTGCCAATTCCATCAAGGGAGGGAGAGGCGGGCAGCGGCAGCGTCAGTGGCATTTCTAAAAGTGGTGGCTTTTTTAAACCGCTTTCTTGCCTGTGGCAGCCATGGGCAAGAAAGTGGCAGCAAAAAGCAGCAGTGTTTGGAAATACTGCTGCTGCCTGCCTCCATCTCTTGAGATGGAATCGGTGGCAGCTGGGGGGAAGTAGCAGCTGGGTCATGTATGCTGCTACCGTCCCCACCCTGGCCGGCTGCTCTAGATGGTCGCCTAGTGGACGGGCCGGCCCTGCTCTTAACTGCATCATTATTATATCTGCATTGTAAAAGTGTTCTTCCACCTAGCTCCGTTTGAAAATAGTCCCCTATTTCTAGCTCCATTTCAATTCATAAAACACCCTTAGGCCCTCATTCTGACCCACATCTAGCAAGCCTGGAAGTCCGATCTGGACGTTCAGACCGGCTAAATGCCTGGATCGTGCTGGTGGGAACAGAGCTACCCACATGTAGATACAAGTTGTGCGGGGAGTTCTGTTCATGGGTAGGATAGTGCGGGCCAAGGGTGGAGAGAGGCATGCGGTGGGAGGCGCCATGACCCCAGATGAACAGGACTGATTCAGACGTTGGCCATTGGGGTCGGCCATTTAAATGGGAGACTTATTACATCTCGGAGGTGGAATAAATTCCATAGATTTCAGGGGAAGCTGGACCCCAGGCCATGGAAGCAAGGGGGTGCAGCCTGACCCTGGCCATGGCATGGCTGCAGGGAACAGAGTGACTGCTGCTGCTGCTGGGGATTGCGGTACCCGCATGGAGCCACGATACCATGGTATTGCGGCTCCACGCAGGAGCCTGGCTGAGCTAGCCAGGGAAGTGGCTGGATGTCCCGCCACTATGCTGCGATTCTGCTCCTGCAGGGACATCTAGCCCCCACAGGAGCAGAGTCGGGTTCATCTCTAGGCCGTCTGAACGTCCGGATGGCCCGGAGACTCACAACTCAGAATGGGCCTCTTAGTGTTTTAAAGCCCCTAACAGACATTTGCACAAATAAAATACATTTGATCGGTCACGTTCTTTAAAGTTCCCTCAACAGCCTGCACGTGGACATCATAATCCAGCACACACTTACACATGCCCGCACACTGGCATTGAATAATTTTCCCTTTATTCCATGTTCATTTCTTTTATTTTAAGATTTTCTGACATGTTTTATTAATTTTTAATGTTGCTGTCACTTCATCTTTTATAAATTTTCAATTTGGTTACTTTTCTTTCAACCTCCCCCTCCCTCCCAAGGGTTGGACTGGCCTTCCCAACCCAATTTTGGTCCTTTTTGAGCTTTTTTGTGCCTTTTTCTGTTTAATTTTATCTGTTTTCCTTCCTTGTGCTTTCTCTGCTCCTTTGCCGGTCCTTCTCCCTCACTGGAGCACTTGCGCGATTGCACATCACAGGCACTTCTGGATTCACGGCTGGGAGTAAAACTTTAATATTCATGATGGCCAAACTATGGGACAGTATGGGGAGCCTTGAGCTCTCCGCTCTGCACCTGCCCAATGCCCCAGGAGCCATTTTGAAGTCCCTGGGTGCATCATCGCAATCACAGAGGTCACGCTCGCAGCACCTTCTCTGATGCTGAAGGAGACCCAGGGAGCCAGAAAACATGCTCACATGGGCTCCCCGTGACATCAAAATAGCCAGGATCTGTATTGCTTTCCTTTTGAAATCTATGGCCAGCCAGCACAGGTACATTTTTAAATCAAGTTTCTCTCTGCTATTACAAGAATCAGACAGCCAAACTGAAAGGGGATTTTTTAAGGGCAACAAACTTTTTTTGTTAGTAAGAGGAAAAGGAAGCTGCTGTGGTTTTTTAAAGAAGCAGCCAAAAAATTAAGAAAAAAGAGGTTAGCATTCATAAACTAGAAGAGACCATAGAGAAAAGAAGACAAGCAACAATAACTTGAGAAACTAAAGAGAAGCTTGGAAAGTAGTCAGGAAAGCTAAGATGCAAATGGAAGAAAAAATAGCCAACACACAAAGATAAGAAGATAAGACTTTCTTTTAGAAATGTTAGTGACAGGAGGATTTTAAATAAGACTGAAAGGTGAAGGGTATAGATGTTGATGAGATTAAAGTCAAATTGCTTAACAATTATCTGTTTTATTTATTTATTTAACCAGTTTTCTATACCGCCTTATCCTTCAATCAAAGTGGTTTACATTATGTAATCACTACAAACAGGTACTGGATATATTCCCTCATCCCCAAGGGACTCATAATCTATGTGTACTGTGATAAGGAAGCTTATCATAGCTCAGGAAGGAGCTATAGAAAAGGTGAAGTGACTCTGAACAAGCAACCTGTCAGTTCTGGTAGAAATAAGAAAACAGAATTTTCCCATAAAAGACTACCAGTCCCAGAATGCACCAGGTTTCCAACAGCCATTAGAGGAGCTGAAGTGGGGAAACGTGTGTTCAATCAGGAGGGCTATGAGGTAATCCCTAAGCACTCATCTCAAAGGGCAGGGCCTGATTCAGCACAGCTGCGCTGTGTTAGGAAGGAGCACTCATCTAAGCAGAATAAAGGTAGAGTTTATTCTACAGAGAATCAGCTTGAGCTTGATCATCTTCATCATCAGGAGGATCATCAGAAGCAGAAGCCAAACCGGACGGACAGAGAGGGAAAGAAACCCTTTGGAAGAAAGAGGAGAAAAAGCCTTTGAGAGGTCTAGAAGAGTCCAGAGCAGTACGTATACTGGGAGGCATTCCAAGGGCCAGCATACACCATTGGACTGGGGAAAGCCAGAGGAATGGTGCTGCAGAGCTAGGAATCTCCAGACGGTACCTGTGAGAGAGACGGCTGCACATGGAAGGGACCCTAAGACCCGTGCCAGAAGGTATGTGAAGAGAGATCCAGTGTCCAGGGATCTGGATTGGAAGGCTGGACATAAGAACTGGACTACATACTGGCCAGGCTATATAGAGAGGAACTCTAACAGCAATGGAAGCTCAGGTATGAACACTGATCTATGCCCTAGCTATAACCTTGAAAGACAGCAGGGAAACAAGTATTCTCCTGAAAGTGCTCCATTGGGAGATTCATCTGTGCCAATCCATGATATTGAACCCATGCTTGTTGAAGAAGAGGGGGTGATAGCAGATGAAGAATCTGTTTACATGGACTGCTCTCTGTCTAAACTCCTTTGGTGATTTTCTGTTATAAAGTACAGCAACCATCACAAAGAAATACAAACGTGTTCTTTAATCTACTCAGAAAAGCTCCTGAGTAAGATTTCTAGCCACGCAGTAGAAAGCAAGCCAGCTAAGGGGTTTCAGCTGGATAACTGCTAGCAATTGAGCCTTACCTAATTGCTTGTGAGCTAGGAGAGAATCACTTCTGAATCTATGTGGGAAGATATAAGAAGTTAACCTGAAAAGAACATTTTTTTTCTTTCTTTGTAGCTTTTGGTTTGTTGTTTAATACATGCTAAGAAAATATTAGCTAAGCCTACAGAAAAGACCAGTTTGTTATCAACCAGGTCTTATTTCTTTTGCTTTGATTGCCTGACAAGTTGAAATGTTGTTTTCCTGGTTTTGTTTTTTTTAAGTTTAACACTGAAAGCAAGTAACCTGATTTTTGTGCTACCAAGCATATCTGTGTTGGGAGAAATAACCCCATAAATAAATATCTTATTGGCTTTACCCAAAAGCACAACTAATTATTGTGAGCAGCTGTGTCTGGTGTGAATGAACTGCATTGCCCACAATCCCTTGCAAATCATATAGATATATGCACTTGCCAAGACTGTGAAGATTCTCACCCAGGCAGCCGTCTGACAGTACCTGAGGCAACGGAGGGTTAAGTGGCTTGCCCAAAGCCACAAGTAATGCCTATAGGACTAGAAACCCCAGTCTCTCCGGCCTAAGATTGCTGTCCCCAGGTGGGACTTGAACCTTCGGATGAAGGACCAAAAGTGCAACCTCAGAAAACAAGCACAAGGCCACAGTCAATTCCAGACCTCATTCATTCTACCTTGCTGCTCCATATACCTGGAACAAACTACTAGAGTCAGTACATCAGGTTCCTTCTCTAGCCCTATTCAAATTTAGGCTAAAAACACACTTCAAGGCCACTTTTGGATCCTGATAACCCTTCTTCTCCTGCTCATCCCGTACCTGTATCTTTGCCATTACCCTAGATTTACCCTAGTCCCCTCTTTGTTGTCTTGTCTTTTGATTTGATCTTAAGTTCTATTAAGTAGGGACGGTCTCTCACATGTCTAATTGTATATGTATATTAGAATATGACGCACCTTCACATGACGCAAAGCAACATAAACAAGGCTCAAATAACCATGACAACTGAAATATAATCACCCTCTGTAAATACAAACTGTACTTAATTTAGGGTAAAAGTTAATAGTACCCACACCTAATATTAGTTAAATTAACATCTTTTATTTTTGTTAACTTGCTATTCACCTGTTATGTTGCTGTTTAGTAACTGCTAGCATACTGTTCCCTGTAATATTGTTAAACTGTTCCATGTAAAAACTAAGTTAAAATGTAAACCGTCTTGATTTAAGGATGAAACGGTATAGAAATCCTGTCAAATAAATTTAATTTACAGTGCTGCCTATGCCTTGTAGCACTATACAAATGATAAGCATTAATAATATCAGTACTAAGTAGGAATGGAAGACAGGTAGACTTTGAATAATATTCGGAAATCTGTGTTCGTAAAGAGCTAGATTAATTAGAAGCAAACAAAGCGAAGGGACCAGATGGAATACATTCAAGAGTACTGAAGAAATTTAGGGAAGTTTGGGCAGCTCCTCAGTCTGACACTTTCACTGCTTCTTTGAAGTCAGGAGTGGTCGCAGAGGGCAAGAGATGGACAGATGTGGTTGCTCTACACAAAAGCACAAATAAGAAGAGGCTGGGAACTATAGACAGTCTGACCTCAGCGGCCAGGAAGTTAATATAAATGCTGCCAAAACAGAGCATGGTGCAATGCCTGCAAACCAATGGGGTGGATAAAAGAATCCAAGGCAGCATGGTTTTACTAGAGGGAGTATCACCAAAAGGAAAGGTAGATTCCAGTGATGTACAACAAAACCATATGTTAAAAAAAATCACTGTTCAAAGAATATTTTTGTCTAAGGGGTATGTCTACTATAGGGTATTAGCGGCTACGTCAGTAGCAGTTAACCCACAAAAAAAAAAAAAAAAAGCAGATACTGCAGGCACTTTTCTGCTATATCTGGGTTTCTCTCGGTACAGGGCTGTAGAGGTGGGATTGGGATAGGAGTGAGGTGATGGTTGGCAGCCACCACGCAAAAACATTTTTGTGTGGTAGCTGCCAAAATCTGGCCTGATTGCTGCAGCACATAAAACTCCACCTCAAGAGGTGACATTATCTTCCTGGAGGCCCGATAATGCAGCAAGCCTCAACTCTAACACCCGCAATTGGGTCCCCCGTCCCCCCCACCCACACTCTATAATTTGTTGGTCCCTCAGTATTGCAATCTGCAGCAGTGACAATATAAATAAATAACTGCTGGCCCCCCTGCAGCACTCATCCCCTTGGAGGGTCTCAATCCTCATTGGGGGCCGCCCAGGAGGGATTGGTGCAGTCCCTGAGCAATCAAACATTCAGGCTAGCCAGTAGGGGAAAGGGTCCTCTCGACCCTCCCTCCCCATCCTCCTGATCCTCTAAAAGTTGTTCTGGCTAGCCAGTTGGTAGCATCCCCTCCCTCCTCCATTTTAAAAAGATTATCCCAGTTAACGAGCCATCAAAGGAAGGCTCCTGAGGCCCCCCAACCCTCAAACCCCCTCAAAAGCCTACTTTATTTTATCCTAGTGGTCTAGTGGGTCTATAGGGCAGCAGCAGTCCTCTCCACTCCTGCCCCGTCATCCGGCAATTTCTAAATGACCATGGCCATGATCATGGGGTGCTGCCCTTTGGTTTCATGCTAGAGGGCAGCACTGCAAGATCATGGCCATCTTTGTTAGGTCCATTGAGGAGGGTGCTCCTGCCACCTCACACTGCCTTAAATTGGTTATTAGGGCTGTTCTTCATAGGTTAAGAAAAACCCCCTCAAAAATATCAATGTTACCTCATAGGGTAACCAAACCCTATATTACTAGATGTAGGCCTGGTCAGATTAATTTGATCAAATTCTTTGACTGAGTTATCAGAGAACTGAATCAGATGTTGTATACATAGATTGATGCAAAGTCTAACAAAGTCAAGCAAACTGAGCGCCCTTGGGATGGGTTCTAAAGTGATTGACTGGATCAGAAATTGGAAGAGTGGAAGGTAACGAAGGGTAATGGTAAATGGAGATCACTCTGAGGGCAAGTGCGTTGCTGGGATCAGTGTGTAAGAGCTCTCGGGCAGAGGTTTGCCTCTGTGAATGATACCAAACTTTTCAACAGGGTAGACACTTCAGAAGGCATAGATAACACCTTCCCAATGGGCATACCAATCATCCCTCCCTCCCTCCCTCCACCAACTACACCTGAAGCATTCTCCCCTATCCCTTCACCATCTCTCCCTTACAAGTTAAGGACTTGCCCATGTTAAGTTGATAACCCTGTTCTATCCCCATTGTACACTGTTTAATTGTTATAATCAGTTCTCTGTAAAGTCCTTTTGAGCTATGTTGTTCCATGTAAACCGCTGTGACTCTCAGATACAGCAGTATAGAAAAATAGCTAAATAAATAAGATGAGAAGATATCTAATAAAACTTGAAGCTTCAGCTAGAATTTCACAGCTAAGATTTCAAAGTTAAAAAATGCAGTTATGCATTTGAGTTTCAAAAACCTGAGGATGCGGTACAGTATAAAGTGATCATATCTGATGATCTTAAGGTGACCCAACTGGTAGAAAAGGTGATGGCAAAAGCTAGAAGGATGACTGAGTGCTTAGGAAAAGGAATGCCAGAAAGAAAAAGGTGATGATATATAAAATTTGTTTGGAATGCTGTGTATAGTTCTGGATATTGCCCCTTCAAAGGTTATATACTGGATGGAGTCAGTCCAGAGATTGGCTACTAAAATAGTCATAAAGCATATGGAGGCATATTCTAAGATGTCTGGTCGGAACCGGATGCACAGAGGTAGACGGGGTTCTGATCCTGCGTGGCATGTCTAGTCCTCGCGGGATCAGAATCCTGTCTAAGCCTGTACCGTGCAGGCCCAAACCAGATTCCAGTTGGCCTGCATATACAAACACATGCCTGGCTAACTCAGTCAAGGATCCATTCATCCCAGCCACCGCCGACTTCATTCTTTCCCCGCAGCTCGATCCCCGATCTGGCCTCCCATGGCCAGGGTCAGGCTGTGGGGAATCCCTGGCACCCCCTCTAGCCTTTGTTGCCACTTGAGCCTGCTGTCCCACCCCATCTAGGGGAACTTATTCCACCTCAGAGGTGGAATAAGTTCTCTATCCAGTCTGCTGGCCCCAGATGTGCAAGCCGACATCAGAATCGACCCTGTACGTCCAGGGCCACAGTCCGCCCACTGCCTGCCCTAACTCTGCCTCCGCACCAACCCTATCCCACCCCCATCTAACCTCCCTGTACAAACTCATTGTTTGTATGGGGAGGCTTGGCGGGGATGGGAAAGGCGGATAAATAGCGGGGATGTACATCCCAGTGGGACGTCCATTCCCGCTATTCAAAGACCTCAATATGTAGACTTGAAGGAAAGGCAAGAGAAGGGATATATGATGGAGACATTTAAAGTTCTCCATGTTGTAAATGAACAGGAGGTGGGTCTCTTTCAACTGAAAGGAAGTTCTAGAATGAGGGGTCATAGGATGAAAGTGAAAGGGAATAGACTCAGGAGTAATCTGAGGAAATATTTCTCTAGGGCAGTGGTTCTCAAACCTGTCTTGGGGGACCACCAGCCAGTCGGTTTTTCAGGATATCCACAATACATATGCATGAGAGAGATTTGCCTATAATGGAGGTAGCAGGCATACAAATTTCTCTCATGCATATTCATTGTGGATATCCTGAAAACCCGACTGGCTGGTGGTCCCCCAGGACAAGTTTGAGAACCACTGCTCTAGGGAAAGGGAGGTGGACCCATGGAGCAGCCTCCCAGTGGAGGTGGTGGAGAAAAGAACTGTATCTGAACGCATGAACGAAAGGATCTCTAAGGAAAAGGACAGGATTCTAGAGTTTAGTAGCTTCATAGATGAGCGGACTGGATAAGATGTCTGGTTTGTATCTGCAGTATTTATTTATTTTATTTTATTTTATTTATAGTCTTTTTTATACCGCGCTATTCAGCATCAGCGCGGTTTACAGTAAACAATGAACACACACATTTCCAATAGTACTTTGTGTTTACATATGAACAGGAGATTCAACTTGGCTAACAGGGGAACTATATACAATAACAATATATACAAATCACAGAATAGTCATGTGCTCGTATGGTTTCAGGCAGTGGAGATTTTGGTGGATTCAGCAGTTTGTACTGAGCTTCTATTGGTTTCCGGGTAATGTAGGAGGAAGAGGTATGAAGTAAGAAGGGACATAGGTCATTCAACATTGAAAATCTATTCATTTACATACATTCATTTCATCACAGGTTCAGCCAAGCATGAGCACATAACTCCTCTCCTCATCAGCTACACTGGCTACCGATCACCTCACGAGCCAAATACAAAACAGCACTAACCATTTTCAAGACCAGAAATAATATGTGAGCTGGATCTCTACAGATGCTGCTATGCTCAGAACCAAATAGACCCAAGAGACAAAACACTAGAGAAACTAGCCCAACCCCCAACTCATATACGAAAGCCAATAAGACTACAACGAAGAGGGCTTTTTCACTAGCCACACCCGCCATCTGGAACTCACTGCCAGAAAAAATAAGGACAACCAAAGACATCAAAGACTTCAGCAAACATCTAAAAACGTTCCTGTTCTCTGAACACTTCAGAGAGGACACCCAATACACCCCCTCATGACACATGCCTATTCAAACTACACCTACATACTTCAGTTGTAAATAAGTTATGGTCCTGAGCATCGCCTGCATGTTACCCCAACCTATGTTTGTTACATGTGTTCTCTGTAATCGTTCTGTTCATGTGTTATACTGTAAACTGCTTTGATTCTAACGATAAAACGGTATAGAAAACTTGTTAAATAAAAATAAATAATAAATAAATCGATATATCACTAATTTAAAATCGTTCTTAGCAGATAATTTAAACAATGATCAGTTGTAGTCACTAAAGAGGATCTTTTCAAAAGGATTCTTTTAGAAGTTAATAAATCTGTTATGGAGCAACATTTTTACGTGTTACTTCGGAAATTCTTTGCAGATCGGTTTCAACGTAGACCAAAAGAACTGAGCAGAATGGACTGGCCATTTGGTCCTTTATCTGCCATTGTCTAGTGACTATGCTAATCGTAAATTATGGGCAACATCTGAACCTAACTTCAAACTTAAAATCAAAACATGAATAATACAAATAATTACATTTTCCTAGGAGACAGAATGATTAAAAACAATTTCCATGTCATCTTGCGGGTCAGAAGAATATATCACCATGTAGTTGATGTCAAGGGATAGGAAGCTCTTTGTCTGCCTCAGTGTTATAAATGCGAGGATGCTTTCTGGCACTTGTCAGCCTTTGATAAATTACTGTTAGATTAATGCTTGTCAGCGTCGTGATTATTGATCATGCAGTAAAACACCACTGAAGAAGAGGAGGTAATATGCCTTTCACCAACGAAAGACTTCACAATGACATCAGTAAGTGCAGTCTTTGGCACGGCAATTCTAGAGTTCAGGTCTTCATTTATCACAGCCACATTAGACTGAGTTAGAAACTCTTTAGAGCCAATAGCCACAGAGAGTCACAGTATATGAAAAGTAAAACAGGGATGTGTGACTTTGGGCCTAATAAATATCTATGCAAATTATTGAAAACCCGTCCAAAATGCTTTTTCCCCTCTCCATTTTCCTACTACATATTTTTCTTTGTTAACACATGAAGGGCAGTGGTTTTCTACCCCCAGGAGCAAATTAATAAATCGAGCAAATACTTTATGGGACATAGAACAGAGAGGCAGCTGAAACCTGGTCATGTCATGACTTGAGGACATATTGAAATAGGAAAAAAGGTATTACCACGTAAAGTAAAATGGAGCAGTACAGAAACAAGGAAAATTCAATATAGGGTCAGGGCTCTACTCATCCATAAATATGCTACTATTTACAAAAAGGCAACAGTCAGAGAAACTGAAAGACTGGGTACTTCATACTCAACCAAAAGAAATTCATTTCAAAATCCAAACAAGGCTTTGCTTCCGGTTTCAGGTGTCACAGCAGGAACCAAAACATTGATCATTTGGATTTATTGATTTGACATGAAGAGTGACGCGTTTTGACCTTCATCTTTTTGGATTACTGCATGAAGGTCACAGTGAAAATTGTTACTCTACTAATGAAGAGCATCATTGTTGCTTAGCAACATCTTCCGGCAAGCTATTCTGTAAGTGTGTCAGTACCGGTCTCATTCAGCTCTCGACCAGTTTTCGATCCTTCTGTCCCCACAGTATGGGTCAGAACTTGAGAGCTTCAAGCTTCTGGCACTGCACTAGCTCTCAAGTCCTTGGCGATGTCAACATTTGGAAGCAAACCTGTCATTTTTGTGTACAGCGCAGTATTTCCCAGGTGCACAGGTCCAGCAATACTACTGTCAGAATGTAGACTGCAAAACTGCAGCCTGTAAAATTCCGAGGTAAGCAAATTAAAAGGCGCACAAATAAATCTTAGCTGGAAAAAGACAAAGTACATCGAGTGCTGTCCCAAATATAGTTAGTGAGGCAGGAAAATAAATGCTTTAGAATGAATTTTGCAATATCAAAGCCCTCATTAAAGTGTATTGAGTTCTAAAGATACAGCTGACCCTGACAGTACCTTCCTTTTCTTCCCTTGGACCCACCGAAGGAACAGTGCAAAAAAATGCAGGTTGAAGTAGATATTGAGGGGATAAAGCAAGTTACGGACAGGTGGAATAAAAGGAGTGATCCCCAAAAAATCAGTCCTTGTTCACTAAGATACCAGCACTATACTGTATATTAGTGAGTATCAGTGCCACAATTCCATAGGAAACTCGAATCTGTAACAATGTTTAACTATGTTACAGCTATAATATGTGCCACAAATGGGCTCTTTATCAAGGTAAGGAAAGGAAATGGAAAAAAGAGCCAAACGACGAAACCTGGAAACAGCACAAGCACTGGCAAGTCAAATACAAGGCATTGATAAGGCAGGCAAAGGGAGAATTTGAGAAGAAGCTTGCTGTGGAAGCAAAAACGTGAAATAAAGATGTTTTCAAGTACATTCGTAGCAAAAATCCTGTGAGAGAGTCAGTTGGTCCATTAGATGATAGAGGGGTTAAAAGGGCACTAAGAGGCGACAAGGCGATAGCGGAGAGACTGAATGAATTCTTTGCTTCGGTCTTACTGAGGAAGATGTAAGGATGTTACCCATGACTGAAGTGGTATTTAAAGGTGCAGAAGAATTGAAGGAAATATCGATACATCGGGAAGATGTATTACAACTATCAGATAAACTGAAGAGTAGCAAATCACCTGGGCCGGATGGTATACATCCAAGGGTGTTGAAAGAACTGAAATATGAGATTGCAGACCTGCTATTAGTAATCTGTGAGTTTTCATTAAAATCATCTGTAATACCTGAAGATTGGAGGATCGCCAATGTAACTCCAATTTTTAAAAAGGGATCCAGGGGTGATCCGGGAAACTACAGACCGGTGAGCCTGATGTCAGTACCGGGAAAAATGGTAGAAACCATCATAAAGAACAAAATCACTTAACCCTCCATTGCCTCGGAAGAAAGGTCTGGCAATCTACTTCCGGTGACACTGCCAAGAAAACCCAGCATGTAGATAGTCATGGCCTAATGGGAGACAGCAAACAACAGATATTGTGTATCTGGACTTTCAGAAAGCCTTTGACAAGGTCCCTCATGAGAGACCTTTGGCAAAACTAAAGAGTCATGGGATAGGAGGCAGTATACTATTGTGGATCAGGAACTGGTTAAAAGACAGAAAGCAGAGGGTAGGGCTAAATAGCCAATTTTCCCAAAGGAGAAAGGTGAATAGTGGTGTACCCCAGGGATCTGTGCTGGGGCCGCTGCTTTTTGACATATTCATAAATGACCTGGAAAAGGGAATAACGAGTGAGGTTATCAAATATGACACAAAACTATTTAAAGTTGTTAAAACCCAAGAGGATTGTGGAAAATTGCAAGAGGATCTTGATAAATTGGAAGGCTGGGCATTAAAATGGCAGATGAAATTTAATGTGGACAAGTGCAAAGTTATGCACCTAGGGAAGAACAACCCAAACTATGGTTACACGATGCAAGGTTCCACATTGGGAACCACCACCCAGGAAAAATATTTAGGAGTCATTGTGGATAACATGTTAAAATCCTTGGCCCAGTGTGCAGTGGCGGCCAAGAGAGCAAATAGAATGCTAGGTATCATAAGGAAAGGAATGGAAAATAAAACAAAAGATATTATAATACCTCTATATCGTTCCTTGGTGAGACCGCACCTTGAATATTGTGTGCAATTCTGGTCGCCGTATCTTAAAAAGGATATAGCGTTATTCGAAAAGGTTCAGAGAAGAGCCACCAAAATGGTAAAGGGGATGGAATGATACTCCTATGAAGAAAGGCTAAAAATGTTAGGGCTCTTTAACCTGGAAAAGAGACGGCTGAGGGGAGATATGATAGAAGTCTATAAATTAATGAACGGAGTGGGACGGGTAAACGTAGATTGATTGTTTACGTTATCTGCATATAGAAAGACTAGGGGACATGCAATGAAGCTACAGGGTAAACTATTTAAGACTAATAAAATAAAATATTTTTCACTCAATGTGTAATCAAACTCTGGAATTTGTTACCGGAGGATGTAGTAAAGGCTGTTAGTGTAGCTTGGTTTAAAAAAGGTTTGGACAAGTTCCTGGAGGAAAGGTCCATAAACCATTATTAAGAAGGGACCCAGAATATCAATGCTTGACCCAATACAAACATTGTGGATCCTGTGTCTTTGGGGAAACTGCTAGGTACGTATGACCTAGATTGGCCACTGTTGGAAACAGGATACTGGGCTTGATGGACCTTGGTCTGATCCAGTATGGCATATCTTATGTTCTTATGTTCTTAAGGATATTGCCAACAACCTTCATGCTGCTCATGCAAGAACATAATTGCATAAATGGGCATCAAGAAATGATCTAAAGAAACATAGGCAGCTATGTGTCTTTATAAAACAGACCAGTACGATGGACCCCCTATTAGAGTCATCCCATCCTAAGTCTACTCGATCTTGCCTAATCTCGAATGGCCAGCAGAGTTGGGCCTGCTTATTACTTGGATAGGAGATAGCCTTGGAATACTTGGTGCTGTAGGCTTACTGCATGGAAGAAAGGCCTGGCAACCTATTTCCAGTCGCATCTCAATAACAACAAAAAACAAAACAAGGGATAGTCACAATTCGAACAACTATACATAGGGTTGCCAAGAGTCAACACTGACCTGATGGCACTTAAGGACAATAATAATCCCTACTGGTGCACAAATTTACTCCTGCTCTGAAGAACGTCCACATGTACTTTATGCATCTAAAGGTGTATTTCACAAAAGGTTCAGCTAAATATAGCAACACCCCTAGTGATCTGAGTCACATCACAGCTCCACCCAGACTGCATGCCCAGGAACACCTACACACAGATCATGTAAAAAGAAGCTCAATCTTGCATCGCTCCTATTTTTCACAAATTTAAACCTGGATGGAATCTTAGAACAACCATTTTCCATGTGTAAAACATGCTTTATATGCAAAAAAATGCTTACTAAAATTACCCACATGTACTCTCTAGCCAATAGCCAAAATGAAACAGAAACATGACGGGGGGGGGGAGGGGGAGTGGCCGCTACACCACCAGGGATCATTTTATTGTTGCCCTCGACAGTATTTTAATAGCAATGGGGCTTTTCTTGATGCCACAATCATCCCTGATGTCATCTAAATACTGTTGGGACTGCTATACAAATTAGCCACATGGTGCCCGGAGAGCAAGCCAAACTAGTGCAGACTTCTTTTAATGCTGTGATGGCTCATTTGCATGCACATGGTTAACGCAGGGGTCATTTGCATGCCCTATCTTTGCTGCATCTGGCGTTAAAAGTATGCATTGTTGGGCCACATTAAAGTTGTCTTCAGCGCGCGTCTAGCGTCTGTTTTCTGCATCGGCCTGTTTATCCTTTAAAAATGAACAGCAAAACTCCCTTCAAGAGTTAGCTTTTAAAAAAAGACAGCGAAGCCCCTTTAAGAATTAGCGTTTAGAAAGAATACCTTAACTCCTTTGAGAGCTTTCAGGCAGAGTATTGCCTTGCTTTGCAATGGAGCCCTTCAGGAAAGACCCTGTAGATTCTTATACAGCACTGCCTAGCAGCCCTGTAAGTTACTCAGACATAGATTGAAAGGAGGTGAGCTTTAGAATATGAGGTTCATTCTAGAAAGACTTTTTTCTATCTTAGATCCTAGTCTATGCATGTAAAATTTGTTTATAAAATTACCCTGTGTACGAGAATGCACGGTGACAAGAATGCATGTACTAGGGTGTATGCATATTTGGGATGGATTTTGGGTGGAGTCGTAATTTACATAAAGTAGACATAAATGAGCTGTACATTATAACCCTGATTTTTGCTGGTTTTATAAAGACTCAAGTGCCAAGGTATCTTTATAAAATGAGTTTAAAATAGACACGGGTTTGACTCCCAACCCTGACGATCTGTTATAAAATCACTCTTCACGTGTATATTGTTCATATTTTATAACGGCAGTGCACATATGCAGAGGCACTTTATCTCATCATCGTCTCCACCTGCTCTCATTAACACATAACCCTTGGTTAACTTCTCGTTTGGACCTGGTGATTGAAGCAAGCTTACATTTTGAATGATCTCTTTCTAATTGACTTGTCAAAAATGTGCAAATTTATGAAATCTGCTGATTACACTTGTGAGTAGAGCCATTTACACCAAAACTGTGTCTTCTATGTGTGTGTAGCACTAGTTATAGGTACAAACCCCCTCGGGATGCAGCTCTTTTTAAAGGCGCTAGTTACTAAGGTGTGCTAATGTTAATGTGCGTTAATTCAAGATTAACTCATGCCATTTTAGCATATGCCCCAAGTTAGTCAATGGGGCATAATTATTATTAACGTGTGTTAATGGTGAACTAGCCCCCTTCATTTCTTCATTTATAATTCCTGTGACGCTATCAGAACAGACCTGCCTGTTGTACCATTTTTTTAAAATATCATTCTTGCAGAAAAAGGAACAGATACAGTGGCAAATTATTTTTACAAGATACATCAAGTAACAAAAAAAAAAAAGGAATACATAACACAGGTACACTAAAAAAAAGTTTTTTTTAAACTGCCTCTAATGTTTCGATTGATTTTTACGTTTTTTGGTGCACTGAATCCAAATCTGGTAACCAATTTGCTCCATCACGTACAGATTTTTTGCTACATTGGGTTAGCAGTTTGAGGTGAACGTTTCAGATTGAGTGCGATCGAGATAAAAGTTTCTTGGATGAATTCTTTATACTAATTGTTTAGTAGTTATTCAAATAAGAATAAAGAAAATTGTAACAAGGCAGCACATAAGAATAGAGTAATGTCAACAAAACACACTGTGATGGCAGCAAAATTGTCTACACTTAAAACAGCCACATACATGTGCACAAACATTGAGCATATAAGAGCGAGGTTAGACACAAAGCAAAGCAAAGAAATGTGCAAAAAATGTTGTACAGGTATGTATGTAAGAATAGAAAACGCAAACCGCACCATTGCAATACATGAAGACAAACACCCGATGGTGTGAAAATAAAATTCTAATAAATGAGATCCGACACTGTGGTAATAACTAGCAAATTTTTATTTCAAAGTTTAGTAAAAACACGATATTTGTCAACACAGTTTAGATTTTAAAGTCATTCTTGGGTCAATCAATCTCCTGGTGGGCCCGTTTCTTCTTCCCCCGAATGCTTCTCTTGGTGCGCTGCTTGGCGTATTTTTCATCTGGGGTTTCCCGCAGCAGCAACCAGCAGAAATCAGCCATCATAGTGGTGTTCCATCTTCCTTGGTACCTTCTCTCTGCGTCCTTGATGTCCTGGTGAAACCTTTCACCTTGTTCTTCACTGTACGCCCCCAAGTTTTCGGGAAAGTAGTTCACATGGGAGTGCAAGAAATAGACTTTCAGGCTCATGTTACAGCCTTGTTCTTTGAAGGCATTGAGCATCCTGGCAACAATATCCTTATAGTTCTCATCCCGCCTGTTCCCCAAGAATTTGAGAACAACATCCTTGAAGGAATCCCAGGCTTCTTTTTCCTTCTCAGACATCGTTTCAGCGAATGCTCCATCTGAAATGAGTTTCCTTATATCAGGGCCAACAAACACTCCTTCCTTTAGCTTTGCTTCAGAAAGTCGGGGGAACTTTGAGCAAAGGTACCGAAAGCACTCACCATCTTTTGGAAGGGACTTGATGAATTGCTTAATGAGACCCAACTTAATGTGAGAGGTGGTAATAGAATTTTATCACGAGGTACCAAGCTCTCATGAAGAACATTTTTCTCACTGGGTCTCAAATACTCCCGAATTGGCCAGTCTTTTTTCCCCCAGTGTAGGTCGCGGGCCCGGCTATCCCACAAGCAAAGGAAGCAGGGATATTTGGTGAAACCGGATTGCTGCCCTAATAGCATGGATAGAATTTTAAAGTCTCCACAAATCATCCACTTATGCTCATCATAACGAATCTTCTGAAGAATCAGGGCCAAATTCTCGTATTTTTCTTGGAGAATAACAGAGTGAGCAATAGGAACTGAAGCGAATGTGTTGCCATTATGAAGAAGAACACCTTTTATGCTGTCTTTTGACGAATCAATGAACAGCCGTCATTCAGCAGGATCATACTTGAGTTTAAACTTTTCCATCACTCCGTATATATCGTTGCAAAATACCAAATCTTCCTCTTTGCTGAAATACTTCAAAAATTGTGTCTTGCGGTTGCAGTACCAATAAAAAGTTGTTCCTGGTGACAATAGATTTTTCTGTTTAAGCCGAGAACTTAGCAGTTGGGCAGCATCTTTTGGGAGTCCTAAATCCCGGACTAAATCATTCAATTCAGCTTGAGAGAAAAGTTCAGGTTTCGGATCTGGTTCAGTTTCAAACTCGGAAGTACTGGACTCATCGGGAAAAGCAATCTGATGAGTCTCATCATGATCAGAACCGTCCACACAAATATGATCCAAAGATTTTGGTGGTTCAGGCACAGGTACTTTGTTGCTATGAGGCATAGGCCTAATTGCTGAGGGAAGGTTGGGGTAACTTATTACGTTCTTATTTTTTAAGTTGTATCCCTTCACAATGCAAGAGCAAAAATAGCAGTCACTGCTGTGGTCTCTTTGTTCACGCCACATCATAGGTATTCCGAAACGAAATGCTTGTTTTTTACCTTTCATCCATAAGCGTAGATCTTCCTCACATGTCTTGCACACTTTGTGAGGAGCCCACGGTGTGTCTTGATCGCCTAACTTCAAACCGAAATAGGCGAAATATACTTTTTTAATAAATGCAGAAATGTTCCTCTGCCACTTTTTCACGGTATATTCCCCACAAATAAAACAAAAACTGTCCGGAGAGTTGACGCAACCTCTGGCTCTGTGAGCCATCACAAATACACAGCACTGCAAACTACAACTGTAGTGAACCACTTCGGAATAAAGCTGGATTACGACTGAGCAAACAAAAGGTAATAATGAACTTGCAAGAAACTGAAATTTGACAGGAACGTTCATGTCGCAACCACTGTGTTTGAGCGAGCGAACGAGGCGAGGCGAACAGGAAAGAACATGCGCCAGCGCGAGTACTGGATTTAGCCCCCCGCCTCCCAATTGTCCTGTTAATGTATAAAATGAATACAAAACACTCTAAAATATCATGAGGGAATGTTTCTAGTTAGTTAACCATTACAACCTCTATTTTGGGCCAAGAAAATAAACTGCAGTCGGCTAAAAAGAAATTATGTGAACATTCCTTATATGGGTAAGAAATCTAATTTTGCAAGAAAACGTGACGTGATGGAACATTTTGGCTATTTTTCCTGGATTCAGCACCCCAAAATCTATAGGAATCAGTTGCAAAACTGGAGGCAGTTTTTTGGTAGTGTACCTGTGTAATTGAAACAAAAGTATCAACCCACCCTAGCCCACTATATGAAGGGGGAGATACCACAATTACAAATTCAACCAAATAAGCAAGAATATAGGCAGCAAACTGAATCCAGATTCTTAATTTAAGAAAGCACAAGTGAGGCACCAATGGAAGACTCTAAGCGCCAAGCATTAATGAAAACCGTCAGTTGAGAGGGCTCATAAAAAATATAAGAAACAGAGTGATACTTCACTAAACATTTACAAGGATGTTTTAAGAAAAAAAGCCCCCTAACTGTAGAACCCCAGGACACAGCAGGAGAAACTCCCTACAACGTCTCTGAGTTTCCCTAGCAAAATCCGGATTAATACGCACCATTAACCATCTAAACAACAAATTCTGTTTTCAGAAGAAAAGCTTTAACAACCACTCTTTATCAGAAAGTAATGCAAACGTAATTAATAACGTAGAGGGAACCTGAGATTCGGAATCAGATTGTTCCAATGAATCTATTACATTCAGAATATTTCCTTGCTCCTGCCCCCTCCCTAAATTAACCAAATCAGAAGTTAATTTTGCCTTAGGTATGTAATAAATCTTGACCAAGGGTGGGATCAATTCAGGGGAGACCCCCAACACATCAACTAAATATTGTTTAAACATATCTCTAGGAGATACAGTAATAAGCCTTGGAAAATTCATTAATCTTAAATTATGAGCTCTAGATAGATTGTCCAAATGTTCCAACTTAAATTGCACTGAAGAAAAGTTCTTTTTATATGCATCCGACTGACACAGCTTCCGAGTTATTCATCTTCCGGGTCAAAGATGAAACCTGGGGCACCAAAACTTCTCCCAAGGAGACAATTGCCTGCTAAATGGCCTCCAAAGTAAAATTCACCGGACGCTGTAGAAAAAAAGCTGAGCCCGGTTCTGCTGATGTCAAGACAACTTCCATTTTCGCTGGCGTCTCTCCTCCTTGCCGTGCAGGGAGCTCTTGCCCTGAATACTCCTCACCAACAAACGCCGATGAAGTTACAGAGCAGTGCTGCCTAACAACTGCACTCTCCAGCTTCCTCAGCCCCTCCGGTCCAGGTCCTCTCGAACCACCAGCTTCCCCCTGCATCGAGGAGCCGCCGAGCACCAGGAACCCCTCAGGCAGGGGCTGTCCCCGGAGCACTTTCGGCGCTGGACTCGCTGGGGAGAAAGATGAAGCCGAAGCAGCTTCCGAGTCACCCGACTCCGGCAATGCTGCTGCTCGGAGTTCTTCCCCAGCCTCCACTGAATCCTGGGCAGCGCACAGAAGAAAAGCGTCCAATGGACCAGAGGAAACCGGTGTAGAGGTACTAGGGGGTTGAGAGGGCAACGACCCCCCTTTCCCTTTGTGCTTCTTACTCATAGAGAACACGCTCACTCAGAGCAGTCAGCTGCCACCATCTTAGTTTAGACACTCCCCCCCTGTTGTACCATTATTAGGACTGAGATATACCAGTACAGCTGATGGTAATGGTGAAGTTGCAGTCAACATTATTGGCATCCTTGCATTTTAGGTATGCTGTGTACAGTATCTTGAGAAACAATTGAAAATATTCCAACTGTATGTCATCATAATATTTTAATAGTATGTTCAAAGGTATACAAAAAAAAAAAGATTTCCATGCAACTTAGATGTAGTAATTTCTGAGAAAAAAACAATGCGACATGTACAGGATTAATGGCTCCCTTCACTAATATTGGGTTTCACAACCGTTGGCAGTGATGACAGCCTCCGAACACTTCTTGTAGCCATCTATACGTTTCTTACATCTGTCTGCCGATAGTTTCTCCCACTTTTCAACTGTGATTTGTTCCAGCTCATAAATGTTTTCAGGATTCCTTTTACCAATGGTAGATTTTAACTCTTTCCAAAGGTTCTTGGTTGGATTGAGATCAGGACTCAGTGCTGGCCAGTTTAAAACAGTCTATTTGTGCCTTTTTAACCATTCTTTTGTACTTTTGGGTCATTGTCCTGCTAGAAAACCCATGACCTTCGACCCAGACCTAGCTTTCTGACACTAGATAGTATATTTCATAGAAACATAGAAATATGATGACAGAAAAAGACCACATGGCTTATCTAGTCTGTCCTTCCATATCAACAACAACTCCAAAATACCTTGGCAGTCCCTCTGACTTCATTATTCCTTTAATACATTCCAGGCCTCCAGTTCCTGAGGCAGTAGAACAGCCCCACAAGATTATGGAACCTCCACCAGGTTTAATTGTAGGAAGGGTGCTTTATTTCCTTAGAAGCTGCATTTCTTCGCCTGTAACTTTATTGCTGGTCTGCATTGCCAAAGAGCTCAAGTTTGCTTTCATCTAGCCAGAGAACATTTCCCCAGAAGGATTGAGGTTTCTCAAGGTGGGTTTGCACAAAGATTAGGCGTGCCTTTTTATTTCTGTCTTTGAGCAGTGGGGTCTTCCTTGGCCTTCGCCCATTAAGTCCTTTGTTTACTACTTCTTCGAGGGAGGAGTGGCCAGAGGTTCAAATCCCACTAGAGGACAGCAACCTTGGGCTGGAAGGACTGGGTTTTCTAGTCCTACAGTTGCTTCTTGTTGCCTTAGGCAAGCCACTTAATCCTCCGTTGCAGGTACAAAACATAGATTGTGAGCCCTTTAGGGACAAGGAAAACATATCTATAAAGTACCTGAATATACACCCCTTTGACTGATAGAAAAGCAGTATAAAAGCCTAGTTAAATAAATAAATAGTGCACAACATACAGTGTGGATTGAAACCACCACTCCAGGTAAGCCTTAAGCTCTTTGGATGTTGTACATGGAGTTTTTCCAACAGTTCGCACTAACCTTCGAGGATTTCATGGATTAATTTTTCTCTTCCCACCATGTCCTGGGAGATTTTTTAGTGTTCCATGACAAGAAAACTTCTTAACAACATTGTGAACTGTAGACACAGGAATCCCAAAGTCTTTGGAGATGGCCTTGTACCCCTTTGAAGTTTGATGTTTGGTGATAATGGCTTTTCTGATGGTCTCTGGCAGCTCTCCTGTCTTTACCATTGTGAAAATGGAACAGGGAGTGAATGTGGCCATTTTAAACAGAGCATCATTCACTGGTTGATTCAAGTCATGTGGGTACTGACAATTGATCACAGGTGTATCTAATTTAACTGCAATGGGAATGTGGTTCTTCTGTTCAAACTGACTGGAATGGTTTATAAGGGTGCCAATAATCATCACCATACATTTAGGCTTGACCTAGTTTTATAAGAGGCGTTTTAAGTGTGGGAAAAGTTTCTAAAATTACCTGCTGTACATATACACATGAATCTTATAAAGTACACAGAAATCTGCCCTTTTACTCCAGGAACATCTATTCATAGATTACCTAAAAGTACGCAGGTGCACCTACATTTTACACACATATATGACCACATGCAATTTTCTAACAGCCACGTTCCAAGTAAAGAACACGCTTTATACAAGGGAAATGCTTAATAAAATTACTGTTTGGCCAAAGTTTATCCTTACGGGGGAGACTGGGTTTAGAGCATTCTGGGGGTGGGGCCTAAAGTCATGTGGACAGCGGTGAATTTCATCTGCTCTCTTTCCACGTAAGTTTATGTTTATAGGTAAAACATGTGAATACTGGGCATGTTTCCTAAAAAGCTCACCAGTAGCATGCAAAACCAGCCTGGAGGAATGCACCTACTTGAGGGGGTGTGCACATCTGTCCCTCTGCCATAAGCACATTTATTAATGAACAGCACCATGGAAACCTGGCACATGAGTGCCCCTAATGTCATGTACTGAACTGGCATTACATACATTTATTTATTTTATTTATTTTAGTAAACATTTGTATACCGCTACTTCCTACGATCAGTAGCGGTTTACTTTACAGAATCATAATGTATCGTACAATACAGAGAATTTTTAAGATACACATTTCGATTGGGCAATGATTTACATAAACCGGAAAAAGCAATTAGATTCATTATACATTGGATTGAGGCTAATAAATCGAAATATACATTTGATTATAGGCGCGTGGGTGGGGCCAAAAATGTACAAATATACAAGATTACATACCGGTACTCTAAATGCTGTGGTGGCAGGCAGAAACCATCTAGTTGAAGTAAGGTGTCGCAACTTAGGTCAGGTTGTAGTGAGCCTGAAATAAGTGGGTTTTGAGTTTCCTTCTAAATTCACTCAAATTATTTGTCAATTGCAACTCATGAGGGAGTTGGTTCCAGTGGATTGGTGCTGTATATGAGAAAGCTCTATTGCTTGTCTCTGCTTTGACAGTTCTTATGCTGATCGGAACACAGAGAGTGTTGAGATTTATGGTTCTTCTGTTCCTGTTGTGTGGTTGGATAGTGATTAGGTTATCGAGGTAGGATGGTGCAATGTTGTGAATGAGTTTAAAAGTTGTTATGAGAAGTTTACATGCGTTCAAATGGCAACAATGGCCGTTAGCACGTGCCATAATGCCTGCGCTAAATGTAAGGTGTCATCAATGCTGATGCTGTGCCCCAACCTACCCTGTCTCTGCCCAATCACACACTAACCTGCTAGCACTGGGCCCCAAGCTAACATTTAGTGCAGTGCTGTGCACTTACCACACGCTAAACCCCATGCTGTTGCTTAGTGTGGTTCACTAATCATGCCCAAAAGAGTTCTCATGCCCTTCATATTTGTTCGCTATATTCTAGGGGGGGATCTAAATGTCTGCAATTGTTTTTGCGCAAACCTCATTACTGGACGCTCTATTTTTCCTTTGGAGATTAACATTCTCCCTACTCAGAGCAGACGCTTTAATCTTCTTGGAATCTATGCAATTATGCATCATGGATATGTCTCCTTTTGTAGCTTTAGATTCAGACTCCAAAAGTATAATTTGTTCTGAGACACAGTTTGATCTGACAGTCACATAAATCAATTCTTTAGTCAACTTTCTTCTCAAACACAACAATAAAAACGCCTCCAGACTTTCCTCACCCAATAATCTTTTCTATCGTGCAAAATAATTATTGGAGGAAAACCCCTAAAGAACTCTACAATCAGCTAAATATTAACCTGAGCTGCAAAATTCATAGCCTCTTCCCAGCATATGGTACACTCTGTCCCAGCCAGCTAATAATTCATTGGGCCCTTTCATTAAAATTTGAGTAAAGTTTTATAGTACCATGGGGTAAGTAACTGCAAATCCTCAGTGGTAATTGTTGGAGGCCACCAGAGTGTGGTAAATCAAAGACTGTGCAGATCCACTTAGGTCTTCTATTAAGGTAAAAATGCAAGTACAATGCTGACTCCATGCGACCCAGCAGTTCCTTGGTTTCCGTGACAAGGGCTGACCTGAAGAGATTGCCAGGCCTTTCTTCCAAGGCAGTAGATTGTAAAGTAAGGCAAGAATTCGCAGTCTGTCTACCCAGCACAGTCCTCGCTCTCCATTATACTAATCAATGCCAGATCTATAAGAAACAAAACCCACATAATACATGACCTCATCACAGATGCAAAACCGGATATCCTATGCATCACTGAAACATGGATAACCGAAACAGACCCTGTAATCATCAATCAAATAAGCAAACCTGGATTTACAACCTATAACTGTCCCCGCTCCAAGAAAAGGGGAGGAGTCCTAATCATGGCCAAATCAGACTTAACTCTAACAAGCACACCACTAAGCATGCTCGATGGCATTGACATACTCAAAATTGAAAACAGAACCATATCCATATGTCTTATCTATAAACCACTAACCTCCCCACAGGAATCCCTGGCAGCAGCTCTGGAAGTCATCTCCACCATGGCTCCCAAAAAGATCCAGATCATCCTGGGTGACCTGAACCTAGCCTCTACCCCCGCAGCACAATCAAGCATCTTCCATGAAGCTATGGACCAACTGGGTTATGAGCAGATCATCCAAGACGCAACCCACATCAAAGGCAACACACTAGACTTGGTGTTTCTACCTACTAAACATCCCAAGCTGTTGAAATCCAAACCGCAAATAACACAAGTGCCATGGTCAGACCATCATCAAATTGAACTCTCCATACTTCTCCCCACAAGACCTGACCAGTCTCAAACTGACCAAGCATCGCACCAATGAAGATGTTTCCAAAAATTCAACAAAGAAGCTCTCCTCGAATCCGTAACAAACCACATACACGTGGACCTCTCGGACCTCGAGCTGCTGGCAAACCTCTGGAACACAGAAATCGAGGCTACCTCAAAACCCACCTGGAGTCACCCAAGGAACCCATCCAAAACAAAGTCGGAACCTTGGTACACCACAACCCTTCGGGAACTGAAGCAGAACCTGAGAAAACAAGAGCAAAAATGGAGAAAGCTCAAAACTGAGGAACACAGGAAGGATTACCTCAACCTCCTATCAACATATAAAAATGCAGTCAATCAGGCAAAGAGAACACACCACACAAACACACTCAATAAGGCCCTCAACAGGCCCAGGGAGCTTTTCGCACTCGTCAAATCGCTCACCAAGACTCCGCAGGACAACAATACCAGAGGTTCCATAACTGCCCAATGGCTAGCAGATCATTATGCCAGCAAACTTAGCCCCATGGCACCTGCCCTCCTCGCTCCAAACATGGACTCAGCTAACTCCCTTCAAAAAATCAACACCCAGGGAAAACCTGTCCAGGACAGAAAATGGTCAACCTTCCTGAGTGTGGATGTCCAGCAGATTAAAGACATCATTACCAGCCTAAAAACCACTACCTCCCCTCTTGACCCCTGTCCAGCCTCCTGGATCAAGGCAACCAAGCAAGACTTGGCACAGCACATCTCTCACATAGTGAACCTCTCACTACTGCAAGGACTCATGCCATCACTTCACAAGAAGTCACTCATTCGACCCATTTTGAAAAACAAGGCACTCAACAAGGATGACCCAACCTCATACCGCCCAATCTCAAGCATATCCTTCCTCGCCAAGATTATTGAAAAGGCGGTTCAGCAGCAGCTACAGGACCACATCGACGACACAAACGCCCTTGATGTGCATCAATACGGGTTTCGGCAACATCACGGCGTAGAAACCCACCTCTTAGCCCTATTGGACAACCTACTCAAAGGCCTGGAAAACAAGAGCAAGATGTATATGCTCATATTCATAGATATATCGGCAGCCTTCGACTCAGTGCATCACCCCACATTACTAGAGCGACTCGAGTCCATGGGCATTTCAGGAACCCCACTAAAATGGTTCTCCTCTTACATAACAAACAGAATGCAGCAGGTCCAGTTCAACAATGATAAAGCAACCCCCTTCCCGCAAACCCAAACCCAAGGCTCCGCCCTCTCCTCCCTCCTATTCAACCTATACCTACAACCTGTATGCAAGATTTTCCAGGACCACGATATCAACTACCATATCTACGCAGATGACTTAATGCTTTACACACAACTAGACGTAAATAGCCCAAACCTCAGCAACCTTGAAAAATGTTTACTCGAGCTTCAAATCTGACTTCAACGCAATAATATGGCCATTAACCACAAGAAAACAGAAGCAATGTGTATCTCCAGGAAACCGGGATTCGTGCCCCCGGCAACGATCACCATGAACAATAACAGTTACAACATCAAAACAGATATAAAATACCTAGGAGTGATGCTGGACAGCAACCTAAATATGGACCAGCATCTTCGAATTACAAACCGGGCTATATTCCACAAATTAATGGTCCTGCAGCCCCTATGTGGCATACTCGATCATGCCGACTTCAGATCTGTTGCGCAAGCCCTCATCATTCCACACCTGGACTATTGCAATGCCATACTGCAAGGCCTACCAAGAAAAAACATAAATATTCTGCAAATGGCTCAAAATGTTGCTGCCAGAATCATTATGCAAAAAAGGCTCTCTGACCACATTACACCTGTCCTAATTGAGCTACATTGGTTCCCCATCGCGGCCCGCATTCAATATAAATTATTAGTCACTACATTCAAACTCATCCAGAATGTTGCGCCCTCACATCTCAATAGCCTACTATCCAATCTGCCCAACAACAGAAACAGAAGAACAACAAACCTAAATACCCTCTGTCTCCCGAAGTCCTTCAGAAAGGTTAATGCATGTACCAGTAACAGGGCCTTCTCATTTATAGCTCCAGCACTCTGGAACCGGTTGCCGAGTGAACTGCGTGCAATTTGTGATCTAAAAGACTTCAGAAAAAAACTTAAAACGCACCTCTTCCAATCACATTTCAATTTAACCGCATGAAATTCATTCAGGCATGTGGAAATATGTTTAATGATCCTATGTGAAGTCTTAACAGTCAGGCTTGTGTAAATATGTATATAAGTATCTTGTGTGAAATCCTAACCTCAATCAACTGTAAATCTGTAACCCTTTTGATGTGTGTTACCCTCCTCCCTAATCACATTGTACATACCCCTAATTACTGGCCGGTACAACCAACCTTACCATGTATAGCAACCGCTGCTGATCACTGGAAGCAGCGGGATACAAATTGTATGCAAATAAAATAAATAAATAAAGTGACTTGCCCACAGCCACAAGGAGTATAAGTGGCAACTGAACTCCAGTCTCTTAGTCAGCAGGCTACTGCTCTAACCACCAGGCTACTCCACTTCTAGTAAAGGAGATCATTAAGTAATTTGCTTTATCAGCCATAGCAACACTATCCTCTGCTTTGATGCTCTCGCTCCTCCCATTCCACATTCTGTGAGGCCTCCTGTACTTCAACCTTGGGTAACCTCCAAAACCCACTAACTACATTCCTGTACCCACTTGCTGAGCACCTTTGGCTAAAATCCCATGCCCATGCTGGCCATACATTTCAAATTCTTACTAATCTCTTTCCAGGATTTGCCATGCAAGAGTACTATGTCCATCTGTCAGTTTCTTTTTGCGTCTGTCTCTTTGCCATGATCAACTCTCTCCTCAAAGTGCCTCCACCCCCCCCCCTCCTGCATTTGCTTTCTGCTCAGAATTTGGCTGGTTACTTCCATGACAAGGTACACAAGATTAATTTTGGGTTCTCCACTGGATAATCTCAGTCTCCCCTTCCCCTACTTCATTCTCAAATCCTTCCTTCAACCCTTGCTATCCTTTCTTCCTCCTAAAATCACTGAGGAGGAAACTGCACATTTATTTATTTCAATATTTTCATACAGCAGATCTTATTCATGCTCTGCAGTTTACAACCAGATACAAGATATAATAAAAAGACAGAAAATTTAAAAAACAAATCATGTGGAGCCCAATTCTGTAACAGACATGTCAAAGACGGGCCCGATTTAAACCCATTTCTACAACTGTGGGTGTAGATGCATCTGCGCTTTTGGGATCGAGGACCTAGACATTTCTGGCATGGCAGGTACAGACCCCGGGACACAGGTATACGCAGCAAGCAGCCAGGAAGTCCCTGCGCTCGATAAATTCAGAAAAGATATACGTATCCAATGCTCCCCATCTCTATGTGGCCATGCCTCCTCAGTTAAAACACGCATCCCAAAGCTATTCCTCACACTGACGGTGTGGTGCTCATGCAAACTACCTGTGAAAACGGATGATACCGATGGGTTGATGCAAAACAGACCTTATAAGCTAGTCCTTTGCATGACCAGAACACTGCAAAGTGATCACTCAGAGATGTTACAACAGCAAGTAGAAAGCAATCTGTTTGTCCTGACGTACCCTGCAGCACAACCTACATGGCAGTAGAAGAACATTTTAGTTGTGCTTGCATTGGTCATCTCTGGCAACAGTGTGTACAATGCTATGTATGGACCAGAAGAAATCAGAAAAGGTCCTCTATAGCCAAATGTCAGAGCATATACCTCGCAATAATTAGGGACCCTCAGATTGTGTGCATTCACCAGCGCAAACAGCACTACTAGATGCCCTAGAGCACCAGCATCTGTCTATAGAAATGTGCACATTTGTGAGATGCTGATAGTGCTGTGTGCCCTGTGCATGCACTTATACTGAGGGTCCCTTATCACTGACAGGGATGTGCTTTGACATTTAGTCATAGAGATCCCCTTCTGATGTGTCCTGAGTGATCACACTAACACATGGCCATGCTGTGGTCATCCCTATGACCCAGGTACTGGCCAGGCATTGATGTCTCCCCAAAATTGCAGTTGAGCACACCAGGTCCCCCCATGCATCCCTCTAATTACACACACACACAAACACACACACACTCTCTCACTTTAATTATTTTATTTAACAGTTTTTATATACTGCTTTTATACCAAAGCAGTTTACAATGAACAACTACACAATCTCTAGAGATATGTTCTATACAGAACAAGGGTTATACAACTTGGAGATAAATATGGGGTTATATTGAAGTTAACAGGTCTTTTGATGTAAATGTATAGATACTTATGTCTTTGGCCCAGTGTTCTATGAAGAGGTGGGTATTTAGCAGTTTTTTCATGTCTTTGGTGGACTGTGTGGACCTAATTGTTTCAGGTAGAGTGTTCCATGATTGTTGGTGCATATATCTAAAAAGCTCTGTTGCTTGTTTGTTTTGTGCATTTAGTCTTGAGTGAGGGGATTGACAGCCAATTTTGGGCTATAGATCTTCTTGGTCTTATCATGGATGCTCTTGTGATTTGATCCTTGAGACAGCTGGTGGAGAGGTTGTTAAGGATTTTGTAAGTGGCAGTTATAGCTTTGCGTTTGATCCGTTGGGCAACTGGAAGCCAGTGTAGACTTTTGGGCATAGGTGTTATGTGGTGTTGTTTTGATTTTCCTGTTAGTATTCTGGCAGCAGTGTTTTGTACTAACTGGAGTGGATATAACACCTGTTTTGTCAAGCCTTGATAGAGGATGTTTCCATAGTCAATATGGGGTATGATGGTAGCTTGAAAAACTACTCTGTAGTCATTGTCTTGTAGGAGAGATCTTCAAGGTTTAAGGAGGCTCAGTTTCCAGTATGCATTGCTGGCTGCATTCTTTATGTGTGTGATCATGTTCAGTTTACTCTCCATTATAATACCGACGTACTTGATTTCCTTTTTAATGGTAATTTCTGTCTTATGTAAAGTGAGTTTGTCTGGTGGTTTAAAATGTATGTCTCTGAATATCAGGAGAGCTACTGTTTTGTCCTTGTTCACTGCAAGATTGAGGTCAAGAAGGAGATTTTTAACAGCAGAGAAAACTTTCATTATGATAGTGAAGTCCGGGTTGTTGGTATTAAATGGCATGTAGAACATGATATTGTCTGCATACAGGTGAAATTGCATGTTCAATTTTCTTAATAGTTTGCAAATGAGCTATATGTAAATGTTGAATAGTAGACCAGACAGAGCCAAACCTTGTGGGATACCCTGCGTTAAGGTCTGACTTTTATTTGCTTAGTTCTGTCCAAGAGGTAGGATGTGAACCTCTTTAATGTGCAGTTGCTCAATTCTACGCTTTTGAGTCTATCATGGTATGATGTGCTACTGAGTCAAATGCTGCAGTAATATCTAGAAAGATCAATACGAATCTTTGTTGAAGTTTGTCAAGGTCGATGATGAGCCGGTTGAAGAAATCTGTGAATTGGGTGTCAATGCCATGTTGGGGCAAAGGCCATGCTGTTGGGGTTCAAATGGCGCATGGGAGTCTATACGGTCTTGAAGCTGAATTTCTACAGATTTCTTTATTATTTTGGCAAGGAATGGGATGCTGGCGATTGGTCTGTAAGAGCTGGGGAGAGTTTTGTCTGATGGGGCTTCTTTAGTATTGGTCGAATTGATGCTTGCTTGAGCACTGGGGGTAGGTATCCTTGTGAGAGGGATGTTTAGGCTATCTTTAGGATAGTCTGATTGAGCTCATTGTGGAGAGATTTTACCCATGGGACTGGGCAAGGGTCTAATGGTGATGTTGTGGTATTGATCCTGTTGATAATATCAGAGAGTTCTCTTTTGGAGATTAGGTTGAATCTGTGCCATATATGAGTTTTATCTTTGTTGTCTTTTTGTTGAAATGAGTCCTGGAGTTGTGAAGTTGTAGGTCTGTTCTTGTTAGAGAGACAGTCAGCCATCTCCTGGGAGTTGAGTTGTTTTATCATATTTGTTTCATCAATTGAGTTGGGGGTCATTAGTCAACTGGGACACAATTCAGAATAGTTCTCTCGGGCGACTGTGAGAATGTTCGTGTAATATTCCTTTTGAGCCTTATTGCATATGTTGTTGTATTCTGTCTGCATGGTTCATAGTTGTACTTTTGTAGATGAATCTTGTGACTGTTTCCACTTTCTTTCAAGCAATCTGAGCTTTCGTCTCAGCTGGATAAGATTCCTGGAGTACCAGGGGGTGTGTATGGATTTTGTGTGATTTCTTGATTGGCTTCCATTGTATGCTGTTGCATCATTAATTACCAGATTCCATGTGCTGATGAAGCTGTCTAAGTCATGCACATCAGCATCTAGCAATGAAGAGACCTCATCCAGAAACAGTTGTGGACTGAATGCCTTGAACCAGCATATATGTTGCTGCTGCCGTGTTATAGTGCATCAGTGCATCAGTGCTAATCCTACTACTGACAACTGTGCCATACCTCATTACTGTCGCCAGTAATTCATCCTTACCCAAAAGTGTGAACTTATTATTACTGTTGGCAGTATATTACTCTGTTTTGTTCTCTGCTGAGTGTCACATTGTCTCATTATCCGCTGACGGACACAGTGCTTCATTGATTGCTCGATGCTGTACTATTCCTGTCTTATACGCTGCCACATTGTTCCAAATACCTACTCATCGCCAGTCAGTAAGTTTATACTCTGCGGATAGCTAGCACAATAGTCAATACCGGTCCCACTAATTACCCAGCAACAAACATCTCACATACTAGTTCACAAAAACATCACAAAATGCACCCATTTCTAGCTTTGGCATGTCTACACCTAGCCTCCTGGATCCCCCTTACAGCCCAAGCTTTTCACACATACACTAACCACATCCCGATACTCCACAGTGACGGGAAAAGATGGACGGAGAATCACCAACACCTCCCAAGAGAACCCAACGACACGCCTTACTCACATTTATTACACATCCCACTTCAACATCTCAAGAAGTCACATTTGGACCGTCAGCAACACCATCAAGACCTGAAGTGTGCACTCATCAACGCAAGGTCAATACGTACAAAATGGCCAATAATTACCGATCTGATCACAACCCATAATCTTGATATCATCATGATCACAGAAACTTGGCTATCAGAATCTGACAATGCAATCATCAACCAGATGTTACCCACAGGTTTTTCAGTCCACACATGCCATAGAACCAATCAGAGAGGAGGAGGAACACTCATTCTTGTCAAAACCTGCCTAGGCTTCCAGATGTGCAACTCAACCAGCACAGCCCACCTGGACTCCCTCACCATAACAAATAACACCTGCACGATCAACCTACTGTACCGAGCACCAACACCATCCTCAGAGGATCTTGCAACGATAATGGGCCTCGCCTGCAACTCAAACAGACCACGATCCCAGAACTGGATCCTAGGTGATTTCAACCTGCCTACGCTACATGAATCTCAAGCCTCTGCTTTCCTAGAAGCGTTACAAGATCTAGGATATGAGCAACTAGTCATTAATCCCACCCACGTCAAGGGAAACAAACTTGACCTGATCTTTGCCCCGCAGACGGATAAGGATACCACCCCACTAATACCACCTACCATAACTCCTGTGCCATGGTCCGACCACAGCCTGATCCAATTCCAAATACCTATTAACACACACAATAAAAACTCCAACAAAACCAACACTGCCCACGAACCCTCCTTGAAGCGCTTCCGCCCCTTTAATAAAGAAGAGCTTAGAGAGAAGATCCTCCCACTCCTCAACAACATACCACACGACCTAGATGCATTGGTGTCCACCTGGGACGAGAGCCTCAAGACCATTGCATGCATACCAGCCACAAATAAAACAACAACAAAGAAACGAGAGCATGCATCATGGTATACCAAAGACCTCCGAGACTCACTCAAGTGCCTGCGCAGGCTAGAGAGAAGATGGCGTCGGTCTCACTCTACGGTTGCACAAGATACTTACATCGCTCATCTAAGAGTACACCGTGATGAATTAACAAAAAAGCGGAAACAATATCATTCCGACATCTTGAAGCGGTCACTAAACAAGCCCCACGACCTCTTCAATATAGTGAAATCTCTCATAAGAGAACCTCCTGCAGACCAGTCACAGATGCCACACCCCCAGGCATACTCCAACTATTTACAGTCAAAAATGGTCCAGACTACTACATCTGCAACCAACTACCTTCAACCTGAAGTGACCCAGGCTGGTACAACCTCGAACTCCGCGGAAAACAGCTCTCAGCATACCTTGCCCCAACCATCACCACTATACAAATTTGAAAAAATATCACGCAGAGAGATTGAAGACACTATCGCTGCAATCAACCCTACTACCGCACCCAATGACCCATGCCCTGCATTATGGATAAAGGAGTTACGATGTGACTTAAGCCAATATCTGAGTGAATTAATAAACCAATCTCTTACAACCGGATCGTTTCCACCAAGTCTGAAACAAACATCCATCAGACCACTACTAAAAAATAACAAGCTGGACCCATCGAAAGTGGAATCATACAGACCAATTTCAAGTATCCCCATGCTTGCCAAAATAATCGAAAAGTTAGTACAGCGCCAAATCCAACAGCATATTGATACTGAAGCCCCACTGGATCCCTCCCAGCATGGGTTCAGAGAAGCACATGGGGTTGAAACCCTCCTCACCAACCTATTTGACCATCTAGTCTCTGGAACCGACAAAATTCATCAAGGATTCGCCCTCATATTCCTCGACATTGCGGCGGCTTTCGACTCGGTGAGTCACAAGATACTCATACAACGCCTCAGCGAGAAAGGAATTCAGGGAACAGCCCTAAAGTGGTGCAAGTCATACCTGATTAATAGATGGCAACACGTAAGGTCAGGCTCCACAACCTCCGAACCATTTTTACAAAACCAAGGTGTGCCACAGGGCTCGTCACTATCTGCATTGATGTTTAACATCTACATGCAGCCCATATGTGCCCTAGCACGTTCATTCAAGGTCAACTGTTTAGCCTACGCAGATGACATCCTCCTATACATCCCATTCAGGACTAACCAACCGGACCTCTCCCCTCTAACAAGATGTTTTGAGGCAGTAGCAGAATGGTTCAGCACACAAAACATGAGAATCAACTACAGTAAAACAGATGTCCTCTTCATCTCAAGGAACCAGGACTTCACCCCTCCACTCTCTTTAAAAATCGGCAACACAGAACTGAAAACCAAACCCACAATCCGCTACCTTGGCGTTACACTGGATCAACACCTGGATCTGAAAACTCACATAAAAAACACAGTAAAAACAGTATACATGAAAATAAAGACCTTAAAACATCTCCGACCGCTACTCGACTTCAGCGACTACCGATCGATCTATCAGGCATTAATATTACCTCATTTCGACTATGCCAACGTAATTCTACACGGTCTCCCTCAAGCAACGTTAGCTCCTCTCCAGCTTGCAATGAACACTGCTGCAAGAGTACTAACAGGGGCTTCACGGAGAGAGCACATAACGCCAGTACTGATGAACCTCCATTGGTTACCGGTTCAAGCAAGAACCCTCCACAAAGTTCTAACCTTAACTTTCAAAGCCTCAAACACTCTGACCCCCACAGCCCTCAGCAAGATGATACATAAAGTACCACAGAACAGAAACAGAAGAACCATGATGCAAAACACCCTAGAGGTCCCAAAAGTAATGACAAAATGCACAAGAACAACAACAAATAGGGCCTTTACGATTTACGCTCCCAGAGCATGGAATGCTCTCCCTACCTATATTCGAAATATCACTTACCTAACCCACTTCAGGAAGGCAATAAAGCAGCACCTGTTCACTACATACTACCCTGAATCTAGCCTTAGTAACCATACATATGGCCCCCCAGACAATCTCTCATTACAAGTAAACAATCAGACTCAGCATGAAAAAGGATAATCAACTGATCGCTCAGAATGTACTCCAGTGTAAATAAGATGTAGATATGTTCTGCCTGAAATCAGGTACCAGTGTGATACAATGTATAGAGTTAAGAATTGTACATAGTTTCCCCCAGTTACTTCCAAGTTGATCTCCCTGTTTATTGTAAATACAACTCAAAGTTCCTTGTGTTGTATAGTTGATGTTAAATGTAAACCGCTCTGATCTAAAATAGAGCGGTATAGAAGAACTGTTAAATAAATAAAAATAAATAAATAAATATTGGGTGTTTGGGTATTGTTTGGGAGAATGAAGGATATCATGGCGTGGACTGACCAGGTCACAGGGTCTGTTTGTATATGGAATTCCATTTTACACAATGTTTTGGGTATAAATATGAGGTCAAGGATAGACCCTTTGCAGTAAGTTGGTACATCAATTCTGTGTTAATTGAAGGGCTTCCATTGCATTCAGGAAGGCACTTGCTTGCTTTGTTGTAGTAGCTGGGAGGTCCCCTGTATAATAGTTATCTCCAAGTTATAATGCCCTGTTTGATGTAATTTCAGTTTGTTGAATGTAAACCGCATTGATATCATGAAAGGTGGTATATAAGAAATGTTAAATAAAAAAAAAAAATAAAGGACGCCCATGAGAGTGAAATGATTTTTGATGCCGTGTGCATGTATGTCTCTTACATCAGGATGTCAAGGTCTTCTGTGCGGTGGGTTTTCTATAAGTTAAACATATACGGTGTTCATGGTTAGAAATAATTAGATAGTCCATTGTTTGCAGGGACTGGGTGGTTACCAGGGTGAAGTTCAGATGTTTCTTTGCCAGAATTAGTACCCACCCCACCCCCCCCCCCACTCCCGTCTTCTGTTTGTTCTGGGCTGGTTGAACAACCTGTAGTTGGGTGTGAGCATCGGACTGAGGAGAATGTTATCCGAGCTAGTGATCCAGCTTTCGGTGATAAACATTAAGTCAATGTCTGTGTGTTGCATATGATCTGTGAGGGTTTGGATTTTATTACAGATGAACGTGCGTTGATAAGGGAACATTTGAGAGGATAGTTATGTTTGGTTCCAGTGTTGAATAGTTGGAGTTGAGGTGCGTTGATATAAATGAGTCTCCGTATTGTTCTTGAGGGCAGATTTCTATGGGGTGTTATGCTGTGTAGGGTAATTGGTCTATATAGGATTAGGATGGTGTTACCATGCATCCTATGTATTTGTGCAGGTGTTATAAGGATAAGGAGAGCAAGGGTTATCACCATATGATTTATTAAAGTGTAATGCTTCATGTTTAGTTTGACGGAGGTTGTTTACCAGAACGGCAGTGAATGGTAGTCCAGGCGATCTTGTATCCTATAGCATAGATTAGGATGCAGGGTTTGCCTGTAGCTTATGTGTTATCTCAGAAGAATTGTAGCTGTTAATCCCTCGTGGAGTTGTGGCTGTTTTGCCTGTGATTTCTCTTTAGGTTGTATCCAGCTGTTTGTATTTGGGTTATTATATGCTGATGTAAGAGGTATGAGTGCAAGTGCTTTGTATATTAAGAGGTAGCAGGAGATGATGGTTACAATTATATTGTGGTCTTAGGGTGTTCACTTTACATTAGTTGTTTCAGCTTTTATGGTAGTGGTACAATTTATTAAAGAGTTACAATGTAAAGCTAAGTTGTTTGGTACAGTAATTAATAAATTACATTAAGGATGGTACAATGATTACAAAGTAGCTGCATGGTATTCATCAGGTATCAATTAGTATCAGAGGTTTAGCTAATGGATTAGGTTATATTTTCTATTGTATTGTAGTGGTGGTAAGGTTTCTTTTCAGCAGTTATTTACAGTTTTTCTCAATTTCTATAGTTTGAACTGGAGTGGAGGAGTAGCCTAGTGGTTAGAACACAGACTTGATAACCAAGCAACCAGGGTTTGATTCCCACCAGCTCTCCTTGTGGCCTTGGGCAAGTCAATTAATCCTCCATTGCCTTGGAAGACAGGCCTGACAATCTACTTCCAGTCACACTACCAAAAAAACCCAGGAGCTTCTGGGTTGCCAGGAGTCAGCACTAACTCAAAGGCACACATTGCATATTTTTTGTAGTTTGAACTGGGTGTTGTCAGTCCATGAAGGTTTCAATTTCTGTGTTGCTCAGTGCCCTGCTCAAGGGCCATGCCTAAGGGCCCTCTGGTGTGGCCCTCAGGTGCGGGCTCACCTTTGGGCGCTAGATGTTTAAATTGCTGGGTCAGGGTCTGATTGGCTGGCGGTGCAAGAAGCGGGAGGAGCCACATCTGCAGTAAAGATGCCCTGCACCTCTAGAAAACAGCTGGTATAGCATGATGGGATGGATCCCAGGACTACTAATCTGATCTGCGCTTCTCACCCACATACAATCCCTACATCAACAGTCCCACTTCTCGGAAGACAGGAATTGTTAGGGTGCCTAGATCACCTCCTCTAGCTCACAGCAATTGTAAGCATAGCCAGAATAATCACCCTTGCACCTCTGAATATTTCTGTAGGGGTGTTTATTAATGTGTCTTTACCACAGAAACTTCCCCCACCTTTTCACTCTGTTCTTTACAACTGCATCTTGTGGTCTTCCAGACTGCAGACACACTGGTTCACAACATCTTTGTCACGACCATTCATCTCTATGGGACACATTGCAGAGCAGAGCAGAAAGGTTTTTAAGTCCTGGCCTTATTCCACGTTTCCACTGGTATAACGTGGACATCCACAAGAAATATGCAGAACGTACACGGGCTTTTTCTGAATATGCATTGTTCATCTCCGCTGCTGACCACACCACTGTTCTGCTCCCTCACACCCATGTTCCGAGATCCTCTTGCTAATGCTGCATACATGCGGGGCCACAGGCTGACCCGTCTTTATGGGTTGGCACTATGGCACTGTGCCAAGGGCCCCGTGCATCTAAGCGGCTCTGCGCACTCCAGCAGCTGCTTGTTGTAATGTTTTAGTTTTATAAGTCCTTTTTATGTTTAAGGCATTTTCAAATTTAATTTTTACATTTTTATTTTACACTCATAAAGTTTTTTAAAGTTATTTTTAAATGTTTTGGTCCTTTGTTCGGCTTGTTCGGTGTTCCTGAACAGTAGACTCTAGACCGGGAACCAGGCTATCATAATCTACTTCCAGTTTAACTTGACAGCTGTTTGTGAATTGTAATGTGGACATATGATTGTCGGCTTTGTCGGTCAGTTTGTCAGTAATTGATTAAAGTTGATTTCAATGATTTGTAACGAAATGATGTCACAAGTGACTTTAGCGAGGAGTCCATCATGTGTGATCCGGCCCATCAGGGGCCCCTGCAGGCTGACAGGTGCCAGGGGCCTCACACTGGCAAAAGATGGGCCAGGTCACAGGGGTTTTAGAATACAGCTATGTCGCATATCCAAAGGGCTTATTCGTGTTCTAAAATAACCTCCAAAGAGGGGATATTCAGCAGCGGTGGCTAGCCATCACGGCTGAACTGTAACCCCGGATATTCAAAGTTGGGGCCATATTCATCTACCAGTACCAACACGGAATATCCTGGTTGGCAGCAGAATCAAGAAGCTAACTGGCAGCTAAACTAAGGGCAGTGTTTCCTGTGCCTTACTTTACCAACATGTTGTTAACTCAGCAGCGGCTCAATATCGCCGCTGCCCAGTTAGTGACTGGTGCCACCTATGATCCACCCTGAAACGCCCTGATGTGAACCGCTGAATAGTAACATACATAGTAACATAGTATATGATGGCAGATAAAGACCAGTATAGTCCATCTAGTCTGCCCAGCAAGGCAGCAAGGGTAGGTGCACCTGCCGCTCCGTGCAGGTCACCCCTCCCCATGCCTTTGTTTAGGGGTGTACCCACCGCTCCGTGTAGGTCACCCCTCCCCATGCCTTTGTTTAGGGGTGTACCCACCGCTCCGTGTAGGTCACCCCTCCCCATGCCTTTGTTTAGGGGTGTACCCACCACTCTGTGTAGGTCACACCTATTTACTGAGATATAAGAGATAGTTATGTTTGTTTTGATTTTATCCTGTTGCTAGAAAGGGATCCAATATGTCTGTCCCAGCTCAGTGGCATTTACACAGTTTGTGGGTCCCCCAAAATTACTTAGAAAAAAATCAAAATAAAATAAAACAAAGGAACAGAAACAACTAAATCTCAGATCTATCTAAAGAAAACAAATGTCACAGCCCACTAAAAGCCTGCCAAAAATAAAAGGGCTTCAGCTTCTTCTTGAAGTCCAATGAATGATCAGTTGTTCTAAAGTCAGCATGTGATTGGTGTAGAAAATGAGAGCACACGATTCAAAATCGAAACTCCTCAGATAGAAAACAGGATGGGATATTCAACAAATTTTATTTATTTATTTATTGAGTTTTTATATACCACCTTTTTTTTAATCAAAGTGGTTTAAAAGGTTGGGTCAGATACATATTGAGGTATGGAGGCGGAAACATACATGAGAACAGAGGTGGGAGGGGGGGCTATGGGCTTTGGGTAGGTCCATAGTGTTCATGGAAAAGATCCTTGATGTCATTTGTGATTCTCATTGGTTCAGGTAATATGTTCCACAGTGCGGTCGCTGCCAGGTATGGTACTCTTCTGGTGGTGGATTGGATGGATCATTGATATGCCGTGGGAGTGATGAGTTTATTCACCATATTGCTCCGTCTAGGTTCTGTGCTGGAGTCCTTGGTGAGTATGTTCTGAAGGGTGATGACTGAGCGGTTATGAAAGATTTTGAAGACATTTAGAGTTACTTTGTATCTCACTTTTGAGTAGATGGGTAGCCAGTGTAGTTTCTTTCCGTATTTGTTATAATCCAGGCCGCCGTGTTTTGTACCAGTTGGAGAGGATGGAAGTATTGTTTGGGTAGTCCGCAGTAGATCGAGTTGGCATAGTATGGGCATGAGTATTGCTTGGCATACTAACCGGAAATGATTGCTGTCCAGGATGGGTTTGAGCCTTCTAATGAGCTTGAGCTTATGGTGTGCTTTGTTGGCAGTTTTGCTGATGTGGGTCTGGAGGGTCAGGTTGCTGTCCAGAGTAATGTCCAGATATTTTACTTATTCTTTCACTGATAAATGGTTATCGAGGATATTGATAGTATCTGGAGGAGTGAAAGTGGAGTTTCTAGTGACGAACATCGCTTCCGTTTTGTCCCAATTCACAGGGACAGAGTTGTTTTTGAGCCATATGATCATGTCCTCTAGGCACTTGGTTATCGGGGAGAGATCAGGTGCAAGTATGTTGATGAGGTCGTAAACCATGATGTCATCTGCATATAGGTGGTAGAACATTTTGTGGTGTTTGATGATGCTGCATTTTGGCTGAATGTAGATGTTGAAAAGGATAGAGGATAACACAGACTCTTGAGGTACACCATGGGATATATGGAATTGTGCTGATTTGTTTTTGCCGCATTTGACCAACTGGGATCGATTGTTGAAGTATGAATTGAACCACCTTAAAGTGTTGTTGCATAGACTGATATCTTGTAGGCTTTGTATCATTATGGAGTGGGATAGTGTATCAAAGGCCGCTGAAATGTCCATGAAAATGAGCAGAAATACATCCTTAATGCTATCAATGCCTCTTATAAGGTTGTCAAATAAGGATGTTAGCAGGAATTCAGTGTTGTGCTGTGGCTTAAACTCGTGTTGGTGTGTGTCCAGAGAGGTGTTCAGGTTTATGTGGTCCTGTAGCTGTCCTTGTATGGCTTTTTTGATGACTTTTGTGATAAATGGCAAGCTAGAGATTGGTCAGTAAGATTTTGGGTCGGTTGAATCAAGAGTGTTCTTCTTGCAGACTGAATGTATGGTGGCTTGTTTGAGGGTAGGTGGCATGTAGCACTGTTGTAAAGATAGCTTTACCATGTGTTGTAGATTCTTGCTGAGTTGTTCCTTCATGGCTTTGATCCATGCCACAAGGCAGGGGTTAGTGGAGGAGGTTGTGGTGGTTGAGGCAATGATTTATTCGATCTGTCTGAGTAAGGGAACAGCAAATTCATCTCAAGTTTCATTGTGTGCAGTGGTTGTGCTGGTTGAGCTAGATGCTTGGAGTAGGAGCTTGTTGATTATGTAATTTGCATATTGCTGAGGATTGATGAGGTGGGCATCTTGTTGCCTGGTGTCTTTGGTGAACTTTCGCATGATATTGAAGAGCTCCCTGGGTTTGTTTGCCGATTTCATGATGGTGTTGGTGTAGCATTGTTTTGGATTCATTGATTAAATTGTTGTATTCCTGTTTGGATCTGTATTGTTGAAGAGTGTCCTGATTTTTGCCGCGCCTCCATTTCCTTTTGAGTTTCCTTAATGTTCTTTTCACTTTTCTGATATTGGATGAGTACCATGGTGCGTTGGGTCTTTTGCGGACACAGATGCATTTTATTTCTGTGACTGCAGTGGCCGAAGAGATGGTGGTGTTCCAGTTTTCAATGATGTTATCCAGGTTGTTGTCCTGTTGGAGTGATTTCCTGTAGAAATGCTTTCTGTTCTGTCCTGATGATTATGAGGGCTCCTAATGGGGGTTGTGACTATTATTGGGTAGTGATCAGACCAGGGCATAGGGGTGGTTGTTGCTGATGTCAGATTTTATTCCATGAGTTGATTTAGGATGAAGATCAGGTCTGGGTTTGTCCCATGTTGGTGTTCAATGCCTGATCTGAATGCGCTGTCTGGATCGGCAGTCGGATGCATTGTCCGCTGGAGGTCAGGCAGAGTCAAAGAAGGGTGGAAAATTGGGTCGGTCTCCCACCATTGGTCCCTGCCAAAGGGCCCTTTGGTGTGGGTGCACCTAGGCACACCAGTTCTTATGTGGAAGAACTTCAGCTGTGCGGCCAGCACAGAGCGGGAGGAAGCAGGTTTCCCATCTTTAGAAAACAAAAGCCATCCTAGAGGTAAGATGCTGGCACCTTCAAGCACACCAAAACACGCACTGCCATCTAGCGCCAGTTAGTAAAAGACTCTCTAGACGTTTTTACTACATCCTCCAGCAATGAATTCCAGAGTTTAATTACATCTTGAGTACTCCTCCCCCAAATATCTTGTTTTAGTCTCAATTCCTTTCCTTCTGATTTTTAGCATTCTATTTGCTTTCTTGGCCGCAACTGCACACTGGGTAGAGGGTTTCAACGTATTATTGACCATGACGCCTGGATCCTTTTCCTAGTGTGAAACCTTGCAGCATGTAACCATAATTTGGATTGTTCTTCCCTAAGTGTATAAATTGCATCTGCCATTTAAATACCCAGTCTCCCAATTTCTCAATGCCCTCTTGCAATTCTTCGCAATCCTCTTATGATTTAACAACTTTGAATTTAGTGGTTGATATGGAAGGGTAGACTAGATAGGCAATGTGGTCTTTTTCTGCCGTCATGTTTCTATGTTTTAATAATTTTGCGTCAACTGCAAATTTGATCGCCTCACTCACTGTTCCCATTTCCAGGTCATTTATGAATATGCTAAAAAGTGGCAGGTCCAGTAATGATCCCCGAGATACTCCACTATTCAACTTTCTCCACTGAAAAAATGGGCCATTTAGGGGGTCATTCCGAACTGCAAATAGCAGGGGTGGATGTCTGGTTTGGATGTCCAACCCCTGCTATTCACGGCAAACGAACGCCGAACACCAGGCTTCCCACACATACACTGGCATTTTGCGGGGAGCTCTGGATGGGGGTGGGAGGGGGAGGTCCAAAGCAGCAAGGGGAGGGCAGAGGCAGGACCCTGACCCTGGATGTATAGGGCTGATTACGGGGTGCCAACTTATACGGGGGATTTATTCTACCTCAGAGGTGGAATAAGTCCCCCTGATGTTGGAGGACAGCATGGCAGGCCCAGCACTGACCAGGCGAGCGTTTTAAGGGGGAGCCCTGCCACCCGATCCCAACCTTGACAGGCCCAATTGGGTGTCAGGCAGAGAGGAAAGGATGGATTACCAAGCTTGTGGCCAATCGGGGTTCCTGCATGGTGTCCTGGTACCACGGCAACTAAGGCTCCATGCAGATGATACACTATGGAGGTCATTCTCGAACACAGGTTGTGGGACAGCACATCCCGGCAGGACGTGCAGACCCGGAAGGCATCCTGGGCCTATTCCCCCACTGATTCTCCCCATACGTCCTGTGCATCAGGATGGGGAGAGCTGGCGGGAGGTAGGAGGGTCGGAGCGTGGGTGGGCCCAATGGCAGCATGTACATGGCCGATTCAGGTCACAGTCCTGTACGTGCTGCCAAGCACGTGGGGACATACTGCTTATACCACCTCAAAGGTAGTATGAGCAGCACTTTTGGCCTGATCGGGCCTGCCTATTCCCATCAGGGCCTTGGCCGGGGACAGGGGGATCCCCACTGCTTGATTCAGGCTGCGGCAAGCCAGTCGTGGGTCAGGCGGCAGGGAAATGGGGGGCCGGAGCAGCAGATGTTGGGGGCACCTGTGGGGAGGACATCCCCGCAGGTGGATGAGGCACGCTGGTCCATCCTCGGGCACACCAGTCCATCCTCAGGTCCGAATCTGGCTACCACGGAACGTTTTGCTCTCACGGTCCAGAATCGGGTCCAAATGGGCCTGTCTTACCTGGGGCCGTCCGTACGGCCTGGACGTGCCCCTCATGAAATTGGGATCTATATCAACCAGCTCACCTTTGTTTACATGTTTATTCACACCTTGGTCCTTCAAAAATTATGAAATTAGTGAGACAAAACTTTCCTTTGCTACATCCATGTTGACTTTCTGCCATTAAACCATGACGATCTACATGTTTGGTGATTTTGTTCTTTATAATGGTTTCTACCATTTTGACTGGTACCGACATCTGACTCACCAGGTGTACTTTCACGAATCACCCCTGAAACCCTATTTGAAAACTGGCATTACAATGGTCCTTCTCCAATCTTCAAACACTACAGATGATTTTAATGCTAGTTCACAGATTACAAAAAGTAATTTTGCAATCTCATATTTCAGTTCTTTCAGCACCTTGGAATTTATGCCATCCAGTCTAGGTGATTTGCTACTCGTTAATTTATCAAATAGCTGTATTACATCTTCCCAATTTATCGAGCTTTGTTTTAATTCCTCTAATACATCACCTTTACAAATCATTTCCTGCATGAGTAAGTTTCCTACATGTTCTTCAGTAAAGACTGAAGCAAAGAATTCATTTGGTCTCTCCACTATGGCCTTGTCATCTCTTAATGCCCCTTCTACCCCTCTATCTAACAGGTTAAATAAAAAATAAATAAAAATCATCTAATGATACAAGAGACCACAAGCTTATTTTTCAAATTCTCTCTTTGCCTGCATTGCATCTAATTTGCCAGTGCTTATGTTGTTTGTTTTCATTATTTGGTTCTTTTCCCATTTTTTGAAAGATTATTCCTTGGCTATAATAGCCTCTCTGATCTTACTTTTAAGCTATGTCAGCAATGGTATGAAATTCCTTTCAGCTTTCTTAAAGCATGGAATACATTTGGTCCGGGCTTCCAAGACATTATTTTTTAAACAATGAACAGGCCTGATGTAAACTCTTAACCTTTGCAATTGTGCCTTTTAGTTTTTTCTTAAACATTTTCCTCATTTTATCATAGCTTCCTTTTTGAAAGTTAAATGCAAGTACAGTGGCTTTCCTTGATATCCTCACTCCAATTATTAAATCAAATGTAGCCATGTTATGATCACTATTGTCAAGTGTGCCCAACACTATTACTTCTGGTGTTCCACTAAGGAATAGGTCTAAAATAGCTTCTTTTTGTATCTGTTCATGAACCAGCTCCTCCATGAAGCAGCCATTTATTTCATCTAGAAACATAGAGGGGAACTTTAGAAGATCTGTCCAAGTGCAGTTTGAGGACATATAAGCCAGAAAATCTGAAACCAGATGTCTAGTATAGCATAATGGTCAACACAGTGTGTTAAGAACAAGGTAGCCATGATTCAAATCCTACAAGGTGCCATAGTGGAAATTGTGCTGAATACTGGGGATGATAGAGTGCTTTTATAGTAACATAGTATATGACAGCAGATAAAGGCCAGTATGGTCCATCTAGTCTGCCCAACAAAGTGGCAAGAGTAGGTGCACCTGCTGCTCCATGCAGGTCACCCCTCCCCATGCCTTTGTTTAGGGGTGTATCCACCACTCTATGTGGGTCACTCCTATTTGTTGAAATATAAGAGATAGTTAAGTTTATTTTGATTTTATCCTGTTGCTTTAAAGAGATCCACTGTGTGTGTCTCATGCCATTTTGAATTCTGTCACTGTGTTTGCCCCCACCACTTCCATCAGGAGGGCATTCCAAGCATCCACCACCCTTTTCAGTGAAAATGTATTTCCTGGCATTGCCTTTCAGTTTACCCCCTTGCAGCTTCATGTTATGCCCTCTACTTTTACAGCTTTCCTGTTTTTGAAAAAGGTTTGTTTATTTATTAATACACTTTGAGTATTTAAAGGTCTGCATCATATCTCCTCTGTCATGCCTCTCCTCTAGCATATACATATTGTGATAAGGAAGCTTATCATAGTTCAGGAAGGAGCTATAGAAAAGGTGAAGTGACTCTGAACAAGCAACCTGTCAGTTCTGGTAGAAATAAGAAAACAGAATTTTCCCATAAAAGACTACCAGTCCCAGAATGCACCAGGTTTCCAACACCCATTAGAGGAGCTGAAGTGGGGAAACGTGTGTTCAATCAGGAGGGCTATGAGGTAATCCCCAAGCACTCATCTCAAAGGGCAGGGCCTGATTCAGCACAGCTGCGCTGTGCTAAGGTGGAGCACTCATCTAAGCAGAATAAAGGTAGAGTTTATTCTACAGAGAATTATCCTCATCCTCAGAATCAGCTTGGATATCCTCAGCTTGGACGTCTTCATCATCTGGAGGATCATCAGAAGCAGAAGCCAGAGCGGACGGACAGAGAGGGCAAGAAACCCTTTGGAAGAAAGAAGAGAAAAGCATTTGGGAGGTCTAAAGGAGTCCAGAGCAGTACGTATACTGGGAGACATTCAAAAGGCCAGCATACACCATTGGACTGGGGAAAGCCAGAGGAATGGTGCTGCAGAGCTAGGAATCTCCAGAGGGTACCTGTGAGGGAGACGGCTGCACTTGGAAGGGACCCTAGGACCCGTGCCAGAAGGTATGTGAAGAGAGATCCAGTGTCCAGGGATCTGGATTGGAAGGCTGGACATAAAAACTGGACTACATACTGGCCAGGCTATTTAGAGAGGAACTCTAACAGCAATGGAAGCTCAGGTATGAACACTGATCTATGCCCTAGCTATAACCTTGAAAGACAGCAGGGAAACAAGTATTCTCCTGAAAGTGCTCCATTGAGAAATTCCTCTGTGCCAATCCATGATATTGAACCGATGATTGTTGAGGAAGGGGGAGAAGTCTTAGATACAGGCTGTGAATACATGGATTGCTCTCTGTCTAAACTCCTTTGGTAATTTACTGTTACAAAGTACAACAACCATCGCAAAGAAATACAAACTTGTTCTTTAATCTACTCAGAAAAGCTCCTGAATAGGATTTGAGCCAAGCAGTAGAAAGCAAGCCAGCTAAGGGGTTTCAGCTGGGTAACTGCTAGCAATTGAGCCTTACCTAATTGCTTGTGAGCTCTGAGGAAATCACTTCTGAGTCTATGTGTGAAGATATAAGAAGTTAACCTGAAAAGAATAGTTTTTCCCTTCTTTGTGGGTTTTGCTTGTTGTTTGATACACTGCTAAGAAAATATTAGCTAAAGCCTACAGAAAAGACCAGTTTGTTACCAACCAGGTCTTTATTCTTTTGCTTTGATTGCCTGACAAGTTCAGCTGTTGTTTTCCTGATTTTGTTTTTCTAAGTTTAACACTGAAAGCAAGTATCCTGTTTTATGTGCTAAGAAAGCATATCTGTGTTGGGAGAAATAACCCCATAAATAAATATCTTATTGGCTTTACACTCAAGCACAACTAATTATTGTGAGCAGCTGTGTCTGGTGTGAATGGACTGCATTTCCCACAATCCCTTGCAAATCATATTGATATATGCCTTTGCCAAGACTGTGAACATTCTCACCCAGGCAGCCGTCTGACAATATTTAGATCTTCAAGTCTCTTCTCATATATCTTCTGGCGCAGGCTCCAAATCATTTTGGTCACTTTCCTCTGAACCATTTCCAGTCTTTTTATATCCTTTGTAAGATATTGTCTCCAAAACTGAACACAATATTCCAAGTAAGGCCTCATCTCTATACCCTCTGGATATTTTTCAGCTAAATCAAGCAATTTTCAGATGCTTGTTCATCTCAATGCATTCCTTGGAGTAAGTCTAAAGTTAGTCATGAGGCTGGACATCCATAACAATTTTTGTGATCTGATGGGGACATTCCGGTCCCTGGGAATGACATAACCAGGACTCCAGATTCCTGGGAATGCTCTGACCGTGTCTCCTCCACACCCCTTGAAGATTCAGACATCCCCACAGCCAGCTTCTAAAACGGCTCTGGAGACAGCCTCTGTGCTTTGGACGACGCTATGCCCATTTTCAGATGTCCACAACACAATAGAGCTTCTAAAATGACCCCCTTAATCTCCCTAGCATGTTCTGATGTGATTTTACCCAGTCAAAATCATCCATTAACAACATTGTAAACTTTGTTAGCTTCCATAATTTCTTTTAGTGTGTCATCATCCATCTGTTAATTCTGGCCAGGTGGACTGTAGCACACCCCTACTGCTATTTCCATCCCCTTTTTACATGGGATTTCTATTCATTGAGATTCTACAGTGTATTTTATTTTCTGTGAACCTTTTATCCTGTTTGACTCAATGCTCTCTTTAATATATAGCATCACCCGCCACTAATGTGCTCTACCCCTTATCATTGCGATTTAATTTGTATCCAGGTATCAGTGTCCCACTGGTTGTCCTCCTTCCACCAGGTCCTTGAGATGCCAATTATTTCTAACCTTTCATTCAGTGCTATATATTCTAGCTCCCATCTTATTTTTTCTCATTTGTTTTTGTTCAAATTAACAGTATGGTTATCAGATGATGGGGTAATTTGGAATCTTTCAACTCTTGATTGCTTTTTACCTCAAGGCACCAGTGGTTCTTTTACCTTTATTGGAAGCTCTCTATCATGATCCTTTAACTTCCCTATTTTGCTAGTATCCTTCAAAGATGCATCATTCCAAACCTTGCGCTCTTGGGCAACTGTCGTCTTTCCCCCATTATCTAGTTTCAACATAAACAACCATTTAAAAGCTGCTCTATCTCCTTTTTAAAGGTTAATGCCAGCAGCCTCAGATTTGTTGGCCTTAAAATATTCCATTTCAGTTTTACTCTGTTTTTCTACATCTCCCAACTGTTCCCATCCAGCTATTCTGCCCCATCTTGACAAAGTTAGTTTTCCTAAAGTCTAGAACCATTTCTTTTGAATGAGGGTTCATAAAACACTCTGTACTGGAATTCCATCCTCTCTCTCACCTCTAACCATCCCTCATGCACCACTAGGTCTCCTGCGTTCTATTCACGATAATCATCTCCATCCTATGCTGGCTTCTTGTGCACGCTATGAATCCACCAGACACTCTGTTTTTTGCTTTCTCGGCCCTAGTCTATGGAACTCACTTCCCTCTGACCTTCGTCTCAAACTGTCATACACCAGACTCAAATCTCTCCTCAAAACCCACCTGTTTCATCTGACTTAGATCCACATTAAATCAGACATCTACATCTACTTCCTCCCCACCTCCTCTCATAGTGACGTCCACCTTCGCTCTATCCTCCCCTCTCTTGTTTCTGCGCCTGTTCCCATTCTTTCCTGTTTGACCATGGGGTTTCCTTTCCTTTTTGTGGTCTGTCTTTGTCTGCTTGTATGTTTGATTTCACCTATTAGAGATTTTATTATTGTAACCACTCTGCTGGCCCAAAGAGCGGTATAGTAAACCCTTGTCCTAATACTGAACCACACCATCTGGTGATCACTGGATGCGAGATGATCACCCACATTAATATAAAACACTCTGTCCTTTCGTAAGCACCAGTATGGTACCCTCCCATGTGGATTCCATTACCAGTTGCTGGAATATTTCTCCAGGATCTCTTTATTTCTAGGGAACACTAAGGGTGTCTGTGCAGTTGGCAGCCACGACAGCTAGCATATGGTGCCGATCAGCATGCTATCTGTGGCTGGCTGTCAAATCCACTCTCCACTCAGATCCTGCCCTGAAGCACTAAGAGCCATGTGGGAATTTTACCACACTGGCTGCACTTAGCATGCAGTAGCAGTTACTGTGGGTCGCTAACATGTGCAAAACCCTGCGGCGGGAAAAAGGGCTCCTTTGTTTCAAAAGCACCATACATCACTATACAATTTTTGAAGACGACAATTATTCTAAAGAAAATAATTTAAAAAAAAAACCTGTAGATAAGATCTGTCAAAGCATATATTGCATTTTCATTCAGAAACCCTCCCTTCCGAATTGAAGTGTATTTCACTATCACCACATTGACCTATGAGCAATTCAGTCTCCTCTAAACTGCTTCGCAGGTAGTAGAGCTAACCATTTGAATAGAAATACGTGACTTCAAGCCGATGCTTTAATAAGTAGCTGTCAAGAAAAAGAAAAAAAGAGCAGAACCTAACCAGCAAGCATTTATAACAAATGCTATTCATTTTGGGGGAATTGCCATTATGCAAATGAGCATGCGTTTTAACAAATGTAAATACGTTGACAGGTTAAACATTTCCTTTAAATATGTTGTTTAAGACTTCTAAAAGGAAACCGGATGTGTACTACTTTGTAGTTTCCTCCATCCATCATTGGCGGCCTTATTGAAATATCATCTTATCATCTTATCTAATTCTTTAGGACTTACTGGAAGATGAACTGCTACTTACTCTGCCACTGTTAATCTAAATCTTTTTTTTAATGCATTTTTATCTATAAATGCCAGTCAGTCCTTGACAAGAAGCATGACCCCATTGAAGAGAATTGGCAGCATACTGCAGAGCACACACAGGAAGTGACATCATTAGACCCGCCGCCGTCATCAGCTCTCCCCAGTCGGGGGATCGAGCCTCAGGCGGCAGGAGGAGCAACGGAACATCTTTACCCCAATCGGGGCCTGCAGCAGAGCTCTTAAAAGTTCGCGCCATTGGGCGCGTGGTCCCTTTAGACCCGCCGCCGTCATCAGCTCTCCCCAGTCGGGGGATCGAGCCTCAGGCGGCAGGAGGAGCACCGGAACATCTTTGCCCCAATCGGGGCCTGCAGCAGAGCTCTTAAAAGTTCGCGCCATCGGGCGCGTGGTCCCTTTAGACCCGCCGCCGTCATCAGCTCTCCCCAGTCGGGGGATCGAGCCTCAGGCGGCAGGAGGAGCACCGGAACATCTTTGCCCCAATCGGGGCCTGCAGCAGAGCTCTTAAAAGTTCGCGCCATCGGGCGCGTGGTCTTTAGACCCGCCGCCGTCATCAGCTCTCCCCAGTCGGGGGATCGAGCCTCAGGCGGCAGGAGGAGCACCGGAACATCTTTACCCCAATCGGGGCCTGCAGCAGAGCTCTTAAAAGTTCGCGCCATCGGGCGCGCCCGCGCCTGGCGGGCCCGCGCCTGAGGGCCTCGCCAGAGGGCCCTTTGGCACGGCCCTTAGGCAAAGGCCCTCTCAAAGGCCCACGAAACATCCAAGAATACACCGTTCCACTCCAATCCTACAACAGGACCACCCCTCATCCACCTACAAGTCTACCGTCAAAATGCACAGCAAGTATACACTATCTGTCTGACCAAACTAAGCTCGGCACTATCTTCAATATAATCTCATATATTATCATTGATAGTATTCCTTTGCTACAGTTACCTGTATTGTGCTATAACTCCATTGCTACAGTTGCCTGTATTGTGCTATAACTCCATTGCTACAGTTGCCTGTATTGTGCCATAACTCCATTGCTACAGTTGCCTGTATTGTGCCATAACTCCATTGCTACAGTTGCCTGTATTGTGCCATAACTCCATTGCTACAGTTGCCTGTATTGTGCCATAACTCCTTTGCTACAGTTGCCTGTATTGTGCTATAACTCCATTGCTACAGTTACCTGTATTGTGCTATAACTTCTTTTAGCCATTGTGACCCCTATAAAGCCCGCATAAATTCTCACCACAACTAGTAATCAGACACACAAGCCTAGAAACTTCCTCAATAAGGATCCAAAATGTCTCTTCACCTCATCACTCTTCTTAGTTTTTATCTTCTCACAGATTGGCTCGGTATCTCCTCGGCATACTCTCCCTCCATCAATCACATCCCTATCCACAAAAACCACGGAAAAAATGGTCAAGCAACTCTCACCATTATCCAGCTAAGGATGCTCGCATACGACAATCCCACTTGATCCACATTGCGATACAACAAACCAGTAACTCCAAGCAACAAGGTTCCCCAACTTCCCAAAGCTTAAAATGTGCTCTCATAAATGCCCGCTCTATTCGGAAAAAGTGGCCTGTAATCCAAGATTTAGTTACCCATCACAATCTTGACGCACTTTTGATCACTGAAACTTGGCTATCAAAAGAAGATAATGTCCTCATTAACCAACTCACTCCACCAAACTTCTCTATACATACAACACACAGAGAAAACAAGAAAGGAGGAGGATCACTCATTCTCACCAAGTCTGAACTCCTTTTCAATACGACTAACTCCTACAGCTCAAACAATCTGGATATAATCACCATAGCTAACAAGCAATGCTCCATAAACCTGGTTTACAGAGCTCCCTCAAGCTCTACGGATGACCTTCCCACCATTCTAGACTTAGCTGCCAATACCACTAATCTCAACACTCCTAATTGGATAATGGGAGATCTCAATCTCCCTTCTCTGCAGCAACATCAGTCCTCTTCACTCCTCAATGCCATTGAAAATCTTGGGTATCAACAATTAATCACGGAACCCACACATAACAAAGGAAACATTCTTGATATGGTATTCGCTCCACAATCTGCTCCTGCACAAAGCAGCAACATTATAAAGTCTATCACAGATGTACCTTGGTCAGACCACAAACTCATAAACCTACAAATTCCCTTGGGTAACACTCATCCCATAAACTACAAAAACCTTGACAACACACCAAGAGCCCTAACAAGAAGCTTTCGGCCCTTCAACAAGGATTTTATACTGACAAATACTCAACCACTCCTCAACAATACAACGCTCAACCTTGACGAGTCAATTGAAGCCTGGAACAACAGCCTCAAGTCCATTTCTCATTTACCACACAAGAAAAACATATCAAAGAAAAGAAACTCCGCACCATGGTTCTCTCCTGAGCTGCGGTCTTCACTTATGCATTTAAGGAGACTCGAAAAACGCTGGAGACGAACACTGGCCAGTGATGACCACACAATCTACAATCTCCACTTAGCAGCTCACCGCGAAGCAATCAAAAACAAGAAGAAGCAATATCACACTGATACGCTTAAAAGATCATTGAACAAACCTCGTGATCTTTTCAACCTGGTAAAATCACTATCAAAGGAACCATCTTCAGAACAAAAGGAGGAGATCCACCCTCAAGATTTTGCTGATTACTTGCAATCTAAACTTATACAGACGGATGAGCTACTGAAAACAGATGTACAAGAAACAACCTGCCAAAACTCCTTGTCTACACTTATCACTCCTTCAGCTAAATTTATTGAAGACACAATCACCTCACTCAATACCACCACCGCTCAAACCGATCCCTGCCCAGCCTTCTGGATAAAGGACCTGCGAAGTACATTTAGCCCGTTCATTGCAAGAATCATGAACCTTTCATTTACAACTGGCTCCTTCCCATCTGCTCTAAAGCTCACATCCATTAGACCACTGCTAAAAAAACCCAAACTAGACCCAAAAAAGGCTGACTCTTACAGACCTATTGCCAGCATTCCCCTCCTAGCAAAAATCTTTGAGAAAGAGGTACAACGTCAAATTCAAGACCACATAGATTCCGCAGCCCCTCTTGACTATTTTCAACATGGCTTCAGAGAATATCATGGCGTCGAAACACTTATCACCACCCTCTTCAATAACATACTCGCCAGTATAGACAACATCCGTCAAGGCGTTGTGCTAATCTTCTTAGATATAGCAGCTGCATTTGATTCGGTAAATCATGATATACTCATTACACGGCTGAAGGAAAAAGCCATCAGTAGTTCAGCACTTGAATGGTGTAAATCTTACCTGAACACCAGAATGCAATATGTAAAAACTGCAACAGGAGAATCAAATCTCTTCCATCAGAAACAAGGCGTCCCACAAGGTTCATCTCTTTCATCTCTCATGTTTAACATATACATGCAGCCTATCTGCAATATCATCAGATCATTCAATGTTGAATGTATGATATACGCAGATGACATCCTACTTTATTTACCTTTTTCCACAATACAAATGGATTTACTGCCCATAATAAAGTGCTTTGATGCAGTCTCAGAGTGGCTTCTCTCACAAAACCTCCGCATCCAGCACAAGAAAACTGAGGTTCTCTTTGTTACAAGAGACCCCAACTTCATTCCACCATCACATATAAGTGTTAAGGGAGCTGATCTATCCACCAAAGAAACAATAAGATATCTCAGAGTCACGCTGGACCACCGACTAGATATGAAATCACACGTAGACAATATAGTAAGAGCTGTATACTTCAAGATACGCACACTTAGGCATTTACGCTCTTTACTGGACCCAGAGGATTTCAGAACCATCTTCCAAGCACTCATCTTGCCGCATTTTGATTTCGCCAATTCAATTCTACAAGGTCTCCCACAATCCACCCTAAGTTCTCTACAACTTGCTATGAACTCTGCTGCAAGGGTTCTACATGGAGCATCCAGAAATGATCATGTGACACCAATCCTCAAGCAGCTTCACTGGCTCCCAATACAAGCCAGGCTCATATTCAAAACGCTGATTCTCACGTACAAGGCCATCCATGGCTTGTCAGCCAATTCACTAACTGACCTCATACAAACTGTACCACCAATAAGATCCAGAAGACAATCATCACTAAACACTCTAACAATGCCAAAGGCCATAACAACTTGCAGCCGATCAACAGCGAGTAGAGCCTTCATGTTTTGTGCCCCAAAACTCTGGAACTCCCTACCACCTGACATACGTGCTTTAACCGGTTTAACCCAGTTCAGAAGAGCCCTAAAATTTAACCTATTTATCAAATTTTACCCTACATAAATTTCAAAAGAATAGTCTTACCATAAACTTAACCACAATCTCCTCCTGACCCTTGCACTACTGCTATTTTATGTAAATAGTTTTTTTTTTTTTTTTTTTTTTCATGCTATCGAACTAATTGAATATTTATTCTATGTATATAGTTCTCCCATGTTATCCAAGTTTATACTCCTGTTATATGTAATACCGAACAGCCTGTTGTTCTGGTCTTTGTGTTCATCTGTAAACCGCGCTGATTATAAATAGTGCGGTATATAAAAAACTGAAATAAATAAATAAATAAATTACAGCAGCTCGCAACTGGGAGTGGCAGGGCTCTCAATGGTCACTGCCTTTCATAGGGAAAACAGGATAAATACTGAGCAAGTCTGTTTTTAGTACTAATGGATTTGAAAGGCCAATATTTAAATTATAAATACATTTATGGTATTAACTCATAATAGGAAATTATTCTGCATAATACATTTCTACGAAAGGCTTTATGTTTCTCATAAATTTAACTAGTGAAGAGATTTTTTTCCCTGACAGCTATTTATTCATACAAAGACCTTTTAACAGTGATGCTATACAGAAACCAAACGACCTTGCACGAGGCTTCTTCCTTTGTCACTTTTCTTTAGAATATGAAACCATTATGGATATAGAATATAACAATTAGAAACACATTTCTTTCGCTCTCTGGTGATCTGTGCATAAATAGCTTTAGGACCAAGCAAGTAAACATTTAATTATATTTATAACATTAGCAATTTTAGCCACCCTACTTTATCACTGGTTGGCTGGTTTACCACTTTTCTATCACTTTGAGAGAATTTGGGGCTTAAGGCTCAGGGGCAGGACTTTACATCATCAGCTTCTTACAATGGGAGAGAAGGAAGTTCTCTTAGCTCACTGTGGAACATGTTTACTAACCCTCCTCCACCATTCTCAACAGCACAGAAATTAAAATCAAACCAGAAGTAAAATACCTGAGAGTCACTCTCAACAGCCACCTAACCCTGAAGGCACAAATAACGAACTCAGCAAGATCAATCTACTATAAAACACGAACCCTACAGCACCTCCGCCCTCTCCTCGCCCCATCAGACTTTCGCTCAGCCCTAAAGGTTCTCACTATACCACATGTTGACTATTGCAACTCAGTGTACCACAGACTCCCAAAATCAATGCTTCATCCTCTACAAACAGCAGCCTGGACCATCACAGGAGCTCCCAGGCACTAACACATCACCCCTATCCTCAGACATCTTCACTGGCTTCCACTGCAAAGCAGAATCCTCTACAAAATCCTTCTAATGATACACAAAGCTCTTAGTCACCCATCTCTTCCTCATCACACAACTGCAGACAAACAGACCACAAAGATCCTCCGCTATGAATACCCTGACCACCCCCCAAGCAATAACAAAAAGCACCAAACAGGCTTGCACCAGATCCTTTGAGCTATATGCCCCCTCAACCTGGAACTCCCTCCCTGACCACATAAGAAACACCACTGACCTCCTAACCTTCAGCAAGCTCCTCAAGACCCACCTCTTCACCCTCCACTTCAGTCCCACTCCCCAACCCACAACATATACAGCATTTTGCATATTGTCAATGATCAAATTCCATGAAGAACATTATAGTTAAAGTTAACTAAACATACCCCATTCCTTTATCTATTGTACGAAGTTGTCTGTTCAATGTAAACGTCGTTTGAATTGTTTCAAGTTCCATGCGCACTGCTTTGACCTCTGTGAAAAGCGGTATATAAACCCAGCCAAATAAATAAAATAAAATAAAATGGGCAGGGAATATAGGGGTTGTGCGCAGTATCTATGCTGCACTATAAAGTAGCACGGTGTCGTGCGCTAAAATCCCCACACAAACTTTGCAGCGCATGTCTGGGCAGCGACTGGTTTAAAGGCTGCACTACCTGAATGGATGGCGTTAGTTGCTCCCATAAGAACATAAGAACATAAGATATGCCATACTGGGTCAGACCAAGGTCCATCAAGCCCAGTATCCTGTTTCCAACAGTGGCCAATCTAGGTCATACGTACGTAGCAGTTTCCCCAAAAGACACAGGTTCCGCAATGCTTGTACTGGGTCAAGCATTGATATCCTGGGTCCCTTCTTAATAATGGTTTATGAACCTTTCCTCCAGGAACTTGTCCAAACCTTTTTTAAACCCAGCTACACTAACAGCCTTTACTACATCCTCCGGTAACAAATTCCAGAGTTTGATTACACGTTGAGTGAAGAAATATTTTCTTTTATTAGTCTTAAATAGTTTACCCTGTAGCTTCATTGCATGTCCCCTAGTCTTTCTATATTCTGATAAGGTAAACAATCGATCTACGTTTACCCGTTCCACTCCGTTCATTAATTTATAGACTTCTATCACATCTCCCCTCAGATGTCTCTTTTCCAGGTTAAAGAGCCGTAACCTTTTTAGCCTTTCTTCATAGGAGTATCCTTCCATCCCCTTTACCATTTTGGTGGCTCTTCTCTGAACCTTTTCTAAAATCGCTATATCCTTTTTAAGATACGGCGACCAGAATTGCACACAATATTCAAGGTGCAGTCTCACCATGGAACGATATAGAGGCATTATAATATCTTTTGTTTTATTTTCCATTCCTTTCCATGACCCAGATGCACGGCAAGAGGACGGATGTACCCACCCCCCTGCAGATGGTGCAAAGCCCTGCACTAGTACCGCGGTCAACACTCCCGTGTTTCAATATTTTCTGTTTTATTTGGGCAGTAATATCAATCAAAAACATAGAAGAGCAGGCATCAATGCTACCAGTCAAAAATCTGCACATGAAAAACTTATCTTGCCGGTGACTCAGACTGTGCGTTAGTGAGCACCATCCCTGAATGTAAGGCTTAATCATTCTTTCAAAGCCTCTAGAAAACAGTGATAAATCGAAGTGTGTGAAAAGGTAGAATGTGACTAGTCATACACCATGGGCTGTAAAGGGTGGCCCAGCTGTGCTTGCGGAGGGGCCTGCCACTGAATCATTAGCCGGCAGAAACACCTTAAGGAAATGATTTTAGGTCAGGCTGTCCAGGAAACCCTTTATTTAGGAAAAAAGCAATCCTCCTCAAACTATTCCCAGCTGAAAATCAAGCTGCAAGCGAAAACCCAACCATCAAACAGAAAAAACGAAAGCAACAGATCCAGGCAAGCAAGAAAAGTGTGGTTCATTTTGGGGGGGAGGGGCTCACAAATTGTTCCTGATTTTCGGATGTTTTTTCAATAAGTTTAAAACACGTTTATTTTTAATCAGGAATTTTTACTGCATAGTGCCTTGATTTAGGGCCCCTTTTACTAAAACCCTAAACTGGTTAACATGCATTTTAACGAGAGGCAGCTGGGAACAGACAGCACTAACACACGAGCACACCGGCCATTACACACTAAAATACATGTTATTGCAGGAGGGGGCGGGGAATGGGCAGAAGGTGGGTATGGAGAGCACATTAGCACTAGCAGCAGGGCAATTGATGAGCACTTAGTGGCACTTTGGCTCTTAACACAAATTCACCTAGTGACTCCTCTATGGGAGTTGTTAAGTCAACCTGCCTTAATGGAACACGCATTAGAGTGACCCCATCACTCGTCTGCTGTCGGGAACATACTGGTCACACTCCCAGCAGATAAATCAGAGGCTTAGCACTTAATGAGAGTTACCAACATATGTTAAGTGAAAAATGGTCACATAGTGTGCGTTAACAGATGAATTAAGGCACGCTAAATCAATTAATACATGTTATGATCACTAAGGGCCCCTTTTACTAAAGTCGCTATGGATCTGCACCAAACACGTTAATTACAAAGCCTCCATGTTAGCTGTTGGAGACATAACCATTGTTACTGGCAGCTAACACGTGTTGGGCCACTCGAACGTGCACGCCACCAAGGCGGGTTCAGTTAACGATCCCCACAGGGGAATCATTTGATTACCTCATATTAAGAGCCACATCGCCGCTGAATGCGTAGCAATTACCCTGGTGCTAATGATAATGCGCTCTTGATGCTCACACTCTTCCCATTCCACATCGTATCCTGCAATTGCCAATTAATGTTCATTTAAGCTGCTGCACATTCAAGTGCACATTAACTGGCTAATGGGCTTTAGTAACTGGAACCCTAATCTTTTTTAAGATGCCTTAACTAATCAAATGCACATTAACAAATACAGGACCCTTAACGCAAGCACAGTTCTGCAATCATTTTGAAACCATCCAGCACAAGATAATACCTAGCACCCCCACAAGGGTAATTGCATAACAGTCTGCATGACGTTGTAAAACAGCGGACGTACATTTCATTCCATGGACTTTGCCAGTTTTTCAAAGCAAAAGTGCCCATGCATTGAAAATGATCCCCCAAAAACCACGAGCAGACATTTACAACTACTCTTAGGGGCACCCGACTTTTCTGTGTTAAAGAATGCACTCGCAAGCAAATTTTCCAAAGCATGTTTAGGAGTTCCAACTGCTCCCCAACCCCGCCCTCAGAAACAGTGGATAAACTTACATATAGCAGAGAGGTAATTACCTATCTGTGCATAAAGCGCTGTTTCACTCCTTAAAATGGCTTTGTAAATTACACCATAATGGGGGGGGGGGGGAATTGGGTAACCATGAGTACGGCTGAAACATGCGTGTGAAGTGATAGTATAAACATCCTTCTGCTCTGAAAATTATCCTTGGAAAATTATACTCACATATTTAGTCTCACTATTCGGCACACACAGATTGTCAAGATTCATTTACAAGGCTGTGCGCTAGTTTTCACATGTTTGCATGTGACAAGCCCACCCTAACCTTACCTCTGGGAATGCGTCTGCTCACCATGGGGCATCTTTACAGAAGTACACTAACCGTTACTGCAGGTTCTGATCTGCACAAAGGGTGTTATGCTAAGAGCACAGTGCCCTATGCAAATCTTTAGCGTGTGAGTTTGGGGCACAGTGCGGGCATTGATGGTACATCGCATTTAGTGTGACTGTTTTGGGTATGTGCCAACCATGTTGTCATTAGCATAAGTACACGTAACTCAATGGGTAGTGTTACGTTTACCTATGTAGTGGTTAGTGCATGGCGCTATCGACAGGGGGACAGAGTCACATGCCCCTTGAAATTAGCACGGAGCTCCGCACTAACTTAGTGCACAGTGGTGCGATACTGGTGCAGTCCTGAATAACATGCTCCTTTAGCTAAACGTACTGGCAGTCCAGCTGCATGCACATATTCCTATCAACAGAAACAGACACTTGTTTTATAAGGCAGCATAAGTGCTTATGTGCCCTTATGGAATAACCACCGGTAGCGCACAAATCCTCTCACAGCTGCTCCAAGGAAGGGGTAAATGTGTGCCTATCGTCTGTAATACTTATATATTTTGAGTACACTACCCCCAAATTATGCCCTAGGAAATCTGAACAAATAGGGGTGACCTGCACAGAGCGTAGGGTAGCCTCCTCTTGCCACCTTGCTGGGCAGACTAGATGGACCTTGATGGTCGTTATCTGCCGTCATATACTATGTTGCTATGACAAAGAAGTCTGAAAAGGTTTGCGGTATAGCTGCTTTTACACATGTATAGAGTCATACGAGTACAATCTTATAGGACATTTTTCTTGTGTAAAACAGGCTTTACCCATTGGAAAAGCTTTATAGGGGTATATTTACTAAAGTTACCACATGCTAAATCTAATGCTATGTGGTTAGCACAGGACCACAGTAACCATCACTGTATGCTAAAATATGGCCGCCATACAAATCCTTTGCTAACGGCTTAGTGCGAGATGAGGTGGGGATTAGGAGGCTTTAGGACAGAAAGTGAGTGTTGACTACACATCAGTTTGCATTGGCACACTTGGCACATGCTGGCTCTTCATGTTGCAGTTAGTGCAGGCACACTTGGCGCATGTAGTAGTGCATGCTGCAATTAGTGTGGGCACACGGCACATGCTAGTCGTGCATGCTGCATTTAGCACAGGCACACTTGGTGCATGCTAGTCGTACATGCTGCAGTTAGTGTGGGTGCACTTGGCACATTCTAGTCATGCATGCTGCAATTAGCGCGGGCACGCTTGGTACATGCTAATCATGCATGCTGCAGTTAGTCTGGGTGCACTTGGTGCAGGCTATTCGTGCATGCTGCAATTAGTGTGGGTGCACTTGGCACATTCTAGTCATGCATGCTGCAATTAGCGCGGGCACGCTTGGTACATGCTAGTCATGCATGCTGCAGTTAGTCTGGGTGCACTTGGTGCAGGCTATTCGTGCATGCTGCAATTAGTGTGGGTGCACTTGGCACATTCTAGTCATGCATGCTGCAATTAGCGCGGGCACGCTTGGTACATGCTAGTCATGCATGCTGCAGTTAGTCTGGGTGCACTTGGCACATTCTAGTCATGCATGCTGCAATTAGCGCGGGCACGCTTGGTACATGCTAGTCATGCATGCTGCAGTTAGTCTGGGTGCACTTGGTGCAAGCTATTCGTGCATGTTGCCATTTGCACAGGTGCACTTAGCACAGGCTAGTTGTGCATGCTGCAAGTTAGCAGGGGCACAGTTATCACCACTTCAATGGATGGCATTACATGCACCCACGTTAAGTGTGGCTGCTGGTTTAGTGCAGCAAGGTCCTTCGAACCACACGCTGCATGGGAATATGGCAGGCATGCTCCCAAAAGTAAGCATGGGTATGTTGTGCTAATTATCCCTTAATAGTCATCTTCTATTGGGTGGATTGTTGATGCTGTCATTTGTTCTTAGAATGATCTCACTAGGGAGTCAGAAAAACCTGCAGCAGGGCAGGAACGCAAAGTTCAACATCTGGAAGATCATTAGAATAACAGATGTTGTGACGTGTATTCGCCTATTGCCATGTCTAAATGGAGACAATATAACAAATCTTCATTTCTTTATAAAACCAAAGAGCAGCCCCCTTGAAAATTTGCCTCTTTCGCACGCAACCAGCTGTGGCAGGCACATGCACATATTTAGGCCTAATTCGGAGTCTATGTCTGACATATTTTGTATCTGGAAAGTACGAGAGTAATTCTATCATCTCACATGCAGACAAATTGCATTGCAGTGTACATATTTGGGACCTATTCTCTAAAGTAAATTACACACTGGCTTTATTTTTAAAAATGTATATATTTATTGAAGTTGTCACATTACACATCCAAGTATTTACATGAATGAAAAGATAATGGAATATACGAGGAACATCCATTAGATTAGCCCACAAATAAAAGGAATAAAAGGGGGTGGGGGGGGGGTACCGGGAAAAAAACACTAGTAGTGGCAGAATCCCACCACAAACAACCAAAAAACAAATTACAAGGCAGGGGGAGACTTAAGCATCAGCTGTATGGGAAGGAACAGCAACTTGAACAGAAACTTCTTCTCTAACAGTCAAAAACTCTACGAGCTACTTGGGTCAAAGAACAACGGGCTTTATTTTACATAACAGGGGCAAAAACCTCAAGTAATAGGAAACCAAGCAGAAGTAGAGCTATCCCAAAAGATTTTCTTTTGTTTTCTAAATATGACTGAAACCAGGGTAAAACCTATCTCCAGGAACAAGCAGGAATGAGTCTTCACATATGGGTATCGTCGGTACCGACGGAGCCTGCGCGGGAACGCTCCCCAGCGTCCAAAAGGAAAGCTTTTGGGAGCATCCCACAGCGCCTGCGCGCTGCCTTCCCGCCTTTCCTAACCGCCTCTCTCCAGTTCTTCTTTTCTGCGGAGCCAGCAGGTCGTGTTCCTGTCACCACTGAAGAATTTCTTTATTTTATTTTATTTCTTTGGTCGCGCGTCTGCCCTTCTCGACGCTGGACCGGTACCGCCGGTCTTTTCTTTCTTATTCTAAAAAAAAAAAAAAAAACCCTACTGTTTTTTCTCACTTCAGTGCATTTTCTTCTTTGGCCTTAGGCCTAGGAAATTTTTTCCTCATGGAAAAGCCCGCCTCTGGGTTTAAAAAATGCACGAAGTGCAGCGGCACTATTTCTGTCACTGACACCCATGAATGGTGTCTAAAATGTTTAGGTCCTGACCACTCCATTGCGGATTGTGAGTCCTGCTCCATGATGTCTAAGAGAGGTCTACAGAATCGAGCAGCTAAGCTCAGTACCCTGTTTCCCTCGGATGCAGCTTCGGTTGCATCGACGTCTTCCAGGGCCTCTTCTTCCTCACATGGATCTCAGGTAACCAAACTTAAATCCAGCCGGTCCTCGAAGGGTAGATCTCCCTCTAAGTATCGAGATGCCTCCGGGCTTGCCCTCGAGGAATCCGCACCGGCAAAATTACCCCGGCAGGAGGCTCCGGCTTCCAAAGCTTTATCTATGGGGTCACAGGTTGACATCGATGGCTCGGCCTCGACCGATCACCTGTTGCCATGTTCTGGGGTACCAGTGGTTCCCACTGGTACCGACATCCAGACATTGGTTGCTTCAATGGATCAGAATATCCTGACCATGCAGCATGCCATCATGACATTCATACAAGCTGCGACACCTTAGGTACCGCAACAAACTCCGTTGCCGGTACCGACTCCGGCACCGGTACCGACATCGGTTCCGGTGCCGGTACTGATTGCATCGACATCCGCTTCGGTGTCGACTGCAGTGGTACACTGTTCTGTGATGCCCATCGGTACCGAACCGGTACCGATCACTCCCGATGTCGATACCACCCGGTACGCATATTGGGCTCTGCAGGAGCATCCAGACAGACGATACTTCGATTCCTCTGAAGACTCTGATGAATCAGAGGTCTCTGTCGAAGCATCGGTGATTCATCCTCTGGAGCCCTCTTCTCCAAAAAGGAGAATGTCTCCTCCAGAAGACTTGTCTTTTCAAGACTTCATTAGGGAAGTGGCCAGGGGCCTTTCCATCTCAGTGGCCCCTGAGACAGAGCCTAGAGCCAAAAAATTAGATATTTTACAATATCCTAAGGCTCCTAAAGAGGCAGCCACTTTACCAATACATGAGATTCTTTATGATCACATGTTGGGCCATATGGAAGACTCCTCTCACCACTTCCCCTCATTCTCGCAGGTTGGATACCATGTATTGTGTTCCTCCTTGTTCTGGCTTCCATAAGACTCAGCTTCCTCACCACTCCATTGTGGTGGAGTCTGCTATGAAGAAGATAAAGAGTACAAAAAGGCACTCTTCTGCTCCTCCAGGAAGAGAATGCAGAACCTTAGATGCCTTTGGCAGGAGAATTTTCCAGGCTAGTATGCTTGTTGCCAGAATCAACTCCTATAGTCTCTATATGGGGATGTTTCTAAAAGAAGTTACAGATCACCTGCAAACTTTATCTCCTTTTATTGCAGAAGATAAAAGGGAAGAATTCCTCACCTGGCTCAAACATGCCCAGGATATTTCCAAGTTTTCCAACCGTGCAGCCTTTGACTCTTTTGAAGGTGCCAGCAGAGCCTCGGCCATTGCCATAGGTGCACGCAGAGTTGCTTGATTACAAGCTTCTGATTTGGAACCTTGGGTTCAAGATGGACTAGGAAACCTTCCTTGTACAGATGAAAACCTTTTTGGCAAAGATTGGCAAGCAAAGGCCACCCAAATGGATGCTGAAAATTCTGCTTTAGATAGACTTTCAAAGTCTACTTCTGCTCCTTTTAAGAAAAGGTTGTTCAAAAAGGGATTTTTTCCCAAAAAAGGGAAATATTATTCTGCTTATGGTCAACAGTCCATACTACTCCAAGGTTACCTCCCACCCACACTTAAACATGTACAAATAAGACCAATTCTCAAGAACAGCACCCTTGATAAAACCTCACCTAAATCATATAGACCCATCTCAAGTATACCATTCTTAGCAAAAGTAATAGAAAAAAACAGTACAAATACAGACGCAGGAGCACCTAGACTCATCTTACCCACTCGACGAACAGCAATATGGTTTTCGCCCAAAGCATGGAGTGGAAACACTCCTCACAGTTCTAAGAGATACGCTATTAAGAGGAATCGACAATCACAAACAAGCATTCATTCTATTATTTATTGATATTTCAGCTGCTTTTGATAGCGTCCACCATACCATAATGCTCAACAGTCTGAGTCAAATAGGAATAAATGCCACAGTTCATAAACGGTTCTCCTCTTATCTAGATAATAGGACACGAAATGTACGAATAGGTAACCAAACCTCTGATTCATACAAACTGGAAACCGGTTTACCTCAAGGATCAGCGTTATCAGCACTCCTATTTAACATATACATAAAACCTGTTTGCAATATCTTTAAAAAATTTGGTGTACTCTATCATCTGTACGCAGATGATATCATGATGTACATTCCGTTCACGATTCCCAAATTACCGATCCAAACTCTGTCAGATTGCTTCAATGAAGTCACATCCTGGCTAAATACCCACAATCTCCAAATAAATCACTCTAAAACTGAAGTGCTAATCGTCACCAAAAACCAATCCTATACTCCACCTACACACATAACACTTCAAAACCAAGAAATTAAAATAAAAAACGAAGTAAGATATCTAGGTGTTATTCTAGATAAACACCTTACATTAGACACCCACATTAGAAACACCACAAAGAAAATCTATTTCAAACTCAAAATCCTTAAACAACTAAGACCCCTTGTATACATACATGATTTCATCAGCATAATTCATGCCATCATAACCCCCCACTTTGACTTCGCTAATCTAATTTTATTGGGTATAACAAAACAAAACATTAAAAGAATTCAACTTGCCCAGAATGCAGCAGCTCGGATAATAACGAAAGTACACGCACATCAATATATAACACCAATACTAGAATCCCTTCACTGGCTGCCTATACAAAGTAGGATAGTATACAAAACATTGATAACCACATTTAAAACTCTAAACGACATGGTCCCAGTCACCCTAAGTAACCTAATCAGCAAAGAGCACTCAAAATCTACTCAAAGAAAAGGACAAACAAATAAACTAAAAACTCCCAAAGACTTCATAAAAGCAAATAAACTCACAAACAATAGAGCTTTTTCTCATGCAGCTCCAACAATCTGGAATTCCCTCCCAGATGATCTAAGATTGCTAACCGAGAACATCGAATTCCGCAAAAAAGTGAAAACCTATCTCTTTTCTAAACATTACAACAACTCAGATCATCCCTCAATAGACATAGATAATGGCTAACCAGTTTTTATCTAACAAATCCCAAATGACCCACACATACAATTCTTCATAGCTGATACTGTACTTTGAATAACGCTTAAGCCCCACATAATGTGTATTTGTACATAATGTATATAGTTTACACTGTTCTATACTGTTCTGTATTAACACTAGTTGTTTATCTTATTGTTATTTGGTCATATGATGTTTTATGTAAAACAAACTCCGATTTGTTAACTGTTGTTTATGGTGAACCGCAACTGAACTATGGAAGATGCGGTATATAAATCATTGTTAAATAAATAAAATAAATAAATAAACAGTCATCTACTGCAGGTCGTTTTGCTACAAAGAGACAGCAACAACCGAAACAGGCCAAGCCTAAGGCTGCTAGGACTGCTACAGCCCAACAGCCTCAGCCTCCTCACGGCCTTTGACTTACAACTAGAGAGCTTAGCCTTTCTGGCTCTAGAACATCCAGAGCCTTTCACCATTCCAGGAAGGTTGACTTACTTTGCTCCCAGGTGGGAACAAATCACAGCAGAGCAATGGACCCTCTCCATCATAAGGGAGAGGTACAAGCTTCATTTCCTAAGCCTTCCTCCTCACACTATGGTGAGACAGTTCAATTCTCAGACATCTCTCCTCGACCTTCTGGGTCAGGAGATTGCTACCCTTCTTGCCCAAGGGGCAATAGAAGAAGTACCCCTTCTTCAACAGGGCTCAGGGTTCTACTCCCCCTACTTTCTTATCCCAAAGAAAACAGGGGGCTACAGACTCATATTAGATCTCAGAGAATTGAACAAGTTTCTATGCAAGGAGAAATTCAAGATGATTTCTCTCGGTACTCTCCTTCCATACCTTCAGAGTCAGGATTGGCTTTGCTCTCTAGACCTCAAGGATGCGTACACCCATGTCCTCATCCATCCAACACACAGAAAGTTCCTTCGGTTCCTTTATCAAGGGAAGCACTACCAATACAGAGTGCTTCCTTTCAGTCTGGCCTCTGCACCAAGGGTGTTCACAAAATGCATGGCAGTAGTAGCTGCATTTCTACGCACTCTAGGGATATTCGTATTCCCATATCTGGACGACTGGCTCATCCGAGCTCCGTCCCAGGCAGAGGCCCAGACTTCTCTAACCTGCACAAGGTCTATCCTTCAGTATCTGGGACTTGTAATAAACATTCCAAAATCCCATCCCACCCCTACTCAGTCTCTAGACTTCATAGGGGCCTTGCTGGATACCACAACTGCAAGGGCCTATCTTCCCCAGGCCCGTTGCCTACGCTTGGTGCAGTTAGCCTCACAAATTCAGTTAAAATCCCATTTAACTGCTCGAGAGATGTTACAACTGTTAGGCCACATGGCATCCACTGTGCATGTGGTTCCTTATGCTCGCCTTAACATGAGGGCAGCTCAGTGGACTCTGTCCACCCAATGGACCCAGGCATCAGGTTGCCTGTCAGACAAAATAGCAACCTCCAGTCGCCTCTTTTGGTCCCTCCAGTGGTGGATGTCCACTCAAAATCTGTTGCTAGGGTCCCCCTTTCAACAGGTGTTACCCCAAGCAACCCTTACAACAGCTGCCTCTCCAAGAGGTTGGGGGGCTCATCTTCAAGATCTCTCCACTCAGGGCATCTGGTCTTTACAGGAGACATCTCTACATATCAACCTCTTAGAGCTCAGAGCAATCTTTATAGCTCTCAGAGTCTTCCACACCCTGCTCAGCTGCAAGACAGTCCTGATCCACACGGACAACCAAGTAGCCATGTTCTATGTGAACAAGCAGGGCGGGACTGGCTCTCTGTCGCTTTGCAACGAAGCTCTGAGATTGTGGGCCTTCGCCAGAGAGCATCAAATTCATCTCATGGCAGTGTATCTTCCAGGGGTTCAAAACTCTTGGGCAGACAGACTCAGTCGAGTTCTGCTTCCACACGAATGGTCCCTCCATGGGGACCAGATAGCCAAGATCTTCCGAATTTGGGGAACCCCGGACATAGACCTCTTTGCAAGTCCGTGGAATGCCAATCTTCCCCAGTTCTGTTCCAGGATTCCATGTCAGGGAGTTCAGGACAGGGATGCCTTCCTCCTTCATTGGGGGCAAGACTTCCTCTATGCCTTTCCACCCATTCCCCTAATTCCAAAAACCCTCTTCAAACTTCAGAGAGACAAGGGGTCTATGATCCTCATAGCACCACATTGGCCACGCCAAGTGTGGTACCCTCTACTTCTGCATCTCTCTCAAGCTCCCTCCCTGGACTTGGGATCTGCTCCAGACCTCCTGTCCCAGGAGGAGGGAACGTTGTGGCACCCAAATCCCCAGTCTCTTCACCTCAGAGCCTGGTTGCTGAAGGCCTAGACCTTCAAGATTTGCATCTTTCTCAGCAAGTGAAGGATATCCTTCATGCTTCCAGAAAGCCTTCCACCAGACGTTCCTATGCTTTTAAATGGAAGAGGTTTACCATTTGGTGTGCAGAGAAGGGTCTTAACCCTCTGGCAATACCTCTGAATTCTTTACTGGAGTATTTGCTGCATTTATCCCATGCAGGCCTTAAAACGAATTCAGTAAGAGTCCATTTGAGTGCTATTGCAGCATCCCTTAAGCCTCTCAATAGACAACCTATTTCCTCTCATCCTCTTATAGCAAGGTTCATGAGAGGCCTTCTTTTGACTAAACCTCCCATTAGACCACCTCCAGTGGCATGGGACTTGAATCTAGTTCTTGGCCAGCTTATGAAGCCACCCTTTGAACCCTTAGCCACTACCTCCTTGAAATTTCTTTCATGGAAGGTTATTTTTCTCATTGCAGTCACTTCAGCTCGCCGCATCAGTGAGCTGCAAGCCTTGGTGGCTAATCCTCCTTACACAAGGTTCCATCATGACAAGGTAGTCCTCAGGACTAATCCACACTTTATGCCTAAAGTAGTCTCACCTTTTCATCTGAACCAGGAGGTGTATTTACCTGTCTTTTTTCCAGGGCCTCATGCATCAACTGCAGAGAAGAATCTTCATACCCTGGATTGTAAGAGAGCTCTTGCCTTTTACTTACAAAGGACACAGAAACATAGAAAGTCCTCTCAACTCTTTGTTGCTTTTGATCCCTCTCATTTAGGACTTCCAGTCTCTAAGAGAACTCTGTCCAATTGGATTGCTCAGTGTATTTCCTTCGCCTACCAGAGTAAGAACCTTTCTCTGGAAGGCCATGTCACAGCTCACAATGTGAGGGCCATGGCAGCCTCTATGGCTCATCTAAACTCTGTGTCCATCGACCAAATCTGTCAAGCAGCCACCTGGGCCTCGGTTCATACCTTTACAGCCCATTACTGTTTGGACAAGGACTCCCGCCGGGATGCCTTGTTTGGTCAGGCTGTTCTCAAACACCTGTTCCATACCTAATCAACTCCTACCCCCCATCCCTGGTTGGATGCCCGAGATCCATGAGGGTGAGGTGGAGCCCTTATCAGGGATTCACAACCTTTGGGATCTCCCTGGCATCTCTAGCTGGGGAGTCCCCATATGTGAAGACTCATTCCTGCTTGTTCCTGGAGATAGCACAGTTACTTACCTGTAACAGGTGATCTCTGGCAACAGCAGGAATAAGTCTTCACAACCCACCCACCTCCCCTAGGAGTTGTATCTCTCTATCTATCTTTCCTTTCCTTTCTCTCTCTCTCTTTGTCTCAGCTTAAAACTCGAACTGGAGAGAGGCGGTTAGGAAAGGCGGGAAGGCAGCGCGCAGACGCTGTGGGATGCTCCCAAAAGCTTTCCTTTTGGACGCTGGGGAGCGTTCCCGTGCAGGCTCCGTCGGTACCGACGATACCCATATGTGAAGACTTATTCCTGCTGTTCCCAGAGATCACCTGTTACAGGTAAGTAACTGTGCTTTCCCCGCACACCAAATAATCATTAGCAAATCAAATGCTGCAGATCAATCAGTAAACAAAAGTGAAATGATGGAAAAGAGGCGGCTGAGAGGGGATATGACGGAGGTCTATAAACTTAGTGAATGGAATGGAACGGGTGAACGTAGATCGGTTGTTTACACCATCAAAAATTAGAAGGATTAGGGGAAATGCAATGAAGCTACAGGGTAAACTATTTAAGACTAATAAGAGAAAATATTTTTCACTCAACGTGTAATCAAACTCTAGAATTCATTACCAGAGGATGTAGTAAAAGTGTTAGTGTAGCTGGGTTTAAAAAAGATTTGGACAAGTTCCTGGAGGAAAGGTCCTCAAACCATTATTAAAACAGGACCTCGGAAATCCACTGCTTGCCCTTTGACAGGCATTATAGAACCTGTGTGTCTTTTTGGGAGCCTGCCAGGTAATTGTGACCTGGACTGGCCACTGTTGGAAACAGGATATTAGGCTTGTTGGACCTTAGTCTGACCCAGTATGGAATTTCTTATGTACATGATTGTATATGGTAGGGGGATTTAGGATATGGGGCATAGCTGAGAGTTAGTTTTTGCTGCTTAATTGAAGAAGTGTTTAATTTCTTTCTGAAGTCCAGTAAGTGTAATAGTAACCTAATGGGTAGAGCACTCGCTTGGGAACCACAAGAACAGCGTTTGATTCCCATTAGCATTCACTGTGACCTTCGACAAGTCACTTAACCTCCCATTGTTTCAGAAAAATCCATGTTATAAATGTCCCTGTTTAATGTACATTACCAAGTTTAAGTTACAATGTAAACCACTTTGACTGCAATGATAAAGCACTATAAGAAACCTGTTAAATAAAATAAATATGTCTGCAGTTTCACATAGGTGGTTAGGCAATGTATTCCATATAACTGGGGCGTAGAGAGAGAAGGTCTTGTTCTCTGCGATCTTGTTGCTCTTTGAGATTGTGTGAGGTACCTAGGGTGTTTGTTGGTGTGTTCTTCTGGCACTATTATTGAGGGTTTTCTGGAGAAGGGATCGAAAGTATGTAGAGGATAGTCTTTGGGATATTTTGAGTGTTGTTAATATGACTTTGTATTTTGTTCCAACTATGACAGGTAGCCAGTGTAGTTTTTTCAGTATGGGGGTTATATGTTCGGTCTGGGTGGTGCAGGATAAGATGCGGGCGGATGTATTTTGTGCAAGTTGTAGGGGGTGCAGTGTGTAGTTTGGTAAGCCTTGGAAGAGGATGTTGCAATAGTCAATGTAGGGTAGGACCAGTGCTTGGAAGACTGTACAGTAATACGGTAATAAAGGTCCAAAAGATTTTGAGTTTGATCTTCACCATAAAAATTCCAGACCAAGATCATCCTATGATTAAAACAAAATTGAAAGAACTACAAAAAAAGTTGTTAATGTCCATGGTGTAAGGAGGGCCCTCCCAAACAAAATTTTGCTAAGGGCCCCCGATTGTCATGCCCCCTCCCCATGTATTTGAGTGTTGCCTCCACTCCAGATCCAGCGGCTGTTGCCTCCTGGGCTGACATCTTGTGGTGCAGCTGTTATTGTGAGACTTCAGCCCAGGAGGTGACAGATACTCAGCTTGGAGCAGAGACAATACTACAAACAAGTTGCCATGTGTGAGAGGGGAGGCACACTTCTGTATGGGTCTCCTTCCTGCCCAGCCCCCCTCCCCCACACTCATTGCAGAGGCTGATTGGGCAAGAATTTATACCACTGGTTAATGTTCATCTGTCTAGACAGGGTTGCAAGATCTTTTTCTCAACATTTGGAGCTCCATCCATCCATGATCTATGCATGGAACATGCTAAGACTATAGAGACTTCACTCAGGAGTGGCCATTTTGTCAAGATCACCCCAAGAGCAAAGTGGAAACCCAGCCAAGAAGTTACAAAGAGCCCCAGATTAACATCTGGGACTCTTTGTAAGGGAGGGAGGAGTGGCCTAGTGGTTGGGGCAAGTTACCTCAGGTCAGAAGGTCAGGCATTCAAATCCCACTAGAGGACAGCAACCTTGGGCCAGAAGGACTGGGGTTTCTAGTCTCACAGGTGCTCCTTGTGGTCTTGGGCAAGCCACTTAACCCTCCATTGCCCATGTTCCCTGTAAGTAATAGTGTATGTGTCTCATATCCCCCAATTGTGTTGTGACCACTTTGATTGAAGGATAAGGTGGTATACAAAACTGCCTAAATAAATCTAAAGATCTACAGCCACCTTCACTGCAGATGTCAGGGTTCATGCACCAAACAACATGAATAGGAATTGAGTTCATGGTAGCATAGCTACAAAGAAACTACTGTCCTCTATAAAGAGCACTGCTTCCCACCTCAGACTTGCTGAAAAGAATCTAGATGAGCCACAGGAGTTCTCTGGACAGATGATTTGGAGGTCATTTTAGGATACTTGAAGGCATATACAAGTAGTGGCATTAACAAGGGTCAATGCTGAATTTACCTGTGTAGTGTACAGATTCTACAGGGGGTGTCTGGGCATGGTTTAGGCAATCCCAAAAAATATACATGTATTTGTGATTTTGCATGGGATTGCAAGTATATCTTAAAGAATTTTCCCATTAGCTCTTGCACCTTCTCCACGAAGGGTGAATGAGGGGGCAATTGTGCCCAACCCTATGTTATTTAAAAGGTACTTATAAATGTAAAAAAAATGGCCTTCAGGAGCTTAGCTCTTTATTTGGCAGCTCCTATACAGGGAATTGGAATATGCAGTTATATGTATGCTAGTACCTACACATGTAGGTAGCAAAAAATTGCCACCCTATACATTTAAGCGCTCTTTCTTACACATATACAGTACTGTAAGGCACCTAGCAATGCAGTTCTTTTGGTACTTGTTTATTTTCCTAAAATGCTCGCTCCTACTGCATGTTTAGGAAGGCCTTCAGCAAGCTTTCCCTAACACAGGCCGGAAATTGCGAAAGTCCCAACTTGGATGTTTTACTTGTGACCTAGACAAAATCAGCCTTCACATTTCATGGAAACCAAAACATTGCCTTTCAAAGTGAGAACCTCATCCCAACTGTTGAGCATGTTCATAGTGGTATCTTGGTATGGGGCCCGCTTTGCTCAATCAAGACCTGGATGGCTTGCCATCGCTGATGGAGCTATGAATTCTGCTTTATATCAGAAAATTCTAGAGGAGAACATCAGGCCGCCCCATTTGTGAGCTGAAGCAGGGCCGAAACCGGATCATGCAAGACGATGACCATGAGCATTCACGTAAATCTGCTATGGAATAGCTGAAGAAAGAATCTCTTATATCAGATTGGCTAAATCAACTTCCCAACCTAAACCCTGTTATGGCAAGACGGCACAAATTGTTCATGCAAGGAAACCCTCTTTATGCAAGAATGGGCCAAATTTCCTCAAGCACAATATGAAAAACTGATCATGTTACAGGAAATATTTAGCTGAAATTCTTGCTGCTCAAAGATTTACTGAACGAAGGAAGGCAATCCTAATCTTTTGTTCTGCAAATGATCAAAATATAGCCTGTGTGTCTGATTTATTGTGGGGTTATATTTCTCTCTTTTGAGGGTTTATATAAGGATCTAATCATGTTTTGAGTATACATTGTGCTAGAATGTAGACCATAGTGAAGGGTCTCGGACATTTTTCTCAGCAGTACAATATGAAGGACTGTTAGTAGAACCCAAACGTTTCATTATTTTGGATGCAATGCAGACTATTTGACGATTCATTCTATTAGATTAGCTACGGTATGTAGTGTGCCAAAGTGCCCTATCCAGTTCATTAAGTCTTTTGTAAAATTGAACTGGATAAGTACCTGGGAGCTAGTGGTAGCTGGGTTTACTGATATGAAGTGCTTCTAACGAATAGGAACTGATCCGAGGAATTGTATAGCTTACATGTTGGGAATGTAGATTTCATTTAATAGGGACTCACTGCAGAGATTTCTTTCAAAAAACATTATCTGACATTTCATAAACCACACAACTATAAAATGAAGGTAGTTTCTTGAATGTTGAACTCAAGAGCTGATATCTCCACAAGAAAAAACTACAACACTGCATTTAGGGGCCTATTAACAAAGCTGGGTTAGCTCTTTAATGCGGCTTTAAGCGCATGTTAACGGTGAAGAGCATTTACTGTTAGTGTGTGCTAATTGCTAACGTGAAAAATTCCATTTTGGGGCAGGAATGGATGAGGACGGTGCCTTACAGTTGATGCAGAAGTTGCTACTGTGCATGAACTGTTAACGCGGGAAATAACGTAGAGGAGTTAACTCCGCCTCAAGAGGTGTAGCTAGCTCCGTTGTGTACCAGCTGTGTCACTAATGCTCATTTAGCAACTTTTTCTTTACATTAACTTCAGGGCAGCCCTCCCAGAAAAGTCAGATACAATGCAAGTGACAGCTGAAGTGGAGAGAAGCTGAGTCTATCTTTCAGGCAAGTTTCGCAAAAATGGAGCTAAATTTCAACAGAATCACTACTTATGACTGAAATGAAATCAGTGCAAAAGGGAAGCTAATAAAAATTCCAGTAAATATTCTTTACATTAGACCCTTCAGGAAATTCAGAATACAACATATCTGACTACGCAAGCAGATGTTAATGTTTCACTGCAAGTCAAAAGAAGTTTCTCTAAGTCACCCCTAAATCTGGGTGGCAATACCCCATTTACTAAGGGGGCTATTTTAGGAACCTTATTTTCTGTTTACATGTGTAAATTTCACCACTTAAACATGTAAATCGCATCCACATGTAAAGGGCCCATTTTACATGTGCATGTCCATATCATGTTTATGTTGCACAGGGGCATGTTGGGGGTGCATGAGAACATGGCCAGGGCGGGTCACACAGAATCGCCATGTGTATCCCCGATATCATATATATGATGCACTTCTAAGACTAAAACGGTCCATGTCCGATTTACACTTGACACAGATAGGGGGAGAATAACGCTTCTTGTGCTCTTTCCTTTCCAGAAGGGATTAACAGTAACATCCTCCTTCATCCTCAATGTTTACTTCTCTCTCTTAATCACAAGGACGGAAAGCTAGAGGCCTCTGCACTGAATAAGCGACATCTCCACGTTTAGATTTGCAAAATTGCATGAAAGTGAGACATTTACACACGCCAGCTGCAAAGGTCTTGCACCTACATGTGTAATTTGCTGGGTTTCTGAATTTGATTTTTCCCATGTGTATCATTATAAAATGGTTCCTTTGGCCATATGTAGATGATCATCATGGAGAGTTGTTGATTTTACATCAGATTTACATGTGCCCTCCAAAACCGACATCGATTTGCAAACGTTTTCACTAGGACATCGCTGCAACCACATAAACGGGCTTTCTGAACAGTGTCCTTTAAGCTATAAAATCTTTTCAAAGCCTGGTGTTGAATTGATTTAACACACACACACATTATATATATATATATATATATATATATATATAGATAGATAGATAGATAGATAGATAGATATAGATATATATATAAAATCACTGCCAATATCCTGGCAAGTGAAGATGTGTAATCCGCTGGGCCTGTTTTTCCTTTCCCCCCCTTTAAGCTACTACCCCATTGCTAATCCCCTCCCCCATGAGTCCAGCTATAGCCTCTTCTAGGCTGAGCCTTGAGAAGAGGGCCTCTATGTATTCATTCCCCTCCCCAGATTCAAGACAAAGCTACTTTTATCCAATTTTGCACACCTCTACGGGGCCGGACATCCACCCCTTTCCCTTTGGTGGAACTCAATGTGAATGCTGGGAGCAGAAGGTAGAGATCCTCCCTCCAGTCCTGCTGAGGTATATATACACTCCTTTATTTTGGATGTATAGCCGGGACCCGTTTTCCCAGCCTGCATGCCACTTCCTGGCCCACGCCTACCTCCAGTTGCTGCTGTTACATCTCTCCCCCCCCCCCATGGTCTCCCCCTCACAGAAGGCCCTGCAGCCTTCCTTCTGCCACATCCTCTCTTTGCCAGAAACAGCATTTGTGAAATTTCTCATAAATACAGCATACAGTAGCTACTCAGGTCAATTATACATTTCGCTATGATATACTTTGATAAGCTTCCTGCAAAAATGAGCAATTTATTTTGACAATTGAGTATAACTTGCTGGAACACAATTTAATGTTGCATTTCACATGATGCTGTAGTAAATCATCATATCACCTTTGCATCTCAATTAGTGAGAATTTAACCTGCGGAAGCAGGCAAAATGCATTTAATACTCAACTGCTAGAAATATCCACTTTTCACGCAAAGACCTTTAGTGTGGAATTATCAATGAATGAGAAAAAAGTCAAATGGACTATACAAACCTTCGGGATCCAGGAGTTTGGGAATACCCAAATGCCGCTGGGCTATAGTAAAGGCATGATCGAGCCGCTGCAAGGCAGATTGCTGGTGAACGACACTGCTCCACTCCAACAGGTCTGGTCTGCAAAACAAGCAGAGTTTTCAACTTTCACACTTCTCTCCAATTTAATACCTGCGTATCATTTCTCTCTCACAAAAAGGCAGTTCATAGGTAGCACTATAGGATCCCCTTTGGAATAGATTAGCAAAACTCAGTATCAGGTCTCCCCCTCACACGTGCTCGATTCCAATAGCATGTATCTCTGTGGATCACCAGCAATAGAATACTCTACAGCAATGATTCCCAAACTTGTCCTGGAGGACATCGAGCAACTCAGGTTTTCAGGATAACCTCATTGATGGCCTTCATTGGCTCCCAATCCATTTCCGCATCCAGATCAAACTTCTCCTGCTGACCTATAAGTGCATTCACTCTGCAACGCCTCACTACCTTTCCTCTCTTATCTCTCCCTACACCCCCCTCGGAAACTCCACTCTTCTGGCAAATCACTTCTATCTGTGCCCTTCTCTTCTATTGCTAACTCTAAACTTTGCTCCTTTCACCTTGCTGCTCTTTATGCCTAGAACAAACTAGCTGTGTCTGTACGTCAGGCTTCCTCTCTGGCCCTTTTCAAATCCAGGCTGAAAACTCACTTCTTCGCTGTCGCTTTTGGATCTTGATTCACCTAATGTCCTTTGTGTTTCCTTACCATCCCCCTAGATGTATCCCACGTCTACAGCTACTGTGCTGACTGTCTTGGCTAGAGTGTAAGCTCTCATGAACAGGGACCATCTTTTACATGTGTCTGTGCAGCGCTGCGTACCTCTTGTAGCGCTATAAAATGTTCAGTAATAGTAGTAGCAATAGAATATGTATGAGTTAGATTTGAATGCACTGCCTCCACCCTGTTATCCAAGTTCCAATCCCTGTTCAAATGTAAATGCATCTCAGTGACCCTGAAATGCATATGTTATATTTTGATGTAAACAGCACTGATGTCAATAGCGCGGTATAAAATAAATACTAAATAAATAAATAAATCTCTTTGTCTTTAATACTTTCCATCTTCTGCTCTAACTGAGACCTGACTCCTTCCAGAGGACTCAGCTTCAGTCACTGCTCTCTTTCATGGCAGCTATCAGTTCTCCCACATGCCTTGTCCCACTGGCCATAGTGGTGGTGGTGGGCTTCTACTCTCTCCTTCCTGTCAATTTCAACCCCTCCTTCTGACTGAGTCTCACTCCTGTCCCTCCTTTGATGTCCACTCCATCCACCTTTTCACTTCACTACCTCTCCAGTTAGCTGTTATTTATCGACCTCTTGACAAGTCCACCACTACCTTTCTCACTGACTTTGACTCGTGGCTTTCCTTCTTTCTGGATTCCTCTTCCCCCCACTCTTTTTTTGGGGGATTTTAACATTCATGTTGATAACCCCTACGACCCTTCTGCTTTTAAGTTTCTCTCCCTTACCTCATCATTCAACCTCCAGCTTTGCTCTACTGCCCCTAGTCACCAACAAGTCACCAAGACAAAAGCAGCAAACTGCCACGTAGGCAACAACAACAGTACAGAAACGTAGGCAGGTATAAAAATCTTTATTGATCCATAAATGTGAGGGAGGCCAGACCCACCAAGACAAAAGCAGCAAACTGCCACGTAGGCAACAGCAACAGTACAGAAACGTAGGCAGGTATAAAAATCTTTATTGATCCATAAATATGAGGTCTGGCCTCCCTCATATTTATGGATCAATAAAGATTTTTATACCTGCCTACGTTTCTGTACTGTTCCTAGTCACCAACAAGGCCACTGCCTCGACCTTGTATTCTTCTCTTAATTGCTTACTCTGTACCTCACTTCTACCCTTATCGGACCATCACTCTTCATCACTCACCACCTTATCCTCGCCCTGTTTCCTCCAACCTCTTTAGAAATCTTCATGCTATTGACCTTTTGGCTCTCTCCTCCACTGTCTCATCGCCTCTTTCCTCCACTATATTATCTGAGTCTGTTAATAAGGCAGAAGCTTCCTATAACGCTGCACTCTCTTCCATTCTGGATGCTGTTGCTCCACCCATGCAATGCCCTGTAAATGTACTATACCCCAGCCCTGGCTATCTTCCACTACCTGCTATCTACGTTCCTGTGCCCATTCAGCTGAGCGTGCTTGGCTCAAATCCTGATCCCTTGCAGACTTTCTTTAAATTCATGCTTGTCTCTTTCCAATCAGCCATAGCACTTACCAAACAAGACTATTATGTCCATCTGACTAACTCTCTTGCCTCTGACCCTTGCTGTCTCTTTACTACTCTCAACTCTTTCCTTAAGGTGACTGCACCTCCAACCCCTCTCTCCTTTCTGCCAAAACCCTGGCTGATTATTTCCATGACAAAATGCACAAGATCACCCTCCAATTCCCCACAGGGGAAGCTTTTGCCAGTGTTTAAGAGGTTTTTATTGTACATTTATTTAAAGTAGTACATGATAAAAGAATTGGGTGTGTTCCAGTTTACTTTCCCAAATTTAATATGCACCCTTTATCTCAGGGCTGTACCAGGTACGGAAGGGACGCTGATACCATCACTGGGCTTCCAGGAAGCTCCAAATGAGTGAGTTCCTGCACGTGGCCGGGGAGGGGGGCACCATTTTGGTAAGGCACATTTTTATCTTGTATGGTCCTGCTTTATCATAACCTTAAAAGAGATTAATGTATCATACAACAATATTCACATACATAATACATGATCAATTACCCCTTCCCCCCACTCCTCACTAAACCACCTGTTTACTTTCATTTCAATAATGTCAGTCACTTTCAGAACAAACAATTGAGATTTTCGGCCTCAGTAACTCTCTGGCCTGAGTCTACATTATCCTCAAGCAAGTTCATACTCCTGAGATGGAGGTGGTGGGAGGCAAATAAGAGGCATGATTGTGGAGGGGTGAGTGGGCATGTGTGGGCAGGCTTGTGGGTGGAGGGAAGGCCGCTGATCACGTGTCTGTGGTAGTTCCTTCTCTTCCACATGAAAAAAATGTTTTTCTAGGCCACAATGAATAGTCTGACTTTTTATCTCCTGGATACCTACTTTAACAGTTGCTTGGAAGCTTTTGTCTCCATTTGCCATCCAGAGCTCAAAACCTTTGATGATGAATACAGCTTTCCATGCCTGGGTTTACGAGGGACACAAAGTCCTCGAAGGAAGCCATCAAACTTTGATAATGCGGCAGTTAAACATATTTGCTGCTTTCTACCCCATCTCATGCCTGCTCATTCTACAACTTGACAATTAATTACAGATTAATTTGTAGTGTCACAAAAGCTCCCATTTGCTGAAGATTTCTTGGGCCCCAGCAGTTAAAGCATAACCCTCTGGCAGAGTGTAACTATGGATAAATTTAAATAAAGCAGAGAACAAGACAGACACCTAAATTACGGTATTTGGACACATTTCTGGATGAAAACAGAAAGAGTTTCAGATTAGTGCTATAGTCCAAGGAAGCCCTTTGTTATTCAAAATGCCTAACGCCACGAACACATATTTAAAAAATCAAATTCAGAGCATAACTAATAATCTTTTTGATACTTGAGATCACAGTTCTGAAAAATCACGAACCACAGGACACTCCCACCAGCAGGGTTTAAGAGCACCAATTACTCCCTTGCATTTGAAGCTCAAAGGGAAAGCAATTATGTTCATCTTAAACAATTCTCTGGGAAGCCTAAACCTTTCTATTTTTCATGTTTTTATTACATTGTGTCCCCTTGGTAGAAACTCACAGTGAGAAAATCCCTAAGATCTAGGTATTACGATTAAATGAGATTAGTCTATTCTGGCCTAGATGTCCGAAGCTGATTTTAGAGCAAGAGCATTAGCTTAAATAGTGAGACTTCAAGGGACTGTACAATTGATGCAAGGTAGTAAACTAAGAAAAGTATCAGTCAATGAACTGCTATGGCCTCCTTAAATGCTCAAACAGGATCTGAATTGTGCATTTTTTTGCATAGATACGACATGAGAGAAACGGTCTGTAAGTAGGCCCCAAATAATGTCCTAAATAACAAATAAGCTGTTACCTGTTAAAGAAAAAGCATATCCCTCAGTGAAGTCATAAAGAGGTCATAAGTTGAACATAATGCCTGAAAATATAGCATCAAAAATCTCACTAAATATCAGAGGCCTTTGAAGCATTAAACTTCACCTAGGTCTGAAAAATATTCTAATTTTGTAGTAATACTGGTAGCCTTGAGAAACAACTCGGAGAAAAGGTTGAAATGCATGGGACAAACACAGAGGATCTCTAAAGGTAAAAAGGGGACTATTGAAGTTGATAAGGAAAGGCAGACTAGATAGGTCATGTGGTCTTTTTCTGTCGTCATGTTTCTATGTTTCTTCTCAAGTTGCTTTATTGACATTGAAGAGGAGGAAGATGAGGTGGAGGTGACCCTGCAGATAATTCAATGCTAATCTTCTGAACTTTGTCATAGAAGTAGTCAGCCAAGGTCTGGGTAGACAGCGAAGGAGGGAATGGGGGAGGAGGGACCTTGAGGAGAGAGTTGAGCTTAGCAAAGATACCATGAGAATCAGAGGCAAGAGAGTTAGTCGGATGGACATAGTACTCTTGCTTGTCAAGTGCTTTGGCCAACTGGAAGGAGGTTAGCATGAATATGAAATGTAGGTAGTCAGCAAGGGTAATGGGAGGAGCAAGTGCATCCAGAGAAGAATATAGTGTTATTGGAGGATACTGCCGCATCGGGGAGGATCGCTCCTCTCCGATCAGCCCCCCAAGGCCAATCAGGCCCAACACCTGCATTTAAAACTCTCTGCGCCCCTTGGCACACCCGCACCAGTGGGCCCACGCTTGAGGGCCTTTTGGCGTGGCCCTTAGGCGTGTACCAGAGGTGCCACCACTCTGCAGCCTCGAGGTTTTCCTACTCTACTCCCAGCACTGAGGAAGTCTCGTCAGACTCACATAACCATGTGAATTATCCAATTTAGCAACAAGGACCAGCACTGCACAATTCAAATCACTGCGCCCCTTAGCATGAAGCGGCAACAGCACAGGTCTCCACCGGGGACTTGAACAAGCTTCGGAGAGTCGAGGGGGAGGATCGCTCCTCCCTGATCAGTCCCCCAAGACCAGCCAAGACCAGCGCTGCACAACTCAATGCGACCAGGGACACTACAAGGATCCTGAGCCCTGAGGAAGGAAAAAGGTGACATAGAACCAACTGAATGAACTTTTAATGATACTAAGCGAGTAGTATATTTGAAATGCCTATACTAATTGCAATGTTGTAAGAGTTGTGCATATGTAACGTGCGAACGCTAATTCAGCGAAATTCTAGATCTTGTATCCCGACACACTCTATCTCCACACTACTGACAAACACCAAGCACCAGCATCTAGTTCAAACCCTGCTAAACCTCCTTGCCTCCCTCATTAAACCCACAACCAACCTAGATTCCCCTCCCTCAAGATGGCACCCTCCTTACTAGCCATTACCTGCTTTTACCTCCTTGCTAATCTATTCGGTAATGCCTCCACTCTCACACCAACTACAGCCCCATTCCAGTTTTACATGGCCTAGGTAAGAGATGCTATAGCGGCACCCATCGGCCACCAATAGAAACTAAGTCCGACCAACAACAGCATTTACTCTACATAGCCCTTCAGCATACCACAAAGTTCCGGGCAGAGAAACACATACGCTCTCGCAACTTGAAATGCGCCCTCATAAACGCACGCTCCGTCCGAAGGAAATGGCCAGCCATCTCTAATAGCCGATCACAACCTAGACATTCTCCTGGTCACAGAATCTTGGTTGCCTGACTCAGACTCAGTCCTCCTTAACCACCTCATTCCTCCCAACTTCTCAATCTTCACCTGCCACAGAACAAACAGCAGAGGAGTAGATGCATTCATCCTTGCTAAGACAGATCTTCAATTCCAACTACTCTCCTCTACTAGTTCCACACACCTAGACTCAATCAGCATAACCAACAAACACATCTCAGTATGCCTCATCTACAGATCCCCGTCCTCTTCCCCGGACGACCTCTCGACTATAATAGACCTTGCTTGCAACCCCAGGAACCCACCCAAACCAAACTGGGTAATGGGTGACTTTAACTTAAGAACATAAGATATGCCATACTGGGTCAGACCAAGGTCCATCAAGCCCAGTATCCTGCTTCTAACAGTGGTCAATCTAGGTCATACGTACCTAGCAGTTTCCCCAAAAGACAGAGGTTCCATAATGCTTGCATTGGGTCAAGCATTGATATCCTGGGTCCCTTTTTGATAATGGTTTATGGACCTTTCCTCCAAGAACTTGTCCAAACCTTTTTTAAATCCAGTTACACTAACAGCCTTTACTACATCCTCTGCTAACAAATTCCAGAGTTTGATTACACGTTGAGTGAAAAAATATTTTCTCTTATTAGTCTTAAATGGTTTACCCTGTAGCTTCATTGCATGTCCCCTAGTCTTTCTATATTCTGATAATGTAAACAATCGATCTACGTTTACCCGTTCCACTCCAACTATGTTACAATTGAACTATATACATCCCAGTTGGCCACATATAATATTATAAAGGTAGCTGGATATCTTCAACTATCTACATATTAGCCAGACAGATAAATGAGGTTATTGGGAGAGTGACAGATGCTGGGGAGAGGATGTGTTAAGTTGGGGGGGGGGGTGGGTTCAGGGCCGTACCGAGACTGAAATGCGCCCTGTGCGACTTGCACATCAGGTGCATGCCCCCCTCCCGCACCTCCATTTAGACACTTTATGGGGGTGCAGGGAGGGGCGCACCCGATCTGCAAGTCGCCGGCACGCTAAGCAGGTCTGGTCCCTCCTGGAGAGACCAGACCTGCTTAGTGTGCCGGCATGAAGACTTAAGGGGCACATTTTGTCTCTCTGCTGCTGCCTGCCGCTGAAAAAGTGGCGGCGGCAGGCAACGGTAGAGAGCCAAAATGCGCCCTTTAAGTCTTTGCGCCCTGTGTGGCCGCACTGCTCGCATAGGGCTCGGTACGGTCCTGGTTGGGTTGTGCGTGAGAGCTAGTTGTTGGTCAAGAGAGGGTGGTAGTGTTCGGCAAACAGTAATGTTTTTAGTTCCTTGCAGAATGTCTAAAGGTCTTTGATTGATCCAGTATGATCAGGAAGGGAGTTCCAGAAGGTGAGTGCTGTGTACCTGAATGTCCTGCTACTGGTTGCTTGTTTAGTAGGAGATTTTGTGCACTCCTTAGCCACCAGAGGTCCCTTCAGTATTTGTCCCAAAGCATATTGGAGAAACATGGCAAGCCTCACACAACCTCAATCATGGGTAACAAGGATCAATCAACTGTAGAGAACTATGTACAGGAAAGCCAAAATAGAAAGCTGTCAGAAGAAGATGAACCATCAGACCAAGTGGAAAAAAATCATAGTGGACCCAAGGGTATCACAGCAAAATAACAGAACAAATACAGTTTTAGGGGCGGGCCCTGAACTGGTCTAGCAGGACTCAAGAAAAGGACATTAACTGGTACGGAAAGTAAAACTACTATATAGCACTACAAAGCATACACAGCGTTGTACATACAGACATATACAGACAGAGTCCCTGCTCAATAGAGCTTATAATCTAATCAAGATAGACAAGATAAAGGACAAGAATAAGGGCAAGGGAAGAGAAAGAGATACAAGGAAAAAGGTGGTTCCAGATCCAAAAGCAGCCTCAAAAAAGTGAGCCTTTAGCATGGACTTCAAAAGGGGAAGAGATGGAATCTGACATACAGACACAGGGAGTTTGTTCCAGTCATAAGGAGAGCAAGGTGAAAAGACCGAAGTCTAGAGTTGGCAGTGGTGGAAAAGGGGAAAGAGATGCAAGCCAGTAGAAGAGTGGTGTTCACGAGGAGGGGTGTAGGGAGAGAGGAGGGAGGAAAGGTAGTCATGAGGACACTAGAGGACAGCAACCTTGGGCTGGAAGGACTGGGGTTTCTAGTCCCACAGGTGCTCCTTGTGGTCTTGGGCAAGCCACTTAACCCTCCATAGCCCATGTTCCCTGTAAAATAGTTATCTCCAAGTTATAATGCCCTGTTCAATGTAATTTCAGTTTGTTCAATGTAAACCGCACTGATGCAGAATAGCACAGTATATAAGAGAATGTAATAAATAAATAAATAAATAAATAAATGAGCAGAGGAGTGAATGCACTTATAGGTCAAAAGGAGAAGCTTAAATTGGATATAGAAACAGAAGAGAAGCCAATGGAGTGATTTGAGAAGAGAAGAGGCGTTATATGAGTATATTGATAGTTTATGTATATAGTTAACCCAGTTATCCGAGTTTGTACTCCTGTTCAATGTAAAACCTGACAGTTTGTCGTTATGGTCGTTTTGTTATGATGTAAACCGCGCTGATTCTAAATAGCGCGGTATATAAGAAACTGTAATAAAATAAATAAATTGAAGCTAGTGAAAAATTAGACATGCAGCAGAGTTCTGAAAGGGAGAAAGGTGGCTAAGAGGGAGACCAGCAAGAAGGAGGTTGCAATAGTCAAGATGGAAAGTAATTAGAGAGTGGACAAGTGTTTTAGTAGTATGTTCAGAAAGGAGGGGGCGGATTTTGTTAATATTGAAGAGAACGAAACAAGAGGTTTTAGCTATCAGTTGGATATGAAAGTAGAAGTAAAGGGAGCAGTCGAAGATGACCCAAGGTTGCAGGCTAAGGAAATAGAAAGTTATCCACAGAGACAGAGAAAGGAAGAAGGGGGAAGGAAGGTTTGGGGGAATATTATGAAGTTCGGTTTGGCCATGTTTAATTTCAAACGGCGAGAAGACAGCCAGACAATCAAACTCTGGAATTTGTTATCAGAGGACGTATTAAAGCTGTTTGTGTGGCTGGGTTTAAAAAAGATTTAAACAAGTTCCTGGAGGAAAGGTCCATAAACCATTATTAAAGAGGACCCAGGTAATCCACTGCTTACCCCAATACAAGCATTATAGAACCTGTGTGTTTTTGGGAAACTGCTAGGTACTTGTAATCTGGATTGGCCATTGTTGGAAAAAGGATACTGGGCTTGATGGACCTTGGTCTGACCCAGTATGGCATTTCTTTTGTTCTTAGGTGGCAATGTCAGACAGTCAGGCAGAGATGTGGGTCTGGAGTGCGGAAGAGATATCAGGTGTAGAAAGATAGATATGAAAACCATGGCAGGAGATGAGAGCACCAAGAGACTGGGTGTAGAGAGACAGAAGGAGGGGGCCAAGAACCAATCCCTGGGTACACCAACTGAGAGTGAAATAGCAGAAGAGGAGGAACCACCAGAAGAAACACAAAGAGCAATGGGGGAGATAAGAAGAGAATCAGGACAGCACTGAGTCCCTAAAGCCAAGTGAGAATAATGTGTCAAAGAAAAGGTGGTGATTGACCATGTCAAAAGCAGCAGAAAAGTCAAGAAGGATGAGGATGGAATAAAGATCCTTGGATTTAGCCACGAACAAGTCATTGAAGATAACAGGGACTGTGGCAGTGGAGAGCAAGAGGTTGAGAATATGTGAGATGGAAGGAATGATAGAGGAAGAAATGGAGCTAAGGAGATGGGTGTGGATATGATCAGAAGAGCAAGTAGTAAGTTTCGAGGACAAAAGAAGATTAGAAATTTCTTTATCGGAGATCTTAGAGAAAGAAGAAAGTGTAACAAAGAATAAGGGGATGAGTTGGTACTGAGATGGGGGAAAAGGGGATGAAGCTGATCTAGTGGGGAACTGGAGTGTAACCTTGTGGATTTTGTCATGGAAAAAGTTGGCTAGGGTTTGGCCAAAAAGAGAAGGAGGGGTTGGAGAGGAAGGTGGCTTGAGGAGAGAGTTAAGAGTTAATCCATCCGCACGTGGACATCCAAGCGCTAATGCTCGACATAAGTGCAAAGTGATGCCCATGTTGCTGCCCAACTAATGTCTGCAGGGGCTACCGAGATCCACTTCACCCAAGAGGATGCTTATGCTTAGGTAGAATGGGTACACAAACCTTCCGGAACCTGCCGGATCCACAACCAATACACAGGGGCAATGGTCTCCTTTAAGGTAGCACACTTCAACGGCTCAAAGGGCATCAATATCAGGGCCCTGAGCACTAGACTAAATATGCCTCGGCCAGGCCCAGGAAGGGATAACAGACCAGAGGGGAGAACACAGATGCTGAAACCCCTGGAGAAAACATGGGACATCTGAATGCAAAGCCAGAGGCTTGCCAGCAACCGGAACCCCGGGAAAAAGGCCAGAGCTGCGACCTTAGCTTTCACGGAGCTAAGGGAAAGGCCATTTTCTAGGCCATACTGTAGAAAGTCCAACAGGGAGGACACCTTGGCCGCTTCAGAAGCCAACTGCTGTGCACCGCACCAGTGCTCAAAGAGGCACCATATCCATTGGTATGCTAGCTTGGTAGACCTCCTCTAGGCACTGAGTAGACCACTGCTGGACAGTAGCCCTTATGCACTAGCCATCTCCTTTCAAGAGCCATGCCGTAAGTGAATAGGGAGCTGGGTCTCCCCGAGATGGAGCCACATCAAGTCTCTGAACAATGCTCTTTGGCCAGTCCAGCACCACCAGAACAATTCTGCCACAGAACATACAGCAGTCGCTGACTTCGCCAAGGCTGGGCCAGGGCTTCGATGCCCTTGGACCCCATCTCCGTGTAGCGACTGAAGAAGTGGTAAACTTCGGCATTGGAACGGATCACCATCAGATCCATTTCATGGTGACTGCAGGGCTCAGAAGCAACTGAAACACTTCCAGACTCAAATCCCACTCTTCAGGATCCAGAGAGTGCTGGCTGAGGAAGCCTGCTTCTACATTATTCATCCCAGGAATGTGCTGGGCCAACAAAGCTAGGAGGTTCTTCTCCGCCCAGGCAAAGAGGAGAGCAATCTACAAAACTATCACAGGGCTCCTTGTGCTGCCTTGCTGATTTACATAAGCCACCACTGTGGCATTGTCTGAAAACATTTGAAATGCCCGGCCCTCGACCAGGGGCTGGAAACGCAGAAGAGCCAACCTGATGACCCTTGCTTTGAAGTGGTTGATGGACCACACTGCTTCCCTGTGGTTCCAGTGGCTCTGGGCCATATGGTCCTGGCAATGGACTCCCAAGCCCTAGAGACTGGCATCTGTCCTCAGCAGGATCCAGGAGAAAATGTCCAGTAGTACACCCTTCCTCAGATGATAGGGCTGCTGCCACCACTGCAGGCTGTCTTTCACCATCAATGGGAGCAGAAGCCTGCACTCGAACTCCTGAGAACTTGGGGATCATCGAGTCAACAAGGACCGCGGGAGCAGTCACATGTGAGCATGCACTCACAGCACCATCTCTATGTTCACCACCATCAATCCAAGGAGTTGAAGATCATTCCAGCATCATACAATCCAACAGTCTTTTGACTTTCTCCTCTGGCAGGAAAACTCTGCCCACTTGAGTGCTGAAATGTGCTCCCAGAAACTCTAGGAACTGGGAAGGCAACAGCTGGCTCTTTCCCCGATTGATCACCCAGCCGAGATGTTCCAAAAAGGACTCCACTTGGGACACCACCCAAGACACTTCTGAAAGGGAATGGGCTCAGATGAGCCAGTCATCCAGATAGGGATGGACATAGATTCTTTGGTGCCACAGACCGCAGCTGCCACCACCATGACTTTGGAGAATGTCCTTGGGGCAGTAGATAGTGAGAGCCAACCATAGCAAAATGCAGATACTTCTGCTGATCCACCCAGAACAGGATATGAAATATGCCTCAGCCAGATACAGAGAAGCCAAGAACTCCCCTCAGTGCACTGCTTGAGTTATGGAGTGCAAGGTTTCCATTTGGAGGTGCAGGACACACAAGTGCTTGTTGACCCCCTTGAGGACAAGAATGGGCAGGAAGGAACTGTTGAGAGTTTTTTTAGATCCACGAAATAGATGGAGAATCTGTCTTTGCCCTGCTCATCCAGGGGACGAGCACCACCGGCTTCAGATGTGGCAACTTGTCCAAAGTGGCACAGCGGCACTTTTGATCGCAAACCCACAAAGGGAAATGACAAAAGCATCCGGAATTGGCTCTTTGCATTCCAGAACATAGCTGAGTTAAAAGGCATCTAGCACCCAGCGATCCTTGGTAACCTGGACTCACTCCTGAAAGAAAAGGCTAATTCTATCTCCAACTGGAGCAGCCAGGAAATGAGCCCTCAAACCTTCACTGTGCAGCCTGGGACGGTCCTCCTTTGGAAATGACTGCCTGGGCCCATGCGCTCCTCAGAAGGACTGAGAACAAGCCCAAGGCACAAAAGCAGAGAGGAAGAAGGTTTTCTAGGTCAGTAATGAAACCTCTGGGAATCCAGCCAGGACATCCTAGTTGATAGGCAGGAGCTGGCAAGAATGGGGCACAGCCCGCTTTACAGGCTCCTTGGACCTGTCTTCCAGAAGTCAGTAAGATTTTGTCTCACCCAGGTCCTTCAGCAGGAATGGTGGTCCATCTGGTAATTGCCGTAAGCTGAGCATCCACCTTGGGAATGCCAAACCACTCAACACACTCCTCCTCTGGGAAAGCGGAGATCTTCTTACACACCCTTAATCCTTTAAGAAGGGAGTTGGGACTATTCCACTCCAACTGGATCATATCCTCGATCACATCCAGGAACAGGAAGACAGTAGTGGATTTTTGCACCCTTGAAGGAGTAGGTGTACTTTCTGTTCCTGCTCCTTGCCGGAAGCATCCATCAAGTTCAAAGCATATGAGACCCTGGTAATCAACTCCACCAGCTCCTCTTTCCGAGACAGGCAGATCACTCAAGCCTCTGCACAATCCTCTGAAGGTGAGAGTACTTCTTCATCCACATCAGAGCCCAGTACCGAGTCAACTGAATCCAAGTCATAATCAAAATCTTGGATAACCTCTAGCTGTTCCCCATCTCCAGGAGGGCACCCCTCACTGGGGACACTTAGCCAAAGATAATCAAACAGGGCTTCCACTCAGCCTGCCCTGCATGAAACTATGCCCAAAGGCACCCAGAGCCCACAGAGTCTGAATTTCCATGCCAGAATGACCAGGCCTGCTGCAAAAAGGAAACAAATTCCAGGGAGGACAATCTGGAGTGTGGAAGCTCTCCTCTTGGATATGACTCTCCAATGCCAGGGGGCACAGCCAACACAGATGCCCCGCAGAGGATGATGAGTGGTTCACAGCAAGGTCACCGGATTCTCCGGCCGGCTGAATATCCTTACCCATAGTGCCATCCATCACCTCATACCCTGAGGCAAGCAAGGTTGGTGTAACTGTAGCCCCCAGTTGGTAAAGGGAAAGCAGGCCCTCAATGGGATGATTCTGAATCTGCCATGCAAGAAAAGCAGAGTCCAGAATCCGGGGATAGAGAGGTATGTATCACAACAGTGCGTGCTAAGGCTGCGGCAGCCCGAAGGTGCATGTTAAATGCAATTTTATGCAACATGTGTCACAGGTGTTAGGGAAGGAGAGTGCGTTGGAGCCACTTGGATACAAAGCGTGTTAGGATCGCACGACCACCAGATGCACAATTGGTAAAAACACTATTAACGCATGCAGAAAACAGTGGGAAATCACCACACCATGCCAACGGTCACCAGAGATGCATCCCAAATTGCATCCTAAGAAGATGGAATCGGGAGCCCCCAGCAAGAACAATGACTAGGTCAAGCCTTGGTCCTCACCCCCTGAGAGCCCCGGGAAGACGATCTGTGCCAGGCTCCGCTCTACTCCCCTGAAACTGTCTTACTGGCTGGCTGTGCAGCACTGCATTTAAGGTAGCTGGCAGGCAGATCCCTCAGAGCCTTCTACAATCTTTTGAGAGAGCAGAGGAGACAGAGGAGGAGTAAGGAGGCACTGAGGTTGTATGAAGCTGCTGCACTCTTCCAGATACTTCCAAATCCTTCGAATTTTGTGGCTGCTCAACAGGGTCAAGAGCATGGAGTTGAACCAATTTTCCCTCCTCCTATGGCTACTGAAAAGGAGGCTTCCCACATTGCGCTTAAGTGAGAGTGTCACCTTTGTTTCTCAAAGTAGTCATTCACAAGCGTTTAATCTTTTCCTTTCAATCCTCAGATTTTCTTCAGAGAGGAGAAAATCTACCCATCATCTGCTGGAGACAAAGAAATACTGATGGGACCTCTGGTGGCTGAGACATGGGAGTGATGTAATTGAAACCTGGGCTTTTCATTGGTTCTTTGTCTCCACCAATCTGCTGGTAGGGGAACACAACCCACTTCTCTGGACTGGTCTCGCAGGGTGATATTTTGAAATGACAGGACTAGTCTCGCAGGATGATATGGGAGGAGTGGTCTAGTGGTTAGGACAAGGTACTTCAGGCCGGAGGGCCGGGGGTTCAAGTCCCACCTGGGGACAGCAGTCTCAGGCCGTAGGGACTGGGATTTCTAGTCCTATAGGCACTCCTTGTGGTCTTGGGCAAGCCACTTAACCCTCCATTGCCCATGTTCCCTGTAAGTATTATCGTATGTGTCTCATATCCCCTCGTGTTAAATGTATCCCCCAATTGACTGCTTTGACCTGGTGAAAAGTGGGATATAAATACAGCTAAATAAATAAAATAAATAAATGATATTGAAGACATTGTTTATTTCTTGTTATAGTTTAAAACTCCAATAAAGAAAACTGAAATAAGGAGATGACTGTTTCACTGAAACTGACTGAACAAAAGAACTGTGAAAGAATTCCCTCCTAAATCCAACAACACACAGCCACCAAGACAAAAGATAAATAATGTCGTCATGAAACCTCAGGACGACATCAGAAGAGGTCACTTGTCCAGGTAAGTTTATACTGCTTTATGACACTCCTTCTGATTACCATTTGTGTCCCATGCAGAAGGAGAAATTAGGCCTTACCTGCTAATTGTCTTTCCTTGAGTTCTCTCCGGGCCAGTCCAGGGTACCATTGGGTGTTGTCAATCCCCTTCAGCAGCTGAGGACTGAACTCCAAGTTCTTGCTGACAGGGCATAGCCACTCCCCCCTGTGACAGCTCTCCAGTCTTTTCTAGCAAAGCAGTGTAACCGTGGGACCTCAAAATGACTACCGAAAAAAAATAGAAAACCCACCAAAAACCAACAAGAAAACTTAACTTTGGGAAAAACTCCCCTATCAAATGCACCTCCTGCGCTAACGCCACTGCGCCCGTGTGGGAGAGAACACAGCTCTTCCTCTGTATTTTGCATTATCTCAGCCCAAAGAGTTTGACAAAGTGACCTTGTTAGGATCTCTTATTTATTTATTTATTTTCAAAAAGGAGCCCCCAAATAGCCCAAAGGAGCCCCAAACACCACATCCACCAGAGTAAAGCTAGTCTCTTCGAACCTACGGATGCGGCACCACCAAGATGACCTTCTGCGAACCCTGCGAAAAAACAAAACTGGGTGGGCCCTGCACTGGCCCGGAGAGAACTCAAGGAAAGACAATTAGCAGGTAAGGCCTAATTTCTCCTTCCTATTCGTCTCTCCGGGCCAGTCCAGGGTACCTTTGGGCAGTACCAAAGCAGTGCCTAAATTCGGGAGGGACCCGTGAGCCCCGCTACAACAGCAGAGGCCCCTACTCTCGCATTCCTCCCTGGCCTGAACATCCAACCTATAATGTTTCGTGAATGTATGTAGTGACGACCACGTTGCGGCCCTGCAAATATCCACCGGCGGAACCAAGGCCAACTCTTCCCAAGAATCGCTTGTCCCCGCGTAGAATGAGCCTTGAGGCCAACGGGAGGCGATTTACCTTCCGCTTCATAAGCGGCTACCACAGCCTGCTTCACCCACCGGGCAATCGATGCTTTAGTAGCCGCGTGCCCCTTCCGAGGACCTCCAAACAGAACAACCAACCTGTCCGACTTCCTAAAAGATCGCGTGGCTCTAAGGTACCTCTTCAAGACTCGCCTCAGATCCAACTTCCGCAAAGATCTATCCATCCGCGACCCTGACAGATCAGTGAAGGTGGGAAGAGCCACTGACTGGTTAAGGTGGAACGAAGAAACACCTTGGGTAAAAACGAAGGCACCAGCCGTAGGAGCACTCTCTCTGTCGAAAATTGAAGGTACGGCTCCCTGCAAGAAAGAGCCTGTAGATCGGAAATCCTCTGCGCCAAACACAAGGCCACCAGAAAAGAGGTTTTCCACGATAACTCTCAAACCGCCCGGCGAGCCTGCTTCAAAAGGAGGCCGAGTTAGAGCCTCCAACACCAGATTCAAATCCCAAGCCGGAACCACCGACCGCACCGGCGGCCTGAGAAGCTTCACCGCTCTGAGAAAAAGCACCACGTCCGAATGCGATGACAATCTCCTGCCTTGCACCGCTCCCCTATAGCACGCTAAGGCCGCTACCTGAACCCTTAAGGTACTAAGAGCCAACCCTTTCTGCAAGCCGTCCTGAAGAAAGGACAAAATGTCAGGCAAGGCCGCCGAAAATGGAGGAACGCCACGTGGCATACACCAAGATTCAAACACGCGCCATATGCGAACATACGCTAAAGACGTCGATGATCTCCTTGACCGCAACATTGTATCCATCACCGCTGACGAATATCCCTTGCGTCTCAGCCATGCCCTTTCAAGAGCCAAGCCGTAAGCAAGAAGCGTTCCACCTGCGGCATGAGAACGGGACCCTGACTCAGCAGATTGCACCGAGCCGGCAATCTCCAAGGGGAATCTACTAGAAGTCGCTTCAGTTCCGCATACCAAGGCCTTCTGGGCCAATCCGGTGCAATGAGAATCACCGTTCCCCTGTGGCCCACAATTAACTGAACGATCCGACCGATCATCGGCCACGGCGGAAAAACATACAGAAGCTTGCCTAACGGCCAAGGTTGCACCAGACCATCCAGACCCTCGGACATGTGTTCTCTGCGTCTGCTGAAAAACCTCAACACTTTTGCATTGTTGCGCGTGGCCATGAAATCCATCACCAGCCACCAGCGTAAGGTGATGTCGTGAATAATCGCTGCGTTCAACTCCCACTCTCCGGGATAGAGAAGATTGCGACTGAGATAGTCGGCCTGAACATTGTCCTGTCTGGCCACATGAGCTGCTGACAAGGCCGCGAGATGGTCTTCCGCCCAGAGCATCAACAATTGACTCTCCGTCAGCAACAGAGCACTGCCCGTGCCCCCCTGGCGATTGATGTACGAGACCGCCACCGCATTGTCGGAGAAGACCCGTACCGCTCTCCCTGCGAGGAACGGAGTGAATGCGAGAAGAGCCAGTCAAACCTCTCTGAGCTCCAACAGGTTGATTGAAAACACCGCCTCCTCCTGGGTTCAGAGCCCTTGAGTCACTTGAGCTTGACAATGAGCTCCCCAGCCTGATAAACTGGCATCTGTCGTCACTAACATCCAATCCGGAAGCTCCAACGGAACTCCTGCCTGGAGATGTCTCAGATCTAGCCATCAACTGAGACTGTCGCGCACCACATCCGGGCAGAACAGCTTGCTCGATAAGGGATGAAGTTGCGGAGACCATCTGGACAGCAACGCCTGCTACAAGGGCCGCATGTGTGCCCTGGCCCAGGGCACCAGGTCCAAGGCCGCCTCCATGGACCCCAAGAGCTGCAAATACCTCCACGCCGAGGGGGCCTGGAGCCGCAGAAACACCTTCACTTGAGCCAATATCTTTAGCACTCTGCTCTCCGGCAAGAAGACCAATCTGCGCTCTGTGTCGAACTCTGCTCCAAGATACACCAGCCGGGACTGCAGCTGCAGCTGACTCTTCGTACGGTTGATTACCCAACCGAGCTGTTCCAGGAGCTGCACTACTCGTGAGGTAGCCTGCCGAGAACTTGCCCTGATCAACCAATCGTCTAGATAAGGGTGAACCTGAATCTCTTCCATCTGCAAGGCTGCGGCGACGACCACCATCACCTTTGTAAATGTCCGCGGAGCCGTCGCCAAGCCGAAAGGTAACACTCGGAACTGAAAATGGCCGGAGGGGATCGCAAATCTTAAAAAACGCTGATGATCCGGCCTGATCGGGATATGCAGATAAGCTTCTGTGAGATCTATCGAAGAGAGCATCTCCCCAGGACGTATGGAACGAATTACTGATCTGAGAGTTTCCATTCGAAAATGAGGAACTCTCAAAGCCCGGTTCACGTATTTGAGGTCCAGAATCGGCCGAAAGGATCCCTCCTTTTTGGGAACTACAAAATAAATCGATTATCGACCTGACCCTAACTGGTCTGGAGGAACCGGAACAACCACCTGCAGCTGCACCAAATGCAGCAGCGTGTCCTCTACCGCCAGCCTTTTGGTTCCGAGCCCACACGGGGACACTAAAAAGGTGTCGTGAAGCGGCCGCGCGAACTCCAGCGCGTAACCGTCTCGGATAATCTCCAGCACCCATTGGTCGGAAGTTATCGCGGTCCAGACAGAGAGAAACCCTTGTAAGCGACCCCCTACCGGTATCTCCACCTGGACCAGCTGACCTTCATTGCGGCTTTTTTGCAGAGGCTTGCTGGGCATTGAAAAACCCTCTACCAAAACCTCTGGTCCCTCGAAAGGGTTGAGCCCTAGAAACAAAACGACCTCTGGGATAGGGAGAAAAACACGCTCCTCTATATCTACAAAACTCCTTTCCTTGCCCCCGCTGCGTGGAGAATTGTCTAAAAGCCTTGGGTCGATCCTCTGGCAACCGACCTCCTTTGGAATCCCCCAAATCCTCTACAATTATCTCCAAGGCCTCCCCAGAGTAGTTTGCCCTTATAAGGGAGCTTACTGAGCCTGGCTTTTGAAGACGCATTGGCCAACCAGTTCCTTAGCCAAAGGAACCGTCGAGCCCCAATCAAGGATGCCATGGACTTCGCTTAGATACGAACCAAGTCATAAAATGCATCCGCCATATAGGCTGCCGCCGATTCCAACTTCGCTCCCTCTGCGGAAGACTCTTCAGAAGTATCTGAAGGCGACTCTCCCTGGAGCCAACGGATCGAAGCCCTAGACACATATGCTCCACAAATGGAAGCCCGTAGAGCTAGCGCACAAGAATCAAAGGCTTGTTTAATCAGCCCCTCCAGCTTACGATCCTGCAGATCTTTAAGCGCTGCACCACCCTCCACCAGAATCGTGGTCTTCTTCGTCACTGCCGAAACCAGGGCGTCCACCTTAGGCATCTTCAACAAATCCTTCTCTTCTTGGGGAACTGGATAAAGGCGAGCAAGAGCATGACCGCCCCTCAGAGTAGCCTCCGGGCACTCCCACTCAGACTCTATCATCTGCTTTATCACCTGGTGGACTGGGAAACAATGTTGCTCAGTCTTAAAACCTTGCAATAAGGGGTCCTCCAGCGGTTCCTGTTCCACCGCAGGTAGGAGAATATTCAAGGCAGCCAAAGATTGGCCAATGAGCACCCCCAATTCTTCTTTTCGGAAGACCCGAAAGAGATTGGGATCCTTGCCCGGAGCCAGCTCTCCATCGTCCAGCTCACCCGACCAAGGATCAAAACTCGCCTCAGAAAAAACCTCAGTCTCATCCCTCTTATGAGACTCAGGCAGCTGCTGTCCTAAGCTCTCCAAGACAGTCGCAGTGCCTGCCCCTGAATGAGAGGTACCCTCTCCCGGATCCAATTTAGATTCTCCTAGCTTAACCCCTTCCCCAAGGCCAGGGGGCAAGGGAGCCCTGTTGGCCTGGGAAACCTTTAGCGTATAAGTCCTGTGCAGAGCTAAAATAAAATCTGGGGAAAATAAAGCAGCTAAAGACTCCTGAGCTTCAGGAGACTTGCGCTGTTCCTTTAAATCAGAGGGATTTTCTTTAACCGATTTCATTTTCCTCTTCCCCTGCTTATGCTGCCTTGCGGGAGAAACGGCGCTTTCCCCTAAAATGGTCGCCGTTCCCGCCTGTTCAGCCATGCTTTGAGGCTTCAGAGACTCCATCTTGCCTTCCATATCTGCAGCAGACAACGCCGTGATGAAAATTGTACCTGACGACTCAAACCGCCGTCCGAGAACCCAGACAAACAACTGCTCAAAACAACTACCTACACCGGCACACACACGCCACAGGGACTCCGGCTGCTAAAACAAAGAAGAAAAACTGACCTGAGAGCAGCTCTGACAGCACCAATCCCCTGGATCCCATTGCTAGCGGGAATCGCAGAATCTCACCTGCAGAGCATAAGGTGGGCGAAACCTGGGGCTCCCAGGCACAATCCCCCTGCAAGGAACGGATCCAGTCACTTCTGGAGACAGGCTCTGCCCCTGTGAACGCTGCCAAAACCGGCAGCCCCGGACCTGCTTCCCCCTTGTCTTTCATGCATCTTCTTTTTTTTAATTAGCTTAATTGAAAATAGGCGCAAGGGAAGAGATAAATAACAATAATACAGAAGAGAGGCTGCAGCCCTGCTAGGACTAATTCTCTTCAGAAAGTCTGCTAAATAAGCGTTCAGCTGCACTGTCGAGGGACCCTGTCAGCTTTCCATGTCATTTTCAGCTGCTGAGGACTGAAGACTGGAGAGCTGTCACAGGGGGGAGTGGCTATGCCCTGTCAGCAAGAACTTGGAGTTCAGTCCTCAACTGCTGAAGGGATTGACAACACCCAATGGTACCCTGGACTGGCCCGGAGAGACGAATAGGAAACTAAACTTAGGGGCCCCTTTAACTGTCTGGAACATGCTGGTCACATTGCCGACAGTTACCACAGAGGCTTTGCACATAGCACACATTAATTTTCATGTTAAACACGTGTGAAGTGCAAAGCCATAACGCACTTTAGTAAAAGGGTCCCTTAAAGTTAGTAAAATCTTAAAATTAGTGAAGCCCATTTAGCTTCATATCCATACTTTAAAAAATTAAATTCACAGCGAATCTACTGTCGAAAAGCATATATGCTCTCAGCATTGTCAGCATTAATCCACTCTTACAACAGAGCAACATTCAGCGTCTGCTGAAGCTTATTGGCACCTCTTTCCTCCTATAACAGGCAGACTAGATATACAGGCGGCATCCACAAAGGAGAGGATGCATGTCCACAGAGAAAAATGAAAAATGCCACTTGTTTCTTGCATGTAGAGGTGATAATGAGAATGACAGGAAATACAAACAAACAGTACAAGAAAGAAAATATATATTTGGGGGCAAAAGAATGGAAACGGGAGGGGGGAGGGGTAGAGCCAAGATGCCGGCGGGCTGAGGTTGTTCTATGGATCATTGTACCGTAGCATCTCTTCTTTTTGTAATTCTGCCTTCTAAGAAGAAAGGGAAAAGGCTGACCAAGTCCCCCAAGGTTGTGGCTCATGGCCTCAAGCACCAGTGAGTCAGCTCCCACCTCCAACCAGGCTCATTGAAAGTTGGCAGCGCCAAGTCTCCCCTTTTGGATATCACTAGTGGGAGCAATTCCCCTCTAAAGAATGATTCTTTAAAATTGCCGTGACAAGAAACGGTTCCTTTCTCCCTGCAGCAGACTGGTCAATATAAACTATGAGGAGCCTGAAAGTAGTGGCTCTCCCCTAGGGCTTGTAACATGTTCATGACCAGCTCAAGTGGTGTTATGCTGCAGACATCTGCATCGCTGCCATTGAAGGGGGAATGAATGAGTAACTTTGGGAAAGCCCGATCCTGGTAAAATTAATACACCTGTGTCTCCTCAGACCTATTCCAGGTGAAATGACTTTACAAACAATTTGGACCTTACATAGTAAGATCTCAGTCTTCAAAAGATTTAAACATGTTGCTCAAAGAATTGATGTGGTTCTGCAAGAATCTTTTGTGAAAGAAACTAAACAGAGTATTGAGGCCTTAGAAAAATCTATAACACATTGTTTAAAAACAAAGTTCTGATGCATCAAAAGTGGGAGCATTTTGAAAATCATGAGACATTTGAACTTCATGTTAAGTGCCATCGAGTCAATGTCGACTCATGGTGATCCTGTGGATAGTTGACCTAAATTGTGTTCAGTCTTTAGTCAGGCGGCTCATTGTTGACAGACTAGCACCCATAGCTGCTGTTATTGTATCGATCCATCTCATTGTTGGCCTTCCTCCTTTACATTGACCTTCAATCTTGCCAAACATGATATCTTTCTCTAATGATCTCTCTCTTCACATGATGTGTCCAAAGTATGAAGTCAAAGTCTTGCCATCTGAGCTTCTAAAGAAAGCTTAGGTTTGATATCCTCTAGTACTGACTGGTTTGTTCTTCAAGCAGTCCATGGTATTCACAGTATTCTTCACTAGCACCATAATTTAAAGGCATCAGTTTTCTTGTCTATCTTTGAACTTACACTTATTGAATTTTTACAAAATTCCTGCTTTTCAACCTTTTGAGACTCTTAAGAAGTATTTTACTGAAATGTGGGGAATATCTGGAATTACCTGCCCTCCTATTAACAAGGCCTACTTTTTACTTAATGTCAAAGACTTTTTTCATCTGCAACTGGCCCATTAGATATATCTGCTTTGTTCGAAGCTTCATTTTGTGATATCCAAGACTGCTACTTTCTTAGTTAGCTTCATATTTGATCTTGATTAATCTCAAATTTTGAAGTCATATTTTAAGAAGATCAGTGTTCCAGTCTGTGGTCAACTTGTTCAGATTTATTTGGACATAGAAAGATCTATGTGTTTACCGCCTTGATTGAAGGATAAGGCGGGATAGAAATATCCTTAAATAAATAAAATAAATAAAAAATAATCCAAGAAAGACGACAACTTTTTCTAGCTCTAAGGCCATATGTTCTGGCTCCTTGTAAATATCTAATTCCATATTGTGGCAGAGTCAGGTACATGAAGCAAACTACATATCTGAAAATCCTTTGGGATAGGGATAGGAAGGCCCCTGCTACAAGTAAAGCCCCAGGTGATTCAGTTAGACGAAGAACACCCACGAGAGAGCAGAGCTGGATGAAGTTACGTAGATCTAGAGAGACTGAGTTGACTTTCTCTGGGGGTGGCTGAGGAAGAGCTGCCGATGCGTGGGCTACAGCTGACAGAGTAGAGAAATGGTGGTCGAACAGACTCCCTGGATGTCCTCCCTGGAAGCTAAAGAACTCATGGACTGTTTCTTAAGTATTAAGTGAACTGTCATTTCTATTCCTTGTGGTAAGGAACGGGGATTCTAAAGACAGTTTAGGAATATATCTTTCCTTTTTATTCACCTCCTGGAGAGAGGGGCCAGAAACTGTGAAGATATTTGTGTTTGAAAGAGCTGCACTGCTGGGTGAGGGTTAAAACTTTACATTTTCGTGAACCTACCTGGTTGTTTGCTCTGCCTGCTGCTGTGAGATGAAAAGCCCAGTGAAAAGGGGGAGAGGAAGCTGCCTCTCCTGGTGCAGATGCAACAGAGGCAGTAAAGAGTAAGGGCTGGAGTTGGTGGAAGCTGCCTGGAGGCTGTGACATGGACTGAAGGCAGCCAATTTGTTAGTAGCTTGGAAAAAGTAAATATGTGCGTGGAACTGTATCTCCTCTTATAAAGTGGGAACTGAGACTGCTGCTGGATTTTGGCAGGAAAATGCAAGTGGTACAAGTGGCTTTAAAAGGCTGCCTTGAGAGCAGAAATACGGGCGAGTGAACACGTGAACTGTGCCGGCTGAAACTGTTATCAGGAGGTTACCCAGAGCATGGGATGCTGCCATGGCCACTGCTATTCAGCCCTGAGGACTTATACTAGAGATTGGCACAACAGTGGCCGAGTGGTTTTCTTCTGAACTAACCATTGAACTGAATTGCTGTAGAACTTTTAAGACTGGAACGTCTGATGGTGACAGTGACCAGCCTGTCAGCATTGCTCGGAGTAGGCTGTCCAGTGCACCTGGACCACAGAGCGCCACCTGTTGGTGACAATACTGGTCTATTAGGTACAGCACATGTTTTTTGTACCTGATCAGTTACGATCTTTCTTGGATATTAAGATTACTGGTGTGCCTATGATGCCTCAGTTAGAGAAGTTTTGGATACTGCAGGTTAATGGTTATTCGTCCTGGCCACCTACTGCCTGATTTTATTAAAACTATTTCCTATATATTTCACTGTATTTCTTTTGTGATTTAAAAGCGAGAGATATCTTTTGGTAGATGCATTTGTATGTTTTTCTTCTTTTTTTATTTTCATCGATTGACATTTCTAATTTTCTTATGGACATGGATGCTTGTAATTATGTGATAATCTCATAAATAAAAAAATTAAAATAAAATAATGAAAGTCAAAGAACACCACTAGAGCCCAGGGGTATGCATTTGAAAAGATACAGGAAACATCAACACTTCCCATAACATTTCACGTTATATTTAACCTGAAACAGGGAAAAACCCAAAATGTAGGGGGGCTTCCCCCTATGTCTTCAATAGTGCACATTATTGATGACATTGCCCCCGAAATGAAATTCATTGTTTGAACCTTGAAAAAAAATGAAAAATCCCATAAAGGGCCCACAAACTAAACAAAATGAAAATGTTTGGCCTACAACCCCTCATCCAGTCAAGAAAACCCAAGCAGATTGATATTGCTGATGCTTTAAATACCACCTTCACTTTTAAACTTCAAAACGAATCCAACGCTGTCAAAATCATGGTGAAGTCTTTCCAAAGAAATATTACATAGTCCTATGCAGAGTGAAGTTCCTGGTGGCAGTAGTAGAGCAAATCGGTATGCCACGAAATTCTCATCTGCCGGCTAAGGGAAAAAGGCATCGGTGGAACAGCACTCGAATGGTGTAAATCTTACCTGTCCGATAGATGGCAGCATGTCCGAGTCGATGGGGACACATCTGAACCTTTCCAACAAAGTCAAGGTGTACCTCAAGGATCCTCCTTATCTGCATTGATGTTTAATATATACATCCAACCCATCTGCGACATCATCAGATCCTTTAATGTCAGTTACATGATATATGCAGACGATGTACTACTATATATGCCAATATCATTGGATTGCCTAGACCTCACCCCGCTGACTAACTGCTTTGACACCATATCAGAGTGGCTCTTATCACAAAACCTGAGAATACAACACAAAAAGACGGAAGTACTGTTCGTCTCGAGGAACACCAGTTTCACCCCTCCGAGTTGTATTAACGTAAAGGATGCCCAACTCCAAGTAAAACCGGCAATACGCTACCTTGGAGTAACGCTGGACCAAAACCTTGACATGAAGAACCACATAGCCAATACAGTCAAGGCAATCTACTTTAAAATCAGATCCCTCAGACACCTACGCATGCTACTTGAACCGGATGACTTCCGAACCATTTATCAAGCCCTTATACTCCCCCATTTCGACTTCTCAAACTCCATACTACAAGGACTCCCCCGGTCCACCCTGAGCCCCCTGCAACTAGCCATGAATAGTGCAGCAAGGGTACTCCTCGGGGCATCCAGGAGAGATCACGTAACACCCCTTCTAAAACAGCTACACTGGCTCCCCATGCAAGCGAGGATCAGCTTCAAGACCTTACTGCTAACATTCAAAGCGGCTAAGGGACTCACCTCTTCCTCTCTCTCCAACCTCATACAACCACTCGCACCAAAACAGGCCACGAAGAACAGCAGAATTAAACACACTAGTTATCCCAAATGATACCACAAGATGCACTAGATCAACAGCCAACAGAGCCTTCCAATTCTGTGCCCCAACTCTATGGAACACCTTACCAGCACAAATCAGAGCAACACCTAATCTGAGTCAGTTCAGAAAGGCACTGAAACATTTCCTCTTCCTTAAATATCTCATTGACAGCTCCGAACATAACCCCCAGGCAAATAGCAGAAGTGGTCAAACAGATAGAACCTCGCAACAGGCCAACTTCACAATGTAAATAGTAAATTGTTCCATGTACTATTGTACCACCATTGTATATAGTTAACCAGGATATCCTTTATCAGATAACCCTCATTGTATTTAGTTTCCCCTATTTCGCCAAGTTATACTTCCTGTTAAATGTAATGACCAGACATATGTAAATTGTCGGATGTTTTTTGTTCAATGTAAACCGCGCTGATGTCTAATAGTGCGGTATATAAGAATTGTTAATAAATAAATAAATAAATAAATAAATCAGTGTGTTGCAGCTTCTTATGTCCCCGAACTCTCAATCACTTCACGGAAACTACTTGCTTGAATGCTTTTTAAGACATTTCACTCGAAACAATACTCTTTCGAAAAAGCGCTGAGGTATTTGGTGACAGTCACCTTTCCACGTTTCCATCATATTTATGCTGCAGTTTCATTTGATAGGACCATTAAGTAGGATGACAAAGGAAGACCAGAAAGTCTATCATCTATCAAGCCAACTGTTTCTCCCTTCCTGTTGCAACTGCCCAAGGCGTAGTTACCAATGTGCACGATGGGTTTTGAATGTGTTAACACGGCTGATGAGCAGTGTTCTACCTTAAGTCTCATTTTATACAATGGGATCTAATTACAAATAATGTGCATCAGCGGTGTTAAAGTGTGCTAATACAACAGTGCACTTTAGTAACTATGAATGGAATTTTAGAAGGGATGCCCAGGTGCATTCTGGGAAAAGAAAGTGTAGGCACGTCCATGTGCAGACACAACTTCACAAATGTGGACATGTCTGATATGGATGTCTGTGGGGGCATCTACATAGACATCCCCAGAACCATATTTCAGAACCTGGTCATCTACGATAACCTAATGGTTAAAGTAGTTAACATTGTGCTGGGTACTGGGGATGAAAAAAGTGCTTTCTTCTCTATACCCTCTGGCTATTTTTCAGCCAAAACAAGCACTTTTCAGAAGCCTGTTCGGATCTGGGGCAGGTCCAAAGTTAGATGCTACACCATTTCTGAGATCGGGGGGATGTCCAGGTTCGGGGGGGATGCCCCAGCTATGCCTCACCATGCCCCTGTTCAGACTTGGACCCCAGAGCCGGCTTTTAGAATGGCTTTGGACATCTCTATGCCTGCTTTCAGGCTTCCAAAATGACCCCAACGCTTCTAAACCAATGGAACTAGCAAAAAGTAAGAAAAATGAGGACATTTGTCACAGGTTAGTAGCTCTTTCTGCGATATTTAGCTAAATATTACAAAATATTTAACGCACTTTACCAAGGTTGGGAATTCACATGTTCTCTGCCACAATAATGTGTGTCAATTGTAAAAAAGAGACCTTCATGTGATGGTGGCATTTTGTTAAAGGGGTCACTGGGCCCATGTCAAAGGTCACCACCTGCCAGGGATAAAGCTAATTTTGGGCTAAAGCTAAAAATTGAGAAAATACTTTTCCTAAGCCCTGCCAATGGGAAGCCCTTGGACTTCCCCCCATCCCTCCAGCCAACCCTACCCCAAAGTTGAAATTTCCAAAGAGGACAGGAGTATTTCCCCACTTGATCTTGAACTGGTGGCACCATTTTGAAAACGGCAATCACCAACCCCTAGCTCTACATTCCAACATATAGATAACGGCACACTCCGGCGGCCATCTGCTCTCCTCCTGCAGAGGATCGAGCCCGCCGGAGCACCGGACCATCTCTCCAGCATGAGCTGCCCAATCGGGACAGCCTGAACTCTTCTTTAAAAGGAGCGTTGGTCAGGTGCACCCGCGCCTGTCAGGCCCGCACCTGAGGGCCTTGCCAGAGGGCCCTTTGGCGTGGCCCTTAGGCGTGAGCCCCTTTGAACCCAGAGCATATCCAATCCAGCAGGCTCAGACCATTATCCGCGACACCCCTGAATGAACGCTCCACCGTCTCCCTAGCCGATGCATCTCTAAGGAACAAAGAGGAAGAACACGCTCCGACCACGAGGTAGACCATTGATTTAAAGAGGTCTCTCCATCTTGTAACCCTATAACTAAACTGAACCCTGAACTGCTACCTTGAGTAACCCATACTGCCTTTGCAAGGTTTGCTCATATACACCTCCTACCCAATAGATACTCTGTTGTAACGCTGTTGCTAATCCCTACAACCTCCTGGTTAGTCCTGCCCTAATTTGACACAGTGCTGTTACATTGTTGATACATTACTGTTTATACTGTTCTGCCCTAACTGACACAACGCTGCTACACTGTTGATACATTGCTGTTACATTGTCTACTCCAACAACATTGGCCTAAACCTGCCTTTATTGTTTGATCTCTGTAATACTGTACTAGACTTGCTGACCCCGTGCCTTGAGTAAGTTTCCTTACATAGGTCACCCTGACAATGCACCCAATCCTGTCCCTAACACTTATCCTCCTCACCTCCTGGTCCCCCAACCTATCGCATGCCTTTAACCTCGGCATCAGTCACATCCCAATCCTCCACAACAATGGAAGTAGATGGTCTGAAATCCCCCGCCACACCACAACAAAAACTAACACAGCCCATCCTCATCTACTACACATCCCCTTGCAGAACCTTAAGAAGAGCCAAACCGAGAAATACAATCACCAACGCATACTCAAGTGCGCACTTATAAATGCTAGATCAATATGTTCGAAATGGCTTGTAGCCAATGACCTAATATCCCATCACGACCTCGATATCCTAATGATAACCGAAACATGGCTATCCGAATGTGACAATGTTCTCATCAACCAGATGTCACCACCAGGTTTCTCTATCTACGCCTGCCATAGGACCAACCAGAAGGGAGGCGGTACACTCATCCTCACCAGATCCGAACTTCAATTTAAACTAAGCAACGCCACCAGTACAACCCACCTTGACATGATCACCATAGCAAACGAACACTGTACAATCAACCTACTGTACCGAGCACCTACATCTTCACCAGATGATCTTCCAATGATAATCGACCTCGCTTGTAATTCCATTAACCCACGCTCCCCAAGTTGGTTAATAGGAGATTTTAACCTGCCTTCCCTGCAAGATGCACATTCATCAGCCTTCCTTGAAGCAATGTATGACCTGGGCTACGAGCAACTCGTCAACTCTCCTACCCACATTAAGAGAAGCAAACTCGACCTGATCTTCGCTCCCCAGACTTCTAGCAACTCAACCCATTGCCTTGTGACTTCCATAACTCCAGTACCCTGGTCTGACCAAACCTTCTCACATTTCACATACCCACCAACTACCACAGCAATAGCGATAATAAAGCACAGGCCCCTCCTAGAACCATGACAACACGCTTTCGGTCCCTCGTTAAGGACAAAGTCCTCGAGAAGGTCTTACCTCTCCTTACCAACACATGCCTCGAACCAGATGAATTGGTATCCAACTGGGACGATGCTCTCAGAACCGCTGCCTGCCTCCCAACCACTAGCAAGAAACCAAAGAAATGGGAACACGCACCATGGTACTCTGAAGACCTGAGAGCATCACTTCTCCACCTTTGCAAGCTTGAGAGACAGTGGCGCCAAACCCGGACCTCCGAGGCACTCTGCGCATACTCCTCACACCTACAAACACACCGAACAAAGACGATGGAAAAAAGAAAACATTACCATTCAGATCTACTAAAGCAGTCATTGAACAAACCACATGACCTGTTCAGTATTGTAAATTCCTTAACAGGTGACCCAGCACTTGCTCAACCACCCATGCCCTAGCCACAGGACTACTCCAACTATCTACAGTCAAAGATGATCCAAACTAACATGAATGCAACCTTCATAACCCTCCCCACCCCATATAAAACTCCCCATCCAGCCCCTCTGCTCAAGTTCCATGAGGTATCCAACAAAGAGATCCAAGACATTATCTCATCTATTAACCTCACCACCGCCCCTCACCATTCCTGTCCAGCTAGCTGGATTAGAGAGCTGCACCACGACCTCACTCCTGCCATAAGCAGAATTCTGAACCAATCCTTCTCAACAGTGTCCTTCCCACAGAGCTTAAAGTATACATCAATTCGTCCACTGTTGAAGAACAGCAGACTCAACCCCTCTAAAGTCGAATCCTTCAGACCAATTTCAAGCATCCCCCTGCTTGCCAAAATCATTGAGAAGGTAGTCCAGCGACAGATTCAACAGCACATTGACACTGTAGCACCACTTGACCCATCCCAACACGGCTTCAGGGTAGCACATGGTGTTGACACCATCCTCACAACCCTCTTTAACGACCTAGTCACAGGACTTGACAACATCCACCAAGGATTTGTCCTCATCTTTATGGACATCGCTGCCGCTTTTGACTCAGTGAACCATGAGATACTACTACTCCGTCTCATAGAGAAAGGAATACAAGGCTCAGCTCTAGCATGGTGTAAATCTTATTTGTCCAACAGACTTTTCTAACCAGGGCTCCACACATCAAACAGTAAGTAAGGTTTTGAGGGTTTCTTTGTTTGGTTTGTTTTTATTACATTGCTAGCTCTCTGACTGGGAGCTCTTAAAAGGGTTTTGTGTATATTTTTAAAAGCAAGGTTACTTCATTTTTGCTGTTTTAGGGGAACTTTAATTGAGCACAGTAGGTTGCTGACTCCAGTGACCTCCTCAGCTTTAGAAGCTGCTAACACCTAATCAGGTGTTAGTGGGCCTGTTTCCTGAGTGCAGTTGAAGCCTGCATAAATAGGCTCCTGTGCCCTGCCCCTTTGAGACTTTTCTAACCAGGGCTCCACACATCAAACAGTAAGTAAGGTTTTGAGGGTTTCTTTGTTTGGTTTGTTTTTATTACATTGCTAGCTCTCTGACTGGGAGCTCTTAAAAGGGTTTTGTGTATATTTTTAAAAGCAAGGTTACTTCATTTTTGCTGTTTTAGGGGAACTTTAATTGAGCACAGTAGGTTGCTGACTCCAGTGACCTCCTCAGCTTTAGAAGCTGCTAACACCTAATCAGGTGTTAGTGGGCCTGTTTCCTGAGTGCAGTTGAAGCCTGCATAAATAGGCTCCTGTGCCCTGCCCCTTTGAGACTTTTCTAACCAGGGCTCCACACATCAAACAGTAAGTAAGGTTTTGAGGGTTTCTTTGTTTGGTTTGTTTTTATTACATTGCTAGCTCTCTGACTGGGAGCTCTTAAAAGGGTTTTGTGTATATTTTTAAAAGCAAGGTTACTTCATTTTTGCTGTTTTAGGGGAACTTTAATTGAGCACAGTAGGTTGCTGACTCCAGTGACCTCCTCAGCTTTAGAAGCTGCTAACACCTAATCAGGTGTTAGTGGGCCTGTTTCCTGAGTGCAGTTGAAGCCTGCATAAATAGGCTCCTGTGCCCTGCCCCTTTGAGACTTTTCTAACCAGGGCTCCACACATCAAACAGTAAGTAAGGTTTTGAGGGTTTCTTTGTTTGTTTGTTTGTTTTATTACATTGCTAGCTCTCTGACTGGGAGCTCTTAAAAGGGTTTTGTGTATATTTTTAAAAGCAAGGTTACTTCATTTTTGCTGTTTTAGGGGAACTTTAATTGAGCACAGTAGGTTGCTGACTCCAGTGACCTCCTCAGCTTTAGAAGCTGCTAACACCTAATCAGGTGTTAGATCCCGCCCTACCCACCCCGACTCCCACCCACCCCTAGTGCGCAGCCTTGCTTTATAGGGCGCCTCCCCTTTCACAAATCACAGTGAATTGGACCAGCACATTTGTATGTAATTAAAGTGTTTTAACTGCTTTTCTCTATAAAGACAGCTGCGAAACCGGCTGGTACTTGGTAGATCTCTCTCTTTTGCTCTAACAGATACCTAAGCTCCACGAAAAGAACAATGGCTGGGAAAAATCGTATTGCTAAAGCTGTTGCTCCCGTTACAGCTTCTGCCTCGGTCCAGACAGAGGTCCTAATGCCGGTTGAAGGACCGGTTCCATGTGCAGGGTGCCTGCATGCTGAAGCTCTGAGGAAAGAGGTGGAGAAACTCAGAGAGGAGGTGGCGAGGCTGAGGAGCATTCAAGACAGTGAGAAGTACATTGATGAGATGCTACTTGCAGCAACCAAGCTCTCCAGCTCCGGAGAAGATGGGTGCCAACAGAATGTCGATGGTTGGACACAAGTCACCAGGGCCTGCAAAATCACCAATCCAACTTCTCCATCCCTTGAATTGAAGAACCGTTATGCAGCCCTGGAAAGTGGAGGAGGTGAAAGCATCCCTGGAAAGGGAAGAACCAGAGTTCAAGTACCCCAAAGTTGCGGAATCAGTCACCAGAAGGAAACGAAGGGTGGTGGTGGTTGGAGACTCTCTTCTGAGGGGTACTGAGGCGTCCATCTGCCGACCAGACTTGATGTCCAGAGAGGTATGCTGTCTGCCTGGTGCCAAAATCCAAGATGTTACGGAGAGTTTGCCGAGACTCATCAAGCCCACAGACTATTACCCAATGTTGCTAATCCATGTTGGAACAAATGATACTGCCAGGTATACCTCGGAACGTATCAAAAGTGACTTCATGGCTCTGGGACAGAGGGTGAAGCAGTTAGGTGCACAGGTGGTGTTCTCTTCAATCCTCTCTGTTGAGGGTAAAGGCCAAGGCAGAGAGGCTCGCATCCTGGAGACAAATGCATGGCTGCGTGGATGGTGTCATCGAGAGCGTTTTGGTTTCCTAGACCATGGGATGCTTTTCCAAGGGTTGCAAAGCAGAGATGGCATCCATCTGTCCAAGAGAGGTCAACGCATCTTTGGTAGTAGACTGGCTAATCTACTGAAAAGGGCTTTAAACTAGATTCCTTGGGGATGGGTGAAGAAAGCCCCCAGGTAAGTGAAAGCCCCCAGGTAGGTGATACATTAAATACCTTTATGGAAATGGGTAACAGGGGTAACATATGGAAAGCAGTGTGTATTAATGCCCGTAGCATGGGAAATAAGATCCCTGAGGTTGAAGCTTTGGTGGGAGTGGCTGACTTGGATTTAGTGGCAGTTACAGAAACATGGTTCACAGAAAACAATGACTGGGATGTAACTATACCTGGCTATACTTTATTCAGGAAGGACAGGGTAGGAAGAAGAGGAGGAGGAGTGGCACTATATGTAAAAACTACTATTAAAGCTTTGGAATTACAGAGCTTAAAAGGGAGAGAGGAGGCATTGTGGGTTAAACTAGAAAGAGGGAAAGAGAAATCTATTTGCATTGGAGTGATATACAGACCTCCATCACAAGAGGAAGAGGTGGACAGAGAGTTAATTGAAGACATACGCAGCATTGCTAGGAAAGGGGAAGTGCTACTGATAGGAGATTTCAATATGCCAGATGTTGATTGGCACATTCCTGCTGCAGTATCATCTAGAAGTAAGGAGATCCTGGATTCTCTACAGGGAGAACTATTCAGGCAATTGGTAACAGACCCCACACGTGAAGGGGCCATACTGGACTTGGTGCTTACCAATGGTGAAAGTGTTTCTGATGTAGTGGGAGATCATTTTGCATCCAGTGATCACCAGATGGTGTGGTTCAGTATTAGGACTAGGGCTGTTAGAATCCATTCCAAGGTGAGGATCTTAGACTTTAGGAAGACTAACTTTGCGAAGATGGGCCAATACCTCAGGGAGTCGTTAGTGGGATGGGAACAGCTGGGGATGTAGAAAAACAGTGGGCAAAACTGAAAGGGGGTATTTTAAGGGCAACCAACCTTTTTGTTAAAATGGTAAATAAAGGCAAAAGGAACAGGAGACCGCTATGGTTTTCGAAGGAAGTAGCTGAAAAAGTGAAGAAAAAGAGGGAGGCCTTCATGAAATACAAGAGATCACAGAGAGCAGAAGACAGGCATCTGTATTTGGAAAAACTTAGAGAAGCTAGCAAAGTAGTCAAGAAGGCAAAGATTCAAAAGGAGGAGGAAATAGCCAATGCAATAAAATGGGGGGATAAGACATTTTTCAGATATATTAGTGAGAAGAGGAAGAGCAAAAGTGGTATTGTCAGACTCAAGGGTGCAGGGGGGGAATATGTAGAAGCTGATAAGGATAAAGCGGAATTGCTTAACAAATATTTTTGTTCTGTGTTCACAGATGAAGAACCAGGAGCAGGACCTCAGAAAACACCCACAAATAAGAACAGAAGCGAGGGACATCTTGAACTATTTTCAGAAGACTGTGTTCATGAGAAACTAGCTCAACTTAAAGTAGACAAAGCGATGGGACCGGATGGGATACACCCTAGAATACTGAGGGAACTTGGGGACGTTCTAGCAGCTCCACTGACTGACCTTTTCAATGCCTCGTTGGAGTCAGGAGTGGTGCCAAAGGACTGGAGAGAGGCTCATGTGGTGCCTTTACACAAAAGCGGAAGTAAGGATGTGGATGAAAACTACAGGCCGGTTAGTTTAACTTCGGTGGTGAGTAAATTATTGGAAACGCTGCTGAAAGAGAAAATAGTGAGGTTTCTGGAGTCCAGCGGATTACAGGATCCGAGGCAGCATGGATTCACCAGAGGCAGGTCTTGTCAGACAAATCTGATTGATTTTTTTGACTGGGTGACCAGGGAGTTGGACCGAGGGAGAGCTCTAGATGTGGTGTATTTAGATTTCCGTAAAGCCTTTGACACTGTTCCTCACAGGCGACTTATAAACAAACTGAGCACCCTAGGGATGGACCCTAAAGTTACTGCTTGGGTTAGAAGTTGGTTGGGTGGGAGGCGACAAAGAGTACAGGTAAATGGAGCTCACTCTGAGGAGAAGGATGTTGCCAGTGGTGTGCCCCAGGGATCTGTCCTTGGTCCGATTCTTTTTTTTTTTTTTAAACTTTTATTTTCATTTTGCAACAAACAAAAGAAACAACACACCAAAAGAGACAAAACAGGCATACAATAAGGAAAAGTAAACCCATTACCCCCCACCCCGATGCTTCTTCTCTACCCGATTATATCAGCATGTGAGCGCTTCCAATTAACAGTGATTATACATCAAACGATCAAAAGAGTATCTACAATACAGCATGATCATGGGACAGAGATATATACAAAGTTAGATACAAAGTTAGACAGTCAGATGAGAGCATTTAGCAAAATGTACATAGTCATTGAGCAGCTTCCATTGAGACCAATGAGAAGGAGTCTGAACAGAGGAAGCGAACAGACGAGGTATTTGTTCATATTTACTGTAAAGACAGGCATGATTCCACCATTCATTGGGGCTCAGATGGGAGCTAATTTTCCAGTATTACTTAATTAGGGAAATAGCAATGCCAAGCATAAAGTTCGAAAGGAGATAAGCCATTTTTGGGAGAGAGGGGATCCCCGCAATTGGGCGAAGTCCCACTATCCTCCAAGAAAGGGGCTCCTGAGAGTGCGGGATAGACTAAATACGACCCCTGACCCGACGCCAGTAATACTATAGTGCGGGATATTCATGCATAACATGAGGCAATGAACCAATGGCCGCAGGACGTGTCCAGCAACCATTGCCCTGAGTAGTGTTCCATTTGTCTAATCTGTGAGAAGTGTAAAAACACCGGTGGGCTAGAAAGAAGAGGGCCTGAGTGAGTGAGGCGGATCGGGAACCCGTGTCCCTCTACTCCAGATAAGGCTCCATTGCTCCGAGGTCAAAGTCACATGCAATTCTCTCTCCCATACTTTCTGCGCTATAGGGGTATCTCTAGTTATAGCATTACATAAGGTTTAGTAAAATTGGATGCTACACCCGGTGAACTACCGAGAGATCGGAAAGTCTCCAATCAACCTTATGTAGGGAATACCGATGACGGGAGTACTCTAGTGCTCCGAAGGCGATGCTGAAGTTGCACTGACCAGAGTCGGGAGTCTAAAGATTGCATAAGAGTATTAAAGGCACCTAAAGTGTCTAAAAGCATTGGTAGATAGTAGGAGTCTGATGGGAGAGTCATACCAGGGAAAAAGGTAAGAGGAATCAGTTTGCAAAGGCCCACTTCTATATCTAGCCACACAGGTCTACTCGGTACTGGATCTTCCAACCAACGAGCACCCTGTTTGAGAAGAAAAGATTGAGGGAACACTTGAGTAAAATCGCCACCAAGTATTAATGGAGCATTGGCAGAGACCTAGGCCAACTGCGCAATACTTGCATAATAAGCAGGTTTGTCCACATTCGGGGCATAATGCAAATACACGTGAATTCACTATCTCCAACCTCAAGGTGTACACGGGCCCATCTACCCTCCTTGTCGGCGCTAATATCAGGTACAGTAGCATGCAAAGACTTCTTAACCAGAATGGTTATCCCGTACCATTTGGAAACAGTGGGAGAATAGGCAGCGACCCTGTGAGGCTTAGCATTGAGTTTCAGTGTTTCAGCAGAGTTTAAATGCGTTTCCTGAAGAAACACTAAATCAACATGCACATGGCTAAGATAGCTAAGGATTTTCTTTCCTTTGAGTGGACCATTAATGCCTTTGACGGTGAATGATAAGATTTTACATAAGGCCATTCAGAAAAGTTAATATTCTGAGCATGATAGCACAGATAATTTCACTATATCCCTCAAACTGACTGTATCTGGCTGTACACATGACATAGGAAAAATAAGCTAATATAATACAATGAAGCGCCCCACATTAACAAAGAAAACCGCAGTACGGTAGAGGAGAAGCAAAACCCCAAAATTACTGGCGACCATGTGTCTGCGGGGAGAAACCCCAGAGAAGGCCTAAATTGAAAAAACACATAACCTGTAGGACTGTGCGTGCTCCGAATCCGACCGAGGCACACATCATGAAGGGATAGGAGACCAAAAAACAAAAGTCATATAGAGAAAGAAAGAAAGTCCAGGCTATTTCTGTGCTTGGCTATGACCGCAGCATCGGGCCCTTCAAAATGGCGGATAGAGCCGGCAGATAAGAGTCCGAGATTTGGGATTAGCGCATCTGCTCTGCTTCTTTGGAGTCTAAAAATGTTGATAGTAGATCAGGATCTTCGAACGTCCTGGTTTGGTTGTGGAGAGTCACTCGGAGCTTCGCTGGATACAACAGGCCAAAGCGAGCCTGTAGCTGTTGAAGTCGAGGGCGAAAAGCAAGGAGTTTCTTCCGACGGTCAACGGTAGGCTTTGCCAAATCAGGAAAGAAGGAGACCTTACGACCTTCAAATTCCAAATGATGATTCGCTCGGGCAGCATGTAAAATTTGTTCCACTTGTTGATATCGTAGCAAGCTAAAGATAATAGGCCGGGGGGTCGTGCGGTTGAGCGCCATGTGGGCAGGAACACGGTGTGCGCGATCGATTTCCAGTTCTCTGTGAAAAGTGATCTTCAGCAAGGAGGGAAGAGTTTTGAGCAAGAATTCTCTTATATCTCCTGCTTCCACCCCCTCCGGCATTCCGAGGAGCCTCACATTGTTGCGACGGGCTCGATTATTGCTATCTTCTAACTCCTTTTGAAGATTCTGTATCTGGCGCTCAGCCTTGTCCAGTTTGCCCAAGCGCACCTCGTGCGAGTCGAGGACCCCCGCCATGTTGTCCTGCCGTAATGAAAGACTTTCAAGTCGGTCCTGGAGCACTCCAAAGTCTTCTCGCATGGCCCGAAGCGCTTCTCCATTGGACTGCACCAATTCCTTCACGCCGCGTATTTCCTCCAAAATCTCCAGGTGCATTTCGGGGTTTTCACGAAATGGGACCATCTTCTGTGGGGAGGACACCTCTGTTTTGGAACGTTTTCCGTGAGAAGAAGAAGGAGACCCGAAGTCCAAGCGCGCTGGTTTATGGGCCGCCATCCCCCCCGAGGTGCCCCGGTCAGCTCGGAGCGAAATAGTAAATTTGTATAGGTATTAAGTCAGGATTCTAAGTAGGCCTCTCGGGAGCTTCAACGCAAAGCGTCCTACCCGCTGGACATCAGGCTCCGCCCCCCTGGTCCGATTCTTTTTAACATCTTTGTTAGTGATATAGCGGAAGGGCTGTCGGGTAAGGTTTGCCTCTTTGCGGATGATACCAAAATCTGCAATAGAGTAGACACCCAGAAAGGGGTAGATAACATGAGGAGGGATCTAGCTAAGCTTGAAGAATGGTCTAGAATTTGGCAGCTGGGATTTAATGTTAAAAAATGTAAGGTCATGCATTTGGGCTGCAGCAATCCAAGGGAGCAATACAGTATAGGAGGTGAAGTACTTTTGTCCACTAAAGAAGAGCGGGACCTAGGCGTGGTTGTGTCTGATGATCTTAAAGTAGCTAAACAGGTAGAAAAGGCAACGGCAAAAGCTAGAAGGATGCTTGGGTGCATACGGAGAGGAATGGCTAGCAGAAAAAAGGAGGTGATAATGCCTCTGTATAAGTCTTTGGTGCGACCTCATTTGGAGTATGGTGTGCAATTCTGGAGACCGCACCTTCAAAAGGATGTGAACAGGATGGAGTCGGTGCAGAGGGTTGCTACCAAAATGATTAATGGGCTTCATTATAAAGCATATGAGGACAGACTTAAGGATCTTAATATGTACACCTTAGAGGAAAGGCGGGATAGAGGTGATATGATTGAGATGTTTAAATACCTCCGTGGCATAAATGTTCAGGGAGAGAGCCTCTTTCAATTGAAAGCAAGTTCTGCTACGAGGGGACATGGGATGAGGGTGAAGGGAGATAGATTCAGGAGTGATATGCGGAAATATTTCTTTACGGAAAGAGTAGTGGATCCGTGGAATAGTCTCCCAGTGGAGGTGGTAGAGATGAGGACAGTAACTGAATTCAAGAAAGCATGGGACCAACACAGAGGATCTCTAAAGGCAAAAAGTGGACTGTTGTAGTTGTTATGGAAGGACAGACTAGATAGGCCATGTGGTCTTTTTCTGTCGTCATATTTCTATGTTTCTATGTTTCTAGATGGCAACAAGTCAGAACAGGCCCCACGACCTCAGAGCCATTTCCACTGAAACAAGGTGTGCCTCAGGGTTCATCCCTATCTGCATTGATGTTTAACATTTACATGCAGTCAATCTGTGCCTTAATCCGCTCTTTCAATGTTCAATGTTACCCCTGACTGAAGTGGTATTTAAAGGTGCGGAAGAATTGAAGGAAATATCGATACATCGGGAAGATGTATTACAATGATTAGATAAACTGAAGAGTAGCAAATCACCTGGGCCGGATGGTATACTTCCAAGGGTGTTGAAAGAATTGAAATATGAGATTGCAGACCTGCTATTAGTAATCTGTGAATTTTCATTAAAATCATCTGTAATACCAGAAGATTGGAGGATTGCCAATGTAATACCAATTTTTAAAAAGGGTTCCAGGGGTGATCCGGGAAACTACAGACCGGTGAGCCTGATGTCAATACCAAGAAAAATGGTAGAAAACCATCATAAAGAATAAAATTACTCATCATGTAGATAGTCATGGCCTAATGGGAGACAGCCAACATGGCTTTAGACAAGAAAGATCTTGTCTTACTAATCTGTTTTGTTTTTTTGAAGGTGTGAATAAACAGGTGGACAAAGGTGAGTCAGTTGATATACTGTATCTGAACTTTCAGAAAGCCTTTGACAAGGTCCCTCATCAGAGACTTTTGTCAAAACTAAAGAGTCATGGGATAGGAGACAGTGTACTATTGTGGATCAAGAACTGGTAAAAGATAGAAAGCAGAGGGTAGGGCTAAATGGCCAATTTTCCCAATGGAGAAAGGTGAATAGTGGTGTACCCCAGGGATCTGTGCTGGGTCTGCTGCTTTTTGACATATTCATAAATGACCTGGAAAGTGGAATAACGAGTGAGGTTATCAAATTTGCAGGTGACACAAAACTATTTAAAGTGGTTAAAACCCAAGAGGATTGTGGAAAATTGCAAGAGGATCTTGATAAATTGGAAGACTGGGCATCAAAATGGCAGATGAAATTTAATGTGGACAAGTGCAAGGTTATGCACCTAGGGAAGAACAACCCAAACTATGGTTACACGATGCAAGGTTCCACATTAGGAACTACCACCCAAGAAAAAGAATTAGGCGTCATTGTGGATACCATGTTAAAACCCTCGGCCCAGTGTGTAGCGGCGGACAAGAGAGCAAATAGAATGCTAGGTATCATAAGGAAAGGAATGGAAAATAAAACAAAAGATATTATAATGCTTCTATATCGTTCCATGGTGAGATCGCACCTTGAATATTGTGTGCAATTCTGGTCGCCGTATCTTAAAAAGGATATAGCTATTTTAGAAAAGGTTCAGAGAAGAGCCACCAAAATGGTAAAGGGGATGGAAGGATACTCCTATGAAGAAAGACTAAAAAGGTTAGGGCTCTTTAACCTGGAAAAGAGACGGCTGAGGGGAGATATGATAGAAGTCTATGAATTAATGAATGGAGTGGAATGGGTAAACGTAGATCAATTGTTTACCTTATCAGAATATAGAAAGACTAGGGGACATGCAATGAAGCTACAGGGTAAACTATTTAAGACTAATAAAAGAAAATATTTTTTCACTCAACGTGTAATCAAACTCTGGAATTTGTTACCGGAGGATGTAGTAAAGGCTGTTAGTGTAGCTGGGTTTAAAAAAGGTTTGGACAAGTTCCTGGAGGAAAGGTCCATAAACCATTATTAAGAAGGGACCCAGGATATCAATGCTTGAACCAATACAAGCATTGTGGAACCTGTGTCCCTTGGGGAAACTGCTAGGTACATATGACCTAGATTGGCCACTGTTGGAAACAGAATACTGGGCTTGATGGACCTTGGTCTGACCCAGTATGGAATATCTTATGTTCTTAATGTCTGGCCTATGTATATAATTATAAAACACACACCCCGTCTATTATCTAAACCAAGCAACAAAAAGCTGTTAATGTCATTCACTAAGAGCTGGGTCTCAGAAAAAAACGGTGGCACTTTAATCATGGACACAAAGCCCCTTAACGGTGCCAGTTTTTACATCAATGACCCCTTGAACTCGTATTATTCTGAAGAAGTTCTTTTAATTCTTATAATAAAAAATCTTATGGCAAATCAATATGTTCTTGATAAAGATACCAAATGTTGAACGAGAAGAAAATTCAACTTAGCTTTGTAACATTAGCCAGATGAAAAGGGAATTGCACATGAGAAAAACACCACAAAAGCAATATACCACAAGATCCAGACACTACGTCATCTCCGCCCCTTACTTGACTTCACCGACTACTGAACAATCTTCCAAGCCTTGGTATTCCCACATCTTGACTTCACTAATATCATTCTCCACGGACTTCCTCAGTCAACACTAAGCCTGCTCCGTCTCGCCATGAACTCAGCTGCGAGGGTACTTGTAGGATTATCGAGGTCAGACCACATAACGCCAGTCCTGATGAACCTCCACTTGCTACCTCTGCAGGCTAGAACCCATTACAAGACTCTAGTCCTGACATTCAAAGCCCTAAAGAACCAGCCCCCCATGCCCATCAGTAAACTTATCCACAGCATGCCAGTCAACAAATATAGGAGATCCACATTGATGAACACTCTTGAAGTCCCTAAGATACTGACAAAATGCACAAAGACAACAGCCAGTAGGGCCTTCTCCATATTTGCACCCAGGGCCTGGAATGCCCTCCCTACCGAAATCTGAGCCATCTTGAACTTAATGTTATTTAGAAAAGCCCTCAAACACCACCTCTTCCTAAAACATTACCCGGAAACTAATTCTGGAAAACACACAGCCATTACCCCTCCCTACCCAAACCACCCCATAGCTCAGCCCCCCAAAGAGAATGGTTAGTCAGTTCCTCCCCATCCCCACCCCTGACTCGTGTACTTCTGCCTTTGCAAAGACCCCTACATGTCTCTGATAAAGTTCCTTATATAAAAGTGCACTATATTTTGTAAATAGTTCCCCCTGTTTACCTCCATGTTTTAACTACCCTGTTCATTGTAAACTCAATGTTCCTGTGGCATTGTAGTATGTTTTGTTCAACTGATTATAATAGCGCGGTATATAATAGCACTGATTATAATAGCGCGGTATATAAGAAATATAAATAAATAAATAAATAATAAATAACGGCTTTGGGGTTAGTCGGGTAAAGGGGGGGGGGGTGGGAGTCAAGTGGGACTAGGAGGATCCCAAAGGCAGCCATTTTGTTTGAAAAGAGAAATAATTTCCTAAGAGGCACTGCATGGGGGGGGGGGGCATTTTTTTTCCACTTTGCCCCAGTGCCTTCCTTTTCATTGAACACCACTGGCTTCCTGTCTCCTTCAGGATCATGTTTAAAATCCTTACTCTACCCATAAGGCTTTGCATACTGGACAACCAGAATACTTAGCTACATGCCCCTGCTCACATGTTGAGATCTTTACATGGAAATCGTCTTCACATTCCGCTGCATCCCAGACTGAGGTGATCCGCCTTCTATATCAAAGCATCTCTACTATGGAATTCTCTACCATCTGACCTAAGCTTGGAGCAATGCCATCATGTTCCATTCGGGCCTTAAGACTTACTTGTTTGATAAGGCTTTTGGCCCTCTGTGAACGCTGTCCTAGGAGCTAAAGGGCTGTGTAAATGTGTGTATTGCCTGTTTTTGTTTAACTTATTCTTTCAATCTCTACACTCGCCTCTCTACGGCTTTCCTATTTACCTATTGTAGTTCCTTTCTATCTATCTGATGGTGACTCAAGAGAAGAATAAAGACCACCTGCCCCACCCCACTTGGTGCGAGGGCCACAATAGCCTGTGGGGTAAACCGCATGGAATCGTGAAACCTTTTGGGATCCTCTCAGGTAGCTGTGATCTGAACTTCAAACTGTCGAAAACAGGATACTAGCTTGATGGACCTTTGGTCTGAACCAGATCTTAATGACATGCAGTAGCCATGGAATATAACTATACTAAACTGAGAAAAGGACAGAGCACGTTGATGCAGACAGTGAATCGTCAAAGCATTAACAAACCATTCTGGCTTATACCTTTTGATTCTTACACCTGGCCATGAGAAACATGATCAATGAACCTGTTTAAAATGTACTAGAAAATTCACATTATCGTTAGAGTGGAAAATGGCTTTTTTTATACTAAGTTTTCAAGTGAAACAGAAAGTAGAATGAACCACCTCAGCAAAATTACAACAAAGTCAAATAATGAATATGTATATAGTGCTAACTTGTGTTTTCCTTACCAGTGGCTATAAAATAGCCTGAAAAATATAATGGTAGGAGGGAAGCCACCATTGCCAGTTTCTTATCGTCCCTCCAGTCCAGTCCCGCACCTCTGAGTAGTGTACCTCTTCTAGCAACTTGGAGACTGAGCATGTCATCTTTTTGATGACAATAGTATACATATGCATCTGGCACCGCCTACCAGCCTCAGTATGCTTAGTCTCCAAGCAGCTGGAGGAGATGTGAGCCCAGGAGTCAGACTCATTGAAGGGACAACTAAGAAGCATAGGACCTAGTTAGAAGTTCTCTTATAAAAAAACATAAGTAGCGGAAGTCATTTTGATAATACATTTTGAAGGAAATTTTAGGAAAAACTGAGCACCCAACAGTAACACAGCAGGACGTAGAAGTAAAAATTCCCGTCTACGTTTCTGGGTTGCTCTTGCAAGGTCAGGAAAAACCCGAACAGTCAAACCCAGAAAGGCAGTGTCTTTTTTCCGAAAAAACATTTTAAGAAACCAATCCCTGTCTGAGGCTAGTGCAAAAGTTACAATTAAAGTAGCAGGAGTTACAGTATCCACTAAAGAGGTTTGCAACAAAGCTGAAACATCCAGGGAATCAGCAACATTCACCCCAGGTATATCCCCTCCCCCCTCTATTTTCTTTCTAACAGGGAGATAATAAACCTTAACCATCGGGGGATGCGACTCCACAGGTACCCCCAATATTTCCAACATATATTTCTTAATCATTTCCTTCGACCCCACAGAGGGGGCCTTTGGAAAATTAACCAACCGCAAATTGGAGTAGCGGGAATGGTTTTCCAGCATTTCTAAACGCAGTTGCATTGCCATAGAGTCCTTTTGAAAGTTTTGTCCCGAATCTTCAACCAAAGTTATTTTCTGCTGCAAATCAGAAACAGAACTCTGCACTGCCGAGATTTCCAATGTGTGTTGTTGCAAAAGTCCTGTGTGATCCTGAAGTTGTGTAGAGACCGACGAAATCTGAGGAACCAAAAGTTCACCTAATTTAACAATCGCCGACCAAATCGTTTCAAGGGTAAATTCCTCAGGTTTCTGGAAAGGAAAGGAAAATGAAACAGCTACTCCCTCTGCTCCAGCCTCCATTCTCCTTCGTCCAACCTCCGAGAGAGTAGATACCCCTAAGGCCGCCGTAGATGACTCACTGGATACGACGGGGCTGACCGCGGCAAACCTGCCGCTCTGAGGAACCGGTGTCCCTCCGCTCCCCACTCCCCTTCCAGAAGCCAGGGGAGGGCTCGCCGTCGGCACCGGGCTCCCGTTCAGCAAAGGCACTTTAAGGGGCCGCCACTGCTCCGGCGATGAGATGTCGGGTCCGGAGCCACCTGCCGAGCTCAAATCAGCCGAGGGATTCCTAGGGCCAATCTCCGGTTCTTGACCTGACTGCTGCCGCGGGACTAGAAAAGCATCAAGCGGACCAACCGCAGAAGGTAACGGGGTCGAGGTAGCAGGGGTAGAGGAGGGCTTCTTTGCCCCTTTTGCTTTCCTTTTCCCCATAAATCAGGAACAGAGCCGCGCAGCACTCCCTTCAGAACGCCATCTTGAAAACTCCCCTACTTATGTTTTTTATGATCCATCCCAGTTGCTTGCCTTCATTAATTCCCATCGTTCCTCTGATACAGAATAGTTCACTGCAGAGGATAGTGCCTGACTGTTTCCCTTTAGTCTTATTTTCCTCACTATTTGTGTGATTATATTTCTTAATTGGATTCTTCCCCATTTTTGAGGGCTGTGGATGGAACAGGTTTTGATTGATTACTTGCTATGTAGATTTCCTTTTGGGTTGGATGTTTTGCTGACCTTGGTTACCTGTAACCTTATTTTCATTTCAAGTGTGTTTGCTTGGATCATTGTGAAAATTAATAAATAGAAATTTAGAAGTTCTCTTATATAATTGGTTAGTTTTGTTGTGGGATAATCTATGGTTAAAAAAAAATGTTTAGTAGACAAGCTTCTCTCAGCGGGCTTGGTATACTAGCAGAGCAGACGCTTGTGATCGGGCAGAGAGGCTCTGTAGCAGTCAGACCACGTGGCTGGGCTGTTGGAGCTGCACGGGAATGGGAGAGGCACCATTTAGTATTTCTGGAGGCAGAGCCCTACCATGTGGCTGCCTGGTTGCCGAGGCACTTTATTTTTCTTTCCCAGGGGAGCGAAGTCAACTCGTATTCCTCAGGCAGGAACAGAGCGAGTTAGCCCTGGTGCCTAGTAATTAGGTGTATTTTTGTATTTTTGGTATGTTTTGCATGGTTGGGGTTCTTTCTCATTAGTTTTAGTTCCTTTCCATAGGCGCTAGCACTGGCTACTGGGCTCTGCTCGCTACCTGCTTTTTGGCTCTTGGATTGGCCTGCATCTGGGACACTGTGCACAGCAGAGGGCAGTTCCAAGATGCCAACCAGGCAGCAGTGCTTGGTGTGCGGCACATGGCAGGATGCAGTCTCAGGCTGGAGTTTGTCTGGGTTGCATTCATGAGGCCACTTCTCTGGAACAGGTGCTGCAGGAAAAGCCGGGGCAGGGGGCTTCATTGGCATCCCAGGATGCCCAGGAACAGGACAGGGCTACGGTGCAGTCTGTAGAGCCAGTGCCTGGTCCATTGGTCGTCCTAGCCACTCCACTCCTCAGTCCAAGGGTGCTGGAGGATTTCAGAGTGACTTTTCACCAGAGTTTGTGCTTCTCCTTCACAAAGTATTTTGCCTACACCAGCAGAGGGCATCAAGCTATCACGCAGCACCAGAATGCAGTGCTAAGAGGGCAGCGGTCTCCGGAGAGGATGAGACGGGGACAATGGTGGCTAGAGAGCTTGAACTTCAGGGGAATGGCAACAATCTCCATTATCTGAAGGGGCAGAAGGAGAAGATCTGGATATGGAACTAGATGGGCAGGAGGAGTTAGAAGAAGGGGAGATCCAAGATCAGGAAGATCATTCAAGGATCATGCAAGTATTCTGCCAGGCAGAGTTGCCAGCACTAATCAAAGAGTTTTTGGAGGCCTTGAATATGCCCTCAGGTCCTCCGGCTGAAGATGAGATGCTGGAGGATCCTTTGCTCCAGGCAGTACGCAAGTCACAGAAGGTCTTCCTGGTGCACAGAGTAGTCAAGTAGATGATTCAGGAAGAGTGGAATCTCCCGGAGAGCGGCCTCAGAGGGGTGCATGCCATGTGACATCTATACCTGCTGCCAGAACCTCCTGCAGTCGCCTAAAGTAGATGGGGTGGTGTCAGCAGTGACTAAAAAGACGACAACGATCCCCGTAGAAGGGAGTGTGGCCCTCAAGGATGGCCAGGATAGAAAGTTGGATACCTTCTCAAAGCAAGCTTTTGATATCAGTGCCCTTTTCCTACAGGCCTCCATTTGTGGGGCCTGGGTGGCAAGAGCCTGTTTATGCTGGTCGCAATGGGTTCAGCAGTCGGGTGAACCGGAGAGAGACATGTTTGGAGAAGCAGCTAAATTGGAATCGGGGACCGCTTACCTAGTTGATCCCCACTACGATCTCATTAGAAGGCTCTCTAAGAAGATGGCTTTACTGGGGGTGGCTCGCTGCTACTTGTGACTTCGGAACTGGGCAGCTCACAGATCCTCTAAGACCAGCCTTAGCAAACTCCCTTTAAGGGTAAACTTCTCTTTGGAGAGCATCTGGACAAAGCTGGTAAAAAACTTGGGGGAGTCCAAGGGAGGTCATTTGCCTGAGGATAAGCAGAAACAGGTCCGCAACCCATCAACAGCTACTCATGGGCAGCTGAGAGAATTTAAGCAGTTTTGTAACTCCCAATTTGGCCTTTTCCAGAGGGGTAGGTTCCCCATTAGGAGTCAGGGATTTCGGGGTTTTCAAGGAGCAGGCACAGGATTTGGTGCCATCTCAAACTCCAGAACCAAGAGATCACAATAAAGCGAGAGGGGCCCAGGTTGGGGTGCAATCCGTGGGAGGTCAGCTATGGGAGTTTTACCTGGCCTGGGTCTAGATCATGTCAGACCAATGGGTCCTGGAAGTCATTTGGGAGGGCTACACTTTCGAACGGGCTCATCCAGTGACTCACTCTTTTATTCTGTCCCCCTGCAAAGCCCCGGGCAAGGTAGCAGTACTAAATGGTACCCTGACAAGGCTACTACAGTTAAAGGCCGTGGTGCTGGTTCTTGAAGACCAGTATGGCTGCAGTTTGTGCTCCATTTATTTTGTGGTGCCCAAAAAGGAAGGCTCCTTTCGGCTGATTCTTAAGGGCGTGAACTACTGTCTACGGGTGCCGCATTTTCACATGGAAACGCTGAGATCCATCATAGTGGCGGTAAGAAGTGGAGAATTCTTGACATCACTTGATCTTACAGAGGTATATCTGCACATTTCCATCCGGCCAGAGCATTAGCAGTTCCTCCGCTTTGCTGTGCCAATGGGGCACTTTCAGTTTTGAGCACTGTCATTCGGTCTAGCAACGGCCCCTCGTACCTTCACCAAGGTCATGTTGGTGGTAGCAGCGGCACTCTGCAAGGAAGGAGTCCTTGTGCACCCGTATCTCGATGACTGGCTAATCCGAGTGAAGTCTAGGAGCAAGAGCATAAGAGCAACAGATAGAGTGGTACAGTTCTTACAAAGTCTCGTTTGACTGGTCAATCTGGCCAAGAGTCACTTGATTCTCTCCCATGTGCTAGAGTACCTAGGAGCATGCTTCGATACCCATGCAGGCAAAGTCTTCTTGCCAGGTCAGAGGACGCAAGGGTTGAGAAGACTAGTGCATCACTTTCTGCAGATGGCACGGCCATTGTCCTGGCATTATCTACAGGTCCTGGGGACCATGGCAGCTACCCTCAAGCTGGTTCCATGGGCAAGAGCGCACTTGAGACCATTGCAGAGGGTGCTACTTTGCCGATGGTCATACCAGAGTCAGCCCTTGGCCCAAATTCTTCCGTGCCCAAGGAGCACAAAGGCGGCCCTCAGATGGTGACTTCACCCAGGGAATCTGGAAGGCGCATGGCCCCTCGCAATGCCAACTTGATTCTCTTGATGATCGATGCTAGTCTATCCAGTTGGGGGGCCCACTGCGAGGGTCTCAACGTGCAGGGAAAGTGGAGCTCGCAGGAGTCCCTTTGGTCCATCAACCGGCTGAAGTTGCGGGCGGTGGTCCTCGCACTTCACAGGTTCGAGACTCAGTTGCACGGGAAGGCGGTTCAGGTTTTCTCTGACAACACAACCATGGTAGCCTACATAAATCGCCAGGGGGCACAGGCAGCGCATCCCTAGAGGCGGCTGAAAGGTTGGGCAGAGACCCATCTCCAGGTACTGTCGGCGGCGGATTACCTGAGTCAGGTACAAGTGGACTCCAGCAAGTAGGCATTAAAACAGGAAGTGTTCAAACAAGTGGTACGCTGGTGGGACACACCGATCATGGACTAGATGGTTTTGTTAGAGTCAGCGAAAGCCGCTTATTTCTACAGCAGGAGAAGAGAACAAATGTCAGAGGGCCTGAACGCCTTGGTGCAGAGGTGGCCCGATGAAGGCCTTCTCTATGTATTTCCTCTGTGGGCGATCATAAGTTGAGTCCTGCAGAGGATAGAAGCTTATCAGGGTATGGTAGTGTTAATTGCCCCAGACTGGCCAAGCCACCCATGGTATGCTGATCTGGTGAGGATTCTGGCAGACCAGCTGTGGCGACTATCAGTTCAGGAGAATCTCCTCACACAGGGGCAGCTTCGCATGCCACAGGTGGATCAATTCTCACTTATGACATGGCTCTTGAAAGGGCGAGGTTAAGGAAGAAAGGTTACTCGGGTCCCGTAATTGCAATCTTGCTAAAAGCCAGGAAGAGGTCCACTTCGCTGGCGTATGTCTGGGTATGGCACATTTTTGAAGCATGGTGTGTGGGCAGAGATTCTCCCCCATCCTCTGCTTCAGTCCTGGACGTCTTGGCATTCCTGAAGGCCTGTTTCAATAAAGGGCTGGCCGCAAGTTCCCTGAGGGTTCAGGTGGCGGCAATTTCCTGTTAACGGGGAAAGGTTCATGGAGTAGCATTAGGATCACATCCAGACGTCCTAAGATTTCTGAGGGCAGTTTGTCTCATTTGTGTGCCCCGAAGGGCAGTGGTTCCGCCCTGGGACCTCAATCTGGTGCTGAAGGCGCTCATGGGGGAGCCTTTTGAGCCGTTGAGTTGGTCTTGCTGAAGGATTTGACTCTGAAATGGTGTTTCTTATGGCAATTTGTTCAGTGGAGCTTCAAGCCTTATCTTTCCAAGAACCATTCATTTCATTTTCGAGAGAGAAAGTGGTCCTCCAGCCAGTTCCATCCTTCTTGCCCAAGATGGGTTCAGTGTTTAATTTGAACCAGATGGTGCTTTTACTGGTTCTGAAGGACGTGGCAGGATCCTCGGTTGATACGTCCTTATGCCTTTTAGATGTTAAGAAAATCTTACAGAGGTATTTGAAGTGGACATCGTCATTTAGGAAATCGGATCATTTGTTCATCCTGTTTGGGGGACCGCGCAAGGGTGAAGCAGTGGCAAAGACCTCCATTTCCAGATGGATCAGAGAGGCCATTGTGTCGGCGTACATTTTGAAGGGTAAGATGGTCCCAGTGGGGTTGCATGCATATTCCACGAGAGCTCAGGCTGCATCGTGGGTGGAGTTCAGTCTAGTGCCACCAATGGAGATCTGCAGGGTAGTAACGTGGTCTTCGCTGCATACATTTTCGAGGCATTATCGCCTCGATCTCCAGGCGGCGGGTGATGTCCATTTCGGTTCAGCGGTGCTTTGGGCCAGATGTGCAGGTCCTTCCCATTAGTTTAACAGCTCTGTTACATCCCAGAGGTGCGGGGCTGGACTGGAGGGATGATAAGGAAAGAGAAATTAGACTCACATGCTAATTGTGGTTTCTTGAGGAACTTCAGTCCAGTCCTGGATTATCTCCCGGAGTGAGGTTCTAGTTTCTCAGATAGGTGTTCCGGAAGCTGATAGACTTGGGCAGCATTTGCCCAAGCGGTGTAAGGAAGGACGAGGGAGAGGGAGACGGATCAGGGGGAATGATAGGTCCTTTCTGTTCTACGGTATGTTGCTGCCACAGGTAAGCCTCCTCATCATGGGGGGAGGATCGAGGGTTCCTTCCCAGGGGTTGGGGGGGCTTCAGGTCAGATAGGTTAGTACAAGAGTATACATGCTTATAAATGATATGTTATAGTGCCTGCTAATTATCTGTTGCTCCTGTGAGTCTTCTTTGTCAATAGGTTACTGGGGCTGGTAGGTGGTGCCAGCTGCATAAGTATGCTGGTCTCATCAAAAGATGACGTGCTCAGTTTCCAAGCTGCTGGAAGAGGTGCACTATCCATGCGGGACTGGACTGGATTTCAAGAAACCACAATTAGCAGGTGAGTCTAATTTCTCTGTCTAAGATAGTGAAGCCACCAGCACCATCTTGGAAAATGGCATTGGCTTACCCATAGTCTCTCATTGCACAGGTTGAGCAGTGGTCTCAATATGAGCATCTTTCGAGTTTGATTTTAGGTTACTTGTCCTCAATGCTCAGTGTAGTTAAATGTTGAGTAGAAGCAACAGCAGCTGTAATAAAACAGCTGAGAAGTGTTAATAAAGCTCTAGAGAGTGCAGAGCAATGGCTATTAGAATATCCATGACCTTGCAGAGGCTTCAGGCAGGACTCGGCTGCAAGTCTGTCAAGAGAGTTCGCTCATCAAGCCCTGGGACAGTCTCTAGCTCTGACCAACATTAGCGCTTCTCCCCATTTCCAGTGCATCACAGTACAACGTATGCAGAATTGAGAAACGCAAATTAATTTCCTTCTCCACTTCTTTGCATTTTTATTATTCTTATTCTTTTGTTGAAACAGAATACTTTCATTGTATGTTTGGAGAAAAATTTATTGTACATCTGAGCAGAGCAAGGGTAGAGGAGGGAGCAGTGGAAGGGTGACAACATGTGGGAGAAAGGCGAGGCAGAGAATTTGCTTAAAGAGGCAGGAACGGGCCCAGAAGAAGAGTCTCAGCTCAGGCAGCTCTCATCTGTGAGCTCAGGGTGGGTGAATGGGAGAGGAAGAGATTGTGGAAAAAGTGCAAAAGTAAAGACTCAAGGGGAACACGTGAATTTGGCAGGGCTGGAGCAGTAGATATAGATGAGAAGGTGGGGTGGGAGCAATTGTCATCCAAATGGTTTGGCACATTCTGGGAAATTGCCATCACCTAGCCAACTTTATTAGCTGCATCTTCTATGGTGTTTACCGAAGTGTCTGCGGGCTGTCTCTAGGAAGAGTGATCCTGATCAATTTCCACATACTCACTGAGATATTCCCATGAGCTTCTACTTGGTATCAGAGCTGCAGTGACCTTTAGCCAGGACAGCATACAGATGGGCACAGTCCCAAAAGAATTGAGGCTTTTTTTCATATTTTCAAATCTTTCCAATGTTTTGCCATGTTGTCATATTTTTCACACATTTGTTTCAAATGCACACATTATGGGGCGTATTTACTAAACTGAACTAACAGCGCAGGGTTTACTGCACACTAAGTCCACTGTAGTACTGCAAGTTAAAAATACAACTGTGCTAAAAATCCCACACTAACCACTTAGCACAATTTGGGAGAGAGACTGGATGGTTTAGAGGATAATTCATAGGTATACGTGCATTCCAGACATTTACACACAAATTCTTTAGGTGCCTAAAGGAACTGAACACACATTAGCGAATGCATACCCCTAGGAAGAACGCTGTAGGACAGTCCTGGATATCTGAAAATCCCCGCCCTGATACATTCTGATACCTGCCGCACTGATTTGACATGATAGAAGCAGGGACTACAAATACCACAATGCAATTGGGATAAAAATTCAAAACTCAAGACTAACAAAGCCCGCCAACAGCTTCAGGACATGTTGATATCTGGGTTTAGTATTGTGCATGGCAGCTGCCAAAAATGATTTCAGTTCAAATACGCTGCAGCGGTCTAGGGAACTCTCGGGATCAAGAGTCACCATGCCACAGTGAAAGCTTGTGGGTTCCTGCGATTGGCTGCTTCTTGGATATCAATGCTGATGCTCAATTAAAGTCACTTTTTAACACTCTCGCTTACCCCAGAGACAAAATGGATGAAAGGAAATTTAGTGAAACTGCAAAACCTAGCAAGGATTAGAGTATAAATAATGCAACAAGAAACCAGTTTCAGAATTCTGCAAGGAATATTCAGTAGAGAAAGAAACAGAAAGTAACTTTATACGCTTCCAAAATGTGAGTTTCCGGGGCTACCAGTGCCAGGCTTCCACCTCTTTTTCTTACCTGTGACTGTGGATGAGAGCATTGAAAGCAAACCCGTCCGCCCAGCTGCTGGTGAAATTAACAACATTGACCTCCGGATAATTGCTCGTTGATTGGCGAACCCAGCTCAGTAATATCTTCTCGCTGTTCGTCTGCTGCAAGTCAGCCATGATACCCTTCATTACATCTTTGACCTGTAAGAAACAAAAAATCGTTAATGCCGCCTCCGCACCACCAAAAACCATGGCTTAAATATGCTGCATTCGCTTTCTAAAACAAATTCTCAGAAAGAAAATTAGCAGGAGACAACTCAAATGAAGTAGAGATAATTTATATTCTATCAGGAGAGCGCTACGTGTTTCTGTATGAACCACACTAATAAGACTTGTGTGTCAATTAGGAACAAATTAAGCCAAATAGAAATACTGTGCATCTAAGTGGATCAATTAGCACCTTGGACCTTATCTGTTTTTCTTTTAATTTTACCTACTTATTGCCCTCTAAATCCACACTAGCTGGAACTACGTTCACTGCTACGGAGTGCTATATAAAATAAAGGAGGACTAGGAGATCCAAGACCGGCACCATGAGTCTTTATTCATAGAAGCCAAAATTGTTGCCTCCGAGCCTTCGTCTCCTTTGTGCACCCTAGGGTTATGCTCGTGAAGCTGACCTGTACCTCCCCTGAGCTGACCAGCAGGTGTCACCGTTCAGCAATGCTATAGCACTCCTGTGCACCGTGAGCCCTTTCCGTTATCATCCCACAGAGCCAAAACTGTGTTCAAGTCCTACATGGTAATGTGCACGGCTCCTGCTGAACCTCTGGCTCTAGCCCCCTCCCCACACTATGGTCAGATACAGGAGCTTTTCGTGGAGCTTAGAAGCCATCGAACTCCCCCTATTCCCAGGCCCTCTCTCCGATGTCGAGAAAGACAACCTCTGAAGGCTTGTAAAGTAGCCCCTGGCACACCCTCCTGATTGCTCTCTTCTGGAAAAAAAAAACTGTTTACAAGAATATTTGAATCAGATGCTATGTGGCAAATGGCATATCTAGAGCTAAAGCAATCCATAGAGAAATCAAAGCGCAAACATAAGAACAGTTTTAAAGCTGGTGAATATTCTGCTCTGTGTTCACTGTAGGGTTTTACTCCCTAGCCAAAGTTACTCTTTAGAGAAAGACCCACCCTGGGTATCTGTACAGTCTAATCCATGTCCCATTAAATAGAAGTAGAGGAATATCTGCCCTGAAGAAAGTCCTAGTCAGTCAGCAGCTATGCGGCACTTCGAACTACTCGTAGAAGCCCATCTCTCTCTCTCTAGCACATGCACTTGCTTTTTAGATCCTCGAGACAAATCTCCACCGAAAGGAGGGAACCTAGAGCTGTCTCCTTTCACCGCCTACTGCATCTGACCCACTTCAGATCTTCCTTGGATCTGCTTAACCATTAGGCAAAACTGGGCAATAGACGAGGGCTGCAGCTTCTCAATGTTGATAAAGAACAGCAGAAGAGATCTAGACAACACCAAGAGCCATCAGCAGTGTGGAAACACACAGACTCACAAAGCATTGTTCAGTTATTTAAAAGTATGATGTCAATTTCTGCATTTTTACAGGATTGTTGTGGGAGAGGTGGTACTGGCATGATCCTGATTTGGAGTTTAATTATCAAAATCTAGAGTCATGGAGGGAGGGAGGTTGAAGATTTGTCTAAGGTGCCAAATATGTTTGCACCGGCCTGAATCTTCCCTTGAGATCCTCTTGCACCAATATTTTTCTCCTTTTCTGAAGGCCTGAGAGCTACATCCTAGAGGCTCAGCAAAGACTATAACAGCCAATATGGGCTCATTATTTTTCTAGAAACACTCCAAAGACACTTCCCACTGGGGAATGTGTGTAGTAGTTAGGGCATTCCCTGGACGGAAGTGTGTATAGAGAAGGCAGGTCAAGAGCAGGGTGCAGTGCTGTAGGAACCCAGAAGCAGTCGCTATGGCAGGACTGGAACAGGAAACAGGCAAAGATCAGGAGCCAGACATTTGTCAGTGATGAGGAGGAAGAGGCAGGTTATACTTGGAAGCAAATACTCCACTGTGGCTAGATGTGACCCCAGGACTGGGCTGAGAACCCCTGGTCTAGGCCACTGATTCTCAACCACTGTGTTGCTAAGAGCTGGAAGATGTATCACCAAAAATTTGGCATAGACAGCAAACCCATGCTTTTCGAACAACGGCATGTGCTGCAGGCTGGGGAGAGTGCAAAGCACAGTCAGGTACGTGAAATCTCTTATCACAGCTCCCTAATTCGACTCTCCCCCTTCCAGTGATCACTGGTGTCGCCAGCCCAAGCTGGAAATGTTGCAGATCTGCTCATCTCTCAGACTGGCAATCAGCCCCTCGGCGTCCTGAACCCGCCTCTACTCCCACCTCCATCATGGCTACCATCAGCCCAGGCTGGAAGTACTACAGCCCGTTCCTTCTCCTGTGGCCACACTCACTGCCATTGCTGGCTGTCGAGGAGGATGAGATGATCTGAGGAACCCCTCTCCCTTCCCTCCTTCCCTCTCCCTTCCCTCCCCCACACACACTTTTTCCTTCTGCCAACTCGGACCATTTACTTTCGGTTTCTATTGACTGGGAATAAATCAGTTTTGGGACTATGTATTTCTTAAATTGTATTTAACTCATTACAGGAGGAAAAGCATGTTTACTTTTATTTCTTCTCTGTTGAGATTGTGACTCCTTGGAATTTCCATTTCTAAATTTTGGTCCTTCATTGGTGAAGTCTGACCTGTGTTCTGAGTATATGACGAAGGTGAGGGGTTCCGCTGGCATGTAGCTTCTGTGTGGGGATCTTAATTCTTGAAGCAGAAGGTGTCCTGGCATTCTGTAGCCCTATTCAAATCACAGATTGAAAAAATGTGTGTGGCACATTGGTCCCAGATTTCTCATTGATAATGTACGTGACGACTAAAACTTCTGAGCAAAAAAAATAAAATAAAAATAAAATTTGTTTATAAAAAAGGCAAATTCTGTTAAAGAATAGATTAGATTTCTCTTGCTTTATTTGTAACTACAATAAAATGATATTTGAACTCCTCAGGCGCTAATGTTCAGTATGTTGTGCACGTGAATACAGTCTTTCAGGTGTGTCACAACAGAAAAAAGATTGAGAAACACTGCTCTAGGGCACTGCCCAAATACAGGACTGATGCAGTGAGAGTGACAGGGGAGTCTGCTGATCAGGTGCACCTGCCATTTATCTGGAGAGCTTGAGACTTTGATGCACTTAGTTTAAGGTGATTAGCATTGAGTTAAAGCACAACACTATGGAGACAATGGTTAACTGGGCTGTAGCTGGGTGCAGAAGGGTCTCTTGAGTAGGTTACCAGAAAGATATCAGCTGCATTAGCAGTAGTAGGCCATGATCTTGAATGAGGGTAGCTAGTGATGCTAGAAAGATATTGAAAGCAATGGTTCTAATATCAAACCTTGGGGGACCCCCGTAATCAAACTCTGGAATTCGTTACCGGAGAATATAAGCTGTTAGTGTAGCTGGGTTTGAAAAAGGTTTGGACAAGTTCCTCGAGGAAAGGTCCATAAACCATTATTAAAGAGGACCTGGGAAATACAATGCTTCCCCACCTGTGTGTCTTTTTGGGAAACTGCTAGGTACTGTGATGAAGCTGACACTACTGAAGCTATGGAGTTAGGAGAAAACTCCCGTTTCTTTTAAAGAAACTGATTTACAGAGAATGCAGTTACCAAGAAGTGCAGCTAGAGGGAGTAGGCATGAGGCTGCAGAAGGTAGGCTGACACACCCAGCTTGTAATGATGCAATAGCTAATCAAACACACCTGAGTAGAGGGCCAGAAAGCTCCCTAAAGAAACTGCTTTATAAGCAGTGCTCGGTCAGGAGAATAGAGAGAGGACCACAAATAGAGAGATGACCACAGGAGCAGAGAGGACCACAAATACAGAGAGGACCACAAACACAGAGAGCAACAGAAACCCCTGCTACTAAGGAGAAAGAAAGGGGAAAGCTCCAACTACGGAAGGAAAGGCAGTTAAGCTTGCAGTCCTTACAAGGAAGGGACAACTTCCAGGAAGGACAAGCCCATGCTGAAAAGCTCAAGAAAGAATTCTCCAGGGAAGACAGTGTAAACAGGAGAGTGCCTGGTAGAGGGGATACCAGCAACGCACGTCTCAGAGAACAAAGGTACATTCGCACCTCCTTTCCTGAATGTGTGCCAGTAAACCAGAAAGCTATAGATATGAGAAACAAAGCTGGGGAAAGCTTTGGAAACCTCTGCAGAAGGTCCTAGATAAAAGAAATATTAATTGTTTGCCAGACCAGGTCCAGCCAGGCTGGAAAGTCTTGGAGAGAACTACTGAAGTACAACCAGTTTTGCCTAGGGAAAGCTCAGGCTTAGCAGACACCATATCTGAGCAAGAGGATATGCAAACAGACCTTGTAGAATCAGAATCATTGCTACCTGAATATCCTATGGACTGTACTCTGTGTAGCTGAGAGTATAGAATCTCTCACAGAGTCATAGCATAAGACATGCTTTAAAAAAAATGTCATTGCTTTGTTGAGCTGAAAAGAAGAAGCTTTTTGTGTTTATTTAACCTGTTGATATTGAAAAATCCTGCTTGAATGGAAAAGACTGTGAAGCTCTTATAACAGTTTTGGACTTTGTAAATACTTTGGTAGAAACCCTGAATCAAGGTGAATTCTGTTGTCTTCTTGGAGAACCTTAGCGCATCAAGGGAATAAAACCTTATATTTAAACCGGCACAAGGCTCACACAACTATTCTTTATAAAGAAGGGAACTACAAGGACCATAATGCACCTGGTCTAAGTTAAAGTTTCCAGCTTCAAACAAACAATAAATGTCCGCCCTGACCCTTCAGCATGCTGCCACCAGGAGGGGCTGTGACAGTACTTGTGACCTAGATTGGCCACTGTTGGAAACTGGATACTGAGCTTGATAGACCTTAGTCTGAACCAGTATGGCATATCTTATGGGCCCGATTTTCATCTGGGCGGTGCTATGCGTCACATCAGTGCATAGCCTGCCCCCCTTCCGCCTAACCCAGATTTTCAATGCTGGGGTCATATGTGGCCTCGGCATTGAAAATACATATCTCGCCACACAACCCGGAAGCTGCAGGAGCTAAATAGGTAGCACAGATTTTCAATGCTACCTGCTTAGCCACTGCGAAGAAAAACTGGAATGCCCCTAACGCCCTGATGCTAAACGCATAGCATCTGAGCACATTAGGGACATATCCAGGATTTTCAAAGGGCACTACCCGTGTAGGTGCCCTTCGAAAATCCCGGATATGGTATTTACATGGCTAAATGCCTTCTAAAATACTGACCTATGTTATTATTATAGCTGAGAGAATCTTTCAGAAAATGGAACAAAAATAGCCAAATGACAAAAACAGGAAACAAATACTGTAAAGTTAAATGCAAGCCATTGACAAGGCAGGCTAAGAGAAAATTTGAAGAGAAGCTTGCCATGGAAGCAAAAGTGCCCAAGAAAAACCTTTTCAAGTATATCCGTAGCAAAACATATGTGAAGGAGTCAGTTGGACTATTAGAGTTGGAGGTGTAAAAGATGCATCGAGGGAGGACAGGGCCATAGCGGAGAGACTAAATGAATTTTTTGCTTCAGTCTTTCCGGAAGAAGATGTAGGAAACTTACCCATGCCAGAAATGATATTTAAAGGTGATGTATCAGAGAAATTGAAACATCTTGATGAATCAGGAAGATGTAATACAGCTAACTGATAAACTAGCAAATCATCTGGACCAGATGGCATATATCCTATGGTGATGAAAGAACTGAAATATGAGATTGTAGGACTATTAGTAATCTGTGATCTATCATTAAAACCATCTGTACTACCTGAAGATGGGAGAGTAGCCAAAGTAATGCCAATTTTCAAAAAGGGTTCCAGAGGTGATCCGGGAAATTACAAACCAGTGAACCTGACTTTAGTACCAGGCAAAATGGTAGAAACAATTATAAAAAAAACAAAATTACTGAACATGTGGATAGTCGTGGCTTAATGTTAGCAAGCCAACATGGATTTAGCCAAGGAAAGACTCCCCCAAATTGTCTGATATATCGCTATTGTAAATAACTACTTGTAATTAGTTATGTTATGTTCCATGTATTATAAAATTGTGTACATAGTTTTAAATACCTTACTGTATGTTATAAAATTTCGGTTTTCATGTATCTGTTCTAGTTGCACATAGTTTAACATTGTTTAATGTAATGTTCCATGTAATGTTTACTTGTTAATTTTTTGAAATGTTCTCTGTAAACCGCTTCTGATCTCTGGAAGAGGCGGTATAAAAAAATGCACAAATAAAATAAATAATAAATAAATAAATAACCTGTATATAGTTAAAAAAAATGCTGTTCCAACTAACGTATAAAAGTATGTTACCTGTAATTACACTTGTATATAGTTAAAACCTTGTTCCATGTAAAGTATACAGAAGTATACAAATTTTTGTTCACTGTTCAATGTAAACCGCCCCTGATCTCTGGAAGGGGCGGTATAGAAGAAACTGTTAAATAAATAAATAAATAAATAAATAAAGGAAAGATTTGACTCACTAATCTCTTATATTTTTTTTTATTTTTGAAGGTGTGAAAAAACAGGTAGTTGAAAGTGAGTCAGTTGATATACTATATCTCTATTTTCGAAAGCCTTTGACAAGTCCCTCATGAAAGACTCTTGAGGAAATTAAAAACATTGTAGGATAGGAGGCAATGTACTGTAGCTGGATTTAAGAGGTTTGGACAACTTCTTGGAGGGAAAGTCCATAAACCATTATTAAAAAGGACTGGGGAAATCCACTATTTACCCATTGAACAAGCAACGTAGGATCTGTATACCTTTTGGAAAGATGACAGGTACTTTTGACCTAGATTTGCCACTGTTGTTAAGAGGATACTGGGCTTGATGGACCCTTGGTCTGACACAGTATGGCATATCTTATGTTCTTAAGGCAGACAGAAGCAAGATGAGTATGACATGTTTTATGAGGACAGTGTGATGAATAAAGTGGGGCTAGGACGTCTAAATATTCATCAAAGATGAGTTACATGTTACAACTTGATCTTCTAATGTTAGTGCAGTGAAGCCCTGTGGTAGGGAAGAGGTGAGGAGGGAAGGGCCTTGGAGTTCCTTTTCCCCAGTGCTTGTGAAGATGTAGGAAGGGGTGCCTGGTTAGTTCTCCTAAAGGAAGCTGAGCAAGTGAAGATGATTAGGAAGAGTAAAAATGAAAAGCTTTCAGCTGGATCTGAGACTGGTCAGGAAAAAAGAATAGGTCAAGGGAGTGACCAGCTACATGAGTAGGGAAAGGAGCATTTTGGCTAAGCTCTAGACAAATCAAATGGTTGGATTTTAATCCCTAAACAGATGCCGGAGTACAGATTGGCCAAAGTTGCTGTTGTGTCGGGAATCCCTATCCAGATAGTAGGGAGATGTGAATGTGTGGATAGAAGGTCATTTTGCAGCCCTGCAAATCTCTTCCATAGAGATCAAGTGCAAGTTGGCCACCAACATAGCCATGGCTTTGACAATGAGAGCTGTGACATGACCATCAAGGCACAGGCCAGCTCGAGCATAAGCGAAAGATAAAGTCTGCTAGCCAAACTGAAAGAGTGCATTTGGAAACGGCCGCCCGTAGCTTGCTGGGGTCAAAAGAAACAAACTGATAGATGGATTTTTGATGGGACTTCATCCGCTCTAAGTAGAAGGCTAAGACTCATGTGCAGCGCCATGTCCCCTCTGTGAGCGTGAGGCCTTGGGAAGAATGTTGGCAAGACAAATGACTGATTAAGATGGAAAGCCGTATCACCTTTGTAAGGAAACAGAAGATGAGTGCGCAAGACCACTCTATTATGATGGAAGCTGGTGTAGTGGATGAACTACTAAAGCCTGGAACTCACTTACTTGGTGTGCTGATGTAACTACCACCAGAAACAAGACCTTCCAGGTCAAGAACTTCATAGGCAGGAATCGATCAGCTCAAAGGGAGTTAGCATGAGCTCTACCAGAACCATATTGAAGTCACAAGCCACTGCCAGGGGCCTGAAGGGATGCTTCGAGAGAAGCAAACTCCGCATGAAGCAAACCACTAAAGGCTGAACCAAGATGGACCTTCCTTCTACTCCACGATGCTATGCCCCAATCGTGATGAGGTGGATTCTGATAAAGTTGGACTTGAGACCCAACTCTAAGAGGTATAGGAAGTATTCTAGAGGTCTGTCAGTGGAGCTACTGAAAGAACAGAGAACCACCCGAAGCAAGCTCTGCCCAATCAGGGCATCCCGATCTGATTTAAAAGGGAGCGCCATCAGGCACGAGCTCCTTTTCCACCTCCTCTTCACTCTGGTGCAGCCTCTGCTCTCCCAGGCAGGATCGAGCTCGCCGGAGCAACAGAGAACCACCCGAAGCAAGCTCTGCCCAATCGGGGCAGCCCGATCCGATTTAAAAGGGAGCACCATCGGGCGCACCCGCACCTGGCGGGCCTGCGCCTGAGGGCCTCACCAGAGGGCCTTTTGGCGTGGCCCTTAGGCGTGGCCTCAACACAACAAGCACCTTCCCAGAGAACATAGACAGACGGGAGATCAGCCACCCATGGCTACTTGAAGTCATCCACATCCTGTTGAACCTCGTCGAGAACCAAAATACTGCCTTAACTCGGGTGAGATCGCCTCTATTACAATACCCCATATGGTCATTGTCAGGAATCTAGCATGCTATAGCTACCTTAAAACACTGACCCGATATCACTCCTAACTCATAGCGAGTTCCAATGTAAGCTAACATGCACTAACTGTTCTAGCTAGAATTACACTATTCTTGCAACATCCGAAGCGATACCAAGTAGCTGCCTGAACCAGCTAGCCAGAATTTTACACTAAATGTACCGTTTTATATGCTTAAACCCTACTGTACCATTCATCGATCCCAGCTGTAGCAATTAATTAATTCAGCTATACTGTATATTTGAAAACATCTAAATTGTAACACTAAACTGATCCAGTACTATCCAATTGAGCCCCCTGTCTCACCTAGCCACCATGTTACCACCTACTACATCCACATACTCCTATGTCCTTGCCAGCTGCTGCATGATACTGGCTCTGGCACATGACTCCCAGGCCCTCACCTCCTCCCTTAACTCCATTCCAATTCTACACGGCTCATGGAAGAGATGCTATGGACACCCCCACCAAACGGTGAGACATGGGCACACGTCATACCCTCACCTCATCTATGTTGCCCTCCATCAGCCCAAACCCCCTCAGCAGGACCTTCGCACCCTCCCTCGCGACCTTAATTGTGCCCTCATAAAACGCACGCTCAATCCAAAAAAAACGGCCTGCTGTGTCCGACATGTTGTCTGCCCTCAACCTCGATGTCCTATGCGTTACTGAGACATGGATGTCAGCATCTGACACTGTTCTCCTTCACCAGTTTGTCCCCCCCAATTTCGCTGTCCACTCATGCCACAGAACCGACCGACGAGGGGGAGGAACACTTATCCTAAACAAGACAGAACTACACTTTCAGATGATCGCCTCCAGCAGCACCTCATTCCTCGACTCCATTACCATAGCAAATAAACACAACACCATCAAATTGGTATACCAAGCACCCTCCCCATCCCCGGATGACCTATCCACAATAATCGACCTCTCCTGCAACCCTATTAACCCACGCACGTTAAACTGGGTAATGGGTGACTTCAACATCCCTGCCCTTCAAGACACTCAAACCAAGGCCTTCCTAGATGCCCTTGAAGTGCTAGGTTATACCCAGTTGGTTAACTTCCCTACCCATGTCAAGGGAAACACGCTTGATCTGATATTCACACCACAAGCAGACATCAGCTCCACGCACAAGATCAATCTCTCTTTAAGCCCGGTACCATGGTCTGACCACAGTCTAATTAGATTTTCGATGCCAGTACACCCTGACTCCACTAGTCGCCAATCCTCAGACAATCCAGCCATGTCAACATCAAAACGCTTCCGCCCATTCAACAAAGAGGAGATCCTGGAAAGAGTACGGCCTCTCCATGAGCCACTCGAACAAAGTCTAGATGATATGGTATCCACATGGAACACGAGTCTCGATGCAGTAATCAACTCACCCCCCATCGACAAAGCACCTGGCAAGAGGAAAAAGGCACCCTGGTATTCACCCGAACTACGGAAATCCCTCCTTCAACTGAGATAGCTAGAAAGACCCTGGCATCGCTCAAGGTCAACTGAAAGCCATGAAGCCTACATTGCTCATTTAGATGGGCACCGGTCAGCAGTCTCCATGAGAATGAAGCAATACCATGCAGAAATATTACAACGTTCCATAAATAAACCACACAAGCTTTTCAACCTCGTTAAAACCTTAGCAAAAGAGCCCTCCCTGGGCCAATCAAACCACCCGGACCCACAAGAATATGCAGACTACCTACAAGCCAAAATAAGCCAACCCACCATACCCTCAAACACCCGCCCTCTAGATGGGACACCTGAACTGACTCCCTCATCCTTGCCTCCACGTGCCTTAATGGAGACTCATCATATCATCACCACCTTCTCAACACCAACTGAAAAAGACATCCAAGACATCATTGCGAGTATAAACACCACCACAGCACCAAATGACCCATGTCCAGCATTCTGGATAAAAGCTCTACGGACCGACCTTAGCCCATTCCTGTCCAAACTTTGTAAACGGGGGTGCTTGTTGTGAAAGTTACACAATCTTGGCAAAGACAGGAATTTACTTGACTTGCAAAGGATTGTGGGTGTTGTAGTTCAATCACACAAAACCAGCCGTTTAACCAGAATAAAGAATTGTAGTTGCTTGAGTGTAAAGCAGAAAACAGATTTTATTTATGGGGAGTTATTCCCTCGCACAGATATGCTTGGTAACATCAACAGGATAATTTCTTCAGGAATTGTATTCAGGAAACAAAACAAATAAGGCAACTGAATTACTTATGCAACAACTTAGTAAAGACCTTGATGGAACAGAAAAGGTCTTTCTTCTAGCCCCTGCTAATAAACTTTCTTAGCAGTGCTGGAATAAAAAAAATAAACCCAAAAGGAAAATTCTCTTTATCAAAAAAACAACTTTCTTCCTTTCACACAGTGAAGAAGTTTTCTTTCCAAAGTCCCACGTGCACATGTGCCTTGCTCTAATCACAGGTGCTTAACCAGCTGCAAACCATTGCTGGTCCACTCTCCACGTGGCTCCAACTTTCCCCAAAGCTTTCTCTCAAAGAAACTTTTCTGGGAAGCTAAAAAAAAAAACAGTACAGTTCCTTTTCGTGTTTGATTCTTATCTGATTACTTTAGAACAGCAGCCTAGAAAGAGAGCAATCCATGCATTCCACTTTCTCATTTGATATTTCCCCTTGCTCTTGAAATATCATAGGATCACTTTCATTCACTGGCTCAGAGAAATTCTCTAACTGATCTCTACCAAGATAGAAACTGTTTCCCTGTTGTCTTCCTTGTGCAAAGCTAGGGAACAGATCAGAGTTCATACCTGAGATCACGTTGTCACTAGGTTTCCTCTCTGGGTATTTTGGCCAGTAGGTAGCAAAGCTTCTGTGCCCAGCTTTCCAGTCAGAATCTCTGGACTTTAGGTCTCTTTTCCCATACCTCCTTAAATAGGTATTAGGGTTCCTTCTTTCTGTAGATGCAGCCATCTCCTTTACAAGTGCTGTCTGAGGGTTCCTGGCTGTATATCTCCAAGCCTCTGGTTTCTTCCAGTCCAATGAAGAATGCTTGCCCCAGGAATCTCTCCCAGCATACGTACTGCCTTGGGCTCCTTTCTTAGACCTCCTGGATATCTTGCTGTTCTTCCTTCTGTTCAGGCTCCATCTCTCCTTCTCTTGCCGTCTTTGCCACCATTGCTCTTGCTGTCCTTGCTCTTGCTGTCTGTCTGAAGCATTTCTTCTAGCTTTAAAGTGCCTAGATGGACACTCCACCCTAGCACAGTCCAAGTGTTCTGAATCAAGCCCTGCCCTAGGAGATGGGTGATTGGGGATTACATCATTGCTTCTCTGATTAGGCACACGTTTCCCTATTTCAGCTCTCCTAGAGGCTTTCTGTAAACCAGTGCATTCTGGGTCTGGTAGTCTTTTAGGTAAACACTCTGTTTTAGTGCTTTTACCAGCTAGCACAGGTTGCTTATTCAGAGCCAATTCACCTCTTGTATTATTTCTTCCTGAACTATGATAAGCTTCCTTATCACAACTTATAGGTATATCATTCCAGTCCGGATCCTTCCCCCGAAGCCTGAAACAAACAGCAATCAGACCGCTGCTGAAAAACAATAAATTGGACCCTGTAAAGATGGACTCTTATAGGCCAATCTCGAGCATCCCGCTTCTAGCTAAAACTATGGAAAAAATAGTTCAACACCAACTGAACCATCATATCGAGAATAACGCACCCCTTGATCCCTGCCAGCATGGATTCTGGGAGTCACACGGCGTAGAAACTCTGCTGACCACCTTATTTAGCACACTAACTATAGGTCTGGACAATATCAAACAAGGCTTTGCCCTTATCTTCTTAGATACTGCAGCAGCTTTTGACTCCATCGGCCACGAGTTACTCCTATCCCACCTTACCGAGAAGGGAATCCACGGCACGGCACTGTCCTGGTGTGCTTCATACCTGAATGACAGATGGCAGCATGTCCATTCTGGCTCCTCCATATCCACACCTTTCCCACAAGAGAAGGGAGTCCCGCAAGGATCATCACTCTCAGCCCTATTGTTCAACATTTACATGCAACCCATCTGCAACCTCATCCGATATTTTAACATTAAGTGCCTAATATACGCTGATGACGTTCTGATGTTCACGCCAATATCTACGGATCATCCAGACCTCTCTCGGCTGTCTACCTGCTTCGATGCAGTCACGGATTGGCTACACACACAGAAGCTCAAAATAAATCTCAAAAAGACGGATGTCCTCTTCATCAGCAAAGACCATGCATTCATGCCGCCCTCATCACTGAAGGTACGTGATGCAGAACTCCTCACCAAGCCGACGATATGATACCTAGGTATCATGCTCGACCAACATCTTAACATGAACACCCAAATAGGCAACATGGTAAAGGCGATTTACCACAAAATTTGGTTGCTGTGCCACTTGAGACAGCTGCTAGAGCCAAAAGACTTCCGAACAGTCTTCCAAGCACTAGTGATGCCTCATTTTGACTACGTTAATTCCATACTACACGGCCTTCCGAAGAGCTCGCTGAACCCATTGCAGATCGCAATGACCACTGCAGCAAGAACCCTGTATGGAGCATCAAGAAAGGACCACATCACTCTGATTCTAAAAATTCTGCACTGGCTCCCTGTTCACTGCAGGATTGTCTTTAAGATCTTAACAATGACATTTAAGGCCATCAACAAGTGCACGTCCATCTCCCTCTCTGACCTCAGCCAGACCACCCCCCCCCCCCAACAGGCTGAGGAGATCATCCGCCACTAACACTCTGCTACTCCCGAGAGCAATCACCAAATGCTCTAAGGCTACGAGAAACCAAGCATTCACACTCTATGCACCTTCCTGCTGGAATGCCCTGCCACCAGACATCAGGGCCATCAACAACCTTCCCCAGTTCAGAAAAGCACTGAAGCACCATTTGTTTCTTCAGTACTTTCCAAATTCAGATGACATTACATTGCTACCCACACCACGTGCCATAGCTACCCACACCACGTGCCATAGCTACCCACACCACGTGCCCAAGCCAACCCCCTCAGAGTACCCACCTCACGCACCTTTCAGATCACCTAAGTGAACCCTCCCTCTGTAACCACCCCCTGTTGATATCCGATACTAACCTAGGTAACGATGAGCTGTCCACTACCATGTGACATACAAAATAGAATGTATACAGTCACGTTGTTTTGAATTGCAAATAGTGCCGAACTACATGTAGAACCTTGATACCATTTTGTATATAGTTTACCTGTTATCCTTGTTTAAACTCCCTGTTTTAATGTAAGTCCAATGTAGACCTTTCTACATTGCACAATTATGTTGCCTGTGAACCGCACTGATGATAAACAGCGCGGTATAGAAAAAACATGAAATAAATAAATAAATAAATCCAGCACTTATTCTGCATACCAGAAAGCAAATATCTTCTATTTGAATACATAAGATCATCTTGCCGAGGCCCTCCTAGAGGCCAACAGAACACCTGCCCCTTTGTCGAGCAGGTTAAGCTCTGACAGGACAAGCCTGTCAACATCCATGCAGTGGACAGCCAAGAATCAGACATTGGGATATCTTCCTGTGATATGAGATATGGAGCAGAGCCCAGCTGCAGAGGTTCCCACTGGGAGAGTTGCAGCAAAAGGAGACACCATGGCTGTCTGGGCCAGTACAGCGCAATGAGTATCATCGCACCCCTGTCTGTCTGGAGTTTCAGCAGAGTTGTTGCTATGAGAAGTATAGGAGAATATGCTTACAGTAGGCCCTTCCCCCAGTGCAGGAGGAAAGCATCCGGTGCCAGCATGGTGCATGAGGTGACTCTGGAGCAGAACCAATCCACTTGGGTGTTCTGTGGGGTGGTGAACAGGTCTAGTGAGGGAATACCCCACCTTCTGAAAGATGTGGGTCACTTATGCAGCTGGAGAACGCAACTCAGCTGGCCTGCCAGGATATTCTGTTCCCCTGGCAGATATGTGGCCCTTAGCTCCATAAATGGACTCTTTCTCAGCACAGGAGATACAAATCTGTGCCTCCCCCCTGCTTGTTTATGTAGTACATCATGACCTGATTGTCAGTCTGAATCAGGACAATCTGGTTGACCATTCATTCCCAAAAAGCCCTGAGGGCATTCGCTATGGCTCTCATTTCAAAGAAATTGATCTGGTACAGGCTCTCCTGTACAAACCAGATACTTTGAATGTGGAGGCCATCCAGATGCAATGTTTTCTTCGGTGAAGGCTTCCAGAAGGGGAGACCCTTGAGCAGGATCAGATTCCTGGACTCCATCCGGAGTGGTGCTTTTGATGAGCCAGTCATCCAGACAATCCAAGGGTAGTGAAAGAACTTAAAATGAGCTTGCAGACCTACTATTAGTAATCTGTGAACTATCATTACAATCATCTGTAGTACCCGAAGATTGGAGAATGGCCAATGTAAGGCTAATTTTTAAAAAGGGTTCTGGGGTGATCCAGGAAACTACAGACCAGTGAGCATGGCATCAGTACCAGGCAAAATCGTATAAACCATGTTAAAGAATAAAATTACTGAACATGTAGATTGTCATGGTTTAATGGGAGAAAGCCAACATGGATTTAGCCAAGGAAAATCTTGCCTTACTAATCAATTTTTCTTTGAAGGTATGAACAAACAGGTAGACAAAGGTAAGCCAGTTGATATAGTGTACATGAATTTTCAAAAAGCCTTTGACAAGGTCCCTCATGAGAAACTCTTGGTGAAATTATGAACATAAAAACATAAGAAATGCCTTACTAGGTCAGACCAAGGTCCATCAAGCCCAGTATCCTGTTTCCAGTAATGGCCAATCCAGGCCACAAGTACCCGGTAGGTTCCCAAAGAGGCAAAGGTTCCACAATGTTTGTACGGGGGGGGGGGGGGGGAAGCAGTGGATTTCCAGGTCCTCTTTAATAATGAGTTTTGGACCTTTCCTCCAGGAACATGTCCAAACCTTTTTTAAATCCAGCTACACTTTCACTACATCCTCCAGTAACGAATTCCATAGTTTGATTATGCATGGAGTAAAAAAATATTTTCTGTTATTAGTCTTAAATAGATGGCAATATAGCTTCATTGTGTTTTCTCTGGTCTTTTTGATGGCATAAATAACCAATCTATGTTTACCATTCCATCTATTAATTTAATGCAGGGAACATGGGGAAAAGAAGAAGCACTCTGGATTGCGTTGGAAAGAGGAGATGGCACTCTCATCCATATTGCTGTAGTCTACAGACCTCCGACTCAAATTGAAGAGAGAGATAATGAATTGATTAAAGATATTGCCAAGACAGCAAAAAGGGGGAAGCGATCATATGGGGTTACTTTAATCTACCTGATGTGGATTGGATTACTCCTTCTGCACATCTGGAAAGAAGCAAAAAGATTGTGGATGCTCTCCAAGATGCATTATTTAGACAAATGGTGATGGAACCAACCAGGGAAAGCTCAACGCTGGATATAGTGCTCACCAACGGTGATAGTGTGTCGAATGTCTGCGTGAGTGCCCCTGTGAGCAACAGCGACCATCACATGGTGTGGTTTGAGATAAAAACCATGGTACAGGCCAATCATAGCAAGCTCAACGTCCTAAACTTCAAATACACTGACTTCAATAAAATGGCAAAGTACTTAAAGGAGGAGATGACGGGGTGGAAGGAGATAAAGGAAGTGGAATTGCAATGGGCTAAACTAAAGAAAGCAATAAATGGGGCAACAGATAAATATGTAAGAAAAGTAAATAAAAACAAGAGGAGAAGGAAACCTATTTGGTTTTCCAAAGAGGTGGCTGCTCAAATAAAGGCAAAAAACACAACTTTCGCAAAATTCAAAAGCTTGCAAACAGAAGAACACAGAAATGAATACAGGATCCAACTCAAAGAGTCTAAAAGAGTAATAAGGATAGCAAAATCAAAGGCAGAGGAAAGGATGGCTAAAGATGTTAAGGGTAGCAACAAAACTTTCTTCAGGTATATTCGGGAAAGGAAGAAGATCAGAGTTGGAACTGCAGGACTCAGAAGTGCTGGGAAAGGACTCGTGGAAAGTGACACTGAAAAAGCGGAATTGCTAAACAAATACTTCTGCTCTGTTTTTACTAAAGAAGATCCTGGAGATGGACCAGCTGTGACTCCCAAATATAAAAATGGGAATGAAGTAGATACCACACCATTCACAGAAGACGAGGTGTTAGAATAACTTGCTAAACTTAAAGTGGACAAAGCCATGGGACCAGTTGGGATACATCCCAGAATACTGAAAGAGCTCGGAGAGGTTCTTGCAGGACCGTTAAAGGATGTCTTCAACAGATCCTTGGAAACAGGAGAGGTTCCTCAGGACTGGAGAATGGCTGATGTCGTACCTCTACACAAAAGTGGTGACAGGGAAGAAGTGTCAAACTACAGGCCCGTGAGCCTTACCTCGATGGCGGGAAAAGTAATGGAGGCGCTCCTGAAAGAGTGAATATTGAACTTTCTCAAAACCAACAGGATGCAAGATCCGAGGCAACATGGTTTTACCGAAGGACGGTCTTGCCAAACAAATCTGATTGAGTTCTTTGACTGGGTGACCAAGGAACTAGATCAGGGGCATGCGATGGATGTCATCTACCTGGATTTCAGCAAAACCTTTGATACTGTTCCTCATAGGAGGCTTGTCAACAAACTCAGTAGCTTGGGGATGGGTCCCAAGATGGTAAATTGGATTAGAAATTGGTTGACTGACAGATGACAGAAGGTGATTGGACATGGAGCTCACTCGGGTGAGAGGAAGGTAATTAGCGGGATGCCTCAGGGTTCGGTCCTGGGTCCGGCACTGTTCAATGTATTTGTGAGTGATATTGCTGAAGGACTGAATGGAAAAGTCTGTCTTTTTGCAGACAACACAAAAATTTGCAAGAGTGGACTCCCCCGAGGGAGTGGTTAACATGAGGAAAGATCTACAAAAGCTGCAAGACTGATCTAATGCTTGGCAACTATGATTTAATGAGAAAAAGTGCAGTGTCATTGTCATGCACTTGGGTAGCAGAAATCCAAGGGAAATGTACGCGATAGGGGGCAAGAGGTTGGTATGCACGGTTCAGGAGAAAGACCTTGGTGTGATTATCTCTGATGATCTCAATGTGGCAAAACAGTGCGACAAGGCGGTGGCAAAAGCCAGGAGGATGTTGGGCTGCATACAAAGAGGGATTACCAGCAGAAAGGAAGAGGTACTTATGCCACTGTATAAGTCACTGGTGAGGCCTCACTTGAAATACTGTGTTCAGTTTTGGAGACCGTATCTTGCAAAAGATGTGAAAAGACTGGAAACTGTTCAGAGGAAAGCGATCAAAATGATTTGGAGCCTGCGTCAGAAGCCTTATGAGAAGAGATTTGAAGACCTAAATATGTACACTTTGGAGGAGAGGAGGGACAGGGGAGATATGATTCAGACCTTTAAATACTTAAAGAGAAATGATCAACAAACAAACCTCTTCCAAAGACGGGGAAGCTGTAAAACTAGAGGGCATAATATGAAGCTGCAAGGTGGTAAATTGAAAAGCAATATCAGGAAATATTTTTTCACTGAAAGGGTGGTGGATGCTTGGAATGCCCTCCCGAAGGAAGTGGTGGGGGCGAATACGGTGACGGAATTCAAAAAGGCATGGGATAAACACAGTGGATCCCTTTACAGCAATAGGATAAAAACAAAATAAACGGTACCATCTAACTTCTGAACCATATAACGTCTCAACAAATAGGGGTGTCCTACATGGCGTGGTTGGTTTACCCCTAAACAAAGGCATGGGGAGGGGTGGCCTGCACAGAGTGACAGGTGCACCTACTCTTGCCATCTTGCTGGGCAGACTAGATGGATCATGCTGGTCTTTATCTGCCGTCATTTACTATGTTACTATGTTATAGACCTATATCATACCCCCCCCCCCAGCCATTTCTTTTCTAAATTGAAGAGCCCCAACCTTTTAAGCCTCTCCTCATAGGGGTATCCTTCCATTCCCTATGTACAGAGGAAAGAGGGGATGAGGTGGTGAGGAGTGCGGGGAAGTGGTAGTTTTATGGGAATGGGGTGGGGGGTGGATTGTTGGTTTGCAAGTGGACGGTCTGTGCAGTCATTGGTGAATGCCCGTTTCCAAGAAATGGGTCTTTAGTTTGTGGAATTCTGTGGAAGACTTGATGTTGCGAATTGAGGGGGGTAGTAAATTCCAGAGGGTGGGGGTGTAGAGAGAGAATGTTCTTCTTATGGTTTGCTTGCAATTGCAAAGCTGCGGTGTTAGACTGAGGAGGTTTGGGGGTGCTCTTCCTTCTTGATCAATCAGAGTTCAAAATGTGAATTAATGTTTGGAGGTGCTCTGAAGATTGTTTGTCTAGGATTTTGTGGATGATGGTTAGGACTTTGTGTTGTATTCTGGAGCTGATGGGAAGCCAGTGGAGGTGTTTGAGAATGGGAGTGATGTGGGTTTGCCTTGAGGCTTCGAAGATGGTTCGAGCAGTGGTATTCTGAGCAAGTTGTAATGGGAGGAGTTTGTGTTTAGGTAAACCTTGGTAAATGGAGTTGAAATAATCAAATAGAGGTGTAACGGTGGCTTGGCAGACCAAACAGAAAGTATCAGTGGAAAGGAAGGGGCGTAGATTTCTGAGAGTTTGGAGCTTAAAGTATATCAACATAGTGATGCTTTGAATTTGAGCTGGAAGGTCAGTTGCTGATCAAGTATGATTCGGAGGTATTTTATCTGGGAGCTGACTCGGATGTCATTGCCACTGATTCTTATAGAAGCAGGGGGGATGAAGTTGGGGTCTTTTGTGATGTGGAGGAGCTCTGTTTTAATAAGATTGATGGATAGATTTTGGAGGTAAAGCCATCTGGTTACTTTAGTGAAGCAATCTGAGATCATGGAGTAGTCAGGAGCAGATGTGGAGAGTGGAGCAAAGATCACTATTCACCTTTTGCCATTGAGAAAATTGGCTATTTAGCCCTATTCTCTGCTTTCTATTTTTTTACCAGTTCTTGATCCACAATACTACACTGCATCCAATCCCATGGCTTTTTAATTTTGCCAAGAGTCTCATGAGGGATTTTGTCAGAGGCTTTCTGAAAATCCAGATATCAAAGGCTTTCTGAAAAGTCATTGAATAAGAGGGTTCTCTCACTCAGAACATGGGTCAGGTGGTTGCCCAAAGAATAAAGAAAGCAATATATTCCCAGGCTAGATTTTTTTTAATGTTGCAATGTTTATAAGCAGTATAAATTATAGTAGTTTAATTATCTAGCCTAGGAATCTAGACTCCTGACACTTCACACTGGACTGGTATGGTATTTAATGTAAAATATAGATTTTACAAAAGACAAAGAAGATGAAAGGTTATCACATACCAAGGAGCAAAAATAGAAAGTGTGAACCATGGAGTTTATAACACCAAAATAAAATTATTATAACCAATTATATTTAATTAGTTTAGTGTGCAAACTCTTTATTAGGTAACCAACAGAGCACATGAAATAAACATAACTGTACACAGTGGAGGACGTCCCATATTTTGTCATTTTAAATTGTGCTGTGGTTTTTGCTTTTTCCTTTTCGAACATATATTCTGCATCCAAAGAAACCCATCTCCTAGCAATGGGCACAAAGCAGAACTAGAACATTTCCCACAGAACTCAATATACCAAATATAATTTCTGATTCTGGTGTCATCTCAGTTAACAGCAATATAAACCCTCCCCACTACTGGACATATTGTGAAGTAATACTCAGGACCTAGACAGGAAATCTCCCATACCATAATAGCAACAACTGCCAAAACTCACGCAAAGAGCTTACCCAAAAAAGAGCAGCACCATTAATATTGCAGTGAACCCTAGAACATTCATATTCCTATTCAGAAAACTGAACAAACTGGACTACTACAGATCTCTACAAAGAAACTCCATGCTAACAGAACACATAGCCTCAGTCACATATGCAGAACACAGATAGATCATCACAAACTAAAAAGACATATGCAGACAAAAATTAAACTAAAACTCAAAGCAGCCAGGCTCTGCATCAGTGGCATGGCCAGGACAACTTTCACTGGACAACAAATTTGTTCAAAAGTTTTGCTTCCTGAAACATTTTGGTGATGATGATAGACAGCTTCAAGCTGAATACAACTATAATTTCAGATTGACTGTATCACATAGGAATCTGGACAAACATGAAATTAAATTTTGATTGAATTTAACATGTTTAATCGTACAATGATGGTGACATATTGCACTAGTTCACCTGAGCTAAAAATGTTTTGCTCCTGATTTTCATTTGTATTCAGCATCTGATGCTTCTTGCCTCAGTGTCCAACAATAGTCAACCAGCATTGACTATTCACCATACATTCAAGTCATAGGCAAGAAAAAAGAGGAGGTGGCGTGCTCATCCTCACCAGGACAGACCTCCATTTTCGAACAGTGCACACCACCAATACAAACTACCTTGAGACCGTCACCATCTCCAACAAACACTGCATAATCAACCTGCTTTACAGAGCACCTTCAGCTTCCCCAGATGATCTCGCAGCTATCATCGATTTGGCATCCAACACTCATAACCCAGGCCTCCCAAATTGGATCCTAGGCGACTTCAACCTGCCTACATTGCAAGATCATCAAGCAACAGCCTTCTTGGATGCCCTGGAAAATCTTGGTTTCAAACAACTAGTTAATGATTCTACTCATATTAAGGGAAATATCTTGGACCTTGTATTCGCCCCGCAAACCTCTCTTAACCCAGCCCAGGATCCCATAACCTCCATAACTTTTGTTCCTTGGTCAGATCACAAACTGATCATCATTCAGATTCCCTCTTACAAAGCCTACACAAAAACCAACAAAATCCAAAGCAATACCGCAAGACCGCCCTCTCGATCTTTCAAGCCTTACAACAGAGATCTTATCCTTGCTGAAACGCAGCAACTCATCTCTGAATCCACCCAGAACCTTGACAACCTAATTTCTCAATGGAACAACTGCCTCAGCTCAATTGCCCTACGTACAACATCCAACAGGCCTCCAGGTAAAAGAGTAAGTGCCCCATGGTACTCAGCTGATCTTAAAGCATCACTTAACCACTTACGGAAACTGGAGAAACGCTGGCGCCGATCTCACTCTTTAAATGACCTGTCAGCATACAACGGTCATCTGGCTGCACACCGCAACGCAATCACTAACACAATGAAGCAGTACTACTCTGACACCTTAATGAGATCACTTAATAAACCACATGACCTCTTCGACCTAGTCAAGACTTTATCCAAGGAACCATCCTCTGGACCTCCATTTGAGCTACACGCACAAGATTTTGCAACCTATTTACAATCCAAGATATGTCAGACCAACAAAACCTCTACTATAGCCTCTACCACAGAGCAAAACTGCCAAACAACCCTAACCATGTTTTCTACCCCCTCCAAGAGAGGAATTGAAGACACTATTGCAGCCCTTAACACCAGTACTGCTCAGACTGATCCATGCCCAGCCTTCTGGATCAAGAAGCTTCGCAGTCACTTCAGCTCAGTACTGGCCAAAATAACGAATCTCTCCTTCTCAACTGGCTCCTTCCCTTCAGCCCTTAAACACACCTCTATCAGACCTCTGTTAAAAAACTGCAAGCTTGACCCCCAACAGGTGGAATCCTACAGACCCATATCTAGTATTCCACTACTCGCGAAGATCATTGAAAAGGAGGCCCAAAAGCAACTGCAGGATCACATTGACTCCGCTGCACCATTAGACCCCTGCCAACATGGTTTTAGGGAATTCCATGGAGTGGAAACCCTCCTTACCACCCTCTTCTGCAAAATAATCACTGGCATTGACGACATCCGTCAAGGATTTGCACTCATCTTTCTGGACATCGCTGCAGCTTTCGACTCAGTAAATCATGAGCTTCTACTAGGACGTCTGATTGACAAAGGCATTAATGGAAAAGCGCTTGAATGGTGCAGATCCTACCTGGCCGAAAGATGGCAGCATGTCCGTTCTGGAGGGATAAAGTCTGAACCTTTCCACCAAAGCCAAGGAGTACCTCAAGGATCCTCCCTTTCTGCGCTCCTTTTCAATATTTACATGCAGCCAATTTGTAATATCATCCGGTCTTTCAATGTTGACTGCATGTTATATGCAGACGATGTCCTGCTTTACATTCCCTTCTCTACCGAGCATCTCGACCTCTCCCCACTGACGAGTTGCTTCAACGCAATATCTGACTGGCTCCTGTCTCAAAATCTCAGAATACAACATAAGAAAACTGAAGTACTCTTCATAACAAGGAATCCCAATTTTACCCCCCCAAAATATCTTAAAGTAAAAGAAGCGGAGTTGCAATCTAAATCCTCAATTCGATATTTGGGAGTCACACTAGATCAACGCCTAGACATGAAAGCCCACATAGGAAACATAGTCAGATCGGTTTACTACAAGATACGCTCACTTAGACACCTACGTTCCATGCTTGATCCAACTGATTTCCGGACAATCTTCCAGGCGTTGGTTATACCACATTTCGACTATGCCAACGTCATATTACAAGGTCTTCCCCAATCTACATTAAACCCACTTCAGCTAGCCATGAACGCGGCAGCAAGAGTCATCCATGGAGCCTCCAGGTACGACCACATTACGCCCCTGCTGATACAGTTGCATTGGCTTCCTATTCAAGCTAGAATAGTCTTCAAGACCTTGATAATTACTTTTAAAGCTGTCAATAATCTCACATCGGCATCCTTATCCTCGCTTATCCATAGCACATCTCCAAATAGAGCAAGGAGATCCATGGCTATAAACTCCCTCAACATCCCGAGGGAACTTACTACTTGCACTAAATCGACAGCCAACAGAGCATTCAGTCTCAGTCCCCCAATATGCTGGAATGCACTACCCCCTGATATCCGGGCTATTAAGAGCCTGACACAGTTTAGGAAAGCCCTCAAAGGCCACCTTTTCTACAAATACCTTATAGAACCCAATGGCATCACCTAGAGCCCAATAACACCCACTGATACCAGCCCCAGATAAATCTAGGGTATATCAACAACTCACCAAGTGTGATATTCATTCCTATAGTGGCTGGTTTCCCTATGTATCTTCTGTGTATATGATCCCATGTAGTATGTTTTGTAAATAGTTACCCCGGTTATCCAAGTTATTTATACCCTGTTACCTGTAAACTCATACGTGTTAAATGTACTGAGCATTTTGTTCCATGTGAACCACGCTGATGCTGAATAGTGCGGTATATAAGAGACTGTAAATAAAATAAATAAATAAATAAATTGATTGGTTCCAGTTGCCCTGGTATCACTTTTCCATCGTCGCAATGTCCTGGTGAAATCTTTCACCATGTTCGCCGTTGACTGCACCAAGATCAGCAGGGAAGAAGTCCAAGTGTGAAGGCAGAAAATGAATCTTCAGCATATGCTTGAAACATGTTGTCAACTAGCTGGACATCGTTTGGTGTCCTGTAATTGCCAAGAAAATTCTCATCAACATCCCCGAGTGCCTTCCAAGTGATTTTCTCAGGCCCCACTAGCAGATCTTCGAAGCACTTGTCATTGATGATGTATCTGACTTGTTGACCCTCAAAAATGTCTCTCTTAATCTTGGCATCAGTTATTCTTGGAAATATCTGTCTCAAATATTGAAATCCTTCACCTTCCTTGTTCATCGTTTTCACAAAGTTTTTCATCGGTCTGAGTTTTATATAAAAAGGAGGCAAAGATCTTACTTGTGTCGACAAGTGGTTCATGTGCCACATGTTTCTGTCCTGGAACCAAACACTTACAGAGGGGCCAGTTCTTTTTAATGCAATGAGACTCTAGCACGGGAGTCCCAATCACAAATGAAATAACAGTACTTGGTATACCTGAGCTGCATTTCTAGTAGCAGTGCCACTACTTTTAGATCACCACAGATGTTCTGATTGTAGTTGTTGTCAGGTATGTGTTTCAACAACAGTTGCATGTTTTTGTAGGTTTCTTTCATATGTGCTGCATAGGCAATAGGTATTGAAGGGTAGACATTGCCATTGTGTAACAAGACAGCTTTCAGGCTTAACAGTGACAAATCGATAAAAAGGCACCATTGTTGTGGGCCATACTCACAACCCAAAGCCGTGAACAGCCCATCAATGTCAGTGCAGAAACCGAGGTTATCAACCTGCACAAAGAAATTTTTGATATCTTCTTGGTGGGTCTAAAAGAGAGAAAGTTTCGAACCTGGCAACAGCAAATCCCATCCTTGCAGTCCTGAATCAAGTAGTTCAGCTTTTGCTTTTGACAAACCTAAGTCCCTCACCAGGTCATTCAATTCTGGACTGCATCATCAGATGAGGCACACCAGACAAACAGTTCAAAATCTGGATCCATGTCATTTTCCATGCCTGGCCCATGTACTGTGGCATCTTCATCTAGGCTCCATGCCTCTGGTGGCTTCAGTACTGGCATATTGTCATCAAGTGGCAATGGTTTCATGGCAGAAGGCAGACTAGGGTATTCAACAGGTTTCTTATTTTTAGCAGAGAAGCCAGATACATTGGTCAGACAGAAGTAACAATCCATCACATGATCCTTCTCTTCTCGCCATATCATCAGGACTGCAAACGGCATTGACTTCAGAGTACTTCTAAGCCAAGCTCTGAGATGAACAGCATATGTTGCACAGCAAATGTGAGGAGCCCAGGATTTGTCTTGATCGCCAACTTTACAACCAAAGTAGAGCTCATACACTTTCTTAATAAGTGAAGTCATGCTGCATCTTTGAGGCTTAAATGTATACTCGCCACAAATCTAACAGAATGTATCGCGGCTGTTGCAACATTGATGAGACATTTCTGCTGTATCGAATCATTTAGACAAGAAGCTTACATGTAAATGCTATTGTTAAGTACACAAACCAATATCAATGTCATGCATAGCAACTGTGTATGAAAGCTGCTTTTATAGCCTGTACTGCCAGCATCCATCTTGACTAAGCATGCCCAAGCATTCCTGAGCAGTAGCATTTCCATTGCATGTTGTGAGCCTGCATTGAGTGCATGCCCAGGCATGCCTGGACTAAACAAAACAGCTTTCTAAGTAATATATGAGTAGACTTAAAATATGTGTGGAAATCACAAAAAATAGGCGATTACCAAAAAATGGTGGCGATAGGAAACTTTCAAGGTGATTTTCGTGATCAGCAACTCAAAATCCATAAGATACACCCAAAAGTGTTCAGGAAGCAAAATCGTTGTGGTCCTGTGTTTTGGTGGGGCCTGGGCAGGTCAGGTAGTATCCCTTAGGCAAAGTAGGCATTCACCTAGAGCGCCAACATTCTGAGGGCAGCCCACCGTTGCCCTCTTCAGATTCTGCAGCAGTGATAGTAACATTAAAACACAGCACTTACCCAAATCCTCCAGTGCTGCGCTTTGACCAGCAGCTTCTGTCTGCATACAAACAGGAAGTCTGCGTTGCTGGGGGCAGAAGTGGCTGGTCAAAACAAAGCATTGGAGGTTTTAGTTAAGCACTGTCTTTTAATGTCATTACAGCTGCTGCTGCAGGTCCCAGAGAAGGGTGGCAGTCGGGGCAGGGGTAGTGCCAGTGGGAGCAGGGAAGTGGGCGGCAGAAATAAGGGTTGCACCGGTCCTGGGCCTGGGATTAACATGTATGGGCACAAAACAGTAAATGTTGACACTGCCTCTAGTTATCCTCTTGTTCGATTGTTCTGCTTCCGATGACTGGGTGGGCCTGAATCCTGAGTGAAGGGGTCATCACTCATCCTTGGCTACACCCCTGCATGAAATTCAACACTAGGAAAATAGAAAGAGATGAATATGCCCCTGTAATGTGCAAAATATATATTTATTTTATTTATTTATTTATTTTTTATTTATTTAAAGTCTCTTATATACCGCGCTATTTATCATCAGCGCGGTTTACATAGAACAGAACAATCTCAGTACATTTGAAATACGTATGAGTTACAGATAACAGGGCAGAAAACTTGGTCAACAAGGGTAACTATCTACAATACAATAATGATTGACTGTTTGTATAAAACAACTAACAGAGCAGAGAATATAGTGTACAGCTGTAATTAAATCCAAAATTTCTTAATTCTAGGGTGTAGTGTTTATGCTTCTGGCTATTAGACTGTCTTTTGATATATTAGATAGCATTACGGTGGCTGGAAGTATTCAGTGAAGAGGTAGTGCTTGATAGCTTTTCTGAACTGCTTCATGTCACGTATTGCTCTAATTTCTGGCTGAAGTTTATTCCAACCTCTATATAGACAGAACATTTAAATTCCAAAAACTGACATTCTGATCACTAAACAGAAAATAAAATTAATTGTTCTACCTTTGTAGACTGGCCATTTTATTCTCTAATCATGTTGATCTCAGTCTCTGGTTTCTACTTTCCTCTGTCTTATCTTGTTTTCTAGGATCTCCAGCCCTTCTGTCACTTCTTTTCCCTCCTGTCTTCTTTACTTCCTTACATTCTAGCATTTACCTTTTCCTTTCAGCTTTTTCCATGTATTAATTTTCTCTGTGTCTATTATCTCATCCTCCTTATACTGCATTTAACACATTTCAGCCCCTAAAACTGTACTCTCCCTCCCCAGCCTCTTATTCCCCCAGTCTTTAACTCTTCTCTTGCTCTCTTCCTCCTACTGCATCTAGCATCTCTCCCCTCTCTTTCTTCCATCCAGCACCTTATCCCCTTTTTTCACCCTACCCACCGTTCCCCCTTCTCCCTATTCCTACCCCATGTCTAATATATCCCTCTTTCTCTCCATTCCCAAGTTCAACATCTCTCCACACCTCATGTCCAGCATTTCACTCTTCCCTTCCTTTAGTATTTCCTTCTATCTCCCCTCCTCCCCACCAAAAGCCCACCATATCTTCTCTTTTTTCCCTCCTCCTGTGCTCAGCATCTTTCCTCTCTCCTCCTGTTCTCTTAATCTCTCTTCTCTTTCTCCACCATCCTTGTCCAGCATTTGCCCTTTCTCTCCTCACATAGCCCAGCATCTGCCATTTCTCCCCTATCTCCCCACACCACATCCAGCATCCGCTTTCCATACCCCCATGTGCAACATCTGCATTTTCTTCCCCCTCCCAGGTCCAGCATCTGCAATTTCTCCTATATTCCATCAGCATATGCTCCTCATCCCATGGCCAGCATCTGCCCTCTCTTCCTGCATGGCCAGAATTTGTCCTCCTGCTCTCCCTCCCCCAATTGTCCAGCATTTGTCTTCTTGCTCCCCTCCCCCCACCCCCAGGTTGTCCAGCACAGGGCTGATGCTAGGGTTTCTGGTGCCCCCCTGCAACCTATAAATTGATGCCTCTTCCCTCATTATTCATGTTGGCTATACTCAACCCTCCTTTTTCCAAAAACACCTTTGTGAACTCTTCACAAGATGCTAGTATTTCTCCTTCATATCCAATGTTGTAAGAAAATTGCAGTGAAGGGGCAAATACATAGCCAGAATAAAAATAACTACTGAGCAGTAAAGACATCGGGGGTCATTCTGCCTCTTCCCGGTCCCGTTTACCTTCCCCGTGTCTTGTACGGGGAAGGTAGACGGGGCAGGAAATGGGCAGATTGGGGGTGGTGTTAGGGTGGGCAGTGGGTGGTCGCCAGCCCCTGACATACAGGGCTGATTCTAATGTTGGCCCTGTACGTCTGGGGCCGGCGATTTGCACAGGGAACTTATTCCACCACCAATTTGGAATAAGTTCCCCTAGTCGACAGAAATTGGCAAGCCAGGGGGAAGGAAGGGGCAGCGGGAGATGAGGACATTTCCCACAGCCCGAACCTGGCCTTAGGAGGACAGATTGGGGGTCGGGCTGCAGAGAAATCACTGCTGGAGCCAGTGGCCAGGGATCGCAGCTCTTCAATGGAGACACGGTGCCATGGCAACCGGAAGCATAATACCGCGGCTCCATTAAAGTGCCCTGACTGAGTTTGCCGGGGAAGGCCTGTACATACAGGACAGATGGAAGTGGGATCCTGACCTGCACATACAGGCCTGTTCGCGATTCTGATCCCGCGGGACTAGGCGTGCCCCATGGGATCAGAATTGTGACTCCTTCTGAGCATCTGGTTCCAGACGGACACACAGAGGGCCCAGACTTGTGGGATGGAATCGGGCCCTTAGCGTCATTATGAACAGGCTGTGACAGTTCAAGAGCATGCTCAAGTTTAGATATGGATCAAAAGAAAAATACTCAGTTGTACAGACAGCTCAAAAATATTTCACTCATTGAAAAAATACGCAGGAGAAAGATTTTGTATAGAAGGAAGGAATCAAAAACATAACCATGCAATCAATGTACATCTAAAAACAATAAGCAAAATTGGTCAGAGAAAAGCAAGAACATGGCCACTTTCCAGCCAGACCAAGCAGCAAGTTCCATGCTTTTATCCATTACTCTTAGGTTTTCAGGTTTCTTTCCCAAAATTATACTGTACTCCCAAGTAGGCAAAAGACAGAACTCTCACATGCAGGCATCTACATAGTTGGCAGAGACTAACATAATAGCTCAGCGCAAGTAGTGTGGGTGGCCCTAGTTACACCAGCAGCCGTTTTGCCATGTTGAAATGCGGTAATTGCACGGGTGATGTAACTGCCTCCCTGCAATTAGCCTATTGCCCCGTGCTGGTAATGTGGTAAGCACAGAGTTTAGGAAACATGCTGCTAAATATGCCAAACAACAAGAGGGGCTCAACAGCACCTATGCAGTATCTCCCACTTCCACATAACAAGAGTGACTTGGCACTCCAACACAGCATTTTCCACCTTCACAAAAACAAGAGAGGCTCAGTGGCCCCTACACCACACTTCCCATCCTCAGAAAAACAAGAGGGGCTTTGCGACCCCAATACAACACTTCTCACTCCAACAACACCAAGAAGGGCTTGGCAACCCCAATATAACTCCTGAAACAGCGCACAGAACCAGCATGGTATTAATGTAACTTTAAGGACATGCAAGATGCTCACACACCAAGGAACTAAAAGAAAAAGTGAGAACCCCAGCACAGTTCATAATACCAAATTATAAAATTATAAGTCATTATATTTTGTTATAACCTGCATTATGGTTCTCGCTCTTTCTTTTTGAATATATATTCTGCATCCACAGAAACCTCTCCCTTGACAATGGGTACAGAGCAGAAATAGGACATTCACCCACAGAATTCAATATATTAAAAATCTGATTCTAGTCAACTCACTAACAGCAACATAAACATTCACCAGCACCAGGCCTATTGTGAACTAATATAAAACCCTACAAAATTCACCAAAGATCTACAAGGCCAAATCTACCATACCATATCAGCATAAACTTCCAAAACTCATACAAGGGGCCTACTTAGAAAAAAGCAGCACTATAAATACTGCAGCGGGTCCTAGAACATCTAACACCTATTTGAAAAGCTGAACAAGGCAAATTACTACAGTACAGATCCCTGCATACAAATTCCATGTTAACAGAACACACAACCTCGGTCACACACTAAGAACACAGACTCTCACCAAGTACAGAATAACTGATGACAACCTAAAGTAAAAATAAAAATATGTAGTCAAAGAATAAACTGAAACCCCAAGAAGTCAGACTCCACAAGTGGTGCAACACCAGATAAATAAGAGATGCAGTTCTCCATACTGTGTAAAATATTAAGATAGTGCAAAGTCCAATCACTAAATTGAAATAAAAATATTGGTTCTACCTTTATTGTCTGACCATTTATTCTCTGATCATGCTGGTTCCAGTCTGAGGCTTCTGCTTTCCTCTGTCTTCTGTTAGCTCTCTTTCTACAGTCTGTACTCCATCTGCCATTTCTTCTCTCTCTCTCCTTTTGTTTTCTTCACTTCCTTCCATCTTGGATTTAGATTTTCCTTTCAGCTTTCTTCCATTTATTTCTCTCATACTCTGTCTACCCAGATTTCATTACTCCTTACTATCCAGTTCTCAGTCTCCCTCTATTTTACACCATCTACCTACCACTTTTCAACCTTCACCCCAGTCCTTCCATTCCCCAGCTCTTCCCTGGTCCATTATTTCCTAGTCTTTTGCTCACTCTGTCTCTCCCTCTATGTCTAATATTTCCCGCCCCCCCATTCAATGTTTCCCTCTCTCTGGCTCTCTCTTTTCCTCCATCCATTAGTTCCATTCTCCCTCCCTCTTATCCTTCCACTTCTGCCATTTCCCTTCCTATCCCCCTGCAACCAGCCTCTACCCCATCCCCATCTCCATACCATACCATCCCCTCCCTATTACTCCCATGTCCAGCATCTCTCCTTCTCTTTCTCAAGCTATTTACCCAATGTCCATCTAATCCCCTCTCTCTCTCCGTATTACTCCATGTCTTGTATTTCCTTTTTCCCTTATTATCCTGTGTCCATTATCTCCCCTCTGTCTCTCTATGCCCCAATCCACAAGTCCAACATTTTCCCATAGTCTCCCTATAATAACCTGGCCAACATCAACACTCCATCTCACCTTCTTGCTTCTCCCTATGTCTGCTCCCCCATGCCCCTTCTCATGTCTAGTACCCCCTTTACCTCCCTAGCCCCCATCTCAGTCATATGCCCACTGCCTCCCTATTACCCCCCCCCCCTGCATCCAGCATCTTCCTTCTGACTCCTTGTGCCCATCCACGTCCACATCCCAATGCCCCCTCATGTCCACCCCTTATATGTACAAGAGGCAGACCTACCCACAGAGCAGCATGTCCAATGGTGAGGGGCTGTGCAAGCTGTGATCCCAGCCCAGAGAGGCAGGGCACAATTTGCCTTGCACAACCCCTGCCCACGGGACATGCTGTTCCCACGGGCAGGCTCTGCTTCTCTGAGCCGCAATCGCTGCCTCTCACATCCTTCTGTCTGCAGGAGCAGCATATCATGCAGGCAGGGACTGTGCAAGCCATGACTGTGGTCCAGAGAAACAGAGCCTGCCTGTGGGAGCAGACGGCAGAAAAGCACCGTCGCTAACCGTCCACCCGCACTCCGCATTCAGGATGACCTACAGACCATCGGCAGACTAGTGGAGAGCAGGTCGCGGGAAATGCTGCTTTCGCGGGCAGAAGGACTGTGAGTAGTGATTCTGGCCGCTCACATCCTTCTGCCTGTGGGAGCAGTGTGTCCCATGGAAAGGATCTCCATTAGGCCACCGGCGCTTTGCAGGCCATCCTGAATGGGGATTAGGGGTGGCCGTCTAGCGACGGCACTCTCCTGATGTTAGCACCTCTCTGCCACACTTACCCAGCTTACCGGATATTGCTGGCTCTGGTCTAGTATTTGTCCTTCTGCCCCCTGCCTGTGTCCAGCATTTGTCTTCCTGCTTCCCCACGTTGTCCAGCAACTGTCGTCCACCTCCACCTCCTTTCCTGATGTTGATGCCTCTCAACATCAGTGGCAGTGGTGACTTAAAAAAAATGGGGGGGGGGGGTGAAAGAAAAAAGGAAAGCAAAAGCATGGGGTCTTCAAGACTCTGGCACGCTTGTAAGTCCCTTCTGGTTCTACTCCCCCTCTGATGTAAAAAGAACCATCAGAGAGGGCAGGACTCATCAGGGCCTCACAAGCAGGCTGGAGTCACAAGAGCCTGCGCCTTTGCTTTACTTTTTTCTTTCAAAGTTGATAACTTGCCGCTGCTGCTTGTCCTCTGATCTGGGAGAGCAGCTGGGAGGGTGATTCTGCCGCTGCTGACCTGGGAGAAGTGGAGGTGGCAGTAGGAGCAGCTGGTCAACTTGAATATTTTATTTTATTTTACATAGAAGGCAGAGTGAAGTGATGGCCACTTGGCCGTTCTGAAGGCATTTTTTGCCTCGCCCAAAACTTTGCTGCTTGAGGTGACTGCCTCACTCTGCCTCATGATAGAGACGCCCCTGCCATAAATCATTATTAAAGAGCACCCAGGAAATCCTCTGCTTACCCCAGGACAAGCATTGTCGAACCCATGCACCTTTTTGGGAACCTGCCAGGTATTTGTGACCTGGATTAGCCACTGTTGAAAACAGGATACTGGGCTTGATGGACTTCGATCTGACCTAGTATGGCATTTCTTTTTTTTTAATTATTTATTTAAAGAATTAACAAAATATATCAAGAACAAGCTTGTACAGAATAGACATAACATTGAACCATAATCCTAGGTAAAAATCAAGAAAGTGTTAAGAAACATTAATGCCTGTGGTCCATCATAGAGGAAGCATAAATTAATGCAAAGTAAGCAGAACATGCAAACAGGATATCCTGATAGTCATGGGTGACTGGAACGCAAAAGCTGGCAACAAAGTAGAAGGCAAAGTGATTGGAAAATATGGATTTGGCAACAGAAACCAAGCTGGAGAAAGACCGATATAATTCTACAAAACTAATGATTTATTCATCTCAAACACCTTCTTCTAGGAACACAAGCGCCGACTGCACACGTGCACTTCACCCAATGGATTGTACAGAAATCAAATTGACTACATCTGTGGAAGACAACAATGGAAAAGCTCTATAACATCAACAAAGACAAAACCTGGAGCTGACTGTGGTACAGATAATCAACCACTAGTATGCAAACTCAAGCTAAAGTTGAAAAAGAGCAAACTACTCATGAATGCAGCAAAATATGACCTTGAGAATATACCACTGGAATTTAAAGACTGCCTGCAAAATCGATTTGCTGCTTTAGATACAAATGACAGAGCTCCGGAAGAGTTATGGAATGACATCAAGAAGGTTGTGTTGGAAGAAAGCGAGAAGTCTCTACAAAAGGTAAAAAAGCAAAAACGGCCAAAATGGATGGCTGAAGAAACTGAAAATTGTTCAGAAACGCAGAGAAGCTAAAGCCAGAGGAGAAAGAGAAACAATCGCAGAACTCAACAGCGATTTCCAACGTGCAGCAAGACAGGACAAGGAGAAGTACTACAATGATGCATGCAAGGAAATAGAATTAGAAGCTATTATTTATTTATTTATTTATTTATTTAACAGCTCTTATATACTGCAATCTTTGTTATCAGTGCGGTTTACATTCAACAATATAACACTCAGACACTCAAGAACTGACCTAAGTTTACATATAACAGGGAACATAACATGGATTTGAACTGGGGAAACTATTTACATCTTAGGCAGATACCATGACGGTAGTCTATTTACAGTAAAGTACTTCTTGCGGCTCTACAACTGAATTCAAATTCTACCTGGTCTGTGTTACATGTTCCGTAAATGGTATATTTGTTAATCATACGGGGTTGAATTGTGAGAGGGGAGGAGTTGTTAAGTTGTGAGAAGTGCATAAGGAAGAGATGGTGCTTGAGGGCTTTTCTGAATTGCATAAGGTCCTTGATTGATCTGATACTGGGAGGGAGTTTGTTCCAGCATCTGGGGGCATAGGACGCAAATGCTAGAGCATTAGTTGATTGAGTACATTTTGTGGATTCACTTGGAATAACTAGCGTATTTGCAGCTAATGATCTCCTGGATCTATTGTTTGGGGTGTGGGTGATAAGGGCTGAAATTGAGGAGGGGGATATTTTATTGATGGACTTGAAGGTAATGAGGAGGGATTTATATGAGATCCTGCGACTTATCGGAAGCCAATGTAGATCCCTTAGGATGGGGGTTATGTGGTCTCTCCTTGATGCTCCACACAAGACACGGGCCACGGCATTCATAGCTAATTGAAGCGGGTTTAATGTATTCTTGGGGAGGCCATGTAGTATAATATTCACATAGTCAAAATGGGGTGTGACTAGTGCTTGGAATATTGTGCGGAAATCATCAGTCTCCAACATGGGTCTCAGGTGCCGAAGGGTTTTGATCTTGTAGTAGATGGCTTTTTCAGTGCATTTTATGTGCTCTTTGAAGTCTAGCTGTTGATCTAGACTTCAAAGAGCACATAAAACGCACCCAAGTAGCGTATGGTGGACTTGATTGGAAGTTCTGCATCTCTTACTTTCAGGGACAATGGGGGAGAGAAGCATTTGTTTCTTGTGACTATTAGGACTTCGGGTTTTTTTAAATTTATTCGCAGGTTCTGATTGAGTAGCCAATCTGTTATTGCGTTGAAGCAGTTGATTAATGCAGTATAATCAGGATGTGTGACATTGATAGGTGTAAACATCAGCACATCATCTGCATAGATGAGGCAAGATATGCCAAAGGCACCAGTGATTTCGCAAATTGGCTCATATATATGTTAAAGAGCAGCGCAGATAGGGAGGAGCTTTGGGGTACTCCTTGCTTTTGCTGGAAAGGATCGGAAGTATTGGAACCAATCCAAACTTGTTGCCATCTATCTTCTAGGTAGGATTTACACCAATCCCATACGAGACCCTGGATTCCCTTCTCATGGAGTCGCGCTAGGAGTCGTTTGTGGTCGACTGAATCAAACGCAGCGGTGATGTCGAGAAAGATCAACGCAAAGCCCTTCTTGATGCTGTCAATCCCACTGATGAGTGTGTTAGGGATGTCAGGAGTGTTTCAACTCCGTGAGCTTCCCTAAATCCATGTTGGCATGGGTCTAGGGGGGATGATGTGTCTATATGTTGCTGGATCTGTCTCTGAGTCACCTTCTCGAGTATTTTGGCTAGTAATGGGATACTAGAGATAGGCCGGTAAGATTCCTCCTTCTTTGGATCCAATTGGTTGTTCTTTAGTAATGGTCGGATAGATGTCTGCTTAAGAGCAGCTGGGAATACTCCAGTTGAGAAGGACCGGTCTGCGATCTCAACTATGAATGGGCTGAGTTCCGAGCGCATTGCTCTGATCCAGTGTGCCGGGCATGGGTCATTTGGTGCGGTGGTAGTGTTGTTGGTGGCAATAATGTCTTCAATGGTTTTTGCCGATGGAGGTGAGAGTTTAATGAGTGGGTTCTGAAACTGGGTAGAATGGGAGGGTTCTTGTATTGAGGTTGTAGTTGTTTTGACTGCTTTGGATAGAATATGATTAGCATATAATTGTGGCTGTATATATTCTTGTTGTGGTGGTGAAGGCTCCTTGGTCAAGGATTTTACTAAATTGAAGAGGTCTCGTGGCTTATTTAATGAGCGGCTGAGGAGCTCAGAGTGGAATTCCGCCATCTTGACCCAAGTTGATTCGCGATGGATTTTCAGGAGGGCTAAGTAAGCGTCTTGGTCCAAAGTGTTATGCGTATGCCTCTATTTTCTCAGTCGAAGTAGGGATGTCCGTAGCTCTGGAGAGAACCATGGAGCAGTCTGCTTTTTAGCAGTACGAATGTTGGGTGTTGATTGTTTGTTAGTGGACGGTTGTAGAGAGTACAGGTTAAGGGTGTCATTCCAATTAGAGACCACTTCGTTGATATTGGCTGTTGGCTGAGCCAGTTTTGGGAGTGCATGTTTGGTGATCACTTCCTTGTCCAATGGCTTGAAATGTACAGGGTTTGCTGATGTCCTAATATTTGGTTGGTTGCGTGTGTTCTGTTGTGATGGTATCTGAAATATTATCAGGCTGTGATCTGACCAGGGGATAGGAGTGATGGAGAGGTCAAATTGGCATATCATGCTTGTATCGGTGGGTGGGGCGAAGACAAGATCAAGGAAGTTCCCTCGTTAGTGTGTGGGATCCTTTACAATTTGCTTGTAGCAGAGGTTGCCCATTGCTTTGAGGAAGGTGCTAGATAAGGCGGGTTGTGTGGAGGTGAGATTAAAGTCACCCAACAGCCAGTTTGATTTGCTAGGGTTTTCAGGGTTACAGGCTAAGTTGATTATATCGGAGAGCTCATCTGATGAGGCGTTTGGTGCCCTGTAAATGAGGTTGAGAGTGTTGAATTTGTTAGAGATGGTTAATGTATCTAGATGCTGTGTGCTCCTGGCTAGGCTCATCCTGTATCGTAGAGCAGTTTTTGCTAATATGAAGACGCCTCCTCCTCTTCTATTTTCTCTGTTGCATGTGTACATTGAGAAGTTAGGGGGGGTGAATTGGTTTAATAGAACATTGTCAGTGTCCGAAAGCCATGTCTCTGTGACCATTAGTATGTCTAGGTTAAGATTGGTTATTAGGTCTGTTATGACTGGCCATTTATTGTGAGCAGAACGTGCATTGATGAGGGCGCACCTGAGGTCTTGCTGAGCATCTGTTTTATTGGCTTTTGTGAAAGTTGTAAGATCTAGAGTTACATAGAGCAGGTGTGTCTGTCTCTTGTAATAGGAGTTGTCTATGATAGGCAGAATGGCTATGAAGGACCTAGACAAGATTCTCAAGAGCAGAGATGTCTCTCTCCATACAAAGATTCAACTTGTCCAAGCCATGGCATTTTCAATAACATCATATGGATGTGAAAGTTGGACAGTGAAAAAGATAGACAGGAAGAAAATTGATGCCTTTGAATTATGGCGCTGGCAATGAAAACTGTGTATACCATGGACTGCCCGAAGAACAAACCATTCAGTACTAGAGGAGATCATACCTAAGTTTTCATACTTTGGACACATCATGCAAAGAGAGAGATTAGAGAAAGACATCATGCTTGGCAAGGTAGAAGGTCAACGCAAAACAGAAAGCCAGCAATGAGATGGATCAATACAAGAACAGCAGCCATGGGTGCCAGTCTGTCAACAATGAGCCGCCTTTGACTGAAGATCGAACACAATTTAGGACAACTATCCAGAGGGTCGCCATGAGTCGACACAGACTTCATGGCACTTAACAAGCAGAAGAGCCCGAGGCATCCCACCGCATTACATTCAATAATCAAAATAAAAGGAAAACAGAGAGCTGCAGAGGAACCAAAGCAATAACAATACATGCGTGGTCACTTAATCCCCCCACCAGAGGGAGATGATGTAATCTAGCATTAATAAACAGAGAGATCTACAGGTTGAAAGAAAATAAGTGTTTGCAATTTACATACAACTAAACATTTCCACGGAAACTGCAGATGAAAGGTAGCCCCAATCTCCAAAACACCGGTCTTAGTAACAAAAACAGTTTTTCCGCTTTTGCATTTCTCTTGAAATATCTGGGAAAATTGAAATTTTCTGTCCATAGAAAAGTTCTAACAGTTTGGTATAATATAATCTAAGCAACCAGTCTCTGTCTGATATTAAGGCTAACGTAACTAATTAGGTGGAAACTTTTCAATCTATTGGCCCAGGAGATTTCAAAAGATCTGAAACATTAATCACATCCATTGTGGCAACCTCTTCAGAAAATCCTGGCACTCTCTTCCCCATAGACAAGAAAAAAGCCTTTACAATCAGTGGCATTAGTTCTTGCCAAAGAACAAAATTTTCAGACAAATACTTCTTAAATAACTCAACCGGAGACATGCCCACAATTACCGGAAAGTTCAATATCCATACGTTCGAAGCACAGGCAGTATTCTTAAGGGTTTTCATCTTAGCCCGAGGTGAGATATTATCTTTAATCAGTACCGCATTGGTATCCACAACAGATTCAAGATATTCCATCTTCATTTCAATAGAATCGGTTAAAGATACATAGCTCTCCAAATTTTGAGTAACAGTTTCTACATGAGCCAAAATTCCAGCAGTCTGTCAAGTTAAAGCATTGGAGAGAGAGAGGTAATAGCCTCCCAGATAGTCTCTGAGGTAATTTTCTTTGGGCCAATCGGAGTGAAGGAACTAGGCAAAATTGCAGTCAGAGATGCCTCCAAATCATTCACTGTACTTTCACCTCTGAGCAAGGATGGTGCATTTGCCGACAAACTCCCAGGGAGAATACCAGATGGTTGAGGTATAACCACCCCACTCCTTTCCGCCAGTACTCCCTGCTCCAGCACTACCTGAATGCTACATTCAGACGCTTCAGTAGCACTAACCATGGCTGGGGAGCATTTCCACCAGGAGGTGGAGGCGGACTCCATGCCTCGGGAGAGAGGATGACCTTCAGGCCAGGCAGATGAGCAAACTCCTCCAGGGGCTCAACCGCAATGCCTGCTCATATCTCCCTTCTTTCCACTTTGGTGACAATTACAAAGTGGTTCATAGGACATGAACCAGCTGGCTGAGGCTCCATAGGGTAAGCCTTAGCCTTCCCTTTCCTCTTTGGCATAGCACAGGAAACAGCTCAATCCTCATGCAGCCATCTTAGAATAGCCATGCCCCCAGCATCCCCCACGGCATTTCTTATGTTCTTATGTTCAGTTAAGGGAAGACGAAGATCCCTAGTATTCTGAGACAGGCCGCTACTACTGCAAGGCATTTTGTGAAGCTTGGGGCTCTAAGGCCAGCTTGAAAGTGCTGTTCTCCTAGGCTGAATCTGAAATACCTCCTGTGAGAGGGATGGATCGCTATGTGGGTATATGCATCCTTTAGATCCAGAGAGCATAGCCAATTATCTTTCTGAAGATAAGGGATCAGGGTACCTAGAGATACCATTTTGAACCTCTCTCATACCAGAAAGATGTTGAGGTGTCTGAGGTCCAGAATGGGCCAGAAGCCCCCCATCCCTCATCTTTTTTGGGGACAAAGTACCTGGAGTAAAATCCCCGCCTGATCTGCTCATTGGCATGAGCTCAATGGCGAGATCAGCCAGAAGAGTGGAGATTTCTCTCCAAAGCAGGTCTAGATGCAGAAGGGTGAGAAGATATGCCCTTGGCAATATCTCAGCTAAGTGCAACATGTTGCCACTCTGGACTATTTGTAGCACCCACGAGTCTGAAGTCATAAGGGGCAACCTGTGGGCAAAAAAAAAAAGGTGTGTGCCTTCCCCTCCACCAGAGGGATTCCCTCCATGTTCACTGGCAGATTGGCTATGCTGCAGAGGAACCGGTCAACTCCCCCCCCCCCACCCAGCTTTGGCTACAGGGCAGGCTAGGCCTTCTCATGCTTCTCTCAAAGCTGAGGGCTAGACACCTATGTTTTCTGTTGGGAGGTTTGAGGTCTAGAGAACTGCCTGGCTTATGCGGGTAGTAGGTCTTTTTCTGGGTTCCACTTTGATACCTCCTGCAATAGATAGCCGATTTGGCTGTGCATCTCGACAGCCTGGTGAGGGTGATGTGCTGCTTCTCTTTGATGCCAATCTTCTCCTCCACTTGCTCTGCATGTCCGCGAGCTTATTCTGTACAGACTTTTCCAAGTCGGAAGACTGAAGTCAGGCGAGCCTGTGGGCTCCAATGCCCACCACCACCATTCTGGACACAGTCTTGAAGGCATTGTAGGCCGTCAGGACCAAGAACTTGCCATGCACACCAAAACACAATAGTAACTCTAGTTTCTCCAGGGGAAAGAACTGGAACATGTCAGCTAGATCTCCCTATGATGTCCTTCAAGAACATGCTTATATAGAGCTGATAAGAGTGCACTTGAGCTGCAAGCATGGAGCTTTGGAAATACCTCCTCTCGAAGGAGTCATGCCTCCCTACCTGGGTGCATTGAAGAATGAGTCTTGGTGCTCTTAATCCTCTAAAGGGCGGACTATCACTAAGGAGTTGTGCGGAAGCTGAAGTTTCTCAAACCAAGGAGCTTTTTGAACCTTGTACATCGAGTCTAGTCTCCTACTGACCATAGCATAGTGAAGAGGTTCTTTCACATTCTCATCTGTAGCCTTTGTAGGATACAGTGCACTGGCACTGTCACCACTTCCTTAGGGCTGAAGAATACTGTAGGATCTCCAACTCCTCTGCCCTGGACTCATCCTCCATCTCCAGTAAAAACAGAATGGCTATGGCCATATCCCTCACAAAATCCTGAAAGGACATGTCCTCCAAAGGAGACTTCAGTCATTTGTGCAGTGGAAAGGGGTCCAAGAGGAGCTCAGGAGACCTGACCTCCAACAAGTTCTGATTCCACATCAGTCACCAAGCCATCAGAGTCAGATTACAAGAGGAAGTCAAAGTACCTCTGAGTCTCTGCCTCGATCGCCTTCTTGCTTCGTGGGGAGTGTGAGCCTCTGTGGGACTGATGATGCATTGAGGGCTTTGCTGGGGCATTGGAACCCCATTCACTTGAGAGGGAAATGGCCCCACTGAGAACTAGCATGAGATCTCCTCGATGCCCTGACATTGATGCCTTCAAGAGCAAAGCATGCATCTCAAGGATCAGCTGCACGATGCTCAATGCTGATGCTGTGGGCACAGAGGCACTAGCCTGCTCCTTCTCTAGCAACAACGTGATGCAGACCTTGAATACCTGCAGAAGGTGCTCCTCCATGGCTGTCAATTCTGTAGCTTCAGGAGATGGAGAAAAATGAAATATTTTCACTGAAAATGTATTTATTTATTTAACAAAGTTTTATATACCGTCCCTTCCTGAGATCAAGGATGGTTTACATGGAACATCACAACAACTTTTACAATGAACAATGTAACTATTTACATAAAACATGTCATAACTATATTCAGATAACTATGTTGGAACTGATGTAGGAACTGCAATAGAACTGAGTCGACAGGCACTAAAAAATAGGGTACTGTTTAGGAAGGCCCATGAAGAGGAAAAGATATCGTTTACCAGTAGAGGACTGAAAACTACATCTGTGGGGCTCCATGGAAAAATGAAGACTGGAGAAGATGGTGCCACAGCAGCAAGCAGGAAGGGAGGCACGCAGGTATGGTGGAGCCTCCCAAAAGCAGCTGGGAGCGTTCCCGCATGAGGCTCTGTCAGACGTCACCCATATGTGAAGACTTACTTCCTGCGTGTCCACAGAGAAATAACTTTCTTCCCCTGGTCTAAGCCAAATCTCCATTAAACAAAGCAATGCTAAACAAAGCTTGCCAGGGAGTTGATAGTTCCAAATCATGGGGATAGGTTGAAGGGATTGTCGGACCTTTCACCTGTTCACCTCCTATGTATTTCCTTACCATTCCCATAGATATATCCTAGTCTCTAGTTGTTGTATTGTCTGTCTTGACTAGACTGTAAGCTCTTATGAGAAGGGACTGTCCCTTATGTGACTCTGGCACAGCACTACATACACCTTGTAGCGCTATACAAATGATAAGCAGTAGTAACAGTAGGTATGACCCAGTATGGTTGTTTGTATTTTTTTTTGAGTTACAATGCTTCTATTTTCAGTATAGCAGTGGTTCCAAACCCAGTCCTCGGGGAACCCCAGGCCAGTCAGATTTTCAGAGTACCCACAATGAATATGCATGAAATAGATCTGCATGCACTGCTTCCATTGTGTGCAGATCTATCTCATGCATATTCATTGTGGGTACTCTGAAAACCTGACTGGCCTGGGGTTCCCCGAGGACCGACGTTGGGAACATCTGCAGTATAGAAAGAAAACAAAATATTGCAAAAGAACATCAATGGCAGTGGGGGCTTAAATGTAGGTGTCACAACGACATCATATCACCAAAAACCGACTTGAGGAAAGATAAGGGAGGAGAGGCAGGGCCGGCCTGTCCATTGAGCGAGAATGTTTTTTGCACAGGGCCCCGCGTTTCAGGGGGCCCCGCGCAAAGAACATTCTGATCTAAAAGTAAATTTTAAAATTGAAAAAAAAAAGCTGTCTGCTGCTGCGGCCGCCGCGGCAGAATCGAGTGTGCCGCGGGCCCCCCCCTGCTCGGCAGAGCCTGCCCTCCCTGCATCAGCTCCCTCTACGCAGTCACACGCACTGGCTTTCAGAGCGCGAGGGGAGAGTTTCCCCCTCGCGGCTCTGTTAAGCCCGAAGGCGCTGATGGGAAAGTTCCCATCAGCCCCCGCGGGCTTAACAGAGCCGCAAAAGGGAAACTAGTCCCTTCGCGCTCTGAAAGCCGCTGCGTGTGACTGCGGAGAGGGAGCTGATGCAGGGGAGGGAAGGTTCTCCCGGGCAGGGGGGGCCTTGCGGCACACTCTATTCTGCTGCGGCGGCCACGGCCGCAGCAGCAGAGAGCTTTTTTTTATTTTAAATTTTCCCTGGGCTGGGGGGGTGTTAGGAGTGGTGATGGGCTATGGGGGAGCTAAGTCTGGATATGAGCTGATGGGGTTAGGACTGGAAGTAGGCTGATGGGGGGGGGTTAGGACTGGTAATGGGCTATGGGGGGCTTAAACTGAAAATTGGGTGATGGGGGTTAGGACTAGAAATGGGATGATGGGATTAGGACTGGGAGTGGTCTGATGGGGAAGTTAGGACTGGTAATGGGCTATGGGGGGGCTTAAACTGAAAATTGGGTGATGGGGGTTTGGACTGCAAATGGGCTGATGGGATTGGGACTGGGAGTGGGCTGATGGGGAAGTTAGGACTGGTAATGGGCTATGGGGGGCTTAAACTGAAAATTGGGTGATGGGGGGTTAGGACTGGAAATGGGCTGATGGGATTAGGACTGGTAGTGGGCTGATGGGGGCTTAGGACTGGTAATAGGCTATGGGGGAGCTAGGATTGGTAATGATTTGGGGGGTTGCTAGGACTGGAAATAGGCTGAGTGGAAGGGAAGGCTTGAACTGCAAATAGCTGATGGGGATGGGGGCTTGGAATGGAAATGGGCTGAGAGGAAGGGGGGCTTGAACTGCAAATAGCTGATGAGGATGGGGGCTTGGAATGGAAATGGGCTGAGGGCAAGGGGGGCTTGAACTGCAAATAGCTGATGGGGAGGGGGGCTTGGAATGGAAATGGGCTGAGTGGAAGGGGGCTTGAACTGCAAATAGCTGATGGGAAGGGGGCTTGGAATGGAAATGGGCTCTTAGGGGAGGGAGCTAGGACAGGAAATGGGCTGATGGAGGGCTAGGATAGGACTGGGAATTGGGTGTTGGGGGAGCTAAGATTGGAAATGGGCTGTGGTGGGGGCTTGGATTGAAATGGACTCATGGAGGAACTAGAACTGGAAGTAGGCTCATGGGGGGCTTGGATTGGAAATGGGCTGAGTGGAGGGGAGCTAGGATTTGACATGGGCTGATGGTGGGGCTAGGAAAGGACTAGAAATGGGCTGATGGGAGGCTGGTATTGGAAATGAGCTGATGAAGGGACTCGGATAGGACTGGAAATGGATGGGGGAGCTAGGACTGGAAATGGGCTGATGGGGGGCCAGGACTGGAAATGGGCTGATGCAGGGACTAGAAGGGAGCGGATACTGGGTGGGGCTGGAACTAGAAGGGAGCTGATGTTGGGGGAGATTAGAATGGGATGGGGATGGGGATGGGGATGGGGCTGGGAGAGTGAAATGGAGAGGGGAAAAATATTTTGTGTGGGAGGGAAGAAAAATCTACAATTGGCCGGGTATTGGGAGACTAAGTGGGGATTGAGGATGGAGGGGTAAAATTTGAGTGGATGAAATAGGAATGAGGAAGGAGCAAAAGGGGAAAGATTTTTATGTTAAAGCAGATGTAGAGAGAGAATGGAAAAAAACTAGAAGAGAGAAGAAAGGACAAATGGACAGCAGACGATGGAGAGTTAGCAGAAGACACAAACCAGAAGAAAGTGGCTGGAACAATTGCAACTGGAAAAAAAATGCACAAAAGGTACAAAGATATCTCTTTATTTTGAGTTTATTAACTGGAATATGTCAGCTCTGGGAAATGTGCATCATTAACGTCTGCGATTTGTTTGGTACAAGAGGAAATTCATTTATAGTTTTATTTCTACAGTGTTGTACATTCCAAGTTTGGCTTTTGGGGTTCCCAGTTTAATTATTGTCTTCCTGCTTCTAAATTATGATTCCTTGTTTGGTGATGGTTTATGTTCTGCATGTGTAACTGAGCTGAGGTATTCTGTTTATGTAATTCCTAATTGACATTGCCACTTGTTCTCTTTCCCCAGTAGGTCATGTATTGTTATTCTCTGAAATGTATTGGTTTAATATTTGCAGTGTTGCCTTTTGATAGGTAGGGTTTGGTGCTTTGTGAGTCCTGGTAATGCTGTCAGGATACGGCGGGTTTGCTATGGGTTCTAAATGGGCAGTGTTTGTAGTAGTTCCTAATGTGCCTGGCGGTTGGCACTGGATTATAGTAATGTAAAAATCTTTTAGTCTTTCTTTATCCATACACTCATGAAGAGGCATGTTTACTAAAAGTTAGTGTATGGTAACATTATGCAAATATTTATGCAAATGAGGTCCCTTATGCAAATGAGGCCCGCACTGAGTCTCCGCACATGGCCCCGCACCCCCCTTGGGCTGCCCCTGAGGAGAGGAAGAGGATATATGGAACGGTGGAGTACTGAGTAGTGGGGGAGTATTCTTTTATTTATTTAACACTTTTTTAATACTGCTTTTCATAATATCAAAGTGGTTTGTATTGAACATATCCAATGTAGTAGGGAGAAGACGGCTAATGGAAGGGGGAGCATGAGACAATTACTTGTATCCTTATCGCACTGCCTAGTTTTTGGTCCACCAGCTACCCCAGATCTAGGTTTTCTTCATTTTTCATTACTACAAATAGGAAAATATTTGCATTACCTATAGTCCCTATCTGAGATATTAACTTCATTTTCCCACTTTCAAAGGTTCTTGAGATAAAGGAAAATCTATGAGAGCAATACATGAAAGTGAACTGATTTTGACTTTAAAAAAGAACAGATGTGTTCTGGCTGTTTTATAATTCATGAGAAGCACATTGGTAATGCTATTTCTCTGCCTGGGTAAGTCATATAAATGTTAGCGTGTGCTCAAATGCAATTGAAATTAAAGTTAAAAAAAATTGTTGCTAATGCATGCCATTTAATAATCTGCTCACCGTTTATGTCCCAACACTCTGTCAGCATGTGGGATAATTTAAATGAACGCTGTGTACTGGAGATAACCAGGGCTTATTGGGGGTTTACAGTATCTTTTGGCCTGTGGTGACCAGGATGTGGCAGACTTTAAATTCTATTATAAATACTGCATCGTTCTTTCAGGAAACAGAACGATTTCTTACCTGCCAATGGAGGATTATACTCCAGATCAAACCCAAAGTCAGTTTATGATTGCCGTCTACGATATCTGTGCTTCCAATGTTCACCAAGTCAACCTGGAGCATATGAAAAAATACAAGATCGAGAGGACTCAGTTCAGTTTTAAGGTTCCTCAAATCTGACATAGTAACATAGTAAATGACGGCAGATAAAGAGCAGTATGGGCCATCTATCCTGCCCAGTAAGATGGCAAGAGAAGGTGCACCTGCTGCTCCATGCAGGCCATCCCTCCTCATGTCTTTGTTTTAGGGGCGATTATAAAAGCCATTATAGATAAATGTTATTTTATTTATCTATTAACCTTTATTTCTGGGTTTATAAAAGACAGTTCACATCAGGTTTGTATTTTCCACGAATCAACTGGACCTATGTGATTTATTTTGCTTTATATCACTGCCGTAATATAACCAGTACCCTCTTAGTCTTTCCTGGGGCCCTAGGACTGAAAGACTTTGAGGGACCCTCCAATGCTGATGGCAGAAAAGCAGGAAAGGTTATGTAGGGCCCTGCCCATGCCTTAAGATGGCTCTATGTACTACACAGATACTTCCTATTTGGTTTTAGACATGCATAAGAGTTTTCTGGAGTGTTTTTTCCACCTGTAAAATGGTGAGCAGGTAACTTAATGCAAAGAAAACTACCCAGATATTCAGTGGAAACTTTCCAGATATTATTTTAAAAGGTTAGATGAGTGATTTTATGGGAATTTATATGCATATTTATTCAAAGGAGTCAAATCACTCCTGGACGTTGGATACACCAGTTTGGTCTTTATATGCCGTCATTTGTGACTATGTTATAAGATTTCTATATATGCAGTGGAAAACTGCTAACTTTACCCGGATAACTTTAGGCCTGCCATATATGCAGACTGATTTATCCAACAAAAGAAAAAGAGGCTGTAGAAACAATGTATCTACTCCTGAACAAAACGGGTTACTGCAGATCAATTTCCACCTGCTTTACCAAATGCTCTTTTACAGAAAATATCCACAGAGGAGAACTCGGGGTTAAAGGGCCTCAGTACCGCGGCGTGTGGTCTTCCAGCTCTGACTCACTCATAACCCCTCTATCATTCTTTGGCCCTATAGTGTTTTAAATGCATTTAAAAGACAGAAACGCCAATTAGCTATTAGATGATAATTCCTTGAGTCTCCAAAGGGACAAAAGCTGTGAGACACTGGTCGACTCAAGTTTCACCTTATATTTTAATACGCTGCTTCAGCTGAGTAGCCATTCTGCGTCTTGGGACTTTGCATTCTTTGTTTGTACTTCCTAGATTCCTACCTCATATCTATCTCTTCTCTTTCTTACGATCATCCAGGAGTCCATGTTCTACAAGCCAGGACAGCAGATGGCTCTGTACAGTGTCTCGTGGTGCTGGTGGCAGTAGGAGTTTGATGGGCTCTCACTGGACAGAGTGGCGGTAGGGGTACTTCTCATCATTTTTGAATTACCGTATTTAAGGCTTGGAGATATCCCATATGCACTTTATACAGAGAATTGTTTACATGCACTATGATAGGGAGTTCATCTGATTTCTCCACATTGTTTTGCTAACAGTCTTTCCGCTGTGTCTGTTTAGTGATGCTGACGTTTTTGTTCATGTATGACTATGTAACGAAGGATCACTGGTTCCAATGCTTGTTTTACTTTATTAACCATGCACACACTATTAACTTTTACCAAAGTCTTTGTAACCCATCTTTCTGAAGATAATTCACACACAGTGGGATACAAAAAAATTAAACAAACAAATACTAGTTGCGTAGCAGGATGGTCTGCAAAGCCATGGGTCTAACGAATGCTAGGTCATCATCGTTGCTTTGCTAATGTTTAATTGCTTCTTTTATTTGTCTAGGTTCAGAAAGGTCAATAAGTCAAAGTCCCATTGGGACTCAAGTATCCTGACTGAGCTCCTGTACCTCTTCGGCATTTGATGTGGCCATAAACACAGCTCTACCGCTCCAGCATCCTTGAAGAGCTGTGATTTATAGGGGGAAATTTTCAGTGTTAACCAGGGGATACTTATACAGCCCTTCAAGCTTATTTTCAAACGAAAATCCCAGCTGAGTTTCCTTTTGGAAATCTATTCTGCTAAGTCTGCCTTCATACCTGCTTTTGTGCATGTTGCGTCCTTGGAGAAAAGTATGTGCAGAGATCTTAAAATGAAATCTCCACGCATACCCTCACACAATCCCTCCCCTACCACGAGCAGGAATGCCTTGTTTCCCTGCACGGAAAGGTTTTCACACTGCTTTTCCCCAGATGAAGGGTAGACTATTTTCAGAAGCCCATCTTATGTGAGTAAACTTATTTATGCATGAAAATTACTTAAAAATCGACCTCATAGTTAAGTGATCGATGAAATGTCTGGCAAAGCTAGAATGTTTGGAAAGAGGACGAGTGGGAATAGAATATTCACCGGTTCGCTCCGAAATATGATTGAGTTGAATGAAATTGACCTAGCCCATATTGTGGTGCCTCAAAGAGATAGTCAATTGTATTGGTAATCATGCCAGCTTGAAAAAAATAATCTTTCACATTTTAAGTAACTTAATCTATTCACATCACACTTTTGGCAAATCCTTCACGAGCTGCAGATGTGACAGCCAAAGTGGTCTCTTGGATAGCTCAGTTCTTTCACTGATTCACATTTTAATAATTGTATGTTCAAATATAAAATCAGAAAAATGTCACTGGATGTCTCATCTTCAAAGAGCATGTAAAGTGAAATGAGGAAATGTGATTTTGCTCAGCTGTGTTGCAGCAGCTCTGGGGCTATGTATTTTATGCTGTTTGAATTCCTGCCCTCCAGCAGAGCCTGTGGGAGATGCTGATCCACATTGCACATACAGGACTACGCAGCCCTATAAATGGCCTCTGGAGTCTTGCACCCCACAGTCAGGGTTTGAGCTCTCAGCCCAAGAGCTATGAACGTCGCCTGCAGAGAATTCTAACCCTGCCCTGAGGACTACTTACGTTATTCTTCTGCAGGACTTGCAGTGCCTTGTTCACATTATTCAGAGCATGTACTCTTGTGACACCTTTTTCCTTTGTCTGAAAGCAGAATTAAAGAGTGTTCATCAGCTACCATACACAAAATCGTACATCCACTGTACCCGTCCCATAATACCATGCACAGGCACTAAGAACTTGCAGAGTTAAAGGGAAGCAGACATTGCTACTAAAATGCACTCTTTTATTCTGCTGTATCAATGTGTAGCAATAACAGGGGTTAACTATAACAGATTTGTAGGGTTACTCAAAAATAAATTGGCATTTGGGGAGCGGGCTTGTAAACCATGGCTGAACAATTGCACAATGAAGAATTTCCAAGGTGGTAACTTTCTTTCACTCATAGAAAACCAGATAGTTTAGTAAAGTTATCAAAATGCTCCATGAACTGATTTAAAAAGCATTTTCCCAGGACACACAGAACAGTGGGAAATCTTCATATACGAAGTGCCACACAGCCTCGGATCATTCCCATCAGGGGTCTCAAACTCCAGTCCTGGAAGGCCGCAAACCAGTCAGATTTTCAGGGTACCCCTAATGAATACGCATGAGATATATTTGCATGCACCATCCCCAGTGTATGCAAATATATTTCATGCATATTCATTAGGGATACCCTGAAAACCTGACTGGTTTGCAGCCCTCAAGGACTGGAGTTTGAGACCCCTGGTTTCCATGAAAGGAAACAAGCTTTTAAAAACTAAAAGAAAACCAGCAAAGGAGTTAAGGAGATAACAGCTTTATTAGACTAACAAGTACCTTAAAAAGCTAAATTTATAAAGAAGATTTTACAAGTAAATATCAGTATACAGGGTTAAAGGATAGACATGTGCACGACCAAAAAAAAGGTTTGGTTAGTATTCAATTAAAATGATGTTTTAGTGATTTTTGTGTTTTTGCACGTGTTGTAATTGCATACTTTCTATGAGCATATAGCTTTTTTTGTACACACAAACTGACTGTAAATGCATTTAGCTTATAGGAATACGCAGGCTAGCTATTTGTGCGCACTTTCAATTTTTAGATGCCCAAAGAAGTCCAAGCTGCTCTTGCCTAGTCGAAGGCTTCTTATACTATTACCTCACATGTAGAAGTCCTCATGGGGCAGTTACTTGCAGTATATGAAAATTTAGAGGGAAGTATGAGTGGCACACAGGCGGAGATGCAATTTACATGCTTATTTTGCAAAATACATGCTTGTGTGTGCACGTTACGTGCTAACATTTATGTTGGCTTGCAAGCAGGTGCTAAAGGTCTACAGCGTCAATCTAGCTGCCATTTCCACCAGACCTGTGCTACATTCTAAACGTCTAAGTGTCTTCCTGGAATTTGGGACGAAGGATTGTTTTTAATCAAAATCACATAGGAAGTCTCAACAAAATATCCTAGTTCATTTTATTTTATTTAAAAAAATGAAAGAAAAAACTCAAAACGTGGATAATTTTTCATTCCATTATCCAACTAACAAGCAGTCCAGGCCCCCACCTCTGCCCAAAAAAAGCCCATGTCTAACATTTAAAGAAAACCTCTGGGTCCTTTCCCCATTTCCCCTATTCTTCAAACCTCTACCCATGGTGTTAGAACAGGAGCAATCTGTAGTCGACCCTGGCCCAGCAGCACTATATGCCTAAATATCCGTGGCTGGCTCAAGACTGGTACCACTTTGGAGTACAGTCTCAGGTCAGCTGGTGCCAGTTTGGAATATGATGACTGTAGAGCAGGACAGTGGTGTGAAGAAGTAGCCTGGTGATTAGAGAAATGACCTGGTGACCAAACAGACCAGGGTTCAAATCCTACTGCCACTCCTCCTGGACGCAGGCAAGCTGCTTAACTTTCCTTTTCTCAGATTGTAAGCCCTCAGGGTACCGGGATGTACCTGGCTGCAACGCACCTTGAGCTACTACTAAAAAAGCTGGAGATAAACAAGAAAGACTGAGGGTTGCTCAAATCGGCTTTTTGCACTATGAATAAAGAAGGAAGGAACAGTGGAATATGGGGAGAGGTCCCAGGGGAGAGAGGGGGGCCTTCTGGGAATACTTTTACAAAGCTTTTTCTGCATGTGAAGACTGTCTTATACCCAGAAAATGATTAATATAATACCACATGGCAAGACCACACCAACCTTTAAGTGATCTGTGTGCAGCCCTTCCCCACGGCACAGTCTGGATGGATCAGAAGTTGTATTTTGTGGGTACACCCATGGGAGGGTAATTCTATAAAACCTTTCCACATGTAAAGGTTGGTTTTACAGGCTTATATAAAAATCGCTCCATAAGTATGCACATACCTGCACATGACCTGCTCATAGGCGTGTTCTGGGGTAGAGTGGGTGGAGTCACAAAGTACATTCATTCTTTATGAAATACCCCTAGTATCTTATAAAGGCACAAAGAGGCCTATATGTCTACAAAATAGGCTACAAATAAGCACCTTCTTGTCCTCTCAACCTAGACAATCTAATAAAATTACCCTCACGAAGGATAATTTATAACAGGTCATCTAGACTGAGAGAGCATGAAGGCGCCTATTTATAGCTCACTTTGCAGAGAGCAATAGGTCTTCATAAAGCAGAAGCACAAATGCTACCGAAAACATGCCTGAAATGAAACCACAGATCCTTAGGCCTGCTTGCAAGCAGAAGTTCACATGTAAAAGGATATTTTTAGGCAAAGCTTTCATCTGCTGTTATAGGTTTTTTCTTTTTTCCTTCTTCTCTAGCCTTCAGATTCAAAGGGAAAGGCAAGCTCTTTGAAGTCACTGCCCTTCTCAGATGTTAGATCCCTCCTTTCCCACCCCAGTTCCCACCCACCCCATGTGAGAATTATTGCTATATAGGGCAACTCACCAATTAGCTTGTGAGCAAAAATAACAGATTTTGGATTGGTTGGTAGGGAACATCTAGAAAGTAAATAGTTCCACATTTGGATATCCACTAAATGTAAACAATTTTATATTCTTGAAGGAGCTTTGAATAAGTAATTTTACAAAAGGAACCCATTAAACGATATACCTCAGACGCATAATATCAGAATTTAGCAGTGTAAAATAAAAGCTGTTTAACAAGCTAGCAGGACTACATATAGGTAAATACAACAGAGCTGTCAGAACACACATAAAAGAGGCTAGCCTCCTTTTCTCTGAGGAATTTAGGGACTTTGCTAGGTCTCTTATTTCCTTCAAAAGGTACCAAAGCTACAACAACTGGAATATGGCTGGGAAGAATAGTGTTGCCAAAGCTGTTGCCCCAGTTACAGCTTATGCCTCTGTCCAGATGGACAGCCCAATCCCAGTCAAGGGACATAAGAACATAAAAATGCCATACTGGGTGAGACCAAGGTCTATCAAGCCCGGTATCCTGTTTCCAACAGTGGCCAATCCAGTCACAAGTACCTCACAGCACATAGCACATAGGTTCCACAATGTTTGTCCCGGGGTAAGCTGAAGCCCTCATAAACCAAGCAGAGGAGCTCAGAGAAGAGGTGGCAAGGCTGACAAGCAGCCGTGACAGTGAGAAATACATTGATAAGATGGTTCTTGAGGCATCCAAGCCTCCGACAGGGGTGTAAATGGTATGCTACAGAATGGAGAGGGTTGGTAAAGAGTCACCAGTGCCTACAGAATTGATAATCCAACTCCTCTAGCCCTTAAATTGAAGAGCCAGTATGCAGCCCTGGAAGTGGAGGAGGTGAAAACATCTTAAGAATGCTTAAGCAGGGGAGGAAGTGACATCACCCGGGAGATGGCAGCATAATTTCTGTGCTCCCATCGGGACGTTGAAATAAAGGTGAAAATTGCTTGATTTACCCTATCCCACCTGGAAGAACTGGTGCTGGAGGTGACGGTATCCGGCGGCGATGTCGGTGAGGAAAAAGTTAGCAAGGTTTAAATCCTCGTATGTGGAGGGAGCGGAGAAGAAGGCCCGCGAGCTGCCAGACCTCATGGCGTCAGGCGAGGAATCGGAAGAGGAGCCGGAGAGGGCCGAGGAGAGCTGCACCCGCGGAGATATGTGGGGCTGGATGAGATCCTTATGGAGAGAAATTATTGCCACTCGTGGAGAGCTTAAGGAGTTGCTGTCCGGCATTAAAGCAGATATACGAGAGCTGGGGCACACAGTGGAATCCTTGGAAGAACAGATGGATCACCTGGCCGAGCAGGACATGGAAATGGAGGCGACTATGAAGTGTCTGCAGGAGGAGCAGCTCAGCCTTAAAGATAAATTAGAAGACCTCGAGAATCGCTCCCGCCGAAACAATGTGCGCCTGAGAGGAGTTCCAGAGACGGAGGCCTTCACGGATGCGGCAGCAGTGGTCCACAAAGTATGTCAACTCTTGCTGCGGGGAGACGATGGCGAGACCGAAATGACGGTGGTCTTGGTGGAGAGAGCACATCGGGCATTGGGTCCGGTGCGCAATGGGAGGCCACGCGACATTGTGGCCTGCCTGACCTCATTCGCAGTGAAAGAGAAGATAATGAGAGCGGCTGTGGCCCGGAGGAGTTTTAGTTGGGAAGGCCAGACCGTGGAACTGTATCATGATTTATCGGCTGGCACCCTTACAGAGACGCCGCGACATGAGACCGGTCACACAATATCTTCGAGAGGAGAAAATGAAATACAGATGGCTCTTCCCCTTTGTGATGCTGATGGACATTAACGGGTGGAGTTTTCGGATCTGGGGGGAAGAGGAGGCCTGGAAAGTATTGAGGCAGGAGGGGGCCCCTCGTCTACATGACCAGGCAAAGAGATCGGCGATGGAGGGATCTAAAGGAGTGAATTCTAGATGGGAGAGGATGCCTTTGAAAGGACAGCGCTTGCGGAGGAAGGCGGGAGAAGCCGGTCAAGGAGACATGGAGGGAGCTGCACCAGCGAGAATTACCTGAATGTCACCCAGGACTGTGTGGGAAATGTTAGTTTTGCCTGCATATTTGTTGCTAGGCTCAGGCTGCTTTAAGCAATGCGGGCCTGAAGGTGGGGGGGGGGCATTCATGGGGGGAATGTGTCTATTGATAGAAGTACAGGGGGGTGGGCTGTTGTGTGGCACTGTTGGGGGATATATATAAGTGATTGTTGTATCACATGTTGTGAGTTTTGAAGGTTGTCAGACGGCTGCCTAGGGTGAGAACTTACACAATCTTGACGATGCATATATTCATATGATTCTTGCAAGGTATTGTGGGTATTGTAGTTCATTCACTCCCAAACACAGCTGATGACAATAATTTGAGTTGTGAAACCAAGTGGTAAGATCAATAAAATACTTCTTTTATTGATGGGGTTTAATTCACCCAGCACATGTATGCTTGATAGCACTATAAATGAGGTTACTTGCTTGCAGTGTTTAAATGGATAACAAAAAGTCACAAAGTAAACCAGAAAACAACCTTCAGCTTGTCAGGCAATTAGCTAATGTGTTCTTAGCAAATAATTACCAAATACAAAGGCACAAAGAAAAGAATAAACTTTGCTGGTTAGGTTAACTTCTGCTTATTTTCCACGCAGATCTCAGCAGTGATTCTCCCTTGCTCACACACACAATCAGGTGCAGCTTTAATTACTATCAATTGACCAGCTGTAAGCCTTTAGCTGGCTGGCTGCTACTGTGTGAACCCAAATCCTGCTTTAAGAGCTGTTTGCAGTGGAAATAAAGAACAAAGTTAGGTTTCTTTGTGATGGCTGATGTGTTTGCTCATAGAAAACTAGCAATAGCATTTAGATAAAGAAGAGTCCATGTAAATAGTTTCATCTGCTGTATTTCCCCCTGCATCAACAATCATAGGGTCAATATCATACATTGGCACAGATGAGTCTTTCATTAAGGCACTATCATGAGAATGCTTATTCCCTTGCTGCCATTCTCTATTATAGATAGGGTCTGGATCAGTGTTCATACCTGAGCCTCTCCTGCTATCATTATTCCTCTCTGTATAGCCTGGCCAATATGTAATCCAATTCTGATGTCCAGCCTTCCAATCTTGATCCCTGGACGCTGGATCTTCTCTCACATACCTTCTGGCCTTGGTCTGAAAGTCCCTTCCACATGCAGTCTTCTCTCTTCCAGGTAGCCACTGGTGATTCCTATCTCTGCCACTCCATTCCTCTGGCTGAATCCAGTCCAATGGACTCTGCTGGCTTTTGGAATACCTCCCAGTATGAGTACTGCCTTGGAATCTCCCAGACCTTCCAATGGCCTTTCTTCTCTTCCTTCCAGAGAGTTTCCTTCTCTCTCTATCTGCTTGGCTTGGCTTCTGTTTCTCCAGGTGATACTGGTGCTTGTAGCCGTTGCTGTCTCTGTATCTCTTCCTCCCTCTGTAGCTTTTGCTGAAGCCCTCCCTGAAGCTGTTATCTGAAGAATAAGCTCTATTCTTATCCTGTTCTAATGTGTGCTGCTCCCTAACACAGCGCAGCTGTGTTGAATCAGGCCCTGCCCTTTGAGATGAGTGCTCAGGGATTACCTCATAGCTCTCTTGATTGCACACACATTCTCTCACTTCAGCCCCTCTCATGGCTGCTGGAAACCTGGTGCATTCTGGGACTGGTAGTCTTTTATGTGAAAACTCTGTTTTCTTGCTTCTACCAGAACTGACAGGTTGCTTGTTCAGAGTCACATCATCTTTTTTATAGCTCCTACCTGAGCTATGATAAGCTTCCTTATCACAAGGTTCAGAGGGAAGGGGGGTGGGGGGTTTGGAAGATGCTGATGAAATGATGGAGGAAGGGGGGGAAGGTTTTTGTACCAGGGGATGGGGGGGTATAGCGTCCACGGGTGGGTTTCTTCCTCGATGATAGGCAGAGTGGAGCTCTGTGTGAGGGGAGGGGGAAGGGGAGGCTTTGAAGATTTGTGAGAGGGGTAGGCTAGCGGTATGTTTGGAGTCATGGCTGCTGGTGTGAGAGTGGGGAGTTTGAATGTACGGGGATTGAATTCCCCTCAGAAAAGAAAACTGCTCTGGAAAGAGGTGAGAGTGCAACAGTGGCAGGTGGTGTTTGTGCAGGAGACCCATCTGCGTAAACGGGACAAGCGATTGATGGGGGGGGGAACCTTCCAGGGTTTTTTTGCAGCGGAGGAGGGGGATCGGAGGAAGGCTGGAGTTGGTATTCTGATCAGGCATGATGTGCCCTTTAATGTTGGGAGGGTGTTGCGGAAAGGGGATGGGAGAGCGGTGTGTGTAGTGGGGGAGTTGGGGGGGGGAACAAGTGACTTTCCTCTCGGTCTATGGGCCAAATGTGGCACAGGGACAGTTTTGGGAGGACTTGGGGGCTTGGCTGGTTGGGAAGACCCAGGGAAGACTTCTGGCGGGGGGATTGCAATCTTGCCCTGGATGGGAGGAAGGGGAGGGGGGACGGGAGAAATTCAGGGCTGAAACGGTTTCAGGCGTGGATGCAAGAGTATGGGGTGGAGGACCTATGGAGGTTGGCCCACCCTTCTACTAAGGATTTTACCTACTATTCGGCTGTGCATGCGTCATATAGTAGAATTGACTATCTCTTGGGAGATGGCTATTGGAAGGAGGCTTTAGATGAGATTTCCATAGGGGTGGCAACCTGGTCGGATCATGCTCCGGTGGGGGCAAAGTTTGGCCCTCCCAGGGAGTCAAAGCAAAGAATGTTCTGGAGGTTAAATGACTATGTATTACAGGGGGAAGGGGTGAAGCAGAGGATAAAGGCAGTGATTAAAGACTATATGGAACTTAACGATAACGGGGAGGTGACAACGGGGGTACTTTGGGATGGGTTGAAAGTGGTGGTGAGGGGCCATTTTGTCCAATTGGGAACAAAGCGGAAAAGGGAACGGGTAGTTGAGGAGTGCCGCCTCAAGGAGAGGCTGAAGGAGAGGGTCCATAAACAGAGGGGGGGTGTAAGATTGCGGAGGCAGGTTGAAGAGATAAGGCGGCAATTAAATAGCCTCCAGTTGAAACAGATATCTCGCCAACTTGATTGGGCGAGGCAGCGATACTATGAGTTTGACAATAAAGCAGGGCGCCTCTTGAGTACTAAACTTACTTCCCAGAGGCAGCGGAGGGCTATAACAAAAATCAAAGGCCCGCAGGATAGATTGTTGTTTAAAGGTAGTGCTATTAGGGAGTGGTTTCGGACCTACTACAAGACATTATACTCAGCGGACCCTCCTGGGGATGGGGAGGGAATTTGACAATATTTGTGGAATGGGGGAAGGGTAGTGCGCGGTTGGAGAGTTCCATGGGGGAGGGGCTGGATGGGGATATTGTTCTCGAAGAGGTGATGGGGGCCATTAAGGCTTTAGTGGCGGGCAAAGCACCCGGTATAGATGGGTTTTCCGGGTTATTTTATAAAACCTTCAAGGATGAGTTGGGCCCCATTTTGATGAGGGTGTTTAATGCAGTTTTGAAGGGGGAGGATCTTCCAGCATCAATGAGCCAGGCGGCTATAGTTGTAATTCCCAAGCCCGGGAGAGATCCGGCCGTTTGCGGCTCGTACCGACCCATTTCACTGCTGAATATCGATTTCAAGATTTTGGCAAAGATGCTGGCATTGCGGTTGGGGCCGTGTATGCCGGGGCTCATTCACCCGGATCAGTCTGGGTTTATTATGGGGCGACAGACGGCGGACGGGGTGCGGAGAGTTCTCCAATTAGGGTGACTGGCTAGGCAGGAACATCAGAAGGCTATGTTTCTCTCAATTGATGCAGAGAAGGCCTTCAACAGGGTGAACTTTGACTTTCTTATGTCGGTATTGGAGTATATTGGGTTAGGCCCTAACTTTCGGGCGTGGATAAAGGCGTTGTATAAAGCTCCGGAGGCGACCGTTTGTATAAATGGGGGTTATTCTGAATTCTTCCCCTTGGGTCGCGGGACCCGGCAGGGTTGCCCTTTGTCCCCGCTCCTTTTTGCACTAGTAATGGAGCCCTTGGCTGCTAGGATCAGATCGGTGGAGGATATTCAAGGAATAGCAGTAGGAGCCTCGCAGCATAAGATGGCAATGTTTGCGGATGACCTGTTATTTGTGTTGACCCAGCCGATAGTCTCCTTGCCGCTCCTAATGAGGGAGCTCAGGGATTATGGGAAACTTTTGGGCTTTAAGGTTAATTGGGATAAGACAGAGGCTATGTCACTGACACTGCCTCCTCAGGTTGTTGAGAGTTTGAAGGCTTCGTTCCCGTTTCGCTGGGTGAGTACATCACTAAAATACTTGGGAGTACAGATTACGGCACACCCCCTCGGGTTGTACAGAGCAAATTACCCGCCCTTGTTTGGGCAGTTGCGAAAGGATATGTTGCGCTGGAAAGGGGTGGAGTTATCCTGGTTGGGACGGATTGCTGTGTTGAAAATGAATTTGTTGCCTTGTCTCCTGTATGTATTCCAAATGCTACCGGTGGGGGTGGGGAGTAGAGACCTTCGACTGTTGCAAAGTCAGATCTTTGCTTTTGTTTGGGGGAATAGCCGCCCGCGAATGAGCAGACGGGTGTTGTATGCAACTCGGGAGAGGGGAGGGTTGGGAGTCCCTGATGTGGGAAGATATTACGCGGCAGCCCAGCTGAGGCAGGCCTTTGAGTGGAGGGATAAGGGGGTTCCCTATAAACGGTTTAGGGAAGTGGAGCAGTACTGGGAAGAGGCGATTCCTTTAAAGTATTTGCCATGGATTTGGGATAAATTGCCGGAAGGGAGGTGGAGGGATAACCCCTATATATGGCATTTGCTTATGCAATGGAGGAAGGCTCAGAGAAAGTTTTGCCCTGGGGCGAGTTTTTCATTGTTGGGTCCAGTGAGAGGGACTGTTGGATTTATTCTGGGTAGAGAAGGGGTTTTTCAACGGTGGGAGCGGTTGGGTTTGGATACCTTTGACAAATTTGTAGATGGGGGAGAAGTGATTTCTTTTCCTGACCTTAGAGTAAAATACCAGTTGAGACGGGGAGACTTTTATGCACATATGCAAGTTAAACATTTTCTATCCACTAAGCTAACTCGGGAACTCAGGGAGGGGGTACAAGATGATAGGGAAGGGTTATGGCGTTGTTGGGAAAGCTCAAGGGGTTTGATAACTCAACTGTACTGGGGTTTGGGGGGGGGGAACAGAGAAATTTAAGCACCAACATGATTGGGAAAGAGATCTGGGGAGGGTTTTGGATGAACAGGAGTGGAAGTGTGTGCATTTGAATATAGGCCGGCAGGCATTGTCGGTAGCGATCAGGGAAACATCCTATAAATTGCTATATCGGTGGTATTATACTCCGGCGAGGCTACATAGGATGTTTCCGGGAGTGTCTGATAGGTATTGGCGGCAATGTGGAGAGGAGGGGTCCTTTATTCATGTCTGGTGGGAGTGCCCCCAGGTAAGGTTGTATTGGGAGAGCGTGAGTGAGCAAATCACTCGTATCTTTGGGGGATTGGTGGAAGTTGATATGGGATTAGGGCTGTTGGGAATTTGGCCTGAAAAGAGTGCTAGGACTCAAGAACGGCCAATACGGGCATGTATCCAGGCTGCCAGGAGTGAGATTGCTAGGGCCTGGAAACAGGTAAATCTCCCGAGCTTGGCACAATGGCAGACTCGACTACGTCGGATAGCCTTGATGGAAAAGTTAATGGCGCTCCGACGCCAGCAGTACGGGAAATTTAAAGGTTTATGGTTACCCCTGCTGAAATTTCTTGAAGGTTGTTAGGCCTCTGTGAGGGGAGGGGGGTGGGGAGTTGGGGGGGGGGGAGATTTCTAAACAGTTGGTTAGGTTTGATGTTTTGTGGTTTGTACTGCTTTTGTTGTTACCAATTCTGTATAACTAATAATTTCTAAGGAAGCACAAAGGGTGGAAAAGAGGGTACACACTGAGCGAGGGGATTTCTCCCATCTGTAGAGGAAGTCTGTATTGTATATGGGTTTATGCTTTGGGGGTCCTGGTTATGTGGTGTGTATTTTGATGTGTACCAATAAAAAATTTAAATTAAAAAAAAAAAAAAGAATGCTTAAGCACCCGAAAGTTGCAGAATCAGTGACCAAAAATAAGCAAAGGGTAGTGGTGGTTGATGACTCTCTTCTAAGGAGTACTGAGGCATCTATCTGCTGACCAGGGAGGAGTGTGGTCTGACAGGTGCCAAAATCAGAGATGTTACAAGGAGTCTGTCAAGACTCATCAAACTTGCTGACTATTATCTGATGATGCTCATCCACGTTGGCACAAATGATAGTGCTAGGTATCCCTCTCAGCATATTGAGTGTGACTTCATGGTTCTGGAAGAAAGGGTGAAGCAGACAGATGTTGTGACAGCGCACCCCCGGCCGCACAGCACCCCCCTGGTGGCGGTGTAGTAGTTCCACCGGAGGGCTGGAGCCGGGGGGGGGGGGGTCACTAAGATGTTGTTAATCAGGGTTGGCCAGGTGCGAGGGTCGTGGGTCAGCGCCTTGTGTCAGCCTCTTTACCAACTCCTGAAGAGATTCAGACTTGCACAAAAGTGGTGGGAAAAAAAAACAGGCTTTATTTTCCCCTTTAAGCACTAAGGGTTCAAAAACAAAGGATATACACTCCGGTACGTGGCAAAATAAGTCTTTACAGCAGATTTTTAAAGGTGAGAAATAAAATAACCAAACACTGTTAACTTCACAGTATTCAAATATGTAACAGCAAAAAGGCTTCCTTCGCTCAATGACTCTGGAAGGCCTCTATTTCGCTTCCAGCACAGCATGTGCATTCCATGGGACTATCACTGTCTTCATACACAGATTCCACTTGCATGGCCTCCTCTGACTGCTCTGAGGTATCAGGGCAAGTGTCCTTCATGGGATTTAGTCTTACTGTTTCCCACGGCTTAGCAGTCTGTCTAGGCCCACGATTCAGCTTAGTGGCATACCAGAAAGGCATTGCTTGTTCAAGAGGTTTAAAAACATTATCTCTATGTTTTCCTCTAACAGTCCTTTTGTTGCACAAGCTATCCTTTAACTTTTGCTTCTGCTCTTGTCTTCTATATGGAGAATCTCCTTCCCAGGATTCTTCTCTTAGCTTAAGTTCAGGTATACAATGACAAAGGTTAAAAGTTTTACCTTTTGCTTTGTGTTTGCTTCTCTGGGGTGAGGCTGGAGGTGTACCGTGACTGCTGCCTTCAGTATCGGTGCTCTCTGGAATATACCTCCTGCTTTCCCAGTCTTTCCTTCTCTGGCCCTTAAGGCCTGTTCTCTTGTGGGCTTCTGGGCCCGGTCTGGCTTGGCTTCGGCCTTCTCGGCCTGTCCTCTCTCTCTCAGGACTGGTTCTCCTCTCCCAGCCTGTCCTATTTCTCTCAGCTGATGAGGCTTTGGCAGCTGAGCTCCTTGCAGGCAAGTCCCTTGACTCTTGCTTGCCTCTTGCTTGTCTCCAGACTCTGGCTTCCTTCCAGACTCTGGCTTCCCTCCAAACTCTGGGTTGCTTCCAGACTCTGGCCTGCCTCCAAACTCCGGCTTGCCTGCTCTTAAATGTGAGCTTTTGGAATAAGAGTCCTGCCCACTAGGGCGTGGTTCTGAGGTCTCTGTCTTAGCTCTCCTGCTCCCTCTAGGTAAGTTCTCTGGAAATTGCAGGCAATTTCTTTTTCTTTCAGAGTTTAAAACTTTTTTTCTCTCCAGCAGAGGGCCCGCTGCATCACAATGTGCAGGTGGAGTTCTCTTCAGTCCTCCCTGTTGAGGATAAAGGCAGAGGCAAAGAAGCTCGCATCCTGGAGATGGAAACATGACTATGTGGATGGTGTCTTCAAGAGCATTTTGGTTTCCTAGACCATGGGATGATTTTCCAAGGGCTGCTGAGCAGAGATGGTTTCCTCCTATCCAAGAAGGCTCAAAGTGTCTTCCGCAGCAGACTGGCTAACCTACTAAAGAGGGCTTTAAACTAGATTTGTTGGGAATGAATGAAGAAGGCCCCCAGGTAATTAGATGCCTTCAGCTAAGTGAAATATTTAATACCTCTGTAGAAATGGGTAAAAGGGGCAATGTCTGGAAAGCAGTGTACACTAACGCCCATAGTATTGGAAATGAGATCCCAGATGTTGAGACTTTAATGGAAGAGGCTGACTTTGATTTAGTGGCAGTTACAGAGACATGGTTCACAGACAACCATGACTGAGATGTTATTATACAGGGCTATACTTTATTCAGGAAGGACAAGATAGGGAGGGGGAGAGGTACTATATGTAAAAAATCGTATTAAAGCTACAGAATTACAGGGCTTACAAGAGAAGGAGGCATTGTGCATTAAACTAGAAAGAGGGAATAGGGAATCCATTTGCATTGGTGTACTATACATATCTCCCTCACAGGGAGAAGTGGATGGGAATTTAATAGAAGACATTTGCAGGATTGCTATGAAAGAAATGTAACTGGTAGATAATTTCAACATGGTGAATGTTGATTGGGGTGTCCCTGTTGTGGTGCCATTTATAAGTAAGGAAACCCTGGATTCTCTACAGGAACAATTATTCCAGCAACTGTTAACAGAATCCATATGTGAAAGGGTCATAGTGGACATGGTCCTTACCAATAGGGAAACTGTTTCTGATGTTAAATTAGGAGATCATCTCACATCCAGTGATCACCAGATGGTGTGGTTCAATATTAGAACTAAGGCTGATAAAGTCCATTCAAAGGTGAGAGTCCTAGACTTTAAGAAAACTAACTTTCTCAATATGAGTCAATAACTCAAGGAGGCGCTAGGGCGATGGGAACTGCTGGAGGATGTAGAAAAGCAGTAGGCAAAACAGAAAGGGGATATTTTAAGGGCAACAAACCTTTTTGTTAGAAAGGTAAATAAATGTAAAAGGAAAAGGAGGCTGCTATGGTTCTCAAAAGAAGTAGGTGAAGAAAAGGAGAGTGGACTTCATAAAATATAAGAGATCACAGAAAGAGGAAAACAAGCATCAATATTTAGAAAGAGAAGCTAGAAAAGTAGTCATGAAAGCAAAGATACAGATGGAAGAAAAAATAGACAATGCATAAAATGGGGGACAAGACATTTTTCAGATACAAAAGTGGTAGTCAGACTCAAATATAAAACGGGCAAATATGTAGAAGCTGATGAGGATAAAGCGAAATTGCTTAACAAATATTTTTGTTCAGTGTTCAGAGATGAAGGGCCAGGAGTAGGACCTCAGAAAACATCCACAAATAGGAACAGTAATGAAGAGGATCTTGAACAATTTTCAGAAGACTGTGATCATGAGGAACTAGCTAAACTAAAAGACAAAGCGATAGGGATGGATTGGATGCATCAGAGAGTATTGAAGGAACTTCGGAAGGTTCTAGCAGCTCCACTGTCTGACCTTTTCATTGCTTCTTTAGAGTCGGGAGTGGTCCCAGAGGACTGGAGAAAGGCGCATGTGAACCCTTTACACAAAAGCGAAAGTATGGATGAGGTTGAGAACTACATGCCTGTTAGTCTGGCCTCTGTGGTGAATAAATTAATGGAAACACTGCTAAAACAGAGGATAGTGAGGTTTCTGGAGTCCAGTGGAATGTAGGATCTGAGGCAGCATGGTTTTACTAGGGGCAGGTTATGTCAGACAAAGCTTATTAATTTCTTTGACTGGGCAACTAGAAAATTGGACCGAGGGAGAGCCCTAGATGTGCTGTACTTAGATTTCAGTAAAGCCTTTGAAAGTTCCACACAGACAACTTATGAATAAATTGAGCATCCTAGGAACAGACCCTAAAGTAACCCCTTACCTCCACTTCCTCGCTACTGTCTACCACTCTCTAACCTTTACATGCAATCGTATGATATCCCAGGATATACCATTGTAAATAGTTGTTCACACTGATCGTGTAATTGTTCACTTTGTTTTCCTTATATTATTTTTTTCCTATATTTCTTTGTTACTTGGTTCCATGTAAACAGTTGAAACATACTGCCACATTGTTTTATGTAAACCATCTTGATTTGTAGAAAGACGGTATATAAAATCTGTTAAATAAATAAATAAATAAAGTGACTGACTGGGTTAGAAAGAGTGCAGGTAAATGGAGTTTACTCCGAGAAGGATATTACTTGTGGTGTGCCACAGGGATCTATCCTTGGTCCAATTCTTTTTAACTTTTTTTTTTTTTTTTAAATATTGCGGAAGGGCTGTCGGGTAAGGTTTGCCTTTTTGCAGATGATACCAAAATCTGCAATAGAGTAGATACTCAGGAAGGAGTAAATAACATGAGGAGGGACCTCACTAAGACTGAAGAATGGTTGAGAATTTGGCAGCTGAGATTCAACGTTAAAAAATGCAGGATCATGCATTTGGGCTGCCAAAATCCAAGGGAGCAGTACAGTGTAGAGGGTGAAGTACTTCTGTCCACAAAAGAAGAGCAGGACCTGGGTGTGATTTGTTTGAGGATTTAAGGTGGCTAAACAGGTAGAAAGGGTGATGGCAAAAGCCAGAAGGATGCTTGGGTGTATAGGGAGAGGAATGGCCAGCAGAAAGGAGGAGGTGATAGTGCCCCTGTATAAGTCTTCAGTGAGAACTCATTTGGAGTATTGTGTGCAACTCTGGAAATCACACCTTCAAAACTATATTAACAGGATGGAGCTGGTGCAGAGGGTATCTTTATCTTTATCTTATCTTTATTAATACATTTTATATACCGCTCACACTCAAGGTACCAGAGCGGTTTACAATAGCAAAAATAATAGGGCTGCTGAAAAGGAAAAGAACGCCATAAATAAAAGGAAAGAAAGATACGAGATAGCATAGAATAAGAGGGGAGAGTAGAGCAACAGGGCAAAGTGGGTTAAGAACGACTGAAATCAATGATATGGGGGAAAGGAGAGGGCAGGGGGAGGGGGAAGGTTAAAAGCTGTGCAGAACAAATGGGACTTCAGCATGGTCTTGAAGGTTTTGTAGAAGGGTTCTAGACGGAGGGTAGGGGGGAGCGAGTTCCAGAGTCGAGGGCCTAAGAAGAAGAAAGCAGAAGAATGGGTGGATTCGAGATGAGCCTGTGATGGAGAAGGAAGGGACATGCGGTTCAGATGAACTGACCGAAGAGAACGATGGGCGGAGTGAAGACGGATTTGATCTGCGAGATAAAGGGGAACACCGGTGTAAATGGATCTATGTACATGGATGAGCACCTTGAACTGTATGCGATAGGTAAGTGGAAGCCAGTGCAAGTGAATCAGAAGAGGGGTGATGTGATCAAAACGTGAAGCATGCATCAAAAGACGTGCCGCTGTGTGATGAACCAGTTGTAGTCTCCGCAGTTGTGATTGGGGAAGGCCGGCCAGAATGACATTACAATAATCAAGACGAGATACCACCAGGGATAAGAGTAGTGTGGTCATAGCGGGGACGGATATGAAAGGGCGAACTGCACGAAGTTGTCTCAAAGTGTAAAAGCACCGTTGCACCACAGAGGAAACATGCTCTTTGAAAGATAAGGCAGAATCCAGGATATCCCCCAGATAACGTAGGGAGGGAACAAGAAGGAGAGGTGTGGAGGACAAAAGAGGAGCGAGGGAAGGAGCAGGAGCACCGAAGGTGAACCAAATGGCAAAAGGTTTTGATGAGTTTACATGCAGGAAATTAGAGGAGAACCAGGTAGCCACCGATGTCAAGCAGGAATTGAGAGGAGCTAGGTCCAAGGTAGTAGGATCAGTCTGGTGAAGAAGAATAATATCATCTGTATAGAAATGAGCTGTGATATCGTGCTGCTGGATCAAAAGGGCAAGGGGGGCCAGGAAGACATTAAATAGGAGGGGGGCAAGGACTGAGCCCTGGGGGACACCACATGGAAGAGGGGTTAGTGGAGAGGATGAAAGACCTGTAGAAACGGAAAAAGACCTATGGGAGAGAAAGGAACGAAACCAAGAGAGAACAGAACCGGAGAGACCAATATTGTGTAGCCGAGCTAGGAGGGTGTGGTGATCTACAAGGTAGCAATGAAAATGGTCAGTGGATTTCATCATAAGGCATATGAGGACAGATTTAAAGATCTCAATATGTATACTTTGGAGGAAAGGCAGAATAGAGATGTTTACACTAGAAGCCCCAAAGTGCGTCAATTGACGCAAATGCATCTTCGAAGGTTTATAACAGCGCCACTGCTAGAACCATGTCAGTTATGTAATGATGTCACATACTGCACGTAGTAAACAAATAAGTAACTTCAAATTAATTCACATATGCATTTCATGCTCAACGCAGTCATCGTGATAATGCGTCAATTGACGCACTTTGGGATTTCTAGGTAAAATGCCTTTTTGGGGCTTCTAGTGTCAAATACCTCCATGGCATAAATGCACAAGAGGAGAGCTTCTTTCGATTGAAAGAATGCTCTGCAATGAGGGGGCTTTGGATAAGGGTGAAAGGGGATAGACTCAGGAGTAATATTTGGCAATATTTCTTTATGGAAAGAGTGGTAGATACATGGAATAGTCTCCCAGTGGAGGTAGTAGTAGAGACCAGGACAGAAGCTGAATTGAAACATGGGATCAACACAGAAGATCTCTAATGGAAAAAAGGGAATATAGTAGTTGGTATGAAAAGGTCAGACTCGATAAGCTATATGGTCTTTTTCTGACATCAGGTTTCTATGTTTATAACAAACTCAACAAATAAAAAATACCCAAACTCTCAAAATAGCCCAACTCAACAAATAGCCCAACAATATAATTTTTGTTATTTTTTCATCATGTTTTTATCTTTTTTGTCGGAAATGCCAACTCAGTAAAACATCCTTTCACCAATGTGGCCCTTCCATTTTAATTTTAATATAGAACTCATATAAAACAGCTTTTACTTAGCTGAAACTTTAGTCAAGGCTGTCTTCAATACCGTCGCAATTGGCAAATGCACGACGTGACACGTTTCGGGTTCTTCAGGCTAGACACCCTGCTTCAGGTTAAACGCTATGCGGACAGTTAGCAGCCATAAGAAAAGCAATCTGAAGAGAGTGGTTTTTATATCCCCGCCTCAATACCGTTTGCACAGCCAGTAATCACTAAACTTCCAATAGGAAGAAAGAACAACAAGCCAATCAGATAGTCAGGAGGAGGAGTCACAATTCAGAAGCCCCAACCCAACTAAAAGACTGCAGTGGTATTAAGGACCTCTAAAGTATAGTGTGCCAATCAATTTGCATGTTTAAACCTGCCGGGTGGACCGTATTCAACAAAAAGATCCATCGCTGTTCAAGCTTTTGTAAATACTGAACACGATCCCCCCCCCACGCGGGTTCTGCGGCACATGATCCAAAGCACGCCACCAAAGAGTGTCAAAGGTGTGGAGTTTATCCAGACAGTGTTCAACGATTGGTGCTGATAAGTTTTTGGTGCGGAGGCGAGAGGCATGTTCCCCCAGCCTTACTCGCAAGGATCGAGATGTCCGACCCACATAGTACAATTGGCATGGGCAAACAATTAAATAAACTACTTGTTGAGTTGGGCTATTTTGAGAGTTTGGGTATTTTTTATTTGTTGAGTTCGTTATTTGACCCAGACCATAGGTTTTCTTGGTATTTTTCCGTATGGTCTATGTTTATAAGGCAGCTTGACCCCCTAGCGATACCGTGAGACTACAGCTAGGATGTCAGATGTGTCCATGCTGATGGGGCATGAATGTTCGAGGATCGCTTGGCCTCTCTCGCACCAGGGGCACTGCCAGTGAGAGCTAGGAAGATCTAGAGGGTGGGGGGCTGTGTTATGCCATCAGGAGGCTGGAAGAGTGGGGGGGGGGGATTGCACTTGCCCCTTTATTTAGATCTGGTCTAACAGGTGGCTGTATGTTCTCAGATAGACATGTTTTCCCAGTATAAAATGGGAAGTAGGATGTCTTTTAAGGCAGTAGCCAAATCCTCTTCCTAAGGGATGCAGATGTGTAAATTCCAGCTTTCTAGAACTGTTAACTGCTAGTGTATGCAGTGCACATCCAGATACTGTATTTACATTTTCAGATGCTTTTAAAATGAGATCCATGCTGTCACGTATGCATGGAAATGCCTTTAGAAAACTGCGTCACAAGGCCTGCAGAAATTGCAGCTACAATGCACCCGCATTTGCTTACACTTACTCAGAATCAGGAAGAAACGTGCACATGTGACGTGTGCATGTGCATTTTATAAAACACAGGCACATATGTCACAATTCTGCCTGCACCTTTCCCAAACTCCACCCCCCCCCCCAGGAACACTTAGACATGGGTCACATAAGGCGTAGTTACTCACCTGTAACAGGCGATCTCTGGGAACAGCAGGAATCAGTCTTCACATATGGGTGAACATCACAGAGAGAACCCGTGTGGGAACGCTCCCCAGCATCCAATAGGAAAGCCTTTGGGAGCATTCCACTGTGCCTGCCTTCCCGCCTTCCCAACTCCTCTCCTCAGTTGAGTTTGCAGCTGAGAAGAATAATGAAATAAAAGAACTCTACAACTCCTAGCGGAGGAGGGTGGGTTGTCAAGACTGTATTCCTGCTGTTCCTGGAGATCACCTGTTACAGATGAGTAACTACGCTATCTCCAGGAACAAGCAGGAATGCAGTCTTCACATATGGAGTCACCAACTCCCAGTTATCAGACTGCTATGGGAAGGAGAGCAGTGCAATACCTGAGGGGAAAAAACTTGTAGCCGAAGAATCTGGAAGAGTGGGCAAGAGCATTGGACTCGATTCCAGGAGGCGATACTCCCCCAGTAATAGTCTGGTAACTTGTAGAAGTCCAGAATGGAGGGTTAGAGTTGAGTTTAAATCCCAAAAAGGTGCTGGAGTACAGCTTGGCCAAAAACAGCAACCCGACAGGAGTGTGCAGCAAATGTATGAATGGAGAACCAGGTAGCTGTCCCGCAGATGTCCTCAATGGATACTGAATGGAGATTGGCTATAAAGGTTGCTATAGTCTGCACATTATGAGCAGTGACATGCCCCCCCCCCCATGAGAGTCCTGCTTTTGCATAAGCAAAAGGAAATGCAATCTGCTATCCATCTAGATGTATGTTTCGTCACTAGGATCAAAGGAAATGAATAACTGATAGGATCTTCTGTGATCTTTAGTTCTATTCGAGTAATAGGCCAGCACTCAATTGCAGTCTAAGATGTACAGCGCTACTTCAATCTGAGATGCATGTGGTCTAGGGAAGAAAATCAGGAGGACTATCGACTGGTTTAGATGGAAAGAGGAAACCCAACCTCAAAAGGAGATGTGGATGGGTATGGAGAACCACCTTATCATGCAGGAGCAGAGAATAGGGAGGATCTGCCACAAGAGCTTGCAACTCACTGATGAGGTGAGCTGAAGAGAGGGTAAGAAGGAAGATGACCTTCAAAGATAGAAACTTCAGTAAAATAGTGGCTAAAGGTTCAAAAGGTGACTTTAGAAGTTGTGCCAGAACCACATTCAGATCCCAGGCCACTGGAGACAGCTTAATGGGTGGCTTGGATAGAAGGAGATCCCGCATGATGCATGCTACTAAGGGATGTGAGGACATAGGCTGTCCATCCACTGATATGTGAGAGGCCACAATGGCACTAAGGTGAACTCTCACTGAGTTGGCTTTAAAACCTGTTAAAGGTAAGTGGAGTAGATATTGTAGAAGGGACTCAACCGGGCAAGAAAAGGGGTCAATGTTCTTTGGGGAGCACCAGAGCGCAAATCTACACCATTTGAAGGCATAAGATCACCTGATGGAATCTTTACGTGATGCAAGGACGACATCTTTGACACCCTGTGGTAGGTCGAGATCAGCGAAAACTAGCCTTTCAGCAGCCATACTGTCAGACATAGGGAGTGAAGATTGGGATGGAGGAACATCCTGTGCTCCTGAGAGAGGAGTTCAGGCGCACATCCCAGGCTGAGAGGTTGAGTCTGCGCAAGGTGAAGAAGCAGAGGAAACCACGGTTGATGGGGCCAAAAGGGGGCTATGAGAATCATCAAGCCCCTGTAAGTCTGTAGCTTGAAAAGCATTTTGGGGTATCAAGGGGTTGGGTGGGAATGCGTAGAGCAGTCCTTTCCCCAGTGTAGAAGGAAGGCATCCAGGGCCTGTCAGTGCAGCGACGGAACTCTGGTACAGAAGAATGGAAGTTGTGTGTTTTGCAGAGTGGCCAAAAGATCTGAGTGGTGTTCCCCACATCTGAAAGATCCGAGTAGTCATCTCTAATGCAAGGTCCATTTGTGTAGATGAAGGATACCATGTAACCTGTCCGCTAGGACATTGAGTTTACATGGGAGATACACCGCTCTGAGGTGAATGCTGTGAGAGATAGTAAAGGATCACAGGTGAATTTCTTCCTCGTAGAGGGAACGGGACCCCATTACCCCCTGTTTGCCAGGTTAGGCAACTTGGTTGTCCGTCCTGACTAGAATGTAGTTCTAGCAGGTTGATATGCAGGTCAGATTCCTATTGTGTCCACAGTCCCTGTGTGGTTAGGTCATCCAAGTGCACTCCCTAACCCAGCTTGGAAGCATTTGTCATCAGGGTAAAGTGAAGTGGAGGCATCTGAAAAGGTGACCCGATGAGTAGGTTTGGTGGGCAAAACCACCACCGAAGAGACTTGATCAACTGAGGAGTGATGTGGATCTTGTCTCTGAGATGCCCCTTCGCTTGCATCTATTGAAAAGACAGAGTCCATTGTGCTTGTCACATGTGTAAGCGAGCATAGGGGACGACATGGACCATGGAGGCCATGTGTCCATGAGTTGTAGTGCCTCATTTGCCAGCTCGATGAGGAGGGCACAGCGATCCTGTGGGAGAAAGGTTCGGGCCTGTTGAGTGTCTAAGAGTGCTCCGATAAACACGTCATTGGGTTGGAGCAAGGTGAGACTTTGTTAAGTTTATGACAAAGCCCAGCTGTTAGAGCACTGTGATGGTGTAATGAACAGAGAGAGTCTTACCTCTTGAAGGGATTCTCCCTTGATCAGCCAATTGTCTAAGTAAGGAAAGACGAATATCCCTAAGAGGCATAGGTAGGCAGATACTACTTCAATGCATTTTGTGAAGACCCTTAGGTCAGAACCTAGTATTGATAATGGTTTCACTGAAACATGAAGTGCAGATAAGGTCTGTGTGAGTGATGGATCAGTAAATGCATGTACATGTCTTTTAGATCTAGAGAACATAGTCAATCATGTCTCTGGAAGTATGGTAGAAGAGTTCCTAGGGAAATCATTTTAAATTTCTCTCGAACCATGAACTTGTTTAGGACTCAGATCCAAGATGGGCCTGAATCCTGTTTTCTTTGGAATGAGAAAATATGCAGAGTAGAAGCCCATCCTTTCTTGAGGAGGAGGAACTCTTTCTATGACACCCTGGGACAAAAGGGCGGTCACCTCTTCTTTTAAGAGTGCTTTGAAGGGGTTGCTTTGGATAATCCCTTGTGAAGCTGGTAGGGGTAAGGTTTCAAAGTGAAGCTGATAAGCTCTTTGGAAAATTTGGAGTGTCCACAGTTCTGATGTTATGAGGTGCCACCTGTGGGCATAGTGACAAAGTCTGCCTGCCATGTGGATGGGGCTGGAGGCCCTCCAGGGGCAGACTGTCAATGCTTTCTAGGAAGAATTCAAAAACCAGGTGCAGGTTGTGCCTATGAAGCTGGTTGGGTATTAGGAGCCTTGGGCTTCTTGAGTTGGCAAGAGCCCTGCTGCCTCTACTGAGGCTGCTGAGGTTGATAGTGGCAGCAGAAGGTGGGTGAGAAGGATAGTATCTCTTCTTAGAATAGAAAGATTTCTTGGGAAGGGCCTTCCTTTTGGATGGGTCAGATGTTTTCCCGGAAAGGCATTTTAGAGTGAGATTATCTGTTTCAATCTCATCTGTTTTTTCCTTCCAGTCTTTGCCAAAAATGTGTTCTCTAGTACATGGGATATTGGGCAGTTTTTCCTGGACCCATTGCTTGAGGTCTGATGCCTACAACCAGGCCATCTTGCAAGTTCCGATACAGACTGCTGAAGCTCTGCTGGTGGATTCAAAGGCATCGAAAAAGGCCCTGGTAAGAGAAGTGTTTTGGCCCTATTTGGAGAGTGTCTAGAAGGCACTCCTTTCATCCTCCAGAAGCACGTGGGCAAAAGTTTCCAGATCCCTGGTGACATCCTTCAGAAACATTCCCATGTAAAGCATGCAAGAGTTAATTCTAGAGGCCAACATGCAAGCTTGGAAGCATAGACGCCTAAGGGCATCAAGTGTCCTCGAGTATCTGCTAGGTGATATGGAGTAATGGTTCTTTGAGCTCTTTATTCAGCGCATCGCTGATTCCATCATCATTGAATGGTAGTGGAGGTAAGGGTTTTGGAAGCCTGGACATTCTGGTACTCGGAACATGGTATTGAGTCTCTCGCTGACAGGGGCACCATGAGCAGAGCCTCCCACATACGGAGCCTAAGATGCATCGGTAGTGTAGCTGATGGGAGGGCATGGGAGGGTATTGGAGTATCTCCAATTTCTCTGCCCTCAGTTCCTTCTCTGAGGCTACTGTAATAGAGAGTCCCACTGCTATGTCATGGATGAAGTCTTGAAAGGACATATCCTCTGGTGAGAACAGACGTTCCTGATGCAGCAAAGGGTCCAAAGGGATGTCTGGAAGTTCTTGGTAAATGAGTGATCCTCCGTCAGAATCTGAGGAAGTTGAGTCAGAGTCTGGTAAGAAATCAAAGTACCAGCGGTCCTGGGTTCGACCTCAATGCTTCATGGACGTTGAAGGTCGATGCAGATACTGATACTCAGAGGTATTGGAACAGAGAGCCATGGTGGTCTGAGTCTGTTGGATAACAGGGACATCGACCGGTTCCAATGAAGATATCAACTTCAGGGGTTCCGAAGAGGGCCGGCATTGGGCCCGAAACGCATATCTGTATGATCGGTGCCAAAGCCTGCACTCCTGAAGCTCTCGATATTATCGGTACCGAAGCTGCCAGGAGTGCTGCCAAACTCCTCTTGACAGTCAGCATGTGCTGGCATAGGAAGATGGCCAGTGTCTGGGTGGAGTCACCTATGGGACTTTGAGCCACCATCCCAGAACATGGAACCGGTAGCTCTTCGGAGGTTGATGCCTCAGGAGAATCCCAGAGCCTGTGATAAGGAAGCTTATCATAGCTCAGGAAGGGGCTATAGAAAAGGTGAAGTGTCTCTGAACAAGCAACCTGTCAGTGCTGGTAGAAATGAGAAAACAGAATTTTGCCATAAAAGACTACCAGTCCCAGAATGCACCAGGTTTCCAACAGCCATGAGAGGAGCTGAAGTGAGAAAACGTGTGTTCAATCAAAAGGGCTATGAGGTAATCCCTAAGCACTCATCTCAAAGGGCAGGGCCTGATTCAGCACAGCTGCGCTGTGTTAGGGAGGAGCACTCATCAAGGCAGAATAAGAGTAGAGTTTATTCTACAGATGACCATCTTCATGATCACCTTGGATATACAGAGAATTATCCTCAGTTTCATCTGAGGGATTATCAGAAGCAGACGCCAAACCGGACGGACAGAGAGGGAAAGAGACCCTCTGGAAGAAAGAGGAGAAAAGCCTTTGAGAGGTCTAGAAGAGTCCAAAGCAGTACGTATACTGGGAGGTATTCCAAGGGCCAGCATACACCATTGGACTGGGGAAAACCAGAGGAATGGTGCTGCAGAGCTAGGAATCACCAGAGGCTACCTGTGAGGGAGACGGCTGCACGTGGAAGGGACCCTAAGACCCGTGCCAGAAGGTATGTGAAGAGAGATCCAGTGTCCAGGGATCTGGATTGGAAGGCTGGACATAAGAACTGGACTACATACTGGCCAGGCTATATAGAGAGGAACTCTAGCAGCAATGGAAGCTCAGGTATGAACACTGATCTATGCCCTAGCTATAACCTTGAAAGACAGCAGGGAAACAAGTATTCTCCTGAAAATGCTCCATTGAGAGATTCATCTGTGCCCATCCATGATATTGAACCCATGCTTGTTGAACAAGGGGGAATAATAGCAGATGAGGATCCTGTTTATATGGACTGCTCTCTATCTAAACTCCGTTGGTAACTTTCTGTTATAAAGTACAGCAACCATCACAAAAAAATAAAAATTTGTTCTTTAATCTACTCAGAAAAGCTCCTGAAGCAGGATTTGACCCACACAGTGGAAGGCAAGCCAGCTAAGGGGTTTCAGCTGGTAACTGCTAGCAATTAAGCCTTACCTAATTGCTTGTGAGCTAGGAGAGAATCATTTCTGAATTTATGTGGGAAGTAATCAGAAGTTAACCTGAAAAGAACAGTTTGTTTCTTGCTTTGTAGCTTTTCATTTGTTGTTTTCCTGATTTTGACTTTGTTTTTCCAAGTTAACACTGAAAGCAAGTAACCTAATTTATGTGCTACCAAGCATATCTGTGTTGGGAGAAATAACCCCATAAATAAATATCTTATTGGCTTTACCCAAGAGCACAACTAAATTATTGTCAGCAGCTGTGTCTGGTATGAATGAACTACATTGCCCACAATACCTTGCAAATCATATAGAAATATGCACTTGCCAAGAGTGTGAAGATTCTCACCCAGGCAGCCGTCTGACAAGCCCCACCTGTGCTTTGGAGGACAGATCCTCCCACCGAGGCTGTTTTGCTGGCTGGTCTGCATCAGAAGCACCTCAAGGGGAGTCACAGTCTTGTGTTGGGACTTCTCTCTGGCCTCAGTATCGGTCTTTGATACAGATCCTGAAAGTTTGGTAACGGCTAGAGACTTTAACTTACTCTTCTGTTTGAACTTTGAAGAAGTCTGACAGCTGTGAAAAGGAGTTGATGCCCTCAGTGAGGTGAACAAAGGCTCATACTGTCTGGCTTGGTTCTTGAGGCCTCTTTTTGCCATTTGTTGGCAGAAAGGACAAAAATTGGGCTGATAATATAGTAACATAGTAACATATAGTAACATAGCATATGACGGCAGATAAAGACCATCATGGTCCATCTAGTCTGCCCAGCAAGTGGCAAGAGTAGGTGCACCTGCCGCTCAGTGCAGTTCACCCCTCCCCATGCCTTTGTTTAGGGGTGTACCCACTGCTACGTGCAGGTCACCCCTATTTGTTGAGATAGCAGAGACAGTTAAGGTTATTTTGATTTTATCTTGTTGCTGTAAAGGGATCCACTGTGTCTGTCCCATGTCATTTTGAATTCTGTCACTGTATTTACCCCTACCACTTCCATCGGGAGGGCATTCCAAGCATAATCAGGACCCAAACATTTTAGACACCAGTCATGTTTATCAGTGACCGAGATTGTACCAGCACACACTTAGTACACTTTTTAAAACTACTGACTGATTTTTCTATGCCTTTAAAAATGTCTTTGAGATTGAAGAGAAGGTGATGGAGGCCTAGAGGCCTAGTCTAGCCATGAAACCATAATGAAAATGAAAAGTAAACAAAATTTGAAAAGAAAAAAATGAAAGATTTATCGAGACCGGTGTCAGATTCGACAGAACCGGTGTCGACAAGAAGGCAGAAGCACGATGTTCCACAAAAAAGAAAGGTTTTTCAGCAGTGACAGGACAAAGTGTCCTGCCAACTCCACAAAAAAATGAAGAACTGAGGAGAAGAGCTGGGAAGGCAGGCACGCAGCGCAGTGGTGCGCTCCCAAAGGCTTTCCTATTGGACATTGGGGAGCGTTCCTGTGAGGGCTCTGTCGGTGACGTTCACCCATGACAACTGCATTCCTGTTTGTTCCTGGAGATAAGTGTGTGCCTTTGTGTCTCTGTGTGTTGTCACAACCCCAGCCCCTGAGCCACGTGCTTAAAGGGTCAGGGTGGACATTATTGTTTTCATCAAAGGGTGAAACTTTTCTTAGTCCAGATGCATGCTGGTACTAGTAGTCCCTTTCTTGAAATAATTAGTTGTGAAAGCCATGTGTAAGGTAAAGGGTAAGGTTTATTCCCATAATGCACAAACAAAGGTTCAACGAAGGAAAACAGGATTCTCACCTCATTCAGGATTTTCAAAAAGGTATTTACAGAATTCAAAAGTTAGACGTGCTTCACAGTCTTATTAGCTATGCAGTTGTTAGAACAAACCAGTTCATGCAAACAAAAGCAAGCTTCTTCTTTTAGCTTATCAAAACTATTTTAACGTACACCCTGCGAGCTATATTTCTGCCAAGGATTCCAAACTCCCGGCTAGACAAAGTGTACAATCCATGAGACAGTCAGGTAGCAATGAATCGAGTGCTGAGGAAAAACCCTCGCCTATCTTTAAAGCATAGATCGCTAACCGGGCAGCATGCCATATCGCTGTTGCCCAGTTAGCGCTTGTCGCCACCTCTGCTCTGTCCCGTAATTCCCCGACACACCCTGCTGCTAACCGGATAGAAACAGGGCACGTAGGGGAGTTAGAAGGGGATATTCAAAGGTACTAACCATGTAGGGACTGTAAATTGTGTAAATGCCTTTCGAAAAGCGATTAACTTGGTTAACAGAGTTGCTAATCACGTTAATCACGGCGAATGGGATATTCGGCAGCACTAACACAGTTATGGTCGCTGAATATCGACAACGGCCAGCTGTACACGCCCCGATGCTAACCGATTAGCATGAGGGCACATCGCAGGTAGAAGTCCCGGTGCACAGTTTTGTGCAATGTTATTTTTCTTGCTCCATTTTGGGTGGGAATCTCTCTTCCACTTCAGAGTGTGCAGAAATCACCGTTATGGTGGTAAAACTAAATCGTAGCATCCTTATCGAGAGGTGAATGTGTGGTTCAAGTCCATTAATTCAAACAGCGCTGAGAGCATGGTCAATGAATGAAAACATGGCCAGGCAGATGTTACATGTATCTATGGGTAAGGCCGTTTATTCAACACAGATTTACTGTTCATTCACAGTTCATGAGTCAGAAAATATTTTTTTCCTTTTATATTAAAATATATGCTTTCAAATTAGACTTAGAAGTTCTTATAATAGAAAAACAAACATCCTTTACCAGGCATGCATCGGGGGATGCTGGATGAATATAAAATATGCTATAAAGATATATGACAAACTGCTCTTGCATTTCAGTCAACTATTAATCGTCCTAACGGTTGATAATTGGAGGCAGGTGTGTGACAAAACCAGCATCTTATCAAACAGTATATTTTACTGAGCATCTTTCAGAAATGCCTCTCGTACTCAAATGTAACTTTCCTTGATCTTGGGTTTGGAAAGGCAAGTGATTAAACTACAACCCAAATCCATTTAAGACCATGCTGGCAGAAGCATTATGTCCTAGGCACGTCAAGATCATGACATTTTCAGATTAGTAATTTAACATACGTGTTTCTGGCCTGTGAGTCCATCGAGGAGGTCCAGAAGCTTTCTGCCATCTCGAAGGTCATTGAAAAGATCTTCAAGTTGATGTTTCCCAAACTGAAACAAAATAAGCAACTGACTTGTTTAAAGATCCAAAGGCTCAAATAGATATAAATTAGACACAGAGAAAATGACTTTACATAGGCCATCGACATAGCTAAATGGACATTTAGGCCCACTTAAGTAAAATTCGGCAAATGTTTGCTAAAAGGCTTAACAGGCAGTATGTAGAGTTTCAAAGTCCAAGAGTGTCGACCCCATGCGCCGAGAAGTAACCTTCCCTCCATACTTGGAATGAACCTATATAGCGCTCCCTTCACCTGGGATCAGGGCGGTCGCACATCTTAAGTATGAACACAATATGCACAGCTGAAGAGCGTATCTACATTAGAGTCCCATGTAGGTGCAAGATTGTATTTTAGGATATTGATCAATTCTTCAATTTGCAATGGTAATTCTGCAGCTGAATTTGGCTCCGCTAGAAAGAAGTGCCCTGAGCCCCAGAAAGAAACCACTACCATAGTTTTTGTGCTAGTGCCTACTCCCCACCATGTCTCTGCCACCTCAGATTGGTGGAGCCAACTGAGTTAAACCAATTATAAAAGAAGCCTCTGAATGCTAACAGTTACATTTTTTCAACTTGGCAACATGCAAAAAACACCAGTGTGATAGCAGCTCAGAAAGGAGATTCTAATTACAAATGTGTTAACACAGCTTCCAACGTGCCATTGGTTGTTTTTTTTTTGGGGGGGGGGGGTTATAAAGAAACTGGAAAGGAGACCTTCTATTAATCAGTATCTAGAATTTACACATGGTTTCCTATTGTGGTTCTCAGCGTCTCATTTCTCACCAATGCCCCTGCGAAGTTTGCTGAGTCCTCTGCTGTGCTGCGGCTTCACGGAAACATCTCTGGCTGGGAGGAGACGTTGGGGATCCTTACTAAGCCCACAGTAATGGTTAGCGATAACAATTGTCACATGCCAAATACGTAGCCGTGCGAGTTGGAGCAGAGACTGGGCGATTGAAGGGCAACGCATGCACACCGCAGTGAGCGCGGACGTCTTCGTTTAAAGCAGGCTTCCCGCCAGTGTTTTTCTTGCCGCCACCTCAATGGGTGGCATTAGGCACATCCACAGTAATAGCTGTAAACCATTTATCATGGGCATAAAGTGAAAACTGCACTAACGACAAGGGAACATGCCGGACACACCTCTATTTGATAGTGTGGCAGTAATTTTCAGGACTTAACGCACGCCCCTTTGTCTTACCTGAGGCAGGGCAATTAAGCATTCTTTTTCTTTTATTCGGGTTAAACAATGCCTTCAGATCAACAGAAGTAAATATGCATAACAAAATTGCAAAATACCACCTAAATTAGCAAAATACTGCATATTGTGAAATCTATTAGGGAGAGGGAAGCTTTCCGCAGCTATTAAACTCCTTTGTGAAAGGCAGGGATGTGCATTTCCCCACGTGCACTCAGTTCATTAGTGTGCTTTAAGAAATGTAGTGGGGGGGCGGAGCCTGATGTCCAGCGGGATGGTCGCATAACGCTGAGGCTCCCGAGAGGCCTACTCAGAATCCTGAATTAACACCGTACATACTTGGAACTTCTACTCTGATCTTGCCGGGGCACATTGGTGAGATGGCGGGGACCAAACCCACGCGCCTGGAATTTGGATCTCCAGCGGCTTCTCACGGCAAACGTTCCAAAACTGAACCCCGTCCCCGCAGAAGGGGCTGGCCTTGCGCGAGGGCCCCGAAATGCAGCAGGAAATCCTCGCAGAGATTAGAGGGGTCAAGGACCTCGTGCAGTCAAACGGTGAAGCACTCCGAGCGCTGTGGGAAGATCTTGGTGTACTGCAGGGCAAGCTAGAGGGGCTCTCTTCGCGTCAGGACAAAATGGAGAGCATATTGGACTCCCATGCGGCCCGGTTGTCCAAACTCGACAAAGTTGAACGTCAGGTACGGGCCTTGCAGAAAGAGGTGGAAGATGGCAATAATAGAGCGCGCCGCAACAACATACGACTCGTGGGCATACCGGAGGGAGTGGAATCGGGAGACATGAAAGAGTTTTTATGCAAACTCCTCCCTTCCCTGCTCCAAATCACCTTTACCAAAGATTTGGAGATCGATCGCGCTCATCGTGTACCTACAAGCATAACGCTCAACAGGAAGACCCCGCGGCCTATCATTTTTCGACTTTTGAGATATCAACACGTGGAGCAAATTCTCAGTGCCTCTCGGGCAAAGGGCCATATGGAGTTTGAGAGCCACAAGATCTCCTTCTATCCTGACTTGGCTAAACCCACGGTCGACCGCCGAAAGCGCTTTCTGGAATTCCGGCCGAGGCTTCAACAACTACAAGCACGCTATGGCCTGATGTACCCGGCCAAGCTCCGAGTCACGCTTCACAATCAGACAAGAACATTTGAGGACCCTGATCTACTAGCGGAGTTTTTGGATTCCAAAGAAGCCGACTTGATGCGCTGACTTCCAGAATATTCCTGCAAGCATTCTCATATCCGCTGTACCTGCCATACTGGATCTGCAGCAGCCCAGCAAAGAGTCAGGCGAGGGCAGTTTGTTTGCCTTACTTTTGATGATATCTGTGACCCGACTCCGTCTACCCACAGTAGCCTCGATGAGTATCAGAGACAGTGTTAATTATGGACTCTGGTGTTTCTTCTTTTTTTTTTTTTCATGTCTTTCTATTTCCTCTCTAGGGCCTCCTCCCGCAGACATATGGTCGCCATATTCATTGGGGGTTTTGCTTCTTCTCTAAGATACTTTGGTACATACTTTTCAATATGGGGTGTATTAGCCAGCATACTCGGTGATTATGTCATTGTTGCACAGATTCTGATTATGTTGTATGTTTTCAAGCGCCCTTACCTAAAATGTCTATTACCGATTGATGGCACCATGTAAGATTTTCTCATTGAACGTAAAAGGAATCAATAATCCGATAAAACGGAAGAAAATCCTAAGCTACCTAAGTCAGGAAGCTGCGGATCTGATTTTTCTCCAAGAAACGCATTTAAATTCGAAGGAAACTCTTAAACTCAATATTAAACCTTACATGGTGGCCGCCTATTCCCCAGCCGTTTCTAAGAAATGTGGGGTTGCCATACTGGTTAGGAAATCTTTGCATGCTACAATTATTGCGACTAGCTCAGATACAGAAGGTAGATGGTCCAGAGTTCACCTCAAGATAGGTAGCCTTGAAGTTACATGTATATGCCTTTATGCTCCTAATGTGGATGACCCTGCCTTTTTTGCTACCATTGCTCAGGTTGCGCAGGCCTCTGCTAATACTTCATTGATAATTGGGGGGGATTTCAATTTAGTCCTTGATCCCCTGATTGACAAACAGCCGCCTAGGACAAGTGGTCCCCCCAAGAGTCACACCACGCTTACCTCTTTGATCAAAGATCTTGCTTTAGTTGATCTATGGAGGTTACTACACCCCAATGAGCTTGACTTCACCTTCTTCTCTTCCCCTCACAAATCCCAGTCTCGCATAGACTTCTTTCTAATATCAAAACTGTTAGTTCCTCAGGTGGACACTGCAAAGATTCACTCCCAACATATTTCAGATCATGCTGCTATTTCCTTTCAATTACACACTACTGCACCCCAAGGGAATTCGGGGGCCTGGTTCTTTGATAGAGCCCTGTTAACTCAGCCAGAGTTCCAGTTAGAAATTCGAGCAGCCATACAGGATTACTTCCATTTTAATCTACCCCAGGATACTGCGAATTGGGCTTGGTGGGAGGGCTTCAAAGCGGCCATTCGAGCAACGATCACTAGCTATCAAATCCGCCTGCGGAAACAACGCAAACAGCAGCTACTCATACTAGACCAACAAATAAAAGCAGGCGAACGAGTTCTAACTTCACGTACTGATCCATGTGTATTAATTCGATTACAGCGTCTCCGTTTTCAATATAATTCAATCCTCTCAACTGCAGCTTCTAAGAGTATTGAGCTTCAACGAGGGACATATTATCGTGAAAATAACCGAGCCGGTCGACTCTTAGCCAACGCCTTGAAAGGTCAAAAAGAAGCCAAACGCGTAGCGGCCCTTCGAGCCCCACAGGGAGGGGGCATATTGACCACAGACTCCGACATTGTAGAACTCTTTCGGGATTTCTATACCCGCCTATATCAATCTGAATGTGAGTTCTCGTCAGAGACATTCGAGCGCTTGCTTTCTGGCATTCAGCGGCCGACCCTCTCTGAAGATGATAGGGATGCGATGGATGAACCCTTCTCTACTTCAGAGATCCAATCTGCCCTAAAACGAACAGCCTCGGGCCGTGCCGCAGGGCCCGATGGTCTCCCGACCGAATTCTACAGAACGTTCAGTGCAGATATAGCTCCCTATCTAAAACTCTATTTTACTGCCCTTGCGGTAGATACATCCTCTTTGGGATCCTTTTCTGCAGCTAATGTGGTAGTATTTGAGAAAGAAGGCAGAGACCCGCTGCTAACCGCCAACTACCGTCCAATCTCCCTACTTAATGCCGATTATAAGATCTTCGCAACGATCTTGGCCACCCGGCTATCTGACAGGATGGCCACCCTAATCCACCCCGACCAATGCGGTTTTATACCCGGCCGATCCACTGCTGACAATGCTCGGACCTTGTGCCATGTGCTATCCAGTGCTGCCAATCTAGATCATCCATGGGTGGGTCTTTCCTTAGATGCCGAAAAAGCCTTTGATCGCCTAGAATGGCCCTTCTTATTTGCAGTTCTCCGATGGTATGGCTTTGGGGAGGGCTTCCTCCGATATCTCCAAGTTATGTATACTCAACCCGTCGCCAGTATTTGTGTAAATGCCATCAAGTCTCAGCCATTTAATCTCCAAAGAGGCACGCGTCAAGGTTGCCCCCTATCACCAATGCTCTTTGATCTAGCTCTTGAACCCCTAGCCCTCCTTATTAGACAGTCCGCACGTATTCGAGGTGTCCCCTTCAGTCATAGGGAGATTAAACTCTCTGCATATGCAGATGACCTTATGCTTTTCGTATCCCTTGATTCGGTTCCAGCTGTCTTGGATCTGATTGACGGATACTCACAATTATCGGGCTATAAAATTAACTGGACCAAATCTGTAGCATTCCCACTGAACCGCTGGGTACATGAGGCTGACATGCAGGCCTTTCCCTTCCTTTGGCAATCCCGCATGGTGAAGTATCTCGGGGTCCATTACTGTTCTCCTTTAGAAGACACTATCAGTTTTAATGCCAAAGAGGTAGTCTCCAAAGTCCGTGAGCTCACAAATCGTTGGTCTCCCTTATCTCTTACATGGTGGGGCCGCCTAGAAACTGTGAAAATGATGATAGTCCCCAAAGTGAACTACATTTTAGAAATGCTGCCATGCTTACTCCCGCTACATACTTATAAAGATATTGAGGGCCTTCTCGTCCGTTATCTCTGGCAGGGCAAGCCACCAAGGATAGCTAAACAAAAACTACAGTCTTCAAAGGAAATAGGGGGTACCAGATTTCCTGATTTTCTTAGCTATCATCAAGCCTTCCTACTTAAGCAAGGTGCCCGATGGCTAGATGCCTCAACAGACAGCAGACCAGTTTGGCTTGACATAGAAGAGGAGCTTAGTAGCCCAATTCCGTTGACCCATCTCCCCGGTATGTCCTATCAAGTAGACACCCACCATCCACCAATGATTGTCGATACTCTTGCGGCCTTTAACACTCTCATTCTATCACTGGGTCCGAACGTATGTCCTCAGGACGGACTCCCGCTATGGAATAACCCCAGAATTCAAGTCCTAAATAGAACGATAGCATGGAAACCCTGGTACTCAAGGGGGATCTGGACACCCCAACAGCTTTTCTCTGCAGCTCGTTGGAAAACCTTTTCTGATTTACAAAAGGAATTTGCGTTACCAGCGAAACACTACTTTCAATTGATGCAGCTTCAACACTGCCTCAAAAGTGCTCAAATCATGCCGCCCTCTGCCCCTACTGAGGACGGGCTATTAGAGATAGTTCACTCTATTAGTAGTACACATGGAGTAGCCTCTAACTTTTATAAAATATTATGTCAGGGTACAGACACGGCCACTTTTAGAGCCCAACAAGCCTGGGAGCGCGAACTGCAAACCACTTTAACCCCTGTGCAATGGAGCGTTTTCTGGAGCAAAGTAGTGCGGGTTTCCCGGTCTGCCTCTGTTACCCAAACTCTCTTCTTCTTTGCACACAGATGCTTTTATACCCCAGAAAAAATAGCCAAATGGAACACAAATGCTAGGGACCAGTGTTGGTCTTGTCATACTGCTGTGGGAACCTTCGCTCATGTTATTTATGAATGTCCTCAACTACAGGTCTATTGGGGGCGGGTCTGGGGTCGTATTCAATCTATCTTACACTTTCATGAACCTCTCTCTTGGAAGATCGTGGGACTCCGCTCTGTGGCGGAGGTCCCCTCTCTTCCTAAGAAGGGTCGCTTTCTCCTTGATTTCATGCTGGGTATAGCTATATGTTTAATCACGAGGAATTGGAAGGATAGCTCTCGACTTACTGTCAATGAATGGTGGAACCTCGTCTGCTTATATAGTAAATATGAGCAGATATCTCGGAGAGCTATTCCCCATGCCCAAACTCACTCTCGCTTGTCTAAATGGCAGATGCTCAATGATTATGTACAATCTGCTCATTGCTCTGACATGTCTGTTTAATGTGCACTCATCATGTTTCAGATCACCGTTAGGTTTTGTAACACAATAATGTAAGTACACGCCCGCTTCGGGTATGATTAGTTTTCTAGAGAAGAAGCAGGGGGGAGGGGGGTGGCAGGGGTTTACTTTGGTGTATGTATTACACTTTATGTATCTGTCTTTTAGCTGTATGTCTTCCTTTTCCTTTGTTGTTATAAAACGAAAATAAAGAATTTAAAATGAAAAGAAATGTAGTGCCCACTAAGCCAAATTAACACACATTGGGGCATGTTTATAAAAAGCGTGCTGGTAGCACATGGTCGGGCTGCAAAATCAGCGCAGAAGCCAGTGCCAACTTCAGGGGGCCAGAGTGTTTGTGCCCCTGGTGCATTGCTACCGTCTGCCACTGTAGAAGCCTGGCACACACTACCTTGAGGTTGCGTTAAGTGCGCCTGTGTTAATGGCAACCATTGCACTTAGCGTGCGTCCATAACACTTGTGTTAACCGCAGTGTGCCGTCAATGTCCATGTTGTCTCTCCAATTCACCCTGTCTCTATTCAATCGTGTGCTGGGCCGCATGCTAACGTTTAGTCTGCTAAACCCCACACTACTTCTTAGTGTGGTTCAGTAAACATTCCTCATTAAGTCCATTAGCACATTAAAAGTTCAAGATTGCGTGCACTGTTGCATTATATCAAATAAAATTAACCATAACCATTCAAAGTTTTAATGCTGTTTTATTACAATGAATGTGTGAAACAAACGGAAAAATAAAGATTGAAAAGTGGAAAAGAAGCCCAAACGACCAGAGCATTTTTGCCCAGGGGGCATCTTCCGCAGCCAGAAAACCGAGCAGAACTGCACTAGGTCAAGCTTTTGACTGTCCACTTGGAACCAAATTGTCCCACTTAATTCCCTCAGGGCTTGAGACATCACAGACGCAGACTGTGAAGAAAACCCTAAATGCTGCCATAGAGCAGATGAAGGGCTGTCAGCATCGCTTATGTTCATTTCCTGAGAAACACATTTACAGAATCTCATTCAGTGTCTGCTTTAATAGAATAATGCGGACGTACTGTCCAGTGAACTGCAGCAGCTGTGACACGCTAATGTTAATAAAGCAGAGAGAATCCACGGTGCTCGGGGTCTTCATTCTTACTGCAGGAAAGTACCATAAAATGCATATTTCTGCTCTTGACTAGTATTACCAACTTGTTTAAAAAAAAGGCCCACGACTAAGAATCATTGTTTCAGTTCTTGCTGGGATATATTAACACAGTATATTACTGACAACAATAAAATGGAAGCCAATTGCTTGTGTCTAGCTTTTATTTGAGGATGGCAGAACTCATTTATTGGTCTTCTATTCTGAATGAGAGTGTTAGTTTGAAGGAAAAGCGCTTCCCCCCTCCCCACTCTACAGACTGAAAGACAGCATTTGCTGTAAGGATTGAAAAAGGAGGCTGAGCTAGGTAGACACATATCCTCAGGATAGAGCACTCGGAACTTTGTTCAATAGTCTATCTAGTGCTCATATAAATCAACAGAAAAGCGACCAGAATGAATTCCACCATGCCAATTAAAAACACACGCACACAACACATCCCAGGCCACAATTAACTTTGCACTGCAGGTGTTTCTAGCTCATCTTAGGAGGAGAAATGCTGTGGAAAACATATTGATGCTTCTTGCTGTAAGCATTCTGATCCATTACAGTTAGGGGCCTGTTTACTAAAGCTGCTACCACAGGACCACTGTTCCCTCTAAGCTGTGCGCGCGCACACACCTCGCCGAGTGAGCGCACATACTTTACAACAGAGCGCACAAAAATTACGGTTCTGATTCTGATAGAAAACAACACAGACGTCTTAAAATTTAAAAGTTGTTGTGTATTTACAGTTTTCACAAGTTCTACAATATTTTCTAGTGCAAGCAATGTGGTGTACATTCTGTATTCTGACGTGTAGTCAAATTTTAAAGTATATAACTCCGAGTGTCGTTATGTGGCGCACAAAAATTTAACCTTCCTTCAAAAGTTGCACAGCTGATATTTTATGCGCACACAGCCTACAGAAAATTAGAGGGAACATTGCACAAGACTAACACCGAATTATCACCCAGTGGGCAAAACACAGAGATTGCAGGCAAGGACGGACTAAGGGCGATGCGGGACCATGTGCAGAGACTCATTCTGGGGCCTCATTTGCATATCCACTGGACCTCATTTGCATATATTTAATTTTTTTTTATTTTAAAACGTATATGTTGCATATCTATAATTCTAGGTGGCTTTCAAAGGAGCCCTTCACAAGTCTCTTTTTCGTCCTGGTAATGACTTACGGGCATGTTTACTAAATATTAACGTGCGTTAAGTGCCACCTTGCCTATAGAAATAAATGGATGATGCTGCACTTAACACACATTAACATTTGTGAATGCGCATTAACTTTTAGTAGACATGCCCCTTAATGAGTGTCTCAATACTACTTGCACGGGCAGTGAGGATAAAGAGACTACCAGATTTCTACGTTACTACATGCCAGTGTCAACTGCAGGCACATTAGAAAGTACTATACACCCTGACCATTTAGAACCCAGAGCAAACCCAACGTATCATAACAGCACCACCAGGACTCACAAAGCATCAATCCTACCTATCAAACACTGCAAGTATTAGACCAACACATCTCAGAGAATACCAATACATCTCCAGCTGGGGAAAGAGAACAAGTGGGATTGTCACATAGAAACTACATGGTGAGTAATTATTGGAAGTGCTTCTGAAAGAGAAAATAGTGAGGTTTCTGGAGTACAGCGGATAAAAGGATCCAAGGCACCATGGATTCACCAGAGGCAGGTCTTGTCAGACAAATCTGATTGATTTCTTTGACTGGGTAACCAGGGAATTGGACCAATGTGGTGTACTTAGATTTCAGTAAAACCACTGACACCATTCCTCACAGGCAACTTATAAACAAACTAAGCACCCTAGGGATGGGCCCTAAAGTTATTGCTTGGGTTAGAAATTGGTTGAGTGGGAGGTGACAAAGGTTACAGGTAAATGGAGCTCACTCTGAGGAGAAGGAGGTTACCAGTGGTATGCTCCAGGGATCTGTCCTTGGTCCGATTCTTTTTAACATCTTTGTTAGTGATATAGCGGAAGGGCTGTTGGGTAAAATTTGCCTCTTTGCGGATGATACCAAAATCTGCAATAGAGTAGACACCCAGGAAGATATAGATAACATGAGGAGGGATCTAGCTAAGCTTGAAGAATGGTCTAGAATTTGTCAGCTGAGATTTAATGTTAAAAAATGCAAGGACATGCATTTGGGCTGCAGCAATCCAAGGGAGCAATATAGAACAGGAGGTGAAGTACTTTTGTCCACTAAAGAAGAGCGGGACCTAGGTGTGATTGTGTCTGATGATCTTAAAGTAGCTAAATAGGTAGAAAAGGCGATGGCAAAAACTAGAAGGATGCTTGGGTGCATAGGGAGAGGAATGGCCAGCAGAAGAAAGGAGGTGATAGTGCTTTTGGTGTGACCTCATTTGGAGAATTGTGCAGTTCTGGAGACCGCACCTTCAAAAGGATATAAACAGGCTGGAGTCTGTACAGAGGGTGGCTACTAAAATGGTTAGTGGTCTTCATTATAAAGCATATGAGGACAGATTTAGGGATCTTAATATGTACACCTCAGAGGAAAGATGGTCTTCAGGTGATATGATTGAGAGGTTTAAATACCTCTGTGGCATAAACGCACAGGAGGAGAGCCTCTTTCAATTGAAAGTAAGTTCTACTACAAGGGGACATGGGATGAGGGTGAAAGGGGATAGATTCAGGAGTGATATGCGGAAATATTTCTTTACAGAAAGTGGTGGATCCATGGAATAGTCTCCTAGTGGAGGTGGTAGAGATGAGGATAGTATCTGAATTCAAAGAAGAATGGGACAAACACAGAGGATCTCTAAAGGAAAAAAGGGGAATGTTGTAGTGGTTGATATGGAGAGACAGACTAGATAGGCCATGTGGTCGTTTTCTGTCGTCCTGTTTCTATGCTTCTAGAATAATGCAGCTTGGTTGCTCATGCAAAACATAGACCATCACCAAACATAGAACAAGGGATCGCAATTTAGAAAATAGGAAGACAATTAAACTGGGAACCTTAAAAGGCAAAATTGGAATGTACAACAGAAATGGAGAAATAAAACTACAAATTAATTTCCTCTTGTACTAAATAAACTGCAAAATGTTATTATACTATTTTAAAAGTATAATAAATAAAACAGAGGAGTTCCAACGGTGTACGGACCAGTTCTGTTCGTTTTGTTTGCCTGCTCCAACAAAAATAATTTATTGAGGATTTTCCTTTTATATCAGGATCTTTTTTGGCACGTGATGTCAGTACTGAGCAAAATGGTAGAAACCATTATAAAGAACAAAATTACTGAACATGTGGATAGTCATGGCCTAATGGCAGGAAGGCAACATGCATTTAGCCAAGGAAAGTCTTGCTTCACTAATCTGTTATATTTTTTCGAAGGTGTGAATAAACCAGTAGACAAAGGTGAACCAGTTGATATGGAGCCCGATTCACAAAGGAGCATGTCCGGGCCATCTGGAAGGCACCAAGCAAGATGGGCCCATTAGGACCCGATTCTGTGCCACAGGAATAAAATGTTTCCGCGGCACACAGAATAAGGCCAGAAAGCAAACAGAATGCTATGAATCATAATGAAAGCGATAGAAAATAAAACCAAGGATATTATAATATCTCTGTATCGCTCCATGGTGCAACCCACACCTTGAATATTGTGTGCAATTCTGGTCACCATATCTTAAAAGGGATATGGCAGAACTGGAAAAAGTACAGAGAAGAGCAACCAAAATGGTAAAGTGGATGGAAGGACTAGGGGACATGCAATGAAGCTACAATGTAACCCATTTAAGACTAATAAGAGAAAATATTTTTTCACTCAGCACATAATCAAAGCCTGGAATTCATTACTGAAAAATGTAGTAAGAGCTGTTAATGTAGTTGTGTTCAAAACAGGTTTGGATGAGGTCTGGGAGGAAAAGTCCATAAACCATTATTAAAGAGGACTGTGGAAATCCACTACTTACCTCTGGGATTAGGGGACTGATATTTCTGGAGAGAGATCTGCAATTGTAAGAATTTACTTCTGGGAATTTTTCTAAATCTTGGGTAAAAAGGAATTCTTTAGATTAAAGTTTATGAATCTGTGAACCCAGTGTATTTGTTAAATCAGTCAGGGCCTAGTAGCAGCAAAGAACTTTCAGTTTAAATTTAAAACACAGCAGAGAGCATTCTGGTTAAATTTAGACCCCAAGTCTCCCTCTATCCAAGCCAGGGCTGTGGGACTCCCCCTGGAAATTGGTCACAGATTATCTTAGAAGCACAGGACAGGGAACTGTGTAGCAGCCAGCTTTTCATAGGTCTTGTTTCCCTCCCTCCCTCCCTCCACCGGGATAATTGTAGCTTTAGAGGTGCATTAACCTCTCAAAGGAAAGGAGGTGCCATATTCACTCTCAGATCCAGCTGTTTGTCCTCATTAGGCATACATTAAGGACCTGAGATTAAGCTTCAGGTGAACAAAGTACATTAAACGTATTAGGTGTAGTTTTATTAGTATAAGCATCCCTAGCAACCCTTAGTAGGTAAAGAACTTAAATACCTAAACACAACCTGGACCGGATGGTATACATCCAAGGGTGTTGAAAGAACTGAAATATGAGATTGCAGACCTGCTATTAGTAATCTGTGAACTATCATTAAAATCATCTGTAATACCTGAAGATTGGAGTATGGCCAATGTAACGCCAGTTTTTAAAAAGGGTTCCGGGGTAATCCGGGAAACTACAGACCGGTGAGCCTGACGTCAGTACCAGGAAAAATGGTAGAAATCATCATAAAGAACAAAATTACTGAATATGTAGATAGTCATGACTTAATGGGAGACAGTCAACATGGCTTTAGGCAAGGAAGATTTTGTCTTACTTATCTGTTATGTTTTTTGAAGGTGTGAATAAACAGGTAGACAAAGGTGAGCCGTTTTTTAATTTTTTTATTTATTTATTTATTAGCAAGGCTTGATATACCGCCCATACCGAAGTCTCAGGGCAGTACTCAAAATTAAACATCGTGGCTACTAGAAAATTAAAAGGAGGAAAGGAACGCCATTGGGTTGACAGGAAAGCAGTGATAAGAAAAGAGAAGAATATAGAAAGGAACGAGATTAGGCACATAAATTAGATTGATATAGAGTATCTGGACTTTCAGAAAGTCTTTCACAAGGTCCCTCATCAGAGACTTTTGGCAAAACTAAAAAGTCATGGGATAGGAGGTAATGTAATATTGTGGATTAGGAACTGGTTAAAAGATAGAAAGCAGAGGGTAGGGCTAAATGGCCAATTTTCCCAATGGAGAAAGGTGAATAGTGGAGTACCCCAGGGATCTGTGCTGGGTCCGCTGCTTTTTAACATATTCATAAATGACCTGGAAATGGAAATAACGAGTGAGGTTATCAAATTTGCAGATGGCACAAAACTATTTAAAGTTGTTAAAACCCATGAGGATTGTGGAAAATTGCAAGAGGATCTTGATAAATTGGAAGACTGGACATCCAAATGGCAGATGAAATTTAATGTGGACAAGTGCAAAGTTATGCACCTAGGAAAGAACAAACCAAACTATGGTTACACAATGCAAGGTTCCACATTAGGAACCACCACCCAGGAAAAGGATTTAGGCGTCATCGTGGATAATATATTAAAACCCTCCACCCAGTGTGCAGCGGTGGCCACAAGAGAAAATAGAATGCTACAGTAGGTATAAGGAAAGGAACGGAAAATAAAACAAAGGATATTATAATGCCTCTGTATCATTCCATGGTGCGACCGCACCTTGAATATTGTGTGCAATTCTGGTCACCGTATCTTAAAAAGGATTTAGCTGAACTAGAAAAGGTACAGAGAAGAGCCACCAAAATGATAACGGGGATGGAAGGATACCCATATGAAGAGAGGCTAAAAAGGTTAGGGCTCTTCAACCTGGAAAAGAGACGACTAAGAGGAGATATGATAGAAGTCTATAAATGAATGAATGGAGTGGAACGGGTAAACGTAGATCAATTGTTTACATCATAATATATAGAAAGACTAGAGGACATGCAATGAAACTATAGGGTAACCTATTTAAGACTAATAAGAGAAAATATTTTTTCACTCAACGTTTAATCAAACTCTGGAATTTGTTACCGGAGGATGTAGTAAAGGCTGTTAGTGTAGCTGAGTTTAAAAAAGGTTTGGACAAGTTCCTGGAAGAAAGGTCCATAAACCATTATTAAAAGGGACCCGTGATATCACTACTTGACCCAGTACAAGCATTGTGGAACCTGTGTCTTTTGAGGAAACTGCTACTGTAGGTACTTATGACCAAGATTGGCCACTGTTGGAAACAGGATACTGGGCTTGATGGACCTAGGTCTGATCCAGTATGGCATATATTATGTTCTTATATACCTTTGGGAAATAGGATACTGGGCTTGATGGACCCTTGGTCTGACCCAGTATGGCATCTATTATGTTAATACTATCCAACCTCTGGAAGTAAAGATTACCGCAAAGCAATCAATGTTTTGTACAAGTCTTCAGTAAAGTTTAGTTGAGGCCCCTCATAAGAGTCTCCAGGTATTTGAAGTGAAGTTTGAAGTACTACAAGACTAGGGACTTGAAGGAAAATCCCTTCCCCCCTGAATAACCTATCCCTAGAGGCGAGAGTGCATGCGCTAAGTGAAAGGAGGAAGAGTTCTATGGAGAAATACATATTTCTTTTATCCTTTAGTGTGAATGCTGCACCTTATACCTTACCTCAGAGATAGGGCCAGTGCAAGGGAACTGGGCGTTCTAGGCAAAGGTTCGACCTAATGCACCCTCCCCCGATATGATTTTGATAGTTAAACTCTGCAGTCATGATCATCCCAGTACCACCACTCCCACATAGTCTTGTAAAAATATTAAACTTTTCCTAGTTCTAAGTCTTCCACTTTTGGTAATGAGCATATACATTTCTACAGTCAACCCAATGCCACTTCTCCCCCTGAGTTTCACTCTCTTTCTAACTACTACTACCTATCGTTTGTATAGCATTACAAGGCATATGCAGCCCTGTACAGAGACATGCAAGACATGGTCCCTGCCCGTAAGAGCTTATAATCTAGTCAAGACAGACAACACAACTGGGGACTAGGATATATCTAGGAGAATGGTAAGGAAACACATAGGAGGTGAACAGGAGACTAAGGGGATCAAGATCCAAAAGCAGGCTCAAAGAAGTGAGTTTTTAGCCTAGATTTGAACAGGGCCAGAGATGGAGCCTGATGTACCAACTGAGGTAGTTTGTTCCAGGCATAAGGAGAAGCAAGGTAGAAAGATAAAAGCGTTGAGTTGGCAGTAGAAGAGAAGAGCACAGAAAAAGGGGTCTGCCAGACGAGCGGAGTTCCCGAGGACGGGTGTAGGGAGAGAAGAGAGGAAAGGGAGTGAGATGCAGTTGAATGAAGAAACTTATAAGTCAGAAGCAGAAGTTTGAACTGGATGTGGAAATGGATATGGAGACAATGAAGTGACCTGGAAAAGGGATGACATGAGCATAGGAGATGCTGGCGGAAGATTAACTGTGTAGATGAGTTTTGAACACAGTGAAGTAGGGAGAGATGATTCAGAGGAAGACCAGCGAAGAGGAGGTTGCAATAGTCTAGATGAGAGATGACTAGAGAATGCATAAGGGTCTTTGTTGTGTGTTCAGAAAGGAAGGGACAAATGTTGCCAATGTAATAGAGAAATAAGTGACAGGTTTTAGCTGTGGAGGAGCCAAAGATCATTCCAAGGTTGCAAGCAGAGTAAATAGGGAGTATTTAACATGGCTTTATCGTTCAGTCAAAGTGGTTTACATTGTAACTTAAACTTGGTATATTGGTATATTTAAAAAGGGACATGGACAACTTTGATTTTTCTAAAGCACTGGAGAGTTAAGTGATTTGCCCAAGGCCACAAGGAGTGCTAGTGAGAATTGAACCCTGGTCTCTTGGTTCCCAAGCCAGTGTTCTAACCATTAGGCTACTCTTAATGCATAAAGTGTTATCCACAGAAATAGAGAAAGTAGGAAGGGTGGAGGTGGGCTTAGTCGGGAAGATAAGGAACTCAGTTTTGGCCATATTCAATTTCAGGTGGTGGTGAGGCAGAGATCTGGGACTCAATTCCCAGAGAGATTTCAGTTGCAGAGGTAGGTATGAGTCATCAGCGTAGTGATTGTATTGAAAAACATGGGAGGAGATGAGTGCACCAAGGGACGAGTGTAGAGACAGAAAAGTAGAGGTCACAAGACAGAGCCCTAGGGTACACCTACTGAAAGGGGAACAGCAGTAGAGGAGGATCCATCAGAACACACACTAAAAGTACAGTGGGAGAGACAGGAAGAAAACCATGACAGAGCAGAAACCCTAAATCCAAGCCAGGACAGGCTATTGAGGAAAAGATGGTGATCAACGGTGTGAAAAGCAGCAGAAAGGTCAATAAGGACGAGGATTGAATAAAGGCCCATTGGAGGACTTTGGCAAGCACCGTCTCAGTAGAATGTAGACAGCGAAAGCCAGATTGCAATGGATTCAGAAGGGACTGAGAGGAGAGAAAGTCAAGACAGCGGCAGTGGTGAACCGTATGTTCAAGTAGTTAAGAAATAAAGAGGAGGAGAGAGATGGGTCGATAATTAGAAGGACAGGTAGGATCAAGGGATGGTTTCTTGTATGCCTGAAGAGTGCAGGAAAGGTTGCGGTAGAAAGCGATAGGTTGAGGATATGACAGATGGAAGGGAAAACAGTGGAGGAGACGGAGTTTAGTAGGTGGGAATAGGATCAGAGGGGCAGGCAGTAAAAGTTTAGAGGAGGAGAGAAGATGTGTGATTTCTTCCTCAGTGATCTTAGAAAAGGAAGAAAGGGCGACAGGTTGGGGGAAGGATTAGAGAATGAAGGGGAGGATGGGGATGATCCAAGGGGAACTCAAGAGTAATCTTGTGGACTCTGTCACGGAAGTAATCAACCAAAGTCTGGGCAGAAAGGGAATGAGAGATCGGAGGGAGAGAGTTGTAAAGAGACGGCAAGGGTCAGAGGCAAAAGAGTTAGTCCCCCAGTGCCAGTCGCAAGGACAACCAGAATCTGCTAAAGTACTGGCCTCTATCCACCCTGCTGCAGACATTTTCAGACCTTATCTTCTTGTATGATTCTTTTGAGATCGGTATTAAATCCAATACATAAGAATATAAGATATACGATGTTGGGTCAGACCAATGGTCCATCAAGCCCTGCATTCTGTTTCTAGCAGTGGCCACTCCAGGTTTCAAGTACCTGTCGGGCTCCCAGAGGTAGAAAGATTCCATGCTGCTTGTCCCAGGGGTGAGCAGTGGATTTCCCCAGTCCTTCTTAATAATGGTTTATGGACTTTTCCTCCAGGACCTCGTCCAAACTTGTTTTGAACACAGCTACACTAACAGCTTTTACTACATCTTCCGCTAATGACTTCCAGAGTTTGTTTACATGCTGAGTGAAAAAATAATGTATCCGATTAGTCTTAAATGAGCCACATTGTAGCTTCATATTGCATGCCCCCTAGTCTTTCTACTTTTTGAAGGAGTAAACCACCAATTACATTTAACTGTTCCACTCCATTCATTATTTTATAGACCTCTATCATATCTCCCCTCAGCAGCCTCTTTTTCCAGTTGAAGAGCCCCAACCTTTTAAGCCTCTCCTCATAGGGGTATCCTTATTTATTTATTTATGCTATTCTTCTATACTGCTTTTTCCAGAGATCAAAGGCGGTTTACATATAACAAATATTAAACAAGGTTTTACATGGAACAGCGTTTTAACTATATACAGTTAACCTTTCATGAACAATATCAAATTGTAGTAATTTTTTACATCTTGAAATTAATTGAACTCAAGCAACGATAACAATGCATTAACATGCGATAGCATGCCATTAACTATTTACAAACATTTCTCATTAATCGTTAATCATTTCTCATTAATCTCATTATCCTTCCGCCCCCTTTATCATTCTGATTGTACCTTTTCCAATTCTGCTATATCCTTTTTAAGATATGGTGACCGGAACAGCACACAATAATCAAGGTGCGGTAGCGATATAGAGAGGTTATAATATCCGTGGTTTTATTCTCCATTCCTTTCCTTATGATACCTGGGATTCTATTTGCTTTCTTGGCTGCCGCTGCATAATGGATTTAGGGTTGAACGTACTATCCACGATGACGCCCAGGTCCTTTTCCTGAGGGGGGATTCCTAATGTGGAGTTTTAATTCCAAGTTTTATAATAATTCAGCAGTTACCTAAACTATTCCCTAAAACATTTGGCCTGTTCATGCTCATTGAGTTTGTATTCACACTGTGGTTACGAGTAACCTAAATTCTACCCAAGCAGCCCCCCTTGCAGTCACTCCTGTACCTCGGATATGAATTTTCCCTGCTTGGGGAGTCCTTTTCGGTGCTGTAGTTGAGGAACCCAGTTGGAATCTTTTTACTGCTTTGTGGCTCACAACTATTACAGCTTGCAGTAGCAGTACAACCACGGGTGGGCCAGAGCCCACACACTTTGTTCTCAGACTCACCCACAGGCCATATGGGCCAGAAAGAGTAAGAATTACAGATGCTGAAGCTTCTAAAACTGGCATATTTATTTAAAAAGATGCCTGAAAAGAATCCTTTAAGGTTATTGACAATAGAGGATGCTAACTAGTCAGAAATGTGCTGTGTCCGTGTGTTTTACACACATTCAAAAGGAGAAAGTTTAGTTTAAATGCAACGTGTAATCTCATCCCGACCATCGCAATCTAAAAAGATCTATGCACTTGAGTAATGCTTGATTGGGCCACTGACTTAACTTCCAGGCATTTCTGCAACTGTGAACTTTTAGTTCAAAGGCTTCAAAGATTTCAGAATAATGCCGATTCTACTATATAATGGTAAATCAGAGAAGAGCATGCAGAAATGTTTCTAGGCTGTCCTGAGCTTTTCCTCCAGCTTGTTTTCTATGCCCCATAACGCGCAGAAACGGTTGTGTTCCAAACTATATGTACGACAATTTCTCCTGTAACAGGAAGCCGTTTGGAAAGGAAAAGCTTTAGAAAGCTCTTTGGCATTCCGCACAGGTCTCTTTGCCGGTGTATGCGATGGGAGCAATTCTGTGATGTGATATGTAAACAGGCTTTAATTTACACCTGCTAAGGCCAGGCTTGACATTCAACATCTCCTCATATTCCTGAGCACGAGAAAGGTGGCTTTAGTTTATCATCATGTGACAACTATAATTATTCCAAGGTTTCAACGTTAGAAATGGTCTCAAAGGACTAACGTTCACTGCAACAGTCTCGCAGCATATTTTCCTCCAGGTGCTCTAATATTGTATATGGAGCAAGGTGTCTGATTTCCCTGTTCGGTGCACTTTGCCCTTTCCTCCCCCAAACCTCAGATTTTTCACTGCTGATTCACTGGTGATTACAGATAGGCTGTGCTGCACCTCATAGAGAGATGGAGGTTCTCTTTGGCATGATGCAACTACTACGTGAGAGACGTAGATCACACTGCACATACCCTGGCTTAGGAGTGAGGTTCACGGCTGCCATGGTTATGTGCCGTACAAAGCCAGTTGGAGACAATGGACCAGAGAGCTGTAACCTGTTTGGAGCTTTGCCACGGAAGTGCAAAAGTAGCCCACTGGATGTTAAACCTTTGGAGTCCCAGACTGTTGATGCCTTTCATCTTACTGTAAAAATCTATATTTTTGTGAAATGAAGTTTGTGTTTATGAAACAGGCTTGAGCTTCACTAGGAGTATAGAACTGTATAATTTAGAATAACAGCTTATGTCTCTGCTTCTATTTAGCAATCAGACAGAACATATGAACAGACGCATCATGGGACGAGAGAAATAGGGGGAGACATCTTAAGGTAGAAACAAAGGAGTAAAATGTATCTGTCACATATTTGAGGTACTCTTTATTAAAATACTTGAAAATGACACTTGAGGGGTAATTTTATAACCGGGTGCCTAGGTTAATGGGGCAGGAATGTGCTTATTTAGCTTATTTTCTGATGACATATAAGTGCCTATGTGTCTTTATAAAATACTAGCACTAATCTTGAAGAAATTATGTATAGATGAAAGGCGCAGATACTCCTGTTAGACAGCAGGTTTAAATGTTTGTGCAAACTTTACGCATGTATGTGAATATTTCATAAGATATGCATGTGAATCACAGCTCTGCCTACACGCCACCCAGACTCTGCCCCTGAGTGCACAGCACATGAGACCTTGCTTCATAAAACCCATTGACCCCATGTTCAGTATTAATGTTCTCTACCTCTCACATAATTAGTGTATGTTGTTCAGTGTGATTTCTGTTGACAAAGGAAAGGTTTTAGGTTAACATGCGTTAAGTGCTGCAATGACCCATAGAAATGAACAGGCAGTGACAGCACTTAACGTGCGTTAACGTTACTTACGGACATAAGAAATGCCATACTGGTCAGACCAAGGTCCATCAAGCCCAGTATCCTGTTTCCAACAGTGGCCAATCCAGGTCACACACGTTAACCTTTAGTCGACATGCCTCTAAGTCAGCCAAAAAAGTGCTCCATGGGAATAAGGATTCACCTCAGTAGAACTTGGGACAACTGGTTTATTTGCGACTACTACTACTGAATATTTGTATAGTGCTACAAGGCCTACACAGCGCTGTACAGACACATGTACGAGACAGTCCCTGCTCATCAGAGCTTATAATCTAGTCAAGACCGGCAATACAACAGCTGAGGGACAAGGATACATCTAGGGGGGATGGTAAACAAACACATAGGAGACTAAGCGCGTCAGGATCCAAAAGCTGCTTCGAAGAGGTGAGTTTTCGCTACCAAAGACAAGAACGTCCATGCTCACCGTGCCAGAAAATATTCGTGCTCCTTGGGAAAGGATGCAGGCAAGCAGATCACAAGCCAGTTAAATTGTAAAATCAGAGTCCCAAGCACAAAGTAAAATGTACAGTTATTTGAAGAGAGAAAATGAGAAAGAGGATGATGAAAGGTGTTCATAAGATTGAGCTCTGAGAGGACAGGGCCCCAAATAAGCCAGTCATACTTTGTGAGGCCTAAAATCAAGAGCTTAACCCAAACAGAGAGAGGTTTGGACGACAAATGATGAGGGCGACAGCTTGGCTCATGCGGCAGATTCGGGCAGAGACGACCATGGTGCCGAGTCCTTCGGCAGTTTAGGGCACTGGACTAATGTAGAAGTAGCACTATACAGTCAACTGTGCTGTTTTTTTTGAAGCATTGGAGACCAATGAGGGCTTCATGCTGATTCCTGAATTAGACCCTAGTTCAGTGTGCCTGGCTCACAACCCTGTTGCCGAGTAGTGTTTGTTCCTGCAAGCACGGCTAGCATTTCCAAAATCTGCAGGCCAGCTGTCGGTGTCAATCCTGCATAGCCAGTTGGTGTGCAAATTTTGAAAAGGACTGCTGTGCCACTTGTAATAAAATATTTCTTGGTGGCCAACAGAAGACAAAAATATCCACAGTGCTAATAGCCATTTCATGCATAGATGTTTGTGCTATTATAATTACCATGATAGCACCATTCTGGAAAGATCTATGAGTTTCTTTCTATTTTGGGAAAATCCAGAAACCTATCTGACAGAAAAACGAGACATTTAATAACTGTCTAATTTCAAAGTAACTAAATAAAACATGTTTAATGTATGCCAATCTTAAAGTAGGTCTGCTAAAAATAAGATTTTCATTTCATTTCAAGGAATAAGCAAATGGAAACCAGAGAAATCTAAGGAAGGGAGGTGCTAGTCATCTTTGGGTATGGTCCTATTTCATCTCCCATTGGCTATTTGAAAATCTATGATGAGAGAAACAGAATGGGAACAGAGCCAGGTCATTGGCATTTTCCAGTGCCAATCTGGTCATTAAAATTCCAGATTTTAAGTCCAATGATTTCTTCTCACTATCAGAGTCTCATCAATCCGAAAATACATCTGAAAAGAGTAGTAAGACTTCATCAGGGCTGCAAGCACACCACCACATGTCATGTTTCGGTATGATGGATCATTCAACACTCTAATAAATACCTGGCTGTACAATGGGTAGAAGCAGATGCCAAATGTCTGATGAAACGTATTTCCTGAATGTCTTTCAAGCTCTGATTGCTTAAGTAAAATCTGTGAAATATATTCGTTTCAGGGACTTGGCTCCTCTCTTTGAAGTAAACACTGGCTCACTACAGAATTTTTGACATTTAACAGAAAATACAGTCAATGCTGTAAAATTAGTCACTATTCAAACAGTGAATGCCAGAGCTGATTACAGTGTTCATTGTGGACAATATATCTGAGATCCTGCAATGATGAAAGGACTAAAAATATATTTATGCATGAAATCCGGATAGCTCCAATGTGATGAGCGTAAAGTACCCACAGAGCAGCTTCAATTAGCACCAGACCCTGCTTTGATTTCAGACCTGAAATATTTGACTCAAGTGAACACTTAGCCATCGAGGATCTTAATGTGTCTTAAAGAATTCATTATTTTTCTTTCGTGTCAAAACCGGACACCATCCCCCCCAAAGGACCAAAGTTTGTAACAGGAAAGCAAACAGTGCAACAGCACAGCAGAACCCCTAGGACCACAACAAAAAGAAGGGAGAACTGCTGCAACCAGCTGGCCTGGAGATCACCTGTTCCAGCTAACAGCACCTTTAAAACAGGTACCAGAAAGACAAACGTCAAGTCCCGAGAGGGTCCAGGAAAGAAAATTAGCAAATAAGGTCTAATTGTGCCTTCCAGTTCATCCTTCCAGTCCAATCAAGACACATGGGACCTAAGAAAGCAGTACTATTGCGGGCTGAGTAAAGAAACTCCAGCGTATAACACACAAGCCCCAAAATCTGCGTCCTAATGGGCCTGCACATCCAGCTGGTAATGATGCAAAAAGGAATGGAGCGATGACCATGTCACTGTCCTGTAAATATCTTGTGGTGCAACAAGGCTGAACTCCACTGAAGAGGCCGCTTGGGACCTGGAAGAATGCGCCTGAAGCCCCGACAGAGCCATGTATCCCTTCAGCAAGTATATGGATTCAATAGCACCCTAAATCCAACTGGGAAATAGATGTCTTGGCTACTGCCTCGCCCCTGTGAGGCCCACTAAAGAGCACAAAGAGACGCTCCGAGTGCCGAAAGGTCTCCATCACCTTCAAGTACTGCTTAAGCGCCCTACAGATGTCAATTAAGTGTAAATCCCTAGACTCAGCAAATGCTGGCAAGGTCACCGCCTGATTAAGGAGGAACACCAAAACAGTCTTTGGCAAGAAGGAAAAAAATGGATGAAGGATCACCCTTTTCCTTTGTGATCACCAAATAATGCTCCCTGCACAAGAGTGCCTGTAGCTCTGAGACACGCTGGGCAAATAGCCACCAGAAACACTACTGTATTTCCCGGATTATAAGTCACCCCTGTATATAAGTCGCAGTAACACAATTTGGCATTTTTACATGCAAAATACTAGTATACTGTGTATACTAGTCACAACTTTAAAATCTTAAGGTAGTTATGGAATCTACTACAGCTCTGGGTCTTTAAGGCCCCTGTTCCTCTTCCCCCCCCCCCCCCCCCCGCTGCCTCTCCAGGCTCGAGGGGAGAATAAGCAGCAAGGAGTTGGCTCCCACCATGACTTCTGCAACCGTCGGCGGGAGGGTTTTGCAGGATATTTTGGCTCGTCAGCAGCATCTTTCTGCTCAGCAGCAAGAGTCATCAGCAAGATTTTCACTTTTTCCCGCTGCACTGCGATGCTTCACTTTGGGCCGAGTTTCCCACTGAAAACTGCAGACGCACATCGGAGCCACTTTTCAGCATGCCAGCCAAGTTGCTCCGTTGTGTAGGCTGTGGCAAACAGCACATATTTATTTATTTATTTATTTAAAGTCTCTTTTATACCGCGCTATTTGAAATCAGTGCGGTTTACAATGAACATTAAACTACACATCTCAGCTTGGTGATTTGTGCTTACAATAAACAGGTAGAATAACTTGGGTATGCCTTCTGGACTGGCTCTGCGCTGCTTGCTCAGTCAATCCAGCGATTTTTCAACAGGCATGGTCTTTATAGAAGTGCAACCAGTCTTCTGAGAGGCCTGCTTCTCATACAGTATCGGCTGCTCGAAAAGCCAATAGGAAGTACCCTCATTCAGCTGATGGAGACCAGAGGGCTCACGTCCATGTAAATTTATAAGATAAGTCGCTCCGGTGTACAGGTTGCACCATGGTTTCCTGATGCAAAAAATGTGACTTATAATCCAGGAAATATGGTACCTTGACAGTCAGATCCTTCAAGAAGGCTCTCAGAGGCTCAAACTTGGCTCCCACAAGCAAAGAGAGAACCAAGATAAGGTCCCAGGATGGAACCGGAGGATGGCACGGCGGTCTTAAGTGCTTGACCACCAGAAGAAAATGGACTACATCCCAGTGAGAGGCAAAGGACATACCCTGTACTCAGCCCCAGAAACAAGCCAGGGCCAGCACCTACACCTTCAAGGAGTTCAACGCCAGACCCTTTTCAAAGCCATCCTGCAGGAAAGCCAAAATATCTGGGAGAGCAGCACCTAGGGGCTGCACATCTCTCTCTTGGCACCAAGCCTCAGAAATGTGCCAGACCCACACATAGGCTAGGGAAGTAGAATACTTTTGCACCTGCAGCAAGGTATCAACCGCCTTGAGGGCATATCCTTTATTGCCTCAAGTGCACCCTTTCAAGTTCCAAGCCATAAGTGAGAACCGATCCTGCATTAGAAGACCTGCCTCCCGAGGAAGAGGGAAAGGCTCTGCCACCTGCAGCCACACCAGGTCTGCATACCACAGCCACCGGGGCCAATCTGGGGCCACCAACACCACAAGACCCACATGGGCCTTGACCCTCTAAGGACATACCCGATCAGCAGTCATGGAGTGAACACCCACCTCTTGGCCAGAGCTGGACCAGCGCATTGAGTCCCTCCACTATGCGCTCCTTGCACCAGCTGAAGAACCTAGGGACCTTGGCATTCATCAGCATCACTATCAAGTCCATCATGGGAACACTCCAGTGCCCCACTATCAGCTGGAGTGCCGACTCAGACAGGGACCACTCTCCCGGGTCCAAACGATGACTGCTCAGGTAATCCATCTGGACAATGCCTGTCCTGGCTACATGTGCCGCCAACAGCAAAAGCAGATAGGTCTCTGCCCACAGCAGGAGTGGAATCGCCTCAGTCACCACCAGCGAGCTCCAAATGCCTCCCTGCTGGTTCATGTAAACCACGGTTCTAGCATTGTCGGTCAGCACCCTCATGGCCTGCCCCCCGAACCTGGGATGGAAAAGCTCCAGGGCCAAATGAACTTCCCTAGTCTCTGGGTGATAGGCCAGAGGCTCTCTTCCAGAGATCACTGTCCCTAGGGCACGTAATGCTGGCAATGAGCCCCCCCAACCAAAGAGACTGGCATCTGTCATTAACACAATACAGTCCAGTATCTCGAGGGGCATCCCGGCCGCAAGATGGGTGGAGTCAAGTCACCAATCCAAACTCTCCTGGGCTTGCCCCATTAGAGCAAGGTGAACTTCCATCAATTGCACTTGCAAGGACCATCGCACCAAGAGCACCACCTGGAGGGGTCGCATGGAGTTGAGCCCAAAGCACTAACTCCAAGGAGGCCACCATCGAGCAGAGTACCTGCAGGTAATCCCAAGCCCTCGGGCAGGGAATTGCCTGAAACCTCTATACCTGCCCCTGCAGCTTCACTATCCTGCCCTCCAGCAGATTTACCATCTCCCTCTGCGTGTTGAAGCAGGTATACAAGTACTCCAGGAACTGTGAAATTCATGACCTAACAGAGTTCCTGCAGCCAGTGAATCATGCAGGCTGTTGTCTCTTGACTCTCCCACAAGGATTTTTCTTGAATCAACCAATCATCCAGATATGGGTGCATCACAATGCCCTGCTTCCGCAGGGTCACCACCACCACCATCACCCTTGGTGAATACACAGGGGACAGTGCCAGTCTGAAGGGGGAGGCCTGAAACTGAAAATGCCCCTGCAGAACCACAAAACACAAAATGTGCTGATGCTCTGGGCAAATGGGTATATGCAGACACACCTCGGAAAGATCCAGACACTTCAAAAACTCTCCTTTCTGGACAGTCACAATGATGGACTGCAGAGTCTTCTAACAAAAACGTGGAACCTGGAGGGCCCTGTTTCTCTCTTTCAGATCCAGAATGAGGTGCCAGAAATCTTCCTTCTTGGGCATCATGAAGTAAATGGAGTAATGCCCCACCCCCATTCTTCTGAGGGCATGGGCACTACAGCCTCAAGCCACAGTAGGTAGTCATGTGTCTCCTGGACTGCCAAGGACACACTATGAAGGCATCGGCTAGAGGTCCAGCAAACTCAAAAGCGGATCCATCATCTGCTCTGCGGGGTCCAGCAGTGGATTGTCCGTGATCTGCAAAGCTGTCAATGAGAGAGGGAAGCTCATCCCTATGAAATATGTGAATGGCCAAAGAATCCTCCCCAGCAGGGAGCTCCACCTCTTAACTCCTCAGGGTCTGGATCCTCCAAATAATCAGCTGGAACCTCTATGGCCCCTAAGGATCCCACCAAGGCCCCATCCTCAATGTCCGGCGATCTCTCCTGACATGAGTGCTTTCCTGCCACCAGGACCAACAGTCCCCCCTGCAAGGAGGCAGACCCTCGATCAGGGGACCGCTCCCCAAGGCCTTGCTGCATTAAATGTTTTATTTATGCACTTTTATAATAAAGACAAGAATACAACCACTTGCACAAGAAATAGGGTATGCCATACAGAAAAGGAAAGAGCAAAAGGATACCATAAACAGAGGAATATACTTCATACAGGCAGACCCCCTCTAGCCCACAAACAGAGATCCAAAAATGGAGAAAAAGGAAAATAACCATAGATACTCTCATAGGAAAACCGCAGAGATGGGCATTCATTAAGGAAAGCAACTGAGAAGGATACTTTAGAAAAGAAAAATCCTCCTCGTAAAACCCTCGGCTGCAGAATCAAAAATACTCTTTTGAGGCATTGGGTTTCTCTAGCTAGATCAGCAAATATGTGCACCATACCGCCTGTGAAAGGCAAGGGTCTCTTCCTAAAAAACATCTTAAGGAGCCACTCCCTATCTGAAACCAAAGTTAACATGTAGCAGGAGTAACAGATTATATCCCTGTACTTTCTAAGTAAGCAGTAACATTCAAGCCATCAACTACCTGCAACCCTGGTATCTCTTCATTAGCTGGGTCTTCTGCCCACTAGGAAGATGGTATGTTTTCACTATGGGGGACAGGAATCAGGAGGGACCCCTAGTATCTCTGATAGGTACAGCTTAAACATTTCCTTGGAGGAAATTCCAGATACCCTCGGAAAATTAGTTAGACATAAATTGGCCAGTCTAGAGTGGATTGTCCAAATGTTCCAAGCATGATTTTAAGTTATTAGAATCCTTCACAAGTGGCTTCCAACCACTTAGTCCTTGAGGACAGCTCAGCCACAGATAGTTTCAGTGTCTCAGCATTCTTAGAACACGACTCAGTATTTTGTTGCACCTGTACCTGTAACTCTTGAACCTGCAGAGTAATAGCTTCACCAACTTGTTAAATAGCCTCCAAAGTAAACTGTTCAGGATGCTGCAAAACAAAGGAAAGAGCCGAAGGCACTGTATCCATCGCGCCTGCTGTAATTGCGGAATCCAAGGAAGGAGAGTCAGAGACTACTCTGGACGCCATCGGAAAATGTCCTACCCTGTATAGAGTCCTAGCCAAAAGTTGCTCCCGTGGGGCACTTCCTGCTCCCATGATAGCTCCAGGAAATGTACCCAGTGAAGATGCAGGATCACCATCGTCAGATACCCCTGCTACCTCCAAACCTACCGGGTGCGTGCTGGGACACACCAGCTTTGGAGGCCTCCGTAGCTCTGGGGGCATGAGGTCACTGCTCGATCGTGCTTCAGCATATTAATAGCTGAGTTTCCTGCCCCCAAATTCACCGGTGGCTGTTCCTGATGCAAAAAGGCATCCAAAGGGCCAGAAGAGAAAAGCATAGAGGCGGATGCCTGGGCAGTCTGGGGCACCTTGCCCTGATGAACCTCTCTCTTGCGTGGTATCAGGAAAAGGCATCAGGCGCTAGTCTCTGCCTATTGCCATTTTGGATCTCTCTCTGTCCTCCTTGCTGCATTAAAAGGACTTATGTAGTAATAACACAAACTGTGGAAAAAGGGGACGTGTCCTTGCTATTCAGACCCCTTCCAACTGCCCCGAGGGGCTCTGGGGTCACCAGCTGCAAAGAAGGAGCTTCTCTGCGCTCCAAGGCAGAAGAAGAATTAGCAGACAAGATGGCGGCCATTTCCGCCAAAACTGCAGGTGTCCTGGCTTACCCCAAAGACTGCTCACGGCCAGAAAGCCCCCAATCCCCGCGGCTGCCTCCATTGCAGCTAGGCTGCCGACTAAGCTCTCAGCGGCAACCGTGCTCTCCTTAACACAGACACAGCAGAGTTCTATCTCGGAAAGCAAGCTCCTGCGGCTGCTGCATGCTGCACAATGGCCTCTCTCTGGGTCAGCCATGGGCGCACCGTGCGGGAACATCCTCTGTCCTGACTCACCGGCTCCTGGAGATCCCGCTGTGCTGCCGCTGCCTCTCACTGTGCTACCTGCTGATGAACTTTTCTTTTTATGAATTCAAGCAGGAGCAGAGAGCTTAACCCCCAGTCTCCTACCAAGAATTGGGGAGGAGGAGGAGGAGGAGGAAGGGGAAGCAGCTGTCTCATATTGCCCAGAGGGAACTAAGGAGTGGCTGGAGGAGAGGGTGGGGGAGGGACCCGGTGCCACTGTGTTTTGCACCTAAAAAATGCAACCCTGCGCTTAACTAAGAAAAAACAACAAACAGCCAGCACAGGCCTACACTCATCCCTCCACTGGAGACTGAGAAATACTGGGTCTGCAGGAAAGCACAGGCTGCTTAAGGGAAAAGCTTTGAGCTTGCTGTTCTCAGTCTCCCCCTGCTGGTGGATGAGCATAACCCATGTACATATTACAAAGATCGGTCTAAATCAGGGGTTCTCAACCCAGTCCTCAGGACCCACCTAGCCAGTCGGGTTTTCAGGATAACCACAATGAACATGTATAAGAGATTTGCATACACTGCCTCCATTATATGCAAATCTCTGCCATGCATATTCATTGTGGATATCCTGAAAACCTGACTGGCTAGGTGGGTCCCAAGGACTGGGTTGAGAACCCCTGGAATGGTCCTTAGCTATCATCATATCCCATTTCCTGTGTTTCTATACTGTAAATGATCAGTAATAATGGAACATGATTCATTTCCACTTGTGATATGGTTATTTTAAAACACTACCACAGTTCAGGTGAAGTCTGGGCTCAGTCTAAATGGAATGTATTTATTATTTCTTCAATGTTTTTGATTGCCTCTATGAACTACTGTAACTCAAAGTGATTTACACAGTCACATTTTATTACATCTGTAGAGAACCCCATAGGTTCTGCTCCTTTAACATCAGAGACCTCCAGTAGTCGTACTAAATTACTGCAATATAGCCTGTAGTTGGCCTAGTATTTGCTAAAACAGGGCAAGTTACCCTTGCCAATGCCATGCGACAGGGAGGAGACTTCACTGGGAGGGAAATTTCAACCAATTCATAATTCATTCCCAAAAATAGAACTCTGTCTTTGGCTCACCCAGTCACTGCACCATAGGGAAGCAGAGGTGCCTGCCCCAAGGGGGGGGGGGGCAGGGGGGTGGTGTTTGTGGCTATTCCCTAGCCCTTATACCATCAAGAGCAGAGGGGTAGGAGGGTGCTTCTGACTCAAACCTACACACAAAGTCTGCTGTGACCGTGCAAACCCAGCCAGCACTCCCAACTTGATCGGAAGGAGAGCAGTTTCACATCTGAAACAGAGAAGGAGTCTCCAGTGGGAAGGTATTTACTCCAAAGGGGAAGGAAAGAGGAACCAACAGAACATCTCATTAACCCAGTGACAACAGAGCCAAGATAACTTGCAGTGCAATATCGGGGGCTTTCATCTACAGAAGTCACCCCACTCCAAGTGCAGGAGGATATTTTCCCTCTCAGGGTAACCCCAGAGACTGAGGAGATTTCTAGGGGAGTGGAACCCCTGGAAAAAATTTACAGCAAAAAAGGAAGCAGTAGCAGGAGTTAAACTGTTTTTAACATAGTTCTGCCTCCACCTTTTATTATTGTTATTTTTTCAGTGCCTCTAAAGTTCTTTAAGAAAACCCTTTAGTTCAGAACATAAAACTCGGGCATGGATGCTATTATTGTGTAAAAGAGAAGTGGAATGAGTGGAATTGAAGTGCCAAAGGCCTCCCAGTATATACTGGTCCCATTTCAAGAACCCTATTCTTTCCTGAGATTAGAGACTAAAAGACCGCATTGCTCTTGAAAGTTGTGGCCACTGTCTGCCAAACAGTGTGCACAGCTGCTGTAATGACTTACACAGGGCCGGATTTACCTATACGCCATGTACGCCATGGCGTAGGGCCCACAGCTGGCAGGGACCCACAAAAAAAGAAAAAGTTAATTTTTTTTTTAAATAAAATTTAAAAAAAAAACCTGCTGGCTGCCGCCGCGGGGCCCCCTCTGCTGCCGCGGCAGCACCGACTGACCCGCGGGGGCCCCCTCTACAAGCTGACTCCATCGGTTCGTTCCTCCCTCCCTCCGTGCAGGCTGTGAGAGACCTCCTTTCGTGTCTCTGTTAAGCCCGCAGGGGCTGATGGGAAATTTCCCATCAGCCCCTGCGGGCTTAACAGAGACGCGAGGGAGACACTCTCCCTTCGCGCCTCTCACAGCGTGCACGGAGGGAGAGAGGGATCGACAGACCGACGGAGTCAGCTTGCAGAGGGGGCCCCCGCGGGTCAGTCCGTGCTGCCGCGGCAGCAGAGGGGGCCCCGCGGCGGCAGCCAGCAGGTTTTTTTTATTAAATTAAATTTTACTTTAGGCCGACGGGGGTGGGGGGGTAGGACTGGTAATGGGCTATTGGGGGGGCTGGAGCTGGGGCTGGGACTGGAAACGGGCTGGGGGGGTTAAGGCTAGAGGTGGGTTGATGGGGTTAGGACTGGTAATGGACTGTGGGCTGTTGGGGGGGCTTAGAACTGGCAATGGGCTTTGGGGGGGGGTGTAGACTGGTAATGGGCTGTGGGCTGCGGGGGGCTGTCTGGTAATGGGCTATGTGGGGCCTAGGACTGGAACGGGGCTGGGGGGGTTAAGACTGGAGGTGGGCTGATGGGGTTAGGACTGGTAAAGGGCTGTTGGGGGGGTATAGAACTGGTAAGGGGCGTTGGGGGGGTTAAGACTGGTAATGGGCTTTGGGGGGGTTAAGACTGGTAATGGGCTGTGGGCTGATGGGGGCTGTCTGGTAATGGGCTATGGGGGGGCTAGGACTGGAAATGGGCTGGGGGGGTTAAAACTGGAGGTGGGCTGATGGGGTTAGGACTGGTAATGGGCTGTGGGCTGATGGGGGGGTTAGGACTGGCAATGGGCTATGGGAGGCTGACTGGAAATGGGTTGATGGGGTTAGGACTGGAAGTGGGCTGATGGGGGGTTAGGACTGGTAATGGGTTATAGGGGGGGCTTAAACTGAAAATGGGGTGATGGGGGGTTAGGACTGTAAGTGGGTTGATGGGGGGGCTAGGACTGGTATTGGGTTGGGGGGTTGCTAGGACTGGAAATGGGCTGATGGGTGGCTAGGACTGGAAATGGGCTGATGCAGGGACTAGAAGGGAATGGATGCTGGGTGAGGCTGGAACTAGAAGGGAGCAGATGTTGGGGGAGGATTAGAATGGGATGGGGCTGGAAGAGTAAAATGGAGAAGGGAAAAATATTTTGTGTGGGAGGGATAAAAAATCTACAATTGGCCGGGTATTGGGAGAGTAAGTGGGGATTGAGGATGGAGGGGTAAAATTTGAGTGGATGAAATAGGAATGAGGAAAGAGCAAAAGGAGAAAGATTAGTATGTTAAAGCAGATGTAGAGAGAGAATGGAAAAAAATCTAGAAGAGAGAAGAAAGGACAAATGGACAGCAGACGATGGAGAGTTAGCAGAAGACACGAAGAAACCAGAAGAAAGTGGCTGGAGCAATTGCAGCTGAAAAAAATGCACAAAAGGTAGAAAAATATCTCTTTATTTTGAATTTATTAATTGGGATATGTCAGCTCTGGTAAATGTGCATCATTAACGTCTGCGCTTTGTTTAGTACAAGAGCAAATTAATGTATAGTTTTATTTCTACAGTGTTGTACTTTCTAAGTTTGGCTTTTGGGATTCCCAGTTTAATTATTGTCTTCCTGTTTCTAAATTGTGATTACTTGTTTGATGGTCTATGTTCTGCATGTGTAACTGAGCTGAGGTGTTCTGTTTATATAATTCCTATTTGACATTGCCACTTGTTCTCTTTCCCCAGTAGGTCATGTATTGTTGTTCTCTGAAATGTATTGGTTTAATATTTGCAGTGTTGCCTTTTGATTGGTAGGGTATGGTGCTTTGTGAGTCCTGGTAGTGCTGTTAGGATACGGCGGGTTTACTATGGGTTCTAAATGGGCAGTGTTTGTAGTAGTTCCTAAAGTGTCTGGCAGTTGGCACTGGATTATAGTAATGTAGAAATCTTTTAGTCTTTCTTTATCCATACACTCATTGGGAGGCACGTTTACTAAAAGTTAGTATATGGTAACATTATGCAAATATTTATGCAAATGAGGCCCCTTATGCAAATGAGGCCCCGCACCCCCCTTGGGCCACCCCTGCTGGGGGCCCACAATTTTTGTTGGCGTAGGGCCTCACTCAAGGTAAATCCGGCCCTGGACTTACACATACACAGGAGGTTACATATCCATATCCCCACAATTCAACTACCTCTCTCCCATACACATTACTCCACCCCCACCCCTTCTGCTGTTCCAACCTGATTACTTTCTACCTGCATTATAATCCTTCCATACCTCTATATGCTTGAGGGAACAAACCCCCTTTCAATTTTCTCCTGATGTCCAAAAGATCCAAACTATTAGGTATTCCTTCTAGTAACTCATTCCACTAAATAGGTGTGGCTGTGGAAAAGATTTGGGAGTTTCCTGGGAATACTAATAGGCATTGACCCATAGACTACAGAGACCTTCCTGAATGATATATTGGAGATGCACCAAGACTCCTTAAACTCTCTGAAGATCATCAAGAAGTTGAACTCCATCCTCCATTAATAGGTAACCAAAGCAAAGACGCCTCAGCGACAATATTCTAGACCAGCTGCAGCCAATGTCAGAGTCACTGAAGCTAAACCATTAGATGGCAGATAGGATGGAGCTGTTGAATCACCTTTAAATTTCAAAAAAAAGAAACAGTCAGGGCCAAAATCTGGGAAAATGTAGTTAGCACACCATCTATCCATTCCTGATCCCCAGATTTGTCACCTTCTGAGCCCAAAGACGAACCTCTTCGAGCTTAACCTGGGATATGGGACTACAGTCCTTCTGAGTGACCTATAATGCTTTCTGTTTTGCTGTCCTCAAGTTGATTTCATGGTCTCTCGACCTCTGTGTCACTTTAATGGAACAAACATTTAGTGCCTGCAACTCATTGAGCCTATCCTGCGATATCAGGCACAAGATTAGAATATCTACTTCTACTATTGATCATTTATATAGTGCTACAAGGCATACACAGAGCTGCACAAACATAAAGATGCCGGTCCCTACTCAAAGAGCTTACAATCTAGTCAAGATGGACAGTACAAGATAGAAGAAACAAGTGGTAAAAGGGAAGGAGATATAAGGAGAATATGAGATAAGGAATCAAAAGTGGATTTGAAGAGGAAAGCCCTTAGCATGGATTGGAAGAGGGGGAGAGAAGAGACTTGATGTAAAGAAACAGGAAGTTTGTTCCAGGCATAAGAAGCAGCAAGATGAAAAGATCGAAGCCTGGAGTTGGCAGTAGAAGAAAGGGGCATTGAGAGAAGAAGGCCAGCGGAGGAGCGGAGTTCACGAGGGGAGGGGGGAGGTAGGGAGACAGAAGACGTAATGAGGGGCAGTGGAATGAATGCATTTAAGAGTCAGAAGAAGTTTAAATTGCATATGGAAGTGCAAAGGGAGCTAGTGAAGAGATTTTAGAAGAGGAGTAATATGAGTGTATCGGGGCTGGCGGAAAGTTAGCCATGCAGCAGATTACGGAATGGAAAGAAGAGGAGAAAGATAACACAGAGGGAGGCCAGCAAGGAGGAGATTACAATAGTCCAAAGGGGAGGTGACTAAAGACTGGATAAGAGTTTTAGCAGTGTGTTCAGAGAGCAAGGGGTGGATTTTGTTAATGTTGTAGAGGAAGAAGCAACAGGTTTTGGCTATCTGTTGTATATGAGTGAAGGAGGAAAGAGAGGAGTCAAAGATGACCCTAAGGTCACGGGCTGAGTAAACAGGCAAAAGATGAGTGTTGTCAAAAGTGATAGGGAACAGGGGAAGGGGGGGGGGGAGGAAGGTTTACGAGGAAAAATAAGTTTAGTTTTAGATATTTTTAATTTTAGCCGGCAGTTAGACATCCAGGCAGTGATGCCAGATAAGCAGGCAGAGATACGATCTTGGAGAGAGGGAGAGATGTCAGGAGTGGCTAGATAGATTTGAGAGTCATCAGCATAAAAGTGATACTGAAAACCATGGCAAGAAATAAGAGCACCAAGGGACTGGGTATAGAGAGAGAAAAGGAGAAGGCCCAGAACAGACCTGGGGTGTAGGGGGCTGTGTGATCTAGGCTGGTGATATGGAGGGCATGAGGTTTGGATATGGAAGGAAGGTTGTTGTGAGGTACTTGGTGTGGGAGCGGGGGTCACTACTCCTGATTAACTGTTGGCAAATAGTGTGTGCCAGCTAAGAGGGCGGCAGAGAATGGTTGGGAGAAGGGAGATGGGGGGAGAATGGCAGGTGTCCTTGTATGCAAATGTGCGCGGAGTGTGGGAGGAAGAGGAAATTAGACCTTACCTGCTAATTGATGTTCCTTGAGTGCCTATAGTCCAGTCCCGATACTTGTGGGTATTCACTTTCATGGACAGAAGTACCTCACCCCCCCCCCCCCCAACACACACACCATACCGCTGTTTTGGAATTTTGCAGCCCAAATGCATGACCATTCTTCAAGCTTAGTTAGATCTCTCCTCATGTTATCTACTCCTTCCTGGGTGTCTACTCTATTGCAGATTTTGGTATCATCCGCAGACAAGCAAACCTTACCCAACACAAATTGGACCAAGGACAGATCCCTGCGGCATACCACTGGTAACCTTCTCCTCAGAGTGAGCTCCATTTACTTGTACCCTTTACTATGCATTAATGCATCTTATTTATCACCAGTCCCATTTTATGTGATGGGACTTATTTAATACTAATGCCCATTGATGGCATTACTGTGCGCTAATACTAATGTACACCTTAGTCCTTAGTCTGGTCACTGCAGAGATGGTCCTGAATCAGAGCCAATCCTAAAGGGTCTTTCTGGAATCCCATAATCAAAAGCCCTGAATCCAAGACTATGGGGGCATATTTACTAAAGGTTAACGTGCATTAATTTAAGTTAGCGTGTGTTAAGTGCTGCAATGGCCCATAGAAATGAACGGGCAGTGGCAGCATTTAACGCACATTAAGTTTACTTAAACCATGCTAACCTTTAGTAAACATGCCCCATGGTGTCACCCTTCAGTAATGATAACAACATATTCCTTCTGATATGAGAAGAAAAAGACTCAGCACAGGAAATGAAGCAGGGTCCTTCACAAAACAGTGTGCAGCGTTGCTATGGAATGATCAAGGTGAACTGAGAAAGTCATGAAAGAAGGCGGCTAGAGGAAGCATTTTAAGACTGAAAGGTAAGGAGGAGCAATCTGGGGAGGGGACTAATGAAAAAACAAAAATGTTAAAGAAATGAGTATTCACTGAAAACGATGCCGATGGCAGGAGTCCACGTGGAAAACTGAACGTGAATGAAAGCATGGGCAAGGTCAGATACTAAGAGGTTCTGGAAGGTCCGCTGAAGATGGGAGTCATTCTATAAGACCTAGAGAAGTAGCAACAGAGAGATGGTCTTACCTCAGTGGTTGGAAAATGAATGGAGATTCTACTGAACAATCTACAGCCTGTGGGTTGCAGGATCCAAGGTGGCACAGCTAACCAGAGAAAGACTGTAGCAGATAAATCTGCTTTTCTCAACTGGGTGACTAGATGATTTGCTCAAAGGTTCAGGTGTAATTTACTTCGATTTTTGATACTCTCTCATGAAGGAGATATAACAATAAACTGAGCAGGCTGGAATGGGTGCCAAGGTGGTGAACTAGATTTGAAATCATTTGACAGTGGTATGTGGAATTCACTCTGAAAAAAGAAAGGTGATGAATGGTCCCAGAGCCCATTCTGTTCAATATCTTTGTGGAGGGGTTAGAAGGAAAAGTTTGTCTTTTTGCTGATATGCAGATTTACAACAGAGCAGATCTCTTGAATGAGTAGACTGAATGAAAAGTGATCTATGAAAGTCTGAGGTGTAGCTTGGTAGTTAAACACAGAAACAGAGAAATTGATGCAGATAAAGAACACGCTAGCTACTAAACCTTACAATAGAAGTCCTCTATGTTTACTCCACACCTTTTTGAATTCGGATATTCTTGTCCTTGTATTCACCACCTGCAATGAGAAATTGTTCCACACATTCCCCAACATTTTTGTAAAGAAATGTTTTCTTAGAATACTCCTAAAACTATTCTCACACCTCTTCCTATGATCATCCATTCCAGAGCTTTTTTTGAAAGAGGGATGCAACCTGTGTATTTATACTATCAAACTATTTAAATGTCTCTGTCACATTATTTAACTTTTTTTAATATGTTGTTTTATCTGAAAGTCAAGGCAGTTTATAGTGGAACTTAACTATATGCTTTTACATAGAACACAGGGTAATTTAACTGTATACTTTACACAGAACACAACAGAGTGAACTTCTAAATTCTTACATAGCATCAGAAGCAGGGAAAGCAGAGTGGATGTCTAAGTTCTTACACAATGTTAGTAACAGAATGAAGGTTGAGGAAACAGTTCAACAGTAGTGAGAAATTTTGCTGTGTAATGATGTGTATGGGTCATGGAGTAGTCTGATTTAACTCACTACTAAATCGCTCCAGGAAGATCTGGGTCTTCCGTTTCCTGCAGATCAGTGATAGCTCGTATGTCACCAGGAAGTGAATTCCACATGCTCGGTGCAAGGTGAGAGGGCTCGGTTTAAAGCTGGTTGGGTGCTTTTCAGCTTTTGAGTAGGGATGGTGAATGCGTTTTCAGCATTAATTCTCCTTGTTCTGATTGGTGTTCAGTGTAATAAGGATTGAAAGTAGGTCATGGATAAATTGTTGGAAACGCTGAAGAGGGTCAGTAAGCTTATATCTTACTCGGTCTAGTAAACAAAGACAATGTAAATGCTTCAGTATCCATGTTCTCTAATTCTTGACCAAGCTGTGGCAAGATTCTATTTAAGAGTGCTTGCTTGTCCAGCTGGAGACATCTCCTAGTTATAGGCCATGGTCAGATGTCTAAGTATGTGTGAGGTTTCTGAGGGATACGCTTGAAAGTGGATCGCTTTTTTGCTTTGTTTGTGATATGAAGCACTTTGATTAAGCAAAGTGCCTGGTGGAATCTGGGGGGGGGGGGAGGGGGGAGTCATATTGTATATGGAAAGACTGGGATCCTGTTGGGGGATTAAGGACTGTGCCTGTGGTCTGTATGTGACAGTGCCTCCCTGTATGTGTAGCGCCCTGATTGCAGTCCTGAAGAAAGAGGGTTTGGGAGTTGTGTTTTAAGTTTATTGGTAGAGTGCACTATGGGATGGAATGAAGGTTGTGTATGGGATGGGTGCCTAAGGGCTGGAGTTTCTGCGAGAAGTTGGAAGTGAGATAAGTTAGGATAGGAATAGTTGGGGATTGAGGATGGTTGGGAGGGCTCAGACATGTCAAAAGGGGGAGGGAGGAGTGGCCTAGTGGTTGGGGCAAGTTACCTCAGACCAGAAGGCTGGGGGCTCAAATCCCACTAGACAGCAACCTTGGGCTGGAAGGACTGGGGTTTCTAGTCCCACAGGTGCTCCTTGTTGTCTTGGGCAAGCCACTTAACCCTCCATAGCCCATGTTCCCTGTAAAATAGTTATCCCCAAGTTACAATACCCCTTTCAATGTAAACTACCTTGACATCATGAAAGGCAGTATATATGAAATGTTAAATAAATAAATACAAGGACCTACTTCATAGCTATTAACAAACATGGTGGTGGTGTGAGGGGGAGAAGAATGCTAGTGGCAGGGATGATTTGAAGGGGATGGGGGTAAATAGGAGGGTGAAGATGGGTTAGGAGGTGAGAGGTTATCAAAACTGGTGGCACTGGAATCACAGATGGAAGGACAGACTAGATAGAAACATAGAAAAATGACAACAGAAAAAGACCACATGGCCTATGTGCTGTGGATATCAAGAAGTGGATGGATGAGTGGTGTGTTTTTACAGTTGAATGGTACCATCCTAGGCTGGGGGAGATGTTCCCTGTTGCAAGCGATGGTACCTGTGAAAGAGGCCTTGGATGAGCGAGAATGGGTAGGACACTGAGATGTATCATATGCATTGCCTATGGAATTGATTCCTCCACATAGTGTTACGTGTGCTCCATAGACATAATGCTTGCGGCAACAATATTGCAGAAACTCATCAGACAGCTGTGTAAACATGCTAAGATTAAGCAGTGGTGGGTGGGGAAGGTTGTTTACTCCATCAAAAAGTAGAAAGACTAGGGGACATGCAATGAAACTAAAATGTAGCCCATTTAAGAGTAATAAGATAAAACAGGTTTTCACGCAACGTGCAATCGAACTCTGGAATGTGTTACTGGATGATGTAGTAAAGGCTGTTAGTGTAGCTGGTTCAAAAAAGGTTTGGACAAGAACCTGGAGGAAACGTCCATAAACCATTATTAAATGGGACCAGAGAAATCTACTGCTTATCCCTGAAAATGCACTGTGGAACTTGAGTACCTTTTTGGGAACCTGCCAGGTACTTGTGACCTGGATTGGCCACTGTTGGAAACAGGATACTGGTCTTGATGGACCTTGGTCTGACCCAGTATGGCATTTCTTATGTTCTTATGATCAGACCAGGGTACTGGGGAGATCGTGGAGGAGGGTGCGTAATTGTAGTTTAGCATTTGGTAAGTATGAAAATGAGATATAAAATGCCTCGTTTATCATGGGTTAGTTTGTTGATGATTTGGCTGAATTCTACTGCTTCCATTGCTTGCATGAAGGCTTTTGATAGTTTGGGGGAGTTGATGCTAGATTTAAATCACCTAGTACAATGAATTGTTTTGTGCATTGTGTCCACATGCTTCTTCTAAAAGGGCTGCTAGCTCCTTGGCTTTTGTATTAGGTGATCGGTAGACTAGACAGATTGTTAAGAATTTGTTTGAGATTGTGAGTATATCAATGCCTCATCCAGTGTTGGTTGTGATACTGCAGAATTCTACTTGGTTTCTGGTTAGGAGGAAGACACTCTCTCTCCCCCCCCCCCCCCCGCCCCCTCCCTTACAGTTAGCTCTGTGGCAGCTGAATAGATCATAGCTCTGTGTTAGGAGCTGATTTATAAGGACATTGTCAGCATTGGTGAACCATGACTCAATAACACATAGAATATCAATACTGTGGTCACTGAGGTAGTCAGTTAATATAGGAACTTTATTGCAAGTAGACCATACATTGAGGAGCATAAGCTTGAGGTTCTTATGGTGATATGTTAAATCATTGTGAGCCGTGGTGGTTTTTTCATGTAGCTTGATTTTGAGAAGGGCACAGGGTCCTCTATTCCTTGATTTGTAAGCTGGGTTGATGGCAACATTTCGTGCATGATTATAAATTGGGATGTTACCTGGGAGCCATGCACTAATGATTCAGAGTGTGTGAGATAATACATAGCAGGATCACTAGAGGTCATGGTGCTGTACATGAGTAATGTATTTGATTTGAACGTTACAGAGCCAGGTATAATTTTAGGAAGTATTTTCCATTTCCTCGAAGCAAGAATTGTATAAGTTTCTTTTGGACTAGTATAAAAATTGCTTTGATAGTGGAGGCTGTGGATAAAGCCTGTAATTAAGGGTAGATCAAGGATGGTGCCAGTGGATAACTTGAGCTGTCTGTGGTGTGTGTATTTCAGTCTATTCATGCTGCGGTTCATGCCTAAAGACTACGCCCAAGGGCTCTTTGGCGTGGGCCCACTAGGCAATGATCCACCTAATGCATTATTGGGCTTAATATAGTAAGTGACACCAAGCGCTGATGCCTCCTATAGGGGTGGAGCTTACCAGCTCTAGTACTCTCTTCAATCCTCCCTATTGAGGGTAAAGGCCAAGACAGAGAAGCTCGCATACTGGAGATGAATGCATAGCTGTGTGGATAATGTCATCGAGATCGTTTTGGTTTCCTGGACCATTTTATGATGTTCTGAAGGCTGCAGAGCAGTGATGTGTCCATCTGTCCAAGAAGGGTTGAAGTGTCTTCAGCAGTAGACTGGCTAACCTACTGAAGAGGGCTTTAAACTAGATTTGTTGGAGATGGGTGAAGAAGACCCCCGGGTAAGTGAAACATTAAATACCTCTGTAGAAATTGGTAATAGGGGCAACATCTGGAAAGTGGTGTGTATAAATGCCCATAGCATGGGAAATAAGATCCCAGATGTTGAGGTTTTAAAAGAAGAGGCTGACTTGGATTTAGTGGCAGTTACGGAGACATGAGTCACGGACAACCATGACTGGGATGTAATTATACCGGGCTATAGTATATTCAGGAAGGACAGGGTAGGAAGAAGAGGAAGAGGAGTGGAACTATATGTAAAAGATAATATTAAAGTTATGGAATTACAGGGCTTAAAAGGGAGAGAGAAGGCAGTGTGAGTTCAACTAAAAAGAGGAAAGAGAAATCTATTTGCAATGGCGTAATATACAGGCCTCTCACACGAGGAGGAAAAGTGGATGAAGATTTAATAGAAGACGTATGCAGTATTGCCATGAAAGGAGAAGTGCTACTGATAGGTGATTTCAATATGCCAGATGGGGAACGTCACATCCCTACTGCGGTGTCATCTAGAAATAAGGAGATCCTGAATTCTTTACAGGAAGAAATATTCAGGCAACTGGTAACAGAATCCACACATGAAGGGGCCATACTGGACATGGTGCTTACCAATGGTGAAAGTGTTTCTGATGTTATAGTGGGAGATCCAGATGGTGTGGTTCAGCATTAGGACTAGGATTATAGAATCCATTCAAAAGCGAGTGTCTTAGACTTTAGGAAAGCTAACTTTGCCAACATGGGCCAAAACCTCAGGGAGTCTTTAGCAGGATGGGAACAGCTGGGGGATGTAGAAAAACAGTGGGCAAAACTGAAAAGGGATATTTTAAGGGCAACAAACCTGTTTGTTGGAAAGGTAGATAAATGTAAAAGGAAAAGGAGACTGCTATGGTTCTCAAAAGAAGTAGCTGAAAAGGTGAAGAAAAAGAGGGGAGTCTTCATGAAATACAAGAGACCACAGAGAGAGGAAGACAGGCATCTATATTTGGAAAAACTTAGGAGTATGTTTACTAAAGAGCATTAAGGTAGCAGACATTAATGGCAGCAATAAAGGGTTTTACATGTGTAAAGGGCACCGGGTGGGTAGAAGGCATTTTGGCGTTAAGGGAACAATGGGCCATTTAACGAGCGTTAACAGGACATCGGGTGTTAAGGTCTCAAGCATTCACCTTAACATCTGAAAATGGTTGTCATCCTAATGCTGGCTAAGGGAACACCAAGGAAAGTCAATGTAAAGGTGATGGATGGAAGGACAGGTGGGAGCCGATGGACCTGCCAGATCTATGGGCACCCTACGTGACAGCCAGTAATTTGGATGAGCTTGTGGGAAGCAGCTGTACCAATGCACTGGGGGGGGGGGGGGGCAATGTAAAACAGTGCAATGTCTGTGTGGCATAGGATGGGGAAGACATGTCCCCCAGTGGAGTCAGAAGTGGCAGAACATTTGCAGTGAAAGTAGGACAGAACAAGAATGATGATGTGCAGATCAGGCATAGGAGAGGCGTGTGTGAAGAACGAAAATGTGGGAAAGAGTACCTGCATACCATGGTGTAGCAGCTTGCATGAGAAGACATGACTGCACACAGCAGCAGAGGAGAGGGTGGTATGAGCTGGCAGCATCAATATGCCGTAGGTGCCATCCCCAACGTATTTGTTCTGTGTGGGAAAATGTGTGTCAGTGCCACATGGGAGGCTTTATACCAGACATGTGGGTCTCATACCTGTCACAGCCACACAACCACCATACAACAACACAGACAAATGTGCAGATAACAACTGGACAGGCATCATCCAAACTGGGCAAATGGGGCATGTACAAACATGAGGTGATACCCACAGGTGGCTATCCGAGGGGTAGGATGTGTCCGTATGTAGTGCAGAGATGTGATGGAGCCAAAGCTGTACAGTCACAGTCATGATGTCATATGTGACTCATGTCTCACATGTAGGTTACAGCTGTATGATTGTAACTGCCTGTTAGTATACCACTGTCTCAATGCAGTCACACATCAGAGTACATCTTACTGACAAAATGCTAATATCAGATGGTATATCCCTGGGTGGCTGCTTCTTGCAGCCCCCTGTAGAGCTACAGCTGCGGGAGCTACCATCTCTTCCTCCGGAGCTGGCATCAGCAGCAGCAGGGGAGGAGCAGCCTGTCTCTGCCTAGGGTGCTAAGAACCGTTGGACCGGCCCATGTTGCACATCACCGTTTCACAGCAGCAGGATGTTTGTGTGCCGCCACTGTCACTGTGGCACATGGTGGACATTACAGATGTGCAACCTTGGCAGCTGCCAGGTCTGCCTTGCGCACCAGCAATTCCCACTGCATGACTCATGTGCTACCCCCTTTGCCCATTTGCATCATCAACATAGTGCCCTTTCATACTCGGGCACTATGCTGTTGCTGCTAAAGGAGCACTACGATCACTAACTTTGGCTCACCTGTCTGTGGATCACATGGCAGACGTTTAAATAGGCTCTCTTCCTTCAAAATTGGCACTAGGAATCCCAGCGTTAAAGGGAGCTAACGCAACAGGCTTTAAGGGAGCACCCACTGTTATCACCCACTCTCCGCCTACTGCTCCCTTAATTCTACAGGAGCCTTTAATGCTCGTTAATTCAGCTTTTTCACAGCATTAAGGGTGCTGATAACAGGCATTAACAGCACCCTTGCTCCCTTAACACCCTTTAGTAAACATATCCCTAAAAGAAGCTAGCAAAATAGTCAGGAAAGCAAAGGTACAAAAAGAAAAAGAAATTACCAATGCAATAAAATGCGGGGATAAAGCACAGTTACTTACCTATAACAGGTGATCTCTGGGAACAGCAGGAATAAGTCTTCACATATGGGTATCATCGGTACCGACGGAGCCTGCGTGGGAACGCTCCCCAGCGTCCAGTAAGAAAGCTTTAGGGCGCATCCCACAGCGCCTGCGCGCTGCCTTCCCGCCTTTCCTAACTGCCTCTCTCCAGTTTGAGTTTTAAAGCTGAGACAACGAGAGAGAGAGGAAAGAAAAGATAGATAGAGAGATACAACTCCTAGGGGAGGTGGGTGGATTGTGAAGACTTATTCCTGCTGTTCCCAGAGATCACCTGTTACAGGTAAGTAACTGTGCTATTTCCAGGAACAAGCAGGAATGAGTCTTCACATATGGGGACTCCCCAGCTAGAGATGACAGGGAGATCTCCAAAGTTGTGAGTCCCTGAGAAGGGCTCTACCTCACCCCATGGATCTCGGGCATCCAACCAGGGATGGGGGGTAGGGGTTGATTAGGTACGGAACAGGTGTTTGAGAACAGCCTGACCAAACAAGGCATCCCGGCGGGAGTCCTTGTCCAAGCAGTAATGGGCTGTAAAGGTATGAACCGAGGCTCAGGTGGCCGCTCGACAGATTTGATCGATGGACACAGAGTTTAGATGAGCCATAGAGGCTGCCATGGCCCTCACATTGTGAGCTGTGACATGACCCTCCAGAGAAAGGTTCTTACTCTGGTAGGCGAAGGAAATATACTGAGCAATCCAATTGGACAGAGTTCTCTTAGAGACTGGAAGTCCTAAATGAGAGGGATCAAAAGCAACAAAGAGTTGAGAGGACCTTCTATGTTGCTGTGTCCTTTGTAAGTAGAAAGCAAGTGCTCTCTTACAATCCAGGGTATGAAGATTCCTCTCTGCACTTGATGCATGAGGTCCTGGAAAAAAGACAGGTAAATACACCTCCTGGTTCAGATGAAAAGGTGAGACCACTTTAGGCATAAAGTGTGGATTAGTCCTGAGGACTACCTTGTCATGATGGAACCTTGTATAAGGAGGATTAGCCACCAAGGCTTGCAGCTCACTGATACGGCGAGCTGAGGTGACTGCAATGAGAAAAATAACCTTCCAGGAAAGGAATTTCAAGGAGGTAGTGGCTAAGGGTTCAAAGGGTGGCTTCATAAGCTGGCCAAGAACCAAATTCAAGTCCCATGCCACTGGAAGTGGTCTAATGGGAGGTTTAGTTAAAAGAAGGCCTCTCATGAATCTTGCAATAAGAGGATGAGAGGAAATAGGATGTCCATTGAGAGGCTTAAGGTTTGCTACAATAGCACTCAAATGGACTCTTACTGAATTTGTTTTAAGGCCTGCATGGGATAAATGCAGCAAATACTCTAGTAAAGTATTCAGAGGTATTGCAAGAGGGTTAAGACCCTTCTCTGCACACCAAATGGTAAACCTTTTCCATTTAAAAGCATAGGAACGTCTAGTGGAAGGCTTTCTGGAAGCATGAAGGATATCCTTCACTTGCTGAGACAGATGCCAATCTTGAAGGTCTAAGCCTTCAGCAACCAGGCTCTGAGATGAAGAGACTGGGGATTTGGGTGCCATAACGTTCCCTCCTCCTGGGACAGGAGGTCTGGAGCAGATCCCAAGTCCAGGGAGGGAGCTTGAGAGAGATGAAGAAGTAGAGGGTACCACACTTGGCGTGGCCAACGTGGAGCTATGAGGATCACAGACCCCTTGTCTCTCTGAAGCTTGAACAGTGTCTTGGAAATTAGGGGAATGGGTGGAAAGGCATAGAGGAAGTCTTGCCCCCAGTGGAGGAGGAAGGCATCCCTGGCCTGAACTCCCTGACACTGAATCCTGGAACAGAACCGGGGAAGTTTGGCATTCCACGGACTTGCAAACAGGTCTATGTCTGGGGTTCCCCAAATTCCTTCACACTCCTTCAACATCCTTCACACTCCAACAGATATAAGATCTGCCAAAGCTAACACCAGCCACAGGGCTTTCTCATATGCGGCGCCAACACTGTGGAACCAACTCCCACCAGAACTACGAGCTAGCAATGACCTTCTAGACTTCAGAAAGAAACTCAAAACGCACATTTTCCAATCACATTTCAACCTGAACTGAACCCACAGATGGAGCAGCCCCTGACCACTGTGTCCAAGAAGATTATCCTGTATATATGTATTTATGCATATATGTAAATGAACTCCCCCATAGCTAAGAAGTGTTAACTCTGTATGATGTGCTTTTCTGACAATCTGTATGTAAACAAAATTTGTACCTGCCTTGATTCGGCAGTTTCACAATAGTAATCCTACCCGCTTCTGATCGCTGGAAGGAGCGGGCTACAAATGCTTGCTAAATAAAATAAAATAAATAAATAAATAAAATTCGAAAGATCCTGGCTATCTGGTCCCCATGGAGGGACCATTCGTGTGGGAGCAGAACTCGACTGAGTCTGTCTGCCCAAGAGTTTTGAACCCCTGGAAGATACACTGCCATGAGATGAATCTGATGCTCTCTGGCGAAGGCCCACAATCTCAAAGCTTCGTTGCAAAGCGACAGAGAGCCAGTCCCGCCCTGCTTGTTCACGTAGAACATGGCTACTTGGTTGTCCGTATGGATGAGGACTGTCTTGTAGCTGAGCAGGGTGTGGAAGACTCTGAGAGCTAGAAGAATTGCTCTGAGCTCTAAGAGGTTGATATGTAGAGATGTCTCCTGTGGAGACCAGATGCCTTGGGTGGAGAGATCTTGTAGAAGAGCTCCCCAACCCTTTGGGGAGGCATCTGTTGTGAGGGTTGCTTGGGGTAGCAACTGTTGAAAGGGGGACCCCAGCAACAGATTTTGAGTGGACTTCCACCACTGGAGGGACCAAAAGAGGCGACTGGAGGTTGCTATTTTGTCTGACAGGCAACCTGATGCCTGGGTCCATTGGGTGGACAGAGTCCACTGAGCTGCCCTCATGTGAAGGCGAGCATAAGGAACCACATGCACGGTGGATGCCATGTGGCCTAACAGTTGTAACATCTCTCGAGCAGTTAAATGGGATTTTAACTGAATTTGAGAGGCTAACTGCACCAAGCGTAGGCAACGGGCCTGGGGAAGATAGGCCCTTGCATTTGTGGTATCTAGCAAGGCCCCTATGAACTCCAATGACTGAGTAGGGGTGAGTTGTGATTTTTGGATGTTTATTACAAGTCCCAGATACTGAAGAACACGCCTTGTGCAGGCTAGGGAAGTCTGGGCCTCTGACTGGGATGGTGCTCGGATGAGCCAGTCGTCCAGATATGGGAATACAAATATTCCTAGAGTGCGTAGAAATGCAGCTACTACTGCCATGCATTTTGTGAACACTCTTGGAGCAGAGGCCAGACCGAAAGGAAGCACTCTGTATTGGTAGTGCTTTCCCTGATAAAGGAACCGACGGAACCTTCTGTGTGTTGGATGGATGAGGACATGGGTGTACGCATCCTTGAGATCTAGAGAACAAAGCCAATCCTGACTCTGAAGGTATGGAAGGAGAGCACTGAGAGAAATCATCTTGAATTTCTCCTTGCATAGAAACTTGTTCAATTCTCTGAGATCTAATATGGGTCTGTAGCCCCCTGTTTTCTTTGGAATAAGAAAATAGGGGGAGTAGAACCCTGAACCCTGTTGAAGAAGGGGTACTTCTTCTATTGCCCTTTGGGCAAGAAGGGTTGCAATCTCCTGACCCAGAAGGTTGAGGAGAGATGTTGGAGAATTGAACTGTCTCACCATAGTGTGAGGAGGAAGGTTTAAGAAATGAAGCTTGTACCCCTCCCTTATGATGGAGAGGGTCCATTGCTCTGCTGTGATTTGTTCCCATCTGGGAGCAAAATGAGCTAACCTTCCTGGAACGGTGAGAGGCTCTGGTTCTTCTAGAGCCAGAAAGGCTAAGTTCTCTAGTTGTAAGTCAAAGGCCCTGAGGAGGCTGAGGCTGTTGGGCCGTAGCAGTCCTTGTAGCCTTAGGCTTGGCTTGTTTAGGTTGTTGCTGACGCTTTGCAGCAAAACGACCTGTAGAAGATGCCTGGAGACCATAACCAGGATAATATTTCCCTTTTTTGGGAAAGAAAGACTTTTTGAATAACCTTTTTCTAGCAGGAGCAGAAGTAGACTTTGAAAGTCTATCTAAGGCAGAATTCTCAGCATCCATCTGAGTGGCCTTTGCTTGCCAATCCTTGCAAAAAAAGGTTTTCACCTGTACAAGGAAGATTTCCTAATCCATCCTGGACCCAGGGTTCCAAATCAGAAGCTTGCAACCAAGCAAGTCTGCGTGCACCTATGGCAATAGCCGAGGCTCTGCTGGCACACTCAAAAGAGTCAAAGGCTGCACGGTTGGGGAATTTGGAAACATCCTGGGCATGTTTAAGCCAGGTGAGAAACTCTTCCCTTTTATCTTCTGAGATAAAAGGAGATAAAGTTAGCAGATGATCTGTAACTTCTTTTAGAAACATCCCCATATAAAGACTATAGGAGTTGATTCTGTCAGCAAGCATATTGTCCTGGAAAATTCTCCTGCCCAAAGCATCTAAGGTTCTGCATTCTCTTCCTGGAGGATTAGAGGAGTGTCTTTTTGCACTCTTGATCTTCTTCATAGCAGACTCCACCACAATAGAGTGGTGAGGAAGCTGAATCTTATGAAAGCCAGGACAAGGAGGAACACAATACATGGTGTCCAACCTGCGAGAATGAGGGGAAGTAGTAAGAGGTGTCTCCCATATGCCCAACATGTGATCATAAAGAATCTCATGAATTGGTAAAGTAACTGCCTCTTTAGGAGCCTTAGGATATTGTAAAATATCTAATTAATTGGCTCTAGGCTCTGGTTCAGGGGCCACTGAAATAGAGAGGCCCCTGGCCACTTCCCTAATGAAGTCTTGAAAAGACAAGTCTTCTGGAGGAGACATTCTTCTTTTTGGAGAAGAGGGCTCCTGAAGAAGGAGTACCGATGCTTCGACAGAAGCCTCTGCTTCATCAGAGTTCTCAGAGGAATCGAAGTATCACCTGTCTGGATGCTCTTGCAGAGCCCGATACGCGTACCGAGTGGTATCGACATCGGGAGTGATCGGTACCGATTCGGTACCGATGGGCATCACAGGACAGGGTACCGCTGCAGTCGACACCAAAGCCGATGTTGATGCAATCGATATCGGTGCCGGTGCTGGAACCGGTACCGCCAACGGAGTTTGTTGCGGTACCGGAGGCGTCGCAGCTTGTATGAATGCCGTGATGGCACGCTGCATGGTCAGAGTATTCTGATCCATCGACGCAACCAATGTCTGGATGTCGGTACCAGTGGAGACCACCGGTACCCCAGAACATGGCAACAGGTGATCGGTCGAGGCCACGCAATCGATGTCAACCTGTGACCCCATAGATGAAGCTTTGGAAGCCGGAGCCTCCCGCCGGGGTAATTTTGCCGGTGCAGGATCCTCGAGGGCAAGCCCGGAGGCATCTCGATACTTAGAGGGAGATCTACCCTTCGAGGACCGGCTGGACTTATGTTTGGTTACCTGAGATCCATGGGAAGAAGACGAAGCCCTGGAAGATGTCGATGCCACCGAAGCTGCATCAGAGGGAAACAGGGTACTGAGCTTTGCCGCTCGATTCTGTCGACCTCTTTTAGACATCATGGAACAGGACTCACAATCGGTGATGGAGTGGTCAGGACCCAAACATTTTAGACACCAGTCATGGGTGTCGGTGATAGAAAGAGTACCGCTGCACTTCGTGCAATTTTTAAACCCGGAAGCGGGCTTTTCCATGAGGAAAAATCTTCTAGGCCCAAGGCCCAAAAGACAAAATTGCACAGAAGTGGGAAAAACGGTAGTTTTTTTTTTTTTAAAGAAGAAAGAAAGAAAAGACCGGCGGTACCGGTCCGAAGTCGAAGAAGGCAGATGCGCGACCAACGAAATAAAGAAAAATAAAGAACTTCTTCAGCGGTGACTGGAGCACGACCTGCTGGCTCCGCGGAAAAGAAGAACTAGAGAGAGGCGGTTAGGAAAGGCGGGAAGGCAGCGCGCAGGCGCTGTTGGATGCTCCCAAAAGCTTTCTTACTGGACGCTGGGGAGCGTTCCCGCGCAGGCTCCGTCAGTACCGACGATACCCATATGTGAAGACTCATTCCTGCTTGTTCCTGGAGATAACATTTTTCAGATATGTTAGTGAGAGGAGTAAGGGCAAAAGTGGTATTGTCAGACTCAAGGCTGCAAAGGAGAAATATGCATAAACTGTTGAGGATAAAGCAGAATTGCTTAACAAATATTTCTGTTCTGTGTTCACAGATGAAGGGTCTGGAGCAGGACCCTTAGAAAACTAGAGACACTTCTCTCCACAGCGTCCATCAAATAGACCCCCATGAATTTTCAAATTACATAATGAACAAGCACTCCAATCAAACACACCCTATCCCCCACAGTATACAACCCAACAATGATGGAATTCCATCAAACCTGGGATGACTACAGCATACCAACAACTCAGCAGATAGAAAACATTGTGGGCACCCTGAATACGACAACCTCGCCATCTGACCCATGCCCAGTGGAATGGATCAAAGCTACCAAGGACCAGCTAAGCCATCACCTCCACAAAAACATGAAGGAGTCCCTCCAACAAGGACACATACCACAAATGCTCAAGAAAACTATGATATGACCGATCCTCAAGAGCGCGCCACACTAAGCACCTCCGATCCAAAATCCTACCACCCCATCTCCAGCCTACCATCTATCTTGAAGATCATCGAAAAAGCAGTACAAAGACAACTGCAGGATCATATTATCTGCATGCTCTTCTGGACGCCCACCAATATGGCTTTAAACCACAGCACAATGTAAAAACTCTGCTTACCTCCCTCTTTGACAACCTCCTGAAGGGTCTAGAAAACATAAAGAATGGATTTCTACTAGTTTTCATGGACATCTCAGCAGCCTTTGACATGGTGTCCCACTCCATACTACTACAGTGCCTACAAAAGATCGGATTACGCAAAAAAACACACTAAAATGGTTCACCTCCTATCTGAGCAATCGAACGCATCAAATCAAATGCGGCAAGAAAAAATTAACACAGCTCCCCATCATGCAGGGAATACCTCAAGGATCAGCACTCTCATCTATCCTAATCAACATATATATTCAACCCATATGCAACATCAAACGTCATGGGATACATTATCACCTCTATGCAGACGATATCTGTATGCCCCAACTGACCTGCATGCACCCGATATGACCCCAATGACCAAGTGCCTTGAAGATATGAACAGTTGGCTCGGCACAATAACCCGATGGTCAACTTTGATAAGACAGAGACAATATTCATTTCCAGAAATTCCACATTCAACCCATCTCAAGCAATCAGTATCCTAAACAAGACAATAGCACTAAAGGACGAGGTAAAGTACCTAGGCATCACCCTAGACAAGAATCTGAATCTTCAATCACACATAAACAAAACTGCAGCGAAGGCATACTACCGATTAAAACTCATCAGGAGACTCAAACCAATCATTAGCCAGGACCATTTACGCACCGTATGCCAAGCGATCATCACCCCAATATTGGACTACGGAAACTCATTATACCAAGGTCTAACCAAGCAGACTATCTGCCCACTTTCAACTGGTGCAGAACACTGCAGCGCACATCATTACGGGCACTGATAAGTACGAACACATCACACCCATACTTTAACTGCTGCACTGGCTACTGATAATTGCATGGGCGAGATTAAAAGCAACTCTGAACATGTTCAAAATCATACATCACTGCTCAGCAGACATGTTTCAAGACATAACCACCAATGATACAAGCAGCAGACTCAGGTGAGCCAATGGCAGTAACATACTCTGCACACCCGCAGGATATCATAAGACTAAACAAGCAACGTCCAAAAGAGCTATTTCTTCTTGGCGCCTGCCCTATGGAACTCCCTCCCTGAAGAATTAAGAGCTCTAGGTGACCTCAAGGACTTCTGCAAATCCCTCAGAACCCTCCTGTTCACAGAATTTTATGGACAAGTAACATAAAATTGTCAAGGACCACAAGTTTGCCGCATATGGCCCACCAACAGCCTGCACGCTCATATGAGAACTTAGACTAAATGCCGATAGTCTATATGTATGTCCTGTCTCCCCTCCCCTCCTGTTGAATGTAGACCCAACAGTTTGTGTTGCTAACCACTTTGATTGAAGGATAAGGTGGTATACAAAACTGGTTAAATAAATAAATAAAACACCCACAAACAGGAACAGAAATGACATGGATTAACGATTTTTAGAAGACTGTGTTCGTGAGGAACTAGCTAAACTAAAAGTAGACAAACAATGGGTCTAGATGGGATACATCCGAGAATACTGAAGGAACTTGGGAACATTCTAGCAGCTCCACTAACTGACCTTTTCAATGCCTCTTTGGAGTCGGGAGTGGTGCCAGAGGACTGGAGAAAGGCACATGTGATCCCTTTACAAAAAAGCGGATGTAAGGATAACATTGAGAACTACAGGCCAGTTAGTCTAACCTCTGTGTTTAATAAATTATTGGAAAGGCTACTATAAAAATAGTGAGGTTTCTGGAGTCCAATGGATTGCAGGACCCGAGGCAGCATGGATTCACCAGAGACAGGTCGTCAGACAAATTGGATTGATTTCTTTGACTGAATGACCAGGGAGATGAACGCACACTCTGTCTCTAATAAACTCACTTTTACTCATGATCTCTTTATCTCCAATGCTCTACATCTTCTTGCTCTAACTGAGACCTGGCTCCTCCCAGATGATACCGCTTCTAATGCTGCCCTTTGCCACGGGGGCTATCAGATCTCCCACGCGCCTCGTCCCATTGGCCGTGGTGGTGGTGGTGTTGGGTTTCTACTTTCTCCCTCCTCCCAATTCCAACCCCTCCCGCTGCCTCAGTCTCACTCCTTTCTCTCTTTCAAAGTCCACTCCATCCGCCTCTTCACTCCACTTCCTCTCCAGGCAGCTGTTATTTATCAACCTCCTGACAAGTCTGTTTCTACCTTTCTCACTGACTTTGACTCATGGCTTTCCTTCTTTCTGGACTCCTCTTCCCCCACTCTTATTCTTTGGGATTTTAACATTCATGTCGATAACCCCTCTGATCCTCATGTTTTAAATCTCCTCTCCCTCACCTCTTCGTTTGACCTCCAACTTTGTTGCACTGCCCCCACTCACCAGCATGGCCACTGCCTGAACCTGATAATTTTCTCTAGTTCCTTACCCTCGAACTTCCGTAATTCAGTTCTTCCCTTATCTGACCACCACCTTTTAAGCTTTAATCTTCATCTCCCGCCACCCCAGCCTCATCCTGTCTCCTCCAACCTATTTAGAAACCTTCAAGCTATTGATCCCTTGACTCTCTCTTCCACCATTTCTCCATCTCTTTCTTCCACTATGTCAGGGGTCACCAACCTGCGGCCCACGGGCCGCATGCGGCCCGCGAGACTCTACCCCGGTGCGGCCCGCCAAGGCAAACTCACCGACTCCTTCTTCTGCAGCCGCGGCTCCCTGCCTCTTAGGGAACCGCGGCTGTGCTTGTAAAATCATCGCGGAGCCCTTCCTGTCTTGACGGGCTCCGTGCAGCATTGTCCCGCCTCCAAAGGAAGTGGTAAACAACTTCCTTTAGAGGCGGGACAATGCTGCATGGAGCCCGTCAAGACAGGAAGGGCTCCGCGATGATTTTACAAGCACAGCCGCGGTTCCCTAAGAGGCAGGGAGCCGCGGCTGCAGAAGAAAGGAGGGAGCTGACATGGAATAAAAGTACAGGTATGAGCAGTTTTTTTTTCACGCGCGGGGGGGGGGGGGGTGTGCGGCCCGCGAGTCTGCCGGTAGTCGGCTGTGCGGCCCGCGGCCCTCTGGAGGTTGGTGACCCCTGCACTATGTCATCCAAGTCTGTCAACGAGGCAGTAACTTCCTATAATGCTGCACTCTCCTCAGCTCTGGATGCTCTTGCTCCACCCACCCCATGTCCTGTGAAACGTTCTGCACCCCAGCCCTGGCTTTCATCCACTACACGCTATCTACCTTCCTGTGCCCGTTCTGCTGAGTGTGCTTGGCTCAAATCTCGCTCCCTTGAAGATTTTCTACACTTCAAATTCATGCTTGTCTCTTTCCGGTCAGCCATAGCTCTTGCCAAACAAGACTACTATGTCCATCTGACTAGCTCTCTTCCACCGATCCTTGCCATCTCTTTGCTACTCTCAGCTTTCTCCTCAAAGTGCCTCCGCCTCTGATCCCTCCCTCCCTTTCTGCCCAAACCCTGGCTGACTACTTCCATGACAAAATCCACAAGATCACCCTCCAATTCCCCACAAACTCAGCTATTTCCCCTCTTCCCCCATCCAGTCCCAACTCTCCCCCCTTTCCTTCCTACCCTCTCTTCCTTTCCTGTCATCTCTGAAGAGGAAACTGCACATCTTCTTTCTTCCTCCAAACTCACCACCTGCTCCTCTGACCCTATCCCCGCCCCTCTCCTTAGCTCCATCTCCTCCACCGTTGTCCCTTCCATCTCTCATATTCTCAACCTTTCGCTCTCCACTGCAACTGTCCCTGCAGACTTCAAGCATGCAGTGGTCACACCTCTCCTCAAGAAACCCTCACTTGATCCTACCTGTCCTTCTAATTATCGACCCATCTCTCTCCTTCCCTTCATTTCTAAACTATTTGAACGTGCAGTTCACCACCGCTGCCTCGACTTCCTCTCCTCTCATGCCCTCCTTTATCCCTTACAGTCTGGCTTTCATCCTTTACATTCCACTGAAATGGCTCTTGTCAAAGTCTCCAGTGACTTGTTCCTGGATAAATCCAAGGGCCTGTACTCTGTCCTCATCCTTCTTGACTTCTCTGCTGCTTTCGATACTGTTGACCACAACCTTCTCCTTGATACCCTGTCTTCGCTTGGCTTTAAGGACACTGTACTATCCTGGTTCTCCTCCTATCTCTCCCATCGTTCCTTCCGTGTGTGTTCTGGTGGCTCCTCTTCCTCCACTACCCTGCTCCCAGTTGGTGTACCCCAAGGATCTGTCTTGGGTCCGCTCCTTTTCTCTCTCTATACCCAGCCCCTTGGTGCGCTTATCTCTTCCCATGGCTTTCAGTACCATCTGTATGCTGATGACTCCCAGATCTACCTCTCTACACCTGAACTCTCTCCAGCAATCCTGACCCGGATCTCTGCCTGCCTCTCTGACATTGCTGCCTGGATGAGCCACCGCTGCTTGAAATTGAACATGTCCAAGACTGAACTTCTTATCTTTCCCCCTAAAAACTCCCCTCCTCTTCCTCCTTTCTCAGTCTTTGTAGATAGCTCTGTACGCCTTCCTGTTTCCTCAGCCCGCAATCTAGGGGTTGTCTTTGACTCCTCCCTCTCTTTCTCCACACATATCCATCTCGTAGCGAAGACCTGCCATTTCTTTCTCTATAGCATTAACAAAATCCACCCTTTCCCTTCTGAACACACTACTAAAACTATGAACCACTCCTTAATCACCTCCCGTCTTGACTACTGTAACCTCCTCCTTGCTGGTCTCCCTGTGAGTCATCTCTCTCCTCTTCAATCTGTTCAATACTCTGCTGCACGGCTAATCTTCCTCCAGCCTCGTCATGCCCATATTACTCCTCTTCTCAAGTCACTTCACTGGCTCCCTATCTGTTTCCGCATCCAGTTCAAACTTCTCCTGCTGACCTACAAATGCATTCATTCTGCGGCTCCTCACTACCTTTCTTCTCTTATCTCTCCCTACAACCCCTCTCGGGAACTCCACTCTTCTAGCCAACTGCTTCTATCTATGCCCTTCTCTTCTACCGCTAACTCCAGACTTTGTTCCTTTCACCTTGCTGCACCTTACGCCTGGAACAAACTACCTCTGTCCGTATTCCAGGCACCTTCTCTAACCCTCTTCAAATCCAGGTTGAAAGCTCACCTCTTCGCTTCTGCTTATTGATCTTGACTCATCTGATCTCCTTTTCCTTCCCCTTGTTTTACCCCGGCTTATACCTCTGTGTTTTGTCTTGTTTAGATTGTAAGCTCTGATGAGCAGGGATTGTCTCTTACATGTCTGTGCAGCGCTGCGTACGATTGGTAGCACTAGACAAATGCTCAATAGTAGTAGTAGTAGTAACAGAGGAAGAGCCCTAGATTTGGTGTTTGTTTATAAGTTGCCTGTGCAGACTTATAAACAAACTGAGCACCCTAGGGATGGACCCTAAACTTACTGATTGGGTTAGATATTGGTTGAGTGGGAGGCGACAAAGGGTACAGGTAAATAGAGCTCACTCGGAGGAGAAGGAGGTTACCAGTAGTGTGCCCCAAGGATCTGTTCTTCGTCCAATTCTTTTTAACATCTTTGTTAGTGATATTACAGAACGGCTGTTGGGTAAGGTTTGCTTGTTTGCAGATGATACCAAAATTTGCTGCAGAGAACATACCCAGGAAGGAATAGATAGCATGAGGAGGGATCTAACTAAGCTTGAAGAATGCAGGGTCATGTATTTGGGCTTCAAAAATCCAAAGGAGCGGTACAGTTTAGGGGGGCGAGGTGCTTCTGTCCACAAAAGAGGAGTGGGACCTGGGCATAATTGTGTCTGATGAACTTAAAGTAGTTAAACAGTACTACTACTACTACTACTATTTATCGCTTATAAAGCGCCACACACGCAGTGCAGTACAGCCAACCAACAAGAGTTAGTCAGAATGCAAGAGACAGTCCCTGCCCGTCAGAGTCATGCTCATTGGAGCTTACAATCTAGTCAGAACATTACAGGGTAAAGGTCAGATTAGTGCAAGGCACAGTAAGTTCAATGCAAGGCACAATAAGGTCGATACCATATGGCCATGAGAGTTGACGCGGTTAAGATAAGATAAGGATAGAAATCAGGATCTGAAAGCGACGGTGAAGAGGTGAGTCTTCAACCTGGATTTGAAGAGGGCGAGGGAGGGTGCCTGACGTATAGACACAGGTAGACTGTTCCAGGCGTGAGGTGCAGCAAGGTGAAAGGAGCGAAGTCGGGAGTTAGCAGTGCAGGTGAACGGTATTGATAGAAGTGATTTGCTAGCAGAGCACAGGTTCCGAGAGGGGATGTAGGGAGAGATAAGAGATGAGAGGTACTGAGGGGCCGCCGAGTGAATGTATTTATAGGTCAGTAGGAGGAGTTTGAATTGGATATGGAACTGGACAGGGAGCCAGTGAAGCGACTTGAGAAGAGGCATAATGTGGGCATGGCGAGGCTGGTGGAAGATTATTCGAGCAGCGTGATTTTGTATAGATTGAAGGGGAAGGAGGTGGCTGATGGGGAGACCAGCAAGGAGTAGGTTGCAATAATCGAGGCGAGAAGAGATTAAGGAGTGGATAAGGGTTTTGGTGGTGTGTTCAGAGAGGAAGGGGCAGATTTTTCCAATGTTGTAGAGGAAGAAACGGCAGGTCTTGGCTACATGCTGGATATGTGCGGAAAAGGAGAGAGAGGTGTCAAAGATAACCCCTAGGTTGCGGGCCGAGGGAACAGGAAGGATAATAGCTCCATCCACACAGACTGAGAAAAGGGGAAAAGGAGGGGAGGCGTTGGGGGGAAAGACAAGGAGTTCAGTCTTAGCCATGTTCAGTTTCAATCGGCAAAGAGACATCCAGGTGGCAATGTCAGAGAGGCAGGCAGACATCTTGGACTGGGTTGCTGGAGAAATAGTAGGTGTAGAGAGGTAGATTTGGGAATCATCGGCATAGAGATGGTACTGAAAGCCATGGGAGGAGATAAGCGCGCCAAGGGCTTGTGTGTAGAGGGAGAAAAGGAGAGGGCCCAAGTTGGATCCCTGGGGTACACCTACGTGGAGCGGAGTAGGGGAGGAGGAGGAGCCGCCAGAGCATACACTGAATGAGCAATGGGAGAGGTAGGAGGAGAACCAGGACAGCATCAGGTCCTTGAAACCAAGGGAGGAGAGGATGGTGAGGAGAAGATTGTGGTCAACTGTGTCAAAGGCAGCGTAGAGATCAAGAAGAATGAGGATAGAGTAGAGGCCCTTAGATTTAACCAGGAATAGGTCATTGGAGACTCTTGCGAGCGCCGTTTCAGTGGAATGTAAGGGACGGAAGCCGGATTGTAGTGGGTCCAGGAGGGCCTGGGAGGTGAGGTAGAAAAGGCAACTGCAAAAGCCAGAAGGAAGCTTGGGTGTATAGAGAGAGGAATGACCAGCAGAAAAAAGAGACAATAATGCCTCTGTATAAGTCTCTGGCGTAACCTCTTTGGAGTATTGTGTGCAATTCTGGAGATTGCACCTTCAAAAGGATATAAGCAGATTGGAGTTGGTGCAGAGGATGGCTAATACAATGCGGTCTTTGTTATGAAGCATATGAGGACAGACTTAAAGATCTCCATATGTATACTTTAGAGGAAAGGCAGGATAGGGGCGATATGATAGAGAAATTTAAATACCTTCGTGCAGGAACATACCTAGCTCTGTGTGAGCGGTGCAGCCGCACAGGGCGCAAAGGCTTAAGGGGTGCATTTTGGCTGCCTGCTGTTGCCCTGCCGCCGCCACTTTTTCTTCTCTCAGCAGCGGCAGGGCAACAGCAGACAGACGAAATGCATCACCTAAGCCTTTTTGCAGCATTTTAAGCAGGTCTGCTCCCCTCCATCCCTCTTCTGATGCGACTTCAGAGCAGGGAGGGACAGATCTGCTTAAAGTGCCGGCGATTTTCACATCGGATGCACGCTCTTTCCTCCAACTCCATCCAGCCACTTTCTGCTTTTTCCCTGCTGCCGGCACCACTGTGGAGAAAACAGAGGGTGGCAGCAGCAAGGTAAGAGCAGAAAGTGACAGACTAGATGGAGGTGTGGAGGGGTGGGCGCACGCCCAATGTTCAAGTCACACAGGGCGCAATTCTGGCTCAGTATGGCCCTGCCTCCGTGGAATAAATTCACAGGAGGGTCTCTTTCAATTGAAGGCAAGTTCTGCTATGAGGGGACATAGCATGAGAATGAAAGGGGATAGACTCAGGAATAATCTGCGGAAATATTTCCTTACGGAAAGAGTGGTAGATGTGTGAAATAATCTCCTAGTGGAGGTGGTGGACATGAGAACAATATCTGAATTCAAAAAAGCATTTGACAAACAGAGAGGATCTCTAAAGGAAAAAGGAGGAATGTTTGTAGTGGTTGATATGGAAGGGTAGACTAGATAGGCCATGTGGTCTTTTTCTGCTGTCATGTTTCTGTTTCTATGATTGTGACCCGCTAGTGTGAGTGCTGATCACTGTTCCTGGGGCTCCAGGTGTGTTCGGGCAGCAGCTGAGGAGTTGATGTGCTGGCTGGCTTCCACATGGCTGGTGAAGGGTTCTGCAGTGGGTGCGCTGAGCCTGGGTGACTCACGGTGAACTCTGGAGTCCTCTGATGGGGCTGCTGGGATGGATATGCAGATGAGTCTTTCGGTCCTTTGCTGCATGGATGAGTGCAAGGGCTGTAGCAGCTCTTGCCTGGCTGACTCATAGTGACCTCTGGAGTCCTCTGATGGGGCTGCTGGGATTGATATGCAGATGAGTCTTTCGGTCCTTTGCTGCTTGGGTGAGTGCAAGGGCTGTAGCAGCTCTTGCCTGGCTGACTCATAGTGACCTCTGGAGTCCTCTGCTGGGATGGATATGCAAATGAATCTTCTCTCCCATCCCACTTTTCTTCCAAGAGATACATATTTAGATCTGTAAGTCAATCCTTATATGCTTCATGATGTAGACCATTTTAGTAACCATCCTCTGGGATGACTATCTTTTTATATCCTTTTGGAAGCATAGCTTCTAGAATTGTACAGAATACTCCAAATGTAATCTCACCAGAGACAGAGCTACCATCATCTCCCTTTTTATGGTGTTTTTTCTTTCCCTATGTACCCAGAGACCCTTCTAGCTTTTGCCATCACATTATTTACTCATTGGCCACCTTAAGATCATCTTATATTTAGGGTTTTTTGCCCACTTCTCATACAGTTTGATTTGGTGCCAGTATATGGGATTTGCATTCCCAAGATCAGGCTCTTCTAACAGTTCCTACTACGTCAGGTTTCCATGGGATAAGAATTATTAATCATGTTTTTCTTTATCTATCCCCCTACAGTAGAATCAGCTGCCCACTTCATTACGATCATTGATTGATATGCCTGATTTTAGTTTATGTTTTTTTCGTTTTTTCTGATTGATTTTATATTTCTAATATTTATTGCTTATGTTTGTTATGGTTTTTTTGTTTAATACTTTTTAATCCACTAAGCATCACACAAGATTAGCAGAATATAAAGTTAGTGGAAAAATACATAAATAAATAAGATACAGTCATCTCCAGGCCCTGGTCTTCTTTCATGCACAGAACTTCACTTCCTATACTGTACTGCTCCCTTGGGTTTTGCAGCCCTGGTGCCGTGATCTTAGCTGTCAAACTCTAGACCGTTCCCTCAGCTTTGCTGGACTCCTCCTCATGTTATCTATACTTTGCAGATTATTTCAAAACCTGGTAGACACCCAGAAAGAGGTAAAGCTTTCCCAACAGCCCTTCTGCAATAACACTAGGGTACATTTCCAGAAATGCTCCTTTCCTCAAACTGACCTCCTTCAGCCATTATCATTTGTCACCCCCCACTCAACCAGTTTTTAATCTAGTCAGTTACCTTAGGGCCCAAATCAAAGGTGCTTAGTCTATTTATGAATCACTGATGCAAAATCACTTTAAAAGCCCTGCTGAAATCGAAGTACACCATATCTAGTGCTCTCCTCTGACCCAACTTGCTGGTCACCCAGCCATAGAATCAATCAGATTTCTGACAACATCTGAAAAAAAAAAAACCATTCTGCCTTGGATCCTGAACTCCACTGGATTTCAGAAACTTCCCTATCCTCTGTTTTATCAGTTTTTCCATTAGTTCACTCACCACAGAGGTCATGCTAGCTGGCCTGTAGTTCCCAACCTCCTCCTTCCTTCTGCTTTCACAAAGAACCATATCTGACTCTCTCCAGTCCTCCAGGACCACATCTGCCTCTAAGAACTTGCTAAAGATGTCAGACAGTGGAGCTGCTAGAGGGATGCTGGAGTCAGGGCCGGCACAACCATCAGGCAAACTAGGCAGCCACCTAGAGCACCAACGGCCCATGGCTGGAACTTTGCTGCCCCTGTGGTGCCTTTCTGGGTCCTGCAGTAGTAGGAATGGCTTCAAACAATCCCACAGTGCTGCGGGGCTGTTTGAAACCATTGTTGCTGCTTCAGGAGCCACAGCGGCTAATGGGGGCCAAGAAGGAGATAGCGGTAGGAGCAGGGGTGCAAGGGATGAGGTTCAACTAGGATGCCTCGTATCCTTGCACTGGACTTGGCAGGAGTGCGGACAGATGTACAGCCAAAAGATAAAAGGGGACAACAGTGCCTATTTGTAGGCTATTAGCAAGATCATCTTTGGCGACTCAGTGCTTAGAGCAGCAAACAAAGCTAGGGAAGCCAGGGTTCAAATCTCCTAGAGCAAGTAGGTCTGGTGACACCCATCAAGTGAACTAGGCAGGTGCCTAGGGCGCCATCCTTTCAAGGGCAGCACATTGCTGCTGCTGCTCCTCTTTGGCTCCTGCAGTGGCCTCAAACAGCCTCGAGCTCCAGTGCCACAGGGCTGTTTGTGCTTCTGCCCCTTCCAATGCCCAGTGCTGAATTACTTTAGCTGCTTCTGCTCCATGCAAAAGGAAGATGGCACCAAACAACCTCACTACCCCCAAGGACATCCATGTCAGGGAGACATCTACTCCAAACTTACAAGTGCTGGCTGTTTTGACCTGGACATTACAGACAGCACCTAGTCGTCCTTTCTAAAATGCCCCTTTCACATCTGTAGCTGAGACAACTGCAATGCTGACCTCTGGTTTTCTTGGCACAATATGACCGGAAATAGATTGCCAGGCCTTTCTTCTAAGGTACTAAAGGATAAAGTGACATGCTCAAGGTCACGAGGAGTGTGAGCGGGAATCAAATCCTCGTTTTTGCATTACTAGGTCTCCTGCTCTAGCCACTAGCCTATACCAGTTGGGAGAAAGGACAGTTAAAAGACTTGCCCAAAGTTGCAAGGAGTATCAATTTGATTTCAACTCTGGCTTCCACTGTTACAATCATCAGGCTACGCCTAGAGGGCAGGAGACAGACGACTGAGGCAACTGCAGGAAGTTTCTAGCTGAAGGATAACTTGCACGAAGCAGCAGTTACTCTACAACCATAAACACAAGACATGGGATAGCAACAAGAAACCCTGCGGTAGTCTCGTGGGCAGACTGGATGGGTCAATTTGGTCTTGATCTGCCATCATTTACTGCGTTACTAGGTTTATTTAGCCCCGAGAAAAGATGGGAGAATAGCGATATTCAAATACGCAGAGGATGGCAGGGCTTCAAAAGAAGACTGCAGATCATTTTCTCTCCAGCTCTTCCTAAGAAAAACCAAGCAGAACTACAGACAAAAAGGTATTTAGCGTAGAGATTTAGGATATACTTTCAGCCTTAAAAGTGGCAACGCACTGGAATGAGTTAGGTAGAAATGATGTCTTTGGAAGCCTTGTGAGTAGATGTCTGGGGCGAGATCGGCTCGGTGTATATACAGGCTGGAAGGCGTACTAAATGATTCCTTTCATCTTGATGTTTCCATGTATCAGAATTTTAAAGAGAAAAAACCTTGCACAAATTCCTCTGAGCACACTCTTGGCTTGTTTGGGAGATGTGGCATTTTCAATCTCTGAAGGAAGCATGTTTCACTGCATAAAGTTTATCACATTTCCCTCGTGATGATGTTGACAAGCCTTGCTTAAAGGTAACACGCTGTTTAGGAGTCTGCCGAAGAGGAAAGATAGTTGCCTGTTGCTTTCCACTTTCCGTGTTACTTCACTTTACACTGATGCCACAAATCCATCAGCAGAAAATTCAAGTGACCTTTTTTTTTTTTTTTTTTTTACCGACCACTGGGCTTTCTTTAACATTGACTCAATTTTTAACTGCTGACTGACACGGTTAAGAAAGAGACTTTTGGAGCTGGGAAAGCTATACTCAGTAGTGCTATATATTAACAACTAAAAAGAAATTATTTATCATGATTGAAAATGAGAGCTGAAGGGTCTATGTTTCTCTCCTCAAGTCCTTTCCTGCTTTCGGATGACACACAGCAGGGGTTCACAAGGACACTTGGCTACTTCAGTAGCTGACTTTTATTAAACTCAGTTGGTGGTCCTGGGATTGCAGAGAGCAAGAATATCTTTTCAGTCACATGAAAACAGCACTGTAATATGAACTGTGTATTTTTCAGTAAAAGGTGTGTTGTGCTAATACACCTTCAAGTTTTCAAAAAATTTTCTTTAAAATCTATTTATAAAATTCAATTTATATTTCCTCATACCAGTCTTTGAACTACTGGGTTTCTAGTGGAAAAAGAAACCAAATCACAATGCTTACTACAGCTTCATTTACCGTCATTTCTGACAAGACATCAGGGGCTCTCCATAGGCATCCAAGTTGCTGTCACACCACCCTTAACAGCGCAGCTGTTGCACTGACAGCCTGGCTCAGGCTGCGGCTCCCAAAGCCCCCTATATGTGCTCTTCAGCTGGCCAGCAGCTATTCCTGGACTCTCTTTCTCTTGCAGGCTGTAACCTTTGCTTTTGAAGGTCTTATCCATGCTTGAAGACTGATGCTTGGTTGCAAAGAAGTGAAGAATAAAAGCCAGGGATCAATCGGAGTCTGCGCATTTCTGTCTCGAGGTTTCCAGCTCCTGCCAGTCTCACGAGCAGGAACTGGGGCTAAGAGAGGAACCAAAATCTCTCACAGGATCATATACAGGACTGGCCCCAAGCAACGGGCTCAGTCCCTGCACTTAAGCTACTGTATATGTAGATCCTGGGAAGAGCTAAGCGGATAATCTGCTCAGAACCTACTAGGGATGTGCATAGTTTGATATTTTCCAAACTTTTCCCGATTTTCAAGTGGGAATTTTTTGTTTGTCTCACAAACGTATATTTCATGCGACCCCATAATGCACCACACATATAGTGGAAAATATAGAGAGTTATTTCGGAAACCACAAGTAGATCAAAACCTGACTTGGGTGTGGTTAAGAAGGGGTGAATTTAAATCTAAAGAAAGGCAAGTGACTGATTGCAGTACAGGATACTGGGTTACAGACAGGATGGCGTACAGGCAGTATAAAAAAAACAGCACAACAGACAAATGTAGATTTTGTAGCACTGAAATGAAAATAATCATACATCTCATCGCAGGATGTGAAGTGCGGGCATCGGAAAATCGGCAAACAGAAAGGCGCATCCACCGGAAGCTATGCAAACACTATGGAGGGATATTCTAAGTGATTAACATGGCCACCAGACCTATTAACTGTGTTGCTCCCCTTATCCGGGATATTCACGGTTATTGCCGCTGAATGTCCCGATGTTAACCGGTTAGCATTGGGGGTGTTGCGGGGGCAGCACCCAGCCATAACCAGGCAGTGGTGCTAGTGAGTCACTGCTCAGCTATGGCACAACAGCGGAAGAAAGGTGCGGCAAAGCTCGGCCTAACTTTCATTGCAGAAGCTAACTGGGAGAAGGTGAATATCACCACTGCCCGATTAGCTTCCCAGCAATCTGGACAACCCTGATATTCAATGCCATGGCCTGGATATGACCCCGGCATTGAATATTCGGGTTTAAGTTCAGCAGCAACTGAATATCCCCCCTATAACACCGGTGTGCCAGAAAAATACTGGGCTCACGAACTGGACAAAATTATGGAGAATGAAAACATTGTGATCACTTGTCACATTCCTATTCCCACAGCTAAAAAGCTTTATGCCAGAAAACCAGATATTGTGGTAAAGGAGAAAGACACCAGAGCATCATGACTAATGGGAGTGTCAGCCCCAAATGGTGATACGTGCACAGAGAAAGGGAAAATCTTCAAGTACCAAGAAACACAATCACAGACCAAGAAAATGCGGCAGAAAGATATACAAATGATCCCAGTTGCATTGGGTGCAAATGAGCCGATTTAAAGGAACTTGGTAATAGACATGCCATGCTATGCACAAAATTAACCCTTTTGGGGACATTACTGTGTGAAAAACATCAGGAGAGAGTTGTTAAGACTCGATAACTTGGCAGCTTCGTGATTATATTATGCTCCCTGGAGTTTTTCTTTACGTGCTCGAGTATAATAGAAAATAAATTTGATTCACATTACATTGTCATTCTTGTTTCTCAAAGTGTACAAAATCAACTGATAAATAATGATGATGTAGAGCAGTTAACCGTTTCTTTGTTGCTAAAAGATGATCTGAGGCAGTGGTGACTTGCCTGTATGGGGTCTGCAAGACCATTACAAGGGCATCCACAGGACACAGAAAAAGTGAAAGAGAGAGGGAGTTGCTGCTGGAGACTGGTTGTGGGGAAGAGAGAGATTGGTAGGATTTGGCTAGAGCAGCGGTTCTCAACCTGTGGGTCACGACCCCCACGGGGGTCGCCACAGGATTTAGCGGGGGTCGCCTCACTTCGCCGTTAAAAAAAAAAGTGCACAAGTTGCTGCTGCTGCCGAGTCTGCTTCTCGGCAGCGGCAAACTCACAGACTCCAATCTTCTGCAGCCGTGGCTCCCTGCCTCTTAGGGAACCGCGGCTATGCCTGTAAAACCGTTGTGGAGCCTTTCTGTCTCTCTCTCGACGGGCTCCATGCAGCATTGTCCCGCCTCCAAAGGAAGTTGTTTACCACTTCCTTTGGAGACAGGACAATGCTGCATGGAGCCCGTTTAGAGACAGAAAGGCTCCGCAATGGTTTTACAGGCATAGCCACGGTTCCCTAAGAGGCAGGGAGCCGCAGTTGCATAAAAAGGAGGCAGACATGGGGAGAGGGGAGCAGGGAACCTGCAACGGGGCTCACATGAGGAGGAGGGCTGACATGGAGGGAGGGAGGGCTGACATGGACAGAAGGGGGGGCCGATATGGAGGGAGGGAGAGGGGCTGATAGGGGCTGACATGGACAGAGGGGGGGCTGACATGGAGGGAGGTAGTCGGGCTGATATGGATGGATGGAGGGAGGGAGGGCTGACATGGACAGAGGGGGGGCCTAAATGGAGGGAGGGAGAGGGGCTGATATGGATGGATGGAGGGAGGGGGCTGACATGGACAGAGGGGGGGCCAACATGGAGGGAGGGAGAGGGGCTGATATGGATGGATGGAGGGAGGGAGGGATGACATGGACAGAGGGGGGGGCTGACATCGACAGAGGGGGGGCCGACATGGAGGGAGGGAGAGGGACTGATATGGATGGATGGAGGGAGGGGGGCTGACATGGACAGAGGGGGGGCTGATATGGATGGATGGATGGAGGGAGAGAGGGGGCTGACATGGAGAGAGGGGGCTGACAGGGAGGGAGGGAGGGAGGGATGGATGGAGGGGAGGGCCGACATGGAGGGATGGAGGGAGGGAGTGAGGGGGGGGGGCTGACATGGATGGATGGATGGAGGGAGGGGGGCTGACATGGAGGGAAGGAGGAGGGCTGATATGGATGGATGGAGGGAGGGGGGCTGACATGGACGGAGGAGGGGCTGATATGGATGGATGGAGGGAGGGAGGGCTGACATGGATGGAGGGGGGCTGATATGGATGGAGGGGGGCTGATATGGACAGAGGGGGGACTGACATAGAGGGATGGATGGAGGGAGGGGGGCTGACATGGAGGGAGGGGGCTGACATGGACAGGGGGGCTGACATGGACAAAGGGAAGAGACAGGGGGAAGTACTGGACAGATGGGATAAATGATGGACAGAGGGAAGAGACAGTGTGGGTTAGGATTATAATGGGCAGATGGGGGGCTAGGACTGGTAATGGGTTGATTAGGGAAGGCTAGGACTGGGAATGGACTGATAAAGGGGGGTTGGGACTGGTAATGTGCTGATAGGGGGGTAGGACTGGAAATGGGCTGATTAGAGGAGACTAGGGGACTGGTAATGGGCTTCTGGGGGGGGGGGGTAGGACTGGTAATGAGCTGATTAGGGGAGCCTAGCACTGGTAATGGGGTTGAGGAGGGACTAGCACTGGAAATGAGTTGATTAGGGGAGGCTAGGACTGGTAATGAGCTGATCGGGGGTAGGACTAGTATTGGGCTGTTTAGGGGAGGCTAGCACTGGTAATGGGGTTGAGGGGGGGACTAGCACTGGAAGCGAGCTGATTGTGGGGCTTCGACTGGGAATGGGCTGATTGAGGGGAGGGGAGGATAGAGCTACTGGCCCTGGAAGAAAACTGGGGGCTAAGGCTGCAAATGGGCTGATGCGAGGGGGATGGGAGAATGGAACTGGAAGGGAGTGGATCTGAGAGGGGCTGCCATGGTATTTGTACTAGAAGGGACTGGTCAGTGGGGAAGGAGGGGGACTGGAAGGGAATGGACACCAGTGGCAGTCATGGGAATGCAAGTTGACATTGGAAGGTACTGGGAGGGAGGACTGGAAAGGGGCTGATACTGGGGAGGGTTACTGGGACTGGAAATAGGCTGATGGAAAGAAGTGAAGAAAACAAAAGAAGAGATAAGAAATGGCAGATGGACCATAGACCACAGAAAGAGAGCTAAGAGAAGACAGGAAAGCAGAAGCCTCAGATCGGGACCAGCATGATCAGAGAATAAATTGGTCAGACAACAAAGGTAGAAAAAATAATTTTATTTCATATTAGTGATTTGACTACAAAATCATCATAATTTTGAAATCAAATATTGTTACTTGTTATTGTGATTAATTATTGTGGTTTAAATAAGTAAATGTTATAAATAAAAACATATTGCAAAGGCCTATAATATATTAATAATTCAACAAATGATTACAGCGACAATGCGTTAACGGTAAAGGAAGAGAGACGCATTTGATTTTATCATTGGGGGTCACCACAAGTTGACCAATGGTAAAAGGGGTCACGGTACAAAAAAGGTTGAGAACCACTGGGCTAGAGAGAGAAAGAGAGATTGGAAGGAAATGGCTGGGGAAGGGGGAGGGAAATATTGAGACTGGTGGGGAAGAGTGAGAGGCTGGGGGAAGACAGAAAGGGGGGGGGGGAGATAGAGATGCTATGCACACATCTCCATTCCCAGCATTACTTTGCTTATATTAAGAAAAGCTTCCCTGCCCTTCACAAATCCCGACTGATGTGCCTATTAATCTAGGGAGTATACATTGCATCCTCCTTGCCATGATGGAAGCCAAAATCTTCATGTCATAGTTGATTAAAGATATCGGCCTATATGAGGCCAGGTCCTCCGGATCTTTGCCCGCCTTATATATAAGAGATATATAGACCGTCCGCATATCCCTCGGAAAACCCTCAATCTCCAAAACCTCTGCACACAAGGCCGCTAAAGTTGGAACCATCTGAGCCTCCAGCATTTTATAAAATTCTGTTCCATAACCGTCAGGTCCCGGGGACTTATGTGGCTTCCCTGCCCTAATAACCTTTTGAATTCCCCCCCCCCCCCCCCGAGATAGGTTTACTTAACTCTAACAGTTCCAGCTGAGTCGCCTGCGGCAACTGAATCTTATCCAAAAATGTTTTTTCCTGTTCTCTGTCTTCCTCCTCTGGGGTGTATAGAATTTATTTATTTATTTATTTAGCTGTATTTATATCCCGCTTTTCACCGGGTCAAAGCGGTCAATTGGGGGATACATTTAACACGAGGGGATATGAGACACATACGCTAATACTTACAGGGAACATGGGCAATGGAGGGTTAAGTGGCTTGCCCAAGACCACAAGGAGTGCCTATAGGACTAGAAATCCCAGTCCCTCCGGCCTGAGATTGCTGTCCCCAGGTGGGACTTGAACTCCCGGCCCTCCAGCCTGAAGTACAGAACTTTATAAAATTGAGGGAAGACCTCTGCTACCCGCTTTACCTCAGTCTGCTTAACCCCCTCTCCATCCCGGATGATCATTACCATCTTAGTGCCACCCCATTCTTTCACCAACCGTGCTAAAAGCCTTCCTGAGCGGTTCCCGTATCTAAAAAATTGATGTCTATAGTATTGCATAGTATAAACCGCCCTTTCTTGAAGCATATTAGTTTCTTTTGAACCGCTAAATAGGCCTGCGTACTTTTCCCTGCGGAGTGCCTCAAGGCTACTCTCTTCAAGTCCTGAAGTTCCTGCATTAGTTTCAATACTCCATCATTAATCCTCTTCTTTTCCTTTGCTACATAAGCAATAACATGTCCCCACATCACTGGCTTTCCGGCTTTCCACAGTAAAGCCACCGATTCAGTGTGTTTCTCATTAAATCCTAAATACTCCTCCCATTTCTGTTCCAGGTATTTCTGAAATTCCCGGTTCTTCCACATATGCCTAGGAAAGGATCACCTATATCCACCAGCCCCTTTACCTCTCCAGTCTATTCTCACCATCGCATGATCAGATATTAAAATAGGTTCAATTTCAGCATTTATCACCTTCCCAAAATCACTTTTAGAAACCAGCACATAATCAGTTCTGGACCACGTTTGATGCACTCTTGACAGATGTGTGTAATCTCTTTCCACCTCGTGCAGTACTCTCCAAACATCTACCAGCCCCCCTATTTGACACAAATAGCTTGCCCCCCTTTTATTCCATCCTCCTCCACCTCTTGAATTAGACTTGTCTAACTCTGGGTTGTGGGGGCAATTAAAATCTCCTGCTAATACTGTCGGTACTTTCGGTGCTGTTCCAATTTTCTGTAGGAGATACTTAAAGAAATTATGGTCGTATACATTTGGGGTGTATACGTTGCTTAAAAAGATTTCTTCTCTGTTCAATCGTACATGCATGAATATAAACCTCCCCAACGGATCAACCTTCTCTCCCATACCTCCACCTGGATCCCTTTTTTTTTACGAAAATCGCTACCCCTCGCTTTCTTCCTCAGGAAGAAGCAGCATATACTTGACCTACCCAGTTTCTCCTTAGCTTGGCATGCTCCTTGGCACTCAGATGGGTTTCTTGCAAGAGGGCCAATTGGGTTTTCCCTCTTTTTAGTGCTTGTAAAATTTTTGAGCGCTTCATAGGTGTACTCACGCCCCTACCTTCCAAGTAATTATACGTAACTTAGGTCCCATTGATGTCCTGCATTTTGATCATTTTTACAGCACTACATTTCACTTTTAACTTTGCTTGGAGTTGCCCAGCCTCAACCCCAAGCTGCTTCCTTTCTAGTAATTTAATATGCTCAAGTCCCCCTTCCCTAAACCTTGTCAGTAAGTTCATACTATCTAGAGCCTGCCTCTCAACTCACTCTCTCACTCTCCATTCCAGCCCCGTCTCTCCACTCACCTTCCCCTCCCTTCATTCACTCTCCACACCTTCCCCCACTCCCACCCATCCCCCCTCCCTCCCCTTAAATGGTTTTCTTGACTCCATTTTTGTTCCCAGTCGATGTGCTCATTCAACTTTAATTTTGCCAATTAGCGAACCCAATCCCAGTTCTTGTGGTAGCCATTTTTCAATTAAAGGCATTAGCATTGGGTCCGTTGTTGATTAATACTCCACCTCCTCGTTTGTGGGTTCTGGGGCAGTTGTAAGCTGTGAATGCTGGTGGTGTTATTTGGTTCAGTATTAGCTGGTCTGTACTCTTGAGCCATGATTCAGTAATGCATAGGATGTCAAGGTTGTTTTCATAGATGTAGTCGGTAATAGTGTTTGTTTTGTTGCATATTGATCTTGCATTTATCAGGCCTATGCTTAAGCGCGTGGTATGTGGAGAGTGCGATTGTGGTATGCATGTTTGTGACAATGGTTCTATTCAAGTATATTTGGTGGGTCTCTTGTGAGGTTTGTAGTGTGCAGATGTGTATACAGGTCGGTATATGGTAGGGAAGTATGATGTATATATATAGGGGGATATTGCAGGGCTGTAAAGTAGTTGGCGTAGTGAAATGTGTCTGTTTGGTAAGAGCATAGGGTAAGAATTAGTATACAAGCATACATTTTTAGGACGAGTGGTCCTTTGTGCTTTTGCTGTCCTTATATGAGTTTGCAGCTTTTGAGTGCAGGAAGAGCGTGATGGAGTTGATGCTTCATGTTAGTGTCCTCCATGAGGGGTGAGCTGTTCACTGCTGGATTGTGTTCCTGGTTGTTAGTCTGGAGAGTATCTATTCTGGGATGGGTGGGCTTATCAGAGCTTGGTTATGCTAGACAGGTATCAAAGTTGTACAGGTGGTCTACTAAACAACATAGTATACAGTATCCCTTGCCACCTTTATTTATTTATTTACATTCTCTTATATACTGCGCTATTCTGCATCAGTGCGGTTTATATTGAACAAACTGAAATTACATTGAACAGGGCATTATAACTTGGAGATAACCCTCCATAGCCCATGTTCCCTGTAAAATAGTTAAGTGGCTTGCCCAAGACCACAAGGAGCACCTGTGGGACTAGAAACCCCAGTCCTTCCGGCCCAAGGTTGCTGTCCTCTAGTGGGATTTGAACCCCTGACCTTCCGGCCTGAAGTACCTTGCCCCAACCACTAGGCCACTCCTCCACTCCACCTTGCTGGGCAGACTAGATGGACCATGATGGTTGTTATCTGCCATCATATACTATGTTACTCCTCCAGTTACAAAACTGTCCTCCATAAGTTCCCATGAAAACATCCTTTTGATGCATATCCCATTTCTCTCTTTCTCCTTCCCCATCCTCTCATTAACGCCCCTTCTCGCCAGTTCCCGTCTCCCTGCATCATGTCCAGTATCTCCCACTATCTTCTGTTCTCCCTGCATCCTTATATAGCAGTCTGACCCCACCTGGTGCACCCCAAGATGGCATGGGGCCAGGTGTCGCCACTTTTCAAGATGGTGGCACAGGAGCGGGACTGCGTGGGCAGTGGCCCCCAAACTATTTTGATGGCATCAGGGGCTTTTCCCCTGCAAAGACTAAAACAAAATGTGGCAGAAGGATACAGAAATTTCTTTCCATCATACTGGGTGCTACATGCTTGACTAAAAAGAATTTAAGCACACCTTGGTATACTGCCTATACATGTTACATCTTATATACTCCAGCAGGAGGCACTCTTTGGCACAATGCAAATACTACTGCGAGCATTAGCAATAAACCTGAGAGACTGAGATCATGGCTTAGGAGTGAGATTCCTGACTGTCATGGTATGTGAATTTGGAGAAATTGCCTCCGGAACCCCCCAAAAACACTTTACCAGGTATTAAACCCCATCTTTGCCAGCAGAGCTCCCCCCCCCCCTTGAGAACTTACTGTTGGAGGGTCCCTCTAACATGTGCAAGGTAATGCGAAGCCTTGGGTTAGTCATCAAACGTTTGTAGAATGAAATCAGCTAAGCAGGAATGAGTGGGAAACAGAACAGAGCGAAGGGGGCCCGAAAGACAACAGTCCTTAATACGGTATATTAGTTAAACTCAGGGCTTTCCTTGACGGGGTACTTGGTGGTACTGAGTACTGGCACCTTGGCCCATGGTCGTCATGTATTAATGAAAGCATCCTGAAAGTACAAGCATATTTTTTGCTTGGAAAAATGCATTGGTTAGACATATTTATTGAATATGTCTAACTAATAATCCATTACTGAGGATTGTCTTCCTTTGGGCCACCTCCACTCAGTTCTGTTAGCTATTTGGTCTGTGGAGCATTTTTCTTCTTCAGTCTCCTTTTCTGGAATAAGTGGGCCCGGCCCCTGCACAAAATGCTTTACAAGGTTTTGAATGGCATAGGGAAATCTGGTCAGAAGATGGAGAATCTGGGGCCTGGAGACCCCCCAAATAACTTCTTGAGGTGGAGTGGGCAAAAGGCCAGCCAGAGGCGGAATGTCATCTCTCACATGGATACTATGTGTGGTTTCTTGGCAGAGTGGGGGGGGGGGGGGAATCATCGCTCTGCTGATTGCACATGGGACTACCAGTGGCCCCTCAGAGCAGAGTACATTAACTTGCCGAGGACTTTGGTCAAACTTTACGCTTTTTTTGAGCTTAACAGAAATCCTTATGATTGATGTGTTTTATGCTAAGCAACTGCAAGATTAAGTTCAGCTGCATTCAGTTGCATGTGGCATAAGTTAAAACTGATTTCTACTTACGGTTCATGGTTTATTATTGCTAGGTATAGCACCTTTCATGAATTCAAAGAGGTTCACAATCACCTAAGTAAAAATATTTTTTAAAAACGGAAAGAAACTTCAATAAATGGCAGGAAGGTACAAATTGGTGTTGCTGTTGTGTGCCATTTAGTCGACGCCAACTCCTGGAGACCTCTCCCCTGGGTTTTCTTGGCAAGGCTGGACGTAGATTGTCAGGTCTTTCTTCCACACAGTAAGCCAACAGCATCTGGCATTCCAAGGAAGTGACCCATCTAACGGATGCTAAGTTGTTGCACCTAACGAGCCAATAGCACTGAAACCATGGTGCCGTTAAACACCTCTGCGTTAACTGTTAGGGGCATGGAAAGCATTTTCCAGCAGTTAACGCCTTGTTCCCTAGTGCGTGTGGCATTAGCATGGGTGCACCTAACACCACCCTAATGCAGTTAGTGTGGGGTTTGAACACAGTGCTAACTGCAACCTATTCTCCACCCCTACCCTGCTCACATGCATCCTTAATGTGAGTTGCAGAGTTAGCACGGGAATCATAGTCCTGCACTGCCTGATAACTCATGTCCTGGTGTGCCTCTAGTACGCACCAGAACATATGCCACTAGGTAGCGCTCATTAGCAAAATATCCTGTATTAGCCAGGCCTGACTCTGCTTACAGCAGCTTCTGAGATCAGACAAGATCGGGCTCATTCAGGGTAGCGTGGCCATAGATAAGGTACAAATATAACAAATAAAAACAGACTCAAAGATAGGGTTAGTAAAGTGAGGTAGTGCTACCTATGCACCCCAAATGATGGTGAGAAAGAATGGTTTCTTAAGGCTACTTTAATTTTTTAAAGAGAAGATTTAGAGCGCAGTTAGAGTGGTGGTTCGCTCCATAAAATAATTATGGAGACATGATTACAATTCTCCTACTTATACTCATCATAGCTCATCCCACACTTCTTACAGATCCTCATACGTAGCTCTGGCCAGAGATGGCAAGGAGTTCCACACTTCATTAAGAAAGTGTATCATACGACTTGCCACACTCACCTAATCCATATTGTTTGTCAACCTCCAGAAAAAAGCATTGGACGGAAGCCCCTGGATAAACACCACCTAGCCTGTATGCTTGTCAATACACGATCCATCCAAAACCAATGGTCTGTAATCATAGACTATGTAGAATCCCATAAGTTAGATAGGTTATTCATAATGGAATCATGGTTAACAGACGCGGACATAGTCATCACAAACCAACTAAAGCTCCCCAACTATGTCCTCTTCAACTGCCCAAGACCTAATAAAAGAGATGGAGGTGTCCTTATCATAGCCTAAGATAATCTCCAACTTCAATGCCATACTATACATAATTCAAACACCCTGGATGCCATCATGATCTCGAATGATCACCTTTCATCAGCCTTGTTCTACCGTGCCCCATCCACATGTGCTGATGACCTCTGTTGTCCTCAACATGACATGCAACTGCTCCACGAATAAAAGCCTTTCTGGATACTAGGAGATTTTAATCTCCCCACACTCTCAGTGAAGCATGCCTCTGCCTTTCTTGAAGCTGCTGTGTTCTGTACAGTATTCCTAGTGTTGATCACCCCACATTTCAATTGTGCAAATATCATTCTCCATGGTCTCCCAGATTATGCAATTCCCTCCCTTCAAATGGCTATGAATACGGCAGCACAGACACTGGTTGAAGCCTCAAGATATGAACATGTTACCCCTATCCTGAGACACCTACACCGGCTCCCCCATTGTTAGCCATCTCAAGTACAAGGCTCTCATCATAACATTCAAAATACTACATAATCTCTCTGCTACTGCGCTTAATGATATTCTACAATGGACACCTGACAACATAGTAAGAAGATCTACCATGGCAAACCCACTCTCAGTCCCTACATTAATAAGAAAAAGTTCCCAGTTTGCGAACAGTCGAGCATTCAAATTATATGCACCACCTCTCAAACTCTTTCCCCACCCTAACATGTGCAATCTCTGACCTAGCTACTTTCAGAAAACTTCTAAAGGCACATCTGCTTCAACTATATTATGAACATGTAACATAGAACACTGCACTTAACCAAATCCTACAGCCAGACCCTCAAGCCATCCTATGAAGTTCAAGGTAAATAAAGTACCCAACACTAATAATGTATATAGTTTCCCTATTACAACCCAAGTTTACTCCCCACCTAATTTATAAATCATTGTATTATTATTAACCTGATGTTGTTATTCTCTAAACCTGCACTATGTAATTTTTTATTGTTCTCCAAACTTGTTCTATGTAATTTCCGTTCTTGTTCCTTGTAAACCGCACTGAATTCTAAATAGTGCGGTATATAAAACCAAATAAATAAATAAAATGGAAGCTCTAAAGCAAATGCTGAACATCTCATGGATTTGAGTCTGGCCATGGAAATTGGGGGGCTAGAGAAGCAGTTATCATGGACAGCATGGGGTGAATGACTTAGGGTGTGGGGAGAGTTGGACTGGAGGCCTTATGAGTCAATCTAGAATTTGTAACTAAACTCGAAAAGGTATGGAAAGCCAATATTGCATGAGGAGAGGACTATTTATTTATTTAGCTTTTATACTGCTTTTCACTGGGTCAAAGTGGTTTATAAACAACTCAAAGTTACAATGAAACATGGGGTGTATCCATTAACTATGTACAAAGAACTAATGAGTAATGCGATCAATTTTTTTTTTGCATGTGCAAGAATCCTGCTAGCTGTATTTTGAATAGTCTACTGTTGTTTCAGCTTAGATAAGTAGATTCCTGCATAAATAGGATGACAATAGCACAGAGGCACAGTGATGAGGGCATGAAATAGTTATTTTGGGCAAAGACATCTAGGAAAGAATGCATGGCTCAAAACTAGCAAAGGGCAAAGAAAGAGGTTCTAACATCTGCAGAAACCTGTTTATCAAATAAGAATTCGGAATTAATGCTTACCCCTAGATATTTAAAGGAATCTGCAGTAGCAGACAGTATAGGAGAGACAGTGGGACAAGTGGAGCTGCCAATGATCCAGATGGGTTTGATCTTTCTGGGATACGGCTTGAGAGATTACACCATGATACTGCTTTATCTAGAAAGTGATTCAGGGGTGCTAAGTCTGGAGAATGCAGCTTATAAGCAAACTATCAGCTGCATAATAAAATACACCAATTCCAGAATCTTGAATCCCAGTGGCCACTGGGCTTAGGAAAATATTAAAAAGAAGAGGGGCTCGAAATGACCCTTGTGGGATTCCACAGACTAACTGGTGTGATGAAGTCCAACCTGCGGAAAGTGAGAAAGATCATTCAGAATGGAAAGAAGTAAAGTGAAGCCAGGCCTTATCGTGGAGACCATTGTCGTACAGTCAAGAAAGACAAGAGCGATCTATTAAATCAAGAGGCAAATAACTCTAGAGAACAGTGAAAGCATTAAGGCTGATGATCCAGGAAATAATGGATTTCACTTGAAAGGGTTAGTAGGATGGTTTCCAGTCTATGTCTGGCAAGGAGAGATGATGTTAGCTTTTTCCACACATTTCCAGAGCTGTGAGAAGACAATCGTTTCAGTAAGTTCTGCAAATATAGGAGATTTCAAAGAGGATGACAGTGGGCTGAAGTGGGAAATGTCCATCAGACTGCTTAATGTTTTCTCATGTGTTTATATTCTTTAGTAAATAGGTTGCCATGTGTTTATTTTAGCTGAAAAATAAAATGCATTATTTCAAACTACAGTCTTATTGTTTAAAGCCTTCAAAGTGGCTGTTAACTTGTACTAGTTTTTCCTAAAAAGAGCCTGTACATTAATCAATTGCAAGAAAATTACTACAGGAGGTTTCCCTCATTTTGCAGCCTGACTCCTAGTGGTACAACACAAAACTACATCCACAGCAGCGGCAAAACTGGGACTTGTTCCTGCCTCCCACTGGACACCAGGGGTACACCCAGGCCAGTCAAGTTTGCAGAGTATCCACAATGAATATGCATGAGATAGCTCTGCATACAATGAAAGCAGTGCATGCAGATCTATCTCATGCATATTCATTGTGGATATCTTGTAAACCTGACTGGCCTGGGTATAACCGAGGACTGGGTTGGGAACCACTACCTAGTAGATGCTGATGACTGAAGCAGGGAGTAGAAAGGTGGATGGCTGGGGGGGGAGTTACACTGTGGCTTTCCAAGGGGGTCAAAGGGTGGGGGATAGAGAGGGCATTATTTGATTTTACAGGGGGGTTGAATGTGTGGGGAGGGCTGGGGAGGGTAGTTTTTTTTTTAGTCCCTCCCTGGGAATATCCCCAGGAGACATTATCAGCACCTGTGAAAATGTTCTTAGCTTTTCATGAATAAAACAGCTTAACACAAGCTGTATTATTTGCTTTGCATAACAATGAACTGCTTTAAATATATTTGCATACAATACAATACAATACAATGCAATGCAGCTCATTATCATTTAATACTCATTGGGCAGCATTTTTTTTTGCATTAAGCTGCATTACCTCACTCAACAAACTCTACGAAGGTCCCTGTCAGTGGCCAATCTCTTGAAAGGTTTGGGCCTGGAGTACGTGTTGGGCCTGGTGTATATGTTTCCAGGGGCAGAGCAGGGTTGAAATCTGGACAAATGCATTTGGTATAAAATATGTGCAAATGCACATAAAATTTGCAGGGACATCCTGCATGCCCAACACCTTGTGTAAATGTGTGGGGGTAATTTCTTTAAGTTTTATAAAGACACTTATGCATTTAAGCTCCCTTTGTAGAAGAGGTAAAACGTCTGTGCATATCTGCTGCACGAGTCAGGCAGCCTATTCTAATTTGTCACACTGCCATAGTGCAATACTAGTGTGCAGGATCTTTCAGAGAAAACCACGGGCATGTTTACTAAAGGCTGTGCTGGTAGCTCATGAGTATGATGCGGTATCAGTGTGAAACCTACGCCTCCATCCCCCATGCTGATAGCGCATTGCAATACTGCAGCACTGTGCTAGCCGACATGGGGGGACACTTGACGCCACCCACTTGAGGCAGCATTAAGTGCACCCACACTAATGGCAAGTTGCAGTCAGTGTACACTCACACTAACCATGGCACACTGTCATTGCTCCTAATCCACTGTCTCTGCCGACTAATGCACGAAGCAGTTAGCACAGGGTCACTAGAGCAATGCCCCATGTTAAATGTCAGTGTGGTCCAATTAGCACACTCTGAACCCTGCGCTACCCGGCAGCCTGCTTTTGTAATCAAGCCCCATATACAGCATGTCTCTTTATCGGGTTGATGCAGAAAACTAGCGCAGCTTTTTCATGCAGATAATGCAACTTTTAGGCACAAATTACCACCACTTCAAATACAAAAAAGGATAGATGCACACGTAAACAGCAAAGGAAAAGAAAGAGTATTTAAATTATAGGCAAATAAGCTGTGTGTATTAAAATGGCATGCTAATATCATCTGCACCCAATGCAGAGAAACACGTAGAGGATTTTGTAACCAGCCGTAGTGCCAATATTTCTACGCCTGGGCCTGAGGTGACTTAAATGTGTTGCACGTGCCCCCGATAGTATTTTGATGGCATTGGGAAAAGTGTCAAACTTCCTCTTAGATGATCCAGTCATCAGGGAAAGCCCCCGATGCCATCAAAATCCTGTTAGGGGGGGGGGGGGGGCTGGTGACCCTGACAGAAAGCAAATCCCTGCTGGCCCAGCAGCTCTGATCCCCCACCCACCCAATTAAAAAAAAACCTGGTGGACCAGTGGCCCCTATCCCCCCACCATCAAATTAAAAAAAAAAACTCCTGGTGGCCCAGTGGCCCCAATCCCCCCACCCACCCAATTTAAAAAAATAAATCTGGTGACCCAGTGGCCCTGAACCCTCCACCCCCTCGTTGTACCGTTACAAAGGAGCGGGAATGCTGCCCATGTGCTCCCACTCCTGTGTCACAATCTTGAAAAATGACTGTGCTGGGGGGCAAGATGGCGGCTGAATGAGCTCATGGTGTTTCTTCACGTGAGTCTCTGTTCTGCTTTGGCTCCGCGTTGACGATGGGGAGAAGAAAGCACAAGCAGGCAAGCCTACCCTCGGCAGTGCCGGGACAACTGATGTGGGCCAGTGAACGCCGCAGGCTTGTGGATTCATGCTGAGGAGTTCGAGAGCAGAATCTCCCATGGCCCTGCTGGGAAGAGACCTGGCAGAGCTGTGCATTTCGGGGGTTTGGCTTTCCCCCGAATCGCGGACCCCCCCCCCCCATTTCAACCCGGAAGTGTTAGTGCATGTGGTGGAGTGTCTCCCATTGAGCAGGTTGTGAGTACGCCTGTCTTGAGAGGTGAAGAGGGCCCACTAGTGCATGGCTTGCACATGTCTGTTGCTGCAGCTGTTGTTGGATTGTGGGGACATCGAATGTAGCAGCAGGAGCCACAGCAACTGGTGGAAAGCTGGCTCTGAGTGTTGGGAGGTTGGAAAAACCCACAAACATTACATTGGAGACACTGTGAGACACTGTTGCGACATGACAATTCCCTATTGCTTGTGGTTGGAACTGTGAGTAATGAAGTTGTGACATTTAAAGCTGAGTTGTAGGAGGTCTCTAGAGCTTATGTGGAAGAGTCAGTGAGGTTGGCCCAAGTTTTTTCAGATCTGGAACAGTTTTGGAGAGTACAGGATGCCAGGATTAAGGAGGTGACTGTGTTCTCTAGGAAGTTGCAGTACTTGGAGAACCAGGCCAGGAAGTTTAATTTGAGACTACTTAATTTCCCACATTCTCCTTTGTATTCCCCCATGGAGATGGTGTGTAGATATTTTGGGAACGTTTTAAAGCTTTACCAGGAGCAACTACCCCCTCTGAGTAAGGCCCAGTATCTAACTTTAGTATCCTCATCTTCGGTTGCTGCAGGGGACACCTCCAATATGTCTGGGGACATTACTCGTTTCCTGGAGAATTCTTTGGAGGTGGTTGCTGAGTGCTCAACACTGCTTATTACGCTAGTTCTGGAGTCTGATAAGTCACCGATTCTTAGATCTTATTTCAAAAATTTCAGGGTGCAGTTTATGGTCTCTTTTGTTTGTATTTTCCCAGATTTGGCTCGTGACACCCAAGCATGGAGGAGGGAGTTCCTGGGGTGTAAACCTCGGGTTCTCTCCCTCAGTGGGTCCTTTTTGCTTAAGTTTCCTTCTTGATGTTTTATCTCTTCTAAGGGCAAGAATTTTCTGGTTTTTGAGCTGAGACAGCTATGAGAATTTTTGGAGGCCAGGGAAGATCCCATAAGTTCAGCAGCTTCCTGTCCAGCTGATGCATGAGACTCCGCTTAGCCTGTAGGATTGTGTTCATTTTTGTTCCCAACTCCTTTTTCCTTTGAATTGTGGGCTTCGTTGCTTCAGAGAGTGGTCTCTAATATGTTATGTTCTTCTTCTCCCTGGAGTTATAATGGAATTACCTTGTATTTCTTTTCATTCATGTTATGCCTGAATGTGTATGTTAAAAACTTAATACATATAAAATTAAAAAAATAATAATAATGGCAGCACCTGGTCCCATGCGGTGCATCCTGGGTACAAGGTCAGACTGACATATAAGGCAGAAAATGCCCTTGCTTGTGAACACACACTACAGAACAGGTACATTTAATGTGTGATCTCTGCCACTTAGACATAGTCATCTTTATAAAATAGGCACCTTCTGGCTGCCTTAACCTAGGCAGCCTGTTAAAAATGACACTCAATATGCATAAGTCACATAGGAGATGGTGGCAGATAAGGGCCACGGGGTTCACTCATTCCACCTACACTGTTTAAATCAACAATCCATCCCAGCTATTGATGAAAATTGACCATTATAACAGCAAAAAAACCAAACAAAAATCAAATACTGTTTTTTGGACTAAAATGGACACGGTTAGTATCATGAAAGAGCTGTGAACTTTCGGCACATTTGAGTGACTTAAATTCAGAACTCGCCGCACTAACTGCTAGCTAATTCCCGTACTATAACCCAGCCCTGGCTTTCATCCACTACCCGCTATCTACGGTTCCTGTGCCCATTCTGCTGAGCATGCTTGGCTCAAATCCCACTCCATTGCAGACTTTCTACACTTCAAATACATGCTTGTCTCTTTCCAGTCAAATATAGCACTCGCCAAACAAGACTAATATGTCCATCTGACTCTTGCCTCTGACCCTCGCCGTCTCTTTACTACTCTCAACTCTCTCCTCAGACCCCTCCCTCCCTCCCTTTCTGCCCAAATCCTGGCTATTTATATGACAAAATCCATAAGATCACCCTCCAATTCCCCACAAAGTCAGCTAATTCGCCTTCTTCCCCTCCTCCCCATCTTCACTCCCGACTTTCCTCCTCTACCTCTGCTACCCTTTCTTCCTTTTCTATGATCTCTGAGGAGGAAACCACTCACCTTCTTTCCTCCTGCAATCTCACTACCTGCTCCTCTGATCTTCTTCCCACCTATCTACTAAGCCCCATCTCCTCCCTTCCATCTCTCATATTCTCAACCTATTGCTCTCCACTGCAACTGTACCTGCAACCTTCAAGCATGCTGTAGTTACACCTCTCATCGAGAAACCCTCTAGATCCTACCTGTCCTTCTAACTATTGACCCATCTCCTTCCTCCCCTTCGCTTCTAAACTACTTGAATGTGCAGTTCACCGCCGTTGCCTTGACTTTCTCTCCTCTCAAGCCCTCCTGGATCCTTTACAATCTGGCTTTCATCCTTTACATTCTACTGAAACAGCTCTTACCAACGTTTCCAGTGACTTGTTCCTGGCAAAATCCAAGGGCTTTTACTCAATCCTCATCCTTCTTGACCTCTCTGCTGCTTTTGACACTGTTGACCACAACCTTCTCCTTGATACCTTGTCCTCGCTTGGTTTTAAGGGCTCTGTACTATCCTGGTTCTCCTCTTATTTCTCCCATCACTCTTTCAGTGTTTGTTCTAGTGGTTCATCCTCTATTGCTATCCCACTCTCAGTTGGTGTACCCCAAGGATCTGTCTTGTGTCCAGTCCTTTTCTCTCTATATACCCAGTCCCTTGGTGCACTTATCTCTTCCTATGGCTTTCAGTACCATCTTTATGCTGATAACTCCCAGATCTACCTCTCTATACCTGAAATTTTTCTGGCAATCCAGACCTAGATCTCTGTCTGCCTTTCTGACATTGCTGCTTGGATGTCTCACTGCCACTTGAAATTGAACATGGCCAAAACTGAGCTTCTTATTTTTCCCCCTAAACCTCTCTCCTTCCTCCTTTCTAAGTCTCTATGCATAATTCTCTACTCCTCCCTGCTTCCTCAGCTCACAACCTTGGGGTCATCTTTGACTCCCCTCTCTCGTTCTCCACACACATTCATCTAATAGCAAAGACCTATCGTTTCTTTCTCTATAACATTAACAAAATCTGCCCATTCCATTCTGAACACACTACTAGGACACTTATCCACTGCTTAATCACCTCCCGCCTTGACTATTGTAACCTACTCCTTGCAGGTCTCCCTCTGAATCATCTCTCTCCCCTTCAATCGGTTCAACACTCTGCTGTGCGGCTAATCTTCCATCAGCCTCATCATGCTCATATTTCCCCTCTTCTCAAGTCACTTCATTGTCTCCCTATCCATTTCCGCATCCAGTTCAAGATTATCCTGCTAACTGGATTCACTCTGCAGCTCCTCACTAGCTTTCCTCTTATACCTCTCTACACCCCTCCCCGGAAACTCCACTCTTCTGGAAAATTGCTTCTATCTGTGCCCTTCTCTTTTATTGCTAACTCCAGACTTCACTCCTTTCACCTTGCTGCTCCTGGAGCAAACTCCTTGAGTCTGTACGTCAGGCGCCTTCTCTGGCCCTTTTCAAACGCAAGTTGAAAACTCACCTCTTCCCTGCCGCTTTCGGATCTTGACTTACCTGATCTCCTTTGTACTGCCTTACAAGTCCCCCTAGATGTATCCCTGTCTACGCCTTTGTTGTTTGTTTTAATGAGCAGGGACGCTCTTACATGTCTGTGCAGCTCTGCGTACCTCTTGTAGTGCTATACAAATGCTCAGTAGTAGTAGTAGCAGTACTGTCCAAACAGGAGTATCCTTTTTCTTCAAAAAATCTCTTTCTTCCTGACCATAGCTGCTGTATCAAAGCAGAGGGTGCAGATCTGCAGAACATCCCATAGGAAAGCCAAACTAAAGATAACGCTGCTAATCATATACTATTCAACGATACGCTATCACACACTATTCACTTTGCAACATACATCATCTTACATGCAGCTGTATATATACAGCACTGAGTATACATATGTGGCAAGCCAACACTGTACTCTTCACATCAAACTGCTTCTGCACTAAATAACAAGCTTGTCCTAGACCATGTTGCCTTGGGCGTACTCTGGAAGAATATCATTAAATAGGAATATTGATCCAGAATGTGCTGTACAGTAAATGTCTACCAGAGGGGTGCTCATGCACCCCAGGGATATACACCATATATCCCACTGTTCTGCAGAGACTCAGCAGTCTTAAAGCGACTTCTCTAATTTCGGTTCAGTAACAGCTGACATCCAATGGAAAAGTCGATCTCTACTGCACAGGGCTCAGATCACTCTGATATAGATGTGTTTCTTAGAATCCTCTTGGTAATTTTCAAGGGGGCACCAGCTTAGAGAACATTTTATGCTAAGCCTAATTTATACGGACAAGTAGGCATAAAAATTCTAGCGTACTGTAAATGGCCTGACTTGTGCCTTCATTGCAAGCGAGATATTTACAGCAGCCATGAGCTGGACTAAATGCCAGTCCGATGTTTATCAAGTATATACTGTATGGAAATTGTAGTATCTTAGAATCTACAGGCCCGATACTGGAAAGGCAATGACACAGTTTACAGCCCTGGAAACCATGTAAATGCCTTAAATCAGGATATTCAACAGCATTTACACAGTTAGTGCTGTTGAATATTTATTTATTTACATTCTCTTATATACCATGCTATTCTGCATCAGTGCAGTTTACATTGAACAAACTGAAATTACATTGAACAGGGCATTATAACTTGGAGATAACTATTTTACAGGGAACATGGGCTATGGAGGGTTAAGTGGCTTGCCCAAGACCACAGGGTGCACCTGTGGGACTAGAAAACCCAGTCCTTCTGGCCCAAGGTTGCTGTCCTCCAGTGGGATTTGAACCCCTGACCTTCCGGCCTGAAGTACCTTGCCCCAACCACTAGGCCACTCTGCCACTCCAATATCCCCTTCTAACTCACCTATGTGCCATGTTGCTATCCAGGGCATGTTGGGAGTGTTCCAGGGCAGAGTGGAGGTGGCACCAAACAGTAACCGAGCAGCAGCGATATTGCATGCTGCCCGGTTAGCAACATGCGCCTATAAGATAGGTGAGGAAAACCCTTGCAGGAGCTAACTGGGTAGCATGCAATATTGCTGCCGCCCGGTTACGTAATGCGGCTTCTGGGTGCGGCGATCCCTGGATATTCAATGCTGGGGCCATAGCAGCGCATCGCCTGCCCACAAGAATGTTGAGCCCTACATGCATACTTGCGTACGCCACCCAAACTCCGCCTCTGTGCATGTCCAACCTGCAAAGTACATGCCATTATACCTAAGCATACACTTTTTTTGCTGGTCGGTATTTTGCAAGAGGTCATGGGAATGACTTTATGCAAATTACCTCTCATCGTGTGTCCATCACACATATCCTCCAGGAATTTTTCCCTTTTTTTCATACACTCTTTTGTATTATGCCAGTTAAGTACAATGGCAGAGAAAACAGCCGGATAATCAGCCGAGCCCAGTCACTATCTACCATTAAGTATCAACAATGGCGCTTAAATTTAACTAGCACCACAAAATAGAGATCTGACCAGCGGCCATGCCAATGACTGAGCCAAGACTATCTGTTTAAAATCAGCCCTGCTATTCAGTAGTAGTAGATATCTGCTGTGTTACAGACAAGAGGCAACGTTTAGATAGCCCCTGGAGATTGGAATTGAGATATCATGATATGCTCAGTTCCGAGGGTATCTTAGAAGTGGCTCTGCTAAACATGGAGCTGTTACTAAAATACAGAGAACTAAGTTCAGGAACACACCATATGAGAAAAATCAACAGGGGGAATCCAGGCATGGCAGCCATTTTGCAAACTTAGATGTGTGGCTGCTGCTAGCTACCTCTAGAGCAGTGCTTCTCAACCAGTGTGCGGGGCATACTGGTGTGCCTTGGGGAAGTTCTTGGTGTGCCTTGGTGTTGACAGCCAGAAATGAGGCTATGAATGAGCTCATGAGGGGCTTGCCCCATCTTAGTTGGACAGTATCTCTGAAAATAGCCATCTGCTTCCTGCTCCAGCCCAAGCAGAGCACAGAGATGTAGGGCTGGTACCACTGCAATTCTGCACCTGCAGATCTCCGGCCTGCTTAGCAGCTGAAGCCTGAACCAAAGCTGACCAAACAAGATGGTTTCCTGCTACAAAAGACTTTTGCTGTGCTTACACTCTCAGACCTGACCTTCACACAAATGCTTGCCAAGTGATCATACCTGAGCATACAGAAGACTATTGTTTCTGACCAATTAGTTTCCTAGGCCAATTAATTGTCTACATGCAAGAACACCTGCTTCTCTGATCTTCATCATTCACTAACGATGCTACTGGCCTTGGGATGTCTGGAACCGCATACTGTTATTTTCCATCATTATGGCTCCTAGGTCTGCCGGATGAACACCTGTTCATTACCTTCTGATTCGCTGAGAAAACCTCGGACTGTCTTGTGCCAACCAATCACTAGATCTATGACGGAGACTCGCCACAAAGAATAATACAGTCTGAAATGAAGAACTTTCGCGCCTTTTCGCTGTTTGTGCCCTGTTTACCTTATGTCTGCTACATGATCTGTCTGTAAGACAGGCACACACTACATGTGTGCAAGGCCGTTCTGCTAAGGACTGAGATAAGACTTTCACAGATAACTTTGGTTCTGTGTTCTCCGGCGGCTCGCCTCCGAAAGGGCTGTAGCCTGCGTTATCTAGCCTAGCTGCCTCCTTGGATCTGTGCTGCTCCAGAGTCTCATCGGACCTCAGCCCCAGAGTGCCAGCAGGAGCTAAGGTACCGTCTTATCTCTCTTCCTCTGGATGGGCAATGGTTAGCTAGAAACTTATTCCATAACTCTTCTCAGTGCAGAGTGACTCAGTGACTTCTGGTTACTAATTAGTGATCTACCACTTTGTCTAACTGTAATTCTGTGTCGCAACAATCTGCACTCTCATGTTTCTAATTATATATCTTTAGCTATATGTTTGTATATTTTTCTACCTTGCTGTCCATAATAAATATTATATATATATATATACACACACATACACACGAGACTCTTTCCGTGGCTCATTACCAGCAAAACTCACAGAACTTCGGGCTGGGTATTGGTAGTCAATTACCCCTGGACATAACTGAGAGCCTAACATATTTTTTGTGTGCTACTAATAATCCCTACAGAGATCTGGAGAGAACAGAGTAAGCAAAGAAGAGCTAGCCTGCCTCTTAAGAGCCCTCCCTCGCCCCCCCCCCCCCCGCCTTGCACTCCACTGCTGTCATTCCAAGACACCAGGACAGAAGTATGACTGACTGGAGCACACATTCCAGATCAAAGTACAGCCCCTACCTCTCTCGGCTCCAGTCCCTCTCTTCTAGCCTAGATATAGGAACACAACCCAGTCCAGTTTCTGATATACGCCGACGATATAATGATTTTCACACCGTTCTCCACTTCCACTCTTGATTAATCCATGCTCTCAAGCTGCTTCACTGAAACCATCAACTGGCTCCACCATATATAAAGTACCTCGGAATCATACTCTATCAACAACCGATCTTCAAGGAACAAATTCACAGCATCACCAAAGCGGTATACTACAAACTAAAAACCATCTGAAACCTATGTCTCCTCCTATCCACCGATAAATTCCATACAGTCTGCCAGGGTACCGTCATTACCCTATTCGATTACTGTAATTCCATTTATCAAGGACTACCTAAGTACACAATCCTTCCATTACAACTCGCCCAAAACACTGTTGCTAGAACCATTTTCAAAGCCTCACGGTATACCTACATCACTTCCATCCTCTAACACCTCCATTGGCTCCCCATCAACTCAAGAATACAATACAAGGTCTTAATGCTCCATCCTCAAAACTCTGGACAGGAAATCATCAGAGCAACTACACACCTTAATTCACACCTCTAACTCTACTAGTTCAAGGTGAAAAAGCACCCAGAACCTCCTCAGTATCCCACCACAGACTCGCAATTGCAAGCAGGCTACAAGATCAAGAACATTCTCACTGTATGCCCCCACCCTCTGGAATGCTTTATCCCCAGAAATCCCAAATGTCAAGTCTTCCACTGACTTTTGTAAACAACTCAAGACTCACCTCTTCCAAAAGCATTTGGACAATATGCAACCAATAATGTCGTATTAGCAAAAACCCATCCACAAGTACATGCCACCCTCATGAAACCCATGAAACCCCTCTCCTCCTACACTCATGAAACTCTTATGACCCCACTTCCCACCCTCTTGAAACCCATATGACCCCACACTCGCCAATCCCTCATCCCATTGTATATATTTTTGTTTGATAGCAGCTTTAAAAATGTTCTTTGTTATGAGTTCCCCATATTCATTGTAGAAGTTCCAATGCTATTCATAATTTGTTCATTATAAAAACACAGTTCTCTGTAAACTGCTTTGACTTGTAGAAAAGAAGTCTGTTAAATAAATAAACATTTTCAGGTTAGCAATTGCAATGTGTGATTTAGTAGCTGTAAGTTCCCTGCAGTAAGCTGGAAGCTCTGGAACTCAGTGCAAAATATCTGACTTGAAGCTGTCTCCTACAGAGAATTTACATGCTGGAAATAGTTTGATTGTGTCTGACAATCTGTTTTTTCTCTGGTGCATAATTAATTGGTTTGTAGGCAAGACATACTCACCAGTCCTCATGCTTCTGTTTTGAACCCAAAAATATTTTGTAGTAGCAAAACTGAAAAATATACTTTTAGGTATAGTTTGAGAGTAGATTACTATAATTTTTCATAGACAATAGATTCCCTCATTCTCCCCACCAAATTGAACTGATGTTCATTGCTAGCAATCCTTCCCTCTTCCCATTCGTAGGTCAGAAGCACTTACGACCCAGCTCCTGAGTTTTCTTTTGGGGCAATTTCTCCAAATGGGTTAGTTCATAAGAACATAGGAACATAAGATATGCCATACTGGGTCAGACCAAGGTCCATCAAGCCCAGTATCCTGTTTCCAACAGTGGCCAATCTAGGTCATACGTACCTAGCAGTTTCCCCAAAAGACACAGGTTCCGCAATGCTTGTACTGGGTCAAGCATTGATATCCTGGGTCCCTTCTTAATAACAGTTTATGGATCTTTCCTCCAGGAACTTGTCCAAACCTTTTTTAAACTCAGCTACACTAACAGCGTTTACTACATCCTCCGGTAACAAATTCCAGAGTTTGATTACACATTGAGTAAAAAAATATTTTCTTTTATTAGTCTTAAATAGTTTACCCTGTAGCTTCATTGCATGTCCCCTAGTCTTTCTATATTCTGATAATGTAAACAATCGATCTACGTTTACCCGTTCCACTCCGTTCATTAATTTATAGACTTCTATCATATCTCCCCTCAGCCGTCTCTTTTCCAGGTTAAAGAGCCCTAACGTTTTTAGCCTTTCATAGGAGTATCCTTCCATCCCCTTTACCATTTTGGTGGCTCTTCTCTGAACCTTTTCTAATAACTCTATATCCTTTTTAAAATACGGCGACCAGAATTGCACACAATATTCAAGGTGCGGTCTGACCATGGAACGATATAGAGGCATTATAATATCTTTTGTTTTATTTTCCATTCCTTTCCTTATGATACCTAGCATTCTATTTGCTCTCTTGGCTGCCGCTGCACACTGGGCCGAGGGTTTTAACATGTTATCCACAATGACGCCTAAATCTTTTTCCTGGGTGGTGGTTCCTAATGTGGAACCTTGCATTGTGTAACCATAGTTTGGGTTGTTCTTCCCTAGGTGCATAACTTTGCACTTGTCCACATTAAATTTCATCTGCCATTTTGATGCCCAGTCTTCTAATTTATCAAGATCCTCTTGCAATTTTCCACAATCCTCTTGGGTTTTAACAACTTTAAATAGTTTTGTGTCATCTGCAAATTTGATAACCTCACTCGTTATTCCACTTTCCAGGTCATTTATGAATATGTCAAAAAGCAGCAGACCCAGCACAGATCCCTGGGGTACACCACTATTCACCTTTTTCCATTGGGAAAATTGGCCATTTAGCCCAACCCTCTGCTTTCTATCTTTTAACCAGTTCTTGATCCACAATAGTACACTGCCTCCTATCCCATGACTCTTTAGTTTTGCCAAAAGTCTCTGATGAGGGACCTTGTCAAAGGCTTTCTGAAAGTCCAGATACATTATATCAACCGACTCACCTTTGTCCACCTGTTTATTCACACTTTCAAAAAAACAACAGATTAGTAAGACAAGATCTTCCTTGTCTAAAGCCATGTTGGCTGTCTCCCATTAGGCCATGACTATCTACATGCTGAGTAATTTTATTCTTTATGATGGTTTCTACCATTTTTCCCGGTACTGACATGAGGCTCACCAGTCTGTAGTTTCCCGGAACACCCCTGCAACCCTTTTTAAAAATTGGTGTTACAATGGCGATCCTCCAATCTTCAGGTATTAGAGATGATTTTAATGATAGTTCACAGATTACTAATAGCAGGTCTGCAATCTCATATTTCAGTTCTTTCAACACCCTTGGATGTATACCATCTGGCCCAGGTGATTTGCTACTCTTCAGTTTATCTAATAGTTGTAATACATCTTCTCGATGTATCGATATTTCCTTCTGCATCTTCCATGACAGTAATGAACCTCACTCCGAAGCCAGGGTAATGTGGAAGAGTCTTACCTCTGGGCCTATCCAGAATGCGGCATCCACAGGAAAAAAACACTGCTCTCTTTCTGCCGTTGGGAGGGACTGAGCAGTGAGGATTATGCAAACAGGGTCTGCCCAATTAACAGCCAGCGAGGCGGCTGCCTAGGACAGTAGCTTCGGGTGGGGGAGCAACTACATTCGAAGCAAAGCAATGGGTCCTGGCTTTTACCTACAGGAAGTGCCTTTTTCATGGCTCCCTCATCTGTATATTTACAAAAAAAGTTTAATGTTTGAAATGATGATATCCAAATACGCACTTTTATAGGATTGTTCAGGGAGGGATGGTGTTGTGATGATTAGAATTGAGCTTGATCATCAAAATTATTTCTTTGGGGGGGGAGGGGGAGAGTGCTAAAAGCTAATTGCGAGAGGTGCAAGACCGAAGTTTCGCCTAGGGCGCCTAATACCCACACATCAGTCCCGAATTCAAAATTTGGCTTGTGTGCCCCAAAGACTGAACAAACTCAAAACAATGCCAGCAAATAAAGTTTGAGAATCACTGCTATAGAGGATGTTATCTTGAACTTATTTCTTGCAAAGGGCTGTCCAAAAGGGACGCTCTTCATACACCTACAAGTTGCGGGAAGCATGTGTAAATCTGAGCTTACATGTACATCCTCTACATGAAATGGGGAATACATGTGTAGACTCTTGTCCCACCTTGGCCATGCCCAGCCCACACTCTGACATGCCCTGAGGACAACCACATGTAAACTGGATCCTTTCTAAAAGGACCATTTACATGTGGATGCGATTTACAGATGTATATTGAAATCGCAAATAGGGCTTCTAAAAGAACTCCTTCGATCTAAAAACGGAGGTTATTTGAGAAGCATCTTCACATGTAAAATATACGTGGAAAATGAAATACACGTGTCACAGCATTTTCAGGAGGCCACTATTATATGTAGAGATGCACGCCGCAGATTTCCAGGGGACATGGCGGAGGCATGTTTTGGGTGTGATTTGGGCAGGCCAAAAATTAACATGTGTATTTTGCATATATTAAAAAAATTCATTGTTGTGTTTTACACCCGTTCTGAGGCAAAGATAGATTTGTTCTAAAGTGCTGGTTTAGGGCAGGGCTTCATATGAAAGATCAACAGAGTTATTCTCATTAATCCACGGTTCTTGATTTCCTCCTCAAATTTTAAAAAAAATTGAGGCCTCAATATTAAGTCGGCAGCACTTACAGGTATAGGTTTGAAAAGTGGCCCAGCTACTGTTGGAAAAGCTGCACCTTGGCCACAGAAGCTGTGACATTGCCACGTCCTCGTGGAATCTGCTGTGTTTGTGATACTCGGTTTTCTGAAATGGCTCCTTCTGCTGGGCGTGGCAGGAAAATCAAATGCACCACGGCACATCCTAATATGTATTTTACAAAAGGCTCTGCGACTGGCCCCCTTCCTGCATGATTAGACCAAGACCTCTCTTCTCCCAAATACCTTCCAAGTAAAATGCGGCTCAAAATATTCACAATTTTGAGCAAAATATGTTGAATAAATTAAATAGGTTCAGATTAGGCCTAACTGATGGTCTGAATGTTATACATGGTAATATAGACATATGTGTCAACCAAAGCTTTTAAAGACAAGCCTTGCAATTCCCAGCACTAGCCAGAGCAAAAGAAGGTGGCATTTTTTTTTAGCTAAGCTCCCCATTACTCTCTGAACGTAACAAACGCCTGGTATGATTTTCAGCAGGAGTTACCATCATTTAAAGTTGAGAATAACTTCATACATGTAGCCAGCAGCACTATGCATGTAAGTCGTGTCACTGAATATACTGTATGTGTGCTGGTGCCTATCCATTTATTTCAGGCCCTGCTAATTGTCACTTCTAAATTAATGGATAACGTATTTGTCAAGCTGCTGAGTTTTGTCACTAAGCTGATAATGGTTGGCTCCGCCTTAGCTCCTCCCCAAAGCCAGCCTCTTAATATGCAGATAAATCCTGGCCTTTTAGAAAGTTAAACAGTCAGATTTTATCTAAATCTGCCTGGAAAGTCATAAAACTTGGTCTACTGACTACAGATCAGGGGTTCTCAACCCAGTCCTTGGGACACACCTAGCCAGTCAAGGTTTTCAGCATAGCCACAATGATCATGCATGAAAGATTTGCACGCACTTCCTCCATTGTATGTAAATCTCTCTCATGCATATTCATTGTGGTAGACCTGAAAATCTGACAGGCTAGGTCTTTCCTGAGGACTGGATTGAGAACCCCTGGATTAGAAATATGTTTTTGTTTCAAACAAAATAGGACATCTCTATTTGGCATTTCCATTATTTTCAAAATGAAATGAAAGAAAACACCACTTTGTTCGCTATTCATTTTGAAAAGGAACCATTTCCACTGCAACCAAACTTAAAGCAGCCCACAGGCAAAGTCTAAGGCCCCTCCAAGCCCTTCCTTGCAACTTACTATGGGTCAAAATGGTACTGGAGCGATCCCAAGTCATTCCAGTCCTGCTGCTACTGAAGATGTCACAATTTTGAAATATGGCGCCAAAAGGAAGCAGCGACTGGGGATCACTCTTATTTTGATCTACGGTGGCGTCATTTGGGGAAGAGAGGGATTTCAATGCATACTATTTAGAAAAACAAAAGGGAAAAAAATGATAAAAGCCTCAAAATGAAATATGACACAAAAAAAGAAAAACCACCCACAAAACTACATGAAAAATAAAAGAAACCAATAAAATGCACCCCCTACTGCAGGCTTCAAAAATCTACCAGAAAACTCTGTTTTGAAATGTTTCCCTCCACGACCCTCTATAGTGAAGCAGCTATTAAATAAATGCCAAGTGCTTTTGTTCTTTTTATATATAAATCTGAGAAAAAGAAAGTTTTCTATTATATTTCTGAGAATAGCTTCTTCTGTTCTTTAAAGAACACTGGTCCTTTAGAAATGCAGATTGATAATCTGCCAGCGTGCGTGCAAATCGAGAAGGAACAAGATTCCTGAAAATGAAAAAAAAAAAAAAGAAGAAACTGGAAAAATTCAGGGGCACAACAATCCTCTCATTTTTATTAAAATCCACTACCTTTCCTCGCGCCGATTTAGCAAATATTAACCTTTATTTGGTTTTTCTCTTGAGGGTTTCAATCAGAGCAGTGAAATATTCAAGGCTAAACAAGGATCCTTGACTGCTGCACCGTATTCATTCGACATAATACTTGCTGTCAATCAGCAAGATCATAATTAGAAAATAATGAATGCCTTACCGACCACTTCTAAAAATACTTTGACATCTGAATCAAAGTGAAAGCTCAAACTCTGGAAAGAAGCTTCCACAGTCAGAGGCACAGAAGACCTTGAGTCTGCAGTACATTGAAAAAGAAACCCTGACATTCAAATGGTAAAGTCATGCTTAGTGGAATGCATTTGTAAATCTGGACTATATTGGTGTTTACAGTGTTAGAAGTGAAATGTCTCTCTTTCTACATTAGGAAAGACGGCACCCAGATGCATTTTCTTATAAGACATTTCTATTTGCATCTTCACCTCTGATTAATTCATTCTAATAAAACACCACAAGGGTGCTCCTTAGCTGATATTTGCACTTTCAGCTTCTTTCCACTCTGAACAGGAGGTGCGAGTGAAATTGTAAGGTTGCTAATAACTCTTTCTTTTGGAAAGGTTGCTCTGCTGAGTCCTGTGTTTGTCTCTTCTAGAGTCGAGCCATTTTGCTCCTTATGATGGCGTGAAGAGGAGAATCCATGCAAAGCAGGGCCCCGAGTACGACCAGAGGGTTCCCTTATACTTCCCAGTTGCAGTTTAATACACCGATCTCTTTGAGAACAATAATAACAAAATCGAGTGGGTAAGATAATTGGGTAATTCTAGTATGTCATGTTACGAATGTGACATTCTATTGATTGTAGTCCTCACTGAATGAGTTTGTGCTATAGATCTTGTTTAATAAAAGTCTTTCAATAAAAGGCCTCATCTATTAGGTTTATTATTGAATATTCCTCTAAAAATAGCCGGTCAAAATTTAACCACCTGAGCTCCCCTACTAATTTTATATATTTTATTTATTCATTTGTATCTAGCTCAGGCTTTTCCAGTAGTTTAAGGCAAAGTTATATTCAGGTACTGTGGTATTTCCCTATCCTTGGAGGGCTTCCAGTCTAAGTTTGTACCTTAGGCAATGGAGGGTTAAGTGACTTGCCCAAGGCCACGAGGAACAATTAGTTAGTTAACCAGTTGGTGCTGAAACTCAGAACTAAACAGTTAAAAAAGAAGACTGTCATGCAGCCAGTAAAAAAAATAATAATATGTATCGGGCACTAGATACACCTTTCCACATCCCCTTCCTCCTGCCTTGAATAAAACGTTTGACACAGAAGGGAAGGCTAGCAGCAGCACGGTAGGACCCCAGTCCTGCTGCCAATATTTAACAGGCTGCAGATGGGGGTAGTGTAACCTTCCCTGCAAGAATTCTCCTTTTATCTCAACCAAAACTAAAGCCCAACTATGAGACACTGGATCCCCCTCCGCCACCGTCCATTATTATTTAAGAACATTCAGCCTTGGCTCCCTCCCAGTCTCAATGTATATCAACATCCCCCGAAACCTTCAAATTACACGGGGGGGGGGGGGGGGGCTTACCATCCTCTCGGTGTCCAGCATTGATCTGACAGCAACCCTGGACCCTTCCAGGACAGTTGTAAGCTTGAGGTCCCCCCAGTGTCAAGTGCTGCTCTGACATCAGTGCTAATAACGCACACTACAAGCATTGCCAAAGTAACACCGAATGCCAGGAGAACAGTAATACTGTGCTGTAGGCCGCCCACCTTGGCTTAGAGGTTTGCTAGGGGAAAGGGGGTTTCAGGGAAATCAGGAGAGAGGGGTTGGGAGTCTGGTGGAAACCCAGAACCTTACATTCTATGCCCCTAGGTGCTGGAACAATCTCCCACCTCATATCCGATCAATAGGTGACCTATCACAGTTCAGAAAAGCCCTTAAACACCACTTATTCTGCCTTCACTTCGTTCACCTTAACCTATCACAATCACTTCCTGTACCTCAACTCACTCACACAGCCTCCAACAATCCAACAACATAACTCCTGACGATGTACACAACAGACCCACCCCCAGGCACTCACAATGATCACAGACTACAAGTCTCTTGCATTATGATTCCAACTTGCAATATAAACTGTAAATAGTTTTACAACAACCACTGTTACCCTTGTTACAGTCCAAGTTAATGATCCTGTTACAATGTAAGCAAAAGATCTTTTTCTGATGCAAAAGTTTTGTTATTTGTAAACCGCACTGATACTAAAAAGCGCGGTATATAAGATAAATAAATAAAACCTCTTGGGATTTTATTTAACTACAGAGGGAGTGGGACTCGGAAGAGAACAAGGACAGAACAGTTTTTAGGAATGTTTTGCTGAGCAATAATGCTAATTGGGAAGGGTCATTCTGTCTGTCTGTACAACCTTATGCGCTATGCAAAATGGAAGGAAATATTGAGCAGTCAATGCCACAGGGAGCCCAAGCCCAGAGGCTCAAAAAGACGCAGTCTGCGGCATGAAGAGTGGAGGGGTGTGCGCGCTGCGGGGAACTCAAGCCCAGAAGTGGCACCAGCGATAGCGTCCTGTTGTGGTTCCAACCATGGTAGAGGTTGATGAAAAGTTCCATAAGGACCCCAAACCCTGCACTCCAATAGATATGGCTTGCAGTGGCTCCAGTCACAGCAAAGGCTGCTGAAGTGTGCCACAGGAAACTCAAACATCACAGCACCGCAGGAGGCAGTCTGCCATGGCCGCAGATATAGCAAAAACTGCTGCAGCATGCCGTGGGCAACAAAAGCTCTGCGGCACTAGAGGAGATAGTGACCTGCCATGGCTCAGTCTCCGTGAAGAATGAAGCTAGTCTGTGAAGACAGGTGTAACCTTTCTGTGTGATCCTCACACCTGCTACTAGCAGCTCGACAGACAAGGGGACAGAGGTGTTGGAAAGGAGTGGGCCACCCAGGCTCTGGCCCCACCAAAACTGTGCTGCCTTGATCGCCGACCTTCCCCTCCTGTCTGCCAGTGAGGATCTGATCTCCTGCGGGCAGACAGGAGGAGTCTCTGCCACAATCACAAACTGGCAGACAGTTGGCTGCACGCAGGGATTCCATCCTCTGGATCGCGGCAAAAGACCCATCCTGTCTGGCTGCGGGAGAACGGAATCCCGTGGGCAGACAGGAGAAGGTCAGTGATCACAGCAGCACAGTTTGGCTGGCCGATGGACAGAGCTTGACCCCTATAAAAGAATGGCGTTCTACCGCCCCTGAAGACAAGCATTAATCCAATGAGCCTTTTGCAGATTTTGTGTGGTACTCATGGATTTTAATCAGGTTCTTTGGTGGGGACCGGCCTACACTAGGAGATCCTCGGCACTCTCACACTCTCTTCCCTTCTCAAATGAGTCTAGGCCAGAAATTGTGTTCTAGACCAAGGTTTTACTTAAATTTTAGGGTCACTGAGCAATAACAATAATTGGTAGAAACAACAAACAAGAACTATGTTAGAAGCAGTTAACACCTTCCCCTTAGTAAAAATTGGTCACACATAGATTACTGCTTTCTCCTCTCAGCTTGGCATCTTACTCTTTATCTTAAGCTGAATAGTTACTCCATTCCTCAGCACTCCTGCACCTTTGGTACCTAGTCTAGGTTCCCTGAGTGGGAATTCTTCTCTCCTGTTTCTAATATTCTTTCCCGGGATACCTGAAACAGGTGGCGATACTACTACTACTACTATTAATAATAATAATAATAATCATTTGTATAGTGCTGCAAGGCATATGCTGAGCAATGTACATATACAGTTGTGGCAAACATTATTGGCACCTTTGCATTTTAGGTATGTTGTGTACAGTTTCTTGAGAAATAATTGGAAATATTCCAACTTTATATCATAATAATATTTTCATAGTACTTGCATGTTCAAAGATATACAACAAAATGAGATGTTTGTGCAACTTAGACATAGTAATATCTGAGAAAAGAAAACAAAATATTCCTGGACAGGATTAATGGCACCCTTCACTAATATTTGATTGTGTATCCCTTGGCAGTGATTTATTTTATTTAACTGGTTTTAATATACCATTTTCCCCGAGGCAAAACGGTTTACATTGAACAAATTGAGAATGTATATGGGCAACTTTAAACAATAACAAATAACTATAAACAGCGTTTGATATGGGGAGGGGAGGTGATAACGAGGAGAAACCTATACTACAGAATACTATGAAACAGTGAGGAAATGGAGGGTGGGAAGGGGCAGGTGAAGAGCTGAGGTGGGGGGGGAGGTGAAGGAACGCTTACAATATGTCTAGTATGTGAAAAGGGGGACTGGGTAGCTATAAGTGGTTATTGGGGGGGGGGGGTAAAGGGAATGATATATGGGAGTGGAGGATGCTCTTGCTGGAGGTATGTTGTAGTGGATGCATCATTGTGATGACAGCCTCCAAACATTTCTTGTAGCCATCTATAAGTTTCTTATAGCTGTTCAACACTTCAACTGCAATTTGTTCCAGCTCATGAGTGTTTCCAGGATTCTTTTTACCAATGGCAGATTTCAACTCTTTCCAAAGGTTCTCGATTGGATTTAAATAAGGACTCATTACTGGCCAGTATAAAATAGTCCATTTGTTCCTTTTTAACCATTATTTCATACTTTGGGGTGTATGTTTTGGGTCATTGTCCTGCGTGAAGACCTATGACCTTCAACCCACACCTAGTTTTCCGACACTAGGTAGCAGATTTCGTTCCAAAATACCTTGGTAGTCCTCTCATGTTCTGATTGCCTTAATACATTCCAGGCCTCCAGTTCCTGAGGCAGGAAAACAGCCTCACGACATAATGGAACCTTCACCATATTTAACTGTAGGAAGGGTGTTTTTTTCCTTATAAGCTTCATTTCTTCGCCTATAAATGTATTACTGATCTGCACTGCCAAACAGCTCAAGTTTGGTTTCATCTGTCCACAAAACATTTTCCCAGAAGGATTGTGGTTTCTAAAGGTGGGTTTGGGAAAAGATCAGGCATGCCTTTTTATGTCTATCTTTGAGCACTGAGATCCTCCTTGGCCTTTGTCCATTAAGTCCTTCTTTGTTTAGTGCGCCGTGTATGGTGTGGGTTGAAATCACCACTTCAGATTGCTCCAGGTCAGCCTTAAACTCGTTGAATGTTCTATGTGGTGTTTTTCCAACAGTTTGCACCAACCTTCAAAGACTTCTTGGATTAAATTTTCCTCTTCCCAACACATCCTTGGAGGTCCTTGATAGTTCCATGAGCAGAAAACTTCAACACTGCGAATTGTAGAAACAGGAATCCCAAGGGTTTTGGAGATGGCCTTGTATCCCTTAGAAGTCTGATGTTTGATGATAATGGCTTTTCTGACAGTCTCAGACAGCTCTCTTGTCTTCACCAAAGTGAAAATGGTACAGGGAGTGAATTTGGCCATTTTAAACATTAGAGCCATCATTCAGTGGTTGATTCAAGTCATGTGAGTACTGCCAATTGATAACAGATACATCTAATTTTACTGCAATGGGAATGTGGGTCTTCTGTTCAAACTGGTTTGGATTGTTTATAAGGGTGCCAATAATCATGTCCTATTAAGCCACCTAAACCTGAAAACCATATCCCACAAATAATATTCTTCCAATTCTAAAGAGATATATCCACTGGAAATTAATTTCTGTCAGAACTAATGCCATGAAGATAATAATCTTCTTGTAGCATAACGTTCCTTTTTTTCTTTTTTTTTATTAATATAGGGACGCAACCCCAAAATAAATACCCAAGGGATACACCAAATCCTTAGGGTAAAATCGATTTAGTGCAGGAAATAAATCCAAGCAGACTATAAGGATCCTAATTTTCTGGATGGAAACATGCTAATTACATGTGTTCTAAGACCAATGTGTGATTCGCCTCAAAAAAACCACTGTGTCTTATCTTACAATTAGAGTTATAGCCCACTGGCTTAACCCACAGCATGTATTATGCAGCTTAACATTCGATCCTCATTTTCATAAAGCTATTAACAATTTACTTAGCTTCCCAAAAGGGTATCCAAGATCCGGGATTGATGTTTAAAGAGACGTCAAGGGTCTTCTTAAAATGGATCATTATAGTCCTGTTTCAATTTGCAACTCAATATAATGAGGATAATGTTAAGCTGCATAATACATGCTGTGGGTTAAGCCAATGGGCTATAGCCTTACTTGTAAGATAAGATACAGCGCTTTTTTTTGAGGCGAATCACACGTTGGTCTTAGAACACATGTATTAGCATGTTTCCATCCAGAAAATTAGGATCCTTATAGACAATAACAAAACTCAACAGAGATTTCCAATGTGCAGCAAGACAGGACAAGGAAAAGTACTACAATGACACTTGCAAGGAAATAGAAACAGAAACTATTAGAGGAAGAACAAGATCGGCTTTCCTAAAGCTACGAGAGTTAAAGAAAAAGTTCCAGCCTCGAATTGGAATGTTACAAGATGCTCAAGGTTCTATGTTGAATGATGCTGAGAAGATCAAGAAAAGGTGGAAGGAATATACAGAGTATTTATATGATAAAGATCAAGTGGACCAACAGCCGTTTCAACCTGTACCTTATGATCGGGAACCATTGGTGATGAAAGACGAAGTTGAAGCAGCATTGAAAGCCTTATCAAAGAACAAAGCACCAGGCATTGATAGCATTCCTATAGAAGTATTGATGCAGCTGTTACCATACTTACAAGGCTCTGCCAAGAAATAAGGAAGACAAGAAGACAACATCATGGCCAACTGACTGGAAAAGATCTGTGTTTATACCAATACTAAAGAAAGGTGATCCAACTGACTGTGGAAATTATCGAACAATCGCTCTGATCCCACATGCCAGCAAGATTCTACTGAAGATTATTCAAAAGAGACTACAACCATACTTGGACCAAGAACTACCTGAAGTGCAAGCAGGGTTCAGGAAAGGGCGAGGAACGAGAGACATCATTGCGGATGTGAGATGGATCCTTGAAAAGACTAAAGAATAACAAAAGGATATCTATTTGTGCTTTATAGACTATAGCAAGGCTTTTGACTGTGTAAACCATGAGAAACTCTGGGCCACATTAAGAAGCATGTGTATACCAGAACACCTGATCGTTCTCTTGCGCAATCTGTACATTGATCAAGAAGCAACAGTTCGAATGGAACAAGGAGAAACAGAATGGTTTAAAATAAGCAAAGGTGTAAGACAAGGCTGCATACTTTTCCCCTACCTGTTTAATTTATATGCAGAACAAATCATCAGAGAAGCAGGATTGTATGAAGACAACAGAGGTGTGAAGATTGGTGGAAGACTCATCAACAACCTTTGCTATGCTGATGATACTACATTACTGGCTGAAAGTGAAGATCTGAAACATTTGCTTCTCACAATCAAAGAACATAGTCTCAAAATGGGCCTGCACCTTAATGTAAAGAAGACAAAGATCATGACAACTGGCATAATCAACAGGTTCATCGTTGAAGGAGAAGAAATTGAAATTGTGAACAACTTTAACCTACTTGGATCAACTATCAATAAAGAAGCAACAAGCAGTCAAGAAATCAAACGACGCATTGCTCTTGGCAGAATGGCTATGAAAGACCTAGATAAGATTCTCAAGAGCAGAGATGTCTCTCTCCATACAAAGATTCGACTTGTTCAGGCCATGGTATTTTCAATAACATCATATGGATGTGAAAGCTGGACAGTGAAAAAGACAGACAGGAAGAAAATTGATGCCTTTGAATTATGGTGCTGGTGGCGAATACTGTGTATACCATGGACTGCCCGAAGAACAAACCAGTCGGTACTGGAGGAGATCAAACCTAAGCTTTCTTTAGAAGCTCAGATGACAAGACTTCGACTTTCATACTTTGGACACATCATGTGAAGAGAGAGATCATTAGAGAAAGACATCATGCTTGGCAAGATAGAAGGTCAACGCAAAAGAGGAAGGCCAGCAATGAGATGGATCGATACAATAACAGCAGCTACGGGTACCAGTCTGACAACAATGAGCCGCCTGACTGAAGACCGAACACAATTTAGGATAGCTATCCAGAGGGTCGCCATGAGTCGACTCCGACTCGACGGCACTTAACAACAACAATTTTGGAGGGGTGTGTAGTGTGAATATGGGGGCTTTACTTTTGGCCAGAAGGGTTCTGGGCCTCCCCTGTGGAATCCTAGAATGGCAGTAGGGAGGAGATGCTGGAGATAGTCTGGCAGCTCCCCAAAATTTGTTTTTTCGGTTGGGAGGCTACTGCAGCGCTTACATTTTTTTAGTCACATTTTGCTGGTTAATGCTGAATATCTGGCTAATCAGTTTAAATATCTGACCCTTCCCTAGAAAGCCTCCAACTCAGCCTCATGTTTGAATGGTTAAATAAGTCTAAACAACGATTTTGTGTACACCGATGTAACCAGTGAAAGAGGGAAGATATTTACTACTACTAATAATAGCCATTTGTATACAAGCTACAAGGTGCTCTTCAGAGCTTACAGTCTAGTCAAGGCGGACAAACCAACAACTGGGGACTAGGATATATGTATGGGAGAGGTAAGGAAAGACAAAGGAGGTGAACAGGAGACCAAGTGCACTAAGACCTAAAAGCAACCTCAAAGAGGTGAGGTTTTAGCCTGGATTTGGATAGGGCCAGAGATGAAGCACAGAAAGATCTAGCTAGCTTACTGCAAAAGTGACAGAAAAATCATTTGAAAGTAATCTCTGCGCTGTTAATATTCAAAAGATTAGTCTGAGTAACTTTGGGAATTACTTAAATAAATATATACATCCGCCTCTCCAGTGTCGTCAGGACATGACCGAGCCCCACCAGTACAGCGCCTAAAGGAGATTAGAGAAGGAACGGGAAAAGTAAATGTGGGAATAGAAGGCGTTAAGTGCGCAGGACGTATCTTACATATGAACAGAAGATATGCTCTACTGGGTCAGACCTGAGGCCCATCAAGCCTGGGAGTGGCCAATCCAGTGGCCAATCGAGGTCCAAATACCTTTCAGGTTCCCAAAAAGTAGCCAGATCCCATGCTGCTTATCCCAGGGGTCAGTAGTGGATTTCCACGGTCCTCTTTAATAATGGTTTATGGACTTTTCCTCTGGGAATGTCTCCAACCCTCTTTTAAACCCAGCTATTCTAACAGCTTTGACTACATCCTCCGGCAACAAATTCCAGACTTTGATTACATTTTGAGTGAAAAAATATTTTCTACGATTAATCTTAAACGTGCTACAATGTAACTTCATTGCAGGTCCCCCAGTCTTTGTACTAATTGAAAGAGTAAACAGTTCTATATTTACCCATTCCACTCCACTCAGTATTTTATAGACCTCTATCATATCTCCACTCAGCCGTCTCTTTTTTAAGCTTTTAAGCCTTTCCTCGTAGAATATTCTTCCAGCCCCTTTATCATTTTGGTGGCACTTCTCTGTGCTTTTTCTAATTACGCTATATCCTTTTTAAGAAATAGAAATCAGAATTGTACACAATATTAGAGGTGTGGTCAGCCTGGAGTGGAGGAGTAGCTTAGTGGTTAGAACACTGGCTTAGTAACCAAGCAGCCAGGGTTCAATTCCCACTAGCACTCCTTGTGGCCTTGGGCAAGTCACTTAACCCTCCATTGCCTCAGAAGAAAGGCCTGGCAATCTACTTCCAGTGACACTGCCAAGAAAACCCAGGAGCTTCTGGGGAGTCAGGACTGACTCGAAGGCACGCATTGCATTGCATTGGTCAGCCATGGAGAGGTAGAGACATTATAATACCCTTGATTTTATTATCCATTCCTTTCCTTATGATTCGTTGGGTTGGTGGACTCCAGAGCTTGGCAGGATGGTGGGGTTCATGGTAGCAGACATTATGAACCCTCCCGCCCACCCCTACTGAGGTGAGGCTGAGTGGGTGAATAAGATGATAATAAAATAAATTGGGACAGTGGTGGCCTGTGGATTTCTGCACTCTAGCCATACTTTTTGCTCTCCCTCCCAAGACTTCGCTTCTGTCTGGCCCGCCATGCTGCCCCTCACCTTCTCCTTGCATTGAACTACCACTTCCTGGGGGTGTTAGTGATACCACCCACTAGGGCCTGCCATCCTAGGTGACCAGCTAGTTTGTCTAGGGGATGGGCCAGCCCCGAGTTGTGGCACAGGGAAGTGCGGGGAAAAGGGGGGGCAGAATACTGAGGAAGACAAGGAAGGTCACAGCTCAAGCGGCGATAGCAGGGAAAGAACTTCCCTCACTGCTGGTTCGTTCCCAGAATGGTGTGAGGAGAGAGGAGGACAGCAGAGGACCTTAGCGTCCAGCAACACAGGAGTCATCATCGTGTGCAGAATAGGCTGCCAAAGGCTTCCACGTGTATGGAGGTTGGTCTTAGCATGATGTTACTGCAGGATGTTGGAAATACAAAGAGAAATGAGTCCATGAGAGCAGACTAAGGTATTATCATGTAGTCCAGTCAGACACCAATCTGGTGGAGTCTTATGTTGAGATGTTAATGGAATGATAAAGTGGTTGAAAGAATAAAGCTGTGGCCATGTTTTGCTACTACCTTTGGAAATAGCTTGTTATTGGAGCTAAGTTATAAGATGGTGGGGCGATTGGATGGTGGTATGTGTGAATGCTGACATTTTATAAAGGCTTCCCTTTCACTTCCTATCAAGTTAAAATGAGCAGAGGAAGAGTTGGGGATGTTGCAAGGATGCAGAGGTAAGCCCTACAAATCTAGTCAATGAGCCATCTTTACCAAGCTAGATATCCAAATAAAGTTAAGCAGATAAAGAAGTCTAGTTAGCTGTTTTTGTAGACTTTACAGCTGTATATCGGTCCCCAGGTGTTTAATTTTAGCTCTGATTGGAGGTCCATACCTGTAGTGCTTCACCTGCAGCTAGTTACCAACGTGCACTACCAGATTAGCGTGATATTAGTAAAGGTCCAATTGCATAAAACTGGACCTGCAGTAATATAACATGCATTAGCGGCATTAACGCACACTAGTGCAACAGAGCACCTTAGGAACTTAAACAGAACTCATCTTGAGCATCGATTTGACCCATTTGAGGATCAAACAGGTTTCTCCACGTTCATGTCCACTTTGAAATCTATGCCTTCCTTTTTGTGCTTCTTGACAGAGAAATATGTATTGCTCTGAATAAAAAAGGCACAGTAGAAGGAATTCTTAGACACACATTCATAAGATCACGATAGAAAGGTGCTTCTTGAATCTCAGAGTGCCAGACCACCCATTTTACCTTTGTTAGAATAGAGCTGCGATGTATTACTCTGTCAACCCTTAGAGAATCTGCACAACCATCTCACCCATTCCATTTTAGCACTGTATTTATTTATTTATTACATTCTCTTATATACTGCGCTATTCTGCATCAGTGCGGTTTACATTGAACAAACTGAAATTACATTGAACAAGGCATTATAACTTGGAGATAACTATTTTACAGGGAACATGGGCTATGGAGGGTTAAGTGGCTTGCCCAAGACCACAAGGAGCACTGTATAAGAAGGGATGTGCACAGCCAAAAAAACCTTCAGTTTCTGCATGTTTAAATAATCTTTTTCCGATTTAAAGACATTTTATGACATCAGTCCACCTATTCATTCTTTGTCCATGCACTGAGTGTATGCTAGAGCTTTTCATTTGTAGGTATATGCACATTCAAGCACTTCGTGCACTTTCAATTTTTAGGCGGTCATTTTAAAAGTGCTTTCACTGTGTAAAGCATGAGAAAAGCTCTTACAACATTACAAATCCGATATGTGAATAAAGTGACATTTGCAGAACATAAAACCAGAATGAGCGGAGCCATTCTCAGTGGCACAGTTGGGATTGCATTTATGTGCATTTTTAAAAATATGCATTTAGGCACCTAACAGAACCAAGAAAACCGATGTGTGTCAAATGTGAATGTAAGCACATAAATTCCCTGGAGTAATGTTCAAAATGAAGGCATACACACACTACCTTCTGAAGGGAAAGGATGCACATAGTGGCAGTAATTTTAAAAGGAGCTAGGGAAAATTACACATGCTCTATGCACATAAATCATGGCATTTCAGTGATGGACACAAATACTTTAGTCTGTTACTCTTAGGGCCAAAGGCACGCATTTCCACTATAGACATGCACAGTGAAGCATGGACAGTGCATGTACATAGGAATGCAAACTATGAAACACTATAATTTACATGCATCCTTGACAGATCTAAGCACAGGTTGCGATAAGTGATTGCGCCTAGATTTAATGCACATTTCAATATGCTGGATGTTGATTGGCACATCCCTGCTGCTGTGTCATCTAGAAGTAAGGAGATCCTGAATTCTCTACAGGGAGAACTATTCAGTCAACTGGTAACAGAACCCACACATGATGGGGCCATACTGGACTTACCAATGGGGAAACTGTTTCATCTCACATCCAGTGATCACCAGATGGCGTGGTTCAGTATTAGGACTAGGGCTGATAAAATCTATTCAAAAGCAAGGGTCTTAGACGTTAGGAAAACCAACTTTGCAAAGAAGGGACAATACCTCAGAGTCATTAGCAGGATGGGAACAGCTGGGGGATGTAGAAAAATAGTGGGAAAAACTGAAAGGGGATATTTTAAGGGCAACCAACCTTTTTGTTAAAATGGTAAATAAAGGTAAAAGGAAAAGGAAACCGCTATGGTTTTTGAAAGAAGTAGTTGAAAAGGTCAAGATAAAGAGGGAGGCCTTCATGAAATACAAGAGATCACAGAGAGAGGAAGACTGGCATCCATATCTGGAAAAGCTTAGAGAAGCTAGCAAAGTAGTCAGGAAAGCAAAGATTCAAAAAGAGGAGGAAATAGCCAGTGCAATAAAATGGGGGGATAAGACACTTTTCAGATACGTTAGTGAGAAGAGGAAGGGCAAAAGTGGTATTGTCAAACTCAAGGGTGCAGGAGAGGTATATGCAGAAACTGATGAGGGTCAAGCAGAATTGCTTAATAAATATTTCTGTTTTGTGTTCACAGATAAAGGGCCAAGAGCAGGACCTCATAAAACACCCGCGAATAGGAACCGAAGCAGCAGGGATCTCAAACGATTTTCAGAAGACTTGTTTGTGAGGAACTAGTAAAACTAAGAGTAGACCAAGCCGTGGTCTGGATTGGATATATACAACAATACTGAGGGAACTTAAGGAAGTTCTAGCAGCTTTACTAGCTGACCTTCTCAATGACTCTTTGGCATTGGGAGTGATGCCAGAGGACTGGAGAAAGGCACCTGTGGTCCCTTTACACAAAAGCGGAGGTAAGGATGACATTGAGAACTACAGGCCGGTTAGTCTAACCTCTGTGGTTAGTAAATTATTGAAATGCTACTAAAGGAGAGAATAGTGAAGTTTATGGAGTCCAATAGATTGCAGGATCTGAGGTAGCAAGGATTCGCCAGAGGCAGGTCTTTTCAGACAAATCTGAGATTTCTTTGATTGGGTGACCAGGGAGTTGGACCGAGGGAGAGCCCTAGATGTGGTGCATTTAAATTTCAGTAAAGCCTTTGACACCGTTCTGCACAGGCAACCTATAAACATGCTGAGCACCCTAGGGATGGACCCTAAAGTTACCTATTGGGTTAGAAATTGGTTAAGTGGGAGGCATCAAAGTGTACAGGTAAATGGAGCTCACTCTGAGGAGAAAGAGGTTACCAGTGGTGTGCCCCCGGGATCTGTCCTTGATCCGATTCTTTTTAACATCTTTGTTAGTGATATAGCAGAAGGGCTGTCAGGTAAGGTTTGCCTCTTTGCGGATGATACCAAAATCTGCAATAGAGACACAGGAAGGAGTTGATAACATGAGGAGGGATCTAGTGAGGCTTGAAGCATGGTCTAGAATTTGGAAACTGAAATTTAATGCTAAAAAAATGCAGTCATGCATTTAGGCTGCGAAAAGCCAAAGGAGCTGTACAGTGTAGGGGTTGAGGTATCTCTGTCCAAGAAAGAAGAGCAGCACCTTGGCATAATTGTGTCTGATGATCTCAAAGTAGCTAAACAGTAAGACAAGGCGATTGTGAAAGCCAAAAGGATGCTTAGCTGTATAGGGAGAGAAATGGCCAGAAGAAACATGGAGGTGATAATGCCTCTGTATAAATCTCTAGTGTGATCTCATTTGGAGTATTGTGTGCAATTCCGAAGACCTTCAAAAGGATATGAGCAGGTTGCAGTCAGTGCAGAGAGTGGCTACTAAAATGGTTAATGGTCTTCATACAAGCACAAAAAGACCTCAAGGACTTCCCCAAATCCCTTAAAACTCACCTGTTCATGGACTCATTTGAACAAACTACATGACTCAATCACCACTGATACAGACACCAACCTCCAACGAACCAGATTTGGGCTCGCCCCCAGAATTATATGTCGTCTGTACACCCTCTGTTCAATGTAGACCCTTTGTCTTGTCCCTAACCACCTTGATTGAAGGAAATGGTGGTATACAGAACTGGCTAAATAAATAAATTATGAAGCATATGAGGACAGACTTAAAGATCTTAATATGTACTGTCGCGAGCACTACCCTGGCGTATAAGCAGCGCTCGGACATAAAAATATGGGGAGGAGATTGGCCAGTAATCCTGAGGCCTAATTGGCTTTTGGCCCTATTTGTTTCCTGGGCCTAATCTCCAAAGAATCAAATGCACAAGTGGTGGGAAAATAAAGACTTTTATTTCCTTTTACGCAAGGGTTCAAAGGATTGGCTAATAACAACAAACGCAAATGTCCTTCATTCAGGTAAGAAAAAGTAAAACAAAGGCTTAAAGAAAAACTGTTATTTTCACAGTAGCGCTGGGTTTCATTCAAACAGTAATCTTCTAGGCAATAACTCATACACCTTACAAGACTGGCAAGGACTCCAGGCTTCCACTGGTATCCCCCTTCTTAAAATATTACGGGCTGGGGAAGCCTCTTCCGCGCAGCACATAATACATGCTACTGGGACTTTCTGCAGCTGACTGACATTACGCTTCACTCGATTGGTAGCCGCTTGTATCCCTTCAGGGTGGAATATGTTTTTAGCAGAAGCTATCAGCACTAACCTTTCATGCCAAGGCCGAAGAACGTTGACGTGGTAGACTTGTTTATGTCCTTTTGTATCTTGGACCAAGTAAGAAGTAGATCCAATGGGCTTAATTACCGTGTGAGGCCCCTTCCACTGGGCTTCGAACTTAGGTGTAGCGCCCGACACTAAGATCATCACCTTCTCTCCAACCTTCAATTGTCTGGGTTTGGCATGCCGATCATAGTACCGTTTTTGTTTGGTCTGACTTTCTTTCAATTTTTCACCTGCGAACCGGGAGGTTCCTTCCAAGGTTTTTCAAAAATAGGGGTACGCCTATTTCTTCATCAACGGGTTAAGTCCACTGTTCTCTCAATACATCCAATATGCCTCTGGGTGCTCGCCCGTACATAAGCTCATAGGGCGAGGTACCTAATGAACTTTGTTTTCTTTCCCTACAGGCATATAAAATAAATGGCAACATGGTGTCCCACTCGGTCATTTGGCCATCCAACGCTTGGCGCAGCATCTGTTTTATGCTCTGATTTAGCCGTTCTACCAAGCCATTGCACTGGGGGTGGTAGGCGGCTGTCTTTAGGTGGTGGATGCCAAAAGCGTCCCAGACCTGAGTGAGGTACTTTGATAAAAAGTTGCTACCTCGGTCTGTTAAGACCTCCTGCGGGAACCCGACCTCGCAGAACAGTTTGATTAGTTCCACAGCAATAGATTTTGCCGAAATATTTCTCAGTGGTATTGCCCATGGGAAACGGGTAGCCTGGTCAATTATCACGAGGATGTATTGGAACCCTCTCAGAGTTTTCATAAGGGGTCCTACTATATCTATAGCAAGTCTTCTTACTGGTTCGGAGATTATGGGCATCGGAACTAGTGGTATTTCTGGTGGCCGGTTAGGAGTTACCCTTTGACACGATGCACAGGATTCACAAAAGCGAGTCGTTTCTCGGAAGACTCCCGGCCAATAAAATCTGGCTAAAATTTGATCCAGGGTTCCTTGTGCTCCCTTATGACCCCCTACTGGATGGTCATGAGCCAGGCGTAAAACCAGCAACTTAAAAGTGTTTGGGACCACTAACTGTTTCCGCACAGGTCCAGTTCGAAGATCCTTACATTCTCGATATAATATGTCCTCTTCCATAATAAATCTGGGGAAGGAATCCTTTTCTTCTCGCGCATACTCCAGTGCACGAGCTAACGCAGGGTCTGCCCTTTGTTCCATCTTAAAGGAAGGGAATTTTTCCATCAACTCTGCGGGAACCCATGGCATCCCTTTCCCATCTTCCAGGTCCGCTCTACCTTTAGAACGGCACCTTCTTTCTTTTCGTCTCTCAGCCTTAGGTTTTCTTACCTTCCTCAAGGGGTCGCCCATTAAGTTGTCGTGTGACGGAAGGTCTCCCAAGGAGGTGTCTCTAGAACACGAGGGCTTTTCCGCATCCTGGGAATGCGACCGTGCGGAAACTAGAGCTTCCTTAGGATTTATAGCGTCCTTGATATTTTTCTGCTGAGAAGTGAGATTTTCATTAGGGTTATGGCGAATGCAAGTGGCACTTAGCACTGCTGCTGGAGATAAGCCCTCTTTCAGACTTTTCCTGAATTGTGGCCAATCACGGCCTAATACCAGCTCCTGGGGTAATCTAGGCACCACTGCTACCAGCATTTCTTTCACTATGCCTAGTCCCTTAACCCACAATTTATATACAGGGTAGCGGGTAGCTGCTCCATGTATACATTTTATTTTTACGGCTCCTTCTGGCTGATCTGGGACTGATGAACCTTGATCTTTGATCACACCCCACAATCTCTTTGAGATCATAGTCTGATCAGCTCCAGAATCCAGGAGTGCTTTTACATTTATGCCTTGAATCTTGACATCCAATACAAAGCCTTCACGTATCGTCCTTGGGTTCTCACCCACCAGAGCAGTACGTGAATAACACTGTTGCTTCACATGACCCTTTTTACCAAACATCTGAATCAGTCCTGAACAATTAAGCAACTTCTATTATTTTGAAAGAAATCTCAAGTAAACTATGAGTCTAATTATTCATGTATGTTATTGTCAAAACTTTTGATAGATCTAAACATAGATTCAAATTAGGTCAGAAAACGTTTGGCAACATTAGCCATGTAATAACAAAATTGTTTTTATTTATTTAGGGCATCTATAAATGCAGTTTGCAAATAAAAATGTGCACAAATGGAAATAAAAACAGGTACACTAAAAAATTTTTTTTTTAAACTGCCTCTAATGTTTCGATTGATTTTTGCGTTTTTTGGTGCGCTGAATCCAAATCTGGTAACCAATTTGCTCCATCACGTACAGATTTTTTGCTACATTGGGTTAGCAGTTTGAGGTGAACGTTTCAGATTGAGTGCGATCGAGATAAAAGTTTCTTGGATGAATTCTTTATACTAATTGTTTAGTAGTTATTCAAATAAGAATAAAGAAAATTGTAACAAGGCAGCACATAAGAATAGAGTAATGTCAACAAAACACACTGTGATGGTAGCAAAATTGTCTGCACTTAAAACAGCCACATACATGTGCACAAACATTGAGCATATAAGAGCGAGGTTAGACACAAAGCAAAGCAAAGAAATGTGCAAAAAATGTTGTACAGGTATGTATGTAAGAATAGAAAACGCAAACCGCACCATTGCAATACATGAAGACAAACACCCGATGGTGTGAAAATAAAATTCTAATAAATGAGATCCGACACTGTGGTAATAACTAGCAAATTTTTATTTCAAAGTTTAGTAAAAACACGATATTTGTCAACACAGTTTAGATTTTAAAGTCATTCTTGGGTCAATCAATCTCCTGGTGGGCCCGTTTCTTCTTCCCCCGAATGCTTCTCTTGGTGCGCTGCTTGGCATATTTTTCATCTGGGGTTTCCCGCAGCAGCAACCAGCAGAAATCAGCCATCATAGTGGTGTTCCATATTCCTTGGTACCTTCTCTCTGCGTCCTTGATGTCCTGGTGAAACCTTTCACCTTGTTCTTCACTGTACGCCCCCAAGTTTTCGGGAAAGTAGTTCACATGGGAGTGCAAGAAATGGACTTTCAGGCTCATGTTACAGCCTTGTTCTTTGAAGGCATTGAGCATCCTGGCAACAATATCCTTATAGTTCTCATCCCGCCTGTTCCCCAAGAATTTGAGAACAACATCCTTGAAGGAATCCCAGGCTTCTTTTTCCTTCTCAGACATCGTTTCAGCGAATGCTCCATCTGAAATGATTTTCCTTATATCAGGGCGAACAAACACTCCTTCCTTTAGCTTTGCTTCAGAAAGTCGGGGGAACTTTGAGCAAAGGTACCGAAAGCACTCACCATCTTTTGGAAGGGACTTGATGAATTGCTTAATGAGACCCAACTTAATGTGGAGAGGTGGTAATAGAATTTTATCACGAGGTACCAAGCTCTCATGAAGAACATTTTTCTCACCGGGTCTCAAATACTCCCGAATTGGCCAGTCTTTCTTCCCCCAGTGTAGGTCGCGGGCCCGGCTATCCCACAAGCAAAGGAAGCAGGGATATTTGGTGAAACCGGATTGCTGCCCTAATAGCATGGATAGAATTTTAAAGTCTCCACAAATCATCCACTTATGCTCATCATAACGAATCTTCTGAAGAATCAGGGCCAAATTCTCGTATTTTTCTTGGAGAATAACAGAGTGAGCAATAGGAACTGAAGCGAATGTGTTGCCATTATGAAGAAGAACACCTTTTATGCTGTCTTTTGACGAATCAATGAACAGCCGCCATTCAGCAGGATCATACTTGAGTTTAAACTTTTCCATCACTCCGTATATATCGTTGCAAAATACCAAATCTTCCTCTTTGCTGAAATACTTCAAAAATTGTGTCTCGCGGTTGCGGTACCAATAAAAAGTTGTTCCTGGTGACAATAGATTTTTCTGTTTAAGCCGAGAACCTAGCAGTTGGGCAGCATCTTTTGGGAGTCCTAAATCCCGGACTAAATCATTCAATTCAGCTTGAGAGAAAAGTTCAGGTTTCGGATCTGGTTCAGTTTCAAACTCGGAAGTACTGGACTCATCGGGAAAAGCCATCTGATGAGTCTCATCGTGATCAGAACCGTCCACACAAATATGATCCAAAGATTTTGGTGGTTCAGGCACAGGTACTTCGTTGCTATGAGGCATAGGCCTAATTGCTGAGGGAAGGTTGGGGTAACTTATTACGTTCTTATTTTTTAAGTTGTATCCCTTCACAATGCAAGAGCAAAAATAGCAGTCACTGCTGTGGTCTGTTTGTTCACGCCACATCATAGGTATTCCGAAACAAAATGCTTGTTTTTTACCTTTCATCCATAAGCGTAGATCTTCCTCACATGTCTTGCACACTTTGTGAGGAACCCACGGTTTGTCTTGATCGCCTAACTTCAAACCAAAATAGGCGAAATATACTATTTTAATAAATGCAGAAATGTTCCTCTGCCGCTTTTTCACGGTATATTCCCCACAAATAAAACAAAAACTGTCCGGAGATTTGACGCAACCTCTGGCTCTGTGAGCCATCACAAATACACAGCACTGCAAACTACAACTGTAGTGAACCACTTCGGAATAAAGCTGGATTACGACTGAGCAAACAAAAGGTAATAATGAACTTGCAAGAAACTGAAATTTGACAGGAACGTTCATGTCGCAACCACCGTGTTTGAGCGAGCGAACGAGGCGAGGCGAACAGGAAAGAACATGCGCCAGCGCGAGTACTGGATTTAGCCCCCCGCCTCCCAATTGTCCTGTTAATGTATAAAATGAATACAAAACACTCTAAAATATCATGAGGGAGTGTTTCTAGTTAGTTAACCATTACAACCTCTATTTTGGGCCAAGAAAATAAACTGCAGTCGGCTAAAAAGAAATTATGTGAACATTCCTTATATGGGTAAGAAATCTAATTTTGCAAGAAAACGTGACGTGATGGAACATTTTGGCTATTTTTCCTGGATTCAGCACCCCAAAATCTATAGGAATCAGTTGCAAAACTGGAGGCAGTTTTTTGGTAGTGTACCTGTGTAATCTATACGGTTGATCATATTCTTTAAAATTGAATCTCAAAAAATGCTAATTTATGTTCTGCTGTTAACTTTCAACAAAACAAAATGTATCATGCTATAGTGCAGTATCATCTGCTTGCAGGCTTTTAGGTTTTCTATAATTACTTCAAGACTGAAAAATGAACAACCATAAAAACTTTCTACTGTTTTCACCAGGTTGCTTAAGAAAAGCAGCTCAATCAAGAAAAATGGCTAGAATGAGGCCTGGCGTTCTAAAGTGCAGTTATTTATTCCCGAAGGACAGGATATGCAAACTAAACATGGACAATGTCTGGAAATGCACAAAACTTGCATGATGCAGCCAGGGCCGGCCCATCCATTGTGCGAGAACGTTGTTCACACAGGGCCCCATTCTTCAGGGGGCCCCGCGCGAACTTCATTCTCGCACAAATGGACGGCTTCAGAGGGAGCCTGGAAAGCCCACGCAAAGCCCTGGCTCCTTCTGCACAGCCGCCAGCATGAAGAGTGTTTTCTCTCACGTTGGCAGTTGTTACTGTGAAGCGCGCGAGTGACGGGAAATGCCCTTTAACCTTTCCCGGTATTCAGCGTGCTTCACAGTAACAGCTGTCAGCGTGAGAGAAAACACTCTTCACGCTGGCGGCTGTGCGGAGGGAGCCAAGGCCTCACGCGGGCTTCCCCAGTTCACCTCTGAAGCCCCTTAGATGGCCATGGGGCTCTTCGGTGGGCAGGCATGGGGTCTAGCATGGGGAGGGTGCTAGGACTGGAAATGAGCTGTTAGGAGGGTAAGCCAGGACTGAACTTGGACTGATGGGGGGAGGCTAGGACTGAAAATGAGCTGATGAGAGGGGGAAGCTTGGACTGGAAAAGGGCTGATGGGGGGCTGGAACAGGACTGGAAATAGCTGATGGGGGCTAGGACTGAAAATGAGCTGATGGGAGGGGGAAGCTTGGCCTGGAAATGGGCTGATGGGGGGCTGGAATAGGACTGGAAATAGATGATGGGGGCTAGGACTGGAAATGGGCTGATCTGAGGGAGGTTGGACTGGAAATGAGCTGATGGGAGCTGGAATAGGACTGGAAATGGGCTGATGGGGGCTACGATTGGAAATTGGCTGATGGGGAGAGCTTGGACTGGAGGGCTGATGGAGGGCTGGAATAGGACTGGAAAGGAACATATGGGGGACTAGGACTCAAAATGGGCTAATGCGGGGACATGGGAGAATGGGACTAGAAGGGAGCGGATGCTGGGTGGAGCTGGAACTACAAGGGAGCTGATTTGGGGGGAGAACTAGAAGGGGACAGGGATGGGGAATGAGGATGGAAAGGTAAAAAGATATTTTGTATGGGAGGGAAGAAAAATCTACGATTGGCCGGGTATTGGGAGAGTAAGTGGGGATTGAGGATGGAAGGGTGAAATTTGAGTGGATGATAAAGGAATAAAGAAAGAAATGGGGGAAAGAGCAAAAGGGGAAAGATCAGTATGTTAAAGCAGATATAGAGAGAGAATGGAAAAAATCTAGAAGAGAGAAGAAAGGACAAATGGACAGCAGACAATGGAGAGTTAGCAGAAGACACGAAGAAACCAGAAGTGACTGGAGCAACTGCAACTGAAAAATAAAATGCCCAAACAATAAAAGGTAGAAAAATACTTTTTTATTTTGAATTTATTAACTGGAATATGTCAGCTGTGAGAAATGTGCATCACTAACATCTTTGAGTTTTTGTTTAGTGCCAGAGGAAATTGTTTTATTTCTCCATTGTTATTGTAAATTTCATATCTGGCTTTTGGGGTTCCCAATTTAATTATTATCTTCCTGTTTCTAAATTGTGATCCCTTGTTCTTTGTGTGGTGATGGTCTATGTTCTGCATGTGTAACCGAGCTGAGGTATTCTGTTTATGTAGTTTATATTTGACAGTGTCACTTGTTCTCTTTCCCCCATAGGAGATGTATTGTCATTCTCTGAGTTGTATTGGTTTAATATTTGCAGTGTTGCCTTTTGATAAGTAGGGTTTGGTGCTTTGTGAGTCCTGGCAGTGCTGTTATGATACGGTGGGTTTGCTATGGGTTCTAAATATACCGCTTTACACCGCTTTGACCCGGTGAAAAGCGGTATATAAATGCAGTTAAATAAATAAATAAATAAATGGTCAGTGTTTATAGTACTTCCTAATGGGCCTGGCGGTTGGCACTAGAGTATAGTAATGTAGAAATCTGGTATTCTTTCTTTACCCAGACACTCATTAAGAGGCATGTTTACTAGAAGCACATGTCAACATTATGCAAATACTTATGCAAATGAGGCTTGCAATGAATCTCCGCACTCCCCCTTGGGTCGCCCCTGGTTGCAGCCTTTGGCAAAAAGATTTGCAACATACCAACAGCCTTGGTAGCAAACTTTCCCATGTAGCCTGCTTAATAATTAATTAATCAACGTATTCATTTAATTTATTTATTTTTTTATTTATTTATTTGACAACTTTTTTATACTGCTTTATCTACAAATCAAAGCAGTGTTCAACCAACTTAAATTGGCAAGCATTTACAAATAACTTGAACTGAAAGGCATTTACAGTGCAACGGAGTGAGACGCTAGATTACACAAAATAACATTTTACAGTGCAACCTTCTAAGTATAGGTAACCTTCATGAGGTATAACCAGTGGTGGGATTCAGCCAGTTCAACCCATTTCAGGCTAACTGGTTCCTGCCATGGGCTATGTTCGCTGAACCGGATCAAAAATGACGTCCCGATACCGGAGCTGTACTGGCGGATGGGGGGATCGATCTGAACCAGTTCCTGTTCGGATGGAATCCCGCCACTGGGTATAACCATTTGAGAAATGGTGTGTAGCTGGGTGTTGATGTGCAGGGAGGGTATTCTGAGGTTTGGGGTGGTGAGGAAAGTTTGTAGTGGATCGTGTTTGTTAGTAGGTGTGAAGAGGTGTTTTTTAAGCCCCTGACTGGAGAACTCAATTGATGAGATGGGGTGCAACACAGTCATGCAAAATAACTTGTTATGATGAATTCTTTTTAGAAAGAGCAGGCAAAAAAGGCTTTGTGTGCCCCTTTTTGCTAAAAGCTATCTTTATTTCCCAGCTTCTCTGAATATCTTTTTCATGCAAAGGCTTGCTACGGAGTTCTTCTGAATCTGTAGCAAATATCCCAGCAAAAAGATTGCTAACCCTTAAGAAATCCTGGGGGTCTGTACCTCAACCTCTTTGTCAGACAGAATCCGAGCAAGAACCTAAAGTCAAATCATCAAGGGACAAAAGGACAAAATCTATTCTCGGACTTCAAAGAAAATTAAGCCCAAGGGACATCATCACGTAGCAACATGCTAATACTCATTTCTGATGTGAACCACAAAGAAATATTATTAAAAAGAAATCCACAAAACTAAATAACCTATGCAGTTCATAGTTCATCCAGGAGGTAAAAGCAAAAAATGAAAGAAAGGGGAAAAGGTTTGTTACATTTTGCATTGGTCAGACTAATCCTTCAGCAGATTAACATTAGATGCTCAGCATAGTCTCAGGGACCAGGGCATGTTACTGCACGCACTATATTTAAGGATGAATTATTTTTTGCAGGGTTTACTCAGATGCTTCCACAGAAGCCTTATTTCTTTTGACTTTAAAGCGTGTCCTCCAGCTGACGTTTTTCTGAAGCTCCACATAGGGAGATCAGTGCTCTAATCATCTATTTCTGGCAATTTGGAAACATAGCACAGCACTGTGAAAATAAAATTTATGTGCCCCTGACTGGAGAACTCAGTTGGAAGTGTGAGCACAGAAAAGCTAAACATCTTTCTACAAAGAAGGCTATTAGTAATAATACTAGCAAATAACAATTGTAAATAGACTTGCCTAATTTTCCTGTAAGGGTGAAGACATGCCATTAACTGCTCTACAATCTTCTAGACAGAAGATGGTGTGGTGAACAGCAACCAGATTGCAGCAGCGATTCAAAACGCAACATCCCGGTCAAAGTTTACATGTGGCAGGTGATTTCATAAGACTTTTTCGCATGTGAAAAACGATTTATAAAATTAGGTCACATCTAAAAGTAGGTGCAGCGCAAGTCAGGGGCTACTTGGAAAGAAAAGGTGTGCTCAGGGGAGGAGGGGGTGGAGGAACTAACAATTTACATGCATATTTCATAAAGTAGGCATATTTATATGTGCTCTCAAGAAGGAGTAATGTCTGCGCTTTTGATTTATGTTAGTATTTTGCATAGAACTGTTACCCAGTGTTTGCACAGAACTTGTTGCCCATTACCATGGCCCCATATCACATTGTCCTTCTCTTCCTCATCCTCCCCAACTGTCTCCCCTCTTACCAACACCCTCCCTGCTCTTCCCCCTACCCCCCACCTTCCTCACTTCTCCCTCCATTCTTTCCCCTTACCGAGCATCTGCTCTTGAGCTTCAGCACAAAATCCCCCACATTCAACCAACTCCTCTCTCTCTAAGGCAACCCCACCCTCGCTTCCGCCGTACCGTCTCCGCTTTACCTCGCTCTCTACTACTCCTTCTTCTCTCTTCAGGCAACATCAACCCCAACCCGGGCCCTCCCCCCCCCCCCCCGATTTCTCTCACACTAAAAAGAGTTCCTCACGTACCTTATCTAATCTCATCCACATCCCGCTCCTCCCCCCTTCCATCCTCCCTCACTCATCCCCCAATCTCTCATACAGAGATATCAACCCCAACCTTATCTCCAAAAAGAAATCCTCACACAACCTAACTGATACCAGCAATATCACCCCTCACTCGCCCCTCACTTCCCTTCTCTCAAGTCCCTCTTGGAGGCCACACACATCCAGACATAACCTCCCACACCTTATTCCCTCTAAATCTCTGCACTTCTCTAGGAATAAAGCCTCACGTTACTCATGTAACGTATCTAACCTTATCCATATCCCTCTCCTTCCTCCCTCCGCTCTTCCGTTCTCATGTGCCCTATGGAACGCATGCTCAGTCACTAACAAACTTCCTTTTACCCACGATCTCTTTATCTCTAATGCCCTACACCTTCTCGGCCTGACTGAGACTTGGATCCCCCCAGATGACACCGAATCCATTGCTTCTCTCTGCTGTGGGGGTTACCAGTTCTCCCATACACCTCGATCTACTAGTCGCGGTGGTGGTGTTGGCCTCCTACTTTCTCCCTCCTGTCAATTCCAACCACTCCCGCTACCTCAGTCACCCTCCCCCCTCTCCTTTGAGGTCCACTCCATTCGCCTCCTCCTACCACTTCCCCTCCGCGTTGCTGTTATTTATCGCCCACCCGACAAATCCCAATCAACCTTCCTCACCGACTTCGATTCCTGGCTCTCCGCCTTTCTTGATCCCTCTTCCCCCACTCTTATTCTTGGTGACTTTAATATTCACGTTGACAACCCCTCCGACCCCCATGCCTCAAAATTCCTTTCCCTCATCTCCTCGTACGACCTCCAACTCTGCTCCACCGCCCTCACCCACACACACGGCCACTGCCTTGACCTAATACTCTTCTCCAAGTCCTCTCCCTCAAACTTCCGCAATTAAATCCTTACCTCATTTGACCATCACCTTTTAACCTTTACTCTTCAGCTTCCGCCATCTCAACCTCGTCCTGTCTCATCCAACCTATTTAGAAACCTCCATAATATTGATCCCCTGACTCTCTCCTCCATTATATCCTCCAAGTCCGTCGATGAGGCACTATCTTCCTACAATGCTATACTGTCCTCAGCTCTCGACGCTCTTGCCCCACCAACCCCACGTCCAGTCAAACGATCTACTCCCCAGCCCTGGCTTTTGCCCACAACCCATCATCTACGCACCTGCGCACGTTCTGCTGAGCGTGCTTGGTCCAAACCCCGCTCCCCGGAGGACCTTCTACACTTCAAATTCATGCTTGGCTCCTTCCAGTCATCCATAGCACTTGCCAAACAAGACTACTACATCCACCTGACAAACTCCCTTGCCTCTGATCTGGTGGGGAGCAGGCAGGTAAGCTCCTTCCTGCTCCCAACCACAAGGCCAATCAGGCCGAAGAACCCCACCAGAACAAAGTTTAAATTCTTCAGCGCTCCAAGGCGTGCCCGCAGCAGCCAGCCACCAGCCCAATCGGTGTTGGGGAAGGGAGCAGGCAGGTAAGCTCCTCCCTGCTCCACACCACAAGGCCAATCAGGCCAAAGAACCATGCCGGAACAAAGTTTAAATTCTTCAGCGCACCAAGGCGTGCCCGTGTCTGGCGGGCCCGTGCCTGAGGGCCTCGCCAGAGGGCCCTTTGGCATGGCCCTTAGGCGCAGGCCCGGGGGCGCTCCAGCATGAGCTCTGGTGCTCCATAGCTGCCGGAGTCAAGCAGGCTCAATCGCCCCTCAATACATAGCCTCCTGACCAAACCATCTCACGAGCTCCACCCTGGTACCTCCACAAGTAACTCTCTTTTGTCTTGCTCCCCACTGCTTGCACTGTTCTTCCTCCCATTACCTGCCTAGAACTTGCTACCCACTGCCTGCACTGTACTGATACCCAATGCCTGCATAGCACTACTACCCACTGCTTGCTTAGCATTGCTCCCATTGCCTGCATCATACTGCTACCTATTGCTGGGCATAGAACTGCTACCCATCGCTGCATAGAACTGTTATCCATTGCTCATCCATCGCTTGCATACTGTCGCTACCCATTGTTTGCATAGTGTTGCTACCCATTGTTTGCATACTATCGGTAGCCATTGTTTGCATACTGTTGCTGCCCATTGTTGCATAGAACTGTTACCCATTGTTTGCATAGTACTGTTACCCATTGTTTGAATAGTGTTGCTGCCCATTGTTGCATAGTGTTGCTGCCCATTGTTGCATAGTGTTGCTGCCCATTGTTGCATAGAACTCCTACCCATTGTTGCATAGAACTGTTATCCACTGCTTATCCATTGCTTGATACCCACTTCTTGCATCGTACTGCTACCCACTGCCTGCTTGTTTGCCTATCACTTGCTACCCATTGTTTGCCTAGTACTTGCTACTCATTGCCTGCATAGAACTTGCTACCCGTAATTTGCCTAGAACTTGCTACCCATTGCTGGCTCAGACCTTGCTGCCCACTACCATGGCCCCAGATCTCATTGTCCTTCTCTTCCTTCTCCTCCCCAACTGCCTCCCCTCCTACCAACACCCTCCCTCCTCTTCCCCCTACCCTCCCCCACCTTCCTCACTTCTCCTTCCATTCTGCCCCCTAGCCCAGGCATCTGCTCTTGAGCTTCTTCACACCATCCCCCGCATTCAATCAGCCCCCCTCTCTTTAAGGCAACCCCACCCTCGCTTCCGCCGTACTATCTCCACTTTACCTCGCTCTCTAATACTCATTCTCCTTCTCTCATCAGGTAATATCTACCCCAACCCTGACCCCCCCCCCCCCGATTTCTTTCTCACACTAAAAAAGGTTCCTCACGTACCCTATTTAATCTCATCCACATCCCGCTCCTCCCTCTTTCCGCCCTCCCTCATTCATCCCACAATCACTCATCCATAGATATCAACTCCAACCCTACCCCCAAAAATAATCCCTCATATAACCTACCTGATACCATCAATTTACCCCTCATTTCCCCTCCCTCATGTCCCTCTTGGAGAACACACTCACCCAAACATACCCACCCACACCATGCTCCCTCTAAATCTCGGTATTACCCTAGAAATAGACCCCCACACTACTCTAATAAGAAAGCCACACGTAAAATATCCAACCTTATCCATATCCCTCTCCTCCCCCCCTCCGCTCTCCCGTTTTCATGCGCCCTATGGAACGCATGCTCAGTCATTAAAAAAATCCCTTTTATTCATGATCTTTTTATCTCTAATGCCCTACACCTTCTTGCCTTGACCGAGACCTGGCTCCCCCCAGATGTTTATGTTTATGTTTATTAAAATTTGATATACCGCTCGTACAGGGAGATCAGAGCGGTGTACAATAAAAACAAATAAAAATTTATAAATATAATCAGTACAATAGCCATAAGAAAGGAAAAGAAGTTACAATTTCATATTAAAAGCGGGGAGTTAAAGAACACAACACAACAATTAAAAGGAGGGAGATGACACAAAAGGCGAGGGAAGATCCAAAGCGAGAGAAAAGAGGTGGGTTTTCAAGTTGCATTTGAAGGTGCTGTGGTGAGGCTCGAGACGGAGAGCGGGAGGGAGAGAGTTCCAGAGGGCAGGGGCTGTGAAGAAAAAAGCAGAGGAACGGGTAGACTGTAAATGGGCTAGAGAGGGAGAGGGAAGTGTAAGGCAGTTGAGGTGAAATGAGCGAGGAGTGCGTCTGGGAGTATGGTAAGTGAGGAGATCAGCTAAATATTGAGGGGTGTTAGTATGAAAAGCTCGATGAACCAATGTAAGCAGTTTATAGTGAAAACGGAAGGGTAAGGGCAACCAATGGAGTTGAGAGAGCAGAGGGGAAACGTGGTCACGGATGGAGGAATGAGTGGCAATGCAAGCGGCTGTATATTGAATACGCTGAAGACGATATAACTGAGACTTAGAAAGACCAAGAAAGAGAGAATTTGCAAAGTCGATCCGAGAAATGACCAGAGAGAGAAGCAATGTAGCAAGCGCAGAGGAAGTAAGAAATGGGCGGATAGCACGGATTTGACGTAAAAAGAAGAAGGAAGTTTTAGTGACATGGGAGATGTGGTCTTGAAAAGTAAGGTGAGAGTCGAAGATAACACCGAGGTAACGAAAAGAGGGGACCAGAGATATGGGGGAGCCGAGAAAGGAAGGAGCCAAGAGGGGAGGGGAGTCACCACGGGAAAACCAGATAGCAGTAGTTTTGGTGAGATTAAGATGCAGACAATTCTGTGATAACCTCCAAGTCCGTCCATTGCTTCTCTCTGCTATGGGGGCTACCAGTTCTCCCATACACCTCAACCTACTGGTCGCGGTGGTGGCGTTGGCCTCCTACCCTCTCCCTCCTGCAAATTCCAACCTCTCCTGCCACCCCAATCACACTCCCCCCTTCTCCTTCGAAGTCCACTCCATTTGCCTCCTCGCACCACTTCCTCTCCGAATAGTTATTTATCGCCTACCCGACAAATCCAAATCAACCTTCCTCACCAATTTCGACTCCTGGCTCTATGTCTTTATGGATCCCTATTCCCCCCCACTCTTATTTTTGGCGATTTCAACATTCATGGTGACAAACCCTCCGACCCCCATGCCTCAAAGTTCCTCGCTCTTACCTCCTTGTTCGACCTCCAACTTTGCTCCACTGCCCCCACACATCTACACAGCCACTGCCTTGACCTAATACTCTTCTCCAGTTCCTCCCCTCAAACATCCACCAATCAATCCTTCTCTCATCTGACCATCACCTCTTAACATTTACTCTTCAGCTTCCGCCATCCCAACCTCGTCCTGTCTCCTACGACCTATTTAGAAACCTTAATAATATTAATCCCGAGACTCTCTCCTCCACCATCTCTCCATCTCTTTCCTCCATTTTATCCTCCAAGTACGTCGACGAGGCATTATCTTCATACAATGCTACACTATCCTCAGCCTTTGACACTCTTGCCCCTCCCATCCCAGGTCCTGTCAAACAATCCACTCCCCATCCCTGGCTTTCACCCACAATCCATTACCTACGCTTCTCGCCCATTCTGCTGAACGAGCTTGGTCCAAATCCCACTCCTCGGAAGACTTTGTACACTTCAAATTCATGCTTGGCTCCTTCCAGTCAGCCCTAGCACTTGCCAAACAAGATTACTACATCCATCTGATCAACTCCCTTACCTCTGATCCTTGCCGTCTCTCTTTAATACCCTCAATTCTCTCCTCAAGGTCCCCCGCCCCCAATCCCACCCTCCCTTTCTGCCCAAACCCTAGCTGACTACTTCCACGACAAAATCCACAAGATTACCTTCCAATTATTTCCAATCTACCTCCCCTCCTCCCCAATTCTCCTCCCCATCCATACTCCCCCTGCCACCCTCTCCTTCTTCCCTCCAATCTCTGAAGAAGAAACCGTACACCTTCTTTCCTCCTCCAAACCCACCACCTGTTCATCAGACCCTATTCCCACCCATCTCTACGTTCCATTCCCTCACCATTGTCCCCTCCATCACTCATATCCTCAACCTTTCACTCTCCACTGCAACTGTCCCCATCGACTTCAGACATGCTGTTGTCACACCCCTCCTCAAGAAACTCTCACTTGATCCAACATGCCCTTCTAACTATCGACCCATCTCCCTCCTTCCCTTCATATCCAAACTATTAGAACGAGCAGTCCACCGTCGCTGCCTCAACTTCCTCACCTCCCAGGCCCTCCTGAACCCACTACAATCCGGCTTCCGTCCCCTACATTTCACTGAAATGGCACTAACAAAAGTCACCGACCTGTCAATGACCTGTTCCTGGCTAAATCTAAGGGCCTCTATTCTATCCTCATCCTTCTTGACCTTTCTGCTGCCTTTGACACTGTTGACCATGACCTTCTCCTCATCACCCTCTCCTCACTTGGCTTCAAGGACTCCGTACTATCCTAGTTAAGAACATAAGAACATAAGATTTATTTATTTTATTTGCATTCTCTTATATACCGCGCTATTCTGCATCAGTGCGGTTTACATTGAACAAACTGATATTACATTAAACAGGGCATTATAACTTGGAGATAACTATTTTACAGGGAACATGGGCTATGGAGGGTTAAGTGGCTTGCCCAAGACCACAAGGAGTACCTGTGGGACTAGAAACCCCAATCCTTCCAGCCCAAGGTTGCTGTCCTCTAGTGGGATTTGAACCCCTGATCTTCCGGCCTGAAGTACCTTGCCCCAACCACTAGGCCACTCCTCCACCCATACTGGGTCAGACCAAGGTCCATCAAGCCCAGTATCCTGTTTCCAACAGTGGCCAATCTAGGTCATACATACCTAGCAGTTTCCCCAAAAGACACAGGTTCCACAATGCTTGTACTGGGTCAAGCATTGATATCCTGGGTCCCTTCTTAATAATGGTTTATGGACCTTTCCTCCAGGAACTTGTCCAAACCTTTTTTAAACCCAGCTACACTAACAGCCTTTATACTACATCCTCCGGTAACAAATTCCAGAGTTTGATTACACGTTGAGTGAAAAAATATTTTCTTCTATTAGTCTTAAATAGTTTACCCTGTAGCTTCATTGCATGTCCTCTAGTCTTTCTATATTTTGATAACATAAACAATCGATCTACGTTTACCCGTTCTACTCCGTTCATTAATTTATAGACTTCTATCATATCTCCCCTCAGCCGTCTCTTTTCCAGGTTAAAGAGCCCTAACCTTTTTAGCCTTTCTTCATAGGAGTATCCTTCCATCCCCTTTACCATTTTGGTGGCTCTTCTCTAAACCTTTTCTAATAACGCTATATCCTTTTTAAGATACGGCGACCAGAATTGCACACAATATTCAAGGTGCGGTCTCACCATGGAACGATATAGAGGCATTATAATATCTTTTGTTTTATTTTCTATTCCTTTCCTTATGATACCTAGCATTCTATTTGCTCTCTTGGCTGCCGCTGCACACTGGGCCGAGGGTTTTAACATGTTATCCACAAGTGGCCCCAACACCCTTATCTCTTGCACTACATCTGGTGCTCCACTAAGGACTAGGTCTAATATTGCTTCCCCTCTGGTCGGTTCTCCTCCTACCTCTCCCATCACTCACTCAGTGTATGCTCCGGTGGCTTCTCTTCCTCCCCTACCCCCCTCCAGGTAGGTTTACCCCAGGGTTCTGTCTTGGGACCCCCTCCTCTTCTCTCTCTATACCCAAGGCCTTGGCACACTTATCTCCTCCCATGGCTTTCAGTACCATTTCTATGCCGATGACTCCCAAATCTACCTCTCTACACCCAATATTTCTCCAGCAACCCAGTCCAAGATCTCTGCCTGTCTTTCAGACATTGCTGCCCGGATGTCTCATCGCCGATTGAAACTGAACATGGCCAAGACTGAACTCCTTGTCTTTCCACCCAACTCCTCCACTCCACTTCCCCCTCTCTCAATCCATGTGGATGGTTCTACTTTCCTTCCTTTTCCCTCGGCCCGCCATCTAGGGGTTATCTTTGACACCTCTCTCTCCTTCTCCGCTCATATCCAGCTTGTAGCTAAGACATGCCGCTTCTTTCTCTACAACATCAGCAAAATCTACCCCTTCCTCTCTGAACACACTACCAAAACACTTATCCACTCCTTAATCTCCTCTCACCTCGATTACTGCAACCTACTCCTCGCTGGTCTTCCGGTGAGCCACCTCCTTCCCCTTCAATCTATACAAAATCATGCCGCTCAACTAATCTTCTGCCAGCCTCGCCATGCCCACATTACTCCTCTTCTCAAGTCACTTCACTGGCTCCCTGTCCAATTCCGCATCCAATTCAAGCTTCTCCTACTGACCTATAAATGCATTCACTCGATGGCCCCTCAATACCTCTTATCTCTTATCTCTCCTCATGTCCCCTCTCGAAATCTGTGCTCTGCTAACAAATTACATCTATTGATGCCTTTTACCCGCACCACAAACTCCAGACTGCGCTCCTTTCACCTTGCTGCACCATATGCCTGGAACAGCCTACCTGCATCTGTGCACCAGGCATCCTCCCTGGCCCTCTTCAAATCCAGGTTGAAGACCCACATCTTCACCGTTGCATTCAGATCCTGACTCCTTCCTCATCTTACCCTAACCCCCGTCAACGTTTATGACCATATTATAGACCAAACGTTTATGACCAAACTATAGACCAAATTGTACCACACCGTCAACGTTTAGGACCAAACTATAGACCAAACATTTATAACCAAACTATAGACCAAACTGTACCACACCGTACCTTGCACAGAACTAACTATTGCTCTGCACTGTTCTAACTAATGTACTGTTCTAACTAGATTGTAAGATCCGATGAGCATGACTCTGACGGGCAGGGACTGTCTCTTGTATATAGTTAGGAACTGGGGTACATTCTGGGGAAAGGAGGGGCTCTTCCGAAGGGATGGGCTTCATCTTAACCGGGATGGAACCAGGCTGCTGGCATAAACCTTTAAAAAGGAGATAGAGCAGCTTTTAAACTAGATAAAAGGGGAAAGCAGAGCAGATGGTTCGGAAGAATGTATCCTTGAAGGATACTACCAAAAGCAGAGAGGTTCCAAAAAAGAGTAAAGTAGCCCAAATGCCCTCGAGTATGGAGCAGACAGAGCTTAAAGATCCCAAATTACCCATGTCTACCAATAGCCAAATTAATATGAATAAAATACAGTCTCTAAAATGCTTGTATGCAAATGCTAGAAGTCTAAAAAATAAGATGGGAGAGTTAGAATATATAGCACTAAATGAGAGGTTAGATGTGATTGGAATATCAGAGACATGGTGGAAGGAGGACAACCAGAGGGACACTGTGATACCTGGGTACAAACTATATCGTAATGATAGAGCTGATCAAATTGGTGGAAGGGTTGCGCTCTATGTTAGTGAGGGCATTGAGTCAGAAAGGATTAAAGTTTTGCAGGAAACAAAATTTGCTGTAGAATCTCTATGGATTGAAATTCCATGTAAAAAGGGGAAGGCGATGGCGGTGTACTATCGACCGCCTGGCCAGAATGAACAAATGGATGATGAAATGCTCAAAGAAATCAAGGAAGCTAACGTAGGTGTACCACAGGGATCCGTCTTGGGCCCCCTCCTTTTCTCTCTCTACACCCAAACCCTTGGCGCGCTTATCTCCTCCCAGGCTTTCAAGTACTATCTTTATGCCGATGACTCCCAAATCTAACTCTCTACACCTAATATTTCTCCAGCAACCCAGTCCAAGATCTCTGCCTGCCTCTCCGATATCGCTGCCTGGATGTCTCTTCGACAATTGAAACTGAACATGGCTAAGACTGAACTCCCTGTCTTTCCCCACAATTCCTCCCCTCCTCTTCCCTCTTTCTCAGTCTATGTGGATGGAGCTACTATCCTTCCTGTTCCCTCGGCCCGCAACCTAGGGGTTATCTTTGACACCTCTCTCTCCTTCTCTGCACATATTCCTCTACAACATTTGCAAAATCTGCCCCTTCCTCTCTGAACACACCATCAAAATGCTTATCCACTCCTTAATCTCCTCTCACCTCGATTATTGCAACCTGCTCCTTGCTAGTCTCCCCATCAGCCACCTCCTTCCCCTTCAATCTATAAAAAATCACGCTGCTCGAATAATCTTTTGCCATCCTCGCCAAGCACATATTACTCCTCTTCTCAAGTCGCTTCACTGGCTCCCTGTCCAGTTCCGCATCCAATTCAAACTTCTCGTACTGAACTATAAATGCATTCACTCGGTGGCCCCTCAATACCTCTTCTCTTATCTCTCTCTACATCCCCTCTCGGAACCTGCGCTCCGCTAGCAAATCACTTCTATCTATGCCGTTCACCCACACCGCTAACTCCTGACTTCGCTCCTTTCTCCTTGCTGCACCTCATGCCTGGAACAGCCTGCCTGTGTCTATACGCCAGGCACCCTCCCTGGCCCTCTTCAAATCCAGGTTGAAGACTCACCTCTTCACCGTCGCGTTCAGATCCTGACTTCTATCCTTATCTTATCTTTACCCCCGTCAACTCTCATGACCATATTGTATTGAACATACTCTGCCTTGCACTAATCCGAAAAATGCTCTGTAATGTTCTGACTAGATTGTAAGCTCCAATGAGCATGACTCTGATGGGCAGGGGCTGTCTTTTTTATTCTGGCTAACCTTTGTTGGTTAGCTCTACAGCGCTGCATGCGTGGCGCTCTTGTGATAAGGAAGCTTATCATAGTTCAGGAAGGAGCTATAATAGAGGTGAATTGGCTCTGAACAAGCAACCTGTCTTTGTTGGTAGAAATATTAAAACAGAATGTTTTCATAAAAGACTACCAGTCCCAGAATGCACCAGGTTTCAAACAGCCTATAGAAGAGCTGAAGTGGGGAAACGTGTGTTCAATCAGGAGAACTATGAGGTAATCCCCAATCACTCATCTCCAAGGGCAGGGCTTGATTCAGCACAGCTGAGCTGTGCTAGGGTGGAGTATCCCTCTAAACAAGTTAAAAGAAAAACCTATTCTACACAGAAGCAGATGCAGCAGTTGCAGACCAGAGAGCTGGAGTTGGAGTTGATGAGGAACCCAGAGCTCAAGGACAGAGAGAGCAAGAAGCAGCGTGGAAGAAGGAAGAGAAAAGCATCTTGGAGGTCTAAAGGAGTCCATAGCAGTACGTGTGCTGGGAGTCATTCCAGAGGCAAGCATACTCCATTGGACTGGAGGAAACCAGATGGGTGGGGTTACAGAGCCAGGAATCCCCGGACGGCACCTGTGAGGGAGACGGCTGCATTTGGAAGGGGCCCTAAGACCAGTGCAAGAAGGTATGTGAAGAGAGACCCAGTGTCCAGGGATCTTGATTGGAAGGCTGGACATAAAAACTGGACTACATACTGGCCAGGATATCTGGAGAGGAACCCTAACAGCAATGGAAGCTCAGGTATGAACACTGATCTATGCCTTAGCTCTTCACTTGGAAGACAGCAGGGAAACAAGTATAGTCCTGAGAGTGCTCCATTAGGGAATTCCCCTGGGCCAGTCCATGATATTGATTCTATGATAGTTGAAGAAGAAGGAGATATTTTAAATGATCAATGTGATTACATGGATTGCTCTCTGTCTAGGCTGCTGTGGTAATATACTTTCACAAATACAACAACCATAAAAAAGAAATATATCTTGTTCTTTTATCTACCCAGAAAAGTTTACAAGAAAGCTTTAGGGTAGGATTTGAGCCACGTATAGAAAGTAAACCAGCCAAGAGGTTTGCAGCTGGTTAATTGTTAGCAATTAAGCCTTGCCTAATTGCATGTGAGCTCTGAAAGGACACTTCTGGGTGTGTGTGAAAATACAAGAAGTATCCTTGAAAAATAACAGTTTTTGATTACTTTTTGGGTTTTGTTTTGTTTTTGGAGCACTGCTAAAAGGTATTAGCAGGAGCCCACAGAAAGACCTTTCTGTTCCCATCAAGGTCTTTATTGTTTGATTGATTGCTTAAGAAGTTCAGTTGTTGTTCCTGATTTGTTTTTCCTAAGTATAATACTGAAAGCAAGTATCTTTTTGTGCTACCAAGTAAATCTGTGTGGGAGAAATAACCCCATAAATAAAATATATTTTCTTTGCTTACACTTGAGCAAGCACAACTCATTTATTTGTGAACGGCTGATTCTGGTATGAATGGACTACATTTCCCACAATCCTTTGCAAGTCATACTAATATTTGCCTTTGCCAAGACTGTGGACATTCTCACCCAGCGCCCCCGTTTACACTCTATATGTGATAAATAGTAGTAGTAGCATTTCATAAACACACGCAGGTTTTATTTATTTATTTATTTTTATTTATTTACACTCTCTTCTATACCGATCTATTCTGCATCAGTGCGGTTTACATTGAACAAACTGAAATTACATTGAACAGGGCATTATAACTTGGAGATAACTATTTTACAGGGAACATGGGCTATGGAGGGTTAAGTGGCTTGCCCAAGACCACAAGGAGCACCTGTGGGACTAGAAAACCCAGTCCTTCCGGCCCAAGGTTGCTGTCCTCTAGTGGGATTTAAACCCCCAACCTTCCGGCCTGAAGTACCTTGCCCCAACTACTAGGCCACTCCTCCACTCCTGTGTGTCTTTATAATAGGCTTAAAAGAGGCACGTTCCTCCCCTATTATCCTAGGCTTCCTGTTAATAAGATCACGCATCAAAATATGTACACACACGCACAGACACGTATCTATAGCTATACCCCAGGTGATTCAAGGGCCAAAGTAATATAAAGACACACCACAAACCAGTCTCTGCAAGTTGGTCTGGTTATAATAGGAGACTATTTTATCAAAACCTTTAATTAATGGGAGTTGAACTGGAGAGTGAGAGGAGGTGTGCTGGGCCCTGTCGATCGGGCCTAGAGACTGCCAGGACTGTTCCTGTGTGGCCGACGCTATCGCTGCCCAGATTACATCGGGTAGGCATGCCCGGGACAGTCTGCTCCTGGTGGAGCCTTTTTCTGTATTTAAGTGTCTTGTTCTTTTTCTCCGCGACCGCGGAGCACAACCATGGGGCGTAATTTGAAGGGGCATGTTTGAAGGGGCAGTTTCTGCCCCTTTGATGCCCCTTCGACGTCACTGCGGCGTTGCTGCGACCACACTATTTGGGATATTAAGGGCCTGAATGTTAAGGTTTGCTTATTTACTGTGCTTTTTTTTGGCTCTGTTTAGTTACTTAGTTCTTGGTTATTATTATTATTATAATGGGTAAAAGGAAGGCTAATGTGTATAGCAGGCCCCAGAGTGCCGATACCAGATGTTCAAAACTGGTTGGCCCTCTGGATAAACATTTTGTCCCTTTACCCATGGGCGCAGCCCTCTCCTGAGGGTGATTCTTTGAGCTCCGGTGGGAGATCTCCTCCTCCTTGCCCTGGGTCTGGGATATCTGTCATTTCCAGGGAGCCCTCTGAGTTGGAAAGGAATGTTAACGTTGCGGTTAGTTTGCCTACTCCAGTTCAGTTTGCAGCTTTGGGAGGTTCTTCTGAGCTCCCGGTGCTGCTTCCGGAAGCAGATGTGACCTTGAAGGATGTTTGGGGGGCTTTACAATGTATTGATTCAAAAGTGTCTTCAACATTAAATTCCCTTTGTACTTTCTCACAGGAAGCTGCTGTTTCTTTGCATCATCTTGATGAGGAAGTTTTGTTGATGGATATGGCTTTTTCTAAATTAGAATCTCAAGTGCTTCCACTTCATTCAATTAATGTTGCTGTAATTAAAGATTCTTTAATATTGCATTCCAAGTTGGAAGCGCTTGAAAATTCTATGCGTGCATGTAATTTACGATTTCGGAATTTTCCTCAATCTTCCTTATTATCACCTAAGATTCTTTTGGATAAATACTTGAAAGAGATTTTAGCCATACCAGATTCTATTGATGTTTTGCAAATTTACTATATCCCCTCAGGCTCTAAAAAGACCAACTCTGCTGAAGGTGAACTGGACGAGATAATTCCTTCTATGTCTAATCTTACAGCTTTTCTGGAGGATTCTTTGGATATCATCACTTTACGTTCTACTTTGCTGGTCACTTTTCCATCTGTAGTGATCAAGCAGCGTATTCTCAAAGCTTTCTTTAAGGTTAAGTTGGTTAAGGTTTGTGGACAGAGAGTCAATGTTTTTCCAGATGTGTCTTGTGGCACCCAACTCCGCCGGAGACAATTTTGATCTTTAAAGCCCCAGGTGTTAGCTTTGGGTGCCACCTTTTTTTCTACGATTCCCTTGTAAATGTATCATCAATTTTGATGAAGTTTCATATGTCTTTGTTGATGTTACACATTTGGAAAAACCTTTGATCGACAGACAGGTTTTAGTTGGGGAGGGTAATGTCTGATGATTTGTGGGCTTGTAGCCTAGCTTTCTGATTTGATTGTTTCTTATTCCAGTCGGATTCTCTTGATGTGGGCTTTATCACTGTTGTTTTTTCTCTTTTTTTCATTTTGTTGCCTATTATTGATTTGTGAGATTGCCCTGTACTTATATTTGGTTATTGTATTTTGACTAAAATTCATAAATTAAAAAAAACAAAAACAAAACAAACAAAACCCTTTAATCAATATTCTTAATTTCTTTCCTTCTTCAGAAGAATTTCTTTAGGATCAATAATATCCTTTACTTAAGATAGCTTTGTTTTATCAAATATATAAAAGGTGGCTATATACTGAAGTTCTTTTCTCCTTTAAGTAAATACCTAAATTCTTTGCAGTAATTAGATCCTTAGCAGATTATTGAAAAAAATATTTAAAGAATTTTGATTAAATTATTTGATTAAAAAGTCCTGTTATAAGCAGACTAAAGGGCCCTTTTACTAAAGTCCATTAAGGTTTTGTACTTAATAGTGTTTAGCGGAAAATCTTAGCGTGTTTAGCACTTAAGTACAAAGCCTCAGTCGGTAAATGTCGGAGGCTTCACCAGCATGCTCCGGGCAGACACTGCAGACGTGTACCCTAGCAGACAGAGCGATTAATGTGGGTGCATCTAATGTCAGTCACAGAGGAAACCTTATGTACACCCATGCTGTCAATCAATAGCACATGATATGTCTTCCCCCGCCCTCCCCCCCCCCCCCACGGCACTAACGGCAATGTGCCTAGGGCCTAGGTCTGCCCATTCCATGTCTTTTTGCAGAATGAGCAAGTAAGGTGCCATTTTACTGGCCGGTGGCTGTCATGCCTGTGCGTTAACTGTCACTGTGGAATGTTACTACCTGCTAAAATTTCCATTAGCTGCTTAGCCAGGTTTTAGTAAAATGGCCCTTAAATTTCAGAGACTGGTTTGTGGCGTGTATTTAGCATTATTAATTTGCAATAATGCATTGTTATTGTTGTTAAGTGCCGCTGCGTCAGTGTAGACTCATGGCAAACCCCTGGATAGTTGTCCTAAACTGTGTTCGGTCTTCAGTCAGGCGGCTCATTAACACTCTTTATTTAATTCAGGGCCTATCTATTGAGAGATAATGTGCAATAAAATTCAGTAGTGCACGTTAATGCTTTAACACAGGTTAATAAAACAAGCCCAGATTTATTTGGCTGATGCCTTTTCCAGGGCACCTTTACAAGAGCAGGGTAGAGCTGAGAAGACATTAGGAAGCAAAGTCATGATGACTGGATAAAGGTGACAGTAACTGGGGCAATTATGGGGCTGCTAATCGGAATTCATCAGTGTTTGACTTGGACCAAGAACTGAGGTGTTAGAGAATTTCCTAAATATCAGGAAATAGTTTGTTAAATAGAATGTAATTATTGTTATGAAATAAGCCTTAACATAAGCACACTGGGTCAGACCACAGGTCCATCAAGCCCAGTATCCTGCTTCCAACAGTGGACAATCCAGGTCACAAGTACCTGGTGGCAGGATCCCAAAAGTAGCCGGTTCCATGATACTTATCACCAAGAATAAGCAGTGGCTTTTTGCCAAGTCTACCTTAATTACTGTTTATAGACTTTCCCTCTAGGAATGTGTCCACATTTTTTTTAAACCCAGCTACCACATCTTCCAGCAAATTCCCGAGCTTACCTATATGCTGAGAAAAAAGTATTTTCTTCCATCCATTTTAAAAGTACTGGGTGTATCCTCTAATCTTGGTATTTTGAAAGAGTAAACAATAGATTCAGGTTTACCCATTCCGCTCCACTTAGGATTTTGTAGATCTCTCTCATATCTCCCCTCAGCCGTCTTTTCTCAAAATGGTAAAGGGGATGGAAGGCTACTCCTACGAAGAAAGGCTAAAAAGGTTGGGGCTCTTTAACCTAGAAAAGAGACGGCTGAGGGGAGATATGATAGAAGTCTATAAATTAATGAACAGAGTGGAACGGGTAAACGTAGATCGATTGTTTACCTTATCAGAATATAGAAAGACTAGGGGACATGCAATGAAGCTACAGGGTAAACTATTTAAGACTAATAAAAGAAAATATTTTTTCACTCAATGTGTAATCAAACTCTGGAATTTGTTACCGGAGGATGTAGTAAAGGCTGTTAGTGTAGCTGGGTTTAAAAAAGGTTTGGACAAGTTCCTGGAGGAAAGGTCCATAAACCATTATTAAGAAGGGACCCAGGATATCAATGCTTGAACCAATACAAGCATTGTGGAACCTGTGTCTCTTGGGGAAACTGCTAGGTACGTATGACCTGGATTGGCCACTGTTGGAAACAGAATACTGGGCTTGATGGACCTTGGTCTGACCCAGTATGGCATATCTTATGTTCTTATGTTCTCCAAGCTGAAGAACCCCAACCTCTTTAGCTTTTCTTCATAGGAGAGACATTCCATCTCTTTATTATTTTGGTTGCCCTTCTCTGTACCTTTTCCAATTCCACTATTTCGTTGTTGAGATGTGGTGATGTAATTATACCGGGCTATACTTTATTCAGGAAGGACAGGGTAGGAAGAAGGGGAGTGGAGTGGCACTGTATGTTAAAAATATTAAAACTATAGAATTGCGGGGCTTAAAAGGAACAGAGGAGGCACTGTGGGTTAAACTTGAAAGAAGGAAAGGGAAATCCATTTGCATTGAAGTTGTATATAGATCCCCATCACAGGGGGTAGAAGAGGATGAAGATTTAATAGAAGGCATATAAAGTATTGCCATGAAAGGAGAAGTGCCGGATGTTGATTGGCACATTCCTACTGCGATGTCATCTAGAAGTAAGGAGATCCTAGATTCTTTACAGGGAGAACTATTCTGACAATTGGTAACAGAACCCACACATGATGAGGCCATACTGGACTTAGTGCTAACCAATGGGGAAAGCATTTCTGATGTTACAGTGGGAGATCAACACACATCCAATGATCACCAGACGGGATGGATACTAGGGCTGATAAAATCCATTCGAAAGCGAGGGTCTTAGACTTTAGGCAAACTAACTTTGCAAAGATGGGACAATACCTCAGAGAGTCGTTAGCGGTATGGGAACAGCTGGGGGATGTAGAAAAACAGTGGGCAAAACTAAAAGGGAATATTTTAAGGGCAACAAATCTTTTTGTTAGAAAGGTAACTAAATGTAGAAGGAAAAGGAGGCCGCTATGATTCTCAGATGTAGCAGCTGAGAAGGTGAAGAAAAAGAGGGAGGCTTTCATGAAATACAGAGAGAGGAAGACAGGCATCTATATTTTAAAAAACCTAGAGAAGCTAGCAAAGTAGTCAGGAAAGCAAAGGTACAAAAAGAAGAAGAATAGCCAATAGAATAAAATGTGTGAATAAGACATTTTTCAGATATGTTAGTGAGAGGAGGAAGGGCAAAAGTGGTATTGTCAGACTCAAGGGTGCAGGGGAGGAATATGCAGAAACTGATGAGGATAAAGCAGAATTGCTTAACAAATATTTCTGTTCTGTGTTCACAGATGAAGGGTCTGGAGCAGGACCTCAGAAAACACCCACAAACAGAAACAGACGTGACGTGGATCTTGAACGATTTTCAGAAGACTGTGTTCGTGAGGAACTAGCTAAACTAAAAGTAGACAAAGTAATAGGACCAGATGTGATACATCCAAGAATACTGAGAGAAGTTGGGGACATTCTAGCGGCTCCACTATCTGATCTTTTCAATGCCTCTTTGGAGTCGGGAGTGGTGCCAGAGGACTGGAGAAAGGCACATGTGGTTCCTTTACACAAAAGCAGGCATAAGGATGACACAGAGAACTTCAGGTCGGTTAGTCTAACCTCTGTGGTTAGTAAATTATTGGAAAGGCTACTAAAGGAGAGAATAGTGAAGTTTCTGGAGTCCAGTGGATTATAAGATCTGAAGCAGCATGGATTCACCGGAGGCAGGTCTTGTCAGACAAATCTGATTGATTTCTTTGACTGGGTGACTAGGAAGTTGGACCGAGGGAGAGCCCTAGATGTGGTGTATTTAGATTTCAGTAAAGGCTTTGACACCGTTCCACAAAAGCAATTTATAAACAAACTGAGCACCCTAAGGAGGGACCCTAAAGTTACTGCTTGGGTTAGAAATTAGTTGAGTGGGAGGCGTCAAAGGATACAGGTAAATGGAGCTCACTTTATACTTTAGAGGGAAGGCGGGATGGGGCGATATAACAGAGATATTTAAATACCTCCGTGGCATAAATGCACAGGAGGGTCTCTTTCAATTGAAGGCAAGCTCTGCTACGAGAGGACATAGCATAAGAGTGAAAGGGGATAGACTCATAATATGCGGAAATATTTCTTTACGGAAAGAGTGGTAGATGTGTGGAATAGTCTCCCAGTGGAGGTGGTAGAGATGAGGACAGTATCTGGAATCAAAAAAGCATGGGACAAACACAGAGGATCTCTAAAGGGAAAAAGGGACTGCTGTAGTGCTTGATATGGAAGGGCAGACTAGATAGGCCACATGGTCTTTTTCTGCCATCATGTTTCTATGCTTTGCTACTTACTTAAGCTAACTCTCCCTCAGTCATTGTCTCACAACCATGGAGGAGTGTACATTCCACCTAATCGGATCTATGATGCCTACAACACCTCTTCCAGGATTTCTGTGTGCCTCTAGCAGCTTGCAGAATGATAGGCCTTTTGGCTTTGTGAGGACCTTCATGAGAATCTGGCTGATGCAACCGTTTCTGTAGCAATCTTTTCAAAGTTAGGGTTTGAAAAACAATTTCATGGATAAAGGACTGCTCTTCAACCCTGTGAGAACTCTCAGCCCTGCATCCCGACAACTGCTATGCCCACAGGAGGAACCAGCCTCCCTTCTCAAAACAGCAATATCCATCTCAATACAACTAACAATCTTATTTCTACCAACAATATCAGTCCTATTCTTGGACATTGCAGCAAGGCACTTAACCATTCCAAGCTTCTCCTCAGCTGGATCTGAATCCACAGTCTTCCAGTCTCACAAGATCCTTCTGCAATTTCACACAATGCACATGTGATTTAACAACTTTGAAAAATTTGACGTCATTTGCAAATTTAGGGGGTCTAGTTGCCATGCTGTGGTACAATGTCACAGTTTACCACTGGAGTCACCATCTGCAGTAACTCAATAACTCTGATAAAAGAACAACACAGCTTGTAGTCTGCCTTGCAAGCTGTGTTATTCTGTTTCCTTGCAACATCAGGTCACTAATATGCAGCCCGATGCACTGTGGAGTATTTTTAAAGGGGCTGGCATCATATGAAAGTGTGCGGTCTGGGGGCCTCTAGCCTCCACTCCCCCCCCCCCCCAAACCAAAATTGAAAATTCCTTAGGAAAGTGCTTGTTGTAGCCTTAAAACATTGAAAGGGTGTAGAGTGGATGAAGAATTAAGTGCCTATCGTAAGATCGCAAAGGCCCACTCTGGGATTTCCATCCCCAATCACACACTGCGAACCCCTTCTGAAAGCCCCTCACTCCCACTTTGCCCACTCTAGGGTGGTCTAGAGGGCTTCCATGCAGGAGCAATCCCCAGTCAGTCATTCTGCCTCTCAAGGCACCAAGTTCAAAAAGGCACCCACGAAACTTAGCAGTCTTGATCCCAGTGGTAGTATTATGAGACCACCGCTAGGGGTCAGAGGTGCCATTTTGAAGCCTGTACCACAATGGACAAGGGCGACTGGGCATCACTCATGTCTAGAAAATCCCTAGACCAGCAGCTTCAAATAGGAGTCCTGATTTTCAGCACTGCAGGTTCATGTATGCATACTAAAGTTTGTGCAAAACTCCCCTTGACTTTCAAACGGTGACGAAAGTAGCACATATGCACCGAGTTTCCATTTGTAATTAGTGGTACTAAGATACCTGCAGAAACTATATACCATTAAGAAGTATAATGCGTCTCAGATTTCTGTTATACAAAAAAATCATAAGCAGATCCCCAAAAATGCTCCTTTTTTTGGGGAGGGGGGGGGGGGGTAATTTTGTAACACGGCTCCTATAAAGATTCTCAAAAATATAGCTATTTTGTGCCTCTTTTATAAAAATCAGCATAAAGTATATATAAATCTGTAAAACTGTAATTACATAAATTTTTAGAGGACAATCAAAACCTTATAGAGAGAACAAATCCCATTTCTCGCTCAGTGATTCCATCCTCGGCCCTCATAAAATATATTCATCTTACTTTGGTCCTCATAAGTGTAATGTAACCAAAAATGCAAACTTATCTGTATAACTTGTGACGTCAACCCAATACAGTTGCATCTTACCAGACAATATCATGTTTTCTGAGATGCTCAGAGTATATGCTAGTGAATCCTTTGGAAGAAATGATTTAGTATGAGGAAGAGGTGCTATTAGCATTTTTGAGGACTTTTAAATGAATAAATCCCTGCTGAAGATTTTCTAAGAAACATAATATTGTGAGGGAGGAGTGGTCTAGTGGTTAGGACAAGGTACTTCAGGCCGGAGGGCCGGGGGTTCAAGTCCCACCTGGGGATAGCAATCTCAGGCCGGAGGGACTGGGGTTTCTGGTCCTATAAGCACTCCTTGTGGTCTTGGGCAAGCCACTTAATCCTCCATTGCCAATGTTCCCTGTAAGTATTAGTGTATGTGTGTCATATCCCCTCGTGTTAAATGTATCCCCCAATTGACCACTTTGACCTGGTGAAAAGCGGGATATAAATACAGCTAAATAAATAAATATTGCATTGGATTAGATTGAACTGTATTGGGCTGACATTGCAAGTTCTACAGATGAGTTTTTCCTGACCTCTGATCAGGTAAGCTGTGCTAACTAGCTTTCCTGTTCATTGAGCAGAAGAAACATCAGAAATGGAGTTATTTTCCTTCATCCAGCCTAAGCCTGTTTGTGTTGGGTTTTAGGTTTAAGGGCCCAGTAGTACACTGGCCTTGTTTGTAAGAGAAATGTATTATGCTACAGCTTTCTTTGCTTGTGCTAGTCTATGTGTTAAGAAGAAAACACTAGGGGGTAGTTTCAGATCCCCGAATAGCAGGGTTGTATATATCTGGGTTGGACGTGCATCCCTCGCTATTCGCCAGGACTGTATTCAGTGCCAGTTGCTCCCCGCATGTACAGAGGGTTTGTGTGGGGAGTACTGAATGAGGGCAGGACGGAGGCAGAGAGGGGGTGGAGCGTGGGAGAGCTGGAGAACCTGGACGTCCAGGGCCTATTCAGTTCAGGGCCCGGTACGCCCACCGGCAGCCACGTAGACACCCAACTTATTTCACCTCAGATGGTGGAATAAGCACCAGGCATTGGGGGAGGGGGAAAATCAGGCCCTGCAGCCCCTCCAAACACTGCGCCACTGCGGGAGATGACCCACCGCATGATCCAGGCCTGGCTGCCCCCGCAGAGGGTTGGGCGGTAGGGAAAAGGTATGTTTGTGGGATCAGGCATTGGGTGCACCTGCTGGACATGCCGGTACCATGGAGACTGGAGCCGCTGGTCCAGTACAACAGCAGGAGCGTAGGGCGGGCTGGCCAGGTAGATAGGTGGACGTCTCCTGCGGCAGCATTGGGGGCAAGCCAGGCCATCCAGGAGCACTGAATCTGCCACCGTGGGAAAATCTAGCTCCTGCGGCTGAAGAATCGGGTCCAGATCGGCCCCGAACATCTTTTGGACATCCGGATGGCCCCCTGTCAGAATCGGCCTCCACACAATCACTTGACATGTTTTCTGAAAGGGAACTTAATGTTATATTCTAAGAAGCTTTTCCTGATTTCTGATGAGAACCTGCTAACAAAATCCTGCTGATGTAACTGAGCTGCCTCGGTGTCCGAGTATGTTTCAGAATAGCTGGAAGAGATGCAGGGGAAGAGGCTACCACAGTAACTCCTAGAGAACCAGGACTCAGGCGACCTAACTACAAGTATTTACTAAACTCCATTATCATATTCATGGGCAATAATGCTGTTAATGTATGCTATTAGTAAATAGCTCCCACTGTATAAAATAAGACCTCCAGAAAATAATGCACATTTGTGTAGCTAGAGGTGGTAATGTGGCAGCAGCTTTTAGTAAATCTTGCCCTTTGTCTTGCTTTAAAATAGCAAATGGAAAGAAATGCTCGTCCCCTTTGTCCCTTTCTTATAAATCAAGAAAATTTCTGACACGCTATGAACACTGCTCTTAAATGTCACATAGAAACTGGGCTGTGATTTCCGAACAACCAGAAGCCTTTTCTTGAAGATATCAGCTGTTCTAATCAGATGCACAGGGGGAATAATACTAAGATTTTACCTGGCTACGTGCATGTTTACTCATGTAAAAATGCCTCTGTAAAATTGCTACCAGCCTGTGGGGCATGCTTGGTAAGCAGCGTTAAGTGCGCAATATCTGCCGCATATCTGGGCATGTTAACAGAACGTAAGGAAATTGCAGATAATGTAATTATCTGTAGATCTCATGCTAACTGCTGGCATGGACGTGATATGGCTTGGGAGTGAGCATGTCTGCAACACATGAATACCACAGGTGTCCTCAGTGCATGGCATTAGCCGCATCCACACTGCTGCTATGGCGTGCTCTGTCATTTTGATGCATTATCTCCTGGGGGACAGCTGTGCATGCATCCAACAGATAACACACAGCGTCTGCAGCTAACGCCGGGCTATCTGCATTTTTGAGGCACATTAGCTGCAAAAGCCTAACGCGCTTTAGTAAACAGATCCCTAGGTGTGGATGAACAGCGCATATTCGTTAACCTATAAGAAAAAAGGGCAGAGCTAGGTTTGGGAGTAAAAGTACATTTGGAAATTCCATATGTACCTGCCTTGAGTGTGCCAGCTTGCAGTCCCGTGGCTGAAAGGACTGAAACTACCCTCCCGGGCTGTTTTTACACTGGTCATAGTCTTTCTGTTACATTCTCTGCCGCCACTGTGCAGTAGTTAAGATCCTTTGTTAGGGAAACTAAATGTGATTAAGCAGAATATAATGGATTTATTCTGACAGTTTACAAGTGTCTCAGTAAGCAGATTCTACTTAATTACTTACTAATTCAGTAAGGCTACTGCAAGTGACAGTGCAACAAGTTTAATTAAGCACCATGATGTACATGAATGCAATCTCAAGCATAAGACCCGACTCAACTTCTTTTCTTACATAGTAGCATAGTGTATGACGGCAGATAAAGACCAGTATGGTCCATCCAGTCTGCCCAGCAATGCATTAAGAGTAGGTGCCCCTGCCACTCTGTGAAGGTCACACCTCCCCTGCCTTTGTTTAGGGATGTACCCACCGCTCCATGTAGGTAACCCCTATTTGTTGAGATATAAGAGAATTTGATGATGTCATTCTGTACATATGACAAGGTCTTATAAGAAGGGTACTTTTCAGTGTTTTGGACCCGGAAAGAGAAGTAAAAAACAAATAAGGGAGAAAAATCCCACAAAGGAACAAAGAATGAAAACAAACCGAGTAGGCTGTAGAACATTCCGATTAATAAATAAACAAATGGCGAATAATAAAACCATCAAAAATTATTAAAAGGCAATAGAAGCGGGGGAGGAGGCAAGATGGCCGACATGCGCTAGACACCATCAGCTGGGTCGGTGTTCTATTTCCTTTTTCTCATTATGCCGTGTAAACGGAAAGCCAAAAGCTGGACAATAACTGCGACAACACCGGCGGTTTCCAGGGGTCCTCTAGATGCTTTCGTGAGACCCGCTGGTGAGATTCATACTCCGGTGCTATTAAGCTCGTTGGGGACTTCGGGAGCGGAAGGAGGCTTGCCGTGCTGCCCTGAGCTGCGGACATTTCTTAGCCCAGAGGTGCGGACCCCGCCGGTTCAGCCTGCAATACTCACTGCGGGGGGGGGGGGTAGCGGAAACGGAGCTCCGAGATCTCGGGGAACCCGCGATCACTGAATCATCACTTCCTGCGATGTTGAGTAGCTCTGTGGGTACCGCATTTGGAGCTGCGGAGCCTGCGGCTATTCTGGGCAGCCCTGCTGGGAGTGGAGGAAGCCTGTATGTTGAGGCTGAAGCTGACTCCGGTGTTTCTTTTCCCATATCTTCTGAGTTTACTGCTGTGATATCCGTTCAGTCTGTTCTTCAACGCCTGGCAGCAGTTACCTTGGAGTCCCTCTGGGAAGGTTTGCAGGCCTTGGAACGTTCCTTTCTATCCCAGTATGGAGTTCTCCAGAGTTCCTTAACTCTTGTGCTTCAAACATTTGATCAGCAGAAGAAGGAGGTAGCCACTATTTCCACCAAGGCGGTCCAGCTGGAGGAAAAAGTGGAGGTTTTATCCACCATGTCAGGTTCTGTTTCAACTGATTTATTAGCTGTCCATGGGAAGATTGAGATGTTGGAGAACTCTGTGGATAGGAGAAATCTGCGTTTGTTGAATTTTCCTTGTGTGCCGACGGTGTCATCAAAGGAGTTGTTTGTTTCTTATGCAACATCTATATTGAAGCTTTCTGCTGAATCTATCCCTCCTTTGGCTAGAATATATTATCTGCCTACTGCCAAATGCAAGACCCATGGTGCGTCTTCACCTGTACATTCACCACCGATGGATTCTTTGGATCTAACTGGGTTCTTGGAAACCATAGATCCTGAGTTTATTCCTTGGGCTACTCTCCTTCTCACTGTGGCTCTGGAGACTAACCGGGATTTGCTTCTGAGACTTTACTTCAGGGCGAGGGATGAGACCTTCATGGGGGAGGGACACTAAAGATGTTCCCAGACATTTCCAAGTCTACTCAGAAGCGTAGACAGCAATTTCTTTTGTTGAGACCCCGGGTTTTGCAGCTTGGTGGTTTGTTTTTCATTTGTTATCCTTGCAGATGTCTAATTAAAAAGAGTTGTGTCTATTTCCTTTGACTTTTTTCTTTTTGAATTGTCTTGCTTCCTCACCAATTGTGGGCTAGTGAATCTATACTTAGACTTTTTTCATTTATTTGCTTATTATTGTTCTTGTATTTGTATTCTTTACTCTAACAAGATTTGTTCGTGTGTAAAATTCAAAAAATGCATAAATAAATAATTTTAAAAAAGGCAATAGAAGCTTTACCAAATAAATGTCCTAAGAATGAGCTTAAAAATAACCTGATGTGTCCATGTTTCTACATATGAATATCTGCATCAGGGGAATTTGAATCAATTCCTTCCTGGGAGAGTGTAATATCTTTCTTGACTAGATTTCTGGCAGTAATACACCTCAGAGAGAAGAGCAGCACATGACAATTGCTCTACTTATAAAGTAGGATGGGAAAGGAACCAACGTATCTTTAGAAAACTGGCACAAAATAGGCGCTCGCTAGATTTTCCCACCTAAGCAGCTTGTTACAAAATTACTTTGAGGGGGCTAGTTCCTAAACTGCAGATAAATAGCCCATTTAGCATAACTTGGTTTACCATGGAACTCACCAACCTACAGTAGCTCAATATTGCAGTTTAGCATCTCGCAAGGTAAAGGAATTACGCAGCTTGCAATGAACACCAACAGTTAAATAACACCAGCTCAAAGTTGATATTTTTCCTCCGGGGGCACCAACTGAAAGAGCCTAGCTTAAAAAAAAAAAAAAGAAAAATTCTGCAGCCGACTGCTACTTATTTATTTATTTGGCAGGTGTTATATACCACATTTCCAAAGGTCAAGGCCGTTTACATAGAACCAAACTCAAACATTACCTAGAACTTACATGGAACAATTGGAAGTTAACATAAATTTATTTATTTATTTAGATTTGTATACCACTTTTTCCTACAATCAAAGTGTTGAGTTACACAAAATAAATTACAAAAAATAGGAGTGACATAAAATTGGATAAGAGGTAATACAACTTACAAAGGGATACTATAAAATTACTTATTATTATAACAATACTTTATGATTACAATCATGCATTGTTAATGAAGTTCACTGTCTGGTTGATCATAATAATCCATGAATAGGAAGGTTTTAAGTGATTTGCGGAAGTCCTTTAAATCTTTTGTGGCCCGTAAATCATCCGGGAGTGAGTTCCAAAGGGCTGGTGCTGATAATGATAAAGCTCTGGCAGAGGTAAATTGTTTTGTTTTTTGAAATCCAATTGGTGTACGTAATTTATTGTTTCTGCTTGATCTCCTGGGACGGTTGTTTGTGTCAAATAACATTATAACTTAATATATAACAGCTATTGTATGTGCATGGTGCTATGTGTGGTTTTTGTTAGCATTAAACATGAAGAAAATGATTTTGGTGCCGATAGACTATCTTTTCAACGATCCTGCACCTCTTACTGATTACTCAGAAGGCAATCATGTTGGTCGTCAATGTCATCACTGTCACGGTACAGTGCTTTCCAGTAATAGTAAGTGTTACAATAGTAAGTGTTACTGGAGGACTTGCAAGATGACATTTTACCTACCAGATAATGTTCTTTTCTTGAGTCCTGCTTGACCAGTCTGGACAAGTTAGTTGTGTTCCCCTACCAGCAGATTGTTGGAGACAAACAACCAATGAAAAGCCCCAGTTTCAATGACATCACTCCCATGCCTCTATCCAACCTCAGCCACCAGAGGTTTCTTCAGTATTCATCTCAAAGCATATGGGAGAACATGGCAAGCTTCATTCAACAGCAATGTGGGCATAAATGAGTAATTAAACAGTAGTGAATTATGTACAGGAAAGCATAAACAAAAGGCTGTCTTTAGAAGATGAATCTGTGGGGCCGAGTATATAAATCACAGCGGACCCATGGGTACTGCGGCAGAATAACAGAGCAAACAGTTCCAGGGGGCGGGCCCTGGACTGGTGTAGCAGGACTCAAGGAAAGGACATTATCTGGTAAATACAATGTCACTTTCCATATCGACCTGCTAAACCAGTCCAGACAGGTGGGACGGGCCAATGCTATAACTCCACTGGGTGGGAAGAAGACATAGCAACTCACAAAACCTTAGAGATAAAGGTCGTCTCCGCCCGAGTGTGGACATCCAAGCAAAAATGCTTGTCCAAAAAGGAAAGTGATGTTCACATTTCCACCCAACAAATGTCTGCAGGGACTACTGAGCTCTGTTCTATCCATGAGGACACTAACGCTCGGGTAGAAAGGGTACGCAAACCATCTGGATCCTTCGAGGCAGCAGCCTCCTTAACCCAGTGCCCCAATGCAGATTTAGCCACTACGTCACCTTGTGCGGGCCAGCAAATAGCACAAAAGGATGGTCTGACTTATGAAAAGAATTTGTAGCCTCCAAGAACCGGAGAGGCACCTTCCGGTCATCAACAAGGCGAAGATCCTGCCATTTCCCCGACCCCAGGAAAAGCTCCTGGTTCACATGAAAGGGAGAAATCACTTCAGGGAAGAAAGAAGGCACAGGCCAAATGGAAATGGGCTGCCTCGGAAAAAGATAAGGACCTTAGCATGACAGAATCAGCAGCTCAGAATCCTCCTTGTGGAAAAAATCTCAACCAAGAAAACTATTTTGAACATCAAATTCTTCAGAACAGCACACTTCAATGACTCAAAGGGCTCAGACATCAGGGCTCTGAGCACCAGACACAGATCCCAGGAAAGGATCACTGACTGGAGGGGAGGACACAGACGCCGAACCCCCTGACGAAGGCATGAAACATATTGGTGTAAGGCTGGAGACTTACCAATCAACGGACCTCTGAAGCAGGCCAAAGTTGCCACCTAACCTTCAGGGAGCTAAGAGAAAAGGCCCTTCTCCAGACTGTCCTGAAGAAAAGGCCAACAGAGATGGCACCTTGGCCATCTCAGGAGCCAGCTGCCATGCACCGCACCAGCAATCAAGGCACCAGACTTACACTTATGCCAGGTTGGTAGACAACCTCCAGACTCTGAGCAGAGTGGAAAACCACCACTGGACAGTAGCTTGTACACACTAACCATCTCCTTACAGCAGCCAAAGGGATCAAAGGGGTGTGCAGCAGGGGTCAAAGGGGTGTGCAGCAGCTGTTGAATTGTTGTGTATTTCTTAGGAGAGAGAATAAAGTTCCCTCCTCAAGTCTTGCTGAGTACCTTCACGTGGTGACAAGGCGACATTACAATTAAAGTATGTTAGGAACGAAAAAGAAAAATACATACTGGCCGCACGTCACCCAGGATAAAAAGGTGCCCACCCTTAGCTTACGCACTAGGACCAACGATGGTGGTTGCGATAGTACAAGTGCTGCAGAAGCAGATAACATCCCTGCCACAGATAAAGGCCACGGTGAGCCTGTTCATGGACCCACTGTGACAGGAGACAAACCACAGAAATTTATGAAAAAGTTAAGAGGATTAACTACGGTTAAGTGGAATTCTGCAGATAAAGAGGAGATAATGTACTGCTATTTGTATGCTACCAGCATTGGCAGTAAATTTGAGAGATTAAGATCATATTACACATACCCTGGCTTAGAAGTGAGGTTCACGACTGCCAAAGTATGTGCAAAACTAACCCATTTGGAGAAACTACCCTGAGCCAAGCTGTAAGAGAGAAGGGAAACAGGGCCTCCAGGACAAGTGGCCCCTGATACAAAAGGCCCCGAGACAGATGCAAACAAAGATGGTACGCTTGCAGGAGCCACAGCAGATCTCCAAACCACGCTCTCATCAGTCAGTCCAGTGTCACCAGAATAATCCTTCTCAGGTGGTGCTCCATATGCCAAATTACATGCCCCACCAGGGGCCACAGAGGAAACACATACAGCAGGTGTGGACTTGGTCAGGGTTGAGCCAAGGTGCTGACACCCTCAGATCCCATCTCTGTGCAGTGACTAAAGAAGCAGAACACTTTTGCTTTGGAGCAGATCACCATCAGATCCCTCTCGTGGTGACCCCGGCGGCACAGAAACAACAGAAACACCTACTGATTCAACTTCCACTCTCTGGAAACAGAGCGTTCCGGCTAAGAAAATCCATTTCCACAGCAGCCACCCCGACAATGTGCAGAGTCAACAAAAAAGGAAGTTCTTCGCCACTTAGGCAAACAGGAGAGTCATCTCCAGGACTACCCAAGCAGTCTTCGTGCTGTCTTACAGAGAGACATAAACCACCACCGTGTCATTGTCCGAGAACATTCAAACCACATTGGCCCTTGAACTGGAGGTGAGAGCCAAGCATGGCAAAACACATACTTTACTGATCCCTTGGATCAGGATATGAAAATACGCCTCAGCCAAATCCAGAGATGTCAGGAACTCCTCTTGTCGCACTGCTTGATTCAAAGATCGCAAAGTTTCCATCCAGAAGCGTAGGTGCGCAAGCGCTCAGTGACACACTTAAGGTCCAGAATGGGCTGGAATGTTCCTTCCATGTCAGCACCACAAAACAGATGGAATATCTGCCCTTGCCCTGATCATCTGTGGGAACAGGCACCACTGCCTTCAGGAGAGGCAACTTGTTGAAGGAGATCCCCACCGTCACCCTGTTGTTCACAGCCCCACAAGGGGAGAAGATGAAAACAGCGACGATCGGCTCTTGCATTCTATGACATAGCCGTACTGAAGGGGACTAGCACCCTGTGATCCTTGGTGATCCAGGCCCATTCCTGAGGGAAGAGGCACAGCCTGCCCCCCTAACAGAGGAACCAGGGAATAGGCCCCCAAATTGTTATTGTGCAGACTGGGCAGGTCATCCTCTGGATGGGACCAGGTCCCTGGGTCCAAGCGCTCCGCGAAAGTACTGAGAACGAACCTGAAGTCCATAAGCAGAGGCAAAGAAAGGTTTGCCATGCTGGCAGTGATGGGAGTCCCAAGACCTCCGGAAGTCCAACCAGTGCGCCCATGAGGAGCAGGCAGAGGTTGATGAAAAAGGGGCTCCTGCCCCTTTCACAAGGTTCCTTGGACCTGTCCTCTGGAAGGCGGTAAGATGACGTCTCACCAAGGTCCTTCACCAGATTCTGCAAATCATCCCTCTAAGGCCAGATGGGCAACCGAGCTTTGGAAGACGAGTTCGCTGTCCCATGTCAGAACCAAGCCAACATCGTGTTAGTATCAAGAGGGCAAAATCCCTGGCCACTAGATATGCGAGGCTGTAGATGGCATCAGAAAGGAAGGCAGTAGCAGACTCCAAAAGAGGGGTAGAATCATCCGGCAGAAGAGACTGAATACACTGGAAAAGGGCTCGGGACATCACGCCTGCACATACCGCAAGAGAAGAATATCAGCCATTGCAGCATACTGGTTCTTTAACACAATCCACCTTTTGGTCCAGAGTATGCTTTAAGGCCAATCCGCTTCCACAGGAATGGTGGTCCAACTGGTAACCGCTGTGACCTACGCATCTACCTTTATATTTTTCTTTATTACTTTTCTGGATATACAGTCTTGGCCTAGGCATACAGGCCATTTACAACATATAATCAAAAGACTGCAAGGAGAGAAAAGGAAAAGAACACCAATGAACTGACAGGACAGAGGAGGTAAAAAAGGACAGTAATAGAAGTAGACAAGAGAAGAGGAGAGGGAGAACCTACAGGCGACCAGAGTAGAGCCGGGGAAGTTCAGGGTGATGGTGTGGTGGGTAGGTCAAAGGCTAACTTGAAGAGGTGAGTCTTTAAGGCAGTTTTAAACATGGTAAAAGAGACTTCGGAATGGAGGGTATGTGGGAGAGAAATACATAGTGCAGGGCCCTTAGAAATATCAAGCCACACAACACACTCCTTCTCTGGGAGAGCACGCATCTTCTTATACACTCTTAGCCCCGTAGGCTGGAAGTTGGGGGAATCCCACTCTGACCAGAACAGGCGCTTGAGTATCTCCAAGAATGGAAAGACAATAGTGGATTTCTGCACCCCTTGCAGGAGTTGATGCATCTTCGGTTCCTGCTCCATGACTGGAGCATCTGCCACACTCAAGGTGGATAAGACCAAGGGAATCAATGCCTCTAGTTCCTCTTTTTGGAACAGGTGGATAACATTGGCCTCCTCACAATCCTCTGAAGGCAAGAGTACTTCTTCATCCATATAAGATATATGAATTCAAGCCACAGTCCAAATCTCGGACAGATCCCAGCTAATCCCCATCTCCAGGGGGCACCCTTTGCCGGGGACTCAGACAAAGGCAATGTAACAGGGCTTCCACTCTCAGCCTGCCCCTCACGAGACTGCGCTTGGGGGAACCCAGAGGCCACAGTGTCTGAATTTCCATGCCAAACTAACCACAACTGTTGAAAAAAGGAAAATAATTCAGGGAAGGATAATTCAGACTCTGGAAGCTCTCCTCACTAAATGAGCCCCCTACACTGGGGGACATGGTTGCTGTTGATCCTCTAGAGGTCGGGGAGGGGCACAGAGCATGGTCACTGGAACCTCTGGCTCGTTGGTTATCCTTGCCTACAGCACAATCCACCACCTCCTGCCCTTAGCCAAGCAAGGCCAGACAAACCACATTCCACAGCATAAAGAGGGGGAGCAATCCCTGCAGGGACAACTCAGGAGCTGCCATGCTAGAAGAGCAGAGTCCCGAAGCTGGAAGTGAGGCACCACATTTGCCACAGGCCAAACAATGATTCCTGGAAGAAGACATTAAATAGTTAAGGCAAGTATCACAACAGGCTGTGCTAAGGCCGTGGTGGCTAAAAGTTGCATATTAACTTTGCTTTTACTGCGGCGAGCATTAACTGCACTTTTACTGCAATGTGCATTACAGGCACTAAGAGGAATGCATGTTGGAGTTGCTTGGGCAGAATGCACATACAGACCATGTGACCTCCAGGTGCACAATAGGAGAAAATGCTGCTAGTGCCTGCAGAAAAGTGCAGAAACCCCCACACCACCTAACGGTTGACAGCAGTCTACACCGAATTGCATCCCATATAGACGGAATCTGGAGCCCCCAGCAAAGTCAAGCCTTGGTACTCACCTTTTAAAAGCCCTAGGCAGAGAATCCGTGCCAGGCTCATCTCTACTCCCATGATACTGTTTTATTGGCTTTGCAGCACTGTGCTTAAGGTGATTGGCAGCCGGATCCCTCTGAGAGCCTTCTGCAATCTTCGGGAGAGAGCAGCGGGGACAGAGGAGGAGGGAAGGGGGCTGAGGTTGTATGAGGCTGCTGCACTCTTCCAGATCCTTCCAATTTCTAGCTGTTCAACAGGATCTTATCATGACAAGTACATGGAGTTGAACCAATATTCCCTCCTCCTATGGCTACTGAAGAGACCGCAGTCTAGTGGAGCAAGTCACCTTCAAGGTGGTTGTTCATGAGCATTTAATCAATCTTTTTCTCTCAATCTTCAGAATTTTCTTCATAGAGAGAAGAAAATCCATTCACGATCTGCTGGAGACAAACAAATATGGAGACCACCTCTGGTGGCTGAGGCGGACAGAGGTACGGGAGTGATGCAACTGAAACCTGGGCTTTTCATGGTTCTTTATCTTCACAATCTGCTGGACTGGTGTAGCAGGACGATATGGAATCTATGTTTGCACTGGAGGGCTAAGTGACTTGTTCAAGGCCACAAAGAGTGCAAGTGAAAATTGAACCCTGGTTTTGCTAGTCCCAGGCTATTTCCTCCCCTCTACAGATATACAGGAGACAAAGTCCCTGCTCAACAGAGCTTACAGTCTATGAGAGAGAAACAAAACTAACGGTGGACAAGAGATACATAATAAGGGGAGATAAACAGTTGGGTAAAAGTCAGCAGCAACCCAAAGCATCCGTGAAGAGGTGGGTTTTTAGCCTGGATTTGAAAAGGGCCAGAGATACAGCCTGACACACTGACTCAGGCAGTGTGTTTTAAGCATATGGTGCGGCAAGATGGAATGAATGAAGCCTGGAGTTGGCAGTGGAAGAAAAGGGAACAGAGAGAAGGGAATTATTTATTTATTTAACCAGGCTTCTATACCACCTTATTCTTCAATCAAAGCGGTTTACGTCATAACTTAAAACTTCAACTGGGGTACAATGAGCCAGGGCCGGCCCGTCCATTGAGCAAGAATGTTTTTTGCACAGGGCCCCGCGTTTCAGGGGGCCCCGCACAAAGAACATTCTGCTTATTTAAAAATTCAATTAAAAAAAAAAAAGCTGGCTGCTGCCGCCGCGGCAGAATGGAGTGTCCCGCGGACCCCCTCTGCCCGCTGAGCCCCTCTGCAAGGGCTTTCAGATTCGCGAAGAGAGAGTGTCTCCCTCGCGTCTCTGTTAAGCCCGCAGGGGCTAATGGGAAATTTCCCATCTGCCCCTTTAGACGCGAGGGGCTGATGGGAAATTTCCCATTAGCCCCTGCGGGCTTAACAGAGACGCGAGGGAGACACTCTCCCTTCGCGAATCTGAAAGCCCTTGCAGATGGGCTCAGCGGGCAGAGGGGGCCCCGCGGGACACTCCATTCTGCTGCTGCTGCGGCGGCAGCAACAGAGGCAGCACCAAGCTTTTTTTTTTTTTTTAAAATTTCCCTGAGCCGATGTGGGGGGGGGGGGGTTGGGACGGGTAATGGGCTTTGGAGGGGGCTAGGACGTGAATTGATGTGGGCTGTGAGTTGAGGGGGGGGGGTTAGGACAGGAAATGGGCTGATGGGGAGGGGTTAGGACTTGAGGTGGGCTGTTGGGGGGGTTAGGACTGGTAATGGGCTATGGGGGGTTAAGACTGGTAATGGGCTCTGGGCTGATGGGGGCTGTCTGGAAATGGGGTGATGGGGGGTTAGGACTGGTAATGGGCTATGGGGGGGTTAGGATTGGTAATGGGCTATGGGGGGTTAGGACTGATAATGGGCTATGGGGGGGCTAGGACAGGAAATGGGCTGATGGGGAGGGGTTAGGACTTGAGGTGGGCTGATGGGGTTAGGACTGGTAATGAGCTGTGGGATGTTGGGGGGGTTAGGACTGGTAATGGGCAATGGGGGGGTTAAGACTGGTAATGGGCTGTGGGCTGATGGGGGCTGTCTGGAAATGGGGTGATGGGGGGTTAGGACTGGTAATGGGCTATGGGGGGGTTAGGATTGGTAATGGGCTATGGGGGGTTAGGGATGGAAGTGGGTTGATGGGGGGCTAGGACTAGTAATGGGTTGGGGGGTTGCTAGGACTGGAAATGGGCTGAGTGGAAGGGGAGGCTTGAATGGCAAATAGCTGATGGGGAGGGGGCTTGGAATGGAAATGGGCTGTGAGGGAAGGGAGCTAGGACTGGAAATGGGCTGATGGAGCAGCTAGGATAGGACTGGAAATGGGCTGTTGGGGGGAGCTAAGATTGGAAATGGGCTGTGGTGGGGGCTTGGATTGAAATGGACTCATAGAGGGGCTAGAACTGGAAGTAGGCTCATGGGGGGGCTTGGACTGGAATTGGGCTGAGTGGAGGGGAGCTAGGATTTGACATGGGCTGATGATGGGGCTAGGAAATTACTAGAAATGGACTGATGGGGGGCTAGGATTGGAAATGAACTGATGAAGGGACTCGGACTGGAAATGGATGGGGGAGCTAGGACTGGAAATGGGCTGATGGGGGGCTAGGACTGGAAATGGGCTGATGCAGGGACTAGAAGGGAATGGATGCTGGGTGAGGCTGGAACTAGAAGGGAGCTGATGTTGGGGGAGGATTAGAATGGGATGGGGCTGGGAGAGTAAAATGGAGAGGGGAAAAATATTTTGTGTGGAAGGGATGAAAAATCTACAATTGGCCTGGTATTGGGAGAGTAAGTGGGGATTGAGGATGGAGGGGTAAAATTTGAGTGGATGAAATAGGAACGAGGAAAGAGCAAAAGGAGAAAGATTAGTATGTTAAAGCAGATGTAGAGAGAGAGAATGGAAAAAAAACTAGAAGAGAGAAGAAAGGACAAATGGACAGCAGACGATGGAGAGTTAGCAGAAAACATGAAGAAACCAGAAGAAAGTGGCTGGAGCAATTGCAACTGAAAAAAATGCACAAAAGGTAGAAAGATATCTCTTTATTTTGAATTTATTAACTGGAATATGAAAGCTCTGGGAAATGTGCGTCATTAACATCTGCACTTTGGTACAAGAGGAAATTAATTTATAGGTTTATTTCTACAGTGTTGTTGTACATTCCAAGTTTGGCTTTTGGGGTTCCCAGTTTGCCTTCCTGTTTCTAAATTGTGATTCCTTGTTTGGTGATGGTCAATGTTCTGCATGTGTAACTGAGCTGAGGTATTCTGTTTATGTAATTCCTATATGACATTGCCACTTGTTCTCTTTCCCCAGTATTCTCTGAAATGTATTGGTTTAATATTTGCAGTGTTGCCTTTTGATAGGTAGGGTATTGTGCTTTGTGAGTCCTGGTAATGCTGTCAGGATACGGCGGGTTTGCTATGGGTTCTAAATGGGCAGCGTTTGTAGTAGTTCCTAATGTGCCTGGTGGTTGGCACTGGATTATAGTAATGTAGAAATCTTTTAGTCTTTCTTTATCCATACACTCATTAAGAGACATGTTTACTAAAAGTTAGTGTATGGTAACATTATGCAAATATTTATGCAAATAAGGCCACTTATGCAAATGAGGCCCCGCACCGAGTCTCCGCACATGGCCCTGCACCCCCCTTGGGCCGCCCCTGCAATAAGCTAGAGTAAAGGGGGTTGGCATGCAGGGGCTAATGAGCTATAATGTATTTACAGTTGGGTTGATTAATTTATGGTATTTAAAGTACGTGCAGGTTATTTACAGATTGAGTAGTATTTACAGTATGAGTAGGTTATCAAAGAGCAGTCCAGTTGGCCTGATGGGTTCGGGATGGGGGCCGACTGGCGTATTTGCTGGACTACATGATGTTTCTTTAGTGCTCAAGGGTCTTGACTTTCCATCTAAAGTCCTTGATATCTCCGGATGTTCGCAATTCGACGAGGAGGGTGTTCCATAGGCTCGGTACAGCTAGAGAGAGCTCTCGTCTGGAAGTGGATTGTTTGCTTTTCTGGTAACTCAAGGGTACAGTAAGCATGTGTTTGTTATTATTTCGCTTTGATTGTGTGCCTGGGTCTCTTATGATCACATCCTGTAAGATGTCTGCTGAAGAGTGGTGCAGGATTTTGAAAATGTTCAGTATCACTATGAACTTGGCACGAGCCTGGACTGGAAGCCAAGATAGTTGATGAAGAACAGGTGTGATGTGTTCAGATTTGACTGTCCCAGTTATGATACAGGCTGCCGTGTTCTGGACTAGCTGTAGGGGATGCGTGATTTGCTTTGTGAGTCCTTGATAAAGTGAGTTGCCATAGTCCAGTACAGGGGTGATGATAGCCTGGCACTAACCAGCAGGCTACACCTCCACACAGCTCTATGCAGATGTATAGAGCCTGCAGATCTCTGATCAAACTGTTTGCTGTCTGCCGGCATAGGTTGCGTCTGCAGCTGAAGAACCAATGGAGAATGCACTGATCCAGCATATCAGCTCAGTAAGATGCACTGGCTGCGTGAGCTACATGCACATAACAGCAGCAAGCCGTGCTGCAGAGCAGTTTCAGCTGTCACCCTAAGGGTGAGGAGAGGTGCCCAGCACCTAGTCCAATGAACCTGCACTGTTAGAGATGATCTCTGCTGTAGATCCACATCACTGCTAGTGTTTAGCAGGTATTGTCTGCAGTGTGTTATGCTTGTTTCCTGCATGCTGAGAGCGACAGTGACAACAGCAGCTCGGCCCTGTGTTCTGCCCATTGGACACTAACCCTCCAATAACAATGCAGGTTAGTGGCCAATGTCAATATGCTGCTGCCATGGACAGCCACTGCCATGGAGGTATATAGGCTGGCATGGGAGCTACTGCTACATTCCTGCCGGACCCCAGTGAGTAGACCATGAACAACTGCTGCCCCAACTATTCAGGACTAACAACTAACTACAGCACAGGCAGAAAGACTGCCCTTCATTGGGCTGTGTCAGCCAAGCACAAACCAACTACAGTTGGTCAGCATTGACACCCAGCCATTTACTCAGTGATTAGCATCCTGAGACACAGAATGCATCCACGTCACTGGAGCCAGACATTATAATAGCTCTGTGTGGATACATAGCGGTGCCATGGTCACTTTTTGGTATTAGTGAGAGTGCCATCTCAGCATGACATATAGTGGCCACCCAGGCAATGCATGTGGCAGATGGACACAATAGCATCTCAGCCAGTGACCCTTCCATTATGGCAGATACATCCAGGCCAATCTATGCTGTTTCAGGTAATACCCACAATCCTCTGCCTCGCCTTATTCATTTTTTCCAAATAGGCTGGGAAAAACCTCAGACAATGTGAACCAAAGTGCAGTGCAGAAAGCCACAGGACAAAGGGGAGCCACACACACACACACTCTCATTGGCGCACTGAGCAAAAGTGGAGATGACTGGCATTTCTGCTTGACACTCCTGTCTCAATGTCAGCTCAAGGACTGATAACGTGTGCTCTATTTGCACATACTATATTACCATGTGCTATTAGCCTCCAACCAGCTATAGATAGTGGTGAGTGTTTCCACCCTTGCTGGCCATCTCCTTGGGGGTTGCACATGCTGGAACTGTACTTACACTGTCAGCTAAACCTTGTCCATAGGAATATACAATACAGAAACCCCAGCAGGGACCTGAACCTGTGACCCTCTGCACATATACACAACAACTGTATGTGTTGCACCACAGTGCTGCCATATGGGATAACAGCTCCTGTTGCTGACATGCTTCCCTTCAGCTGACCTTTGGCACATGCTGCAATACATATGCTGCACACAACCAGGACAAGGCATCAGTGGTGGTGTGGGACAAGGCGTCGGTGGTGGTGTGGGAAGTTGCAGCAGCCTGCAGCAGACAAATATCCCACTATGCAGACATGCCCATGTCCTGTCAGTGTTGGTGGTCACAGTCCCAGCATGTTAGACATGTGGGTTTGGCAGGTGCCTTGGGCACAGGGTCCGGATGGGGGGGCAGGGGCACACATGGACGGTCCATGCAGCCCCCCCCCCCCCACTAGCTGCCCATGCAGGTGCCCCATCACCACTTGCCACTGATAAGTCTCGGGGAGAGGATGACAGCCACTGCTGTAGTATTTATTTATTTATTTATTTAACATTTGCTTCTATACCGCGCTATTAAAATCAGCGCGGTGTACATCAAACAAGCATACTACAATGTATACAAACAACATTGAGTTTACAAAGAACAGGAAATTGAACATGGGAAGGAAACCAGGGGAACTATTTCCCCGGGCACCTGCATTTTCCAGTTACCTGGAGGGCTACAGCATCTGGCACTATTGGCCTCTTCCCCTTCAGGTGAGTTCTGTGGCAGCGGGGGTGGGGAGGCAGCCTAGATCTCTGCCTGGGGTGCCAGGACCTTTGGACCACCCCATGTGGCACATTGCCTTTCCGCAGCAGTAGCAGGACTGTGTGCTGCCACTGTCACTGTGGGATCATGATGAACATCACAGATGGTTCTGCGGATGGCAGAATACCCCTTTGTGGAGAGGCTAAAAAGGTTGGGGCTCATCAACCTGGGGAAGAGACAGCTGAAGGAAAATATGATAGAGGTCTATAGATTATTGATCGGAGTGGAACAGGTAAACGTAGATCACTTTTTTATGCCATCAGACTGCGGACAGACTAGGGGACCTGCAATGGGTTTTCTAGGTGAAAATATTTTTACAGTCAACGTGTAATCAAACCCTGCAATCCATTACTGGAGGATGTGGTTAAAACTGTCAGTGTAGCTGGGTTTTAAAAGGTTTGGACGGGTTCCTGGGTAACGGTCCATAAACCATTGCTAAACAGGATCAGAGCTATGCACTGCTTGCCCCATTACAGTTACTGGGGATCCTGTGTGTCTTTTGGGGAAACTGCTAGGTACTTGTGACCTAGATTGCACACTGTTGGACACAGGATTTTGGGCATGATGGACCTTGGTCTGATGCAGTTTGGCATATTTTTAGTCTTATGTTCCTGTGTGCCATCTAGGCAGCTTCCTGGCCCCCCTGTGCACCAGCAGCCCCCACTGCATGACCCATGTGCCATCTCCTTTGCCCCCATTTGCACCATCAACACAGTGCCCTTTCATACTTGGGCATTATGCTGTTGCTGCTAATGGAGCACTACTATCACTCTTTTGGGATCCCCTCTCGGTGCATCACATTGCAGACGTAAAATAGGCTCTCTCTCCTCAAAAAACACCCTTTCCGCAGGGTATGGAATTGCATTAGGGTTCCTGCCGTTAAAGTGCCTGCGTTAAGGGAGCAGACCTTGTTCCTGCCCACTTCCCACCCATTGACCCACACTCTCTCCGCCCTGTGTATGCCTTCTCTCCACCCACAGGTACTGTTAGCGCATGCAAAAAAGGCACTTTAGCGGGCGCTAAGTGTACACATGCGCAGTTAGCACGTGCTAACGGCACACTTTCTCCTTTACCGCGGTTTAGTAAAGATACCCCTTTCAATTGTCTTGATGGCAGCAGCTGCTTAAAGGGGGGGGGGAGCACCCAGATGGGCCAGAGACCACAATGTGTTCTAGAAGAGAGGGAGAGAGACAGGGCCGCCCCTAGGGGCAGCCTTTGGTGGGCGGCACAATTGCTTTTTGCTGCTTGCGATAGGCCATGTGCTTTGGAACACATGACCTGCCGCTTCTGACTCGCCTCCAACACAACTTGCTGTCAGAGTGGGGTCAGAGGTGGCAGGCCATGTATGCCAAAGCAAACGGCATGATGTTGTCACCAAAGTGGTGGCACAAAGCTGCAGCCAGTGCCTCCAACCCCCCAGAGGATGGAATCAGCAATGGCACGGCCGGGGCTCCTGCCTGGGATGGCTGAAACCCTTGGGTCGGCCTGGAAAGAGAGCTTTTCGGTGGAGGAGGCACCTGGGCTAACGGCAATATATGCCACCCTCTCTCTCTCTTCCTCTCTCCATTGTCATCATCTCTGCAGGCTGCCCTGCTATAAAAGCCGGATGAATTATTTTTTTTTTCCATTTCAGGCCATGTGAGGAGGCACCAGTACTGGCGGACAATGTTCCCACTAAGCAGCTTGAAGCTGCATGGGAGCCCTCTGCCAGTATTCCTGCTAGTGGGGGTAGGTGCAACATAATCACACTTAGGATTGCATGACACAAGCAGTTCCTGAGAGATTAGCAGGCCTGATCCCTCGGGATCTGCCTATATCGAGCGATCCTAAGTGAGATCACTTATCTGCCCCCACCATCAGGAATGCCAGCAGAGGAACATTGCTGGAGGGAACACAGGGCTCCAGGGGATCTAAGGCTGCTGTGGCTGTATGCACCGTCTAAGTCCGGGAGATTGAGGCTCTGAGGGACATGTGCTGCCTTCAGCTCAAGTCCTGCTCTTGCAGTGCCGGTAGGATCATTAGCATTCTCCTCTTCTGCTGCAGCAAATAGGTTGGAGTGGAGATGTGACAGCAGCTGGAGGGAGACCAGGCCCAGAGGAGAAATGCTGCTGCTGTCGTTTTCCGGTCCGGATAATTTTTAGTTTATGGGGTGCGGGGCCTATAGTAGAGCCGGGCCATGTGTAGGCTACATGCCCAAACATGCCTTGGGCCAGCCCTATTTATATCTAAATAAAAAGCACTGTAAAATTACAGGAAACTGGAAGCCAGATTGAGCTATTTGTGCCACTAAGAGAAATGTGCAATTATACGCTTTCCCATTTAATTAGACTGTATTGCGACAGTTAACATTTTCCCAAGGGGACCCAAGCTGGATTAGTCATTTGCAATGTGACTGTCTGATCAAGGCCTCATATAATAAAGATTCAGGAAATTTCCCCCCAGGTTTGATTCCTTTTGCTGTCAAATGCAACATAACATGTATTGATATAATCTGCGGCATTACTGAAAGACTACTTAACATTCACATGTTCAAACTAAAAACTGTTACTGTGACCTCAATGCCCGATGTAATGAAATGAAGACCGAGAATTTGTATTTATGCTTGACTACGGATACATGATACTTTAAATGTACTAATAAAGGCTAATAGCCTTCAGTATGCCCCCCACTTACTTCATCACCAAATTCCAGGCCTCCCACCCCGAGTGCTAACTGCCTTCCACCATCCCTCCCCACCTCTTAGATTTTTCTACCTCAACACAAAAGCCTTCCCAATGATCAGGACACACATCCCACTGACCTGGCATCTAGCATTGCTCTATTTGCACTTTTTCAGTATCTTAATGGGTTTCTTTGGCCTTAAATTTTCTCCCTGAGTGACAGAGAGGTGAGACTGATCTCTACTTGGGATCAAACTCTATAGGAAGCAGCCCCACGCACATGGATTAACTTACTGGGAGATATGAGAGCATGTTCTTATTTCAGTTTTCAGAAAATGATTTAAGACCAGGCTTTTTGAGAAATTAATGGGTCATCTATGAACTAAAGGACGGGTTCTTTTTAATTATGCCATCTAGCAGATTTTTATGTTTTCATGTTTTACAGTTGTGTTGAATAGTTTTAATTTTCTGGAACTGATTTTAAGTGCTGTAGTACGTAAAATTATATTGCCTTTTTATGTTGTATAATTGTTATTTGATGTACACAGCTGTCATCTCAATGTTGGATCATTTTGTTAATTTCTTGATTAAGAACCAAATGGGGGGAGGGGTTCTTCACACCAGGTCACCATCAAACATCATGGTCCATTTTTTGTCTTTTTGAATTAAAATTAAATTACATTTTGACCTCTAACCCTCCCAGCAAGAGAATGAGGGCTTATGTCAGGCAACAGATAGGTACACACATGACAGAAATCTGCATACATACTCTTAGCAAAACGAATCGCATTTCTCATAAGCTGTTCTTGGGTGCTTCATGCGAAAAAGTCAAAGGACCTTATTTGTTTATTATTTCCTAATGAATATGTATCTTTCTTTTTCTAATGAGTTTGCTATAGACACGGGTGTATATTTATGTATATGAACAGACACGTATATTTGCCATGTTTTTAAAAAATGCTTGCCATACCATCAGGTCAGTATTCCATGGTATCTAATAAGAGACCTAGAAATAGGTTTCACAATTCCCAGCAAAGATATAACAAACAATGGAAAAAAAATCTATACTTACCATATGCCAGATGCACTCACATGCTTCCAACCTAGTTTCAGGAGAAATTACATGGTTCATGAAATGATTAGCTCTTTTTATTTTCAGCTATTAACACAAGAAGAAAATACATTAGCAAGAAAACTGCTTGGTTTTTACTGTCTGTAGGCGTAAACCATTACAGCATGTTTGGATGGTCACAGCTAATTATCAGTGGCTGGAGCTTAGCACCAATGCTCAAATCTGGCAGCCGTATTAAATTCAAATGGAAAAAAAAATGGCCTGCAGCACTCTGACAAGGAGAACGGGGGCTGCTGCTGACCGATGGACATATCTGACTCTTGAATCCTCATCTGAGACACAACCATGGACTCAAGAGACCCAAATCAGAGCTCCATGGGATCCACCAAGATCTTCTTTAGACCCTTCAGTGAAGACCATTCTGCTTAGCAGCTTTTGCAAATTTCCTCTCTGCAGCTCATGGGAGTCTTGTATGAAAAAGAACTTTCTAGATTCTGAGATGTGGCTACAGGAACAGGAGGATCAAATATACATGTGTAACTCCCACTTCTGTGTGGTGTTCGCAGCTGCCCTATTAGCAGCTGCTTGGCAGACAAGAGGGACTACTAATCTAAGAGCTGTTATGCAGTCTTGCGGATGGCTCTTGGAGTTCTCTGGAGAGGGAGGGAGGGAACCGGCATATACCACAAGATCCTTGGAACTTGACACATACCTCTTCCCTTCTCAAATAAAAGAGTCCAGGCCAGAAATTGTATTCTGAACCAAGGGTTTACTTCAACTTTAGTCACTGAACAACAACTGGCAGAAACAACAAAGAAGAACTATGTTACAAGCAGTTAACGCCTTCCACTTCAGTGCAAATTGGTTACACGTAGATTACTCCTTTCTCCTCTCAGTTTGGCATGTTGCCACACTCCCTTCAATTACTCTTTATTTTAAGCTGAATAGTTATTCTACTCTTCACCACTCCTGCAACCTTTTACTTAGTTTGCTTTCCCAGAGTGAGAACCCCTCGCTCTCTTGCAGTCTAGTACCCTTTCCCAGTGTAGCTGAAGCTGGTGGTGATGTAGACACAGGTCCCTGATACTGTGCTGGACTCACTCCTGGTTTTGGTGTCACTGGTGTATGATGAATGCTTTGGTTCCTTTCTTCCTGAGAGCCGGTGGCTTCTCTAGATGCTGGGCCCTTGCTTTGATGGATTGCAAGGCTGAGTAATTGTTACAATGCATCGAACATCTCTCCTTTTAACACAGCCAGAGTGACTCTCCTGAGGCAATGGGACCCTAGCAGGTTTTGTGCAGGCATCAACCCTCCACTCTCTTCACCCATGCTGTTTCTCTGATGTGTTGCTCATTCTGGATGGTATGAGGAGCTATGTGCCAAAGATGCCTGCTCAAAGGGCAGATGCCCTTGTTTCCTTCTGTTGCAGTGGCTGGTTACCAAAGACAGAGTTCCGCCTTTGGGAGTGGTTAATATACGAACTTGGCCTTTCCCTCCCAGAGTCGTCTCCTCCTAACATGAAGTGTCTGGAAGCAAAAACCTCCCCTGTTCTGGAAAATATTAGGTGTTTCTTTAACCTTCATTGTGGTAATCTAGAAGGGACACTGGATGGCGCTGCTGCTCACACAGTATCATCTAACAGTCTCTACACATGCATAAAGGGAATGAATGGGAAAGAGAAAAGCCATTGAAGGATCCAATGATAAAGTAAATAATGCTTCCTACACTAATACTATCCAAGGAATCTCACCACTCCCTGAGGCAAAATCAGGCATTAGGTCTTTTTACCTTCAGGTACCACACCTTGGAATGAATTAACTGCTGTCTGATATTTGGCCTGTGTCTATTCTTTTGCCTTTTAAATCCCATTCTGCAAACACAACCAGTTTTACTTCTATTCCTTCCCTTCTCTCATTTGTCTCCTGGCTTTGACTTAGGGCTTTCTCATGTGGCTTCAGAACAGTATTTCCGAAAAGAAGGGCCCAAAGACCCCGAGAGCCTTCCACATGGTAAGCAGTGTATCTAATTTGCTGACTAGCTCAGAAGAGGATGCATAGGAGGGCAGATAAGGACCATTAGGCCTATCTGGTCTGCCTAATTTCATTGTCAGTACAATCACACAGACCCCAGCTAACCCGGCTTTGCAGCTAGGGATCCTCTGTGCTTACCATGAGCTTTCTTAGTATCTGTTATGCTTCAATTGCAACCACTGCTGGTCACTACCTGATGGGCCATGTAAAAAGGGAAGGATTCCCAGGCAATTAGTTCTGTGCACTTGCTGGAAAAATAGCCAGGACCCATTGCTCCAGGACCCTCGATTCTCTGCTGGAGCTTTGCTTGGCTTGGAATTACAACTGCACTTTAAGTGCTATAGCCTTATTGACTATGCAAACTATCCAGTTAATTGAAATAAAATGACATTCCATACAGATGCAATGAAAGCAAACATATTGATCCCATGCAGACGATTGCTTTATTAATGACTTGACCATAAAACCACTGTTGTATCAGGGGGATGAGATATGCTCGCATGCCTGAGTGTCCTTGCTTTTCACAGCAGAGGTAATTTGTCTTTTAAACAGTTGATAGATAACATTCTTTTCCCTTCTGCGACTAGTCAGACACCTTGTTTGCCAAAGTCTCTTCTGCTAAAGCTGCTTTTCTCCATCAGCATCATTTTCCAAACCGAGGTCTTTGGGTAAATGGTTACATACCCTCAAAACTTTGGTTGTTAAAATTTTCCCAAACTGTGTGTGGCCAGAATTCTGGAAATTGCAAGCATGTCGTCACTCCATGCAAAATATGCATGCACATTTGCCCTGAAAAAGTACTGAGCCAAAACCTAGATAGGACGTGCAGAGCTGCGCTGATACTTTCTCTTAGACAATTCCCACAAGGAAGGCTTTTCCATGTGGCAAAGCCCTCTAGAAAGCATTTTCTCAACGTAAAGTATGCTTCACATAGGAAATGGCTCTTATCCAGCTATAGAGGCATTACATTAGGCACACTGAAAGACTGCAGGCACGTCTATGTAATCTACAAATAGGCATTCACAGGAGCCTCATATGGGTGTCAGCTGAGATGCAGTTGCAATGTATGGGTGCTTTTACACTAGGGATGGGCACATGCAAAACATTTTGGGTCGGTAGCAGATTTTTCAGATGATTTTCTGTCATTTTCTAATTTGTTTCTTCTGTTTGTTTTAATAAAAAAAATTTAACATATAGAAGTTAACATGAGCAGATTGATTTTATGTGCACTAATTTGGAGGTTAACAAGCTTTAAATCGACTTGCGTGCACCGAGTTTTTTTAAGATGCTCTAATCAACGGAAGATGCAGCAACCGATGCGCAGCCCTGAGTCACACCTTCTTTGGGAGAGGATTTATGCATACTTAGGACCATTGCAGAAGCCTATTTTAAAAAGATACATACTGTAAGCACGAATACATCTTTATTACATACTAGCACAAACCCTGCAGAAAGTGTGCCTAGACTGTGGCGCTCTCATTTATGACTGCTTGGGAGCACGATTGCAGGCGTCTTATAAAATACAGCGGGATGTACAGCGGTAGTGGCTAGCAATATTCACCTTCTGCCCAGTTAACTATGGCAGCAAAAGTTAAGCGATCCTCAGGTGCTTAACTTTCACCACCATGGCCGATAACTGGCTAGCAAGTGAATATCGCTTAGCTGCTTATGCCCTGGGTTCCCACTGCACTCCATCCGCAGAACACCCTGACGCTAGCCAGCATGCATTGGGGCATTCAGTACTGGCACCCAGGGATATTTAGCAACATTAACTCTTGTATGCTAAAAACGGTATAGCAAATGTAATAAACTACAAGTCACAATATCCCGGTTGCCATGATAAATGCAGTTAGTAGGTCTACTAACCATGTCATTCGCTTTGAATACCGGGGGCTGCAAGCATAACCAATGACTCCACCCATGCTCTGCCCAAATTCCTCCCATGAGCCCGCCTACTTGCACCATATGTACTTTCATGTAAGGCCTTTTATGCACGTCGGTCAGTACTTTACTTGCAAATAAGCTTTCTGTCAGTGAGGCAATGAGACAAGCTTCTGATAATGTCAAATGCACTGGCCCAGTACCTCCATCCATTCATATTACTATTTAATGTACATTAGAGGTTTGTTTTCTCTTACCATACGGTGCTGTTGATAGCGCACTATGGGAAGTAAATTTAAAGCACTAATATTGCCATCCAACTGTCTGCCTTGTCTACTGAAATCTTCACTCAGACAAATAACAGGAATCTGCATTTTAATTTTTTCTCATTTCCTGGTGCTGGGAGATACCTCTAGCCTTGGAAAAGTTGTTCCTGATGTGCCCCCCTTCATGCATTACTGGCTTTGAGGACTATTCCATATTTTGTTTTCTTTGTTTTTATACTGTTTTGGTGGTCCTTGTCTCTTAAAAGCTAACAGGATCACTGTTCTTTTGGGTGAAGAAGCCCCTCAAATTTGTATAACTTCCTCAGCTTTGCTCACCTAACTGGTTGCAATTAGCTCTCCATTTTCAGCATAAGGCTTTACTAGTCAAGATTTCCTCATCTCTACCACCTCCATTGGGAGACTATTCCACGGATCCACCACTCTTTCCGTAAAGAAATATTTCCGCATATCACTCATGAATCTATCTCCTTTCACCCTCATCCCATGTCCCCTCGTAGAAGAGCTTGCTTTCAATCTAAAGAGGCGCTCCTCCTGTGCATTTATGCCACAGAGGTATTTAAACGTCTCTGTTATATCGCCCCATCCCACCTTTCCTCTAAAGTGTACATATTAAGATCATATTAAAACCACAAACCATTTTAGTAGCCACCCTTTGCACTAACTCCAACCTGCCTATATCCTTTTGCAGGTGCCGTCTCCAGAATTGCACACAATACTCCAAATGAGGTCGCACCAAAGACTTATACAGAGGTACTATCACCTTCTTTCTTCTGCTGGCTATTCCTCTCCCTATGCACCCAAGCATCCTTCTAGCTTTTGCTGTCACCTTTTCTACTTGTTTAGCTAATTTAAGATCATCAGACACAATCACAACCAGATCCTGCCCCTCTTTTGTGGAAAGAGGTACCTCACCCCTTACACTGTACCGCTTCTTTGGAAGTTTGTAGCTGAAATGCATGACTCTGCAGTTTTTAGCATTCAATTTCAGTTGCAATTTCTCTGGTGAATTCATGCTGCTTTGGATCCTGCAATCCATTGGACTCTAGAAACCTCACTATTCTCTCTTTTAGTAGCCTTTCCAATAATTTACTAACCACAGAAGTTAGACTAACCAGCCTGTAGTTCTCAATGTCATCCTTACATCCGCTTTTGTGTAAGGGAACCACATGTGCCTCTCTCCAGTCCTCTGGAACCACTCCGAACTCCAAAGAGGCATTAAAAACCTATCCAGAATGGGCCTTCAGGAATTCTAAACTGCAAGTGGTTTTATTATTTCTTAAACTGTTTTGCCTGCTAGTAACTGTGAAATATAACATGATAAATGAGGGAAGAAAGAGCAAGAGACCCATCCATTCTGTTCATCGTTAAGATTCAGGAAGGTTTATAAACCCATGACAGCATCGAAATTATGAATAATTAGCTTCTATATTTAAATCAAATGTAGAGGATGTTAAGGAAGGCCACTGGGTAGAAATATGGCATTTCTCAGCCAAATGGGAAATGAAATGGTATCACAGCTTCAGAAAGGAAGAGAAAGAATAAAAAGCAATGCGACACTGGAAGCGGTATTCAAGCGGAAACAATGACCTGCTTCCCAATAAAAAAGCAAGCTCTGTGACAGTTTACCTGATAGATACTGAAAAGTATAACATCCTGGATTCTCGTTGTGTTTGGCAGTATGTTGATATTGTGGGGTGTGTGTGCGTACGTTTGTAGTTGTAGCTATGTTGCCATCAAAGGCCTATTTAACTGGAACCAAGGAGCTCAACTTTGTATGTCATCTAGGTCAGAAAAGGGTTGCCCAATCTTGGACTGTCACCGTTTATTTATTTAACAAGGTTTATATACCACTTTTCTCCATGGTCAAGGTGGTTTACATAGAAGAAAGGTAAAGATTTACAGCGTATCTCGTACAAGTTTTACTGAACAGGAAGCTGTTTGTAAAATACACATAAGCTCAGGGTATAGCACTGTGTGTATCTGGTGGTGCGTATGGTGTCAGCAGTCATTTTACATACCACAATAAGTTCATGAGGGCTTTGGGTATCTAAATGGCAGATTTTTGCTGCCTGTAGACATAAGTAGCAGAGATGTGCAGAGGAAGCGTTTCTGGTTTGTTCCTTTTCAGTTCAATCACCCATTCAGTTTGGTTTTAGAATTGTCTGATTCATTTCTTTATTTTATTAGTTTTTAATGAAGCCAGCAATGTTGTACTGTAGCGCTGGGTGTTTTTGTGCATTTTCAATGAAACTTACTCAAAACTAGAGCGCGGAGAAAGCCCAGTCATTAGAGCAGAAGACTGAGGGCGAAGGAGGATGGGATTCAAACTCTGCCAGATATTCAGCACGTGTGGCTGGCATGATTGCGCAGCTAGCCATCGCCGCTGACCCTAGATCTGGCCGTATCTGCCCACCGGCACTGAAGATCCGGCTCAGCCAGACTGCCAAGAAGCAGTGGCTAGCTTTCGTCACCAAGGGATAACCGGGCAGCAGCTGGATATCACCACCTGCCTGGTTATTGTCACCCCCGGCATGCTCCGAATCTAGCTGCTTAGCAACAGAGAATGCAGCAGCGATATCCACGGATATTCAGCTGCTCTGACCATGTCCTAGCCAAGGGGATTAATACAGTAGGCAGGTCTGCTAACCGCGTTAATCCCTTTCCATATCGGGCCCTTAAAATATATTTAAAAACAGTTATGTTGTGCTGCTCATTGACACTTCTCACCAGTAATTACAACCCCCCCCCCCCCCCAGAAAACTAAATAAAACCAAATAAAAACTACAATCAGATAATACTGTAAAGCCTAAAAAAAATACAGTGGGCCCACTATTCAAAGGGAGTAACTGGGCAACCTGGACACTCGATGCCAAGGCCGGATAAGACCCCAGCATTTTTTTATTTATTTATGTGTGCGCTTTTCTATACCGCCCCTTCCAGAGATCAGGGGCGGTTTACAGAGAACAAGTTAAAACCACTGAACATTGAATTACATAGAACATTTTGGCACAAAAAATAACTATGATACATGGAACATGTTTAACTATTTACCAATTTAACTATTTACAGAGAACTATTTACAACAGTTGTTTACTATTTACAGAGAGCTATTTAAAAGCAACATTGATGAGTTGATTATCATATAGTAGGACAATGTACACTGTTATCGATGAAGATATGGAATGGAGGGTATGGAATGGAGGGTGATACTGCTAGGTACGTATGACCTAGATTGGCCACTGTTGGAAACAGGATACTGGGCTTGATGGACCTTGGTCTGACCCAGTATGGCATATCTTATGTTCTTATGTTCTTTGAAAATCTGGCTTTAAGGTTTTGTGATGGTGGTGGCTAGCTGCATTAGATTAACTAGTGGCATCGCTGAAGATTAGGTCCACTTAGAATAGTTAACGATTTAATGAGATCTGTGATTAGGTTAAGTAAGGTATGTTTCCTGAGCAAAAATATAAGTCTTCATCCTCTTTCTAAATCTACTTGAATCAGAAAGGTGCGCGCTAAATGAAAATATTTAAGCTTTATGGCAGGTATCTGTGACAGGTGCAACAGCACTACCAGACATTAAGGGACATGTTAAATAAAGAAATAAAACACTGATTAACAAACGTTAGTGTGTGTTAAGTGTGACAGAAAGAAAAAGGCCATGGAAGCATTTAAGGTGTGTTAACTTTCATCTTGCACTGCAAAGCCTACTTCAGGCTGTAGATATCCAGTGCCTCAGATCTGTCAAGGACTTGGCAGAGAGGTGCTAGAACCTCTGACGCTTTTGAAGTACATTTTCGAAATCTTGGGGGCTGTTTATTCATGTAAATAGTGATTTCAGAAAAGGTTCTACTTATATGGCAGAATGCATGCTCGTAAATTAAAAGGTGATGTGTGGTGGGCATGATGTAGGCGGCCCTTCAAGGTCTACATGTAATCTGTACTTTAGAATGATATTGTACCTATAGCTCAGAAAATGTCCCCATCGACAGTTACACCTGCTTCAAGTCATGCATAATCTCTGGCAAAAGTTTCATTGAGCCAGGGGCTTGGAGGAGCGCTTGAGGGGAGACCTATGCTTACCTCTGTGGCACTCAAATGATCTCCACTTGCAAAATGTTTTAGAGGACAGCTCTTTACTCAGCGCCGTGAGGATGCGCAGGTTTACAAAATCCACCATTTCTATGTGTGAAACCATTTACATGTATAAACAGCAAAATCACATCATATATGTTTATGAAACACTATGGGGTATGTTTACTAAATGACGGTAGCATGGGGCTGTGGCTCCGATATTGCACGGAAGCCGCTACCACCATTTACTGTAGTAAACATACCCCTACTGTATGTATACATGCAATCTTCCAGAGACAAGAACCCATACGATGATAAGATTTCCCATCCTGGCTCATACCAAAAGGTCCATCAAACCCAGTATCCTTTTTGGAACAGTGGTCAATCCATTCACAAGAACCTGGCAGGTTTCCCCCCCCCCCCCCCCAAAAAAAAAAAGAAAGAAATCTCCCTATTTTTAAATGTGTTTAGCTTTCCCTGTTCTGTGTAGCACCAAATATGTGGACATTCCTGTTTGCAGCTGTTTATGTATTTTATAAGCAGCTCTGGGTTTGCCTAAGCAGAAATTTTACATGCTTGATCATTTTCTATTTCCTAGAATACTGATAGACTGGTTCAGACAATGGGTTACGCTCCCTTGGCAGCAGGTGGAAGGAGACTTGAGCAATGGTCCACACTCTGGTACAGTACCGAGTGAATCCAGTATGACACTTTCCAAGCAGTAGGCAAGACTGCAAAACTCAGAAACACTTTAAATGTTATTACGCAATAACCATAATTTGGATCACTCAACAGGAACATGCAGGCTAAAAACCAATCTCTTAGAGGCTGCTTTTGGATCCCAATGCCCCTCATTCTCTTGTTCACCACTTGTTTATCTAGTGCCCAGTTTTGTGATGTTTTTCATCTTGATTATATTGTAAGCTCTGATGAGCAGGGACTGCCTCCTACACTTAACCCTTCATTGTCTTAGGCACAACCTTATATTGTAAGACCTCTGGGTACAGGGAAATGCCTACTGTACCTGACTGTAACTTGCCTTGAACTATTACTGGAAAGGCATGAGCAAAATACCACAAAATAAATACATCCATACATTTATATATGAAGTGATATGTATGCCATGCAGCATTATACAAATGATAAAAAGTAGCAGTAATTGACTCTGCTTCAGGCATAAACCTGACCATATAATCTAATAGCAGCAGGCCTCCCAAATCTATAGGAAGAGTCTTCCAAGGTAGGTGTACCATGCACTGGTGTAGCAGGATTCAAGGAAAGCCAATTATCAGTTATGTACTGTAAAATATCTCCTTCCTTACCATCCTGCTAGACCAGTCCAGATGAGTAGGATGTTCCCAAGCAGTCAGGACCCAGGGTGGGAGGACGATAACGCTCTGAACAGAACCTTCCTGTCAAAACCATCTGCTCTAGCTCCTACTGGCAACCTGTAGTGCTTCATGAACATGCTCAGTCAGGGCCTGATAGTCAGAGCCTAATATCAGAAAACAGCTTTAATTTAAAACATATTAGAGTATAATATAGCATAAAAGGAAAAACAGGGTCAGTATTCTTTAAGCAATAAATTGTCTCTAGAGACCTTAACAAAGAAGCCTTCTAGATAGGGGGCAAGAGACCTGTGAATTTTTTTTAAATAGGTGCTAAAGCCAAGTAACAGATCAAAGGGGCATATTGAAATACTCCCTCTATCCGAGCAAGATAAAGATTACCTTAGAAGCACAGGACAGGTACTGTGTAGCAGCCAGCTGTGATAATCATAGATTTATAGGTACTTAAACCTCTTCAAAGGAAGGAGGTGCCATATTCACTCTCAGGTGCAGCTGTTTATCCTCCTTAGGCATACAGGACATAAGACAGAGAGGTACACAGACAAGACCTACAGGGATATAGTACTGAAGTCCCACCTCCAGTCTGGCAGCATCCCAATTGTCATGGAGGAGAGAGGTCATGTGACAGGAGAGCATCACCCTGGTGCGGTAGGAAGTGATCCTGTAGCTAGGACATGTCCTCCAGGTGATGCAAAACCCTCTCGCACCGAGGAGCCATGTGCTCAGGAGGGAAGGGTTAGAACAGCCGTTATAGTTGGTGATTCAATCATTAGGCATGTAGATAGCTGGGTGGCTGGTGGTCATGAGGATCGCCTGGTAACATGCCTGCCTGGTGCGAAGGTAGCGGACCTCATGCGCCACCAAGACAAGGTCTTAGATAGTGTTGGGGAGGAGTCTGCTGTCTTGGTACATGTCGGTACCAATAAAATAGGAAAGTGTGGTAGGGAGGTTCTGGAGGCTAAATTTAGGCTTTTAGGTAGGAAGTTGAAATCCAGAACTTCCAGGGTAGGAGTCTCTGAAATGCTTCCTGTTCCACGCGCAGGATCCAAAAGGCAGGTAAAGCTCCGGAGTCTCAAAGCTTGGATGAGAAGATGGTTCAAGAAAGAGGGTTTTGTATTTGTTAGGAACTGGGGAACATTTTTGGGAAAGGAGGGGCTCTTCCAAAGGAATGGGCTCCACCTTAACCAGGATGGAACCAGACTGCTGGAATTAACCTTTAAAAAGGAGATAAAGCAGTTTTTAAACTATATAATAGGGGAGCGCTGACAGTCACCCAAGAGCGCATGGTTTGGTACAATGTATCCTTGAAGGATACCAGCAAAAGACTGAAGTTAGGGCATGTCAGCAATAAAGACAAAAGTAGCTCAAATGCCTTTGCGTACAGAGCAGACAGAGTTTTACCCCTGTCTACCGATAACCAGATTAATATGAATAAAAACCGTCTCTAAAATGCTTGTATGCAAATTCTAGAAGTCTAAAAAATAAGATGTGAGAGTTAGAATATATAGCACTAAATGAGAGGTTAGATATGATTGGTATCTCAGAGACATGGTGGAAGGAGGACAACCAGTGGGACACTGATACCTGGTGGTACAAACTATATCGTAATGATAGAGCAGATCAAATTGGTGGTGAGGTTGCAATCTATGTAAGAGCATTGAGTCACAAAGGATTAAAGTTTTGCAGGAAACAAAACTCACTGTAGAATCTCTATGGATTGAAATTCCATGTAAAAAGGGGAAGGTGATGGCAGTGGGGGTGTACTATCGACCGCCTGGCCAGAATGAACAAATGGATGATGAAATGCTAAAAGAAGTCAGAGAAGCTAACAAACGTTACAGCGCAGTAATAATAATGGGTGATTTCAATTATCCTGGTATCGAATGGGTCAGAGTCACAGCAGGACATGCTAGGGAGATAAAGTTTCTAGATGAAATAAACGTCTGCTTCTTGGAGCAGCTGGTTCATGAACCAAACAGAGGGGAAGCCATTTTGGACCTAGTCCTTAGTGGAACACCAGATCTGGTGCAAGAGATAAGGATGTTGGGACCACTTGACAATAGTGATCATAGCATTATTGTGTTTGATTTAATAAATGGAGGAGGGACGGTAAGGAAATCCACAGTACTATCTTTTAACTTTCAAAAGGGAGATAATGATAAAATGAGGAAAGTAATTAAGAAAAAACGAAATGGAGCAGCTGCAAAGGTTAAAGACTTACATCAAGCATGGGTGTTGTTTAAAAATACTATCTTGGAAGCCCAGACCAGCTGTATGATTTAAAGGTGAGGGCAGAGAGGCTGTTGCCAAAAAAACATCTTTCAGTAAATGGAAAAAGGAGTCAAATGACGAAAACTGGAAACAAAACAAGCACTGGCAAGTTAGAAGCAAGACATTGATAAGGCAGGCAAAGAGAGAATTTAAGAAGAAACTTGCGGTGGAAGCAAAAACATAGTAACATAGTAAATGACGGCAGATAAAGACCAGCATGGTCCATCTAGTCTGCCCAGCAAGGTGGCAACTGTAGGTGCACCTGCCGCTCCATGCAGGTCACCTCTCCCCCTGTCTTTGTTTAGGGGTGAACTCACTCCCGCTATTCCAATTTGCGGCTGGTCAATTTTCCAAAGGCCCCCTCTGTGGGGTCGAAGGAAATGATTAAGAAATATATGTTGGAAATATTGGGGGTACCTGTAGAGTCGCACCCTCCGTTGGTTAAGGTGTATTATCTTCCTGTCAAAAAGAAAATAGAGGGAGGTGGGGATATACCTGGGGTAAATGTAGCTGATTCTCTGGATGTTTCAGCTTTGTTGGAAACTTTTTTAGTGGATACTGTTTCTCCTGCTACTTTGATTGCAACTTTTGCATTAGCCTCAGACAGGGATTGGTTTCTTAAAATGTTTTTTCGGAAAAGGGATATAGCCTTTCTGGGTTTGACTGTTCGGGTTTTTCCTGATCTCGCAAGAGCGACCCAGAAACCTAGACGGGACTTTTTACTTTTACGTCCTGCTGTGTTGTTGCTGGGTGCTCAGTTTTTTCTTAAATTTCCTTCAAAATGTATTATTAAAATGACTTCTGCTACATATATGTTTTTTATGATCCATCCCAGTTGCTTGACTTCATTAATGCCCGTCGTTCCTCTGATACAGTGTAGGTTCCACTGCAGAGGATATTGCCTGACTGTTTCCCTTCAGTATTATTTTCCTCACTCATTATGTAATTATCTTTTTTCCTTGTTGGATTCTCCCTCATTCTTGAGGGCTGTGGATGGAACAGGTTTTGTCTGATTTCCTGTTATGTCTGATTTCTATAATTTATTTATTTATTTAATGGTATTTATATACCGCCTTATCCTTCAATCAAAGCGGTCACAACACAAGTGGGGGATACATTTAACACATGGGGATTTTGAGACACATACACTAATACTTACAGGGAACATGGGCAATGGAGGGTTAAGTGGCTTGCCCAAGACCACAAGGAGCATCTGTGGGACTAGAAACCCCAGTCCTTCCGGCCCAAGGTTGCTGTCCTCTAGTGGGATTTGAACCGCCGACCTTCCGGCCTGAAGTACCTTGTCCCAACCACTAGGCTACTCCTCCCTATAATGGGTTGGATGTTTACCTGACCTTTGTTACCTGTATCCTTATTTCCATTCAAGTTTGTATGCTTGGATTTTTTGTGAAAATTAATAAATAGAAATCTAGTGGTGAACTCATCGCTCCGTGTAGGGCACCCCTGTTTGTTGAGAAATTAGATGGTTACGTTTATTTTGATTTTATCCTGTTGCTATAAAGAGATCTACCGTGTCTGTCCCATGCCATTTTGAATTCTGTCACTGTATTTGCCCCCACCACTTCCATCGGGAGGGCATTCCAAACATCCACCACCCTTTCAGTGAAAAAGTATTTCCTGACATTGCCTTTCAATTTACCCCCTTGCAGCTTCATGCTATGACCTCTAGTTTTACAGCTTCCCTGTCTTTGGAAGAGGTTTTTTTGTTCATTAATACTCTAAGTATTTAAAGGTCTGAATCATATCTCCCCTATTCCTCCTCTCCTCCAGAGTGAATATATTTAGGTCTCCAAGTCTCTTCTCATAAGGCTTCTGACGCAGGCTCCAAATCATTTTGGTCACCTTCCTCTGAACTGTTTCCAATTTTTTTACATCCTTTGCGAGATAAGGTCTCCAAAACTGAACACAGTATTCCAAGTGAGGCCTCATCAGTGACTTATAAAGTGGCATTAGAACTTCTTCCCTTCTGCTGTTAATTCCTCTTTGTATGCCACCCAACATCCTCCTGGCTTTTGCCACTGCCTTGTCACACTGTTTTGCCACTATGAGAACCTCAGAAATAATCACACCAAGGTCCTTCTCCTGGTCCGTGCACACCAATCTCTCTCCCCCTATCGCGTACATTTCACCTGGATTTCTGATTCCCAAGTGCATGACATTGCACTTCTTCGCATTGAATCTTAATTGACAAGCATTAGACCATTCTTTCAGCTTTTGTAGATCTTTCTTCATGTTATCCACCCCCTCAGGGAGTCCACTCTGTTGCAAATTTTCATATCATCTGCAAAAAGACAGACTTTTCCATTCAGTCCTTCAGCAATATCACTCATAAATACATTGAACAGTGCTGGTCCTAGGACCGAACCCTGGGGCACCCTGATAATCACCCTCCTTTCATCTGAGTGATCTCCATTTACCATCACCTTCTGACATCTGTCAGTCAACCAATTTCTGATCCAGTTCACCACCTTGGGACCCATCCCCAAACTACTGCGTTTATTGATAAGCCTCCTATGAAGAACAGTATGAAAGGCTTTGCTGAAATCCAGGTAGATGATATCCATCGCATACCCCTGATCTAGTTCTCTGGTCACCCAGTCAAAGAACTCAATCAGATTTGTTTGGCAAGATCATCCTTTGGTAAAACCATGTTGCCTCAGATCATACAGCCTGTTGGTTTTTAGAAAATCCACAGTTCGCTCTTTCAGGAGCGCATCCATTACTTTTCCCACCACCGAGGTAAGGCTCACGGGCCTGTAATTTGTCACTTCTTCCTTGTCACCACTTTTGTGAAGAGGTACCACATCAGCCCTTCTCCAGTCCTGTGGAAATTCTCCTGTTTCCAAGGATCTGTTAAAAACATCCTTTAACGGCCCTGCCAGAACCTCTCTGAGTTCTTTCAGTATCCTGGGATGTATCCCATCCGGTCCCATGGCTTTGTCCACTTTCAGTTTTGCAAGTTGTTCTAACACATCATCTTCTGTGAATGGCGTGGTATCTACTCCATTCCCATTTTCATATTTGGGAGTCACAGGTGGTCCTTCTCCAGGATTTTCTTTAGTAAAAACAGAGCAGAAGTATTTGTTTAGCAATTTCGCTTTTTCAATGTCACTTTCCACGAGTCTGTTCCCAGCACTTCTAAGTCTTGCAATTCCACATCTGATTTTCCTCCTCTCCCGAATATAACTAAAGAAAGTTTTGTCGCCACACTTCACATCTTTAGCCATCTATTCCTCTGCCTTTGAATTTGCTTTCCTTATTTCTCTTTTTGTCTCTTTGAGTTTGATCCTGTATTCATTTCTGTGTTCCTCTGTTTGCAAGCTTTTGAATTTTGTTAAAGCTGTGTTTTTTGCCTTTATTTGAGCAGCCACTTTTTTGGAGAACTAAATTGGTTTCCTTCTCCTCTTGTTTTTATTTACTTTCCTATTTATCTGTTACCCCTTTTAGTTTAGCCCATTGCAATTCCACTTCCCTTATCCCCTCCCATCCTGCCAACTCCTCCTTCAGGTACTTGGCCATTTTACTGAAGTCAGTGTTTTTGAAGTCTAGGACTTTGAGCTTGCTATGATTGGTCTGCACCTTGGCTTTTATCTCAAACCACAATGTGTGATGATTGCTGCTGCTCACAGGGGCACCCATCCAGGCATTCGACACGCTTTCACCGTTGGTGAGCACTAAATCCAGCATTGAGCTTTCCCTGGTTGGTTCATGCATCTTGGAGAGCATCCACAATTTTTTTTACTTCTTTCCAGATTTGCAGAAGGAGCAATCCAATCCAGATCGGGTAGATTAAAGTCACCTAATATGATCACTTCCCCCTTTGTGGCTATCTTTGCAACATCCATAATCAATTTGTTATCTATTTCTTCAATTTGAGATGGAGGTTTGTAGATTACACCAGTATGGATGACAGTGCCATTTCCTCTTTCCAACACAATCCAGAGTGCTTCTTCTTTTCCCCATGCCCCCTGCATTTCAGTAGCTTTAATACTGCTTTTGACATATAAAAAAGCACTGAAATAAATAAAAAATAAAAAATAAGGCTACTCCTCCTTTTCCACTTTCTCTGTTTCTTCTGAATAGATTATAGCCCGCTATGGCTATATCCCATTCATGCGATTCATTAAAACGCATAAAAAAGACTTTTTCAAGTACATTCATAACAAAAAATCTGAGAGAGCCAGATGGACCATTAGAAGATAGAGGGGTAAAAGGGGCACTAAGAGGGGACAAGGCCATAGCACAGCGATTGAATGAATTTTTTGCTTTGGACTTTGCTGAGGAAGATGTAGGGATGTTACGCATAACTGAAATGGTATTTAAAGGTGATGCCACAGAAGAATTGGAAGAAATATCAATACACCGGGAAGATGTATCACAACTATTTGATTAACTGAAGAGTAGCAAATCACCTGGACTGGATGGTATTCATCCAAATGTGTTGAAAGAACTGAAATATGAGATTGCAGACCTGCTATAAGTAATTTGTCAACTATCATTAAAATCATCTGTAATACCTGAAGATTGGAGGATGGCCAATGTAACGTCAGTTTTTAAAAATGGTTCCAGGGATGATCCGGGAAACCATTATAAAGAACAAAATTACTGAACATATAGCTAGTCATGGCTTAATAGGGCACCCTGTAGCTTCATTTCATGTCCCCAGTTTTTCTATATTTTGATGGTGTAAATAATCGATCTATGTTTACCCGTTCCACTCCATCCATTAATTTATAGGCCTTTATCATATCTCCCCTCAGCTGTGCATAAAAGAGCTTTTTGAAAACTGGACACTCTTTATAGGGCTAAAACCATTTACATTTATTTATTAAGATTGATTAACCACACTTATGAGGAGATTAGCCCGCGGCATTGTGCAATAGCTGTAGCTAGTAGAAGAAAGCATGCACTTTTCCATGCAATGCGTGAGGATGTTCTCAGGGGTAGAGTTAGATCAAAGTTTGTATTTTCAGCAATCTGCATGCTAATTTGCTTCAACAAGGTAACCACAGAACAAGTTCTGTGGCTTCTTATTCCAGAACAAAAGAGAGAGAAGGCTTATGAAGACGTTTGAGAAGTGTGGCAAAGTTCATAGCTAAAAGCACCTGCAGACTTTTAAATACATGGAAATTTGTGAACATGGCCCCATCTGAGGACATTTTTCAAAGCCATTTAAGTGAGCAGGAAGTAACTGATGCATGCAGCCGTCTGTCTGAAAACCGATGTGCCTCAGTACAGCTAAAACTATGCAGACTGTGAAGCACCACTTTTAGCAAATTTAGAAGAGGCATTTCAGGAATGTCCATAGATTGGGCTGGGGAAATAGCATACGTTGATTTCATTTTCAGAGCCACACACCTTCACTGCATTTGACAAAGTAACTGCACAGAAGCAGCCATCTGGTATTTTGTACCTGCAGCTTGATTGTTCCTTGTCCTTTAGAATGGGCATAAAATTCACGCATAAGACAAACCTCTGGAATTTGGTCCAGAGTGGACAGTTGTACATGTACATGCTGGGGGCAGTTTTATGAACGGGTGCAGCACAGATTAAATGTGAATATTTGTGCAGACACTGGCAAATTTTCAAGTTGACAGTATGCGTATACTTCTATTTTGAAAATTAGACCAGGACATTTATGCAGTTACATTCATAACTCTTCATGACCACACACAAACATCCCAGGTTAATTTATGTGGCTAACAAACAGGTATTTTAAAAAGAATGTGCATGAATGCAAACCTGTCTCAGCTTTCCGTTTATAACACCTCCAGGGCTGGCCCAAGGGTGTATGATGCCCTATGCAAACCAACCAGTCATGCATCCTGCTGCACCCCTGGCCCCACCCATAGTCTGGTATCTCCTATTCCCAATCCCCACAGGTCTCCAGAATTTCCCTACTTCCCTCCCACCCCCATGGTTTCCAATATCCAGCACCTCCCTCCCCCTCCAGGTATCCAGTACTTCTCCCCTTCTCTCCCATCCCAAAGATAACTGCTATCCAGCACCTCGTCACCCCAATATTCAGTATCTCTATCCTTCCCTCCCAGACCAAGTTATCTGGTATCCAGCATCTCTCTCCTTCTTTCGCCCCCCGCCCCCAAGGTATCCAGCATCTCTCTCCTTCCTTTCCCACCACCTCAAGGTATCCAGCATCTCTCTCCTTCCTTCCCACCCACCCCCTAGGTATCCAGCATCTTCCTGCTTCCTCACCCCCCCGCCCCCCAAGGTATCCAGCATCTCTCTTCTTCCTTTCCCCCCACCCCCATGGTATCCAGCATCTCTCTCCTTCCTTCGCCCCCCGCCCCCAAGGTATCCAGCATCTCTCTCCTTCCTTTCCCACCTCCTCAAGGTATCCAGCATCTCTCTCCTTCCTTCCCACCCACCCCCTAGGTATCCAGCATCTTCCTGCTTCCTCACCCCCCGCCCCCCAAGGTATCCAGCATCTCTCTCCTTCCTTCCCCCACCACCAAGGTATCCAGCATCTCTCTCCTTCCTTTCCCCCCACCCCAAGGTATCCAGCATCTCCCTCCTTCCTTCCCTCCACCCACTAGGTATCCAGCATCTCCCTCCTTCCTTCCCCCCACCCACTAGGTATCCAGCATCTCTCTCCTTCCTTCTCCCCCCTCCCCCAAGGTATCCAGCATCTCTCTCCTTCCTTCGCCCTCCGCCCCCAAGGTATCCAGCATCTCTCTCCTTCCTTTCCCCCCACCCCTAGGTATCCAGCATCTCTCTCCTTCCTCCCCCCCAAGGAATCCAGCATCTCCCTCCTTCCTTCCCCCCCACCCACTAGGTATCCAGCATCTCTCTGCTTCCTTTCCCCCCACCCCTAGGTATCCAGCACCTCTCCCCTTCCTTCCCCCCAAATCAAAGGTATCCAACATCTCTCTCCTTCCTTTCCCCCCACCCCCTAGGTACCAGCATCTCTCTCCTTCCTTCCCACCCACCGCTAGGTATCCAGCATCTTCCTGCTTCCTCACCCCCCCCCCGCCCCCCAAGGTATCCAGCATCTCTCTTCTTCCTTCTCTCCCCCCCCGGCCCCAAGGTATCCAGCATCTCTCTCCTTCCTTCGCCCCCCGCCCCCAAGGTTCCCAGCATCTCTCTCCTTCCTTTCCCCCCACCCCAAGGTATCCAGCATCTCCCTCCTTCCTTCCCCCCACCCACTAGATATCCAGCATCTCCCTCCTTCCTTCCCCCCACCCACTAGGTATCCAGCATCTCTCTCCTGCCTTCTCCCCCCTCCCCCAAGGTATCCAGCATCTCTCTCCTTCCTTCGCCCCCCGCCCCCAAGGTATCCAGCATCTCTCTCCTTCCTTTCCCCCCACCTCTAGGTATCCAGCATCTTCCTGCTTCCTCACCCCCCCCACCCCCAAGGTATCCAGCATCTCTCTCCTTCCTTTCCCCCCACCCCAAGGTATCCAGCATCTCTCTCCTTCCTTCCCCCCCCTAGGAATCCAGCATCTCCCTCCTTCCTTCCCCCCCACCCACTAGGTATCCAGCATCTCTCTCCTTCCTTTCCCCCCCCACCCCTAGGTATCCAGCACCTCTCCCCTTCCTTCCCCCCCAAATCAAAGGTATCCAACATCTCTCTCCTTCCTTTCCCCCCACCCCCTAGGTACCAGCATCTCTCTCCTTCCTTCCCACCCACCCCTAGGTATCCAGCACCTCCCTGCTTCCTCCCCCCCCCACCCCCAAGGCATCCAGCATCTCTCTCCTTCCTTCCCCCACCCCCAAGATATCCAGCATCTCTCTCCTTCCCTCCCACCGACCCCCCCCTAGGTATCCAGCATCTCTCTGCTTCCTTCCCCCCACCAATGCCCTAGGTATCCAGCATCTCTCTCTCCTTCCTTCCCCCACCTCCAAGGTATCCAGCATCTCTCTCCTTCCTTTCCCCCACCCCCTAGGTATCCAGCATCTCTCTCCTTCCATTGCCCCTGCCCCCTAGGAATCTAGCATCTCTCTCATTCCTTTCTTCCTACCCCCAAGGTATCCAGCATCTCTCTTCTTCCTCCTCCTCCCCCCACCCCCATGATATCCAGCATCTCTCTCCTTCCTTTCCCCCCACCCCCTAGGTACCAGCATCTCTCTCCTTCCTTCCCACCCACCCCTAGGTATCCAGCACCTCCCTGCTTCCTCCCCCCCCCCACCACCAAGGTATCCAGCATCTCTCTCCTTCCTTCCCCCACCCCCAAGGTATCCAGCATCTCTCTCCTTCCTTTCCCCCCATGCCCTCGGTATCCAGCATCTCTCTCCTTCCCTCCCACCCACCCCCCTAGGTATCCAGCATCTCTCTGCTTCCTTCCCCCCACCCACGCCCTAGGTATCCAGCATCTCTCTCCTTCCTTCCCCCACCTCCAAGGTATCCAGCATCTATCTCCTTCCTTTCCCCCCACCCCCTGGGTATCCAGCATCTCTCTCCTTCCTTTCTCCCACACTCTAGATATCCAGCATCTCTCTCCTTCCTTTCTTCCTACCCCCTCGGTATCCATCATCTCTCTCCTTCCTCCCCCCCCCCCACCCCCAAGGTATCCAGCATCTCTCTCCTTACTTTCTACCAACCCCCTAGGTATCCAGGATCTCTCTCCTTCCTCCTACCACCCCCACCCCCATGATATCCAGCATCTCTCTCCTTCCCTCCCACCCCCTGGGTATCCAGCATCTCTCTCCTTTCTTTCTCCCCACCCCCTAGGTATCCAGGATCTCTCTCCTTCCTTTCCCCCACCTCCTAGGTATCCAGCATCTCTCTCCTTCCTCTCCCCCCCCCCCACCTAGTAGGTATCCAGCATCTCTCTCCTTCCTTCCCACCCCCTACGTATCCAGCATCTCTCTCCTTCCTTCCCCCCACCCACTAGGTATCCAGCATCTCTCTCCTTCCTTCCCCCCTCCACCCCCTAGTTATCTAGCATCTCTCTCCTTCCCTTCCCCCACCCCCTAGGTATCCAGCATCTCTCTCCTTCCTTTCCCCCACCCCCTAGGTATCCAGCATCTCTCTCCTTCCTTTCCCCCTGCCCCCTAGGCTTCCAGCATTACTCTTCCTTCCTTCCCCCCACCCCCAAGGTATCCAGCATCTCTCTCCTTCTTTCCCCCCCCCACCCCCTAGGTATCCACCATCTCTCTCCTTCCTTTCCCCCACCTCCTAGGTATCCAGCATCTCTCTTCTTCCTCACCCCCCACCTCCTAGGTATCCAGCATCTCTCTCTTTTCTTTCTTTCCCCCCACCCCTATGTATCCAGCATCTCTCTCCTTCCTTCCCCCCACCCCCTAGGTATCCAGCATCTCTCTCTTTTCTTTCCCCCCACCCCTATGTATCCAGCATCTCTCTCCTTCCTCCCCCCCCCCCCCCCCCACCCCTAGGTATCTAGCATCTCTCTCCTTCCTTTACAGAGCTTAAAAGGGAGAGAGGAGGCATTGTGGGTTAAACTAGAAAGTGGGAAAGAGAAATCTATTTGCATTGGAGTGATATATAGACCTCCCTCACAAGAGGAAGAGGTGGACAGGGAGTTAATTGAAGACATACGCAGCATTGCTAGGAAAGGGGAAGTGCTACTGATAGGAGATTTCAATATGCCAGATGTTGATTGGCACATTCCTGCTGCAGTATCATCTAGAAGTAAGGAGATCCTGGATTCTCTACAGGGAGAACTATTCAGGCAATTGGTAACAGACCCCACACGTGAAGGGGCCATACTGGACTTGGTGCTTACAAATGGTGAAAGTGTTTCTGATGTTGTAGTGGGAGATCATTTTGCATCCAGTGATCACCAGATGGTGTGGTTCAGTATTAGGACTAGGGCTGTTAGAATCCATTCCAAGGTGAGGATCTTAGACTTTAGGAAGACTAACTTTGCGAAGATGGGCCAATACCTCAGGGAGTCGTTAGTGGGATGGGAACAGCTGGGGGATGTAGAAAAACAGTGGGCAAAACTGAAAGGGGGTATTTTAAAGGCAACCAACCTTTTTGTTAAAATGGTAAATAAAGGCAAAAGGAACAGGAGACCGCTATAGTTTTCGAAGGAAGTAGCTGAACAAGTGAAGAAAAAGAGGGAGGACTTCATGAAATACAAGAGATCACAGAGAGAGGAAGACAGGCATCTGTATTTGGAAAAACTTAGAGAAGCTAGCAAAGTAGTCAAGAAGGCAAAGATTCAAAAGGAGGAGGAAATAGCCAATGCAATAAAATGGGGGGATAAGACATTTTTCAGATATATTAGTGAGAAGAGGAAGGGCAAAAGTGGTATTGTCAGACTCAAGGGTGCAGGGGGGAATATATAGAAGCTGATAAGGATAAAGCGGAATTGCTTAACAAATATTTTTGTTCTGTGTTCACAGATGAAGAACCAGAAGCAGGACCTCAGAAAACACCCACAAATAAGAACATAAGCGAGGGACATCTTGAACTATTTTCAGAAGACTGTGTTCGTAAGAAACTAGCTCAACTTAAAGTAGACAAAGCGATGGGACCGGATGGGATACACCCTAGAATACTGAGGGAACTTGGGGACGTTCTAGCAACTCCACTGACTAACCTTTTCAATGCCTCATTGGAGTCGGGAGTGGTGCCAAAGGACTGGAGAGAGGCTCATGTGGTGCCTTTACACAAAAGCGGAAGTAAGGATGTGGTTGAAAACTACAGGCCGGTTAGTTTAACTTCGGTGGTGAGTAAATTATTGGAAACGCTGCTGAAAGAGAAAATAGTGAGGTTTCTGGAGTCCAGCGGATTACAGGATCCGAGGCAGCATGGATTCACCAGAGGCAGGTCTTCTCAGACAAATCTGATTGATTTCTTTGACTGGGTGATCAGGGAGTTGGACCGAGGGAGAGCTCTAGATGTGGTGTATTTAGATTTCTGTAAAGCCTTTGACACTGTTCCTCACAGGCGACTTATAAACAAACTGAGCACCCTAGGGATGGACCCTAAAGTTACTGCTTGGGTTAGAAATTGGTTGGGTGGGAGGCGACAAAGAGTACAAGTAAATGGAGCTCACTCTGAGGAGAATGATGTTACCAGTGGTTTGCCCCAGGGATCTGTCCTTGGTCCGATTCTTTTTAACATCTTTGTTAGTGATATAGCGGAAGGGCTGTCGGGTAAGGTTTGCCTCTTTGCGGATGATACCAAAATCTGCAATAGAGTAGACACCCAGGAAGGGGTAGATAACATGAGGAGGGATCTAGCTAAGCTTGAAGAATGGTCTAGAATTTGGCAGCTGGGATTTAATGTTAAAAAATGTAAGGTCATGCATTTGGGCTGCAGCAATCCAAGGGAGCAATACAGTATAGGAGGTGAAGTACTTTTGTCCACTAAAGAAGAGCGGGACCTAGGCGTGGTTGTGTCTGATGATCTTAAAGTAGCTAAACAGGTAGAAAAGGCGACAGCAAAAGCTAGAAGGATGCTTGGGTGCATACGGAGAGGAATGGCTAGCAGAAAAAAGGAGGTGATAATGCCTCTGTATAAGTCTTTGGTGCGACCTCAATAGTAATCTGTGAACTATCATTAAAATCATCTCTAATACCTGAAGATTGGAGGATCGCCAATGTAACACCAATTTTTAAAAAGGGTTCCAGGGGTGATCCGGGAAACTACAGACCGGTGAGCCTGACGTCAGTACCGGGAAAAATGGTAGAAACCATCATAAAGAATAAAATTACTCAGCATGTAGATAGTCACGACCTAATGGGAGACAGCCAACATGGCTTTAGACAAGGAAGATCTTGTCTTACTAATCTGTTATGTTTTTTTTGAAGGAGTGAATAAACAGGTGGACAAAGGTGAGTCGGTTGATATTGTGTATCTGGACTTTCAGAAAGCCTTTGACAAGGTCCCTCATCAGAGACTTTTGGCAAAACTAAAGAGTCATGGGATAGGAGGCAGTGTACTAATGTGGATCAGGAACTGGTTAAAAGATAGAAAGCAGAGGGTAGGGCTAAATGGCCAATTTTCCCAATGGAGAAAGGTGAATAGTGTTGTACCCCAGGGATCTGTGCTGGGTCCGCTGCTTTTTGACATATTCATAAATGACCGGGAAAGTGGAATAACGAGTGAGGTTATCAAATTTGCAGATGACACAAAACTATTTAAAGTTGTTAAAACCCAAGAGGATTGTGAAAAATTGCACCTAGGGAAGAACAACCCAAACTATGGTTACACGATGCAAGGTTCCACATTAGGAACCACCACCCAGGAAAAAGATTTAGGCGTCATTGTGGATACCATGTTAAAACCCTCGGCCCAGTGTGCAGCGGCAGCCAAGAGAGCAAATAGAATGCTAGGTATGATAAGGATATAGCGATTTTAGAAAAGGTTCAGAGAAGAGCCACCAAAATGGTAAAGGGGATGGAAGGATACTCCTATCAGGAAAGGCTAAAAAGGTTAGGGCTCTTTAACCTGGAAAAGAGACGGCTGAGGGGAGATATGATAGAAGTCTATAAATTAATGAACGGAGTGGAACGGGTAAACGTAGATCGATTGTTTACGTTATCAGAATATAGAAAGACATGCAATGAAGCTACAGGGTAAACTATTTAAGACTAATAAAAGAAAATATTTTTTTACTCAACGTGTAATCAAACTCTGGAATTTGTTACCGGAGGATGTAGTAAAGGCTGTTAGTGTAGCTGGGTTTAAAAAAGGTTTGGACAAGTTCCTGGAGGAAAGGTCCATAAACCATTATTAAGAAGTGACCGAAGATATCAATGCTTGACCCAGTACAAGCATTGTGGAACTTGTGTCTCTTGGGGAAACTGCTAGGTACATGTGACCTAGATTGGCCACTGTTGGAAACAGAATACTGGGCTTGATGGACCTTGGTCTGACCCAGTATGGCATATCTTATGTTCTTATGTTCTTATGAGTATGGTGTGCAATTCTGGAGACCGCACCTTCAAAAGGATGTGAACAGGATGGAGTCGGTGCAGAGGGTTGCTACTAAAATGATTAATGGGCTTCATTATAAAGCATATGAGGACAGACTTAAGGATCTTAATATGTACACCTTAGAGGAAAGGCGGGATAGAGGTGATATGATTGAGATGTTTAAATACCTCTGTGGCATAAATGTTCAGGGAGAGAGCCACTTTCAATTGAAAGCAAGTTCTGCTACAAGGGGACATGGGATGAGGGTGAAGGGAGATAGATTCAGGAGTGATATGCAGAAATATTTCTTTACGGAAAAAGAGTAGTGGATCCATGGAATAGTCTCCCAGTGGAGGTGGTAGAGATGAGGACAGTAACTGAATTCAAAAAAGCATGGGACCAACACAGAGGATCTCTAAAGGTAAAAAGTGGACTGTTGTAGTTGTTGTTATGGAAGGACAGACTAGATAGGCCATGTGGTCTTTTTCTGTCATCATGTTTCTATGTTTCTTTCCCCCCACCCCCTAGAAATATCCAGCATCTCTCTCCTTACTTTCCCCCACCCCCTAGATATACAGCATCTCTCCCCTTCCTTTTCCCCCATCCCCATGGTTTCCAGTATCCAGCACCTCTCTCCCCCTCTCTCCCCCTCCAGGTATCCAGTATCTCTCCCCTTCCCTCCCATCTCACAGGTATCTGCTATCCAGCACCTCGTCGCCCCACTATTCAGTATTTCTCTCTTTCCCTCACAGCCCCAGTTATCTGGTTTCCAGCATCTCTCTCCATCCTTTCCCCCACCCCCTATGTATCCAGCATCTCTCTCCATCCTTTCCCCCACCCCCTATGTATCCAGCATCTCTCTCCATCCTTTCCCCCACCCCCTATGTATCCAGCATCTCTCTCCATCCTTTCCTCCACCCCCTATGTATCCAGCATCTCTCTCCTTCCTTCCCCCCCCACCCCCTAGGTATCTAGAAACTCTCTCCTTCCTTTCCCCCACCGCACCCCCTAGGTATCCATCATCTCTGCTTCCTTTCCCCCTGCCCCCTAGGCATCCAGCATCTCTCTCCTTCTTTCCCCCACCCCCTAGGTATCCAGCATCTCTCTCCTTCCTTCCCCCACCCCTATGTATCCAGCATCTCTCTCCTTCCTTTCCCCCTGCCCCCTATGTATCCAGCATCTCTCTCCTTCCTTTCCCCCTGCCCCCTATGTATCCAGCATCTCTCTCCTTCCTTTCCCCCTGCCCCCTAGGCATCCAGCATCTCTCTCCTTCCTTTCCCCCTTCCCCCTAGGCATCCAGCATCTCTCTCCTTCCTTCCCCCACCCCTATGTATCCAGCATCACTCTCCTTCCTTCCCCCCACCACCCCTAGGTATCCAGCATCTCTCTCCTCCTTCCTTCCCCCCCACCCCTATGTATCCAGCATCTCTCTCCTTCCTCCCCCCACCCCCCCTAGGTATCGAGCATCTCTCTCCTTCCTTCCTCCCCCACACCCCCAAGGTATCCAGCATCTCTCTCCTTCCTTTCTCCCTACCCCCTATGTATCCAGCATCTCTCTACTTCCTTCCCCCACCCCCTAGATATCCAGCATCTCTCTCCTTCCTCCCCCCCCCACCCCTAGTTATCCAGCATCTCTCTACTTCCTTCCCCCCCTCACCCCCTAGGTATCCAGCATCACTCTCCTTCCTTCCCCCCCCCCCCAAGGTATCCAGCAGCTCTCTCCTCCTTCCCCCCCCACCCCCTAGGTATCCAGCATCTCTCTCCTTCCTTTCTCCCTACCCCCTATGTATCCAGCATCTCTCTCCTTCCTTCCCCCACCCCCTAGATATCCAGCATCTCTCTCCTTCCTTCCCCCACCCCTATGTATCCAGCATCTCTCTCCTTCCTTTCTCCCTACCCCTATGTATCCAGCATCTCTCTCCTTCCTTCCCCCACCCCCTAGGCATCCAGCATCTCTCTCCTTCCTTCCCCCACCCCCTAGGTATCCAGCATCTCTCTCCTTCCTTTCTCCCTACCCCCTATGTATCCAGCATCTCTCTACTTCCTTTCCTCCCCCCCCACCCCTTGGTATCCAGCATCTCTCTCCTTCCTTTCCCCCTGCCCCCTAGGCATCCAGCATCTCTCTTCTTCCTTTCTCCCTACCCCCTATGTATCCAGCAGCTCTCTCTTCCCCCCCCCACCCCCTTGGTATCCAGCATCTCTCTCCTTCCTTCCCCCACCGCCTAGGCATCCAGCATCTCTCTCCTTCCTTCCCCCCCCCACCCCCTAGATATCCAGCATCTCTCTCCTTCCTTCCCCCACCCCCTAGGTATCCAGCATCTCTCTCCGTCCTGTCCCCCGCCCCCCTATGTATCCAGCATCTCTCTCCTTCCTTCCCCCACCCCATGTATCCAGCATCTCTCTCCTTCCTTCCCCCCACCCCCTAGGTATCCAGCATCACTCTCCTTCCTTCCCCCACCCCCTAGGTATCCAGCATCTCTCTCCTGCCTCCCCCCACCCCCAAGGTATCACGCATCTCTCTCCTTCCTCCCCCCCCACCCCTAGGTATCCAGCATCTCTCTCCTTCCTCCCCCCCACCCCCCTAGGTATCCAGCATCTCTCTCCTTCCTTCCCCCCCAACCCCTAGGTATCCAGCATCTCTCTCCTTCCTTTCTCCCTACCCCCAATGTATCCAGCATCTCTCTCCTTCCTTGGCCCCCCCCCTCACCCCCTATGTATCCAGCATCTCTCTCCTTCCTGCCCCCCTCACCCCTATGTATCCAGCATCTCTCTCCTTCCTTTCTCCCCACCCCCTTGGTATCCAGCATCTCTCCCCTTCATTCCTCCCCCTCACCCCCTAGGTATCCAGCATCTCTCTCCTTCCTTCCTCCCCCTCACCCCCTAGGTATCCATCATCTCTCTCCTTCCTCCCCCCCACCCCCTTGGTATCCAGCATCTCTCTCCTTCCTCCCCCCGCACCCCCTTTGTATCCATCATCTCTCTTCCTTTCCGCCCCCCCACCCCCTATGTATCCAGCATCTCTCTCCTTCCTTTCCCCTACCCCCCAAGGTATCCAGCATCTCTCTCCTTCCTCCCCCAACCCCTAGGTATCCAGCATCTCTCTCATTCCTCCCCCCCACCCCCTAGGTATCCAGCATCTCTCTCCTTCCATTCCCCCTGCCCCCTATGTTTCCAGCATCTCTCTCCTTTCTTTCCCCCCACCCCTTGGTATCCAGCATCTCTCTCCTTCCTTTCCTCCCCTCACCCCCTAGGTATCCAGCATCTCTCTCCTTCCTCCCCCACCCACCCCTAGGTATCCAGCATCTCTCTCCTTCCTTCCCCCACCCCCCTTGGGTATCCAGCACCGCTCTCTCTCCTTCCTTTCCCCCCCACCCCCTTGTATCCGCATCTCTCTCCTTCCTTCCCCCCTGCCCCTAGGTATCCAGCATCTCTCTCCTTCCTTCCCCCAACCCCCTTGGTATCCAGCATCTCTCTCCTTCCTTTCCCCCACCCCTTGGTATCCAGCATCTCTCTCCTTTCTTTGCCCCCACCCCCGTGGTATCCAGCATCTCTCTCCTTCCTTCCTCCCCCTGCACCCCTAGGTAACCAGCATCTCTCTCCTTCCTTTTCCCCCCACCCCCTTGGTATCCAGCATCTCTCTCCTTCCTCCCCCCCCCACCCCCTAGTATCCAGTATCTCTCTCCTTCCTTTCCCCCCACCCCTAGGTATCCACATCTCTTTCCTTCCTTCCCCCCTCACCCCCTAGGTATCCAGCATCTCTCTCCTTCCTTCCTCCCCCTCACCCCCTAGGTATCCAGCATCTCTCTCCTTACTTCCTCCCCCTCACCCCATAGGTATCCAGCATCTCTATCCTTCCTACCCCACCGCACCCCCTAGGTATCCAGCATCTCTCTCCTTCCTTCCTCCCCCTCACCACCTATTTATCCATCATCTCACTCCTTCCTCCCCCCCACCCCCTTTGTATCCATCATCTCTCTCCTTCCTCCCCCCGCACCCCCTTTGTATCCAGCATCTCTCTCCTTCCTCCCCCCCCAACCCCTAGGTATCCAGCATCTCTCTCCTTCCTTTCCCCCCACCCCCTTGGTATCCAGCATCTCTCTCCTTCCTTCCCCCCCTCACCCCCTAGGTATCCAGCATCTCTTTCCTCCTCCCCCCCCCACCCCCTTGGTATCCAGCATCTCTCTTCTTCCTTCCTCCCCCCCACCCCCTTGGTATCCAGCATCTCTCTCCTTCATTCATCCCCCTCACCCCCCTAGGTATCCAGCATCTCTCTCCTTCCTTCCTCCCCCTCACCCCCTAGGTATCCATCATCTCTCCTGCCTCCCCCCCCCCCACCCCCTTGGGTATCCAGCATCTCTCTCCTTCCTTCCCCCCTCACCCCCTAAGTATCCAGCATTTCTCTCCTTCCTCCCCCCCACCCCCTTTGTATCCAGCATCTCTCTCCTTCCTTTCATCCTACCCCCAAGGTATCCAGCATCTCTCTCCTCCTTCCTCCCCCCAACCCCTAGGTATCCAGCATCTCTCTCTCCTTCCTTTCCCCCACCCCCTTGGTATCCAGCATCTCTCCCCTTCCTTCTCCCCCTCACCCCCTAGGTATCCATCTCTCTCCTTCCTCCCCCCCACCCCTTGGTATCCAGCATCTCTCTCCTTCCTTCCCCCCTCACCCCCTAAGTATCCAGCATTTCTCTCCTTCCTCCCCCCCACCCCCTTTGTATCCAGCATCTCTCTCCTTCCTTTCATCCTACCCCCAAGGTATCCAGCATCTCTCTCCTTCCTCCCCCCAACCCCTAGGTATCCAGCATCTCTCTCCTTCCTCCCCCCCCCCCCACCCCTAGTATCCAGCATCTCTCTCCTTCCTCCCCCCCCACCCCTAGGTATCCAGCATCTCTCTCTTTCCTTTCCCCCCACCCCCTTGGTATACAGCATCTCTCTCCTTCCTTTCCCCCCACCCCCTAGGTATCCAGCATCTCTCTCCTTCCTTCCTCCCCCTCACCCCCTAGGTATCCATCATCTCTCCTTCCTCCCCCCCACCCCCTTGGTATCCAGCATCTCTCTCCTTCCTTTCCACCCACCCCCTTGGTATCCAGCATCTCTCTCCTTCCTTTACCCCCACCCCCGTGGTATCCATCCTCGCTCACCTTCCTGCCCCCCTCACCCCCTAGGTATCCAGCATCTCTCTCTCCTTCCTTTCCCCCCACCCCCTTGGTATCCAGCATCTCTCTCCTTCCTTTCCCCCCACCCCCTTGGTATCCAGCATCTCTCTCCTTCTTTCCCCCCACCCCCTTGGTATCCAGCATCTCTCTCCTTCCTTCCTCCCCTCACCCCCTAGGTAACCAGCATCTCTCTCCTTCCTCCCCCCCCCACCCCCTGGGTATCCAGCATCTCTCTCCTTTCTTTCCCCCCACCCCCTTGGGATCCAGCATCTCTCTCCTTCCTTCCTCCCCCTCACCCCCTAGGTAACCAGCATCTCTCTCTCCTTCCTCCCCCCCCCACCCCCTAGGTATCCAGCATCTCTCTCCTTCCTTTCCCCCCACCCCCTTGGTATCCATCATCTCTCTCCTTCCTACCCCCCTCACCCCCTAGGTATCCAGCATCTCTCTCCTGCTCCCCCCACCCCTTGGTATCCAGCATCTCTCTCCTTCCTCCCCCCCCCACCCCCTTGGTATCCAGCAACTCTTTTCTTCCTTTCCCACCCCCACCCCCTAGGTATACAGCATCTCTCTCCTTCCTTTCCCCCCACCCCCTAGGTATCCAGCATCTCTCTCCTTCCTTCCCCCCCTCACCCCCTAGGTATCCAGCATCTCTCTCCTGCCTCCCCCCACCCCCTAGGTATCCAGCATCTCTCTCCTTCCTTCCCCCACCCCCCTAGGTATCCAGCATCTCTCTCCTTCCTTTCCTCCCACCCCCTTGGTATCCAGCATCTCTCTCCTTCCTTGCTCCCCCTCACCCCTAGGTATCCATCATCTCTCCTTCCTCCCCCCCCCCACCCCCTTGGTATCCAGCATCTCTCTCCTTCCTTCCCCCCTTCATCCCCTAAGTATCCAGCATCTCTCTCCTTCCTCCCCCCCACCCCCTTTGTATCCAGCATCTCTCCTTCCTTTCATCCTACCCCCAAGGTATCCAGCATCTCTCACCTTCCTCCCCCCACCCCCTAGGTATCCAGCATCTCTCTCCTTCCTCCCCCCCCCCACCCCCTAGGTATCCAGCATCTCTCTCCTTCCTTTCCCCCCACCCCCTTGGTATCCAGCATCTCTCTCCTTTCTTTCCCCCCACCCCCCTGGTATCCAGCATCTCTCTCCTTCCTTCCCCCCATCACCCCTAGGTAACCAGCATCTCTCTCCTTCCTTCCTCCCCCTCACCTCCTAGGTATCCATCATCTCTCTCCTTCCTCCCCCCCCCACCCCACCCCCTTGTTATCCAGCATCTCTCTCCTTCATTTTATCCTACCCCCAAGGTATCCAGCATCTCTCTCCTTCCTTCCTCTCCCTCACCCCATAGGTATCCAGCATCTCTCTCCTTCCTTCCCCCCCACACCCCCAAGGTATCCAGCATCTCTCTCCTTCCTTCCTCCCCCTCAACCCATAGGTATCCAGCATCTCTCTCCTTCCTTCCTCCCCCTCACCCCCTTGGTATCCTGCATCTCTCTCCTTCCTTCCTCCCCCTCACCCCCTAGGTATCCATCATCTCTCTCCTTCATTCCCCCCCCCTTCACCCCCTAGGTATCCATCATCTCTCTCCTTCCTTCCCCCCCCTCAACCTCTAGGTATCCAGCATCTCTCTCCTTCCTTCCTCCCCCTCACCCCTAGGTATCCAGCATCTCTCTCCTTCCTTCTTCCCCCTCACCCCCTAGGTATCCATCATGCCTCTCCTTCCTTCCTCCCCCCCCCCACCCCTTGGTATCCAGCATCTCTCTCCTTCCTTCCTCCCCCTCACCCCCTAGGCATCCAGCATCTCTCTCCTTCCTTCCGCCCCCTCACCCCCTAGTATCCATCATCTCTCTCCTTCCTTCCTCACCCTCACCACCTAGGTATCCATCATCTCTCTCCTTCCTTCCTCCCCCTCAACCTCTAGGTATCCAGCATCTCTCTCCTTCCTCTCCCCCACCCCCTTGTATCCAGCATCTCTCTCTCCTTCCTTCCTCCCCATCACCCCCTAGGTAACCAGCATCTCTCTCCTTCCTTCCTCCCCCTCACCCCCTAGGTATCCAGCATGGCTCTCCTCCTCCCCCCCCCCACCCCCTTGGTATCCAGCATCTCTCTCCTTCATTTCATCCTACCCCAAGGTATCTAGCATCTCTCTCCTTCCTTCCTCCCCCTCACCCTCTAGGTATCGAGCATCTCTCTCCTTCCTTCCTCCCCCTCACCCCATAGGTATCCAGCATCTCTCTCCTTCCTCCCCCCCCACCCCCTAGGTATCCATCATCTCTCTCCTTCCTCCCTCCCCCCCCCACCCCCTTGGCATCCAGCATCTCTCTCCTTCCTTCCTCTCCGTCACCCCATATGTATCCAGCATCTCTCTCCTTCCTTCCTCCCCCTCACCCCCTTGGTATCCAGCATCTCTCTCCTTCCTTCCTCCCCCTCACCCCCTAGGTATCCAGCATCTCTCTCCTTCCTTCCTCCCCCTCACCCCCTAGGTATCCAGCATCTCTCTCCTTCCTTCTTCCCCCTCACCCCCTAGGTATCCATCATGCCTCTCCTTCCTCCCCCCCCCACCCCCTTGGTATCCAGCATCTCTATCCTTCCTTCCTCCCCCTCGCCCCCTAGGTATCCAGCATCTCTCTCCTTACTTCCTCCCCCTCGCCCCCTAGGTATACAGCATTTCTATTCTTCCTTCCTCCCCCTCACCCCCTAGTAGGGTTGCCAACTGGCTCCAGATGCGCCCGACACACTTGATCCAGTCCTAGGTTTACCCCACTGCATGCAGGGACATGTAGTTCTGATTTTTCCATTGCATGCCATAAGAAAAGGAATACTACATGTCCCTGCATGCAATGGGGTAAACCCAGGACTGGATTGAGCCTGTCGGGCGCATCTGGAGCCAGTTGGCAACCCTACCCCCTAGGTATCCAGCATCTCTCTCCTTCCTTCTTCCCCCTCACCCCCTAGGTATCCAGCATCTCTATTCTTCCTTCCTCCCCCTCACCCCCTAGGTAGCCAGCATCTCTATTCTTCCTTCCTCCCCCTCACCCCCTAGGTATCCAGCATCTCTATTCTTCCTTCCTCCCCCTCACCCCCTAGGTATCCAGCATCTCTATTCTTCCTTCCTCCCCCTCACCCCCTAGGTATCCATCATGCCTCTCCTTCCTCCCCCCCCCCACCCCCTAGGTATCCAGCATCTCTCTCCTTCCTTGCTCCCCCTCACCCCCTAGGTATCCATCATCTCTCCTTCCTCCCCATCACCCCCTAGGTATCCAGCATCTCTCTCCTTCCTTCCTCCCCCTCGCTCCCTAGGTATCCAGCATCTCTCTCCTTACTTCCTCCCCCTCGCCCCCTAGGTATCCAGCATCTCTATTCTTCCTTCCTCCCCCTCACCCCCTAGGTATCCAGCATCTCTCTCCTTCCTTCCTCCCCCTCACCCCCTAGGTATCCATCATCCCTCTCCTCCCCCCCCCCCACCCCCTAGGTATCCAGCATCTCTATTCTCCCTTCCTCCCCCTCACCCCCTAGGTATCCAGCATCTCTATTCTTCCTTCCTCCCCCTCACCCCCTAGGTATCCATCATGCCTCTCCTCTTTCCTTATTCACCTTAGGGGTCCAGTAACTCCCTCTCTTCCATTCCCTCTACCACTGCTGCTGCTGCTGCCCCCACCACCTTCTTTTGCAGGAGGCAAAAAATTGGGCTTGGAACGGGCGGTAGCACCAGTACAGCTCTCACCCTGTGCCAGGAATGCCCTTTAAAGATGCTTTCAGTAGCGGGCCTTTGAGCTCTTGCACATTCAAGGCAGTCAACTTCCCACCCACTCATTTCATAAAGTGGAGGAATGGTCTAATGGTTACAGCCCTGGCTTGGGAATCAAGAGATCAGGGTTCAATCCCCAGTAGCATTCCTTATGGCCTTGGGCGAGTCACTTAACCCTCTATCGCCTCAGAAGAATCCAAGTTATCAATGTCCCTGTTTAATGTACATTACCCGGTTTAAGTAATAATGTAAACTGTTTTGACTAAATGATAACGTGGCATAAAAAACCTGTTAAATAAATAAAGTTATGCATGTACAAGTTGCACCTGCACACATGTAACTTCCAGACATATCAGCTATGCAAATTATTAACACACCACTTCCTCTGTATAAAGCTGCTTTACATACAGAAATGACTTTGAAAATTGCCCTCCAAGTGTTTTCAGTGGCACAGTCCTCGTTTACACAAAGTATAACTTAACCTGTAGATAGTTAACACCCAATTACCCCACCCTTCTTCTTTGTACAAAGTTATAATGTTCTAATGTAAACGTTCCGCGTATTACCTCTAGTTTATTGTAAACCGCTATGACCTGCGGTATATAAACCCAGTCAAATAAATAAATAAACAAACTGTTGTCATTTCAGCTGGCCTAGGATCCACGGAGGATGAGCTCTTGACCTCCTGGGTTCGGTAGAACTGGCCTAGGCTCCAGTGATTGCTATACCCTTCTCCAATCCCTCTTTACTCCTAATCACCTCTGTTACATGATGTGAAGCATTTTGTCATCCATAGGCCAGACTAGAGAGATGGGAGTTGGTGGGTGGCAGGGTGCCAGATCTGGAGAGCCAGAAGAAGAACAGAGGTAGACCATAGTGCCACAGTGGCACCCCTCTGAAGCACCACATGCACATGGTATTAAAGCAAGCAGAGCAGGCTCCTCTTTGGCCTGGGTATTTAGCATTTTCAAAATCTGGCACCCTAGGCAGTTGCCTATGTTGATTATGCCTAGATCCAGGCCTGTGAATTGGGATGTCCAGATTGGGGTATTCACAATTCCCCAAGAATATTGCAAAAGTCTTCTAAATACAGAGCCTTTTGCAGGCCTGAGTTGGGCATATGTAACATAGGCAGCTGCCTCCCGGCACCAAATTTTGAAAGGTACCAGCATATTGCTTCTATGCCTCTATCTGGGCCTGCTCTACTGCAACACCAAGCCTCTACCATTGGGTTTCTATGTTAATGTGAAATCTATGCAAGGGGTGGGGTAGGGGGGGGCCTAGGTACATCGTACTTATTTCCCATATTGCTTCTATGCCTCTATTTGGGCCTGCTCTACTGCAACACCAAGCCTCTACCATTGGGTTTCTATGTTAATGTGAAATCTATGCAAGGAGGGGGGGGGGGCCTAGGTACATCGTACTTATTTCCCATGCTTATTCCCCATGTCTCCCACTGCTCATTATGCTCGCTACATGAAGGTCTTCTATTCATCCCCCTTTTGTCTCCCACACAAGGCCCGAGTCTACAAGACAATCAGCCTTTTTCTTTATTGCTTCCCCTTAATGGAATTCTTTGCCTGAACATCTTTGCAGGAACCCTCCAATAAGAAATTCAAGGCCAGCCTAAAACCTCTTTACCATGGTTTGTAGCACCTAATGTATTCCTGCTCAGGGTGGGTCATAGGGAGGGGGAGGCAAATCCTGGTGGGCTTGATATATATGGCACATCTTTTCCCTTTCCTCCCTTGAGTCTTCTTCCTATCTACTCTTCTGTCCTATCTTGGTTCTGGCTCCTTTACTTATATTAGCTACAAAGGAAGCACAATAGATTATTCACTTCAGACAAATATATCAGATTTTGCTAGTTTAAAGCGATAAGGAACTGCACCATACCCCAAAAAAACAGCTAAAAGAGAAAGCAGGACTTCTCAGAGGGAATCAGAATAGAGGTGCTAGATCTCACATAAAAGAAGCTTGCTGCTTTTTATTTTAAAGGTCAGCTGAGGAAAAGGTGGGGACTTTGGTAAGTCTTTCTCTTTTCTTTCATTGGGTGCCAAAGCTTCAACAACTGAACTATGGCTGGAAAAAAGCTGGAAAAGATCATGTTGCCAGAGCTGTTGTTCCCATTACAGCTACTGTCTCTGTTCACCGTAAGGGGATATTTTAAGGCCAACAAACTTGTTTTGATAGGAAGGGAAATAAATATAAAAGGAAAAGGAGGTCATTAGGGTTCTTGAAAGAAGTAGCTGAAAAGGTGAAGAAAAAGAGGGTGGCCTTCATAAAACACTAGAGATCACAGAAAGAGGAAGACAAGCAACAATATTTGGAAAAGCTAAGAGAAGCTAGAAAATAGTCAGGAAAACAAAGATACAAATAGAAGAAAAAAGAGCCAATGCAGTAAAATTGGGGGATGGGGGAGGGCATTTTTCAGATATGTTAGTGACAGAAGCAAGTGCAAAAGTGGTACTGTCAGACTCAAGGGTGAAGGGGAGGAATATGTAGAAGCTGAATTGCTTAACAAATATTTTTGTTCTGTGTTCACAGATGAAGGGCCAGGAGCAGTACCTGAGAATACACCCACAAATAGAAACAGAAGCAAAGTAGATCTTGAACAATTTTCAGATGACTGTGTTCATGAGGAGCTACCTAAACTAAAAATAGACAAAGTGATGGGGCCAGATGGGATACCTGGGGAAGTTCTAGCTGCTCCACTATCTGACCTTTTCAATGCTTCTTTAGAGTTGGAGTGGTTGCTCTACAGAAAAGCGGAAGTAAGGATGAGGTTGGGAACTACGGGCTGGCTAGTCTGACCTCTGTGGTGAGGGTTAAAGGTCGGCAGGCATGGGTAGCCTGCCCAAGTGAATATCGGGTCCAAGGACTGTATTTGAATTGAAGAAAGTATGGGACAAACGCAGAGGGTCCCTAAGGGCCAAAAAGGGACTGTAAAGCTTAGTAGTTGGTATGGATCAGAGCCAGTGTGAGGAGATGAGGTGCCGTAGGTGAACCTCGTCCCTTGTGTCCTCCCCCTACTGCCCATTATCACTGCTGTCATGCCTTTCTGGGACGTACAACAACGGCAATGGCTGCAAACAGCCCAGCAGCACTTGCCTTTAAGCTTCAGCACTGCGGGACGGTTTGCTTTCACCCCTCTGGTGCCGGTTTCCAAAACAGGAAGTCTACACTGGGCTTTGGAAAGGGGGCAGAAGCATACAGCCCTGCGGCGCCAAAGCTTAAAGATAAGTGCCACAGAGCTGTTTGCGGCAATTGCTGTTGTTGTACATCCCGGAGAGGGACAACAGCAAAGGCAATGGGTACCTCCGAGGGCCCATCTAGTTTGCCTGGTAGCACTAGCCCTGGACTGCATAGGACATATGGTCTTTTTGTTTCGTAAAGTGCTTTGTAATTTATTTGAAAGGAGGTATATTAAGGGGGTTATTTTAGAAGCCCTATTTGTGTTTTGGAGGTCTAAAAATGGGTACTCAGTTGTTGAAATCATAAGGACATCCCCAGACCCATTTTAGAAACTGGATAGATGGACATCCTTAGAGGGAGGATGACCAAGTAGAATGGGGGGCATCCTGGAGGAGCGGCTTGGGCGAAGTAACAAAGATGCACTTAGCAGTTTAATTTCTAAATGGAACAAGAATATCTGACCCTGGTTTTTGAGGTGCCCATACCTATTCCTGCTCTGACCATGAACAGGGTACAAAATAGTGCTTGTTTCATGACTATAACACTTCCAGGGGTAAAGCAATATGCACTTTTGCCACCGCGGTTAATATATTGGCGGGCCACTACTGCATGTCTGAGTTTCTTAAACGGCCGGCTGGGTCACGCTCATCACTGAACGTGGATGTCCCCATTCTGAAATATGCCAGAACATCGAAGCACCAGTTTGTTGGCCATCCAATTCGGGGATATTCACATTTCTAAACTAGTCTACAGCTGTGCATGCACCCAACTTTGCTAGCTGCACGGGTCCATCACCAGATCCAGCTGCTGGGATGCCCCATGTTTCACTTCCTCCACTCCCCCAGATTTCTGTACATTGTGCTCTGGATGTACTAGATTCTCTCTAGACATCCTTTTGAACATGCCACTAAGTTTATTAATAAAGATAAACATGCAAACCGTCTAAAATGATTTCCTTATTGTTCTTGCTTTGATGCAACAAATACAAAGAGACACTTTTTTATGCCTATTGCACAGTGACATGTAAAAAGACTTCACAAAAATATCTTGATGTCATTAGTCCTTACATCCCTTTATGCAATACTTAGAAGCCCCTTTTGCAACCTGAATTGTGCAAGCTTGTGAGATGTTTGTGCAAAGCACTGCATTTTGTTGGACCAGCTAAGAGCTGGCAATAGTTTTTGTTAGGAGAAATATTGATAGTTTAAGTTTTTGTTTAGAAGCTCCTGCCAGTCAGAGACTCTCGACTATTTGACCTCAACACTGTTCCAATTTCAGATGAATTTCTAAGCCACCATTTGTCTTGTAGCTTCTCTCTCACTGGTAAAATGCAAAAGCAAAGCTAAAAGCGTTACGGCTGAAAAGAAGAGACACTCATAGTGGTGCAGTTTATTTCCTTCACTGTATTTGCCTTCTACAGATTTGTCTGCAAACCTACCATAACAGAGAAGTTGTTGGTTATGATTCATCAATAGGTAAGACAGGGCTAGATTTACCAACATGCCGTAACGTGCAAGTTATGTGCTTAGGGGGTCATTCAACTGCAGCTATTTCACATTAACTGCTACAGGGCTTACTGCATAAAATGGGCCATAAGCAAATCAGCTTCTTACTGTAGCTAGTAAATAGGCCCCTTGAGCAATAATAGGGTTTGTGTTAAATAATATGCCCCAAATCATATCAGAGTGCACTAAAGTGCTTGAACACAAGTTGGTAGATCTAGTCTACAGTCTGTTGCTACAAATACATTTTTTAAGGGTGCAAGAAACAGCAGGCACATGTGAAATTTGAAAACGACTTTAGCATAAAATAATTGAGGCTTCAGGCAAGGAGTAGCAAGGAACAGGTTTTGTCGTCAGTTCTATAGATTTCTCATCTTATCAAATTAGATCCTGGCAAGCAAAGATAGGCATTCCTTGAAATATATGGGATATCTGGCATCATGATCTCAGTCAGCAGGACTGTATATCTCAGAGGGGCGTGAGGCGCAGAGATGCTACTTCCCTGAATTAGGATATAAAATCCAGAGACAGTGTCTCCGTGGTGGCCAGGCTCAGATGTCCATATAGAAAGGACCCCGATTCATTTTATTAAATGCAAAATACTATGAAGCAATCATCAACAAGCAGTGAAAAAAAAGAATAGACCAAGTGACTGCTGATGAGGACCGCTCTCCGTTCCCCAAGGTGTGTGTAGCTAGATATTTTATTAAGAGGCACTTTTTAAATAGCCTGTGTGGTTGCAAAGTGTGTATCCATTGACTGTGGGTACTTAAAAAACTAATTTCTGAAGAGAAATTGCCTGGGTTGACATTTTTAAAACTTGCTAGCATAAACTATACGCACCAAATCAGTCACATCTTTGTGTGGGTGGTGGGGGGGGGGGGGGGTTGGAGGGTATGAGGGAGATGTAGTGTGTGCTTTTGGAAATTCCAGATAACGGTATTGTCTTTTTTAACACTGGTGTATATTAGAGACAATAAGGGCTAACATAAGATATGCCATACTGGGTCAGACCAAGGTCCATCAAGCCCAGTATCCTGTTTCCAACAGTGGTCATTCCAGGTCACAAGTACCTAGCAGTTTCCCAAAATACAGAGGTTCCACAATACTTGTATTGGATCAAGCAGTGATATTCTGGGTTCCCTTCAATAATGGTTTATGGACCTTTCCTCCAGGAACTTGTGCAAACCTTTTTTAATCCCATCTACACTAACAGCTTTTACTACATCCTCCGGTAGCAAATTCCAGAGTTTGATTACACGTTCAGTGAAAAAAAATATTTTCTCTTATTAAATAGGTTACCCTGTAGCTTCATTGCATGTCCCCTAGTCTTTCTATATTCTGATAACGTAAACAATCGATCTACGTTTACCCGTTCCACTCCATTCATTAATTTATAGACTTCTATCATATCTCCCCTCAGCCGTCTCTTTTCCAGGTTAAAGAGCCCTAACCTTTTTAGCCTTTCTTCATAGGGGTATCCTTCCATCCCCTTTACCATTTTGGTGGCTCTTCTCTGTACCTTTTCTAATAACGCTATATCCTTTTTAAGATACGGTGACCAGAATTGCACACAATATTCAAGGTGCGGTCGCACCATGGAACGATACAGAGGCATTATGATGTCATCCTTTGTTTTATTCTCCATTCCTTTCCTTATAATACCTAGCATTCTGTTTGCTCTCTTGGCCACCGCTGCACACTGGGTGGAGGCTTTTTAACATGTTATCCACGACGATGCCTAAATCTTTTTCCTGGGTGGTGGTTCCCAATGTGGAACCCTGCATCGTGTAACCGTAATTTGGCTTACACAGAAGTGTTTCACACTCATTTGTGGGTTCTCTCACTCTCACACTCTCTAAGCCCCTTCTCTCACGCATTAGGCATATCTCAAGCTTATTTGAAGGCTCCCTAATTCTCCCATTCCCCTTCCTTAGGCATTGTGAGTATCCTAGGTGGTATGAGTATTCTACCATACTGCCTTTTATAGTGTCTCATTTGTATTCTGATGATACTATTGTGGCAGGTGAAGGCCTGTGATCCACAGTGTCTGATATAAACAGACAGGCCTAACTAGCTTGACCTGTAAATGAAGCCTGTGAAGAGGCCCATAGGAATTGCACATCCCCCAATATGCTGCTATTGTAGAATTAGAACTCAGTAAAAGTATTGAATTAACTTAGACAAGCAGAACTGAAAGTTGGAAAAATACAGAAAAAAATATGTTTAAAAGCCACTGATAAGAAAATACAGCTGTAAGGGATTTAATTAAAACTGCTGACAGAAAGGTTACAGAGCCCTGCTTCCCTACACGTACTAACTAGCCCAATGGCCTTGGAAGTAGGAAAGTAACAAGTTGGTGAACTGGCCATTGTAATTGAGACTAGAAGGGGGGTGAGCAGGTGCTGAGCCCACTCAAAGAACATAATTGGATAATCATATCAGTACCGGGACCAATAGAAGAGGTACGGGAGGTACGGGAGGTTACCGGGACCAATGAAATGTTTTTTCTATACCTAGAATGGAGCAAAAGTCTATAAAAGTTGTTGTTTTGCCAGAGAACATTGCTCAGCCATTTTGAATTTGATTCTGCTTGAGTCTTGTGCACAAATAAATGATTTGGAACTTCTGAACAGACTCCTGGTATTATTGGTTTGTCTGCGCTCTGCTGCTACATATTCTTGGTGCGTTGGCCGGGAAGGTGTGGTATTAGAGGGTATATAGGGCAATATACCACGACTTTCCGCCTCTACAGGTTTGGTCCTGCCGGGATCGCGCCCTTCCAACGGGGCTCGCTCCCTGGCGCCACCGGTCCCTTGCATCGGAGGGAGCTGGTCGGACCTCGGCGGGTGCCGAGCCCGGCTGGAGCCAACACCTCGAACCCGAGTGAGGGGAGTCCGAGGTCCAACTCATGCGCTTGCTTGGGAACTTTGAGGACCGGATCCGGTGAGTAGAGTTTTGATTTTAGCATGTGTCTAGACAGATAAGAAAGAGCAGTACTGCCACTTGAATCTTGCATGAACTTGGAACTTGGAAAGAGAGCTTGATCACCTCTCAAAGACGGGCCGACTACCCCTGCGTAAGTAAAGCAGGGCGAAACCCCCGTCTTCTAGCATTTGGAACTTGCATGAGACTAGTCAGAATAGACAGAAATGAATGCATTCTGGGATACGTTGCTAGCATGATTGTGTGAATGGAGTGTGAATGAGAGGTCTGGCAGCACGGACCAAGAGAAGGAGGACCCCTGAGTAACGCAGTTCCTGACCGGGCGACCGCGTTCAGGTCGTAAAAAGGGGGAAGCGATTGTCGTCTTGTCTTGTTATTTGTTTCCCTTATACGTTTCTAGGGCCGTGAGGACCCCTTACCCACGGTCCGCCCTCCTTTTCCCTTTTGTCTGTTGTTGCGCGCACACATCGAAATGGGAGGGGCGGGGTCTACTAGGAACACTCCATTAGAATGTATGATCGCACATTTTAAAGAAGGATATTCCGGAGATTATGGTATTAAAATGACTGCAGCCCGTTTACAGATTTTGTGTACTAGGGAGTGGCCCGATCTAGACCCTACCTGGCCCCGAGAGGGAACCTTTAATGTAGGAATTATTCAGTTAGTGCACCGTAGAGTGCGAATAGCGCACCCCGATCAGTACCCCTATATAGATTCCTGGTTAAGTATTTGTGAAGATCCGCCCCCTTGGGCGAAGCACTGTTATGAAGAGCAGTGCAGAATAATGTTAGCAAAGACAGATTATAGTCAGAAAATAGAACAGCCTAGAAGAAAAGGGAAAGGTGAGAAGTCTAGGAAGAAACCCATCCTGGTAGATCCTGATTCCCCAGAAGTGATTACCCGACAGCCCCAAACCCAGCGCCCAGTGAGAGTAGCCCCACGTCCTGCCCCAGAGCCCCGGAGACAGCGGGAGCGGGACCCAACCCCTGAGCCATCACCCGAAGAACAGGTAGATGAGCTCCCTTTAATGGAAGAAGATGATTCTACCGAGACAGAAAAAGGAGAATCAGATACAGAAACAGAGAAGGAAGAAACTGAAAATTCCCCGAGTGATACTGACAGTGTAAAAGCGGCTGCCAGTGTTAGCTCGCCAGTGAAAAGTAAATCTAAAGTAAAGCACGTAGAGAAGAAAATAACCCCTGACAGGAAAGTTACGAAAATATCTCTCAGATCCCAAAAGACATCTACTGCCAAGATGATGCCTTTACGGCAAGTCCCGGGAATACCCGTAAGGAATGAAGATAATGAGGTGGTGGCGGGACCCCTAAGCTATGTGTATGTCCCCTTCTCTACCACTGATTTGTTAAATTTTTATTTTATTTATTTATTTAACAGTATTTTTAAACCGCCTTATCTTATTAATCAAGGTGGTATCACAGCAAACAATCGGGTAAAGTGAGTGTGTTAATCATGCAGTGAGGGTGCAATTTAGTTGAGTGTGTGTTGTATCGTGTGCTAGATTGGGGTGAGCTATGTACAAGGTGTGGCGTGTTGTGTGCTAGAATGGTTTGAGCTATGTACAGTGTGGGCTATATACAGTGGTATATAGCCCACACTGTACATATAAATTGGAGGACACATTATGCCTCCTATACCAATAAACCCCAAGAGCTTACAGAATTAGTGAATACTGTTATGGAAACTCACCAACCAACATGGGCAGATTGCCGCCAGCTTCTGTCCACCTTATTTACTACAGAGGAGCGGACACGAATTAGAAAAGCAGCTATAGACTGGCTGGCAGATAACCCTGTAGCTCCCGGAGAAAGGGGGGGAGGAAAGAATAGATAATCGGGAAGCGGCCCAGAGAGAATTCCCGAATGAAGACCCCCGATGGGATCCAAATACAGAAAGAGGATCCAGAGCCCTAGCCCGTTTTCGCCAAGGCTTTATACAAGGCCTGAAAAGGGGGGGCCAGAAAGCTATGGACCTTTCCAAAGTTACTGAAGTTACCCAAGGCATAGATGAGAGCCCAGCAGTGTTTTATGAAAGATTAACTGAAGCATATAGAATGTATACTCCCTATGATCCCGATGCACCAGGAAGTTTATGCATGGTGAATTCTGCTTTTGTAAATCAGTCTCAACCAGACATTAGACGTAAATTACAGAAATTAGAAGGGTTTGCGGGCATGAATGCAACTCAGTTATTGGAAGTCGCTCATAAAGTGTATGTGAATCGTGATAATGAAAGGCAGAGAGAATGTGATCGAAAGATGAAGAAGAAAGCAGATTTTTTGGCTGCGGCCATAGTTGAACAGAAAAGGGGAGCTATCCCTAGTCGACGGAGCAGAGGAAGGGGGTGGGGCCGAGGCGGAAGCCGGCCCCAGCTAGGCATAAACCAATGTGCCTACTGCAGAGAGGAAAGACATTGGAGAGATGCATGCCCGCAACTCGAAGACGCCCACCAAGATGACGAAAACAATCAATGGAGAGAAGAAAGACGAGGCCGTCACCGAAACCGCGGAGGAGCCAATCGAGAGCAATACCAGCGATAAAGAGGAGAAGCCGTACAAGCATTGGCTACGACAGCCCATGATGAAGATGACGTGGATTAGGACAGACCGGGCTCCGAATTTGCTTTAGGTCTCCAGGAGCCTATGGTCGGAATACAAATAGGAGACCAAGTTATGAACTTTATGGTTGATACTGGAGCAGAACATTCAGTAGTAGACAAAAAGATAGCCCCATTTTCTACAAAAGCAGTCACCATTGTAGGAGCAACTGGTGCCAAAGCTACAAAATCTTTTCTTCAGAATCGCATATGCAGTCTAGGAGGACAACAAATAACTCATCAATTCCTTTACATGCCTGAATGTCCAGTGCCACTACTGGGACGAGATATGTTAGCCAAGCTACAAGCCCAAATATCCTTTACTGAAAGAGGAGAAATGCAAATGACAGTAAATTCTCAAGCCAAACCAGCAGGAATAATGCTGCTTACAGTTCCCCGAGAAGAAGAATGGTTTTGGTTTCCTAGACCATGGGATGCTTTTCCAAGGGTTGCAAAGCAGAGATGGCATCCATCTGTCCAAGAGAGGTCAACGCATCTTTGGTAGTAGACTGGCTAATCTACTGAAAAGGGCTTTAAACTAGATTCCTTGGGGATGGGTGAAGAAAGCCCCCAGGTAAGTGATACATTAAATACCTTTATGGAAATGGGTAACAGGGGTAACATATGGAAAGCAGTGTGTATTAATGCCCGTAGCATGGGAAATAAGATCCCTGAGGTTGAAGCTTTGGTGGGAGTGGCTGACTTGGATTTAGTGGCAGTTACAGAAACATGGTTCACAGAAAACAATGACTGGGATGTAACTATACCTGGCTATACTTTATTCAGGAAGGACAGGGTAGGAAGAAGAGGAGGAGGAGTGGCACTATATGTAAAAACTACTATTAAAGCTTTGGAATTACAGAGCTTAAAAGGGAGAGAGGAGGCATTGTGGGTTAAACTAGAAAGAGGGAAAGAGAAATCTATTTGCATTGGAGTGATATACAGACCTCCCTCACAAGAGGAAGAGGTGGACAGAGAGTTAATTGAAGACATACGCAGCATTGCTAGGAAAGGGGAAGTGCTACTGATAGGAGATTTCAATATGCCAGATGTTGATTGGCACATTCCTGCTGCAGTATCATCTAGAAGTAAGGAGATCCTGGATTCTCTACAGGGAGAACTATTCAGGCAATTGGTAACAGACCCCACACGTGAAGGGGCCATACTGGACTTGGTGCTTACCAATGGTGAAAGTGTTTCTGATGTTGTAGTGGGAGATCATTTTGCATCCAGTGATCACCAGATGGTGTGGTTCAGTATTAGGACTAGGGCTGTTAGAATCCATTCCAAGGTGAGGATCTTAGACTTTAGGAAGACTAACTTTGCGAAGATGGGCCAATACCTCAGGGAGTCGTTAGTGGGATGGGAACAGCTGGGGGATGTAGAAAAACAGTGGGCAAAACTGAAAGGGGGTATTTTAAGGGCAACCAACCTTTTTGTTAAAATGGTAAATAAAGGCAAAAGGAACAGGAGACCGCTATGGTTTTCGAAGGAAGTAGCTGAAAAAGTGAAGAAAAAGAGGGAGGCCTTCATGAAATACAAGAGATCACAGAGAGCAGAAGACAGGCATCTGTATTTGGAAAAACTTAGAGAAGCTAGCAAAGTAGTCAAGAAGGCAAAGATTCAAAAGGAGGAGGAACTCGCCAATGCAATAAACTGGGGGGATAAGACATTTTTCAGATATATTAGTGAGAAGAGGAAGAGCAAAAGTGGTATTGTCAGACTCAAGGGTGCAGGGGGGGAATATGTAGAAGCTGATAAGGATAAAGCGGAATTGCTTAACAAATATTTTTGTTCTGTGTTCACAGATGAAGAACCAGGAGCAGGACCTCAGAAAACACCCACAAATAAGAACAGAAGCGAGGGACATCTTGAACTATTTTCAGAAGACTGTGTTCGTGAGAAAACTAGCTCAACTTAAAGTAGACAAAGCGATGGGACCGGATGGGATACACCCTAGAATACTGAGGGAACTTGGGGACGTTCTAGCAGCTCCACTGACTGACCTTTTCAATGCCTCGTTGGAGTCGGGAGTGGTGCCAAAGGACTGGAGAGAGGCTCATGTGGTGCCTTTACACAAAAGCGGAAGTAAGTAAGGATGTGGTTGAAAACTACAGGCCGGTTAGTTTAACTTTGGTGGTGAGTAAATTATTGGAAACGCTGCTGAAAGAGAAAATAGTGAGGTTTCTGGAGTCCAGCGGATTACAGGATCCGAGGCAGCATGGATTCACCAGAGGCAGGTCTTGTCAGACAAATCTGATTGATTTTTTTGACTGGGTGACCAGGGAGTTGGACCAAGGGAGAGCTCTAGATGTGGTGTATTTAGATTTCCGTAAAGCCTTTGACAATGTTCCTCACAGGCGACTTATAAACAAACTGAGCACCCTAGGGATGGACCCTAAAGTTACTGCTTGGGTTAGAAGTTGGTTGGGTGGGAGGCGACAAAGAGTACAGGTAAATGGAGCTCACTCTGAGGAGAAGGATGTTGCCAGTGGTGTGCCCCAGGGATCTGTCCTTGGTCCGATTCTTTTTAACATCTTTGTTAGTGATATAGCGGAAGGGCTGTCGGGTAAGGTTTGCCTCTTTGCGGATGATACCAAAATCTGCAATAGAGTAGACACCCAGGAAGGGGTAGATAACATGAGGAGGGATCTAGCTAAGCTTGAAGAATGGTCTAGAATTTGGCAGCTGGGATTTAATGTTAAAAAATGTAAGGTCATGCATTTGGGCTGCAGCAATCCAAGGGAGCAATACAGTATAGGAGGTGAAGTACTTTTGTCCACTAAAGAAGAGTGGGACCTAGGCGTGGTTGTGTCTGATGATCTTAAAGTAGCTAAACAGGTGGAAAAGGCGACAGCAAAAGCTAGAAGGATGCTTGGGTGCATACGGAGAGGAATGGCTAGCAGAAAAAAGGAGGTGATAATGCCTCTGTATAAGTCTTTGGTGCGTCCTCATTTGGAGTATGGTGTGCAATTCTGGAGACCGCACCTTCAAAAGGATGTGAACAGGATGGAGTCGGTGCAGAGGGTTGCTACCAAAATGATTAATGGGCTTCATTATAAAGCATATGAGGACAGACTTAAGGATCTTAATATGTACACCTTAGAGGAAAGGCGGGATAGAGGTGATATGATTGAGATGTTTAAATACCTCCGTGGCATAAATGTTCAGGGGAGAGCCTCTTTCAATTGAAAGCAAGTTCTGCTACGAGGGGACATGGGATGAGGGTGAAGGGAGATAGATTCAGGAGTGATATGCGGAAATATTTCTTTACGGAAAGAGTAGTGGATCCGTGGAATAGTCTCCCAGTGGAGGTGGTAGAGATGAGGACAGTAACTGAATTCAAGAAAGCATGGGACCAACACAGAGGATCTCTAAAGGCAAAAAGTGGACTGTTGTAGTTGTTATGGAAGGACAGACTAGATAGGCCATGTGGTCTTTTTCTGTCGTCATATTTCTATGTTTCTATGTTTCTATATTACAGTGATGAATCTGCCCAAGACACCTATTTTGAACAAACTTTGAAAAGCATTGATGCACCACCTGGAGTATGGGCAGAAGGCAGTCCTCCAGGCCTAGCCAAACATATAGCTCCAATAATTGTAACTCTCAAGCCTAGTGCTACACCAGTACATGTCAAGCAGTACCCTCTCCCAAGAGCTGCAATTGAAGGCATTCACCTCCACTTGCTAAGATTACTAGAACATGGCCTACTAAAAGTATGTCAATCCCCATGGAACACTCCACTTTTGCCAGTGAAAAAGCCTGGAACAGATGACTACCGCCCAGTGCAAGATCTAAGAAGAGTGAATGAAGCAGTTGAGACCATACATCCAGTTGTACCCAATCCTTACACTCTTCTAGGACTGATACCTGCTGAAGCTACCCACTTTACTGTACTAGATTTAAAAGATGCACTCTTTTGCATAAGATTAGCCCCCATAAGTCGGATATTATTTGCATTTGAATGGCAGGACCCTATCTCTGGAAGAGGGGGCCAACTTACTTGGACACGATTACCCCAAGGATTCAAGAATTCACCTACCATCTTTAGTGCTGCACTAAATCAAGACCTTTCAAGCTATCCAGTGGCCCCGGGGAAGAGAGTGCTTCTCCAATACGTGGACGATCTGCTGATAGCTGCTGTATTAGAAAATGAGTGTATACAAGCCACCAAAGACCTCTTGCAGCTACTAGATGAAGCTGGATACAAAGTCTCCAGAGAAAAAGCACAACTATGCCAAAAAGAAGTGAAATACTTGGGCTTTCGTATAACCAAAGGAAGCCGAAAGTTAGGCAGAGAAAGAAAAGAAGCAGTATGCAGAATTCCAACCCCAACTACCAGAAAGCAAGTCAGAGCCTTTCTGGGAGCAGCAGGATATTGCCGAATCTGGATTCCCAACTTTGCTCAAATCGCCAAACCACTGTATGAAGCCACAAAAGGAGAAGAAAAGTCGCCACTGGAGTGGGGACCTGAGCAGGATACAGCCTTCAAGACGTTAAAGGAAGAATTGATGTCATCACCAGCCCTTGGACTACCAGATGTTCACAAGCCTTTCCACTTGTTTGTACATGAAGCACAAGGAAATGCCTTAGGCATGTTGACTCAGAAATTGGGAAATTGGGAGCGACCTGTAGCATACCTATCGAAACAATTGGACACTGTGGCCAAAGGATGGCCACCTTGCCTGAGAGCAGTTGCAGCTACAGCATTGTTAGTGAGTGAAGCAGATAAGCTCACACTAGGACAGAATCTACGAGTCACTGTGCCACATGCAGTCCTTGCCCTTATGGAACAGAAAGCAAATCATTGGCTCACCAATTCCCGAATGTTGAAATATCAGAGCATGTTATGTGAAAACCCACAGATACAACTGGAAGTGAGCCATGCCTTGAATCCAGCCACCTTGATACCTATTAGTGAAGAACTCCCAGAATATGATTGTATAGAAGTCATGGACACTGTATTCTCAAGCCGACCTGACCTGACAGATGTGCCCATAGACAATCCTGACCAAGTCTATTACGTAGATGGAAGCAGTCTCATCATCAATGGATGACGCTGCGCCGGATATGCAGTAGTCACTCAACATGAAGTTGTTGAGTCATCAGCTCTAGCCTCAGGCACATCAGCCCAGAAAGCAGAATTAATAGCACTTACTCGAGCACTACTGCTAGGTGCAAAACTTGTGTTAAATGTATATACAGACTCTAAGTATGCTTCACTACCCTACATGCTCATGGAGCTCTCTATAAAGAACGAGGGCTCATCACGTCCGGAGGAAAATCAGTCAAGTATGGCCCAGAGATACTGATGTTACTTGATGCAGTATGGGCCCCAACTCGTGTAGCTGTCATGCATTGCAGAGGACACCAAGCAGGAAAAGGAGAAGTTGCTCGAGGAAATAGGTTTGCAGATGCCTCAGCAGCCATGACAGGACAAATTTCGCCACAAGCCATGCCGATGCAGGCAGCATTGTTTCCAGTACCCTTGAACTTATGGATACCACGATATACCACCAAAGAATTAGATTACTACTGTAACAAGGAAGATGGAGTACTGAAAGATGGGTGGATTGAGCTGCCACCAGCAGAGAGCAGTCAACCCCCAGGACGAATAGTAATTCCCGAATTGTTAGGTCCAGCCTTTGTCAAAGCTTTCCACGAAGCCACTCACTATGGAAAAAGTGCTATGGAAAAAGCACTCAGACCACATTTCTACATTACCATGTTAACAACCATATCAGCTTCAGTAGCACGCCAATGTCTAATTTGTGTTAAGAATAATGCCAAACAAGATCCTATACCACCACCTCGAGTTCAGTCAGGAGGTGTAACCCCCATGCACCACCTGCAAATTGATTTTACTGAAATGCCAAAAGCCAATGGATATCACTACTTATTAGTATTAGTTTGTACTTTCTCTGGGTGGGTAGAAGCTTTCCCAACCAGAACTGAAAAAGCTCGAGAAGTCACCAAAGTTTTACTGAGAGAGATTGTCCCTAGATTTGGAATTCCAGCAGTAATAGGGTCAGACAATGGGCCCTCATTTGTTTCTCAGATTACTCAACAGTTAGCAAAAGCCTTGCAGATACAATGGAAGCTTCACACTGCATACAGACCCCAGAGTTCAGGGAAAGTTGAGCGAATGAATCGTACCTTAAAAGCCCAAATGTCCAAGCTTTGTCAGGAGACACGCCTGAAGTGGCCCCAAGTGCTCCTAATAGCTTTACTCAGAATACGCTCAGCTCCTGTGAAGTCAACAGGATTTTCCCCTTTTGAAGTTCTGTATGGTAAACCCCCACCAATATTGCAGGGAATTAAAGGAAGTCTAGCCCAAATTGGTTCAGAAATAACCAGGCAAGAACTCCTAGCTCTTAGTTTTGTTCTGCAGACTCTCCATGCATGGATCCAAGACCAGTTGCCTATCAACTTGACGGAACCCTTGCATCCCTACCAGCCTGGTACCTCGGTGTGGATCAAAGATTGGAAGAAGACACCGCTGGAACCCCATTGGAAGGGACCATACACTGTCATCCTGTCTACCCCAACTGCCGTAAAGGTAGCAGAAATTGATTCTTGGATCCACCACAGCAGAGTCAAGCCCGCAGCTGATCCAGAACCTGAGCAGTGGACAGCAGAGCAGCATCCTGATGCACCTTTGCGAGTTACTCTGAGACGGCAACCAGCAGCTTAGACACTTTATCACAGTGCCCTGCAGTAGCCAAGTCTTTCGAAGAGGATTGCTGTTTTCCATACAGCAAGAGTTTGTTTCAACGAACCTCATGTGTGTGATTTTACACACTACTTTGATGCTACATTGATTGACCATATTTCGGAAGCCAACTGAAATTGATAAGTTGGTTAATGTGTGATGGACAACTTGAGGATCTTCAATCAACACTCAGCACCCGTTGAATTGCTTCATTAGCAAACGGGACGAAGAAAAGAACGTCGTGGTCAAGATTTTCAAGCTGAGGATTCAGAAGAACTCCAATCAACATGTATCCTTATCTTTGCTTTGCCCTGGTTGCCTGTTTTGGAGGCTTTGAACTGACTCATGCCTTGCCTCCATGCACTGCTTGCATTACTTCTACTCGGACTGGACTGAAAGTAACTCAGACTTTGATTTATCACTCTTACTATTCCTGCACTGGTAAAGTGACTCGGTGTATTAATAACACCACTGAACTGAATGTCTGTACCAAGGGTAAATCTAAAGTATGCTTTAATCCGCATCAGAATCCATCCTATTACACCTTGGAAATGCGATGGAAAGATGCAGATGGACCTTTGATCAATGCCACACGCCCACTCACAGATCCTAGTAAATCTGCTATTTTGTATTTTGATGCTTGTGAAGTAATCAACAGAGATAGTCGTTCTAAGTGTGGTAATTGGGAAAAAACATACTCATGGAATGACAAATATATGTGTCCAGAAGGGACCACTGGATGGGGAGCATGCACAGGAAAGAAAGTCTCAGCCGATGTATATAGTACAGCCCCAGAGTCAGATTACTTCTGCCCAAGATGGGAATGTGTCTTCTATGCCACCTGGATTGGTATGGTAGAGAATACCAACAAAGATAATCGAATGGCTGCATTGCGGAGGCCATATGTCAAAGATCTAGACAAATGCAAGAAAAATGCTTGCAATCCCTTAGAGTTGGTTGTTCTGAGACCTGAATATTGGAAACGAAGATTCCGATTTGGTCTACGAATTGCAGGGTCTGGATCAGATCCAGGAACCATAATATATATAAGATTAAATACCCAAGCCCATAAATCATCCAAGTACCATATCCATGACACATTCTATGAAGCCATGCATGTAAATAAGTTTGAAATTCCCCATCCCTCTCAGAACTTATTTTTAGAATTAGCTGGAGCAGTAGTATCCAGTCTAAAAATCTCAGATTGTTACTTTTGTGGGGGGACACAAATGGGTGACCAATGGCCATGGGAAGCCCAAGAATTGAATTACTCAATGACTTACAATCAAACTGAATTACATAAGACTACCAGCGAATGGGTGTTAGCGCACTCAATAGTTGGACGTCTTTGCTATGCCAGAACTGGACCCCAGTTCAAACAACAGGTAGGACAGCTGGTCTGTCTTAGCCAGAAATTCTACAATGACACCACTAAAAAGACGTCTTGGTGGTCAGGAATTAAAGAACCTGAACCACCTAACCCATTAGCCAGATTTCCTGAGCTTTCTCATTTATGGACTAATCTTGCCAAGCCTCATGCCTGGCAAGCCCCACCTGGCCTATACTGGATCTGTGGAAACCGAGCATATGCCCAACTCCCTACACACTGGGGAGGGGCGTGTGTCTTAGGGACCATCAGACCTTCTTTCTTTCTTCTAAACACGGAACATGGAGAACAATTAGGATACCCAGTGTACACAACTAATCACAGACACAAAAGAGCACTGAGACAGAAGAGAGCACCCCTCCAGGTAGGCAAGTGGGAAAAGTGGAAGGGTGATGATTGGCCACCAGAAAGAATCATTGAATATTATGGGCCTGCCACTTGGAATGATGATGGTATGTGGGGATATCGAACCCCAATCTATATGATTAATCGTATTATCCGCTTACAAGCAGTAGTTGAAATAATAACCAATGAGACTAGCCAAGCTCTTACACTTTTAGCTAGACAGAGTACCCAAATGCGTACTGCTATATATCAAAACCGCTTAGCACTTGATTATTTGTTGGCAGCTGAAGGAGAAGTATGCGGTAAGCTGAATTTAACTAATTGTTGTTTAAAAATAGATGATAAAGGTCAAGTAGTTGAAGAAATTGCTGAAACTATGCGAAAGCAAGCTTATGTGCCGGTACAAACTTGGCATTCACTAAAGTTTCCTAACTGGTTTGCTGGTCTTTTCTCATGGCTAGGAGGACTTAAAACTTTCCTTATACTAGTACTAATAATCATTGCTGTCATTTTACTGTTACTATGTATAATCCCATGTTGTACGCGTTCTATTCATAGTGCTATTGAAAGTACAGTAGAGCGGAAGACCGCAACTAAGATTATGGCCTTATACCAACCTAAACCTCCTGCATATAGTCGGAATCCTCTGACCATGATATAACCATTTTAAGTGATTTAATTCTCACACCTTATTAAGTAATAGGGTGAGATTAATCAAAGGGGGGGAATGTGGCAGGTGAAGGCCTGTGATCCACAGTGTCTGATATAAACAGACAGGCCTAACTAGCTTGACCTGTAAATGAAGCCTGTGAAGAGGCCCATAGGAATTGCACATCCCCCAATATGCTGCTATTGTAGAATTAGAACTCAGTAAAAGTATTGAATTAACTTAGACAAGCAGAACTGAAAGTTGGAAAAATACAGAAAAAAATATGTTTAAAAGCCACTGATAAGAAAATACAGCTGTAAGGGATTTAATTAAAACTGCTGACAGAAAGGTTACAGAGCCTTGCTTCCCTACACGTACTAACTAGCCCAATGGCCTTTGAAGTAGGAAAGTAACAAGTTGGTGAACTGGCCATTGTAATTGAGACTAGAAGGGGGGTGAGCAGGTGCTGAGCTCACTCAAAGAACATAATTGGATAATCATATCAGTACCGGGACCAATAGAAGAGGTACGGGAGGTTACCGGGACCAATGAAAATGTTTTTCTATACCTAGAATGGAGCAAAAGTCTATAAAAGCTGTTGTTTTGCCAGAGAACATTGCTCAGCCATTTTGAATTTGATTCTGCTTGAGTCTTGTGCACAAATAAATGATTTGGACCTTCTGAACAGACTCCTGGTATTATTGGTTTGTCTGCGCTCTGCTGCTACACTATATCGTATTTCTGTTGTACAAATGTTCTACTGTTCTGTTTTTAGGTATACATTACTGACATTGTATCATATTATTGCTTGTCTCCAAATTTATCTCACTGCTCTAATTTGTCTATTATGCTGACATGGCGACATTTTGCAATGTTCTGCATCTACTACAATGTAAGTTTTCTGCATGAAGTTATACCTGTTGTACACCACTTTGGGTGAATCTTTTCATAAAGGCAGTTTAAAAAAATCCTAATAAATAATTAAATTAATTGTGGGTAGTAAACACTGCTTTCCTTTATATAAATTACCTTTCACATTCCAGCTGTTTTCTGTCCTTTATGAGGTGCCAGGAGGGCTTTTGTCAAAAAGCATTGGGTACCTCTAAAGACTGATGCTCACAGAGATCCTCACGTACCATCCTAGCAAGCCCCCAGCTCAAGTGAAGAAATAGAATGGAATTCATATTTCTGTCACTTCCAGGCTACAAAGCCATATTCAGATGTAGAGGAACAGATATTCAGACCTTAATTTTAATTAAATATTTGCAGTAAATTTATTTATTTATTTGAACTCATTTCTATACCGCTCCTTCCAGTGATCAGCAGCGGTTCACATTAAACATTTAACTCTACAAAATTAGCAGTTTACATAAAAACAGTAGTAGGGTGCATTGAACATGTAGAAAAGGTAACATTAAATTCGAAACAAACTATTTATAATAAGAGAACACATATGATGATACATATATGGTTAAAAACTATATACAATGTATATGAATTGATACAGTAAATGAATTACATATTTGTAGGATTTACAGTTAGTTCAGTGGTGGTTTGGAATTTTCATATGATAATGGATGGGTTACATTTGTGTGTAAATTTTGCTCTATGTTATTTCGGACTGATTGTAGTATTCTTGAAAAAGGTGTGTTTTAAGGTTTTTCCGGAATGATAAGAGGTCCTTGTTAGCTCTTAGTGTGTCGGGTAGTTTGTTCCATTGTGTGGGCGCTAAGTATGTGAATGCTCTTGCTGGTATTCATTTTTACTTTGCAGATAGAAGGTGGAATTTGTAGTGTATTTAAATTGTGTGTCCGTCTTTTTCTGTCAGGAGGTTGAGTTTTAATGAGTGTGGCAAGGTAGGATGGGGCGATATTGTGTATTAACTTGAATGTTGTAATTATTATTTTTTATCTTATGCACACTTGTATGGGTAGCCAGTGAAGTTCTCTTAGTATGGGTGTGATGTGATCCGAGAGTGGTACATTCATTAAGATTCGCGCTGTTACATTTTGGGCCTTCTGGAGTATGTTGGTTGTTTTTTTAGGGAGACCTTGCAAGATGCCATTACAATAGTCCAAATGTGGGGTGATGAGTGTTTGTATTATTGATCTAAAGTCTGGAAGTTCTATGATGAATATTTTTTGTATTTATACTTTAGGCGTAAAACGTAATGAGTTTCTTTCTGCTCAGTTTACCATATTTAGGACATGAAAAAACTTTCTGGCAGGAAGATTTGTCAACTTTGGTAGTAAATCCAAAACGGTCTTGTATCAGAGCGTTCTAACTATCATAGAATCGAATGTGCTCCTGCGCTCTATCACGTTAATTATAAATCACAATCCTATGGCACTAGGTTCAATAAGGAACTTTTTTCGGGTCTCAGACTTATAATAGCGTAAGTTTTCTGGGTTAATTTTATCCAGTAACACGCTTATTTGCATCAACGACCCCCTTTTTTTCCTTTTTTATCCTCTTCATATGACTAGCAACAAAATATCAGAAAATGTTTCTCATTAGTCTTTTAGAGAAAAGACATTGTTTAACCCACATTGCTAGATACAGCAAGGAAATTCTTTAAAACAAGATGTACTTGAAACCTTAACACAATGAAAAAAAGTTCTTTAAGGTGCCACTTAACTTGCTGTGCATAAGGTTTCATCCATATAGTGCAGTTCTTCTGTTTGAAATTATCTTCTGTTTGAAGTTAAAAATCCCGTGCAGTTTGGTAGTAAACTTTGGTAGTAAAGCTAGCAGTCTATCTGTAAAGGCATGAACCTTCCAGAAGGAAAACACAAAATGGCCGCCTTGCGAATCATGCAATACATCAGCATGGAACTCATGATGCTTTTATTGATATATGGTGGCTTGCAATTGTCACCAACATCCAGAATAGAGGAATCAGCATGGGTTTTAGACAACAGCAGGAATGCTTGCCCACATTTCCTCATTTAAACATCTTCAAAATGTGGGTGCCTACCGCATGTTCCACCCCAAAAATGAGAACAGGTGGGGCACTGGACCTGTACTAAAAAATGGAGTGTGCCCGACATGTCCCCATGTAGCTAGCTAGCACAGGTTTCATACCACCACCGTGCTCATTTTGTGATTGACACAGGTACATTTAATGCCACCTTTAAGCTGGAAGTAGGGGCATCCTCATTACGTGCAGCATTGCCAAAGATGTCCATGCTAGCCACAATGAATGCATTCTACCCCGCTACTCAAGTAGCATGGCACTTTTAGCAAGGCGTGCACTAAACTCCATGCTACCCGGTAGCGTGGTTCAGTCAACATGCCCCTTTGAGAGGGTCACAAGCATCAAGATTAAAAATTAAGATGACTAAAATAGCACTTCAATGAACATTAAAAACATCTCTTTCTTAAAGAGCACATGCCTACTTTTTACTATCATATTTTATAGCAAGAGGATAAAATCAAAATAAGCATAACTATCGCTTATATCTGAACAAATAGGGATGACCTACATGGAGCGGTGGGTACACTCCTAAACAAAGGCATGGGAAGAGGTGACCTGCAGAGAGCGGCAAGTACACCTACTCTTGCTGCCTAGCTGGGCAGATTAGATGGAGCATACTGGTCTTTATCTGCTGTCATATACTATGTTACTATGTAACTATAGTAACATAGTAAATGACGGCAGATAAAGACCAGCATGGTCCATCTAGTCTGCCCAGCAAGATGGCAAGAGTAGGTGCACCTGTCGCTCTGTGCAGGCCACCCTTCCCCATGTCTTTGTTTAGGGGTGAACCCACCACTTTATGTAGGACATCCCTATTTGAGACGTTAGATGGTTCAGAGGTTAGATGGTACCGTTTATTTTGTTTTTATCCTGTTGCTGTAAAGGGATCCACTGTGTTTGTCCCATGCCATTTTGAATTCCGTCACCGTGTTTGCCCCCACCACTTCCATCGGGAGGGCATTCCAAGCATCCACCACCCTTTCAGTGAGAAATATTTTCTGACATTGCCTTTCAATTTACCACCTTGCAGCTTCATGTTATGCCCTCTAGTTTTACAGCTTCCCCGTCTTTCGAAGAGGTTTGTTTGTTCATTATTTCTCTTTAAGTATTTAAAGATCTGAATCATATCTCCCCTGTCCCTCCTCTCCTCCAAAGTGTACATATTTAGGTCTTCAAGGCTCTTCTCATAAGGCTTCTGATGCAGGCTCCAAATCATTTAGGTCGCCTTCCTCTGAACAGTTTCCAGTCTTTTTACGTCTTTTGCAAGATATGGTCTCCAAAACTGAACACAGTATTCCAAGTGAGACCTCACCAGTGACTTGTACAGTGGCATAAGTACCTCTTCCTTTCTGCTGGTAATCCCTCTTTGTATGCAACCCAACATCCTCCTGGCTTTTGCCACCGCCTTGTTGCACTGTTTTGCCACCTTGAGATCGTGTACATTTCCCTTGGATTTCTGCTACCCAAGTGCATGACACTGCACTTTTTCGCATTAAATCGTAGTTGCCAAGCATTAGACCAGTCTTCCAGCTTTTGTAGATCTTTTCTCATGTTAACCACTCCCTCGGGGGAGTCCACTCTGTTGCAAATTTTCGTGTCATCTGCAAAAAGACAGACTTTTCCATTCAGTCCTTCAGCAATATCACTCACAAATACATTGAACAGTGCCGGGCCCAGGACCAAACCCTGGGGCACCCCGCTAATCACCTTCCTCTCATACGAGTGAGCTCCATGTACCATCACCTTCTGTCATCTGTCAGTCAACCAATTTCTGATCCAGTTTACCATCTTGGGACCCATCCCCAAGTTACTGAGTTTATTGACAAGCCTCCTATGAGGAACAGTATCAAAGGCTTTGCTGAAATCCAGGTAGATGACCTCCATTGCATGTCCCTGATCTCGTTCCATGGTCACCCAGTCAAAGAACTCAATCAGATTTGTTTGGCAAGACCGTCCTTCGGTAAAACCATGTTGCCTCGGATCTTGCAACCTGTTGGTTTTGAGAAAGTTCACTATTCACTCTTTCAGTAGCGCCTCCATTACTTTTCCTGCCACCGAGGTAAGACTCACGGGCCTGTAGTTTGACACTTCTTCCCTGTCACCACTTTTGTGTAGAGGTACAACATCAGCCATTCTCCAGTCCTGAGGAACATCTCCTGTTTCCAAGGATCTATTGAAGACATCCTTTAACGGTCCTGCAAGAACCTCTCTGAGCTCTTTCAGTATCCTGGGATGTATCCCATCCGGTCCCATGGCTTTTGTCCACTTTCAGTTTAGCAAGTTTTTCTAACACTTCATCTTCTGTGAATGGTGTGGTATCTACTTCATTTCCGTTTTTATATTTGGGAGTCATAGCTGGTCCATCTCCAGGATCTTCTTTAGTAAAAACAGAGCAGAAGTATTTGTTTAGCAATTTCACTTTTTCAGTGTCACTTTCCACGAGTCCTTTCCCAGCACTTCTGAGTCCTGCAATTCCAACTCTGATCTTCTTCCTTTCCCGAATATACCTGAAGAAAGTTTTGTCACCACCTTTAACATCTTTAGCCATCTTTTCCTCTGCCTTTGATTTTGCTATCCTTTTTTCTCTTTTAGACTCTTTGAGCTTGATCCTGTATTCTTTTCTGTGTTCTTCTGTTTGCAAACTTTTGAATTTTGTGAAAGCTGTTTTTTTTGCCTTTATTTGAGCAGCCACCTCTTTGGAAAACCAAATAGGTTTCCTTCTCCTCTTGTTTTTATTTACTTTTCTTACATATTTATCTGTTGCCCCTTTTATTACCACCTTTAGTTTAGCCCATTGCAATTCCACTTCCCTTATCTCCTTCCACCCTGTCATCTCCTCCTTTAAGTACTCGGCCATTTTATTGAAGTCAGTGTTTTTTGAAGTTTAGGACTCTGAGCTTGCTATGATTGGCCTGTACCATGGTTTTTATCTCAACCCACACCGTGTGATGGTCACTGTTGCTCACAGGGGCACTCACACAGACATTCGACATGCTATCACTGTTGGTGAGCACTACATCCAGCGTTGAGCTTTCCCTGGTTGGTTCCATGACCATTTGTCTAAGTAATGCATCTTGGAGAGCATCCACAATTTTTTTGCTTCTTTCCAGATGTGCAGAAGGAGTAATCCAATCCACATCAGGTAGATTAAAGTCACCCAAAATGATCGCTTCCCCCTTTGTTGCTATCTTGGCAATATCTATAATCAATTCGTTCTCTCTCTCTTCAATTTGAGTCGGAGGTCTGTAGACTACAGCAATATGGATGACAGTGCCGCCATCTCTTTCCAACGCAATCCAGAGTGCTTCTTCTTTTCCCATTGTCCCCTGCATTTCAGTAGCTTTAATATTTCTTTACGGAAAGAGTAGTAAATATTTCTTTATGGAAAGAGTAGTGGATCCGTGGAATAGTCTCCCAGTGGAGGTGGTAGAGATGAGGACAGTAACTAAATTCAAAAAAAGTATGGGACAAACACAAAGGATCTCTAAAGGTAAAAAGGGGACTGTTGTAGTTGTTATGGAAGGACAGACTAAATAGGCCATGTGGTCTTTTTCTGTCGTCATATTTCTATGTTTCTAATATTGCTTTTTACATACAAGGCTACACCTCCTCCTTTCCAATTTTCTCTGTCTCTTCTGAATAGATAATAGCCAGCTATGGCTATATCCCAATCATGTGATTCATTAAATCGTGTTTCTGTAATGGCCACAATGTCCAAATCCATTTCCACCATTAGGGCTTCCAGGTCCGGAATTTTGTTGGCTAAGCTTCGAGCATTTTTGCTCATTGCTTTCCAGTATTTACCTGTCTTGTGTGTATTTTGCATTGATTTTGTTCTGCCCACTTATTCCCACTTGTTTTTGATGTGTGGTTTAAAAGTGTGGCTGTTTCTGATGTTATTCTGCTTTTGCAGGGGGTGGCATGCAAATGCTGACCTTCCACATCCGTCACCCCCTTTTTCCTAGTTTAAATGCATATTCACATACTGCCTGAATTTTTTACTTAGGGTTCTTTTCCCTGCGACAGAGAGATGTAGTCCATCAGCACAGTATAGTCTCTTGTTGGTCCATCTGTTGCACCAGTTGCCAATAAATGTGAATCCTTCTTGTTTGCACCAGGTTTGGAGCCATGTATTAAAGCTGTTAATGTGATGCAGCCTTTTTATCCCCTTACCAAGAACAGGTAGAACTTCTGAGAATGCAATAGTGTTAACAATGGGCTTGAGTTTCTAGCCAGGTCATAATAACATCAAGTTTGGAGTGTTCACTTTTTGCGCTAAGTATTTCAACAACTTGGTTTGTATTCCTGCTGGCTAAAGAGCCTGTTAGGCACATGACTATCTTCTCTCCTTTGAACTGTGTTCCCAAGTTGGTGCCTCTGACGATGGAATCTCCAAGTAGTAGTAGTTTTCTGCTTGGTGAGGTTTTCTTCATATTTGGTGCTTTAGCAGGAGATTGGGCACTATCAAAACAAATCTATGCAACCTATAATGACTCTAAACAATATAGATACAGTCCATCACTGCTCAGATGAATGGTCCAAATTTCACCCTATATCAAAAGACGCACTAAAGAACATCATTTCTAACCTAAACACAACAACTTCCTTTCTGGATCCATGCCCAGTAACATGGATAAAAAGTACACTCCCAATACTACTATCATATATCCTCCCTATAGTCAACCTCTCGTTACTTCAAGGAAACCTCCCATCTATGCTCAAACATGCACAAATCCGTCCAATCCTCAAAAACAACACGCTTGACAAAACATCACCAAAATCATACAGACCCATCTCAAGTATCCCTTTTTTGGCTAAAATAATAGAAAAAGTGGTACAAATCCAAACACAGGAATACCTAGATTCATCCTACCCACTTGATGAGCACCAATATGGATTTAGGCCTCAACATGGAGTTGAAACTCTCTTAACAGTCTTAACTGATGTACTACTTAAAGGAATTGATAATCATAAACAAGCATTTATACTCTTATTTATTGATATTTCCGCAGCATTTGATAGTGTTCACCACACTATAATGCTTAATAACCTGAAACAAATAGGAATAAATGCCACTGTACACAAATGGTTTACCTCTTACTTAAATAATCGAACACAAAATATAAGAATTGGTAACCAAACATCAACCATATATAAACAGGAAATTGGACTCCCACAAGGCTCCGCACTATCAGCCCTCCTGTTTAATATTTATATAAAACCAGTCTGTGATATCTTTAAAAAATTCGGAGTATACTATCATCTATATGCAGATGATATTATGATGTACATCCCATTCACAATCCCTAATTTACCAATAAAACTACTATCGGATTGTTTCAATGAAATCACAACATGGCTAAAAGCTCAAAACCTCCACATTAATCATTCAAAAACAGAAGTCCTAATTGTAACAAAAAACCAATCATATACCCCCCCAACCCACATAACATTACAAAATCATGACATTAAAATAAAAAATGAAATAAGATACCTAGGTGTTATCCTGGATACACATCTGACGATGAATACTCACATCAGAAACACCATTAAGAAAATATATTTTAAACTCAAAATCCTTAAACAATTACGCCCTTTAGTACACCAACCAGACTTCATTAATATAATCCAGGCCACAATAACCCCACACTTTGATTTTGCCAACCTAATTCTATTAGGAATAACGAAACAAAACATAAAAAGAATCCAATTAGCACAAAACGCAGCAGCTAGAATTATAATGAAAGCACACTCATTCCAGCACATAACACCATTATTAGCTTCCCTACACTGGTTGCCAATTCAAAGCAGGATAATATATAAAACCACAATAACAACATATAAAGCTTTAAATAACATGGCTCCAATACCACTAAGCAAACTAATCAGCATGGAATCCCAAAAAGCTACGCACAGAAAAGGATACTCAAATAAACTAAACACTCCTAATGATTTCATAAAAGCAAATAAATTAACTAACAACAGAGCTTTTTCTCATGCAGCCCCATCTATTTGGAACTCCCTCCCGGAGGACCTACGAACTATAACCGAAATTATGGAACTCCGTAAAAAACTAAAAACCTATCTATTCTCCATGCACTATGGCAACACAGATAACCCCTTGATACACTCAGATAAAGGCTAAAGAATCCTGATAAAGGCTAAAAATCCTGACTGTGTAATACTATTCCTAATAATTTAACAGATAACACACTATCCTAAAAACACTATGATTCAACCCTAAAGTACCCACAACTTGTATTTGTATATAGTTATTGTACATAGTTTACAAGCTAGCCTTGTGCTGTTATGCATTAGTTCATGCTGTTAACCATTATTCTTTATTGTTACAAAATGTTCCATGTAAAACTAAGTTCAATGTAAAACTAGTTCGATGTAAAACTAAGCTTTTGCTTTGTTGGATTGTTTTATTGTGAACCGCAACTGAACTCTGGAAGATGCGGGTTATAAATGATTGCTAAATAAATAAATAAATAAATAAAATAAAAATTGGGCATTGTCTGACTCATTTAAGGGCCCTTCAGTTTCTTTGGATCGGGCATCCTCCTTAGCCAAGGCAGAGAAGGCATTGTGCAGGGATATCTTTTGATGTATGGGATGTCTCTGCATTACAGGTCGCAATCTACCAGAACCCACTGTGATCCATTTGTTCCTGGGGTGTTTGGTTCTTTGTGGGAGCGGTGGTGGACTTTGTTCAGTTTGTATCCTAGAAGAGGTGCGCTTCATTGCAGCCAGTTCCTCCCTCAGTAGAGACACTTCTTTATGCATGGCAGCTAGGTCTTTCCTTAGTAGAGTCAGTTCTTCATGCATGGCAGCTGACTTTAGGCATATAGGACAAGCTCTTAGGCTCCAAATGATTTGTCTTTGAATGAAAGTACCGCAGTTATTGCACTGAATACACGACATGTTGATTAAGCAGTCCCAGAAGAGGGAGAAGAAGAAGAAGAAAAGATGAAGACTTCATTTTCCACTTCACCCCTCCTAAGCACATATGCCCTTGCCTGTTAGTATATACTGTATAGGTAGAACAAAATGAGCTATGCAAGTAAGGCTTAATGAGCAATGAAGTAGACTGAAGACTTTGACATTAATTGCCCCATAAGTAAATCAGCTTATTGAGAAGTCTCATAGTGCAAGATCTTAAATGGAGAATTATAGATCATGTAAGATCACATTGGGAAAGAGGAGATCGAAAGATAACTAGAGAACAGTATTGGATATTTTTTCTCCATATGATATATCCAGAAGGATTCAATATAGATAAAGAATGGATGGCATGCATTAATTTGAATAGATGCAATCAGACTGGTTGATATAGTCATCTGTGTAAGGCAAAATAATGCTGATATCATTTATTGTAGCTTGTATTATAGTATAGACTGACAATAATAGACCCCTGTGACTGAAGAGGAATTTTCCTGGAAGCACAATATACTACTCGAAACATGACATCATGCCAGATCAGCCTCTGTTAGTCAGTAAGTAATAGCTGATAATATCTGAAGTACTGCGATTAACAAAAGCACTGAGGTTAACACCTCTGATTTTATTATAAGAAGTTTGAAGAACCCGGAGGAGGGACAAACAAAATGTATTTATACTAGAAGAATCAAGTAAGAATTACAGAAATGTGGAATTCATATGAGCGAAGAGACTACTTGGATTTCACTGCTTGGAACAGCAGCCCCATCCAGAGTCCCTACTAAAATATTACACTGTAGATGTGAAAGAGATCTAGCATTTTCCAGAAAAGGGGGGTTTGCTTCTGCCCAGTTCTATCATTTTGGTAGGAGACTCCTCTAGGAGGGAAAATCTGTGTCATATATAGACCACCCCCAAAGGCAGAGCTCTGTTCTTGGCACACAGTCACTGTACCATGAAGAGGGAATGAGCAGTCTGCCCTTAATAAGGCAGCTACTGGCGGTCAACCCCAGGTCCTCATACTATTCAGGTGAGCCGCAGGCCCAAGAGCAGCAGAGGAAACAGCAGAGGAGAAGGAGGGAGTCTTGTATTCCAGCCTCTCTGTGGTTCAAGGAGAGCAGCTCTGCCTATGGGAATCAGCTTTTACTATAGGGAGAGAAAGAGGCAGCGTTCCAATATCCATATCTCCTCCACCCAGGCATATCATGGAGTGGCCTAGTGGTTGGGGCAAGGTACTTCAGGCTGGAAGGTCAGGGGTTCAAATCCCACTAGAGGACAGCAACCTTGGGCCAGAAGGACTGGGGTTTCTAGTCCCACAGGTGCTCCTTGTGGTCTTGGGCAAGCCACTTAACCCTCCATAGCCCATGTTCCCTGTAAAATAGTTATCTCCAAGTTATAATGCCCTGTTCAATGTAATTTCAGTTTGTTCAATGTAAACCGCACTGATGCAGAATAGCGCGGTATATAAGAGAATGTAAATAAATAAATATCAGAATCAGGAGTATCTGCAAGGCAGAATCAGAGACTTGGAACTACCAGAGCCACCAGCTCGGGGAAGAGCAGGACCACAAGAAGCTATCTGGCGCAGTGATACCAGAGCCAGGCAGGGGTGGCGGTAGCCCTTTTTCTTTGGGTGGGCCCAAGCACCGCCCTAAGTTCTGACCTATGGGCAGAGACCCTTCCTGTTTTGTCCACGGGGATCAGATCTCCCACAGGTAGACAAGAAAGGTCTTTGCCGTGATTGCAGATTCTCTTCTACTGCTCGCGGGGAATGAGATCCCTGTGGACATCCTGCTGCCTGTCATGCTGCAATTTTTGGTGGGGCCAATGCCTGTGTGGCCCGCCCCTTTCTGACACCTATGCAGCCAGGACAGTAACAGCTACACTGTGAAAAAAGTATTTGAACAAGAGGGAGATTCACACTAAGGGAAAGGCACCAGATGTTTTGACAGTAGAGACGTGGAGGTGATGCAGAAATGCAGCAGTAACAGGGAAGGAGTTTTAAGGGGTAACTTATATAGTACCTTAGAAGGAAAAAAAGAGAAGTAATTGATTCAGTGTTACAGACTCCATGACAAGAAGAAGGAATTATCTGCTTGCAACACACGTCTATTATTGTCTCTGCTTTGATACTGTTACTGTATCAGTGACCCCAGCTTTAAGTAAACCCTTTGTTCAAAACACAAAAACTGAACTGCCTCAATCATTTTGAGAAGGGAAGAGGTGTGAGTGGAGTTTAAATGCCAAGGCCTCCCAGTGTATACTGGTCCCATCCAACAAACTCTGCAATTAAACTTCTATAACCACGTTAAGGACTACATATGGAAATGATCAGCACTACAGAACAAAGTACAAGTCAGTTCATAGATATTAAGTGAGGGTTTTTATTTAGATTGGTATTTTATAAAGGCAACACATACATCAGTGCACAGTTATAAAACCGGTTACCCGAAAGGTCATGCACGATAACTGCCGCCCTGCATGCGGAAGCATCAATCCCATCCCTGCTCCATCCATTCTCCACCATCACGAATGCCAACATACATCTCACGAAAGCAGGCATTATACTTTCCTACACATGCCCGGGCAATTTCACAAGCGTCGACCTGAATGTGTAAAACACTACCCTACAAGCTCAGGCCGCTTAGAAAATTATCCCCTGCCCAAGGGGGAGGAGGAGACTTATCCTGGCTCTCAGCAGGAGTAAATACAGCAATTTCTGAGTGCTGCCAGGGTACTTATGGTGAAGAGTCCTAATAGAACGTCTCTTTATACTGCAAACACCTTTCTGAATAGTGGCAAATAGTTTCAATTTTTGTTACGGATATCGCTCAGAAATTACAGTTGCTATTGAAGCTTTTCCAAGTATTCTCTCTCCAAAGAAATGGGGTCAGCAAACTCCTCGTATTTAAAGATATGATCGAGAAGAGGTACGGTCTAGTTGTTGGAACAAACATCTAGGTGTGACTCCTGCTAGGATTTAATCCAGGCTCTCAGCCTCTCTCTGCACAATCTACGTGTTCACAAGAACATTTTGACAATGACTAAACTTTTCTGTTCTTACTGCTTCAGTTTTTAGAGTTAGGGATGCTTAAAAAAAATCTCTCCAAGATCACCAGAAACACTGCATAAATTTGCATATACACAGGCAACAGTATGTGCTAAAACAGCATTTGCTGCGTCTAGCTCTCTGTAACTGTTCTGTCATCCTTGTTTTAAAACATTCCTTCTATCTTGGAAGTTATGTTTTAACAGTACTTTATATCTTCTTGCAGATCTTCATTCACAATTTAGAAGAGGAAAATTCAGGGCAAACGACAGAGTGACAGCTACTTTGGGCTTCTACAAGGCTACAAAGAGCGACCAAGTTTAAGGAAGCTGGCTGCAATGAAATCCCAAGAACGAAGTGGTAACCCTTGGCTGGATTTAGGAAAAGGCAACTGCTTAGAAAGCCAAATTTTCAAAGCACCAAATACTCAGACCAAAAAGACCTCTTCCGCTTTGATTTTCAGCCATGTAGTTGTTGTTATGGAAGGACAGACTAGATGGGCCTTGTGGTCTTTTTCTGTCATCATGTTTCTATGTTTCTATGTAAAGGGGCTCCATTGCGACATTCAAACCTCCTCCACCTCAGATCTCTTCAGTCCCCCATGGGCATCAAAATCTTAAATCTGACCCTATGAAGTGATCATAGTTACATTTATAACAACTATAGGATCAGTGCATCAGGGAACCGTGAAGGCTAGGGTAATCTTCACAGAGCCATCATGATTACGGCAAGCACCTAGGTGGTGGGAGGTGTTAGCTGTGGTCGCTGTTTGATTATTTAAAAATTGGATGGTAAAAACATGTGAGGAGTCCTCAATGTTGTGTTAAAGAAGAGAGGAAGAAAAGGTCTGAAATAATCTATCAAAAGAGGCAGTGGAGGTCAGCTTTGTAATGAAATTTAAACATGATTGGGAGAGAGAGACTGCAGTACACGGTAATAGGAACATGCTTGACAGGTTGAGGACGTTTTAGAACAGGTCTGTGCACTCTGCCCCTTTCATATGGATAATATCGGGCCACTTAGCAATTTAAATGGCACAATATTATCTGTATATTGTTTTCAAATTCATTGATAAACAAGTTATATATTCACTGCCTGCTTGAAAATCAGCCTAATACTGTGTATTTTCTCTGCTCAGTAGGCTTCTGTGAAGTTTAAATTTATTAATGGAAAAACTGTTGGCAGGGCCGGCGCTAGCCATTGGGTGTTGAATCACTGCAGTTATCACAGCTGTTAATGGTCTTCTATTTCTGATAATTTTTATGGAATATATATATATATATGATATTAGCACGAGACAATAATCAAGTCTGGTAATATTGTTTTAATTACTTAATTCACTTGTTTAAATGTAGTTGTATCATTTACTTTCTTCCAAAACTTACTGGACTTAACAATACAGGGCCCCACAGTGTGCTAGGTGGTCACCCTGGATCGCCAACGTTTCAGGGCACTCATTTCTGCAGTTTCCACCCCTCTTTGGCATCTGCAGCAGCAGCAGTGACTTCAAAGGAGCACCCTAGTGCGTACCAAAAGCCTTCGGCGCTGCGTTTCCAATTCAGATTTCATGTTTGCAGGAGGCAGAAGCAGGAAGGGCAGAGGCATAAAGAGCACGTGGCGCCAGAGGCCTTTGGTACACACTGCGGTGCTGTTTAAGATCACTGCCGCTGCTGCGGTCTGGAGGGGGGCAACAGGGGCAGCAGTGGGGGCAAGGGCAGAAGCAGGATTAGGAGCAGAATGCGGCAGGCATGAGGCTCGCCTAAGGTGCCTCAATATTGCACTAGCCCCGCCTGTTTAGCCAGACAATAACCCCCCCCCCCACACACACACACACACACACACAATCACTACAAAAATTATGGCCAAATATTGACTCTGTTAAGATGGTATTAAAACTTTTGCTTCCATTCAGGGGCTCCATTTACAAAGCAAAAACTGAAAAGTGTGACTAACTCACAAGAGAAGTCCCATCGTGTAACCTGCTCGGCTTTGCTGTATTTGAATGGAAGGCAGGGGCAACCCAAGGGTGATGCGGGGCCATGTGCGGAGACTCATTATGGGACTTCATTTGTATATTTATTGAATTCATTTGCATAAATTTAATATATTTTATTTTAAAAAGTATATGTTGCCCATCTAAAATTTTAGGCGGCTTTCAAAGGAGCCCTTTACAAGCCTCTTTTGTCCTGACAATGACTTTGGGGCATGTTTACTAAATATTAATGTATGTTAAGTGCCACTGCGCCAATAGAAATACGTGGGTGATGCTGCGCTTAACGTACATTAACATTTGTGAATACGCATTAACTTTTAGTAAACACGCCTCTTATTAAAATGTCTGAATACCACTTGCATGGGCAGTGAGAATAAAGAAATACTACCAGATTTCTACATTACTATACCCCAGTGCCAACCACCAGGCACATTAGGAAGTACTATAAACTCTGCCCATTTAGAACCCATAGCAAACCCGCCGTACCATAACAGCACTACCAGGACTCAAAGCACCAAACCCTACCTATCAAAAGGCAACACTGTAAATATTAAGCCAATGCATCTCCTACTGGGGAAAGAGAACAAGTGCAGAAGCAGGATTGTCATAACGCCTGCTTGTAGATATTTCATGTAAATAGTTCACCCATGTTATCCAAGTTTGTACACCTTGTTCTCTGTAAAACCGAACAGCCTGTTGTTCTGGTCTTTTGTTTTAATGTAAACCGCGCTGATGGCGAATAGTGCGGTATATAAGAAATTGTAATAAATAAATAATAAATAAATAAGTGGCACTGTCAAATAGAAACTACATGAACAGAATACCTCAGCTCGGTTACACATGCAGAACATAGACCATCACCACACAAAGATCAAGGGATCACAATTTAGAAATAGGAAGACAATTATACTGGGAACCCCAAAGGCCAAACTTGGAATGTACAACAACACTGCAGAAAAAAAAACCTATGAATTAATTTCCTCTTGTACTAAACAAAACACAAAGACTTTAGTGATGCACATTTCTCAGAGCTGACATATTCCAGTTAATAAATTCAAAATAAAATAGTTTTTTCTACCTTTTGTTATCTGGGCATTTTATTGTTCAGTTGCAATTGCTCCTGTCACTTTCTTCTGGTTTCTGCATGTCTTCTATTAACTCTCCATTGTCTGCTGTCCATTTGTCCTTTCTTCTCTCTTCTAGTTTTTTTTCCATTCTCTCTCTACATCTGCTTTAACATACTGAGCTTTCTCCTTTTGCTCTTTCCTCCATTTCTTTCTTTATTCCTTTTTCATCCACTCAAATTTCACCTATCCATCCTCAATTCCCACTTACTCTCCCAATACCTGGCCAATTTCTTCCCTCCCACACAAAATATCTTTTCCCCTCTCCATCCTCACTCCCCAGCCCCATCTGCTTCAAGTCCTCCCCCAACATCAGCTCCCTTCTAGTTCCAGCCCCACCCAGCATCCACTTCCTTCTAGTCCATTCTCCCATCCCCTCGTGTCAGCCCATTTCCAGTCCTGGCCCCCCAGTATCAGTATTCCTCCAGTTCCAGTCCCTTCCAGCATCACCTCCTTTCCAGTCTCTCCATCCCCCACATCAGCCCTTTCCCAGTCAGCTAGGGTTTGGACAGAAAGAGGATGGACGACTGGAGGCAGACACCTTAAGAGGAAAATTGATAGTTGAAAAGAAGCAGCTTTTTTTTTTTTACTTAAACAGCTTCAAAATGGCTGCAAACACACCACTCAACCTTTGACCACTCCCAAAAGTTGAGAAGGGGGATTAAAGGGAGCTACTGGGGCCACTGGAGAAGAAGGGGGAGAATGACCTGGATTACCACGTTCTGCATCCCCAGGGCCCACAATGACTGCCCGGCACCACTGTCTTTCCAATCTTCAGTCAGACTACACAGCCTACACTCACCACCAGCTGCTGGAAACTGAGAACTACTGAAGGAGGTTATACAGTATAGGCACAAGCTTCTTATGTGTTGACTTCAAGATCAGTGTATCTCAGTCTCCATCTGCTGGTAGGTGAGCATAACCCATGTGTCTGGACTGGAGGGGCGAATAGGAATGTTGGGTTTAATTATCCAAATCTTGAGGGAGGGTAAAGACTAAAGTTTTGCCTGGGGCACCCAATACTTCTGCATCACTCCTGGTTTCAAATAATTGTATCCATCTGAAAAAGAACCAAGACAGAGGACAGCAATCCCAGAGCTGAGCCGAGCAGTTCCTCTTCTGTCCAGAACTATGTGTAGATGGGATACAGTATGGAAAAGACATCTTCAGTCAGATTTATTGTATTCATTACTCGCGCTTCTACACGCTTCTGAGCGGGTAAGAATTCTACATCCACAATAAAATGCATAAAAACATCAAACTGATAAGAACAAAAAAAAATTACATAAAAGCCTTATTAAAAATATTGGTCTCAATTTCTTTCAAAATGTTAGACAATGTTTTTCTAACTGTAAATCTAATGACAAAGAATTCCATAGTTGGGACTGTCAAGCGATAAGGCAAGAGAACACATTTCAACATGCTGACTAATATAGCTCGATGGAGGACAACAACTCCTTGTTAGGTGTAGGAATATAGGCCTGAATAAATGACGATAGGGAAATTTTTAGCTTTAAAAAACACACAAATATTTAAACTGAACTGAAATTGAACAGGAAGCCAAATGCAAGAGGCCAACTCAGCTTCAATGTGGTGCAAGACACCATGGCTAAAATACAAATTGTGTTAAACTGTTACACTATTATAAAGACTAACAAGTACAAAGCATAAGCGTTCTTATTCTGTTAGTGGTACAAGGGTAAATTAGTATTTAATAGTGCAGACTTCTTTTTGGAAGTCAAGATCATGGCATCTAGGCTTAGGAATCAAAACTGTACATGCCATGCTTTCATCTGATCTAGCTGTATCCTCCTGTTCTATTCTTTTTCCTGCTCAGTCAATAGTGGGGCTGGAATTATGTGCCATGAGCCTTCATTCAGGGACTTCCTCCCTATTTCATAACTCTTACCCCCTCAAGGTATGTAGTCTTGTCATTGCAGTGATAGTCCTCTGCTAAGGGCCATATACCAAGGTTCCTTCTGGAACACTGCAATCATAGAATCCAGTCAGTAGGTGTCACTCTCGAGAAATAACCATGACTTCCTGCAATCCCTATTCCTTCTCGTCTCTCCAGGCCAGTCCAGGAACAAGAGGGTTGTCAATCTTCTCCAGCAACTGAGGACTGAAAAACTGAAGTTTTGTAGAGGTGGTATCTGGCTCTCCCTGCTGGCCAACCCTCAGTCTTTCAGTCCTCAGCAACTGGAACGGACGGAATCCTGGCTGGCTCCAGAGAAAGCCCTTTAGTGGAGAGATTTTTTTCTTTCTTTCTTTATTTTGCTTTCAGGCAGTGATTATGTGGAAAGAGCCCTAGCAGGGTTCAGCTCCACAAATTTATTTTGCTGACTTTCATTAAGAAACGTAGCTGCTTAAGCAGAGCCTGCTTTTCTCAGCAGCTCCGGTTACCGTAGAGGAAGCAGAGAGGTGCTGGGAGTCCCAGAAACCATCCTGCCGACCTCGGGCTTAAGTTTCCTCGCCCACTAGCAGTGGGGGAGAGTAACTTGGCAGAAGTCTTACTTCCCAGCTTTGTTTGAGGTATGTTGAGCACTTTTTAATCTTGTCGGGCAAACCGCGATGTTCGGCGGGGTTTCTTTGTGGTCGGCGTTTCCTCTTGTCTCGCGCTGATTACTACTGTGCCGGGTTATTTTTCAGTTTTTGCTAACTTTTTCTTTTCGGGGAGTCATTTCTACTTCGGTTTTGGGGTACTGTATTTTTTTTCATTCTCCTGTTTGGTGGTCATGGAAAGTACCTCAGAGGGCTGCCCTCAGGGCGGTTTAGAATTGGCGGGAAAGTCAGCCATTACAGTTTCCACTCCTGTTCTATCAGCTCAGGAAAAGCCCGTGAAACGGAGAGCCAAGTCCAAAAGAGAAGAACAGGTGGGGGAAGCTCCTCCACCTTCTCTGTCTGAAGCTCAGAAAGGGTTAGAATCGTTTTTTTCTGCTGATTTTATTTTGGCTCTCCATCAGGCTTATTGTTTAAAGTGGCAACAAGCTCAGGTGAAGGGCTCTGTCACTGGATCCGGGCAAAGCTTACAGAATCATCCCCCCCCCCCTTTGGATCCAGGTGAAGGTTCCTCTAGATTGGCACAAGGACCAGAGGTTAGTGCAGATAAGGCTGCTCAGCATGTCTCGGAGCTCCCAGGTCTGGAGGAGGGCGAACTCCTCTCTGATTCCGGTTTGGACTGGACTGCGGATTTAGATGAGGCTGAGTTAGGATCCAGTGAGGATCCCAATCTGTTTGGGGTTTTTAGAAAGAAGGAGTTAGGTCCACTTATTGCCCAAACTTTATCAGCCTTGAATATTCCTTTGCCAGCGGCTCAGGAAGAGCCTTTAGAGGATCCTCTTCTCCAGGGTTTTAAGACGGAGCAGAGGTGTTTCCCTGTGCACAGAGTCATGAAACAGATGGTTGAATCTGAGTGGGAATGTCCAGAGGCTTCTTTGAGAGGGGCACGGGCGATTGGCCGGTTGTATCCTCTGCCGCACGAGGAACAAGAGTTACTGAAGATGCCTAAGGTGGATGCCTTAGTCTCAGCGGTGTCGTGGCGAGGCCCGACTACGCCTATGTTTATGGGCGATCCACGGCAAAGATTATATTTAGGGAGCCACCGGGAACGTAAGGTTCATTTGCGTAGTAAAATGTTCTTATCAGTTCCGGCTGCCTAAAAGAACTTAGCAACAAACCAAGTGGAGGGAATTAAGGCTTTTATTCCCCGTCAATGCAAGGGTTCAAATTAAGAGATGAATAATGAAACAGAAAAGTCCTTTGTTGCAAAAGGTCACCAGTATTCAAAACATGTGCTTAATTGTTACACTTCACAATTAATGCAGAGGTCAGAAAACAGGAATTCAGTTCATTCCAAAAACATCAACATGTTCATAGACTCTTCTATTTTACTCAGTTACTACAGACTCTTGCCATAAGGCTGTGCACAGTTCACACTCCATCTGCTCTGGTGGTGATAGGGAAACTGTGTCAATGCATTCTGTCTCCATGCATTCGTCCTCACTAAAATCACCAGGGGAACAAACATTGTCCCTGTCTGACTCCTGTTGGTGTGCTATGCCTCTGGGGCCTTGTCTCCAATAAGGGTCTGTTTTCAGGGCTTTAGGGATTTTACTAAACCAGTCTGGTTTCTCCTTCCTTGTAAAGCGAGGACTGGTTTTCCCAGGGCCTTTATGCTTCATGCATTTACTAGCATCAGTAACGGTTTCATACCTGGAACTTTGTTGGCTTGACTCCACAGAGTTTTTCCTTTCAGCAACTTTCCTGTTGTAGCAATGTCTCTGCCGCTCAGCATTAGGCAGGGCTGTGCTTCTTGGCAGTTTAGTAAAACCTGGTTTGGACTCTCTTTCCTCCCTTGGTAAGAACTCAGGTTTATTATAAAATGCCTTTCCTTTCTTGCTTGGTAAAACTGGGTAATTATTCCTCAGAGACTGTGAGCTTCTCACCAAACCATTCCCTTTGGCTTCTGGCTTAGCTCTCTCTCTTCTTGAGTCAGGAACGCTGGAAGAACAGGGCGTGGCACAGCCTCTAACCTCAGAGCTGGCTCTAACAAACCTCCTTGGGAGAGCTGCACAATCAGCCTGGCCCTTCTGGATTTCACCCTTGTAAACCCTGTACCTGTGGGCTTGCTCCTCTAGGATTTCTTCACTGTTCCTTCTCAGGTCCTTCTCTTTCTCTTCTTTCTCTTTCCTTGGCGAAGCCGTGCTCCCCTGTGTAGCCGTGCTTCTCTTCCTCAAGGCAGCTGGACTCCGTCCTGGATCTCTACCTCCACTTCTACTACCACTGCACAATGCTGCTGGACTGCCTTTCCCTAAGGCACCTGGACCTGGACTTCTATTCTCACTGCAAGCATTCAGCTCTGGCTTATAAGGAACTCCTTCCTGCCTGACTTCCGGGGTCATTTTCAGGTGCAAATCATTAGGCTTCTCAAGCTCATTAGCTCCTGAATATTCCTTCCTGCTCCCTCTAGCTGTGCCTGAAGGTAATTGCACACCTAGCTTCTTAAAAGAAACAGGATTTCTTTTCAAACTTTCAACTTTATCAACACCCACATCATGACAGCAGTCACCAAGAAAACGACTATTCCTGTGGAGGGCGGCGCGGCTCTCAAAGATTTGCAGGATAGGAAATTGGAAACCTTGTTAAAACAGGCTTTTGACTCTTCCGCACTGTCGCTGCGGGCGGCTATCTGTGGAGCGTTTGTCTCCCGGGCCTCCATTCGTTGGATCCAGGGAGACTCTCTCCCCCGATCGGAGCAGGACGAAGGCGCAAAGCTAGAGTCGGCAGCAGCTTACCTAGCAGATACCTTCTACGATCTGGTGCGGATTTCGGTGAAGTCCATTGCTACGGTAGTTGCGGCTCGGAGATTTCTTTGGTTGAGAAATTGGGCGCCGGATGCCTCTTCCAAGGCGCGGCTCAGTAAGCTACCATATAAGGATTCGCTGCTGTTTGGGGCAGCGTTGGAGAAGATTGTCAAGGATCTTGGCGATTCTAAAGGCGGTCGACTTCCAGAGGACCAACCAAAATCTCAAAAGCCCAGCAATTTGCACAGGGGTGCCTCTCGGGAATTTCGCAGATTCCGAGGTTCCTGTTTTGCCCCGTACCAAAGGGGTCGCTTTGCGGCCAGGGGTCAGTCCTTTCCGGGGGCGCGAGGCTTCGGTAGAGGTTACTTTGGAGCCCAGCAAAATACTGCAAAAAAACCCCAAAGAAGTACGGTTGGTCCAGGCGGAACTCCCGGTGGGGGATGGCTTCAAGCCTTCCTTTCCGTCTGGGCCACCATAACTTCTGACCAGTGGGTCCTGGAGATTATCCGCGACGGCTATTCTCTCGAATTCGCTCGTCCGCTAGCGGATGCTTTCGTGGTGTCTCCATGTGGTTCAGGGGTAAAGCAAGCAGCGGTTGCGGATACCCTTCGGCGGTTGATACGTCTGCAGGCGGTTGTTCCGGTTCCTCCAAACCAGTTAGGGTTCGGTCGATACTCAATTTATTTTGTCGTGCCCAAGAAGGAGGGGTCTTTTCGACCTATTCTAGATCTAAAGAACGTGAACCGCTGCTTAAGAGTTCCGCATTTTCGCATGGAGACCCTTCGGTCGGTTATTCAGTCAATTCAACCGAATGAAGTCTTAACGTCCATAGATCTCACGGAGGCTTATCTTCATATCCCCCTAAGATCAGAGCACCAGAAATTTCTACGCTTTGTGGTGCACATGGGACATTTCCAGTTTCGGGCTTTACAGTTTGGCCTGGCGACAGCACCACGCACCTTCACGAAAGTAATGGTGGTGGTAGCAGCAGCCTTAAGAAGGGAGGGCGTTCTCGTACATCCCTATCTCGACGACTGGCTAATTCGAGCACCATCCGTGTCGGACTCTCTGTTGGCTATGGCGAGGGTGGTGAATCTTCTGGAGCAACTGTGTTGGGTGATAAACCAAGCCAAAAGTCAGTTGCAGCCGGTCACGCGCCTCCTGTACTTGGGAACAATTTTCGATACCGCTTTAGGGGCGGTTTTTCTGCCGGAGGGCAGAGTGCAGAAGATTTTGTCGCAAGTGCAAAACTTCTTGCATCTCAAAGCACCGTCAGCGTGGCGTTATCTGCAGCTCCTGGGGTCCATGGCGGCGGCGTTGGATCTGGTACCGTGGGCAAGGGCCCACATGTGGCCGTTACAACAGGCCTTGCTTTCCAGATGGTCTCCTCAAGAGCATCCTCTGGACTGCAAGTTGCCCAGTTTACCCAATGTCACCATAAGTCTTCAGTGGTGGTTGGATCCCGTTCACTTACGAGCTGGAGTTCCCTTACACCAGCCGGACTGGGTGCTAGTGACTACGGATGCCAGCCTCGCAGGCTGGGGGGCTCATTGTCAGGTGACTTTTGCTCAAGGGGTTTGGCCACCAGAGTTCGAGGATTGTTCCATCAACCTGTTGGAGCTCAAAGCAGTTTCGTTGGCTCTTCGAGAATTTCTTCCTCTTCTCGAGCGAAAGGCAGTCCGAGTGTTTTCCGACAATGCGGTAACGGTCTCCTATATCAACAGGCAAGGCGGCACGGGGAGTGCAGTGTTGCTGGCGGAGAGTCAGCAGCTGATGTCCTGGGCGGAGGAGCATCTGGTGGCTCTGTCGGCGGTGCATGTAGCAGGTCGAGACAATGTCCAAGCCGACTTCCTCAGCTGGCACGTGGTGGATCCCGGAGAATGGGAATTGAACGCCGCAGTGTTTCACGAATTGACTCTCAGGTGGGGTCAGCCGGTGATGGACCTCATGGCCACCTTCGACAATGCCAAAGCGCTTCGATTTTTCAGCAGGCGCAGGGAGCGCATGTCGGAGGGTCTCGACGGCCTAGCTCAGCCGTGGCCATGCAGGGGACTTCTTTATGTGTTTCCTCCATGGCCAATGGTCAGCAGAGTTGTTCGACGGATAGCGCGTCATTGCGGTCGAGTAATTCTCATTGCGCCAAATTGGCCCAGGAGAGCGTGGTATGCAGATCTAGTTCGCCTTCTCATAGACAGTCCCTGGAAGCTGCCCTTGCGAGCGAACCTGCTGGTTCAGGGGCCTCTGCTCATGCCGGATGTGGATCGCTTCTCTCTTACGGCTTGGCTCTTGAAAGGCACAGGTTAATGCGTAGAGGATATTCGGCTTTGGTTGTGGCTACTTTGTTGCAGGCCAGGAGACGGTCCACGTCCCTGGCTTATGTCCGAGTTTGGCGAGTTTTTGAGACTTGGTGCGCAGGCCGGAACCTCCGTCCGCGCGGTGTCTCTGTACCGCACGTATTGGCCTTCTTGCAGGATGGGCTGGATAAGGGGTTCGCCCTTAGTACCCTCCGGGTTCATTTAGCAGCCCTTTCGTGTTTTCGGGGCACTGTGAAAGGGACTCGACTGTCAGCTCATCCAGATGTCCTTCAATTCCTGAGGGCGATCCGGAATATTCGTCCACCTCTTTGTCCCGTGGTTCCACCTTGGGATTTGAACCTCGTTCTTGAGGCTTTGGCGCGGCCTCCTTTTCATCCGACTAAGGACATTTCGCTCAGAGAGCTCTCTTGGAAGGTTGCCTTCCTGGTAGCCTTGTGTTCGGCTAGACGCATTTCGGATCTCCAAGCTCTTTCCTGTAGGGCCCCGTATCTGCAATTTTTGGAGGAGAGAGTCCTCTTGCGAACGGTGCCTTCGTTTCTTCTGAAGGTGGTGTCCACTTTCCATATCAATCAAGCTATTTCGCTTCCCACCTTTAGAAACGTGGACGGTCTCCCTATTGATGCTGTTCTGGAAAACTTGGATTTGGGTAGATTGCTCAAGAGATACCTTAGAAGAACTAAACCTTTCCGCAGAACGGAAAGATTGTTTGTGCTGTTTGGAGGGCCTCGGAAAGGGGAGGCAGCTTCCAAGGCATCCATTGCTAGATGGGTAAAACAGGCGATAGTGGCGGCCTATGAAGCAGATGGGAAGCCACCTTCAGAAGGGCTTCAAGCTCATTCTACTCGGAGCCAAGCGACTTCTTGGGCAGAATATGCTTTGGTTCCGCCTGCGGATATTTGTCGGGCGGCTACGTGGTCGTCGCTTCACACGTTCGCTAAGCATTACAGATTGGATGTTGGGGCCCAGGCAGACGCAAATGTTGGGGCTTCGGCCATCATAGCGGGCCTGGCGAGTCCCTCCCGTGGTTAGATACTGCTCTGGTACTTCCCTCTTGTTCCTGGACTGGCCCGGAGAGACGAGAAGGAAACAGAAATTAGACCTTACCTGCTAATTGTCTTTCCTGGAGATCTCTCCGGGCCAGTCCAGGACCCACCCGTATCATTTGCCAGATTTCTTAGTGATGCGAGTGCCTAGGGGGGGTACGTGGCGTCGTCTATTGGTCAATCAGTCTTTACGACACCGAGAGTTGCGTTTCACCTCGTTCGTTACGGTTCGCTGTGTTAGCTTCAGGTTGGTCTCTGGGGCTTCCTCGAGGTGGTTTTTGTTTAGGTGCACTTTGCAAAAAAAATATAAAACAACCCCCCCCCCCAAAAAAAAAAACCAAACAAAGCAGTAGCGTTGCATATCTTTCTTATATGCATAGGTACCATATATGTTCTTAGTCACTGCTTGTAAGTACATAAGTTCAACGAATATGTCTTTTTTCTTTGCTTTGGGCTTATGTTCTTCAACTGCTTGGATATGAGTAGACTGAGGTTTGGCCAGCAGGGGGAGCCAGATACCACCTCTACAAAACTTCAGTTTTTCAGTCCTCAGTTGCTGGAGAAGATTGACAACCCTCTTGTTCCTGGACTGGCCCGGAGAGATCTCCAGGAAAGACAATTAGCAGGTAAGGTCTAATTTCTGTTTCCTCCTGACAGTGTGAATACTACCTCTAAAAAAATGCCTTCTGCAGCTAGAAAATAAACCATTTCTTTTAAATATATTAAGTTGAAGAGGAGCAAACTCCATATTATAAAACCTACAATGTTCAACCTGTACACTGCAAAAAGGTCAGTCATAAAATAAATAGCACAGAACCAGGACACCCATCGATAGTTTATTTCTAAGGGAATAATTCCATAACCATTATTGTTAAACATGCTGAGAAAATAATTGAATTTTTATTTATATTTTTCCAGTAGCTCACCGATCTAGAGAGAAAAGAGTATTAAATATTTTAACCTGTTTGGCTATCTGTGCATGAAAACATCTGAAAGCCATTTTGAAGGCTTGAAAGCAAAAGATATTTGATAAGAACGAATGAGTTTCTTTAAAAGAGGTTTGAAAACCAATTTGTAAAACCTGTGGGAATTCTCTGGGTTCATCCGCTTGGTTTATGAACCTTTAACAAAATGTTTAAAAGAAAAATGGGGACATCTTTGACGGAAAACCAAAGTTGAACTTCAAAAATCTGATGGTGGATCCACACAAAATATGCTAGGGGTCTACACAGATTCACTGAGAATCTCCACAGCTTTGCCCAAGATTCTTCACCAAGAACCAAGCCTTCTCCCCCCCTGCATCACTAAAAGTAAGAGGCGCCGAGCTCCAAAGCAAGCCCACAATCTGCTACCTAGGGGGCACACTAGACCAACAGCTGGATATGAAAGCTCACATAAACAACACTGTCAGGGCAGTATACCACAAAATACGGACAAGCCGCCATCTACGACCCCTACTAGAACCCGACCACTTCCGGACAATCTACCAAGCCTTGGTAATCCCACACTTTAACTACGCCAACTCAATCCTACAGGGCCTCCCAAAAAATATGCTTAACCCACTTCAGCTTGCAATGAATGCAACCACCAGAATACTACATGGAGCCGCCAGGAGGGACCATATAACCCCAATCTTGAAACACCTCCATTGGCTGCCGGTTCACTCACCTTCAAAATTCTACTGTTGACTTTCAAGGCCATAAACAACCTCACCTGCTCCTCCATCAAGGACCTCGTCCTCCCCACTCCCTAAAACAGAGTCAGAAGGTCAGCTGCCGCCAATACACTGAGCATCCCTAGCAGGATCACAAAATGCTCTCAAGCAACCAGAAATAGAGCATTCATGTACTATGCACCCACATGTTGGAATGCCCTCCTGCCCAACATCCGGGCCATTATGGACCTATTCCAATTCAGGAAGGCCCTGAAATGCCACCTTTTCATCCAGCACTTCTCACACAGCGGAGATGCACAACACTCAGCCATACGCAACCACCAAGACAGCTGCTCCAAGACTCTCCCTACCCATAGCCAAAACCCTGCACATTAGCACAACCAGACTCCCTAGTATGCGCATGTAAACAGCCACCGATCAGCTTGCATATAGCCTGTTTAGCCTGTATATAGTTTATTTATTTATTTATTTATTTAGACAGTTTTGTATACCACCTTATCCTTCAATCAAAGTGGTCACAACACAATTGGCGGATACATTTAACACGAGGGGATATGAGACACATACACTAATACTTACAGGGAACATGGGCAGTGGAGGGTTAAGTGGCTTGCCCAAGACCACAAGGAGCACCTATGGGACTAGAAACCCCAGTCTGTATACTGTATAGTCTGTACATAGTTACCCCCTGTTAGCCCAAGTTGCATAACCTGTTCTTTGTAAGTACAATGCTGGGGTGCCTGCACTGTACAAATTTGCTGTTGACTGTAAACTGAGCTGATTTTAAAGAGCGCAGTATAGAAAAGACTTTAAATAAATAAAAATAAATATTGATGTTTTCCTTTTGTTTATCTTGGGCAAATCTGCAGATTGAATTATAACCATACAGATGTCAGACCAAAGTGAAGCATTTTATCCTCTTGACTGAAGAAGAGGTTGAAAAAGGTTAACAGATATATGGCAAGAATGCAGATGGTAGTTAGATATTGCTCCATTTACAGAGGAAAAGTTTACATGAAGTTAGAAAAATTGAACAGGGACAAGGTAAAAAGACCAAAAGGAGAACAACCTAGAATATTAAGGAAGGAGCATTATCAAGATTTTGGCAGCTCCACCAACATTCAATGATTTCTTGGAGAAAGGAATAGATCGAAAGAACCACAGATGGATAAATATTGACCCTCTTCACAGTGGTGGCCCAGGAGTGGTGCAGGGCCTTGTACGGAGAGTCACTGTGGGGCCTCATTTCCATACATTTCATTTATTTTATTTTAAAATGTTTATGTTGCCATCTAAAATTTTAGGCGGCTTTCAAAGGAGTCCTTCAGAAGCCGCTCTTTTGTCCTGGCAAAGACTTAACGCACATTAATTTTTAGTAAACATGCCCCTAAGTGCCACTGTGCCAATAGAAATAAATGGAATGTTCCTGCACTTAGCACACATTAACTTTTAAATATGCATCTTAATGATGTCTGAATACTATTTGCATGGGCAGTGAGAAGAAAGATTACCAGATTTCTACATTATTCTACTCCAGTGCCATCTGCCAGGCACATTAGGAAGTACTATAAACACTGCCCATTTAGAGCCCATAGCAAACCCGCTGTATCATAACAGCACTACCAGGACTCACAAAGCATCAGACCCTACCTATCAAAAGGCAACACTGCAAATATTAAACCAATACATCTCAGAGAATACCAATGCATCTCCTACTGGGGAAAGAGAACAAGTGGCACTATCAAACAAACTACATGAACAGAATACCTCAGCTCGGTTACACGTGCAGAACATAGACCGTCAGCAAACATAACCTGTGTCTTTTGGGAAAACTGCTAGGTACTTGTGACCTCGATTGGCCACTGTTGGAAACAGAATAATTGGCTTGATGGACCTTGAATTGACCCAGTATGGCATATCTTATGTTCTTTTAGAACAAGGGATCACAATTTAGAAATATTAAGACAATAATTAAACTGGGAACCACAAAAGCCAAACTTGGAATGCAAAACACTGGAGAAATAAAACTATAAATTAATTTCCTCCTGTACTAAACAAAACGCAAAAGTAGAAAATAGTATTTTTCTACTTTTTTGTTTGGGCATTTTATTTTTCCATCGCAACTGCCTTAGTCCCTTTCTTCTGTTTTCTTTGTGTCTTCTATTAACTCTCCATTGTCTGTTGTTCATTTGTCCTTTCTTCTCTCTTCTAGTTTTTCCATTCTCTATATCTGCTCCAACATACAGATCTTTCCTCTCTACTCTTTTCTCCATTTCTTTCTTTCTTCTTTTTTCATCCCTCATCCTTAACCCCCACTTACTCTCCCAATACCTGGCCAATCGTGGATTTTTCTTACCTCCCACACAAAATATCTTTTGCCCTCTTCATCCTCACTCCCCCAGCCCCATCCCCTTCTAGTCCTCCCCCAACATCAGCTCCCTTTCTAGTTCCAGTCCCACACAGCATCTGCTCCCTTCTAGTCCCATTTTCCCATGCCCCCCACAGCAGCCCATTTCCAGTCCTAAACCCCCCCCCCATCAGCTCATTTCCAATCCTAGCCTCCCATCAGCCATGTCCTGTCCTATCCCAGGCCCCCCATCAGCCCATTTCCAATCCAAGTTCTCCCATTAATCCATTTTCATTCCTAGTCTCACCATCAGCCATTTCCAGTCCTATCCCAGCTCCCCATCATCCCATTTCCATTCCTAGCCCCCCCTTCAGCCCATTTCCAGTCCTAGCCCCCAGCCATCAGCCCATTTCCAGTCAAGCCCCTCCAATCAGTCCATTTTCGATATTAGCCCCCAGCAATCAGCCCATTTCAGGTCCTAGCCGCCCCCCATTAGCCCTTTTCAGTCGTAGATCCCCATCAGTCATTTCCAGTCCTAGCCTCCCCCTCCCCCCCGTGAGCCCCGTGCCTGTCTGACTGGCTTCAGAGGGAGTCTGTGAGGCCCGAGGCCCCGGCTCACCTCTGCACAGCTGCTGGAGTTTAGAGCGGCACTTTCCTTTACTCCGGCAGCTGTGTTCTCGTGGAACCTGCTGGTGCACTGAGTACTGGGAAACAGGAAATGCCCTTTAACCTTGGACTTCCCAGGTTCCCTATGGTGTGTCTGCTGTCTGGGAGAGCAAAAGATGCCGTGGAAATGAATAGAGTGCACAGCGCAGGGACGTTTGTACGCAACAACGTCCCAACAGAAATGTAATGCACTGCAATAGTCGGTATTCTGGCATGTGCTGTATATGCCAAAATGGGAACACAGCTGTAGGGATGGTTTGTGTTTGGCTGAGCAATGCAGATCAGATGTGTAGTCTGGAGATACCACGCAGTTATGCAGTAGCAGCAGTTATGTTTAGGTGTGGGGCATGGTCATGGCAGAGGAATGCTATCTGTGACTTCAAGCAAGAGTGTGTGTGTGTGTCGGATGTATGAGGGCTACAGAGAAGCCCTGGTGTGCTAATACACTACTCAGGGGGGACATGTATGCCTGGCCAGTACCTGGACCGTAGGGCTGACTTCAGCATCACTAGGTGCCTGTGTGAATGGGCAGTAACCTCTGTATGGCTGATCTGCAGCAACACAGCAGAGCATGTCCCCGTGAATGGTGGGGTTGCTGCAGAGTGGGAGCATGCTTCAGTGTGGACAGCACTAATGCATATCCAGATGCGCCATCAAAGGTCTCGAACATCGTGCACATTTGTCAGGACAGAGGATGGTGCTTTTGCGCATATGTATCTGATGGTCACACTGTTGCATGTTAGCATCCCAATGGTTTCCTATGATTGCCAGGGATATGTTTTGCCATATAGCTGTACAGACTCGCTTCAGTTTTCTCTGGGCCATTCCTCGCATTGCACATACTGTTTCCAGCGATGGTCACTATGGTGGTCATCATATGCCATGTCTGTTTTCCTGCAGGGTCTGTCAGGACAACCATCTCCATTTCCATTTGGCTGTTCAATAACTCTGGTGCATGTAGATGACCATGTTGTGTTGTGGGCATGCAACAGACTTGTAAATATAGCCTGGGTTGCATGACACTTACTTCAAACAAAATGCCCATTTCTAACAATCACAGTCTGTAATATTCAATATAATAGTCTTTGGTTTTATTCTTTGAATTATTTGGGGCTATGATCTGAGTTGAAATATTCATTAGTTCTGCCGCTTGAAAGGATCCTGTGTTAGGACTCCTATACACGTGGAGGCAAATTCTATAACATGCACGTCCAGCCAGCAGAAAAATCTAAAGTGAAAACGTGCACGTAATATACTCGATTCCGAAACCACGGAGATAGACACTCCCATGGATCTGGAATCAGGGAGATATCCATTCCCGGTGTAGCACAAACACTTCAGGGATAACACGAGCCCATGCTGTGACACAGGTAAATGCAGCTCGCGGTATTCCGAAATGATAGACAAGGGTGATGCTGGCCACGCCTCTGCAGGCAAAACAAATATCTCCAAGCTGATGCTTACACTGACAGCGTGGTGTCCATGCAAACAAAACAGTAATAATGATGAAACAGATTAGGTCATGCAACCCGCACTATATTTACAAGTCTGTTGCATACCCACAACACAACATGGTCATCTACATGCAGTGGGTCATGACATAAGACTAAAAGGAATAGTCTGGGATAAGAAATGAATACTTCTCAAATGTTTCAGTTCAATTCTCAGATTAGCTTTTTCTACTATGCCTCTCTTTTTTTCCTCTCTTCTAATTTTGCTCCATGTAAGCCATTGACGTCAATGAGGCGCCGCGGCTCCGATATCACACGGAAGCCACTACCACTGATTAGTAAACATACCCCTTAGATTTGCGGTATATAAAATTAGTTAAATAAATAAATGTGATATGTGAAGGGGAATTTTACAAAGGCCAAGGAGAGAGGAATTCCCACATCCATCTCAGGATATTGACAATTAAACCAGTATTTTACAAGAGGTTCTGCTAAATGTATAGCCCCTTGTAAAATAGCTGCAGGATGTCTGGCAGGAGCAGCGATTTTAGGAGGCTGCATGTGGGAAAAAAACTCTGGGAAATCCCTGCTGCTGCCCCCCCCACCCCCCACTTAGACATGGGCAATGCAATGTGTGCCTTTGAGTCAGTCCTGGCTCCTGGTGACCCAGAAGCTCCTGGGTTTTCTTGGCAGTGTCACTGGAAGTAGATTGCCAAGCCTTTTTTCCAAGGCAATGGAGGGTTATGTGACTTGCCCAAGGCCACAAGGAGTGCTAGTGGGACTTGAACCCTGGTTGCTTGGTTACCAAGCCAATGTTCTAACCTCTAGGCTACTCCTCCACTCCTTAGGGAGCAGCCTCTAAATCATTGTATCGACACAAAGGCATACCAGTGCAACACTACGGGTTCGTGCCTCTCCCCACTCCACACCTCAAAACCCAGGAACACCCCCTGGCAGTCCCTCCTACCCCCACCTGAAAGAGGTATCCAATCACCCCTCCCTCCCACTCCCATCCAAAGCAAATAGCTTAACCCCCCTCCTTCATGTCCTCCCTAATGCTGTGAAAAGCCGCCCCCCTTTCCCAAAGGCACTCTAACATAACAAGTTGGGCCCTATTTTCTTCCAATATCTGATCCTTAGATTATTGCAAGTTAAGAAATCCGATGAAGCATTGCCCTTAGCAGAATGGCTGGGAAGGACTAGCATAAGATTTTCATGTAGCGGGATATAAGTGTACACTAAATAAAATAAATAAATGTGCATAGATGTAACTCTGTGCACAGAGATTCGACTTGTCCAAGCTATGGTATTTTAAATAATTTCATATGGATGGAAGTTAGAGAGTAAAGAAGAAAGACAGAAAGAAAATTGATGTCTTCGAATTATGGACAAAGAACTGGCAAAGAATACTGTGTATACCAAGGACTACCTGAAGAAAGAAATCAGTTGATACAAGAGAAGATCATATCTAAGCTTTCTTTAGAAGCTCAAATGACAAGACTTCAACTTTCATACTTTGGACACATCATGTGAAGAGAAAGATCATTAGAGAAAAGACATCAAGCTTTGCAAAGTCAAAGGTCAACGCAAAAGAGGAAGACCAGCCATTCAATGGGTTGATATAACAGCAGCAGCTATGGACGCCATTCTATCAACAAATAGCAGCAAGGCTGAAGAGCAAACATAGTTTATGACAACTATCCACAGAGTGGTCATGAATCAATATCAGCTTGATGGCACGTAACAAGAACAATAGATTATTGCAAAGGTTTTCTGTCATAATTTTCTAGGTTTCTATGCTTCTCCTAAACATTCTGGCCTCAAAGAATATTCTCATCATCAAAAAAGAATAAGTCTATCTCTTGTAAAGAAGCATTTGAAAACCATATTCTGAGATCAGAAACTGTATATTAGAAATGTGATAGCCGAACCTTTATGTAGTTACTCAAGATGATTTGAACTTCTTTCCTTTTACCTCCAATTCATCAGTCACTTTTATCCCACAGTTACTGTTTCAAGGCATCAATTCACATTAATATTGATGAGAGAAAAGTGGGTGTCTTAATTAATGCTTATAGCAAAAAAAAAAAAAAAAAGAAAAAAAGAGAGCGAGAACGTTAAGGTCAAACTAAGCAAAGGAATTAAAAAGTCTTCCTTTGAAATATGCTACTTTCTTTGGACAATTACCATCAAAATCTTCCTCCAATGGGCTTTTTATCAAACACATTCATAATAAATATCTAACCTGTCAAGTTGTAAAAATGCTAAAGGCAGAGCTGGTAGACAAAGGTAACGAGATGACATCCAAGGGAGGAGAGAGATAAGACAGATAGAAAGCGCTGCATGGTTTTAGTGTTGATTGTGTGTCAGGAAACATAAATTATTTTAAACCTTGTAAAGTTACTAAGGTACATTTATTTTTAACACAAAGAAAGAAAAATGTAGACTGCTAAAACAGAGAGACTCCAGAACTGAATCTGGTTGGGTGAGGGGATTGGAGATTTGGGGTAAAAAGAGATCCAGTGTAAGATGAAGAAACCACATTCCATATAGCTCTGCTCTCTGTCCAGTCTTGCCGTCTATGCTTCAGGTACTTTGAAGACTCATGGCATTTATCGGTTACTTCCGCAGGGCAGCCACCTCTCTCCATGCCCAGGAAGGAAGAATTGAGCCAATTCTGTAGGACTCCCATTGCGTGCAGGGTGATATAGTCCTATTTTTCTAAAAGAACTTGGACAACGAGGGATCTACTGGTTAGAGTGACAGGTTGTAAAGAGCAGAGACCAGACATCACTCTCCTTGTGACAATGGACAAGTCACTCTCTCTTCTCCTTCAACTCAAGTACCCATGTAGATTGTAAGCTCTTTTGGCAAGGGAGTTATTGCACCTGAATTTAAAAAATTCTGCACATTGTGAGTCTTACTTGTAAAAGATGGCCTAAAAATTTTAATTTCCCTTCTTTCCCAAGAGAAATCAGAGCATCATATCCCTGCATGCAATGAGCTAAGAACAGGACTGGCTCAGCTTGTGTCCAGTGGCATTTCAAAGTTCAAGGTCTATTCCTTAATTACCAGTCCTGAAAGAACGCTAACACAAAACACATCAAAGTGGGATCAGAATCCAATAGGTTTCAGACGTCTATCTGGAAACAGTTCTGTGCTGAAAAATTCTGCAGCCTTCTAAGTGTATATCCTAACTTTTCTCATTCCATTTAATACACAGTCAGGGTAGACAAAGCGTACAGAATTTAAATCTATATAATGAATGTAGATTAGTGAGAAAACCACATTAGTACACATGCTCACAACTGGAGTTTTGTTTCTGAAAAAAAACAATTTCCTAGCATGGCGTTTGGACCAATAAATATCATGGCAATGCAATGTCATGCTTCTAATAAACCATAAACCATAAATAGAAGGAATAATAAATCCACAGTTAGCTCGATGTAGAGTATGATATGATCATGTTCTGTAGAGTTTTAATGTCAGTGCAGCACTAACTTGTTGTTCGAAGGTGTCGTGTAGAGATGAGGCAAGTACCTCATGCAGCCGGAAGGCAATGCGATGAAAAAACACAAACTTCAGAAGAGAAAGAGCCAGAGGAAAGAGGTACAACTCTTTTTAAGAGGGCAACAGAGAACAGGAGAGTGGTGTGAACTGGAAGTTTCAGGAAAAATCAGGCTAAAGCCAGTCATGAATATGGGGCCGATGACTCCATTTCAGTCTCTAGTAAGGAAGGTGCTATTTAACCAGCATTTTCTAGTAAAAGTGAATTCTTCTTTGACATAAGCTTACTATAATACACATTTATTAGTTCTTATATAGATGTGGGTTTTCTTTTTGGAAGGAGTGGAGGTGTAGCCTGGTGAACAAAACACCAGGGTTCAATTCCCACTAGCACTCCTTATAGCCTTGGACTTTACCCTCCAAGGTCTATCAATCTACTTCCCATCACACTTTGCCAAGAAAATCCAGGGGGTGTTGGATTGCCAGAGTCAGCATTGGCTGCGTTTCTTTTCAGAAGGTAGATAAACTCTGTGTAGGTAACTTTAGAAGGCTTACATGTATAAATAAAAGTGACTTTAGAAAAGAGACTACTTATGCATCTATGCAGCGCCCCACTGCATCCTGACAGTCCTTCAAAGTCTAGGTCTAGTCCATGTTTTAGAACAGCAATAGCGCTTCTACCTCAAACATTTCCCCTTCGGCAATTCTGTCTGCTCCAAGTCACACATAGCTCTTGCCAGGCAGCTGCCCTAGGCAGAAACTCCGACCTCACTGCCCCCCCCCCCCCCAGCTGCCGCCAATTCTGTCTCAGGAGGAGGAGGCGGGCTGAGGCAGTATTTCAAAAAGCGGTGGTAAAAAAACAGTTTGGAAAACTGCTGCTGCTGCTGTCCGCCTCCCCTCCCCTCCCCTTCCAAACAGAATCTGCGGCAGCAGGGGGGAGAGGTAGCGCAGCCGGTCAAGGGAGGAGTGGCCTAGTAGTTGGGACAAGTAACCTCAGGCCGGAATGTCGGGAGTTCAAATCCCACTAGAGGACAGCAACCTTGGGCCGGAAGGACTGGGGTTTCTAGTCCCACAGGTGCTCCTTGTGGTCTTGGGCAAGCCACTTAACCCTCCATTGCCCATGTTCCCTGTAAGTATTAGTGTATGTGTCTCATATCCCCTCATGTTTGTATCCCCCAATTGTGTTGTGACCACTTTGATTGAAGGATAAGGTGGTATACAAAGCTGTCTAAATAAATAAATATGTGCCACTGCTGCTGCTCACCCAAGCCAGCTGCCATAGGCAGCCACCTAGCTCGCACAATGGGCAGGCCAGCCCTGGCTCTTGCCAAACTTATGGCTTTCACCTTCGGTTTGGAGGAGGGCTTGAGAGGAGAACTCTGTTCACCACTCTGCTGATGAAAACTGCCATGAACTCCCAGATGTTTTAGCTTCAGAAACCAGCACCTTAATTAGTACTTATGGACATGCAATTTCCAAAATCTACCACATCTAGGTGTGAGTAGCCATTTATTCCTGCATGTAGCACTCCTTACACATACAGACACTCCTAGTCATGCCAGGTTTTTTTTTTCAAATTGTTCCTTTACAAAATGGCTGTTCTGACTGTTCTACACGTATTTTAAGAAAAGGTTTTTCATTCACTGAGTCTTCTCTAAAGTACTAAGGATTTTGAATGCACAGACCTAGATGTCCATTTTTATAGTTTATTGTTCTTGATTTACTGCTCTTTGCAAGCATTCAGAGTAGTTTACACAAAGTAAGACCAAAATACAACTTTAAATCACATAAAACAATGTGTAAATATTTAGAAAGGAACTCTACTCATTGGAAGGACAGAAGGAAAACACCACGCTCAGGTGTACATTAAGAAGAGGCGGTCTGGTCAGCCTGGTACCCCCCCCCCCCCACCTCCCCCAGCCCTAGCCCAAATTCATGTTTAAAAAGGAAAGATGTCATCAAGGATTTTTTTTTTTAATTTATTACGTTTTCAATCAATACTTACAAGAAGCATACAAAGCAATATGACCATATAATGCACAAAAGGAAATATCATTAAACAAAGCACACCAACAAATCGTCAACTTAGTCCACATCTAGGTGAGACTGCCATAAGGAAACACATATGCCTGAAAAACTAAGGGGGGGGGGGAGGGTAACCCCCAAAACTGACAACCTCTGTCAACTAACACACCTTATCCTTATCTCCCCCAGACTGTACCCGTTTCTCCCTTTCAACCAGAAAATTCAGAGGGTCCACAAAAATATATCTAGAGCCATGAAGAGTAACCAAGTATTTGCATGAATATTGCAAAAACAAAAAAAAAGAAGCATCCAAAGCCAATACCCTAGGCTTAAGGGCCAAAAAGACCTTCCACCAGAGCTGAGTGGCTTTGGACAAATCTGGAAAGAGTTGGATTCTAGTCCAGCAGAACAGTGAAGCCTTATTTTTGAAGTAACTCAAACACAGAACTTGTATCCTGCTCAGAAATAAAAGTAACAAGCAACATAGCCCTAGTAGGTATGGTACCTTGGGAATCTTCCAGAAATTTGTCAGATTGAAATCTCCTATAGACCACAAAACATCACAGCCATCAATACAATCCCCAGAAACTCGACCGCTAGGGAAATAATATATTTTGGAAAACATTATTGAATTTGCGTTATGGAAATATTTCAAGGAAATCCTGGCCCTACCTAACAATACATCAGGAGAAAGTAAACGTGTAATTGGAAAGTTCAAAAAATATATATTATTTACTCTATGAAAATTATCTAACATCTCCAGTCTCCTATGAACCATTAAATTATCTTTAATCGCCACTGCATTTATTGATTGAACAAGTCTGTTCACATTTAAGTACCTGTCCACAGTGAGATCACCCATTCCTTGACCCCACTCAGCTTTGCTACCGTTTCTTGAGAGAACATGCAAAGCCGAGAGATGGTTGAGACCATTATCTGCTCAGTTCGGATCACCACTTTCCAGATGTCTGTGAGAGACATCTTAGCATCGGGTATCTCACTAGTGACATCCGAGATAGGCAACCACATTACCACCTGATAAAGCACACTAGAAGAAAGAGGAGTACTCTGAAAAGGCTGACACTGTCAGACGGAACAGGTAAAATCAAAGCCCCTGGGGGAGGAGGTAGGGTATGAGGAGCTCAACAATGCCCCCAAATCTTGGATAGTCAAAAAGTCAGTACCTGCTAATGGATCCAGCTCTCCTTTCAATATCAGGTGCTTGTCCATAGGTCCGGTTACAACATCTGTATTAGGAAACACCCTCTTTTTATGTTTCGCCATTCACCCACCGGTCCAAGGGACTCAAACTTCTCAAGGTTCCTAAGGGGCTCACAAGGGGCATAACAAGTCCCTTGTTACACGCCCCTTAGGACACACCATGACCACATGCCAAGGAGTAGCAGGAAAATATCTAAGCCCTCAATCACTTCGGGGCTGTCCAGGGTAAACGCCTGTGCCTCCACACCTGCATAATGTTGAAACACCTCCCGGCTCACTCAGGAACTCTGGCAGCCTTTATCCAAACCCCTGGTCACTGTCTGTCTGGGGGGGGAACGCCTGTACCTCAACATCTGCACGGCTGATGATACACCTCCCCAAGGTTTTCCATTTTTTGAAAAACAGTTCAGGGCGAATATAGGTAGGTAAGGTATTCCATAAAGAAGGGCCAACGATAAAGGCGTCTGGATTTTGTGTAGATTCAAATCTGGCATTTAGGGGCAAAGGAATAACCATCCGGTTCCCATGGAGGGAATGCCAACAATGTGGGTGAGCGTATAAAGCAACAAGAGATGACAAATACTCAGGCGCATTGTTGTAGATGGTCTTATGGGTCAAGGTAAGAATTTTATGCTGAATTTTATGCAGACTATCAACAGGAAGCCAATGATATTGAATCAAAGGGGGAGTGACATGATCAAATTTACTGGCATTACAAAGAATGCATGTTGTTGTTGTTGTTGTTAAGTGCTGTCAAGTCGGTGTCAACTCATGGCAACCCTCTGGATAGTTGTCCTAAATTGTGTTTGATCTTCAGTCAGGCGGCTCTTTGTTAACAGACTGGCACCCATAGCTGCTGTTATTGTATCGATCCATCTCATTGCTGGCCTTGGTCTTTTGCGTTGACCTTCTACCTTCCCAAGCATGATGTCTTTCTCTAATGATCTCTCTCTTCGCATAGTGTGTCTAAAGTATGAAAGTTGAAGTCTTGTCATCTGAGCTTCTAAAGAAAGCTTAGGTTTGATCTCCTCTAGTACTGACTGGTTTGTTCTTCAGTCCATGGAATACGCTAGCCAGAACCATAATTCAAAGGCATCAATTTTCTTCCTGTCTGTCTTTATCACAGTCCAACTTTCACATCCATATGATGTTATTGAAAATGCCATGGCTTGAACAAGTCGAATCTATGTATGGAGAGAAACATCTCTTCTCTTGAGAATCTTGTCTAAGTCCTTCATAGCCATTCTGCCAAGAGCAATGTGTCATCGGATTTCTTGACTGCTTGTTGCTTCTTTATTGATAGTTGATCCAAGTAGGTTAAAGTAGTCAACTATTTCAATTTCTTCTCCAATAACGATGAACTTTTTCATTTTGCCAGTTGTTAGGATCTTTGTCTTCTTAACATTAAGATGCAGGCCCATTTTAAGACTATATTCCCTGATCTTGAGAAGCAAATGTTTCAAATCGTCTTCACTTTCAGTCAGTGATGTGGTATCATCAGCATAGCGAAAGTTGTTGATGAGTCTTCCACCAATCTTCACACCTCTGTTGTCTTCATACAGTCCTGCTTCTCTGATGATTTGTTCTGCATATAAATTAAAGAGGTAAGGGGAAAGTAGGCAGCCTTGTTGTACACCATTGCTGATTTTAAACCATTCTGTTTCTCCTAGCTCCGTTCGAACTGTTGCTTTTTGATCAGTGTAAAGGTTATGCAAGAAAACTATCAGGTATTCTGGTATACCCATGCTTCTTAATGTGACCCAGAGTTTCTCATGGTTTACACAGTCAAAAGCCTTGCTGTAGTCAATAAAACACATATAGATATCCTTTTGGTATTCTTTTGTCTTTTCAAGGATCCATCTCATATCCGCGATAATGTCTCTTGTTCCTCTCCCTTTCCTGAACCCCGCTTGCACTTCCGGCAGTTCTCGTTCCATGTGTGGTTGTAGTCTCTGCTGAATGATCTTGAGTAGAATCTTGCTGGCATACTGCTATATTTTGAATAGTTTGTAGTTTTTTGAGCTTATAGACTGGTAGTCCAGAGTAAAGAATGTTACAGTAGTCTAATCAGACTATTAAGCAAGATGGAAACCTGCGCAGCAGAGTCTAAAAAGGGACAAACAGTGTGAAAATGGCAAAGTACAGTAAATGAGGATTTGGTGACCTGGCTAATCTGGCGAGAGAACTGTAGCCTCTTCTAAGAAGTACTAGCCTTACTTAACTCTGGTTACAACTACATTAATTAAGGCCCAAACACGGGGTTAAATGATGTTACCTCAGTCTTTCACTTCACAGAGGGCTATCAGTGAAAACAAACTGTGTCCCCCAGTTGTTTCCTTTGGGATCAAAGTTAGGAGAAATAAAATAAACTAAAAAGGATTCCTGCAAACCACCCAGATGTCACAGGTGTAGATGTTATGCGGGTAAATTTTGAATTTTCTTTAAATAAATTCTTATCAGACACTTGGATGCAATATATAAAATATTTGTTGCACAAGATGTTAAGTTAAATAAATGTTCAATTGGAATATGTCTAGTTAAAAATGGACATTAAGGATAAATAGTCCCTCTAAGTAAAGTGCACGAGATGTTATTGCAGAAGAATAATTAAAATAACAAATCCATCTCAAGATCCTTTTCACTCTTAACACTCTATTGTTCTTAACCCCTATTACAGGTAAACTCAGGTACAGGTAAGTATAATCTTTCAAATACTCTTCTTCTATAAAAATATACTTGTAAACAGCTTTTCACCAAATTTCATAAAAGACTCAATAATATTCACAAAGCTTATTTCTCTAACTTTTTTTCACTAATTTTGTGTTTCTTTTCCTCTTACAGGAAACACCACAAAGGTATCTCAGGATATGAAAACTCAGCAAGTTATGGCTATGAAAACCTCTTCAGTGCTTCCAAAAACAAAAAGATATAAAACTTAAATATGGGTGCACCTCAACACAACAAAACCAAAAATGATGTCTATCTAGACGTATCAGTGTTGGTATCTACTTATCTTCTTGGCGCTATCTTGAGAAGGGGCCTCTAGAATCCTGGTTCTGGTTCTGTCATCAAGTTCTGATCCTGGAACTTCTTGATCTGGTCCAGTTGGTACTACCTACATTTTACAAACTCATGAAGAGAATCTATCTTCCTTGTCAGTTGAGGTAAATTATTTTTCTCTTAAAACATCAGAGACAACAAGACTTTAAAACTTCACTTGTCCCTAACGAATAAAATAAAATAATAATTGATGATCCCTGGCTAACGCACCCTCTTTCATTCACATCACATTCATACACCAAAACCAACCCCAAAAATCCAAACTAACCAACCAAAGGCTGGATTCAGATCCAAAATGACTCTCTCCTTTTTTTTCTATCCTCTGCCACTTAAATACTGTCCCTTAGAAACAGCTAAAGCTAATCTGGTTCTCTCAGTCAACCAGTTCAACTAAAATTCCAAACTTCCTCTTGAAAGAAGAAAATATACTTCTTTACTCCTTTTAAAAAATAGCTCTGACTGAGAAAATATATCTTCTTCTTGCACACTGTCTCTCAGACTAACAGTTGTCAGCAACGCTGACCTGCACTGCACCATACTCAAAGCAGCTCACAAACTCCAGCATCCCAACACCCACTGTAACATTCTTTTTTCCAAAAACGCGGCTCCAGAGCTCCCCCAGAGGCATGGGAAGGAAACTCTCCCTTCTCTTTGTACCCAGACAGTAAAAAGGACATGACTCCTTTAATTCCAGCTCCTCCTCTTTGTAGGCCAAGCCAGGGACTCTAGTAATACAACTACAACAAAGTTCCCAGCTTGTTGTCTCTCTCTCTTCAAGACTGCTATCCGCCAGCCAAAATCAAATCCCTGAAAAGCTAAACAAACACATTAGCTACAGCTGACCTGATCAGCCCCATCTTAACTACAAAGGTAAACATGTCTTTACTTACTTATCAAAATTAACCATGCTTCCTTCAGCCCAATGCCCCTCATATTTATTTAGCTATTTTTCAGAAATCTTCACCTTTGGCTCACAGTAGCACCAAAATCCCAACTCCTTTAGTTTATTTATAGACTGCTCTCTAGCTAACACTTCCCTAGCTCTTTTTACTTAATTTTTAAACTAATGCCATTTTCTTTTCGTTTACACGTGCTGCAGAGTACTTCAGCACAACAAACCAGGTATACTGCAACACCCTTGGGACCACCAGCATCCCAGGTAAATCAATTTCTGCTATTTTATTTTTAAAATGATTACAGAATGAAAGTTCAGAATCAATAAGAATACTCAAGTATGTGAAAGATAGTTGAAATATGGGAGTACTAGCAAGAAGAGGAGCTAGGGAGAGAAGGTCTGAGCTATCTGTTATCGAGGTAGCTGTTGACTACTGGGGTTGAGTTTCAAAGAGTTGGAATGAAGTGGAGCAATTATTTATCTGAGTAAGATCAGGATGAAGAGGATCCATGGTGGCAATCAGAAGAAAGTCATCTGCATACATATAAAAGGAAACACCCGAAGACTAAATAAGTCTCACTAAAGGACTCGGATAAACATTGAAAACTAAGGGGGAGAGCACTGATCCCTGGGGGACTCTGCATAAGAGCGGACGGGAGTCTGAGGTGGTAACACCATTAGTGACTAAAAATGAGCATTCAGATAGAAAAGACATAAACCAAGCTAATATTGACCCCCAAATGCTGATATTATAAGGTAGGTTAAAACTACTACTACTATTAATCATTTATATAGAGCTACAAGGCATACACAGAGCTGTACAGCTGTACAGCTCATCAGAGCTTACAATCTAATTAAGACAAACCAGACAAAGGATAAAAATAAGGGTGTAATAGGAAAGGGTAAGGAGGCACAAGGAAAGCAAGGGATCAGGAACCAAAAGCAGCCCCAAGGAGGTAAGCTTTTAACATGGATTTGAAAAGGGGAAGCAAATGAATCAGCAGCGCATGTGCTTACAAAGAAAAGCTTCTGAACAAAGTCCCAGCAGGGGAGGGGTGTGGCAAGTGCTGAATGCAAATGAGAGCAGGCATGATACCATGGAAAGGATTTTCTATTCCAGTGAGGGTGATTTTTAGCCGTATACGACCTATCGGTTATTAGCTGGTTTGATATTCCGCCTTTCAAAGTTTTTTCAAGGCAGTTTCTAGGGAAATTAAAACCAATTACAAAAATAATTTACATTAATACAGAATAAAAATTCTTCAGCAATAATAAAGTAAAAAAAGAAACGTATACAAGTTGAAAGATGAGCAGTCTTCTAGGAGGGTGGGGTCAGGAAATAGTATTTATTTATTTTATTTATTTTATTTTATTTATTTACTGCACATTTATATACCGCTACTTCCAGCGATCAGCAGCGGTTTGATTCATGTTCGGGGATTGTCAATCAAGACTGGGGGGGGTGGTATGTACAGAGAACTGGGGTCACAGCACACATGGTTAGCGTCTTAGGGGGTGACTTATACATTCTTACATCTATATATACATATTTACATAATTATACATATAGCAGTTTTGAATACTCTCTCAGTTGATTGTCATAGCTGATTGTAATGACATCGGAATAGGTGAGTTTTTAGCTCCTTCCTGAATTTGGTGATGTCCTTGGTTAAACGCAGCTCACACGGGAGGTGATTCCAGATAGTTGGTGCAGAGAATGAGAACGCTCTACGACTCGTACTTGTTTTCACTGTTCTGAAGTTGGTGGGGATTTGTAGGTTGCCTGAGTTGATAGTTCTTCTGTCCCTATTTGTAGGTTGCGTGCTGATAAGTGATGATAGGAATGATGGGGATATGTTGTTTATTAGTTTGAAGGTGGTCACTAACATCTTGTATTGTATCCTAGCTGCAATTGGGAGCCAATGTAGCTCTATCAGGATGGGGGTAATGTGTTCAGTAATGCCTGTTCCCATTATGATCCTGGCCGTCACGTTTTGGGCCATCTGAAGTATATTTAGTGATTTTTTAGGCAGACCTTGAAGGATGGCATTACAGTAGTCTAGGTGTGGCATTATGAGGGCTTGTGCTACTGATCGAAAATCACTGGGCTCAAGTATTTTCCTTAGTGGTTGTATCACTCTAAGTTTATGGAAGATGGCTTTATTCGTTTTGCGTAGGTGTGTCTCCATTTTCAGGTTGCAGTCGAGTGTTACTTCGAGATATTTGATTTCCTTCTTCGTGCTATACGTGTTGTTGCAGAGAGTGATTGTGGGAGGGGGGTTGAAGTTTGGTTTGCTGGATATATACATGACTTCTGTTTTCTTATGGTTAATTGCCATGTTGTTGTTTTGTAGCCATCTTAACATCTCCTCCAGACAATTTTCGAGCGGAGTATAATGAGGGTCCTCGGTATCTAGTTGCGTGTACAGCATAATATCATCTGCATAGATGTGGTATTTAATATTATGCTTTTTGAAGATGTCACAGAGGGGTTGCATGTAAACGTTGAACAGTAATGCCGATAGGGCTGAACCCTGGGGTATGCCCTGCGTTTGAGAGAACGGTTCAGCTTTCTCCCCGTTGAATTGTACCTGTGGCCTTCTGTTCGTTATGTAAGAGGAGAACCATTTGAGGGGGGTTCCCATTACTCCTATAGATTCCAATTTATTGAGGAGGATCCCATGGTGTACAGTGTCAAAGGCGGCAGAGATGTCAATGAAAATGAGTATAAACATTTTCTTTCTGTCTTCTAGGCCTTCGAGGAGATTGTTCATTAGCGCTATCAAAAGAGTCTCAACTCCATAATTTCTTCTGAACCCGTATTGCTGCGCATCTAGGGTATCACAGTCATCAAGATGTTCTTGAAGTTATATGAGTACTGCTTTTTCAATGATCTTTGCGAGGAATGAAATGCTGGAGATGGGGCGGTATGATGTCGGATCTTCCTTATTGAGCGAGTTGTTCTTTAGTATTGGTCTTATTATTGATTGCTTCAGCTGGGCAGGCATTATTCCTTGACTTAGTGACTGGTTTATGATGTGGGATATTTGCTGGTTTATTTCTTTTTTTGCTGCTTTGATCCATGCCGTTGGACAGGGGTCGAGTGGGGAGGTGGTGGTATTTATTGAGGTTAGTATGTTTATGGATTGTTGCATATCGATGTTGTGGAAGGTACTCCATGCCTGTTTGGGCTCATCCTCTGTTCGTTGGCATGGTGTGTGTAGATAGAGGGTGGAGCTTTTGGTGGTGAGCTTGCTTTCGTAGTGGTTTGCAAGCGTTTGTGGATGTATGGGGCTACCTTGATGTTCGGGTTGGGCTGTTTTAGTTAATGATTTAACTAGTTCAAAGAGTTCACGTGGTTTGTTGATGGCTTTGCTTAGGATGTTGGTATGGTGCATCCTCTTGGCTTTGTTTACCTCTTCCTTGTATTTTGCGAGGAGGTTGAGGTACACAGATTTGAGGTCGTTGGTTTTGGTAAGTCTCCACTTCCTTTCGTGTTTTCTAAGGTCTCTTTTCATTTTGGTCAGCGTTATGTTGTACCAAGGTTCCGATTTGTGTTTGTTTGCGTTTGTTGTGAGTTTCTCTTTAGGGATCGCCATGGCTTGAATTCCGGAATCCCAGCTATGCGTTAATTCATTGAGGTCTGTTTTTCCCAAGTCTACGTGGGATTTGATGGTCTTGATGAGACATTCCATATTTGGTTTGTTAAATCTTCTTTGTTGGGTTGCTATTCTTCTTGCCTTTGTGTCTTTAGCCACGGTAGGAAGCTTTATCCGCATATTGATTTGGTGGTGGTCTGACCAGGGTAATGGGATGATCTCAATCAGGGGCTTTTCAACGTTGTTGTGCTCTCCTGTAGGTGTGAAAACCATGTCTAGTGTGTTTCCCTTTTCATGGGTGGGCTCTGTTATTAGCTGTTGATACCCTAGCTGGGTCATAGCCTCCATGAAGGTGTTTGCATGTGTGGTTGTTGTTGATGTAAGGTTAAGGTCCCCTAGTATGATCTGGAATTTTTTTGGTTGCGTTGAGGATATGTTTTCTAATGCTGAGGCAAGAATCTCAAGTTGTGGTGAGGGGGGTCTGTATATCAAGCAGATGGATACCGCAGTGTTTTCTACCTTTAGGAGGTCTATGTTTGTGTTTGAGGACTGATATGTGCTTATGAATTGAAGGTTGTCTTTGGCTATTATGAGGATCCCTCCTCCCTTCTTCTGGGCTCGGGGACAGTTGTAATGGTTGTATCCAGGTTTGCTGATTTGATTTAATATGGCTGCATCGGTGTCGGTGACCCATGTTTCAGTTATACATAGGATGTCCGGTTTCTCGTCTGTGATGATGTCATGGATTATGTGGGTCTTGTTCCTGATGGAGCGAGCGTTGATGAGGGTGATATTACATGATTTGTGGAGCGCTTGTGTAGCCAGATTGTTAGTGGCTTATGTCGGTGGTTGGTTGTGTGTGTGGGCCAATGTTGCTTTAGGCCTGTGGCGCCTCCGATTTCTTGTGTGACTGTTAGTGTAGGTCTTGTGATTCACTGTGAGTGTTACTATGTCTCTGTTGTGGATGTATGGTGTGAGTAGGAGAGGTTGCGGCATTTGCAAGGTGTAGAGGAGGTAGAGTGTTGTGCATAGGTGTGATTGGTATAGGTTTGGACTGAATGTGTATGCATGGATTAGCGTGAGCAGGCATATCCCAATGTATAAGAGCAGAGTTTTCATTTTTATAGCTATGTATTGTAAAATTTTTCAGTGCAGTTTAGCCTGCCAGCTATGTTAGAACTCCTGGTAACTATATTAGGAGCAATAGGAGGTGTAGTTATTGACAGTAAATGATGATATAGTTAGCACTAGCACGGCTAAGAGTACTCGCCGGGTAAAGTGTCAACCGTAGCGGGTGTACGTTTCGGTAGCAGGTGTAGGTTTCAGGGGTATGTAGCAGTTTTAGTGACAGTGTCAACGTTAGGAATAGTAGCAGTATCGACAAACAGTATGAACATTAGCAGCACTATGTAACAGTATAAACGAATAGCACTATGTAAAATGTTGGTATTGCCTGGAGGGAATGGGGAGGATATAATCCAGGCATTGTCCGACAAGGCACTCTGCCCCCTCTCAAAGTCATCAACCGAAGGTGCACTTGAACAAGTAAGTCTTAAGATCTTTCTTGAATTTTTTAAAGGAGGATTCCATTGGAGGTAGTGGGGTAAAGAGTTCCACAGCAAGGGGGCCAGACAAGAAAATGTAGTAAAACGGGTCGAAAGGGAGAAGGAATAACTAATAGGTTAGTATTAAATGACCATAAGGATTATTATTATTATTATTAACAGCTTTTATATACCGCACTTTTATCATCAGCGCGGTTTACATTTTAACAACTTTGTACTTAAGCATGAAACATATGTCAAGTTTACAGAAAACAGGATATAAAAACATGGATAACTGGGGTTAAAATAAATAAGATATTAAAAAATAAATAAATAAGATATTAAAAACTATTTACAATAGTATAGGATTGAAGTGGGATGTATTCAGTTAACACAGAAGAAAAATAATGTGGCGTGTCGGAGTAAAAGGCTTTGTGGGCTAAGATCAAGGGTTTGAATTTTACTCTACAAATAACCGGACGCCATTGATTGGCGACAAGGAAAGGAGTAACATGGTCGAACTTACTGCTTGCATAGAAGTTTTATAGCTGTGTTTTGAATATTCTGAAGTTATATCATGCCTTTTTGTCTAATTCCATTGTAAATCATATTGTAGTAATCGAAGCGTGAAATTACCAAAACATGAATTAATGAGCGTAGAGCAGAAAGATTCAGGAGTTTTTTTTTCATACATGAAACAAGAGTCAGAGATCTATGAATGAAGATCAGTATACAAGTTTCTGCAATAATTTGAAGTCAAGTTTGGTGTCCAAGATACAAGTGAGACTTTTTAATGATTCTGAGTGTAATTGGCGTGCCATAGAGAGCTGGAGCTATGGATAGTTCTGCATTGTGTCGGGTGATACACATTGACAGAGTTTTGGATGGATTAAGTTTGAGGTAGTTGAGAGTGAGCCATTTGCTAAGTGCTTGAAGGCGATTGTTCAGTGGTGTCAGGTGAGAAGACAGTGGGTTGGTATAATACACCAGTTTATGTCATCAGCATAATAACCTATTATTCTGTGATCTTGAATCAGAGTTTCTGACGGATTGAATTTTCTTAGAATTGATTGGTATTACGGAAGGAATATTGCTCGATATCCACGTTATTGTAAATTCCTGCTCTTCAGCAGTTCAGGATTGACACCAGTGTTGATTTTTGAGAGAAAAGGTAAGAAAATGAGCTGAAGGTCATGCTTGTCCCATTAATTTTTTAATGCCTGTAATTTAACCATCAAATTATCACAAAAGTTCCGTATCACAAACCTTTAATGTCTGAAAAAAGTGTTTTTGTCGGACTTACTATAAACAAGGTACACTAGTAAGTTTCCCAGGCACCCTTCTCCAGTGGGCCTTTTACTAGTCAGCACAAATACACCCTATGAAATCGTAAGTTATTCAATATCCTTTAAGAAAAACTTGTGTATTCCCAAACCGGCTCATGTGTACCGCCATAGTCCACAGCATGCTACTACGTTTCGATTATCATCCTGTCCTATCTGCATCAGGGACTATCCGGATTAAAGTTATTATTTCCATTCATGCCAGCAAACATTTATCAACTCCATTCATACTGACTATCTTTCATCTGAGCTTGCTTTCTTGGAAAACCGCCTTTATGTAATTGAACTCTGGCACTGCCCAATTCTCTTTTAAAGGTCTCTCAGTTCCTTAGAAACTTCAGCAGTTCCAGAAATGAAACATATTTTCAGTGTTTTTTTCAAGGCTATGGAAACAGGCTTTAGATTAGTGAGCGTATGTTCAATGTTTCTCTTTAGCCAGAGCTGATCCAAGGATATGAGGTACCCTAGGAAAACCAACCCTCACTTCATTTGCAGCTTGTCGTGCTGTGAGGACTTGTGTGCATTAGTGATGCTGAGAGCTAAGCTATCGGCAGCTTAACTACTGGCAGGGCCTCTCAAGATGGATAGGTCTCAGCTGAGGTGTAAGACAAGGCACCCATCTCGGCAGCAGCAGAATGGGACGGTGTTGGCGGAAGAGGGTGACATTTCTGCAATAACGGCAACACTAGAATTACCTGTATGGAAGAAAAGTCTGTCAATCTACTTCCGTATCTTGCCATGAAAACCCAATGGATATTCACAACAAATCAAATTGCAGTATGGTGCTGAAAGATGAGACCCCCAAAGTCAGAAGGCACTCTACTGGCTACTAGGGAGGAGCTGAAGACTTTTCAGAGTACAGCCAGCATTTATGATCTGTTTGGATCAAAGCCCTCAGAACATCTGACTGCTGATGTAGCTGCGCATGAAACGAGAGTCAGAAGCTGTAAAGATATCTTACATATTGGGAAATGGAAATACAAAGCATGAACCAAGGGAAGTTGAAAGTAGTCAAGAATGAAATGGAACGTGTACAACCTGATCTATTGGGTATCAGCGAACTGAAATGGACTGGCATCGGGCACTTTGCATCTGATGATCACATGGTCTACTATGCTGGAAATGAAAGACAAAGGAGGAATGGTGTTGCATTTATAATAAAGAAGAAACTTACAAGAACTGTAATTTTACTTATTTATTTATTTATTATACCGCCTTATCAGGTAATCAAAGCAGTTTACATAGAAGAATCTGGATTACAAATAACATGTTTCAATTTAATCAGGGAGAAGGTAAAGAGAGGGTTAAGTTACATGTAACAATTAACTATTCAACTTATATCAAAGGAGAACTAAATAGAAAACTAGTCCTATGCAGTATGTTATGAAGTTATGGAGGTCATTCTGAAACATGAATAAGCCCTGTGTACGTGTGGAATAGGCGTGTTTCATTCAGAAACATCTAGACCCGTATGCTGACACCTGGCAGCCCTGCACGTACACGGCACTAAAACAGGGATCTCAGGATGTGGGTGGGAAGGGGCAGAATGGGGGCATGGTCAGGCACAGAGACATATAAAGTGTATCCAGGAAAAGCCCCTGTACATCCCCATCATATCACCCATAAATCCACGTTATGCCTGCTGAAACCTAGAATAAGGACAGGACTTAGAAAAATTCTTGCTCCGAACTCTACTGCGTCCCATAGAGATGAATGGCTATGATAAGTCTGTAGTGACCTGGTGTGTCTGCTGTCTGGAGAGCAAAAGATGCCGTGGAAATGAATAGAATGCACAGCGCAGGGACATTTGTACACTAAAGTAAACGTCCCAACCGAAATGTAAAGCACTGCAATAGTCGGTATTCTGGCAAGTGCTGTATATGCCAAAGGGTCTATGCAAGGTCCCCCCAAAAAATGCTTTGGAAAAGTGGGAACATAGCTGTAGGGATGGTATGTGTTTGGCTGAGCAATGCAGAGCAGATGTAGTCTGGAGACGCCATGCAGTTATGCAGTAGCAGCGGTTGCGTCTAGGTGCAGGGCATGGTCATGGCAGAGGTACGTTACCTGTGATTGCAAGCAAGAGAGTGTGTGTGCGCATCAGATGTATGAGGGCTATAGAAGCAGCTCTGGTGTTCTGATACCCAACTCAGGAGGGACATGTTTGCCTGGCCAGTACCTGGACCGTAGGGCTGACTGCAGCATCACTAGGTGCCTGTGTGAATGTGCAATAAGCTCTGTACAGCTGATCTGCAGCAACGTAGCAGGGCATGTCCCTGTGAATGATGGGGTAGCCTCAGAGTGGGGGCATGCTCCAGTGCGGATGGCACTAATGCATATCCAAATGCACCATAAGAGCTCTCAAACATTCAGGACAGAGGATGGTGCTTTTGAGCATGTGTTTATGATGGTTTCACTGTTGCATGTTAGCATCCTGATGGTTTCCTATAATTGCCATGGCTATGTTTTGGTTTTCTCCACCCCATTCCTCGCATTGCACATACTGTTTTCAGCAATGGCCACTGAACGAAGAACTACGGTGACCATTATCCTGTTTTGCTGCAGGGTCTTTCAGGACAGCCATCTCCCTTTCCACTTGCCTGTTCAATAACTCTGGTGCACACAGATGATTGTGTAGTATTTGGGCATGCAACAGACTTGTATATATAGCCTGGGTTACATGACCTAATATGCTCCGTTAGTATTACTGTTTTGTCTGCATGGACACTACTACACTGTCAGTGTGAACATTAGCTTCGGAGATGTTCATTTTTCCTGTGGAGGTTGTGGCCACATGGAGATGGGCAGCATCGCAGACATCTATCTTTTTGGAATACTACAAACATGGGGATGTACATGCCATTTGCTGCATTTACCCGTGTCCTAGTATAGCAGCATGGGCTCATGTTACCCCTGACGTGTTGTTCATGCTGCACCGGGGTACGTATATCTCCCTGATTCCAGAACTGCGGGAGCGTCTGTCTCTGCAGTTTCGGAATCGGGTATATTACATGCACATTTTCACTTTGGACATTTCTGCCAGCTAGACGTACGTGCATGTTATGAATCGGCCTCCACATGTTATAGTTAATGAAATACAATGCAGTCAGTGAACGCTTAATTTCTATTTGTCTACGAGTAATGCCCATCAATACAACTATAATTCAAGTATTTGCCCCAACAATATCTGCAGAGGAGGATGAAGTTGATGAGTTCTATGAACAAGTACAAGCTGAAATTGACAGAACATGCAAACAGGATATCCTGATTTGTCATGGGTGACTGGAATGCAAAATTTGGCAACAAAGAAGGCAGAGTGATTGGAAAATATGGACTTGGCAACAGAAATGAGGCTGGAGAAAGACTGACAGAATTATGCAAGACCAAAGATCTATTCATCTCAAAAACCTTTCAGCAATACAAACAGTGAATGTACACATGGATTTCACCCAATGGAATGTACAAAAATCAAATTGATTATGTCTGTGGACAGAGGCGGCTCTATAATTAGGCGGAATGAGGCGGTGGCCTCAGGCGGCAAACTTTTGGGGGTGGCAGAAATGCCCCCAAAAGAGCCGCCTCACTCCGTCTTCAGTTAAAAAAAAATGCGGACAAACTGCTGCGGCCGCGATACCTTTCGAAATGACAGAAAACCAGTGCAGAGCCGCCCGACGATAAGGAACCTATGCTGTTGCCGCATCCCTCTCTAGCATCACTTCTTTTGGGGGTGGAACGCGGCAGTAGCAGAGGTTCCTTACCGCCAGGAGGCGCCGCACCGGTTTCCTTTTGTTTCAAACGCAGAGCAGAATGAACTACGGGGGGATGGGGGAGAGGGAGAAGAGAAGAGGAACGAGCTTCACGGAGGGTGAGAGGGAGCTGACGGGGGCTAGAAGAAAGTTAACACAGGGGGAAAAGAGTGTTGGAAGGGAGCTGATTAGGGATGAAAGAGATGGCTGAAAGGGAACTGAGAGAGGGGAAGGATATGGCTGAAAGGGAACTGAAAGAGGGGAAGGAGATGGCTGAAAGGGAACTGAGAAAGGGGAAAGAGATGGTTGAAGGGAACTGAGAAAGGGGAAAGAGATGGCTGAAAGGGAACAGATAGGGGAAGGAGATGGCTGAAAGGGAACTGAGAGAGGGGAAGGAAATGGCTGAAGGGAACAGAGAGGTGAAAGATGGATGAAAGAGAACTGAGAGAGGTGAAAGAGTTGGCTGAAAGGGAACTGAGAGAGGGGAAAGAGATGGCTGAAAGGGAACAGAGAAGGGAAGGAGATGGTTGAAGGGAACTGAGAGAGAGGAAGGAGATAGCTGAAAGGGAACAGAGAGAGAAGAAGGAGATGTCTGGAAGGGAACAGAGAGAGGGGAAGGAGATGGCTGGAAGGGAATTGGGAGAGGAAGGAGATGGCTGGAAGGGAACTTACATGGGAAGTTGGGGACTGGAAGGGACCTAACAAGGGGGAAAGAGGGGGCTGGAAGGGAGCTGACACTTGGGGGTGGGACTGGAGGGAGCTGACATTTGGGGATGGGACTGGTAGGTGGCTGGGTAATAGGGAGGAGGCTGGCAGGGAGGGGGCACTGGGACTGGAAGGGAGCTGACACATGAGGAGAGTCATTGGGACTCCCCATAGGTTGATGGAAGGAAGTGAAGAAAACAAAAGAAAAGACAAGAAATGGCAGACTGCTAAGAGAAGACAGGAAAGCAGAAGCCTCAGATCAGGACCAGCATGACCAGAGAATAAAATGGTCAGGCAAAGGTAGAAAAAAATAATTTTATTTTCAATTTAGTGATTGGACTTTGTGCTATTTTTATAGTTTACACAGTATGGGATACTGCATCTCTTATCTGGTGTTGCACTGCATGCAGAGTCTGGTTCTTGGGGTTTCAGTTTAATTTTTCTCTAAATATTGTATTTTTACTTTAGGTTGTGATCACTTATTCTGTACTTGGTGAGAATCTGTGTGCCTAGTGTGTGACCAAGGCTGTGTGTTCTGTTATCATGAAATCTGTACGCAGGGATCTATAATGTAGCAATTTGCCTTGTTCAGCTTTTCAAATAGGTGTTAGATGTTCTAGGGCCCACTGCAGTATTTATAGTGCTGCTTTTGTTTTGAGTTTTGGAGGTTTATGCTGGTAATGGTATGGTAGATTTGGCCTTGCAGATCTTTGGTGACTTTTGTAGGGTTTTATATTACTTCCCAATATTCCTGGTACTGGAGACTATTTGTTAGTGAGATGACCAAAATCAGACCTTTTTTTTTTTTTTTTTAAGATATTGAGTTCTGTGGGTGAATGATCTAGTTCTGCTCTGCGCCCACTGTTGAGAGAAGGGATTCTGTGGGTGCAAAATATATGTTCAAAAAGAAAAAGCAAGAACCATAACGCAGTTTATAACAAAATAAAAATGAGTTATAATTTAGGTTTATAAAGTGTGCTGTGGTTCTCGCTCATTCTTTTAATTCCTTGGTGTGCAAACATCTTGCATATCCTCCATATTATCGAATTAGCTTTTTGGTTTGGTTCAGTCCCTGACTGAGTTTCGAGAAGGTGCCCCCTCCCCCCCGCCACCAATCTACGAGGAGGGCAGGGATAGGGCGCCATCTCATCCTTCACCTCAGGCAGCAGATTGCCTTGAGCTGCCCCTGTCTGTGGAAGTCAACGATGGTAAAGCTCTATAACATCAACAAAGACAAAACCTGGAGCTGACTATGGTACAGATCACCAACCACTAGTATGCAAACTCAAACTAAGGTTGAAAAAGAGCAAACCACTCAAGAATGTAGCAAAATAAGACCTTGAGAATATACCACCAGAATTTAAAGACTGCCTACAAAATCTATTTGCTGCTTTAGATACAAATGACAGAGCTCCAGAAGAGCTGCCGACTTCAGAAAAAGATTAAAGACATTCATTTTCAATGAACACTATGGCCAGTCCCATCCATGACCTAGCAAAACCTAATCTTAACACCACTTTGTATCCTTTTCCTGACCCTCGCTATATCAGCTTATTACATTCACACACACCCTAACCCCCTTACAGCTAACCATCATATGGAACATCAAGCTGCCTTGCAACCCCATGCCTTCAGTCCAGTTATATTGTATATAGTTCATTCTGCTATTGTACATAGTTAATACTGTTCAATGTAAAATTCAAATTCTGTTCATTGTAAACTGCCTTGATTGCCAGATAAGGCGATATATAAGAATGAAATAAATAAGTAATTAAGTGTTATGGAATGACATCAAGAAGGTTGTGTTGGAAGAAAGTGAGAAGTCTCTACAAAGGTGAAAAAGCAAAAAGAGCCAAAATGGATTACGAAAGAAACTCTGAAAATTGCCCAGAAACAGAGACGCTAAAGCAAGAGGAGAAAAAAAGACAATTGCAGAACTCCGAATTCCAACGTGCAGCAATACAAGACAAGGAGATGTACTACAATGATGCATGCAAGGAAAGAATCAGAAACTATTAGAGGAAGAACAAGATTGGCTTCCTAAAGCTATGAGAGTTAACGAAAAAATTCCAGCCTCAATTGGAATGCTACAAGATGCTCAAGGATCCATGTTGAATGATGCTGAGCAGATCAAGAAAAGGTGGAAAGAGTATACAGAGTTATTATATGATAAAGATCAACTGGACCAGCAGCTGTTCCATCCTGTACCTTATGATCAGGAATCATTGGTGATGAAAGAAGAAGTTGAAGCAACACTGAAAGTCTTATCAAGAAACAAAGCACTTGCCAATGATGGCATTCCTATGGAAGTATTACAACAATCAGATGCAGCTGTTACAGTACTTACAAGGATCTACCAGGAAATTTGAAAGATATCATCATGGCCAACTGACTGGAAAAGATCTGTGTTTATACTGTGATGAAGCAGACGCCAGTAAACCCATGGAGGTAGAAGAAAACACTGATCTCTTTAAAGGAAATGATATACATAAAGTGCAGTTAGTGAGAAGTGCAGCTAGAGGGCGCATGCACAGAGATTCTGAAGGTAGGCTGACACACCCAGGTTGGGATGATGCAAGAACTAATTCAAAGCATAATCAGATACACCTGGTCAGAGGGACAAAATCCTTACCTAAGAAACAGCTTTATAAGCAAAGCATAGACAAGCCAGAGAGGAGAGGAGCGTCACGAGCCACAGCAGCTGCTGATAGAGAAGAAAGAGAAAGGAGACGGCTCCAAAGAGATGAGAAAAGGCAGTTGAACTTGCAGCCCTTACTGAAAAGGAACAAGTTCCAGGAGAGCCAGTTTCAGGCTGGGAAGCTCCAGAAGGAAGTCTTCAGGAAGGACAGAAGGAGAACCGGGAGAGTGCCTGGTAGGGACAATACCAGAGACACAGACCCAAGAGTTCAGAGGTACCTTCATGCTTATTCCCCTGTATGTGAGCCACAAGGAGTTCAGAGGTGGGTGAACCAGACTCAGCCCAGGAGTCTAAGAGACACAGATCTGAACCAGGAACTGAGGCCGGGTCACAGAAAGGCCTGAAAGCCAGGGAGCCGTAAGAGCAGCCAATGCAGCTGGAGAAAGATTTGGGAACCTATAGAAAGAGTGCTTACCAAAAATCCTGTTGCATATTTGCCAGACCGGGTACAGCCAGGCTGGAGAGCCTTAATAAGAAGATCTTAAGTAAAACCAGGAATATATGGGGAAAGCTCAGGGGCCACAGATATCTCAGCAGAACAAGAGGCTATGCAGATAGACCCTGCTGAACTTGACCCTTTGCTAACTGAATGCCCTATGGACTGTACGTTTTGTTGTACTGGGAGTTTAGAATCCTTGAGAAAAATATAGCATGCAGGATATACTTTTGAAACACAGTTTTGTTTGACAAGCTGAAAGAAGAAGCATTGCTTTTGTTTGTATAACCTGTTTTGTTTGAACCCTGCATAACTAACAAAGACTGTGAAGCATATCCAAGTTTTTGACCTATGTAAATACCTTATGTGAAAATCCTGCCAACTACGCCACTATGTCACAACCCCATCCTTTTAGCCACGTGCTTAAAGGTCAGGGTGGACATTATTATTGTATTGAAGGTAGAAACCTTTGTTAGCCCAGAAGCATTCTGGTACTAGTAGTCCCTTTCTTCATAATGAATAGTTGTGTAAGCCATGTAAATGGTAAAGTATAGGGTTTTATTCCCTTAATGCACAAAAGGTTCAAACGAAGACAACAGGATTTTAACGTTGTTCAGGATTTTAATTCAAATGGATGCGAAAGTTGGACAGTGAAAAAGACAGACAGGAAGAAAACTGATGCCTTTGAATTATGATCCTGGTGACGAATATTGTGTATACCATGAAATGCTCAAAGAACAAACCAGTCAGTACTATAGGAGATCAAACCTAAGCTTTCTTTAGAAGCTCAGATGACTTTTTATTTTATGTTATGAGTAGTGTTGTTCCTAATTTTTTCTTTACTTGTAATATGGAAAATTTGCTTAAATAAAAAATTAAAAAAAAAAAAAAGAAGCTCAGATGACAAGATTTTGACTTTCATACTTTGGACACATCATGTGAAGAAAGAGATCATTAGAGATAGACATTATGCTTGGCAAGGTAGAAGGTCAACTCAAGAAAGGAAGGCAAGCAATGAGATGGATCGATACAATAACAGCAGCTATGGGTGCCACTCTATCAACAATGAGCCGCCTGACTGAAGACCAAACACAGTTAATGACAGCTATCCAGAGGGTCGCCATGAGTAGACACAGACTTGACAGCACTTGACAAGCAAACCTCGTTCCTAGGGCCCACTCCCACTCCCATTGCCTTTTCCAGGATGTGCAGCAGCGGCAATATTTTAAAACACTGCAGCTTCAGAGTTACCTTCGCCTTCAATGCTGCGGTGCCGTCCATGTTTCCACCCCACTCCGGTTCCACTTCCTTTTTCCATGGGGGAAATATGATTATTATTAGTATTTGTATAGATCTAACAGGGGTGCACGATGCTTTATAGAAACAGCCCCAGACATGCATGTGGCGTACTTTTAACACAGTTTCATACTCTGCACTATCAAAGATAATTTTTAATACTAAAAAATGCAAGGACATGCATTTGGACTTCAAAAGCCCAAGTGAATGGTACAGTAGAGGAGGTAAAGTCCTGGGGGTGCCCATATCGGATGATCTTAAAGAGGACAAACAGGTAGAAAAGATGACAGCAAAAGCCAGAATGATGCTTGGGTGTATAGGGAGAGGAATAACCAGGACGGAGATGGAGGTGACAGAACCTTTGTATAAGCCTCAAGATGGACCTCATTTGGAGTAGTGTGTACAATTCTGGAGACCGCATCTTCTAAAGGACATAAATAGGATGGAGCCAGTCCTAGGGCAACTAATAAAATGGCCTATGGGGATACACTTGAAGATCTCAATATATAAATTTTGGAGGAAAGGTGGGAGAGGAGTGATATAATAGGGGCATTTAAATACCTCTATGGAAAAAAAGCCCAGGAGGTGACCCTCTTCCAGTTGAGAGGAAGCTCTGGAACCAGGGGTCACAAAATGAAGGTGAAAATGGACAGACTCAGGAGTAATCTGAAGAAATATTTCTTTATGGAAAGAGTGGTAGATGCGTGGAACAGCCTCCTAGTGGAGGTGGTGGATTTGAGAACTGTATCTGAATTCTAGAATACATGGGACAAAAAGGAAGAAGAAAGGACTGAAGAACTTAATACTTGTTTTGGCTGGACAGACTGGATAGATCGTATGGTCTTTATCTGATGTTTTCTGTTTCTGTGTTTCAGTTATTATATACAATTTCAGTTTGAGTTTATTTGATATACCATCTATAACCAACGCAACTAGGCAGTTAGAGTAAAAACAATAATAAAAATACAATAAAATAGAATAACAAATAAGGGGATAATAAACAGGGGAAGACAGAGAGACCGCTTTGACCCGATGAAAAGCGGAATTATAAATACAGTTAAATAAATAAAGGGGTAAGAAAGAAGGGGGGTCTAGGTTATAAATTAGTAATGATTGTCACGAAAACAAAAGACACTAGAGGAAGTGAGGGAAGGGGACGGACGAAGACATATCAGAAGCCGAAACTGGTGCTTTTCCTGAGTTGATCAAGCGAAATGAACACAGCAGGGAGAGCAGGATTCAGAGAGACTCTGCCGAAGGGAAAGCAAGGAGCAAGAAATGGGCCTTTAATTGGGACTTAAAACAGGTAAAGGAGAATTGAGAGCGGACGGCCAAGGGAAGGGAATTCCAGAGGGTGGGTGCGACCACCTGGACGGAAGAGGCGCATGCTGTGAAGCAGCGGACAAGGCGAAAGCTAGGGACATTGAGAAAACAGAGCGCGCTGAGGGGTGGATGGAGTCAAAAGCTGTGACAAGAAGGCGGGGTTACCGGAGTGAAGGATGTGCTATGTCACAATGAGAAGTTTGAACCTTATGCGGAAGACAGCAGCTCCCGTTTGTTTTCCCGTTGCTTGCACTTTCTGGTCTACATGGGAAAGGGAAAAGTGGAAGGGAGCTGGTAGGAGGAGAGGAAGGATGAAGGAGGGCAGTGGCATAAGTTCATTTGGGGGCCCCAAGCAAAACTGTTTAGGGTCCCTCATAAGGGCAATGGCACAAAAATGGGGAGAATAGCATTCCCCTCCCGGTCCCTTCTCCTCCCTCCCAAAAACTTAGGGAAAAAACAAGTGGCAGATGGTAACTGGTTGACTTGTAAAAATGTTCCATGTATGTTATATTCAGTTGTTCAATGTGAACCGCCTTGACACCTTGAAAGGTGGTATATAAAACCAGCTAAATAAATACATTTAAAAGAGGTTTGCCATGCCACCTCTCTCACTGTAAAGCGCTGCCGTACAGCAATTGGAGGCCCAGGAAAGAATTTCCCAATGAGAGGCCGAAATCTCAGGTATTGCAAGATTTTGACCCGTCAATGAGAAATTCTTTCACAGACCGCTGGCTGCCACGGGGCAGTGCTTTATGAAGAGAAAGCACAGTTACTTACCTGTAACAGGTGATCTCTGGGAACAGCAGGAATAAGTCTTCACATATGGGTATAGTCGGTACAGACGGAGCCTGCACGGGAACGCTCCCCAGCGTTCAGTAAGAAAGCTTTTGAGAGCATCCCACAGTGCCTGCGCGCTGCCTTCTCGCCTTTCCTAACCGCCTCTCTCCAGTTCGAGTTTGAAAGATGAGACAAGGAGAGAGATAGGAAAGGAAAGATAGATAGAGAAATACAACTCCTAGGGGAGGTGGGTGGGTTGTGAAGACTTATTCCTGCTGTTCCTAGAGATCACCTGTTACAGGTAAGTAACTGCGCTATCTCCAGGAACAAGCAGGAATGAGTCTTCACATATGGGGACTCACCAGCTAGAGATGCCAGGGTAGATCTCCCCAGTTGTGAGTCCATCCTGAACCCAGGGTTCCAATCAGAAGCTTGTAACCAAGCAACTCTGCATGCACCTATGGCAATAGCCGAGGCTCTGCTGGCACCTTCAAAAGAGTCAAAGGCTGCATGGTTGGAAAACTTGGAAATATCCTGGACATGTTTAAGCCAGGTGAGAAACTCTTCCCTTTTATCTTTTGAAATAAAAGGAGATAAGGTGTGCAGGTGATCTGTGACTTCCTTTAGAAACATCCCCATATAGAGACTATAGGAGTTGATTCTGGCAACAAGCATACTGGCCTGGAAAATTCTCCTGCCAAAGGCATCTAAGGTACTGCATTCTCTACCTGGAGGATTAGAGGAGTGCCTTTTTGCACTCTTGATCTTTTTCATAGCAGACTCCACCACAATGGAGTGGTGAGGAAGCTGAGTCTTATGAAAACCAGGACAAGGAGGAACACAATACATGGTATCCAACCTACGAGAATGAGGTGAGGTGGTGAGAGGAGTCTCCCATATGCCTAACATGTGATCATAAAGAATCTCATGTATTGGTAAAGTAGCTGCCTCTTTAGGAGCCTTAGGATATTGTAAAATATCTAATTTTTTGGCTCTAGGCTCTGTCTCAGAGGCCACTGAGATGGAAAGGCCCCAGGCCACTTCCCTAATGAAGTCTTGAAAAGACAAGTCTTCTGGAGGAGACATTCTTCTTTTTGGAGAAGAGGGCTCCTGAGGAAGGATCCCCGATGCTTCGATAGAGGCCTCTGATTCATCAGTCTTCAGAGGAATCGAAGTGTCGCCTTTCTGGATGCCCTTGCAGAGCCCGATACGCGTACCGGGGGGTATCGACATCGAGAGTGATCGGTACCGATTTGGTACCTATGGGCATCACAGAACAGTGTACCGCTGCCGTCGACACCGAAGCCGATGCAAGTGGTACCGGCACCAGAACCGATATCAGGTCCAGTACCGGAATCGGTACCGACAACAGAGTTTGTTGCGGTACCGAAGGCGTCGCAGCTTGTATGAATGTCGTGATGGCACGCTGCATGGTCAGAATATTCTGATCCATCGACGCCACCAATGTCTGGATGTCAGTACCAGTGGAAACCACCGGTACCCCAGAACATTGGAACAGGTGATCGGTCGAGGCCAAGCCATCGATTTCAACCTGTGACCCCATAGATAAAGCTTTGGAAGCCAGAGCCTCCCGCCGGGGTAATTTTGCCGGTGCGGAGTCCTCGAGAGCAAGCCCGGAGGCATCTCAATACTTACAGGGAGATCTACTCTTCGAGGACCGGCTGGACTTAAGTTTGGTTACCTGAGATCTATGGGAGGAAGAAGAAGCCCTGGAAGACGTCGATGCCACCAAAGCTGCATCAGAGGGAAACAGGGTACTGAGCTTGGCTGCTCGATTCTGTAGGCCTCTTTTAGACATCATGGAACAGGACTCACAGTCCGCAATGGAATGGTCAGGACCTAAACATTTCAGACACCAGTCATGGGTGTCAGTGACAGAAATAGTGCCGCTGCACTTCGTGCACTTTAAACCCAGAGGCGGGCTATTCCATGAGGAAAAATTTTCGTAGGCCTAAGGCCACAGAAAGAAAAAAAATATGCACTGAAGTGAGAAAAACAGTAGTTATTTTTTGGGGTTTTTTTTGAATAAAGAAAGAAAAGACCGGCGGTACTGGTCCGGCGTCGAGAAGGCAGACATGTGACCAAAGAAATAAAAGAAAATAAGAAATTCTTCAGCGTTGACAGGAACACGACCTGCTGCCTCCGCGGAAAAGAAGAACTGGAGAGAGGCGGTTAGGAAAGGCGGGAAGGCAGCGCGCAGGCGCTGTGGGATGCTCCCAAAAGCTTTCTTACTGGACGCTGGGGAGCGTTCCCGCGCAGGCTCCGTCGGTACCGACGATACCCATATGTGAAGACTCATTCCTGCTTGTTCCTGGAGATCAGTGGCGCGGCACGGCGCGGCGCAGCAAGCTTCTTAAAGTACGTGCAAGAAAGTTTGCCACTCTCTGCTATTGCTGCTGATGTTGCTGTGTTGGAATCACTGGGCCCAACAAATCTTGCAGAAACGGCACCTACATGTAAACTGCTGTGATGCGGCGTAAATCATGGCTCTGCCCAGACTCCTCCCCTGAGCAGGTCTACTCTACAAGTACACACTGGCTTGCATTTCATGTGCTTATAGGCGTGATTTAATTTTATAAACTCCCTTTTACATTCCTAATTACCCTTCATATGGTGGGTGAAGGATGGCGAGGCCTGGGAGAGGAGAGGAGGGAGATGCGTTAAAGAACAGGAGAGGAGGGACAAGGGACTGGAAGTGTATAAGAAATAATTATAAGAAAAATCGAGGCATAGAAGTGGTAATGCGAAAGAAAAAAAGATGACAGTAGGGAAGCGCGTTCTTTAGCACACATTCGATTCCTTTGTGTGCCTTAAAAAAAATGAATGCACACTAATTCAATTTAATGTATATTAACGTGCAGATTGGCGATTGTTAAGTTGATTAGCATGTGTTAAAATATTTAATGTGTGTTAAAAATGTATTAAAACAAATGTGTGAAATTAACCATGATTAATAACTGACTAATGTAAATATCTGACTGATGTAAATAGTTCAGCATATGTATAATTATATGCTCCATGTTATTGTTCATGAAAAGTTAATTGTACATAGTTTAAAGAAAATACTATGTTCTATGTAAAACAATGTTCAATATGTTAATTGTAAACTGTTCATTATGTTATTTGTAAACCGCCTTTGATCTTGGGAAAAAGCGGTATAAAAGAAAAGTATAAATAAAATAAAAACTGAACAAATTGCCCAAAGCTGAGGGGAAACGTTCAAACAAACCAGTAAGTTTTGATCTCTGCAGATCCCTAGATGACAGCCAGGTGGAGAAATCTAGCGGACAAGACGAGAGAATAGAACAGGAAGCAGAAACATTAAACTACAAATCAAAGGGAGAGAGGAAAAGTAGATAGTTTGTGCCCTGTCTCCTTCCCTTCTATTCAGTCTGGGAAGGTGGAAGAAAGTTACCCTCCACTCCACTGCCGGTTTCTGCCCTCCCTATATCTTGCCCCCCTAAACGAAACCGTGTAACTCCACCTATACCAAATCCGATTCATCCTCTGACAAGAAACATTCAAAGGGAAAAGCAATTATGTACCTTGATTATATGTGTCAAGGTTGGCCAGATTTGTTAAAGCAATAAGGAGTGTGATTATATGGATCAGGTCACGGGAATCCAATACCTGTAAAAACACAACTGATTTGTGCGTGCAGATTTCATGCTCTGTAGCAGAAGACAGCAAAACCCCCGCAACACCTTCTCGTAACATGTCAGACGCTAGGAACAATAAATTAAGATGGAGTGGGCAGGAGTGAATTAATGTTTATGGTACACAGTCCTAGCCCTTGATCTCTCCTTGCTTGCCTCTCTCCCGCCCATGTCTCTCTCTCAAGCTGAGAGGCCTCCTACCAGTCTGCCTCTCTCTCCCCCTCCCTAGAAATCTCTCACATTAGAGATGGTTCCTAGAAGTCTCTCTCTCTCAGACCGGGGATGCTTTTGTCTCATTCTCAATCTCTGTCTGGCTGAGGAGTGTCTGATTTTCTCTCTCTCTCTGACTGGAGATGCCTCCTAGCAGTCTACATGTATCTCCATCTCTCTCTTTCTTTCTCTGTCTGTCTAGCAGTCTCTCTCAGTCTGGGACCTGCCTCTTACCAGTCTCCTTATCCCTCTCTCCAGATTCCATCTTGCTCAGTGTGACAGTAAATGCGACACTAGAAGGAGACATATTGGTCAGTCCAGGAAACGCACCTTTTGCTGGGGCTAGCACCAGGCAGGATTTGTCACTCTACTGCATCCTAGGATCCTGGAAGAGGGGGGCGACCTTGTAGAGGGCAATGGATCCTGCTCATGCCGGGTAGCGCCAGGGCCAGTCCGCTGTCTCCTGAGAACACGCTGTCTCTGTGCATCCAAGGCTAAGGTTCCCAGAGCAGGAAGAACTGCTACTAGATATACCCCAGAGTAACATTAGCATTTTGCTGCTCGTTAGAGATAAAATGTAAGCAGGTATGTTTCATTCTAGATTAGGTGAAGGAAGTAGAAAGGTTCTGTGCAGCATATAGGTGTCAGGACAGCTCAGTCTTTCGGTACAGTCCCCATTACTTTACTTAATAGGAGCCCAGCTCCTTACATACTCATAGGGAAACAGAGTTCGGTCTAGCTGAGACCCGGGATTTGCCCCATTTCAAGATGGTGATGAGAACAGATCATGGCATAACGCTGCTGATTGCAGTAAGGCAACAGGGAATGGGGGGAATGTATTGATTAGACTGTATTTTTTTTTTAATAGTGTAGTTATTTTAATCAATATTGTACAGTACTTTGCTTCAAGATTTGTTGTGAAATATATAAATGAATAATCATATTGAATAATTAACTAAATTAAACTAAATCTGATCCTGTGCCATGGGGTAGGTTTAAGTAAACGCAAAAGGCTTTTGCTGGCTTGATCTAGCCTAGACCTGTGGCCATACCCAGGAATCTAGATTAATCCTCAGGCAATTCAGTGTTTCCAGTAAACCAAACAACGGAGGGTTCTGCCAGGATTTGAGAAAAGGGGCACTGCACCGTGCCTTGAAATTGTCTGGTGTCCTGAGATTAGGTACCCTGTCCCTAGAGGTCGGTATCTTCATGAGTATCATCTATTTGCTGTAACTTGTTGAAGCTTTCTGTTCATTATCATCAAGTACTATGGAGCAGCTGTGAATTTTCTTGGTAGGTTTTCTCAGATTATCGGGGTGAGCACACCCTCATTTCTGTTTATCAGGTGCTTGAGAATAAAACCAGAGTTCTTGTATCCTAGCCCTGACCTGACAAACAGCGAGTGGTACAATCATGTGCACATTTCTGGGTGCAAGCTACTTGAGTTCTGCCAGAGGGGGATGCCTGAGGAACCCAGAGAAAAAGTCCGGAGAACTTCACCATGCCTCCACTGTGTTCCTCTTTCCAGGGTTGGCTTAACCATTGGACAAAATACGCAGCCATCTGGGGCAGCAGTTATGGGAGGGGTGGCAAAAGAGCAGCTGCACTCAAAGCAAACAAATAGCTTCCCACAGCTATACAAAATTCAAAGAACCACCAGCATGTATTTTTACCCTCGTGAAGGGAGGGCAATTATCCAGCGACTCATTCAGCCAAACAAATACCACCCTCATTATGTCCATATAAAACAAAATTAAATATTTAAAGTATGATGTTCAATTATGTGTTTTTACATTTTTGTTCAGGAAGCAGCAGTTTTGTGGTGATCATGATTGTTGAGTTTATCAAAGTATCTGGGAGCCCTGGAGCCTGAAAGTTAATGGAGAGGTGACAGAAGGCTCAGGGCACAAGGTTAATCTAGGGCACCTAATGCCTTACATCAGTCCTGCCTCCCTTGTACGCCCTCCTTGTCTATTATGCTTTCCTCTCTCTTGCATGTCCCCTCCCTGCCTTACCTCCCTCCCCCGTCTTTGGGCAGCAGCGTTTCTTACCAGCCTCTCCTTCCTACAAAGGCTTCACTCTGCTGTTTGACTGCCCAGTGCCAGCTGATCCTAAGACTATGGTGTGTCACATACTCAGAGGTCAGAGAAGGCAGGCCCAGGTAAGAATGCCAGCTGGAAAGAGTCTGCTTTAGCTCATCCAGGACATACCAGTTGATGCGCAATGCACAAAGGCATAGCAATAACCTGCAAGGCATGACAGCAGTGGGAAATAGGCTTTCACGCTTTTATATTGTTTTGCCGAAGTATTTTTATACAAGTGAGATGCTAACTTTCTTCATCATAATGTGCATAAGTAAATCCACCAGTCAATTCACACCTCGTACCAGGACACATACTATAAGCAACAGCCAGCTTCACACTTCTTTACAGCCCAATTGAAACCTCTGCTGCAGGCTTCATCAATAGCTTTAACTTGTACTAAGCCTCTGTCCCATTAGAGGCAGGGGACCGGGGCTGGCACTACCCAGTAAGCGCTGCAGGGGAGCACTGATCTCCATGGGGGGAGGGGGGCACAGTCACTAGCCACACTCATCCCCCAAGCTGAAAGACAAGTGTGGCCAGAGAAGCAGAGACCAGGACCAGCATGTCCTGCAGGCAGAAAGCTAAACAGCCATGGGAGGAGGGGCAGAGGGAGACATAGGAGAGATGCTAGACACAGGAGTAATAAGGGGAGGGGGAAATGCAGGACATGGGGGTAAATAGGGGGAGAGAAGGGAAAAGATAGAAAGAGATGGAAAGATGATTGACCTGGGAATAATAGTCAGAGGATGCTATGGCTAGGAGATGGCTGAGATGCTGGACACATGGGAATAGGAAGGGAGAGGGCAGACATGGAAAGAGGGGGAGAGAGAGTGGGGATACTGGCTGGAGGGAAAAAGAGAGAAACTGGATGAGGGGGGGGGGGGAGAGAGAGTGAATGAGACTAGGGAATAATGGACCAGGAAAAAAGAGGTGGGGAATGGGAGGACTGGGTTCAGGTGGGATGTAGTAAAAAAGAGAGGAATTGAGGATCGGATAAGTAGCCTCATGGTTAGAACACTGGCTTGGTAACTAAGCAACCAGGGTTCAATTCCCACTGGCACTCCTAGTGGCCTTGGGCAAGTCACTTAACCCTCCACTGCCTCGGAAGAAAGGCCTGGCAATCTACTTCCAGTGACACTGCCAAGAAAACCCAGGAGCTGCTGGGTCGCCAGGAGTCAGGACTGACTCGAAGGCACACATTGCATTTTTGCATTTTGAGGATCGGATAGTAAGAAAGAGTAGTGAAATCTGAGTGGGCAGAAAGAGAAAAATAACTAGAAGAAAGCTGAATGGAAAAGATCAATATCCAAGATGGAACAAAGTGAAGAAAACAAAAGAGGAGACAAGAAATGGCAGATGGATTAGAGACCATAGAAAGAGAGCTAAGAGAAGACAGAGGAAAGCAGAAACCTCAGATTAGGACCAGCATGATCAGAGAAAAAAATGGTCAGACAGCAAAGGTAGAAAAAATAATTTTATTTTCAATTTAGAGATCAGACTTTGCGCTATCTTTATATGTTATACAGTACAAGGAAATGCATCTCTTTCTATTTCTCTGCTGTTGCATTGTATGCAATATCTGGCTTCTAGAGGTTGCAGTTTAATTGTTATCTACATATTTTTAATTTTAGGTTATGGTCACTTATTCTGTACTTTGGCGAGGGTCTGTGTTCTGAGTGTGTGACCAAGACTAGGTGTTCTGTTAACATGGGGTTTGTACATAGGGATCTGAACTGTAGTAATTTGACTTGTACAGCTTTTCAAATAGGTGTCCCGCTGCAGTATTTACTGTACTGCTTTTTTAGGGTAGGCTCCTTGTGTGAGTTTTGGGGTGTTGGAGCTGGTATGGTATGGTAGATTTTTTTCTATAGATTCTCAGTGACTTTTGTAGGGTTTTTATTAGTTCACAATATGCCTGGTACTGGAGAATGTTTATGTAAGTGAGATGACCAGAATCAGATTATTTTTTTTAAATATTGAATTCTGTGGCTGAATGTCCTAGTTCTGCTCTGCACCCATTTTCAAGAGAGAGGGTTCTGTGGATGCAGAATATATATTGAAAAGGAAAAAGTAAGAACCAAAATAAAATAAGTTATAATTTTATAATTTGGTGTTATAAACCGTGCTGTGGTTCTCACTTTTTCTTTTTATTTCCTTGATATGCAAACATCTTGCATTTCCTTTGTTTTTTGCAGAATATATATTTACATTAACACCATGCTGGTCCAGTGCACAGTTCTGGGTTATGTTGGAGTTGCCAAACTCTTCTTGGTGTTTATGTTGGAATGGGAAGTGTTGGGTTGGAGTCACAAAGCCCCTCTTGTTTTTCTATGGATGGGAAGTGCTGTATAGGGGCCACCGATCCTCTTGCTTTTGTGAAGGTGGAAAATGCTATGTTGGGGCCACCCAGTGGTTTTTGTGGAAGTGGGAGGTGCTATGTTGCTGCTGTTGAGACCCATTTATTATTTGGCACATTTAGCAGCATGTTTCCTAAGCTCTGTGCTGGTAACATAGGTCACATTGCCAGTACGGGGCACTTTGGCTAACTTCAGGGAGATATTTACATCTAGTTACCGCATTTCAGCATGGCAAAACAGTTGCAGGAGCAACTAAGGCCACCCACTGAGCCACGCTACTTGCATTGAGCCATTATGTTAGTGCCTGTCGACAATGCAGATGCCTGTGTGTGAGACCTCTTTCTTTCGCCTCACTCTGGAGGAAAGTATAATTTTGGGAAAGAAATCCTGAAAACTTAAGAGTAATGGGAAAAGCATGGAACTTGTTCCCTGATTCCACCTTTATATGGCCATATTTTTGCTTTTCTGTCACTCCAACTTCACTTCCTACTGCCAGTACATTGTTTGCATTACTGCCAGTAGGAAGTGAAGCTAGCGTGAAAGAGAGCTAGAATAACACATGCTTAAGAAATGAAAATACGTCCTGTGATCCTACAAGGGGAAAGCATGGATTTATTGGTTTGTCATTGAAACCTGCTTAACATATGTGGTTTAAATCAGCAAAATATTAATGTTGTCACTGTCTTCCTACAGTGACAGATTATGTTGTGACCAGGGCCGGATTTACCTATACGCCATGTACGCCATGGCGTAGGGCCCACAGCCGGCAGGGGCCCACAAAAAAAGAAGAAGTAAATTTTTTTTAAATACAATTTTAAAAAAAACCCTGGTGGCTGCCGCCGCGGGGCCCCCTCTGCTGCCGCGGCAGCACCGATTGACCCGCGGGGGCCCCGTCTACAAGCTGAAGCTGTCGGGTCGGGTCGGGTCGTTCCTCCCTCCCTCCCTCGCTCCGTGCTGGCTGCAGGATGTGAGAGACGCGAAGAGAGCGTCTCCTCGCGTCTCTGTAAAGCCCGCAGGGGCTGATGGGAAATTTCCCATCAGCCCCTGCGGGCTTAACAGAGACGCGAGGAGACACTCTCCTTTCGCGTCTCTCACAGCCTGCAGCCTGCACGGACGGAGGGAGGGAGGAACAACCCGACCCGACCCGATGGCTTCAGCTTGTAGACGGGGCCCCCGCGGGTCAATCGGTGCTGCCGTGGCAGCAGAGGGGGCCCCGCGGCGGCAGCCACCAGGTTTTTTTTTTAAATTAAATTTTACTTTAGGCCGACGGGGGGGGGGGTAGGACTGGTAATGGGCTATGGGGGGGGTAGGACTGGTAATGGGCTATTGGGGGGGCTGGGGCTGGAAATGGGCTGGGGGGGTAGGGCTGGTAATGGGATATGGGGGGGTTAAGACTGGTAATGGGCTATTGGGGGGGCTGGGGCTGGAAATGGGCTGGGGGGTAGGGCTGGTAATGGGCTATGGGGGGTAGGACTGGTAATGGGCTATTGGGGGGGCTGGGGCTGGAAATGGGCTGGGGGGGGGTTAAGGCTAGAGGTGGGCTGATGGGGTTAGGACTGGTAATGGACTGTGGGCTGTTGGGGGGGCGTTAGAAATGGAAAGGGGCTTTGGGGGGGGAAAACACTTGTAATGGGCTGTGGGCTGATGGGGGCTGTCTGGTAATGGGCTATGGGGGGGCTAGGACTGGAAATGGGCTGGGGGGTTAAGACTGGAGGTGGGCTGATGGGGTTAGGACTGGTAATGGGCTGTTGAGGGGGGTTTAGAACTGGTAATGGACTTTGGGGGGGGGTTAAGACTGGTAATGGGCTGTGGGCTGATGGGGGGGGTAGGACTGGCAATGGGCTATGGGGGGCTGACTGGAAATGGGTTGATGGGGTTAGGACTGGAAGTGGGCTCATGGGGGGTTAGGACTGGTAATGGGTTATAGGGGGGGCTTAAACTGAAAATGGGGTGATGGGTTAAGGACTGTAAGTGGGTTGATGGGGGGCTAGGACTGGTATTGGGTTGGGGGGTTGCTAGGACTGGAAATGGGCTGATGGATGGCTAGGACTGGAAATGGGCTGATGCAGGGACTAGAAGGGAATGGATGCTGGGTGAGGCTGGAACTAGAAGGGAGCTGATGTTGGGGGAGGATTAGAATGGGATGGGGCTGGAAGAGTAAAATGGAGAAGGGAAAAATATTTTGTGTGGGAGGGATAAAAAATCTACAATTGGCCGGGTATTGGGAGAGTAAGTGGGGATTGAGGATGGAGGGGTAAAATTTGAGTGGATGAAATAGGAATGAGGAAAGAGCAAAAGGAGAAAGATTAGTATGTTAAAGCAGATGTAGAGAGAGAATGGAAAAAAATCTAGAAGAGAGAAGAAAGGACAAATGGACAGCAGACGATGGAGAGTTAGCAGAAGACACGAAGAAACCAGAAGAAAGTGGCTGGAGCAATTGCAGCTGAAAAAAATGCACAAAAGGTAGAAAAATATCTCTTTATTTTGAATTTATTAATTGGAATATGTCAGCTCTGGTAAATGTGCATCATTAACGTCTGCGCTTTGTTTAGTACAAGAGCAAATTAATGTATAGTTTTATTTCTACAGTGTTGTACATTCCAAGTTTGGCTTTTGGGATTCCCAGTTTAATTATTGTCTTCCTGTTTCTAAATTGTGATTACTTGTTTGGTGATGGTCTATGTTCTGCATGTGTAACTGAGCTGAGGTGTTCTGTTTATATAATTCCTATTTGACATTGCCACTTGTTCTCTTTCCCCAGTAGGTCATGTATTGTTGTTCTCTGAAATGTACTGGTTTAATATTTGCAGTGTTGCCTTTTGATTGGTAGAGTATGGTGCTTTGTGAGTCCTGGTAGTGCTGTTAGGATACGGCGGGTTTACTATGGGTTCTAAATGGGCAGTGTTTGTAGTAGTTCCTAATGTGTCTGGCAGTTGGCACTGGATTATAGTAATGTAGAAATCTTTTAGTCTTTCTTTATCCATACACTCATTAAGAGGCACGTTTACTAAAAGTTAGTATATGGTAACATTATGCAAATATTTATGCAAATGAGACCCCTTATGCAAATGAGGCCCCGCACCCCCCTTGGGCCGCCCCTGCTGGGGGCCCACAATTTTTGTTGGCGTAGGGCCTCACTCAAGGTAAATCCGGCCCTGGTTGTGACTATTCTTTGCATCAACATTATACATTCATTTGACTTATAGTTTCTAGATGTACACTGACTGTATAGTTATCATGTTTTAGATTCCTACATTCTGTACAATATCTTTCCCCTGCATATTTCTTCAGTGAGTAAAATACTTTTGATCTGTCTGTACAGCTATTTCTCTTTTGATCCATATCTAGAATTGAACATGCTCTTGGACTCGTACAACTTCTTCATATGATGCTAAATATAGTATTTACAGCTTGATAGCTATTTTTATCCTGGCTATGTATTTGCCCCTTCACTACAATTTTCTTTCAACACTGGACTTGAAGGAGAATTACTAGCTTCATGTGAAGAGTTTACAAAGGAGTTTTGGTAAAAGGGGGGATGGGTGTAGCCAGCATAAATAATAATGAGGGAGGGGAGTGCCAATCTATAGGTTGCAGGGGGGCACCAGAAACCCAAGCACTGGCCCTGTAGGGGACCATGGTGCAGGTCTGATTCGGGATCAGCGAGCAGGAGTCATGGAGATATAAGAGCAATCCAAGAATGGGTGTAGGTCAAAAATGTTTCAAAATGCTCTGTAGCTAAGGCTGATTGCAAACAAAGAAAATGAAAATAATACTTTACATGCTATAAGCAAACCTAATTATTATTAGATATTGGATTCATTCGACAAGCTTGACACTTAAATGTTTAAGATTTGGAGTTTTTGGGCCTCTTTTGCTAAAATGTGTTAAGCAGCTCGCAAGGGAACTAGCATGCTGTTAGTGCATAGCCATACTAACAGATAATGCAACAGCCTGACATTAAGCACATGCTACTTCTGACGTTAAAAATGTGGGACAGGGAGGGGAATGGATGAGAACTGCATCTTCCACGTAATGGAGGTAATTTTATAAGGAGCTGCATAACGTTACAGGCCATCTACGCGCGCATGGATAGGCAGTCACTATTCTATAAGTATATGCATCCAGGGGCAGCCCAAGGGGGGTACAGGGCCATGTGCGGAGACACGGTGCTGGGTCTCATTTGCATAAATATTTGCATAATGTTAACATACACCAACTTTTAACAAACATGCCTCTTAATGAGTATGGATAAAGAAAGACTAAAAGATTTCTACATTACTATAATCCAGTGCCAACCACCAGGCACATTAGGAACTACTACAAACACTGCCCATTTAGAACCCATAGCAAACCCGCCGTATCATAACAACACTACCAGGACTCACAAAGCACCATACCCTACCTATCAAAAGGCAACACTGCAAATATTAAACCAATACATTTCAACTGGGGAAAGAGAACATAAGAACAAAAGATATGCCATACTGGGTCAGAACAAGGTCCATCAAGCCCAGTATCCTGTTTCCAACAGTGGCCAATCTAGGTCATACGTACCTAGCAGTTTCCCCAAAAGACAGGTTCCACAATGCTTGTATTGGGTCAAGCATTGATATCCTGGGTCCCTTTTTAATAATGGTTTATGGACCTTTCCTCCAGGAACTTGTCCAAACCTTTTCTGAACCCAGCTACACTGACAGCTTTTACTACATCCTCCAGTAACAAATTCCAGAGTTTGATTACACATTGAGTAAAAAAATATTTTCTCTTATTTGTCTTAAATAGTTTACCCTATAGCTTCATTGCATGTCCCCTAGTCTTTCTATATTCTGATAACTATTGCAATAGTCTCCTAATAGGCCTCCCGCAAAAAAGCACATACCTTCTTCAAAGAGCACAAAACATCTGTGCTAAAGTGATTGCTAAAGCTCGCCTAACAGACCACGTAACCCAGGGGTGTCAAACTCAAATACACAGTGGGCCAAAATGTAAAACTTGAACAAAGTCGCGGGCCAGCATTGAACAAATGAACCTTTTAATATGGACCCAAACAAGATTTGCTTTAACATTGAATATGAAGCAACACTTATTACTATACAATTTATAACTTAATAGTTCAGATATGCAAAAAACAATTTCAAATAAAAAAACCCATCAATGACATTCATTTATTAAATAAGATTTAAATAATAATAAATAATAATTTTTAAAATAAAATAACAATAATAAAATTAATCAACCATTCAAGCCCATGTCTTGGAGTAGCAAGAAAAAGTGCATAAAGAAAACGTTAATTATTGCTCAGTTTGCTGCACACTGATCTAATCTGATGTGCCCAAGCCAGATACCTGGCATCTCTTCTTGGATGATAGTTCATCAATGTCTGGGCTCAGGCTTTGAGCTGAGGAAATCCTCAGTATCGAGCGAAGGTGTTCATCAGTCAGACGTCTCCTGTGAGATGTTTTGGTTATCTTCATCGAGGAGAAAAGTTGCTCACATAGATAAGTGCTGCCGAACATGGAGAGCATCTGAGCAGCTTGGGTGCGGAGCTGAGGCATTGTGTCAGGGATGAACTGTGGAAACTGGGCGGCGCCCACAGCATCATACTTTGACGTCAGCGTGTCATTACACTGGAGTTCAATTAGCTCCATTTGGAGGTTGGTTGGTGCGTTTTCCACATTAACTGCAAAGGGATTACTGAGCAGTTCAAACCTACATTTCTGGACATCAAAGTCGGCAAATCGCCGGCTAAACTCAGCGCCGAGTACACTGAGTTTTTCAGCAAACTGTGCGCATGGGAACAAGTTGGTAAAGAACTGCGTTTTCATGGTTTGGCAGCAGGGAAAATGGCCAAGGTTTCCTTGCAGCATCTGATTCTCCCACAGGCACAGTTTAGTTTTAAAAGCCCTCACTGCAGCGTACATGTCTGTGATGATGCGCCCCCGCCCCTGAAGCTGCAGGTTCAGCGCATCGAGATGTCACACAGAAAGGCCAGCTCACACAGAAACTTTTTCTCCCGAAGCTCTGCTGTGTCCTTCCCTTTGCTTTCCAGAAACTGACATATTTCCTCATGCAGCTCAAAACATCTATTCAGTACTTTTCCTCGGCTTAACCATCTCACCTCTGTGTGATACGGCACGTCTGCGTATTCCGAACCGCACTCCTCCAGAAAAGACTTAAACTGGCGGTGATTCAGACCTTTGGCTCTTATAAAGTTAACTACTTGTGTTACTGTGGTCATAACATGTTCCATCTTTAGGGCTTTGCCACACAATGATTCCTGATGTATGATGCAGTGATAAACAGTTAGTTCACCTGCACAGTTCTCTTCCTGCATCTTCTCCCGGACCCTGCCCACCAGTCCACTTGTTTTACCGCACATCGCTGGCGCACCATCTGTCGTTAATCCCACGAGTTTATCCCACGGCAGCTTTATTTCAGTTACGCATTTGGAAACCTCCTCAAAAATTTCCTTTCCTGTGGTTGTGTCATGCATTGATTTGAATCCCAATAGCTCCTCCGTAACACACATATTTGAGTCCACTCCACGGATGAAGACTGACAGCTGAGCAGTATCAGATGCGTCGCTGCTCTCATCCACAGCAAGGGAGAATGCAACGAAATCTTTTCCCTTTTCCAAAAGCTGGTCATACAGATTGGTGGCAAGATCACATGTGCGATCAGCTACTGTGTTTCTGCTCAGGCTCACGTTTGAAAAGGCTTGCTTTTTCTCTGGGCACACGATGTCACAAACTTTCAACATGCACTTTTTCACAAACTCTCCCTCATTAAAGGGCCGGGCTGATTTTGCGATCTCTGCTGCCACAATATAACTAGCCTTTACAGCAGCCTCACTTTGTGATGTGGCTTTTTTGAACATATTCTGTTGTGAAACCAAACTTCTTTTCATCTCCTCCACTTTCTGGCTCCTTTGAGTCATGTCCAGGTCCTTGTACTTGTCATGGTGTTTTGTTTCATAGTGTCGTCGAATGTTATACTCCTTAGTTATAGCCACGTTGACTCCACAAATCAGACAAACAGGTCTGTCTTTTACATATGTAAACAAATATTCTGTCTCCCACCTGTCCAGAAAGTTCCTGTTGTCTGCCTTTCTTTTTGCCATTTTTGGGAAGGGGTTCCACAGTGACAGTTGTAGCTTGAGATCGCTATGACTTCTGTCACACAGGAGAGGGCGTTTCTGGGACCTGTCCTGATTGACGCGCCAAAACAACAGCAAGGCATTATGGGATTTGTAGTATTAGCGATGAATGAATGCGCTGTATAATACCGGCGGGCTAACTCTAGTAGTCATTTGGTATAGCCTCGCGGGCCAAATATAATTACACTACGGGCCAAATTTGGCCCGCGGGCCAGAGTTTGACACCTATGACGTAACCCCTATATTGCTAGACCTCCACTGGCTCCCTATTAACAGCCGAATTAAATATAAAATTATCCTAACAACCTATAAACTCATAAACGACATAACCCCCTCACACCTATCTACATTACTGCAATCTCCAACCTCGACAAGGACCCTCAGACAAAACGCAGCCCACTCTCTCATCATACCAAAAACCATCCGCAAAACTAAGAACACCACCAGCTCCAGAGCATTCTCATTCGCTGCTCCTACACTCTGGAACGACCTCCCCATTGAACTTCGTACCATAAGAGACCTCTTCCAATTCAGAAAAGAATTAAAGACCTACCTGTTCACTGAACACTTCGAAGTCCCCTACTACCCCAAAGCTAGCTCCACAACAAACGTGGTCACACATGCACAAACTCCCTTAATCCAAACAATGTAAACACAAGCCTGCCCCCCCTCCACACACACGCCCCAAGACGACATAAAAAGGAACTAAATTCCAACACCTACACCAATATCTGACCCACATAACACACACACCACACACTGTAAATATACATTTGTAAAAAGTTAGATGTGTTTGTTTTAATACCTACAAAGTTTATATTACTGTTCAATGTAAATAGTTGAATTCTATTGTTCTATGTAAAATGTATACAAACTGTGTACAAGACTGTTAACCTGTTATATGTAAACCGCCCTTGATCTCTGGAAGGGGCGGTATAAAAGAAATAGTTAAATAAAATAAATAAATTAAATAAAAATAAATAAACGTAAACAATCGATCTACGTTTACCCGTTCCACTCCGTTCATTAATTTATAGACTTCTATATCTCCCCTCAGCCGTCTCTTTTCCAGGTTGAAGAGCAAGTAGCACTGTCACATAGAAACTACATGAACAGAATACCTCAGCTCAGTTACACATGCAGAACATAGACCATCACCAAACAAAGAACAAGGAATCACAATTTAGAAATAGGAAGACAATAATTAAACTGGGAACCCCAAAAACCAAACTTGGAATGTACAACACTGCAGAAATAAAACTATAAATTAATTTCCTCTTGTACTAAACAAAGCACAGACGTTAATGATGCACATTTCCCAGAGCTGACATATTCCAGTTAATAAATTCAAAATAAAGAAATATTTTTCTACCTTTTGTGCATTTTTTTTTCAGTTGCAATTTCTCCAGCCACTTTTCTGGTTTCTTCATGTCTTCTGCTAACTCTCCATCGTCTGCTGTCCATTTGTCCTTTCTTCTCTCTGCTAGTTTTTTTCCACTTTCTACATCTGCTTTAACATACTAATCTTTCTCCTTTTGCTCTTTCCTCCATCTCTTTCTTTATTCCTTTTTCATCCACTCAAATTTTACCCCTCTATCCTCAATCCCCACTTACTCTCCGAATACCCGGCCAATTGTAGATTTTTCTTCCCTCCCACACAAAATATTCTTCACCTCTCCATTTCACTCTACCAGCCCCATCCCATTCTAATCCTCCCCCAACATCAGCTCCCTTCTAGTTCCAGCCCCACCCAGCATCCGCTCCCTTCTAGTCCCCCCATCAGCCCATTCCAATCCTATCCTAGCCCCACCATCAGCCCATTTCCAGTCCTAGCTCCCCCATCCATTTCCAGTCCTATCCAAGCCTCTCCACAGCCCATTTCCAATCCCAGCCCCCCATCAGCCCATTTCCACTCCTAGTTCCCCCTCCCCCGCACTCAGCCCATTTCTAATCCAAGCCCCTCTATGAGCCTATTTCCAGTCCTAGCCCCTCCATAAGTCCATTTCAATCCAAGCCCCCACCACAGTCCATTTCCAATCCTAGCCCCCCCAACAGCCCATGCCCAGTCCTAGCTCCCCCCCACAGCCCATTTCCAGTCCAAGCCCCCCTCCCCATCAGCTATTTCCAGTTCAAGCCTTCCCTCCACTCAGCCCATTTCCAGTCCTAGCAACCCCCCAGCCCATTTCCAGTCTTAGTAACCCCCACAGCCCAGTTTTGTCCTAGTAAACCCCCACAGCCCATTTCCAGTCTTAGCAGCCCCCCACAGCCCATATCCAGTCCTAGCAACACCCCCAGCCCATTTTCAGTCCTAGTAACCCCCCACAGTCCATTTCCAGTCCTAGTAACCCCCAGCCCATTTTCAGTCCTAGCAACCCCCCACAGCCCATTTCCAGTCCTAGCGACCCCCCACAGCCCATTTCCAGTCCTGGTAACCCCCCCAGACCATTTTCAGTCCAAGCCCCCCCCTCCCGAAGAGCCCCATGGCTAGCTAAGAGGGAGCTGGAGAGGCCCCTGCTAACTCCTACAGCTGCCGAAGTGAAGCACACCTTTTCCCCTCACTTCGGCAGCTGTACCGACGTTTAGAACGCTGCTGCACTGAGTTCAAAGGGGACTTCCTGTTTCCCACGCTCAGCGCGGCAGCGTTCTAAACGTCAGTACAGCTGCCAAAGTGAAGGGAAAGGACGCACTTCACTTCGCCAGCTGTTAGAGGGAGCCGGGGCCTCTCTGGCTCCCTCTAAAGCCGCCCTGCCTGCCGGTCTTCAATGCAGAATGTTGAGGGCGCAGGGCCCCCTGAAATGCGGGGCCCTGTGCAAACAACATTCTTGCTCAATGGATGGGCCGGCTCTGTATGCATCAGGCCCTTGGCATATGCTTTTGGAGTGGGTGTGGCTAGGGACAGAGCTTGGACGGAGCATAAGTGGAGCACATATTTACGCACTAAATTACATCTTACACACTCTCTTTACAAATGCAGGCAAGCAGATTTACACCTAGTCTAGTGCTCGCATAAGTCAGGCACCTAAGTTTGTGACTTATACCCCTATATTATAAAAAAGAAGTAGTCTCCCACTTTTCTTGATTTGTGTATGTTCTTGGCGATCCTTAAAAAAATTACGCTCGATGTGTGGAACAATACCGTACGTTAACTATGAACATAGACGATAAGCTCAAGACTTGGCATGAAGGGCATCTGCAATATCTGCAATGCAGTCAACACGTAGTAAGTGTATTGAGTCCATGTAACCTGTATGGGAAGACGCTGTACAGCGCTTTGATGAAGGCGAGTTGATCAAACTAATAAATGTAAGATGTGGCCACACCTCGGATCGATACAGAGGCATTAAGAAAGCCTTGGTTTTCATTCCATTCCTAATACCAAACCTTCTATTTGCATTTTTGACCTGCAAAGCCCAAGGACTAAGATCCATTTGCTTGGGGGGAGGGGGAGCTAGTATGGGCATAGTATGTAGCGTGGCATCTAATGCGAGAACAATCGATGCGCTCTTGCCTGCGCTAATGGTGGTGCATAGAGCATTCAAAGCTATTAAAAGGGTTACTAACGAATCACTTAGTTTATGTGGTGCAGATTCAGAGTATGCAGAACAGCAGATGACTGAACTCAACACCAGGATTTTAAAACCAGTCTGAGGAGACGTTAAGTGTTCAATCACAGATCTGCGGCAAACTGCTGGTGAGGAAGTTATGCGTGTTTCTTGAGCACACAGCCTCCGCAACTCTTTTTCAGGCTTTGCTGAAGAGAGCGCTGAGAAAAACAGTCAGTGGAAGCATTGTGGAAGAACATATGAGTATGCACTAGAGTGCTACACGGTGCTTACGAGCAACACTATGCTGTGCAGGATGTCTGCTCAGAATAATATTGGTATCTATGAACACCGCTATTACTTATAATATTGCTCTTATGTGCAACACAGCATTCTACCAGTGGATGCGCACAAGTGCCTTTCATGTGCACGGAATAGGAGACGCTAATACAGACCCCTGTGCGCACCTGCCTTGCTTGCTATCCTTGTTTAGAACAGACGTTTTGCACCCAGCTCATCTGCATGCTCTTTACTATAGCATGGCGGAGCAAAGCATCTGTGCTAAACCTATGTTAAGGAACTCGGCACCAAGCTCCAGCTCAGGGTTGCGTCATTGAGCCCCTGAGTTTGGTTCTTTTTCCCCTCCATAAATCACTTTGCATTTGTCCCCATTAAATTTCATCTGCCATTTAGATGCCTCCTGGTCTTTGAAGGTGTCCCTGCAATTCCTCAAGTCAAGTCATGTTTAAACAACTGAGTAACTTTGTGTCATCTACAAACTGAATCACCTTGCTTGTTCCCAATTCCAGATCATTTATAAATATGCTAAAAAACCACCAGACCCAGTTGAGATCTTTGGGGCACTTCACTAGTCGCCTTTCTCCATTGACAAACTTGACCATATAGCCCAACTCTCCGCTTTCTGTCTTTTAAACAAGTCCCATTGCACAATAGGACATTGTCTCCTATCCTATGACTGTTTAATTTCCTGAGGAGTGACTTTTTCAAGTGCCTGAAAATCCACTATTATCTACAGTACTGTAAGCTCTTATGAACAGGGACCATCTTTTACATGTGCCTGTACAGCGCTGTATACGTCTTGTAGCCTTATAAATAAGTAGTAGTCATACTATAGGGTCTTTAAGGGCTTTAAAATCCAGACTGAAAGAAATATATAAGGACGATTTACTAAAGCACAGTAACCTTTAACAACATTAAAACAAGTTACCACATGGTGTTTAGTGAATTGGTCCCTGTGCAAATAAGAAAACCATTGGTCATTAATTCGCACACTAACTCAGATTGCCGCACTTTAGTGAGGAAATGTGGTTTGAGGAGTGAAACATTAGACTTATGATTCTGTATTATTTCTACTGAGGACAGCAGTCAGTGTCTCCTTTCCTTCCCATTTATGTGGAGCCCGATCCCAGAAGGGGCACGTCTGAGCCATCTGGACACCCCCGAGCAGGATGAGCCCGTTAGGACTTGATTCTGCACCGCGGGAGCCAGATGTTCCCATGGGTGCAGGTTTGGGGCCTGAGATGGCCCGGCGGGTCCCTGCATCCCTGTGGGGACATCCTCACCACATGCCGGTCCCTTCACCACATTGACAACCCCATGTCACCCCACCGGCTGACCCTGGCTTGGGTAGCTGAGGCCCGGATTGGGTGACGGGGACCTACCAGGCACCCTTGGGGTGGTTTCCAGGGTCAATCGCCAACAGTTCCTGCCAATAAGCAGCACATCCCATATGCGCCCGCAGGACTGCAGGGCAGTGACCTGAATCGGCTCTGTATGTTCTGCTGTCATGTCCCGCCCTCGCTCCGCCCATTCCTGCCTCCTTCTGGCCCTGCACGTACTGCGGCCCTGTCATGCAGGGCACATGCATTTCTGAATAGGCCTCGGACGGCTAGTGGGGCTGCATGTCCCACCGGGACATAGAGCCCCACTAATTGCCTCTTGGAATTAGGCCTGCATGCGGATACAATCAGGTCAGTCCTGGAAAGTACTTATGTGAATGGAGGTGCATATTAACCCTACAGCATCCCCATGTGGAACATATACAGTCTGCTGCTTCAAGTTGCTGGATGGTCAATTTATTTGGTAGATTTGGACTGGAAGGCAGGCAGAGGAAAAGTGGGAAGGACAACAGTGAAATTCAATTCTTGTCTGTATATCTAGAAAGGCCCATTTTAGAAAGGCCATGTAGGTGACATCTGCGACCCCCAAGCCAAGACATCTGAAATGCAGTGGGAAGAGTGACAAAGGTGGAGGAGTGTAAATGCAGCCTAAAATCGGCCCGTTTCCATCCTGAAACACATGTCCATAAAAGAGGAGGGAAAATGGGGACGTGCAAAGCAATGAGTCAGACACATGATTTCAGTAACCTGCATGTCACATATGGACGTCTTCCATTCCAGGAACATGGATGTGCCTGCGGCCATATTTCAGGACACACCCGTGAATCTCTCACCGCATACACTTCCTGACCTGCCATCTTGCAAACAGAGATGTGCAATGGCAGCTAGGACAAATGTCTTTCTACTTACTAGCACATTTTCATGAAGGAGAGAAAAATCAAGGGAGTGAGGAGACATTCTCCTCGCCTCCTTAGAGTTGTTGGTTTTCTACAGGCTAAGCGGACACCTGATACAGTGGAAGATAAAGTGATTAGCCCAAAATCACAGCAAGCGTAAGTATTCAGAGCGGAAACAAGATTTGAACCTAAGTTGCATGGCTCCCGCTAGACCACCCGCTCTCCTCACGCTCCACACTCCCTTTTCTTAAAGAGGCAGAAGGGGACCAGTACCAAGCGCAAAGCATTCCAGCTACATTTGCCTACCTACTTTTAGTAATCCACTATCAAGTTTCTAAACTGCTTTAACCTACCTGAAATCACTAATCCCCACAAGAGTGTTTTAGTTTTTGCTTGTATAGCTGACACCTGTGAAAGTGCTTAAGATGGTACTTCCATCTGTAACATTTCTGTTCCACAATGTCCTTTTAAATTAATGGTGCTCCGAAAGCCTGTATAAGCTCCCAAACGACTGTATTAATTCTAGCTCATGAAATGCAGGGCACAAAACATTGCTCCTTTCATCACGTCCAGCAAACCTCTCCATGACGGATACACTTACAAACTTGGGATCATCTCTGTTTCACTTCAGAGTACAGCTTTTGGCATTAACATCGATTTCAAATCAAAGATGGCAGGCAAGAGCACAATATTTATTCTTTATTCTTTCCAGGGTGATAAATAGCCATGGGGGTTTTCCTCACTACACAGTCACAATTAATCCAAAATGTCTTTCAGTCTTTGGTTGATTAAAAGTGCTTGTGTGTCCATGTCTGCACTGTCAATACCTGGCTGGAGGTTCCAAGGTCATAAAAGAGAAGGCCCCCATCACGACAAATAACAGGTATTCAGTGAGGTCCTGTCTGCCAAAGATTACATTTAACTGGGTAATAAAGGAAACAAGTCGTTGCTTTATTAATTGTTCCATTACAGCATTATCTCAAATGCCCACAGAGACCTCACCCATATCTGCAGCATTTCGATTTGACTTAACCAAATTCTTTAGGCGTCTCTTGGGAAAAGTAAATCACCATGTAACTGTTAGAAAATTAATATTTGAGATAATCTTCTATTCATTTAGGTCTGAAAAGAGTACAAGTGTGCAGGACATCCCAAATGCCCTCCATTCCAGCCATGGAAATGTCCTCCAGAATTCATCCACCCAAATATGCATGTGGGTTGTTTTGTTCAAGTCTGGCTACCCTCAGACCTGAATATATTTATTCCTGAGAGACAGGTTGGGCAAATCATGACGACTATGCAGCACAATCTTCCCTCCCCCTCCCTCCATATATCCTGCTGGCAGGCGACGGGCAGTGCTTCTTATCTCAGCTACTCTAAGGACAGAAAAGGTTGCAAGAGGTCTTGAAACTGGGGCGTGACCAGTCCATAGCCAGACAACTTGTCCCTTTTGCAGGCAAAACTAAAAGTTTAGAGATGGGATCTGGTGGTAATGGCAGGGATACTGGTCTCCTGGACCACTAAAAGTCTTTCTTGGAACTGGGAAGAAGTTCTCAGCAACTTCAGGGCTGGAAGCTGAGCAGGTTGAATCTAGACCATGAGAAGTAGCTGTTCTGTGTACCTCTAGAAGAAACAGCTGTATAATCTGCTAAACCTCTTCTGCAGAAATCGAGCTCCGTGCTGAGCTGGTAAAGGAGACAATGGGTATTTTCTTGAAGTTCTGGCTTAAATCTGAAACTTTATTGACATGTGGCCCGGTAGTCATCAGCTATATGTGCTGTGCTCTTTTAAACCACATTGTAATCTGCTGATTTTAGGATGCAGCTGGTTCTGATGTTTTTGGGCCATTGCAATGTCCTGTATTTGGGTTTGCCGGCATCATTCATGAAGGCCTTGCAAATGGATGTGAATGTGCTGCTCATCTAGTGATTGGGACTAAACAGTGTAAAAATATTTTGCTCATCTAGTGACTGGCTGACAGGTGCATATGCCCCTAAATATTGGTGCAGCCTCTGAGCTAACTTGGTGATGCATGCTACCCTGCACGTACCTTGGTAACATGCCACTAAGTACAGGTAAACCACTTGTGTGCATGAATACCGACAAATCAAAACATGTACAATGTACATTCTTAAACATGTACAATTTACATTCTCAATGTGTGCCTAAAAAGCGAATATACCAAATCAACCAAAAATATGCCTGAAAACTGGGAAAAATGAATTCTAAACAAATGTGACACCAATTATTCTTTTTTTAGGGTGGGGGGAGCTGTTCACACCCCTACCAGATAGATGCCTGAGATCCTCCCAGAGTATACAGTTGTGTATCCCCTCAATGAAAGTGATAGAATATGAACCAGAGCTTTTTCAGTAGTGACTCCAGTTGTGGAAGCTCATTAGCCGCTGTGTTCTGAGGAATATCTTTTGGCATTTTGAAAGCATTTATAAGCTTTCCTCTTCCGATGGTAATGGGGTCTGGGGAGCTGGAGAAGACCGGCCGGGCAGTGGAGGAGACAGGGATCAGACTGCATTGTCAAGGGGGAGGGATTTCTTCCCATGGTGTAATGAATGCATTTACTAATGCTAGTGGTCTGTATGTAGTATTGATTTTTTCAGGTATATTGAATGATCTTTTGATGCGGGTGGTGATATATAAACTCTTCCAATAATATAAAAGTGTACCATACACGCTACATCACCTTTTTACTTTCTTTTGACTCATCAACACCCTATCTTGGTTTTACTTAGGGATTTAACCTAAATTATACCTTCTGCTTTCTAGGCAGATATTTATAAGGATCTTATCTCTTCAAATTCACGTTGCAAGTCTATTGTCTCATGAATGACAAACTGCTTTCTTTTCTGGATATTTCAGCTTCTTATCTTTAATTAAATTGATCAATGTACATATGATATCAGTGTTTCTCTCACTCTTCAACTGTTTATTTAGACTTCAGATGGATAGAACTGAAAAACACTAACGCAGATTTCTTTTGAAGAAAAAACCTAAGCTAGATCTACCTAGAGCACCCGACGGACAAAGAGGTCAAAGATATAAACTATGGGACAGAGAAACATGTTTTCCTGCTCTGAATCCAACATAACAAATTGTCAACATTTTTTCCATAGAACTGTGGCTATTACTGAGTAATTTCCAAATAAAATTGGATGACGTTTTAGAGAAAAATGGAATTGGTAGAACCAAAGGTATGCATAAACTATGGGACAATGGTTGGAAACCAACGATGAAGGAGGCGCCAACATGAACAACCTACACTCTCTTACTACCCAGTAATTCTACATATTTTATGTTTTATGGCAACAGAGTTGAACAAGGTGTTTCATCTAGAACAGAGATTCCCAAACCTTTGCTGGATGACCTCCAGCCAGTAGAGTTTTCAGGAGTTTCATGCTGACTCTGCATCTGATAAGGGTTCATGCAAAGGAGGCAGAGCATTCAGATCTCATGCATATTTCTTGAGGATCTCTTAAAACCCAACTGGCTGGGGGACACAGGTTCAATCCTCGAGGGCCGCAAATGGATACAGGTTTTCAGTATATCCTTAATGAATATGCATGATATATTTGCATACAATGGAGGTAGTATGTATGCAGATCTATCTCATACATATTCATTAGCAAGGGCCAGTTTACCATTACGCAAACTAAGCGGTTGTCTGGAGCACTAGCCCTCCGAGGTTTCTGATTGCCATCGCGCCGCCTCTCTCTAGGGTCTGCAGCGGCAACAGCAGCTCAGAAAATGTGGAGCAGTGCTTACCTCAACTTGCCAGAGCTGTCCCATGGTTTCTGCCCTATAATGTCTCTCTTCCGCCTGCCGTCCCGCCCCTGCCCACGTACAAGTTCTGGTTTTGAAATCTGCATGATGGGAGCAGAAGAGACATACCTACAGGGCAGAAACAGCAAGGCAGCACCGGCCTGCGGACTCTTCCTTCCAGCCAGCAGCATATAGATATAAATAGGTGAGGATTTTGCTACATTTGTGTATGTGCTACCACTGGTACATATATGGCAAACTTCAGCTAATTGGGAAGTCTTCTTCAAGAAAAACAAACTTTGGCTCCTGACAAGTGGTTTTGAACATCAGAGAGGTACAGCCTCCTCCCCTCTCCATCCTACAAGCACCAGTCGCAAAAGAAAAGACAACTGGGAGTTATTCATGACTATAAGCCGTGACCATATGGCGTTCCATTGACTTCTATGTGGACAAGTGCAAAGTTATGGACCTAGGAAAGAACAACCCAAACTATGGTTACACGATGTAAGGTTCCACATTAGGAACCACCACCCAGGAAAAAGATTTAGGCGTCATCGTGGCTAACACGTTGAAATCCTCTGCCAAATGTGCAGTAGCAACCAAGAAAGCAAATAGAATGCTAGGAATCATAAGGAAAGGAATGGAGAATAAAACAAAATATATTATAATGCCTCTGTATTGTTCCATGATGAGACTGCATCTCAAATATTGTGTGCATTTCTGGACACCGTATCTTAAAAAGGATATAGCAGAATTAGAAAAGTCACATAGAAGAGCCACCAAAATGGTAAAGAGGATGGAAGGATACTCCTATGAGGAGAGGCTAAAAATGTTAGGGCAGATTAAATAGAAACATGATGGCAGAAAAAGACCACATGGCTTATGTTTCAACATGGAAAAGAGCCGGCTGAGGGGAGATATGCGAGAAGTCTATAAATTAATGATTGGAGTGGAACAGATAAATGTAGATCAATTGTTTACACCACCAAACTGTAGAAAGATTAGGGGACATACAATGAAGCTACAGTGTAACCCATATAAGACTAATAAAAGAAAATATTTTTTCACTCAATGCGTAATCAAACTCTGGACTTCGTTACCGAAGAATGTAGTAAAAGCTGTTAGTGTAGATGGGTTTAAAAAAGGTTTGGACAAGTTCCTGGAGGAAAGGTCCATAAACCAATATTAAAGGGGACCCAGGAAATCCACTGCTTGACCCAATTCAAGCATTGTGGAACCTGTGTCTTCTGGGGAAACTGCTAGGTACTTGTGACCTAGATTGGCCACTGTTGGAAACAGGATACTGGGCTTAATGGACCTTAGTGAGACCCAGTATGGCATAACTTATGTTCTTAAGTTCTTAATGGAGGACTTCACAGTCATGACCGCTCCTTGGCCCTAGTCCTGGGGTGCAGCAGCTTGACACAATCTGAAAAGGTCCGTTATGATACAAAGTCATGTGTGATGTCACTTCATTTCCCAGTGGACAGGTCCCCATCACTTTTATACTAGCTATATATTCATAATATAGCAAAAGGTATTGGTCCGGGAGACAGTTCATGAAGCTTTTGGTGATTTCTATAAGCCATACAGAAATGTAGACTCTCACGGACACCTTTTGATGTCTCCCTGAGGCTTTACAAAAATGTTTGTTCTATAATCCCTTTTTTCAGAGTTTTGGATGATAGTGGTAGGATTTGTCACGTTATAGTATTTGGGACCCTGGTGGTCATTCTAAGGAAGAGATTAAGGATTTAACAGGTTTGGAAACCATATTATGCTTTCATCTCTAGAGGGCATCCTTCCAGGGCAAAGATGAGAAAGGGCAGCAGGGCAGCGTATCTGTGTGTGTGCGGTGGATGTTGCATGAGGGAAGGATACAGGAATCACTTTCATTCATGCTGTATTTGCTCTTCAGAAAAATTTAGGACTTAAATGTCGCATCATCTTCCACAAAACAATTGGTCAGAAAATGAAAATATTCATTTTATTTAGCTAGGCTTATATACTGCTTTTCGATGAGTCAAAGTGGTGTATATTCAGTTCAGACTGTGTTTGTACCTGAGGCATGGGGGAGGGGGGTTAAGTGGTTTGCCCAAGGTGCACCTGTAGTACTAGAAACCCCAGTCCTTCTGGCCCAAGGTTGCGGTCCTCTAGCAGGATTCAAGCCCTTGACCCTTTGGCTGGAGGTAACTTGCCCCAACCACTAGGCTACTCCTCCCTCCCTTAAAATATGACAACTTAGGTATTCTTTTACATTTCTTCAACTTGTATATTACTTTCTTAAGATGCCCAAAAAGACACATGACAGAAATGTTATCAGAAAATAATGTGTTTACATGTCTTGTCGAGAGAGGACATGCAATTTAAAATTTAACACAATCTTGTTTCTCTTCAAGGTAAAGTGGCAAATCTTTTCAATTCCACTTAATTTGACTAAATCCTTGCTGATAGAAAGTGTAAACAGATTGCCCAAAGGCATTGGATCTTGTCAGGAAGGCATTAGAAATGTCAAGACCTTGAGACAGCCATTCAAGGAGATCTGAGTCAGCAATGTCCACATGGCACAAAGAAACAAATCTCACTTGATTGTTTCAATTTGTACCAATTACCTAACGCAAAGATGTAATCTGTGAGTATTGGACCCTGCTTTCGAGAACACAAGGAATAAACATCCTGAGCTCTTACCAGAAGGCTTTTAGCAAACTTTCCATAACTGACAATCCTTAAGGCACCTTTTCTTCAAAATGCATCTACTCCCTTTCAGAGAACTTAGCAAAAAAGACAAAAAACTAGGGTGACTTTTGTAAGTTAAGTGTGTAAGATACCATGACAACTTTGCCAAATGGTCAAGCATTTGTTTTAAAACTAAAGTCCCCGCCCCTCCTTTTGAAAGTACAACCACTGAAGTCTGTGGCTCAGATGCGATTAAAATGGAGCACAAAATCAGTCATCACAATATATTTAGACAGTTATAGATAAGACGCATTTACAGGATAAATGGTAACAAATAGAGGGGCCTAGTGGTTGCAGCACAGGATAGGAATAAAAGGAACCAGCAATGAAATTCTCCTCTCAGTGATGGTCCTGGTGACCTCGGACAAGGTACTTTAAGGGAAGTTACTAACCTGAAGTAACTCAGTACTGCAGGTTAGTAACGCCCATTGTAAATGAATAACGTAACTTGCGATCAACCTTGCAGGATGCGTTATTCCTCTCTCCTGCAGCATCGGCCTACTAAAGAGTGACACAATGCTCTAGCTCCCAAAGGTGACATTTTACTTACCAGATAAATTCCTTTCCTTGAGTCCTGATAAACCAGTCCAGAGAAATGGGTTGTGTTCCCCTACTAGCAGATTGGTGGAGACAAAGAACCGATGAAAAGCCCAGGTTTCAATGACATCACTCCCATACCTCTATCCACCTCATCCCCAAACAAACGGAGGGGGGGGGGGGGGCGTGACAAGTCTCTATACTTATGCCCCGTAAAGTTTTTCTTCTGTGTGGTAATTGTATGGGAAGATGCTGGGAAAGTCAACAGTGCAGACTTTCCACGCACCATGAGGAAATTTGGGCACTTATCACTAAATCTTTCATTTGCAGGTTATTTCAGCTGAGAACTAACAAACACACTCTATGGGGCATGTTTACTAAACTGCGGTAACGTTACAGACCACGCGCTAGGTAACGTTAACAATCGTTAGGTAATGTTAACGCGCGGTATGTAACGTTAACGCACGTTAACGTTACCTAACGATCGTTAACGTCCCCAGCCGCAGTAAACACCGCAAAGGGTAGAGAGAGGGAAGGGGGAAGGGGTCAATGGGCGGGGAGTGGGAGGGAAGAGGCTCCCTGCACACTAACGCACTGAACTGAAGGGCTGAATCCTACCGTGAATGAAACCTGCCGTTAGATGCACATTTGCAGGAGAGAGAAACCATTTCAGTGTCAGCAATGTACAGCATAGACAGGGAGCCCAAGAAACGTGATAGTATTGCTTCATTTCCAGCAACAGCATAGTGCCCAAGTATGAAAGGCCACTATGGTGATGGTGCAAGTGGGGCATAGGAACATAGAAACTGGAAATCAGCATGACAGCAGCTGACAAAGGCCAAACACAATCCACCTACCTCTACTTGGTCCACCCGAGCTAACAGTTGCCAGAGCACTGACCTGACATCCCCTCAGCCAACCCTCCCCCAAGCAGAAGGGACAGGCTATTGGCAGGCGGTGATGGGGGGGGATGCGAGGATGCTCATGTATACCCCATGCCCCAGACCCCGCTCCCTAGGCGACCACCTACACACACAGTGGATGGCCTGGGACTGCACACTACCAGCACCGACAGCATATGGTCATGTCAGCATGGCGGGGGGGGGGGGGTGCCCGTGCTGGAGGGGGCAGTGGCACCTGCCTGCAGTGGACCTAGGCCATGCCCTGTATCAGTACATGGTGTGCGGTGCAACATAAAAGGTCTGGCTGAGGAAAGGTACAGGTAGCCCCAGGGACCACCATGCATCTGTGGAAACAGTGTGGTGCAGTACACCCAGCCAGTGTGTCCAGAAGCAGAGGGTCACAGGTTCAAGCCCCAGCTGTGGCTCCTGCAGAGCATGTCCCTATGTTTTACCCTACAATGCAGATATAACAGCAACATGTGCAAAGCCCAAAAGCAGCGGCGGGTACAAACACACACTCACACAGGCTCCACAATCTAAAGATGCATGGAGAGTCAGGCTGTTGGCTCCAGCATTGAGCTGCAGTTATCACCAGAGCACTACTACTACCTCCTGCACAGTTTAGCAATGTCGGCACTGTGATCAGGACCGGTGGGGCGGGCAGGGTTGCCAATCACCCCTATCATTGCACAATGCTGCAATAGGAGTATGTGTGTGTGTATGTCTAACCATTGTTTTGTGGCTGCCCACACCTCACCGGGCCCACAATGTCCCACTGTTACCAGCGTTAGCCTGAATATGAGCATAATGAGGAGCAAGGTGTTGTGGGTATTAGATATGCCATACTGGGTCAGACCAAGGTCCATCAAGCCCAGTATCCTGTTTCCAACAGTGGCCAATCTAGGTCGTACGTACCTAGCAGTTTCCCCAAAAGACACAGGTTCCGCAATGCTTGTACTGAGTCAAGCATTGATATCCTGGGTCCCTTCTTAATAATGGTTTATGGACCTTTCCTCCAGGAACTTGTCCAAACCTTTTTTAAACCCAGCTACACTAAAAGCCTTTACTACATCCTCTGGTAACAAATTCCAGAGTTTGATTACACGTTGAGTGAAAAAATATTTTCTTTTATTAGTCTTAAATAGTTTACCCTGTAGCTTCATTGCATGTCCTCTAGTCTTTCTATATTCTGATAATGTAAGCAATCGATCTAAGTTTACCCGTTCCACTCCGTTCATTAATTTATAGACTTCTATCATATCTCCCCTCAGCCGTCTCTTTTCCAGAGCCCTAACCTTTTTAGCCTTTCTTCATAGGAGTATCCTTCCATCCCCTTTACCATTTTGGTGGCTCTTCTCTGAACCTTTTCTAATAACGCTATATCCTTTTTAAGATACGGCGACCAGAATTGCACACAATATTCAAGGTGCGGTAACGGTATAGAGGCATTATAATATCTCTTGTTTTATTTTCCATTCCTTTCCTTATGATACCTAGCATTCTACTTGCTCTCTTGGCTGCCACTGCACACTGGGCCGAGGGTTTTAACATGTTATCCACAATGACACCTAAATCTTTTTCCTGGGTGGTGGTTCCTAATGTGGAACCTTGCATTGTGTAACCATAGTTTGGGTTGTTCTTCCCTAGGTGCATAACTTTGCACTTGTCCACATTAAATTTCATCTGCCATTTTGATGCCCAGTCTTCCAATTTATCAAGATCCTCTTGCAATTTTCTACAATCCTCTTGGGTTTTAACAACTTTAGATAGTTTTGTGTCATCTGCAAATTTGATAACCTCACTCGTTATTCCACTTTCCAGGTCATTTATGAATATGTCAAAAAGCAGCGGACCCAGCACAGATCCCTGGGGTACACCACTATTCACCTTTCTCCATTGGGAAAATTGGCCATTTAGCCCAACCCTCTGCTTTCTATCTTTTAACCAGTTCCTGATCCACAGTAGTACACTGCCTCTATCCCATGACTTTTTAGTTTTGCCTAACGTCTCTGATGAGGGACCTTGTCAAAGGCTTTCTGAAAGTCCAGATACACTATATCAACCGACTCACCTTTGTCCACCTGTTTATTCACACTTTCATAAAAACATAACAGATTAGTAAGACAAGATCTTCCTTGTCTAAAGCCATGTTGGCTGTCTCCCATTAGACCATTACTATCTACATGCTGAGTAATGGCCCAGAGAGGGCGGATTGGCCAGGATGCATCTTCACAGGGTGTGGGGCAATGGCTGGGACACTGTAGTGCCCGACCACCACCTGCATGGACAGAGTGGCCACAGCATGGCATGCTGGGAGGGCACTCACTCTGACCGAGCAATGACCATGGCATGTCTAGGTTCCCACACAGCGCTCTACACTATCTACCTCCAGTGATACTTTTGTGTTCCCAGTGCTGGGGCCCCAATCACTGAGATGCCTGCTTGGTGCACATAGTTCCTCTGTGCGCACTATGGACTGGCTAGTGGACTGTCTGCAGTTAGACTGTGCATGGTCATAACACCTATATGGTGCAGTCTGACTGTGCAGTCTGCTGGTGACTGGCAGACAGTGCTGTGAGGCAGTTGGGGTTTTCCAGAGCTAACCCCATTGCTGCTGGTCTGCCACTGCCCCAGTCACATGTATAACTCTGGCCCACCAACCCTGGAGGGCTGTCCTATACCAGCAGGATGGAGGTTGCTTCACGGGGGCTGGTGCACCTGTCCCTTACCTACAAAAAGGGTGATGTGAGCCCTTTGGGGTATGTAGTGTATACCACTTTGACCTATAAAGGCACTGCTACACAAACCTCATACAAGTCTGGAAACCCCTCTGCCCTGATGACAGGTGCCCATGTCAGCCAGACCCTAACACGGGGTACACACTAATATGGGTGGTGTCTGGTCCCAGAGGGCCACATGTGACTGCAGGATAAAGATGGATACCGAATTTCCTTCAGCTGCACTGCAAGGAAAGCATAGTTACTCACCTGTAATAGGTGATCTCCAGGAACAGCAGGAATATAGTCTTCACATATGGGTAACGTCGGTACCGATGGAGCCTGCGCAGGAAAGCTCCCCAGCGTCCAATTAGAAACCTTTTGGGAGCATCCCACAGCGCCTGCGTGCTGCCTTCCCGCCTTTCCCAACTGCCTCTCTCCAGTTGAGTTTAAAGCTGAGACAAAGAGAGAGAGAGAGAGAGAGAGGGAAAGAGAAAGAGATAGATAGAGAGATACAACTCCTAGGGGAGGTGGGTGGGTTGTGAAGACTATATTCCTGCTGTTCCCGGAGATCACCTGTTACAAGTAACTATGCTATCTCCAGGAACAAGCAGGAATGTAGTCTTCACATATGGGGACTCCCTAGTTTTAGATGCCAGAGAGAGAACCCCAGAAGTTGTGTGGCCCTGTGAAAGGGCTCCACTTCCCCCCATGGATCTCCGGCATCCTACCAGGGATGGTGGGTAGGGGTTGATTAGGTATGGAACAGGTGTTGGAGAACAGCCTGACCAAACAAGGCATCCCGGCGGGAGTCCTTGTCCAAGCAGTAATGGGCTGTGAAGGTATGAACCGAGGCCCAAGTGGCTGCTCGACAGATGTCGTCGATAGACACAGAGTGCAGATGAACCATTGAAGCTGCCATGGCTCTCACATTGTGAGCGGTGACATGGCCCTCCAGAGGAAGATTCTTACTCTGATAGGCAAACAAAGTACACTGTGCAATCCAGTTGGACAGTGTTCTCTTGGAGACTGGAAGTCCCAAATGAGAAGGATCAAAAGCAACAAAAAGTTGAAAGGACTTTCTATGTTGCTGTGTTCTTTGTAAGTAAAAAGCTAAAGCTCTTTTACAGTCCAAAGTATGAAGATTCCTTTCTGCATTTGATGCATGAGGCCTTGGAAAAAACACAGGCAGGCAGACCACTTGGTTTAGATGAAAAGGCGAGACCACCTTTGGCATAAAGTGTGGATGAGTCCTAAGGACTACCTTGTCATGATGGAACCTTGTATAAGGGGGATCAGCCACTAATGCTTGCAACTCACTGATGCGACGTGCTGATGTGACTGCAATGAGAAAGATAACTTTCCAGGAAAGGAATTTCAGCGAAGTAGTAGTTAAGGGTTCAAAAGGTGGCTTCATAAGCTGACCAAGAACCAGGTTTAAGTCCCATGCCACCGGTGGTGGCCTAATGGGAGGCTTAGTTAGAAGGAGGCCTCTCATAAATTTTGCTATAAGAGGATGAGAGGAAATAGGTAGTCCATTTAAAGGCTTGAAAGAAGCTGCAATAGCACTCAAATGGACTCTTATTGAGTTAGTTTTAAGTCCCACATTGGATAAATGAAGGAGATACTCCAGCAATGATTCCAGAGGTATCGCAAGGGGGTTAAGAACCTTCTGCAAACATCATATGGCAAACCTTTTCCACTTGAAAGCATAAGAGCGTCTTGTGGAAGGCTTCCTGGAAGCATAAAGGATATCCTTTACTTGCTGAGAGAGGTTAAGATCATGGAGATCTAGGTCTTCAGCAACCAAGCCTTGAGATGCAGAGACTGGGGATTGGGATGCCATAACATTCCGTCCTCCTGAGAAGGAGATCTGGAGCAGACCCTAACTCCAGAGAGGGTGCTTGAGAGAGATGTAGATGCAGAGGGTACCACACTTGCCATGGCCAATGTGGAGCTATGAGAATCATGTGGCCTCTGTCTCTCTGAAGCTTGAAAACAGGATTTTGGGAATTAGGGGAATGGGTGGAAAGGCATAAAGGAAGTCTTGACCCCAGTGAAGGAGGAAAGCATCCCTGGCCTGAGAGCCCTGAGCCAGAATTCTGGAACAGAACCGGGGAAGTTTGGCATTCAACGGACTTGCAAAGAGGTCTGTGTCCGGGGTTCCCCAAATTTGAAATATCTTGGCCACCTGGTCTGCATGTAGAGACCATTCGTGTGGAAGCAGAACTCGACTGAGTCTGTCTGCCCAAGAGTTTTGGATACCTGGAAGATATGCTGCCAGGAGATGAATCTGATGCTCTCTGGCGAGGGCCCATAGTCACAAAGCTTCGTTGCAAAGGGACAGAGAGCCTGTTTCCTCCCTGCTTGTTCACATAGAACATGGCTACTTGATTGTCCGTATGAATGAGGACTGTCTTGTAGCTGAGCAGGGTGTGGAACACTCGAAGAGCAAGGAAGATTGCTCTGAGCTCTAAGAGATTGATATGTAGATGAGTCTCCTGTGGAATCCAAGTGCCTTGGGTGGAGAGGTCTTGCAGATGAGCTCCCCAACCCATTGGTGAAGCATCTGCTGTGAGAGTTGCCTGGGGTAAAGGCTGTTGAAATGGGGACCCCAGCAACAGGTTTTGAGTGGATTGCCACCATTGGAGGGACAAAAGAAGGTGATATGTGTTTGCTATTTTGTCTGACAGGCACCCTGATGCCTGGGTCCATTGAGTGGATAAAGTCCACTGGGCTGCTTTCATATGGAGGCGAGCATAAGGAACCACATGCACGGTAGATGCCATGTGGCCTAGTAGTTGTAACATTTCTCAAGCAGTGAGATGAGGCTTTAGCACTGCTTGAGAAGCTAACTGCACCATGCAAAGGCAACGGGTCTGGGGAAGATAGGCCCTTGCTTTTCTGGTATCCAGCAAAGCTCCTATGAACTCTAGAGACTGAGTGGGAGTTAGGCTGGATTTTAGGATGTTTATGACCAGACTCAAATACTGAAGGATACGCATTGTACAGGATAGAGAAATCCTGGCCTCTGACTCTGATGGGGCTCGAATGAGCCAGTCATCTAAGTAGGGGAAGATGAATATTCCTAGAGTGCGAAGAAACGCTGCTACCACAGCCATGCATTTGGTAAACACCCTTGGTGCTGAGGCCAGGCCAAAAGGAAGCACCCTGTATTGGTAGTGCTTTCCTTGAAAAAGGAACCAAAGGAACTTTCTGTGAGTTGGATGGATGAGAACATGAGTGTACGCATCCTTGAGATCTAGAGAACAAAGCCAATCCTGACTCTGAAGGTATGGCAGCAGAGTTCCCAGAGAAATCATCTTGAATTTCTCTTTGAACAGGAATTTGTTCAATTCTCTGAGGTCTAAAATAGGTCTGTGTCCCCCTGTTTTCTTTGGGATAAGGAAATAGGGGGAGTAAAACCCTGTACCCTGTTGAGGAATGGGTACCTCTTCCATTGCCCCTTGGGCAAGAAGCATAGTGACCTCTTGATCTAACAGGTTGATGAGAGAGGTCTGAGAATTGAACTGTTTACCATTGTGGGAGGGGGCATGCAGAGGTAATGAAGCTTGTACCCCTCTTTTATGATGGAGAGAGTCCAATGTTCTGCTGTTATCTGCCCCCTCTGGGGTCAAAGTGACACAACCTTCCTGGAATGGTGGAAGGCTCTGGTCCATTGAGGGCCAGGAAGGCTAAGTTCTCTAGATGGAAGTCAAAGGCCTTGTGGAGGCTGAGACTGCTGAGACGCTTGAGGCTTAGCAGTCTTTGCTTTCCGTTGTTTAGGTGGTTGCTGACTCTTTCGGGCAGGCTGACTTGCAGAACGTCCCTGCTGGGAATAAGAGGGATAAAACCTCTTCTTCTTGGAGAAGAATGGTTTCTTGAAAGATTTCTTTCTTGCAGGATCAGCTGTGGCTTTGGATAATCTATCCAAAGTGGAGTTGTCAGCATCCAACTCATTAGTTTTCTCTTGCCAATTTTTGCCGAATAGATTCTCACCTGTACAAGGGATTGTAAATAATTGACTAATGTAAATAGTTACAGAATTTCTATAACTATATGTTCCATGTTATTGTTCATGAAAGTTAATTGTACATAGTTTGAAAAATACGATGTTCCATGTAAAACCACGTTCATTATTTGTTAATTGTAAACCGCCTTTGATCTTGGGAAAAAGCGGTATAGAAGAAAAGCATAAATAAATAAATAAATAAATAAAATATTGCCCAGTTTGTCCTGCACCCAGAGTTCCAAATCGGATGCCTGGAGCCAGGCAATTCTACATGCACCTATGGCAATGGCAGAGGTTCTGCTTATGCACTCAAAACAGTCAAAAGCTGCACAATTGACAAACTTAGAAACATCCTGGGCATGTTTAAGCAGTGTGAGAAAATCCTGCCTCTTATCATCAGGGAGGAGAGGGCTTAAAATCTCCAAATCTCCTGTGATTTCTTTAAGGAACATTCCCATATATAAAATATAGGAACTGATCCTGGCAGAAAGCATGGAAGCCTGGAATGTACGACATCCAAAGGCATCCAAAGTTCTACACTCACATCCTGGAGGATTAGAGGCATGCCTCTTTGCACTCCTGATCCTTCTCATAGCTGATTCCACTACAATGGAGTGGTGAGGAAGCTCAGTCTTCTGGAAACCAGGACAAGGAGGGACTCGATAAATAAATAAATAAATAAATAAATAAATAAAATACCATGTATTTATTTACATTCTCTTATATACCGCGCTATTCTGCATCAGTGCGGTTTACATTGAACAAACTGAAATTACATTGAACAGGGTGTTATAACTTGGAGATAACTATTTTACGGGGAACATGGGCTATGGAGAACATAAGAACATAAGATATACCATACTGGATCAGACCAAGGTCCATCAAGCCCAGTATCCTGTTTCCAACATTGGCCAATCTAGGTCAAACATACCTAGCAGTATCCCCAAGAGACACAGGTTCCACAATGCTTGTATTGGGTCAAGCATTGATATCCTGGGTCCCTTTTTAATAATGGTTTATGGACCTTTCCTCCAGGAACTTGTCCAAACCTTTTTTAAACCCAGCTACACTAACAGCTCTTACTACATCCTCCGGTAACAAATTCCAGAGTTTGCTTATACGTTGAGTGAAAAAATATTTTCTCTTATTTGTCTTAAATAAATCACCTTGTAGCTTCATTACATGTCCTCTAGTCTTTCTATATTCTGATAACGTAAACAATCAATCTACGTTTACCCGTTCCACTCCATTCATTAATTTAAAGACCTCTATCATATCTCCCCTCAGCCGTCTCTTTTCCAGGTTAAAGAGCCCTAACCTTTTTAGCCTTTCTTCATAGGAGTATCCTTCCATCCCCTTTAACATTTTGGTGGCTCTTCTCTGAACCTTTTCTAATAACGCTATATCCTTTTTAAGATACGATGACCAGAATTGCACATTTGCTTTCTTGGCCGCCGCTGCACACTGGGCGGAGGGTTTTAACATGTTGTCCACGATGACTCCTAAATCTTTTTCCTGGGTGGTGGTTCCCAATGTGGAACCTTGCATAGTATAACCATAGTTTGGGTTGTTCTTCCCTAGGTGGATAACTTTGCACTTGTCCACATTGAATTTCACCTGACATTTGGATGCCAAGTCTTCCAATTTATCCAGATCCTCCTGCAGTTTTGCACAGTCCTCTTGGGTTTTAACAGCTTTAAACAGTTTTGTGTCATCCGCAAATTTGATAACCTCACTCATTATTCCCTTTTCCAGGTCATTTATGAATATGTCAAAAAGTAGCGGACCCAGTACAGATCCCTGGGGTACTCCACTATTCACCCTTTTCCATTGGGAAAATTGACCATTTAGCCCTACCCTCTGCTTTCTATCTTTTAACCAGTTCCCGATCCACAACAGTACACTGCCTCCTATCCCATGACTTTTTAGTTTTGCCAAAAGTCTCTGATGAGTGACCTTGTCAAAAGCTTTCTGAAAGTCCAGATACACTATATCGGCTGACTCACCTTTGTCTACCTGTTTATTCACACCTTCAAAAAAACATATAAGATTAGTAAGACAAGATCTTCCTTGTCTAAAGCCATGTTGGCTGTCTCCCATTAGGCCATGACTATCTACATGCTGTGTAATTTTGTTCTTTATGAGGGTTAAGTGGCTTGCCCAAGACCACAAGGAGCACCTGTGGGACTAGAAACCCCAGTCCTTCCGGCCTGAAGTACCTTGCCCCAACCACTAGGCCACTCCTCCACTCCCTATCCAGTCTATGAGAGTGAGGAGAGATGGTAAGAGGTGTTTCCCACAATCTCAGCATGAGATCATGTAAGATCTCATGGATAGGCAAAGTAGCTGCCTCCTTAAGAGCCTTGGGATATTGTAGAATCTCCAACTCCTTTGCCCTGGGCTCTGTTTCTGGAGCCACAGTAATGGAAAGACCTCGAGCCACCTCCCTGATAAAATCCTGAAAGGAGATATCTTCTGGAGGAGACATCCTACGTTTAGGAGAGGAAGGCTCCTCTGGGAGTATTCCGGTACCGACAGAGCTGTCATAATCCTCAGACTCCTCCAAGGATTCAAAGTACCTTCTGTCCGGATGCTCTTGCAGAGCACAATACCCGTACCGACCGAGGTCGGTACCGGGGGGAATCGGTACCGGTGTATTGGTACCAGAAGGCATAGCATGACTGGGTGCCGGCAAAGCAGACACCGATGTCTATGCCGATGTTGTCAGTACCGGTACCGATACCGATGCCAGAGTCGGTGCCGGTACCGGTTGAACTGTCTGACGCGGTTCCGAGGGTGTCGATGGCGCAAGGAGAGCCGCCAGACTGCGTTCAATAGCCAGGAACCTCTGATCTATCGATGCTGCCGATGCCTGGGTGTCGGTACCAGAGAAAGCACCCGGTACCCCAGAGCATGGCACCAGTAGTTCTGCCGAGGTTGAGGCCTCGAGAACATCCTGGAGCCCCGATAATGCTTTGGAAGCCGAAGCCTCCCACCGGGGCAATTTTGCCGGTAAAGAACCCTCAAGGGCAATGCCAGAGGCATCTCGATGCTTGGAAGGAGATCTACCCTTTGAGGACCAGCCAGACTTATGTTTAGTTACCTGAGATCCATGGGAAGAAGACGAAGCCCTGGAAGACATCGATGCCACACAGGCTGCATCGGAGGGAAAAAGGGTGCTGAGCTTAGCAGCTCGGTTTTGTCAAGCCCTCTTGGACATAATGGCACAGGCCATACACTCTGAGATGGAGTGGTCAGGACCTAAACATTTAAGACACCACTCATGGGTGTCGGTGACGGAGATGGTACCGCCACACTTGGTGCACTTCTTGAAACCCGAAGCAGGATTTTCCATAATGAAGGAAATTTTGGGCCTAAGGCCCAAAAAGGCGCATGCACCTGAAGAGAAAAGTTTGGAAATATATATATATATATAGTGTCGAGGGAAGGCAGACGCGACCACAAAAAGAAGGAGAATAGGAAACATTTTCTGCGGTGACAGGAACGACAACCTGCTGGCTCCACAGAAAACGAAGAACTGGAGAGAGGCATTTGGGAAAGGCGGGAAGGCAGCATGCAGGCGCTGTGGAATGCTCCCAAAAGCTTTATAATTGGATGCTGGGGAGCGTTCCTGCGCAGGCTCCGTCGGTACCGACAATACCCATATGTGAAGACTACATTCCTGCTTGTTCCTGGAGATCACCTGTCACACACTGGTAGTGATGGGGATGTACAGCAGGGCCTATCTCTAGCACCACATGTACTGCGGACCTTTCCAAGCTGAGGTACCGTAGAGGTACAGACCCCATTTGCTGATCAGCTGTAGACAGCTATTCAGCATGTGCATTGAATCATGGGTACTGGTGGGGTTACCCTATCCTGGCATTCAGAACAGACAGTTTGTGCGGTGACCTGCAGTCTTCAGTACCCAGCCATTGCTGTGACATACACCACGGAGGTATAGCCTACTGGTTAATACAATGCCATTCTTGGCAGTGTTCATGGGTTCAATTCCTCATTGTTCCCTCCTCTCATGCCTGTCCTACTCAAATAGTGTGCATGCCTGTAACAGTCATATTTTTGCATTTTTGTGCTGCCAGCCCATAATACCCTTGCCACAATTGCCAACATTCCCTCGGTCCATCTATCTGCGTCTGTCAGCTGTGTAGAGTCCTGTCTGCCAGTGCAGGCTGCCACCCCATGTCATACCCTTTCCTGCATTGCGCCTCTTCGTGCTTGCCTCACCTGTGCCTGATCTGCATGGCACCACCACTCCTCTGTCCTCCCATCATTGTAACTATCCTGCCACCCCCCGCCTCCACTGGGGGACACATATTCCCATCGTCTGCCACCCACTGTCTTTCTAGTACTTTACATTGCCAACACCCTGTGCTGTGGTACAGTTGCCCCCACCATGTTTGTCATCAGTACTGGCAGCCACATGGGATGCCCGCAGATATGGCAGGTCCAGCGGCTCCCAGCTCTCCCTCCTTCACTCACCTGTTCATTGCCTTTCCTGAGTGCTCTATCTAGTGTTAGGGCTGCATCTGTCTCTGTTCGTCACAGGTCATGCATGTCATCCTGCAGCACCTTGCAGCCCTTAGGCCACACTAACCTAGGGCACCATAACCTTGTTAGGCCACCTTTCTCCGTAACCCAGGGTGCCTTCTAAGGTGCCTTGTCCAGGGGTGCTTAATACGGCGCGTAGCCTAAGGAGCCCTACTGTATAGGGCACTTTACAAAGTGCCTTACGAGGCACCTTACAAAGCACCTTACGAGGCACCTTATAGGGCACCTTACGAGGCACCTTATAGGGCACCTAACAAGGCACCTTATAGGGCACCTTGTAAGGCACCTAACAAGGCACCTTATAGGGCACCTAACAAGGCACCTTATAGGGCACCTAACAGGGCACCTAACAGGGCACCTTATAAGGCACCTAACAAGGCACCTTATAAGGCACCTAACAAGGCACCTTATAGGGCACCTAACAAGGCACCTTATAAGGCACCTTACTTATAAGGCACCTTACAAGTAATGTGCCTTGTAAGGTGCCTTATGAGGCGCCTTGTAGCGCGTGTTAGTTTGTAACATGCGTTAGCTGATATGGCTTGCTGTAACGATGCACCGCCCACGCCTTTATATGGGTATCTGTACCTTTACCACGGAACCTAATGTGAATGACATTACCGCAGTTTAGTAAACATACCCCTATGTTCGGGTTTCCACTAGCAAACCTTTTTAACATGTAATGGTTTGAAACCTATTACAACTTAATCTGAAATTTGAGAGCCTTTTTGTTATTAGCATTTAGCTCCAGCCTCTCCAGTAGTAGATCAAGGCACGTTACAATCAGTGCCTTGTAAGGCGCCTTGTAGCGCGTGTTAGTTTGTAACATGCGTTAGCTGGTATGGCTTGCTGTAACGATGCACCGCCCACGCCTTTATATGGGCATCTGTACCTTTACCACGGAACCTAACGTGAATGACATTACCGCAGTTTAGTAAACATACCCCTATGTTCGGGTTTCCACTAGCAAACCTTTATAACATGTAATGGTTTGAAACCTATTACAACTTAATCTGAAATTTGAGAGCCTTTTTGTTATTAGCATTTAGCTCCAGCCTCTCCAGTAGTAGATCAAGGCATGTTACAATCAGGTACTGCAGGTATTTCCCTGTACTGCAGGGCTCACAATCAAAGGTTTTTCCATGAGACACTGGAGGGTTAAGTGGCTTGTCCAAGGTCACAAGAAGAATCCATGGGATTTGAACTCTTGTCTTTCTGATCCAAGCGCTGCCTTATCCACTAGGAGCCCGATATTCAAAGGCATTTACACGGTTTACGGACCTGTAAGCCATGTAAATGCCGCTTAAAGGGATACTCAACGGCACTAGCATGGTTAGCGCCGCTGAACATCCCTGATAAACTCCGCTGCACACCCCAATGCTGTGTGGCATCGGGGCATGTCATGGCTGGCACCCACAGTTAGAAGATAGGCACAGCAAAAGCTGGCCCATCTTTGCCCATGGGTACTAACCGGGCAGCGGCTCTAGCTTCTGAGGGCTTGTGGGCTGAGCAGTGACCCCGGATATTCAATCTCAGGGCCGCATATGACTCCAGCATTGAATATCTGGGGTTAAAGGCTGGTGATGATGGCTATGCGCCATAGCAGCGCATAGACGTCCCAAAAGAATAATCAACCCTTGGTTCTTACAGGGTCCTAAACAGTCTACAGATAAACAGTGCTATCAGATAAACAGAGCTTAATAACACACATTGTGAGTTTGTAATTGCTAAACACAGATCCTTTACCCCAAAATTTCATTTTTTTCCCACAGAACTGGTGACTCCGATACTTCTCAGATAAAAAATGTTTCATTACTGTCTAAAGATTTGATCACTAATGGAACTCAGTGCATTAAAGAATATCTGTTCATATTCATGTCAGGCATGGTAAGCTCAGAGTCAGCTTTCCGGCAAAGCTGCACGAGAGTCCGTCATCCATGCTGCGCAGGTAGGGGAAGGGGCTGCGATATCATGCATTTTTAGTAACAAGGAACAGCCTAAAAAGTGTAATAATGCATCACCTCCCTCTACCGGTAACAATGCAAGCGGAGAATTTCCGCTCAGCTTTGGGGGGAACATTCCTTGCAGTCTCAATGCTTGAGGTCATAGGACGTCAGTTTCTGCGCAAACAGAACTCCGTTTTCGTACACGTCGCCAGCTAGATTTTTATTCTTTCTATCTCACTTGATGAGCTCAATAAAACAAGCAGATTCCCTTTCACATCCCCTCTTTTGTAAGAATTCAATGCATATTCTCATCTCTTTCACAGCAACACTAGTGTGGAATTGTGTAACTAGTTAAATAAAATTAAAAGAACATATGGGTGTACCTGTGCCATGTCCCCCCCACCCCTCCGCAACCAAAAGGCTTTCACCCTATTTCTTTCGCTTCTTACTGTCCCTTTAAGTGTCGCTGCCAGCTCTTCCGCCGGCATCTCCACAGGGGTTCTGTTCTGTGCAAAATTAATACTTAATTCCCTTAGTCTAATGCTAGGCATAGATCTTTCTGCCATACCACAGAGCTGGAAGTTCCTCTCTCGGGTTTTAAAAGTGCTGTCAAGCTGTCGATATTCAGTTTTGGGGTTTTTTTGCACTTATGTTAAGCTTTAAGATCCCTCATTATTCACAGAGACTTTGAGCACTTAAGATGTCTGAAAACAACCTTGAATATTCCGATTTTAATCGGCCAATATGACATTGCAGCCCAAACAGTGAAGCACTGGTACTTTTCCTCTGTCAATTGTAATCTCTATGTTGTTATCTTTCAATAGTCTGACAATCCATCTATGTAAATCCTAACCCTTGCTAGGCTCCTTTTAAGGTTCCCCTAGCTTTATAATGAAGGTTGTGTGTTGGGGTTATTTCTCCAAGCTCGTTGCTAGTTATGCAGCAGAATTTTATACTTTCCGCATCTTGTCTCCAAAATATTTCTTCCCTTTCCTTTCATGCATTTAATAAGCAAGATTTTATATTTAATTTTCAAGTCCCATTCACACCATTTCACTCACAATTTCCCCTTTAAAAAGCAGGTGATGTAAAACCCTCTCACACCGAGGTGGTTTCTCCAAGGCTATATGCCCATGAGGGGAGGGTAAAGATGGCCGTTACAGCTGATGAGTCCATCATTTGGGCATGTAGAAAGCTGGGTGGCTGGTACAGGCCCGTACCTAGCCCTGTGCGTGTGGTGCAGCTGCACAGGGTGCAAAGGCTTAAGGGGCGCATTTTAGCTTTCTTCCGTTGTCTGCAGCCGCTGAGAGAAGAAAAAGTGGCGGCGGCAGGCAACGGAAGAAAGCTAAAATGCGCCCCTTAAGCCTTCCGCCGGCATGCTAAGCAGAAGGAACGATCTGCACATCGGGCACGCCTCTTCTCTCCCGCCACGGAGGGGGGGGGGGGGCACACGCCCGATGTGCAAGTCGCACAGGGCACGATCTTCCCTCGGTACAGCCCTGGGCTGGTGGACATGAGGATCACCTAGTAACACGCTGTGAAGGTAGCGGATCTTATGCGCCACCTAGACAAAATTTTAGATAGCGCTGGGGAGGAGTCTGCTGTCTTGGTACATGTTGGTACCGGTGACATAGGAAAGTGTGGGAAGGAGGTTCTGGTGGCCAAATTTAGGCTTTTAGGTAGGAAGTTGAAATCCAGAACTTCCAGAGTAGCATTCTCCGAAATGCTTCCTGTTCCACGCACAGGACTCAAAAGGCAGGCAGAGCTCCAGAGTCTCAATGTGTGGATGAGACAATGGTGCAGAAGAAGAGGGTTTTGGATTTCTTAGGAACAGGGCAAAATTCTGGGGAAAGGGGGGGGGGGCGCTTTTTCAAAAGGATGGGCTCCACCATAACTGAGGTGGAACCAGGCTGCTGGCATTAATCCTTAAAAAGGAGATAGAGCAGCTTTTAAACTAGATAATAGGTGGAAGCTGACAGTTGCCAAAGAGTGCATGGTTCCGAAGGATGTATCCTTGAAGGATACTAGCAAAAGAGGGAAGTTAGGGCATCCTAATACGGAGGTTGCAGTAAACATAAAAGTAACCCAGATGCCTTTAAGTACAGAGCTGAAAGATTCCAAATAACCCTTGTCAACTAATAACCAGATTGTTAATATGAATAAAATACAACCTCTAAAATGCCTGTATGCAAATGATAGAAGTCTAAAAAAATAAGATGGGAGAACTAGAATATATACACTAAATGAAAGATTAGATATAATTGGCATCTGAGAGACCCGGTGGAAGGAGGACAACCAATGGGACACGGTGATACCTGATTACAAGCTATATCAAAATGATAAGAGTAGATCAAATTGGTGGAGGGTTGCGCTCTACATTAGAGACAGCGTTGAGTCACACAGGATAAAACTTTTGCAGGAAAGAAAACACACTGTAGAATCTCTGTGGATACAAATTCCATGTAAAAATGGGAAGACAATGGCAGTGGGGGTGTACTACCATCCGCCTGTCCAGAATGAACAGATAGATGATGGAATGCTCAAAGAAATCAGAGATGTTAACACAGAGAAGTACACAGTAATAATGGGTGATTTCAATTACAACAGTATCAACTGTCTCAGTGTCCGGCAGGACATGTTAGGGACATAAAGTTTCTAGATGAAACTTAACCCTCCATTGCCTCAGGTACACATAGATTGTGAGCCCTTTAGGGACGAGGGAATGTATCCAGTACCTGCTTGTAGTGATTGTAAACCGCTCTGATGCCCTTCAGCCTGGGCGGTATATCAATAAATTGAATAAACATATATAAACATAAATGACTGCTTCTTGGAGCAGCTGGTTCATGAACCGACCAGAGGGGAAGCCGTTTTGGACCTTGTCCTTAATGGAACACAGGATCTGGTGCAAGATATAAGGATGTTAGGGCCACTAGGCAATTGGGATCATTGCATGATCACAAATAATTTAATAAATGGAGGGAAAATGGCAAGGAAATCCACAGTACTACCTTTTAACTTTCAAAAAGGAAGACTGATAAAATGAGGAAAAAACAGTCAAGAAAAAGCAAAAACAGAACAGCTGCAAAGGTTAAAGATTTACATCACGCATGGGCATTGTTTAAAAATACTATCTTAAAAGCCCAGACCAGATGCATTCCACGCTTTAAAAAAAGTGGAAGGAAGTCCAAAAAACTGCCAGCATAGCTTAAGGGAGAAGATCTGAGAGGCTGTTAAAGCCAGGAAATGGAAAAAGGAGCCAAAAGACGAAATTGAGAAACATCATAAGCATTGACACGTTAGATGCAAAGCATTCATATGGAAGGCAAAGAATGAATTTGAAAAAAAGCTTGCCATGGAAGCAAAAATGCACAATAAAACCTTTTTCAAGTACATTCATATTAAAAAAACAAAAACCTACGAGTCAACTGGACCATTAGATAAGAGAGGGGATAAAAGGGGTGCTAAAGGAGGACAAGGCCAAAGCAGAAAGACAGAATGAATTCTTCGCTTCGATCAATTCTGAAGAAGGTGTAGAGAAGTTACCCATACCTGAAATGGTATTTCAAGGTGACGTATCATAAGAATTGAAACAAATTTCAATAAACCGGGAAGATGTATTACAACTATTTGATAAACTAAAGAGTATCAAATCACCTGGACTGAATGGTATACATCCAAGAGTGCTGAAAGAGCTGAAATATTAGATTGCAGACCTACCATTAGTAATCTGTGAACTATCATTAAAATAATCTGTAGTACCTGAAGAATGGAGAATGGCCAATGCAATGCCAATTTTTAAAAAGGGTTACAGGGGTGATCCGGGAAACTACAGAGCAGTGAATCTGATATCAGTATGGGGCAAAATGGCAGAACCATTATAAAGAATAAAGAATTACTGAGCATGTAGATAGTCCTGTTTTAATGGGAGAAAGCCAACATGGATTTAGCCAAAGAAGATCTTGTTTTACTTATCTCTTATATTTTTTGAAGGTGTGAATAAAAGGTAGATAAAGGTGAGCTGGTTGATATGGTATATCTGGATTTTCCAAAAATCTTTGGCAAGGACCCTCATGAAAGACTTGTCAAAATTAAAAAGTCATGGGATAGGAGGCAGTGTACTATTTTGAATCAGGAACTGGTTAAAAGATAGAAAGTAGAGAGTAGGGCTAAATGGCCGGTTTTCTCAAAGGGATCTGTGGTGGGCCCACTGCTTTTTAACATATTCATAAATGACCTGGAAAGCATAGCTACTCACCTGTAACAGCTGTTCTCTGGGGACAACAGGAATCAGTTCTCATATATGGATGACGATGCTGACAGAGCCTGTGCAGAAGCATCTCGCCAGCTTTCAAAGAAAGCCTTTGGGAGATGCACCTTGCATACATGGTCCACTTCCCACCCAAGGGTGCCATCTTGCCTCAGTCTCCTTTTTACCCACTGAGCACTTCAGATGTTGCCCCTTTTTCCCCAGAAAAAGTCTGATTTTTTTATAGTTAAATTTTGCCTGGTTTGTGTACTGGTTCCTTCCCAGCTTGCCTCAGCGTTGCTCTCGGGTTCGTTTATCCTTTTTCCACTTTTTCATCAAGGTCTGCCTTGACCAGCATTCCTGTCCTTTTCCAGCCAAAGCCCTCAGACCCCTGCCAGGAGGCAGGGACCCTCTTTTTCCGATGGCCTCAAGTGGCTTCAAAAAGTGTGATCGGTGTGGCAAAGTTACATCACTTACCGATCCACATGACTGCTGCTTCCGATACCTTGGCCAGGAGCACAATGACTCTGACTGCGAACTTTGCAGAACAATGACCTCAAAGGCCTTAAAGAGTTGCCATTAGCAACAGAAAAATGTTTTCGTAAGTCTGACTCCACCCCGGAGTCTCAGGTAACACCACGCTCCAGAATCCCCTCTGATATCTCGGTGCCCCACAAAGCCAGAGTTTCCTGTGAGTCCCGGGGCTGCAGCTCCTCCAAGCAGAAATCCCTGGAGGTGGAGCATAAGAAATCCTCGAAGACCACCTCAAAGGATGGATCAGGGAAGAAGGTGAAATCCCGCAGGCCCAGGCGCAAGTCCGAGGAGTCTGGGCAGGAGCATCCTTCCAAGTTGCCCCACGAGGAGTCGTCTGCTCCCTCCGACCGGCCTCAAGCCTCTGAGGCCATCCTCATTGAGGACTCTCCCTTGACAGTACTGACGCGTAGCCCGAGGTTCTCTGTGCCTGCATCAAAAAACGCAGAGCCAACTGGCATGGAGACCAGAATGGCAACCCTAAAGAGCAGTATATCTGCCCTAGTGGCCTTGCAGCGGGCACTTTTGTCTGGCTTGTCCGGTTCATCCACACTGATGATGGGACCCTCGACATCGAGGGCTTCCCAGGATGTCGAGCCAGTCCTCAAGCACCATCAGCCTTGAGAGCGGTCTTTGGGACACCGGTCCTCCTTGACGAGCACCCGTGACTCAGAATGATGATCCTGAAAAGGTCCTGCACCATGGAGAGCGGTCCTCGACAGAGGTGATCATACAGCATTGGACGCCTACTCTGACTTCGAGTCCAAATGGGAGACCAAGGACGAAGAATCCCCAGACTCAAGGTGATACCATGAAGTCCCCTCAGACCAGTCTCCCCCGATGACCCTACGCTGCTCCCCACCCGAGGATGTGTTTCTCTATTTTGTGAGGGATATGGCCAAGGCTCTCATGATCAAGACCGAAGCCGAAGAGGACCCATGAACTGAGGAATTGGAAATAGTCCAATACGAGGCACCCCCAAAGGAAACCCTTACATTCCCAGTGTCCCTGATCCTCGACCGTCTCCTCCTCTGGATGTGGGAAACATTGGCATGGGTACCAATTGTCAGCAGGCACCTCGATGCCATGTACCGGGTACGCTGGAGCACTGGGTTCCAAAATGTCCAGCTCTCTGTGATAAGGAAGCTTATCATAGTTCAGGAAGGAGCTATAATAGAGGTGAATTGGCTCTGAACAAGCAACCTGTCTTTTCTGGTAGAAATAATAAAACAGAATGTTTCCATAAAAGACTACCAGTCCCAGAATGCACCAGGTTTCAAACACCCTATAGAAGAGCTGAAGTGGGGAAACGTGTGTTCAATCAGGAAAACTATGAGGTAATCCCCAATCACTCATCTCCAAGGGCAGGGCTTGATTCAGCACAGCTGGGCTGTGCTAGGGTGGAGTATACCTCTAAACAAGTTAAAAGAAAAACCTATTCTACACAGAATCAGCAGGAGCAGAGGCATCAGCAGAAGCAGATGAAGTTGGAGTTGATGAGGAACCCAGAGCTCCAGGACAGAGAGAGCAAGAGGCAGCGTGGAAGAAAGAAAAGGAAAGCACCTTGGAGGTCTAAAGGAGTCCATAGCAGTACGTGTGCTGGGAGTCATTCCAGAGGCAAGCATACTCCATTGGACTGGAGGAAACCAGAGGAGGGGGGTAACAGAGCTAGGAATCCCCGGACGGCACCTGTGAGGGAGACGGCTGCATTTGGAAGGGGCCCTAAGACCAGTGCAAGAAGGTATGTGAAGAGAGACCCAGTGTCCAGGGATCTTGATTGGAAGGCTGGACATAAAAACTGGACTACATACTGGCCAAGATATCTGGGGAGGGACTCTAACAGCAATGGAAGCTCAGGTATGAACATTGATCTATGCCCTAGCTATTCACTTGGAAGACATCAGGGAAACAAGTATTGTCCTGAGAATGCTCCATTAGGAAATTCCCCTGAGCCAGTCCATGATATTGATTCTATGATAATTGAAGAGGAAGGAGATGTTTTAAATGACCAGTGTGAATGCATGGATTGCTCTCTATCTAAGCTTCTGTGGTAATATACTTTCACAAATACACCAACCATCAAAAAGAAATATATCCTGTTCTTTTACCTACCCAGAATAGTTTACAAGAAAGCTTTTGGGTAAGCTTTGAGCCACGTATAGAAAGTAAACCAGCCAAGAGGTTTGCAGCTGGTTAATTGTTAGCAATTAAGCCTTGCATAATTGCACGTGGGCTCTGAAAAGGACACTTCTAGGTGTGTGTGAAAATACAAGAAGTTATCCTTGAAAAAGAACAGTTTTGGATTCTTTTTTTGGGGTTTTGTTTTGTTTTTGGAGCACTGCTAAAAGGTATTAGCAGGAGCCCATTGAAAGACCTTTCTGTTCCCATCAAGGTCTTTATTGTTTGATTTGATTGCATAAGAAGTTCAGTAGTTGTTCCTAATTTGTTTTTCCAAAGTATAATACTGAAAGCAAGTATTCCTTTTGTGCTACCAAGTATATCTGTGTGGGAGAAATAACCCCATAAATAAAATATATTTTCTTTGCTTAACACTCGAGCAAGCACAACTCATTTATTTGTGAACGGCTGATTCTGGTATGAATGGACTACATTTCCCACAATCCTTTGCAAGTCATATTAATATTTGCCTTTGCCAAGACTGTGGACATTCTCACCCAGCGCCCCCGTTTACATCTCCCACAACTCAATGGTTGTGGAGTTGGCCATATGCTGGCTTAAGAGCCAAATGAGACACTCGTTGGTACTACCCGGCAGGGAGGTCCGAACCCTCGACACCCTCAGCCGAAAGGCTTTTCAGGGCTCGATGCTAACATGCCGAATCCACTCATATCAGCACTACATTGGTATGTATCTAAAGGAATTGTCGAGGGAGCTCGGGGGATTCTCGGCAGGCCTCAATGGCGAACCCCTACAGAGGTTCAAGATCCTAACCTCGGCGGTAAAGGAATGTTCCAAGTTCCTGTCCCGAGCAGCCTATGATGGCTTTGAGTCATTGGCGAGGGTGGCCGCTGCAAGCATTGGGGCATGACCCCCAAGCATGGCTGCAGTCGTCTGACCTGGAACAATGGGTACAGGACAAACTGATCAATGTACCCTGCACAGGTGAAAACCTGATTGGGAAACCCATGGCAGACAAAGCAGTGGAGATAGAGACCGAGTATATGAGGAGAACCAGGCTCTCGAAAAAGACCTCTGTGCAACCCCGAAAGAAAATCCTGGGGGAAAGCCTTTCTTCCCAAGGAAGAAAGGAGGCTTTAGTACTACTCTGCACTTCCAAGCCTTCTTGGGTCCTCAGCAGGCCCAGCAACAAAAAGGCCAGGGACATGGTCCCAGAAAGCATAAAGCACCAAAGCCCCAGGCACCAGCTCTGGCCCTGCCTGGGGGAGGCTTTTGACTGCCTGGGCGTGACCTCCACACCCCCAGCAGGTCCTTTGCTACTCACAGGGGGGGGGGCACCAAGCCCTGTTTACCCACAGGTGGACAGCCATCACCACTGATGCCTGGGTGTTACAGGTGGTCAAGGAGGGTTATATTCTCCACCTGTATCAGATGCCTATATCAGGAATGGAGAATAAAACAAAGGATATTATAATGCCTCTATATCGTTCCATGGTGCGACCACACCTTGAATACTGAGTGCAGTTCTGGTCACCATATCTTAAAACGAATATAGCAGAATTAGAAAAGGTACAGAGAAGAACCACCAAAATGATAATGGGGATGGAAAGGCTTCAACTTGGAAAAGAGATGGCTGAGGGGAGATATGATAGAGGTCTATAAATTATTGAATGAAGTGGAACGGGTAAACGTAGATCAGTTGTTTACTCCATCAAGAAGTAGGAAGACTAGAGGACATGCAATGAAGCTACAATGTTACCCATTTAAGACTGATAGGAGAAAATATTTTTTCACTCAATGCGTAATCAAACTCGTTACTGGAGGATGTAGTAAAAGCTGTTAGTGTAGCTGGGTTTAAAAAAAGGTTTGGACAAGTTCCTGGAGGAAAGGCCCATAAATCATTGTTAAAGAGGAGCTGGGAAATCCATTGCTTACCCCAGGACAAGCATTGTGGAACCCGTGTACCTTTTTGGGAACCTGCCAGGTACTTGTCACCTGGATGGGCCACTGGTGGAAACAGATACTGGGCTTGATTGACCTTGGTCTGACTCAATATGGCATTTCTTATGTTCTTATGTAGAAGATACTGAAAACAACCCCTGAGCTGTTTCAATAATTGCAGCACAAGTTGTCTGACAAGGGGGCCTCCAGGGATCAACAGGCTCCAACTCTACAGGGACAAAACAGTCATCTCAAATGGCCACTGTGCCCACAGCAGAAAAAACATGGGGATGGAGTGGCAGGTGCCACAGAAATGGCATCAGGCCCTGGGCACCAAAAATTGCAGCCATGGTTAAAAAATGTTGGGGGTCACAAGCTGTATTGGGCCACACAGCTGAGCTGTGAAACGGCAAAGGAAAAACAGACCATGAAAAAAAGTCCACCGAGAAACGGACCAAGAGAAGTGGAAAAAAGGGGGAATCCTTGCACCTTTCAGGCTGAACAGGAAGGTCCCAGAGAGCCGCGGAGGCCTGGGAAGTCCAGCTGCTTTACTGGAAGCAGCAAAAGAACCAAACACAACTCATTAAAGTCAATGGGAGAGGAAAAAAATGAATTCAGGAAAAAAGCACAGACAAAACAAGTATTCAGATAAAACATAGCAAGAGGGAAGAGGGGTCCGATTCCAACTTACCAAGCACCCCTCAGTTGCCCCGAGCTAGGAACTTGTGGTAGCAGCACTGGACTCTGGGTAAGCTGTCGACTCCAGAGAACTGGCTTACAGGTCTCAAGCACACAGGCCACAGGACCGTGATCCGGGACAGGCCTATCTGCACTGCTGCACCAGTCCACATACCTTTTATGTATTTGCTATACCACCCTTCATCAGTGACACCAAAGCTGTTTACAGACCATTGATACAAACAAAAAATAAAAATACATATAAGAAATAAAGTTACAATTTTAATTGAGGAGCCAGAGCATTAATAGCATTCATATTCTGTCACCAGTTACAGCCCCCTACCAGAATCCAGGTCTACCACCTTAAAGAGTAGATAAAGCCTTGCTCGAAATAAAAAGTTTTCAATGCAGTTTTGAATTTGGGAAAAGATGATTTGATTCTAATATCATGTGGTAAAGCACTCCATAGGGCATGGGCTAGATAACAGAAAGCAGCTTGTAGTCTGCTGTCAAGACGAGCCCTAGCAGTAGATGGTAATACGGAGTGTCCAGGATAGAACATATGGTATCAACCAGTCAGATAGATACCGAGGGAGCCCCACATAGGCCTTATGAGCCAAGATGATGATTTTATATATATCTTATCCTATAATAAATGGGCAGCCAGTGATGGTCTTTTAATAGTTGTGTAACATGATCAAATCTCTTGAATGGGTTACTAGCTTGATATCCATTGATTGGATAGTTCGAAGTTTCTTAATAGAGGACTGTGGCTTTTCTTCTCTCAATGCTCTACCAGAGGATATACCGAGTCATGGTATAACTGAAAGTTACCTAAGTCTGTTTCTACCTGCTGGCATGGGAGCATAACCCAGGTGAGGAAACGGCTTTTAACATCTTTTTTCACTTAAAACTCTTGCATGACTCTACAGCCGTCTTCAACTGATTCTTTAATTTGTTTCAGGAACCAGCTACCAAAGGCCCAACTGTCCTAATGACCAGTCCAATATTCAGTTTCTTCCTTGTGTCTAATCCCATCTATGGCATGAGCAGCTCTCTGCTCATAGCAAGATCCTTTTAAGAGACATAATAGGGCTGCCATTTCCCCTTGGTCCTCTTTCAATGAAGCACCACTCACCTGAAGCTAGGGCCAGCTCCACAGTTGGTTCAACATGTTGGTGGCCTAGGCAAACCTAAAGTTTTATGGATGTCAGAATCTATTATTTAGCATTGAATGTCCTGCTGTTCGCTGCCCCCTAGAAGTTGCTGTCCTAGGTGACCGCTCGGTTTGCCTGGTGGTTAGGACAGCTCTGGCTCAGGAGCCTTACTCTGCTGGAGCCCACAGTGCTGTGATCCAGCCTTTGTTTCCTGGGGCAACGCTCTGTCAGTTGTGGCCCTAGCTGCTCCTGCTCCCCTCCTACCTGCACACACAGTCAGTTGTTCCTTCTGGAATCAGACTGCAGCTTCTCTCCACCGCATCAGTTGTCCCTATGAGACCGGTTGACAGCAGATCTTCCCTTCTGTTCACTCCACCATGGGCCTAGCACCCCAGGAACTAGAGTTGCCAACTGGATCCAGTGTGCCTGATAAGCCTGATCCAGTCCTGGGTTTACCCCATTGCATGCAGGGACTTGTAGTCTTACTTTTCTTATGTAGTTGAATTGAGAAATCAGAACTATATAGCCCTGCATGCAATGGGGTAAACCCAGGACTGGATCAAGCCTGTCGGGTGCATCGGGAGCCAGCTGGCAACCCTACTAGAAGCTAAGCTACCATACTTTTTGTTATAAAATTTCCACACCTACTTATGACCTTGACTATTAGCTATTTGCGGGGGAAAAGCAAGGCTTAATTTAATTCATATTTACGTAAACTGAACCCAACCACCTTCTGATCGCCTGAGAACTCTTTCTATGACAGAGGTGCAGAAGTTCATTCCTTGAAGGCCACAAACTGGCCCGATTTTCAGAATATTCCAAATGAATATGCACAAAAAAGCTGCATGCGTGCTACTATTACTGTATGCAAATTTATCTCATGCATATTCATTCAGGATATCCTGAAAACCAGACCTGTTTGCAGCACTCAAGATCTGAGCATGTGTACCCTTGTTCTACAAGGTATTCCAAAGCAAAAATGAGGACAAGCACACCTGTAGTCGACTCTACAGCAATAATAAAAATGCCTTCTTTTTCGAAATTCTCACACATAAACTAAGACACTGTCCAAAATAATGACCCTAGTTACATAGCTCACATAACAGAACTAGATCTCAAAGGACTTGAGACTGAACTACATAAATATACATGTAAATAAGTTCAAAATCAAATGTAAATCATTTTCATCAGTGTGTAACGTTAATTATAATCTAGTTTATGATTCAAGCTCTAACAGTGTTTCAAGTAATAGCTCTTGGTTCTTTGTTTAATATAAACCTCCCTGAGAATGCGATTTGCTTGCTAGTGAAACCGGAACCCGAGCTTGGCATCTGTTTGCGGTAATCTCATGCGCAGGTGAATAAAGCCTACATGAGGGGACGCACAGCACACTTGTTCATCTCGATATTCAAAAGCAGTGGACAGAAACCACACAAGTGCTTTTTTTTGTCAAAAAATGCCAGACCAATACACACACATATGGACAAATCAATGTCTGCCCAACATTTACCAATTTGGTAAAAAGAGGGGCCAGGACATTCTGGGATGGGGCCTAAATTTATCCATAGGGGATAAATTTAAGAGAATTACAGAGAATGAAGAGGTTATGAATAGCTGGGAAACTTTCATTCCGACCATTAAAAAGCTGGATGCGAGGAAGCCGGATATAGTGGTAAAGTAGAAAAACACCATAACAGCATTGATTATAGAGGTGTCAGTTCCAAGCGATTCTTCTGCGAATCACATGGAGAGGGGGACGATCTTGAAGTACCAAGAAGAAAATATGACAGAAAGATAAAGAAATATTTCCCATCATATTGGGAGCCATCATATTGGGAGTGGAGGAGTAGCCTAGTGGTTAGAACACTGCTGTGGTAACCAAGCAACCAGGATTCAATTCCCACTAGCACTCCTTGTGGCCTTGGGCAAGTCAATTAACCCTCCATTGCCTCGGAAGAAAGGCCTGGCAATCTACTTATGGTGACTCTGCCAAGAAAACCCAGGAGCTTCTGGGTCACCAGGAGTCAGGACTGACTTGAAGGCACACATTGCAATTGGGAGCCACAGGCTTGATAAAAAAGAGCTTCCATTCACATCATGACAAACTACCCAGAAATGTTACATCTTACAAATGAAGGCACAATGGAAGTACTACGCCGAGCATTAGCAGTAAATTTGAGAGACTGAGATCATTCTCCACATACCCTGGTTTAGAAGTGAGGTTCATGACTGTCAGAGTGTAAACAAAACTAACCCATTTGGAGAAACTGCCCTGGGGAATTTTATAAGGAGCCACCTAGATTTCTGAGTGAACTACATGCGCTAATTCTGGTAAGTTAGCCATTTACATGCATAAATGGCCTCTTAGAAAATTCTAACTTGCACGGAAGTAGACGTGTAGTTAGTGTTCAATATACTTTCCCAGTGGTGTGCACGTGGGCAATGGAAGCTATTACATGCACGATGCAGCATTTCAGAAGGATGTCTAGAAAGAATCTGGGACATCCAGGGCAACACGTCCAAAATACCAGGGAGTGGTGGCAGTGAAGGGAGACACATGTAAGTCCCTTCTGAAATCGTGCTGTCTCCACCTCAAAAGACAACTGCTTCTAGAGAAAGACCCGTGCATATAGCAAGAACGGGTAGGTGCATGTTTGCAGGCCAGTTTAGAACGGAGAATATCCCTGAAATGCACAGCTGTCGAAATGCGTAGACAGACAGGCTGGCTGAAGTATTTCAGAATAGGGATGTCTATGATACATGAATGTCCCAGCCTGCCATTTTAGATTTGCAGAGTTGTGGCTTCAGGGCAATGAAAATGGTTTTGTTGACCTGGCAAAAAGTACTGTGGCCATGAAAGCACATTTTGCTCTTCCCCCTGCAAATGCCGCTATCGGGAAACAAGCACTTTTGCAGCTTATTCATGGTCAGGAGCAGGTATAGACCTGGATGAGTCAACAACTAGAGCTACAACTCCACCACACCCCCTTCCGACTGGACACAATCATGCCAGGGATGTCTATACAGCCGGCTTTCTCTATGGCTCCAAGGACATATTTGTGATTTGCACGTCCGAATGCCTGTTTTCAGATATCCAACTCATGAACTGAGCTTCTAAAATGACCCCCATATATTATAAAATTCCTTAATTTATCTGTATCATTGCAAAAAGTAGATATGGTCATTTACACCAGCTTTAACAATGCCAACCCAGCAGCCCCTGGGTCTTCTTGGCAAGGTATAACCGGAAGTAGATTGCCAAGGAAATGGAGAGTAAAGTGACTTGCCCAAGGTCACAAGCAGTGCCAGTGGGAAGTAAACACTGGTCTCTTGGTCGTCAGGCTGCTGCTCTAACCACTAAGCTCCTCCCCCACTCTTGAGCTGGTCTAAGTGAATGCATTGTAACATTTAGGCACATATTTGACTTTACAAAATATACGCACTTGAAAACCAGATACATTTATACATTTAGCTGGGCTGCAGAAATAGTGGTCCTAACTTTAAAGTATAAGTTTTTGCTATTCAGCAGTCCTAGGGCCACTGAATATGAGGGATAAAGGAAGGTGGGGTGGCGTCTTTGAATACTGGCTCAATGAGGATAATTTTATGAAACATCTTCTGCGTGTACAGCCTATTTTACGACTGGAAAAGGGTTCTACTAAACTGCATGGAAGTAAAATGTGCCCAAAACATCTGCATGCCGAAAGATGATGCACGCATTCATATAGACCTCATGCAGATATTCCTCGGGGCATAGTTTGGGAGGAGCCAAGGCAGAGTTACAATGTATGCGCATATTTTACAAACTACCTGGATACCATTTTACCATTTTCACAGCAGGTAAAGGTATGCACTCCTGGCTCTAGTTCTCAGTGCCTGTTTCATAAAGACACGTACAGGCCAATGTTGGCTTAAAACAGGCTTAAATAGGCATCTTTTAATATCGTTCACCTAGCCATTTCTTGTGAAATTACACTTAATGGGGGTGCTCCAGCCCTGTATGTGGCCTTCTGCACCCCTATATACTGCTACTATAATCACACTTCACCCTACATCAACCCCTTAACCTCCAGATTCCCACACTAATGTGTGGTATGAGCAAGAAACAAGCCACAGGTAAGATCGCAGGGCGGGGGTGAAGGTATAGCCTTGTGGTCACAGCAGCAGGCCGAAATTCTTTGTCGCCTTGGACAAGTCACTAAACTCCCCATTGCCTCAGGTACAAACTTAGTTTGTAAGCCTTCTGGGGGCAGGGAAATACCCAAATGTAACTCACCTTGATCTATTACTGGAAAGGCACGAGTTAAAAGCAAATAAATAAATTAAAATGCAAAAAAAAAAAAAAAAAGTAAATAGCTATGGTTATTCCCATTCCCCAGCTCAAGATTTGCTCTGTGACCCAGTGTTGGGAAGGATCCTAGACAGTGCTGGGGGAGCCAGACCACAAGTTCTCCCAAGCCGCCTCTGCCACCTCGCTTCCTGCTCAGAGAGCAGTGTAGGCGAGGCGGGGGCCCTTGCTGGGGGTGGATCCAATGCCATCTGGGCAATGCACCCAGGAAATATATGATCAGGAAAAACAATTTTCACAGTTCAGTAAAAATCCAGCATTGACTGTTGAGTGTGCGACAGGATGGGGACTAGGCGAGTTAGGGGTGAAGAGTGTGTGTGGACTGCACATTGCAATTAATGTGGGGCTAATTGTCAACGTTGGAGTTAGTGTGGGCACAATGGGCTACCATGTAAAGAACCTTTCTGTGCGGTGACTGCAGGAGACATGCAGGGTGCCAGCCCCCTCCCCCACCCCCCCACCCCCCTGTCAGCGCACAGCTTTTATGTTTAATGTGTGGTAATTTTTGCTCTTAGCACGCAGTAAGCACAATAAATGACTACACTTTACTCCTACTACTTTTTTTATTTATTTATTTTATTTATATTCTCTTATATACCGCGCTTTTCTGCATCAGTGTGGTTTACATTGAACAAACTGAAATTACATTGAATAGGGCATTATAACTTGGGGATAACTATTTTACAGGGAACATGGGCTATGGAGGGTTAAGTGGCTTGCCCAAGACCACAAGGAGCACCTGTGGGACTAGAAACCCCAGTCCTTCCGGCCCAAGGTTGCTGTCCTCTAGTGGGATTTGAACCTCCGACCTTCCGGCCTGAAGTACCTTGCCCCACCACTACTTATGTGTGTATATAGTGCTATAAGGCCTATGCATCACTGTACATAATACAGACAGTCCCTGGTCCACAGAGCTTACAATCTATTCAAGAGAAACAGAACACACAGGGGTAGGATAGTTCTTGAGGAAAATGATTAGGAAATTGGTCCTTTAGAGTAACCTATCAGGAGTGTCCATGCTTTTTTCTTTGTTTTGAACTTAGTTTAATTTTTTCTTTTTTGTTTCATGTTCTTTTTATTTTAGCTCATGATTTTGCAACATGAAACAATCCTTTTCCATTTCATTTCAAACAGAATGTGCTGTCCAGAGCAGGGGTTCAAAGCCCGATGCCGCTCCCTGTGATCTTAAGCAAGTCACTTACCCCTCCATTACCTCTGGTTCATACTTAGATTGTAAGTCCTCTGGAGACAGGAAAATACCTACACAAAACAGCTTGTGCTCAAATCTGGAAAGGCAGGTAATCAAATCTAAAATCCCCATAACAAAAGCATATTTATTACCTTACAAGTTCAGGCAAAGGACCCAGGAATCCCGAATACAATTTCTTGACCAATTTGCTGTACTTATCTTGTATGATACACAGATGACCTGTTGTTCTACACTGAAAGCTTAATGTCCACACTACAGTACCTGGAAAATCAAAGTTCAATAATACCACTGTCCATGTTTTAATTACAAGGATTGATTGCTATTAATTCTTTGAAAGGCAACACAAATTCTAAACAATTTCAGTTGACTGGCAGGGGATATAGGATTTGAATCAAAGGACTATCACAAAGCAAATCTCATTAAGTGGCAGTATTAGTGGTCCAAATGGAAACGAGAATGAATTTAATTATCAGTTTATAAATCCGCACCCTGGGAAGTTAGGTAGCGTGCTGATTCCCACATGGTGCATATGAAAGCTTCAGTCCCCATCTCCGTCTATCTGCAAGGATGACTGACCCAGATTTCATCTTACAGATTACACAATAGGCATGTTGCATCCCTTTTAAATACAGATACATAAATTGTCCCCTTATTGTAACCTAATTAACTAAAATGCAAGTTCCTTCATGACTGAACACATCCTGCTGCTCGTGGATGTGGGCTTTGCGCTCGCCCTTCCTGTGCCCCACGTCTATTGAAGATGTGTTATAAATGAGCTATAGGGATGTCGGCACTACACACCGGCACTCAGTCTGAAAAGAAACGATTTAATAATTTTAGCTTACATAATGTTAGTCCCTTTAGACACACTGGAATACAGGTCAATAAACCTCTTAACTGGATTAATGTAATACACTTCTGACAAGTTTTATGAAATATAACCCATGTTCACATAAAAGTCAGCAGCAGGGTTTTCAGAAACTGCCACGTTCAGCCTCCCTGTGTGCTGTCATGGAAGAGACCCAGGTTTGATTCCAGAGCCCAGCTGCAGTTTCTTAGGATGGATGATACTGGAAATGATAAGAACATAAGATATGACATACTGGGTCAGACCAAGGTCCATCAAGCCCAGTATCCTGTTTCCAACAGTGGCCAATCTAGGTCACAAGTACCTAGCCGTTTCCCCAAAAGACACAGGTTCCACAATGCTTGTATTGTGTCAAGCAGTGATATCCTGGGTTCCCTTTAATAATGGTTTAAGACCTTTCCTCCAGGAACGTGTCCAAACCTTTTTTAAACCCGGCTACACTAACAGATTTTTCTACATCCTCCGCTAACGAATTCCAGAGTTTGATTACACGTTGAGTGAAAAAAATACTTGCTCTTATTATTCTTAAATAGTTTACCCTGTAGCTTCATTGTATGTCCCCTAGTCTTTCTATATTCTGATGATGTAAACAATCGATCTATGTTTACCTGTTCACAGGCCTTCAGAGGGAGGCAAACGTGGTCATCACACAGTGGCAACACTGAATGGTCATGACCAGACTTGGGCGCAAGTGCACCTGGTTCTAGGGGAGGTCAGGATCTGAAGGTCTTGACAAAGGACCACTAGATGAGATACTCACTAATCAAAGCAGGAACGGTTTATAGGATTGGAATGCCTTCCCAAATGACCATGCGGCAACTGCCATGTCCTTCCCCACCCTAAAAACATATTAAATAACTCCAATAAATAGATACAAGCAAATGGCGGAGTTTGGAATAGGCAGATATACAGCAGAGGAGAAGCTGAAATATCAAAAGGGATAATCCTGATGCCAGGGCATATCCAAACCCCAGCCCCTCCCCTGAGGTACCTAGCCCCTCCCCTGAGGTACCTCACCAAACCATCGCCTTTGAAAAGAAAGCAACTTGAAGGATACCTGGCCCCAAATCTGGAAACGTGGCCCAGCTTCTGTGCAGAAGCGGCTTCCTCTAACAGAGAATCGCACATCCATTTACCTATAATTTGACTGAAACTGTTATTAGTAAACTCACCTTCTACTCCTCATTATGACCAGGCCATTCTAGAACAATCTTTAGCTCCAAATCCTGCAAGAGGCCTCCTGCCACACCGAGAACCTGATTAACCTTTGTTTCCATAATGTCGTACATTGAAAATAAGCAGTAGTAGTAGAGCAGATACTGAGAGGTTAACATTCCTATAGAGGTACAGGAGGGGTCCCACCAAATCAGCAGGGACTATGGAATCGTTCCAATGGTTAATGGCCATGAGAGATGCCAGGTGCCTTCCAGTAGCACTTAGACTGATGAGACTGTGGAACAATTTAAACAAAAGCCCACCTTGTGCAGCAAGGGTAAAAAATAAACATTTAGATGTACTTTTCAGTTGCACCGCCAGGCACCTTGAAAACCAGCAGTCTTTGGAGGGGGCTGCTTTCAAATCTTGGCGTTTAAAGATCTGCCTAGCATAGCATAGATAAATCTAAAGGTGTTAGAGCTCTGTGTCCGCTGAACAGTGTCAATCTCTGCCAGTCTTACTTTAATATTTATTTAACATTTTCTATAGTGTTAGGAGTAGCCTAATGGCTGAGATTCGGGTATGCCACGGTTCAGAACCCACTGCTGCTCCTTTTGGGCAAATCACTTAACCCTCTATCACCTCAGGTTCAAACTTAGATTGTAAACGCTCCAGGGATGGGGCAGTACCTGACAAACTTGTTATTTGGCAGCTAGAGGTCAGAAGCACCACTTTGAACCTGGGTGGCAAAGGTCATGAGCGTCCAAGGATAGCTTCTGTCCCACCAATAGCCCACCAGAGAAAACCACAGTAAGTGATGGGGAAGGGAGTGGGTAGGGATGCTGACGGAAGCTATCGGGGGGGGGGGAATGTTGATTGCGGGGGATTTTTTTTTTTAAAACCAGCAGCTGCCCTCTTGAGAAGTTAAATGTCTTGGCTGCTGATACACTTAACTAGTGTGCAGTGAAGTATTGCCTGCCAACTCACTGTGCAGCCCACCCCCATTCTCCATCCCATCCCTCAGCAGGCAGTGAGCCCATGATTCTTAGCGCATGATAGCCATTGCTATGGGCTCATGTTAATAGTTAGCGTGTGCTAAATCCTGGGCTAACTGCTTAGCACACTTTAGTCCGCAAGCACTGTATCTGACCAAAACGTATCTTGGAAAAATAGAAAAGAAAATCCTGAGATGTTTGTATCCTGATTACGTTAATATATGCATGAAAGATGAACTGACTCTTTAGTACTTTCCACCTCTAAAGAAATCCTACGACTTTTTACAAATAAAATTAGAGAGTTTGCTCCATAGACAGGCTCTGTGTGAAATATCCATCTGTACACTCGAGCAGCTTCTTGCATAAACTTGAAGTTTGTTCTGCTGAGTCGGTATTTCCAGAAATTAAACTTGATTTGTGCTTTATAAGTGTGTAGAACTCGGCATCTACGAAAAACAGGAGGGGGGCCTTACTAGATCGGTGCTTACTGTCCACTGGGCAGCATCCCTAAGAGGAAGGTGTCAGCACAGAGTAATAACCAATAATTCACCAGGGAAAGAAAAAAAAAGCCAGCTATTTTTTAAAGAGAAAACACAGAATTAGACCTGCATTAAACCAAATTCCTATTGACAAGGGCTATATAGAATTGGATCTTAGACCCATGATTTGAGTGCAGGAAGCACTTTCATGCCTTTCAGAGGTCAAGGCTGGCAAGAGCTGGATAAACTACATCCAGGATAACTCTGTTCATTCAACTTTTCATTTCCTTAGAACTGAACATTAAGGGGCCCTTTTACTGACGTGCACCTCCTGCACTTTTAACTGCAAAAGTTAAAGTGTGGTAAGTGCTATGCCTATGTAGTAAATTCAGGGGGCATGCCCAGCATCTGCCTAATACACACGGGAGTCGTGTGGCCCTGCCTCGTCAGATAGCCGTGACCACTCCTCTGCGACCAGTCAAGGTTGACTCCACCAGCCCAGCAGCACAGACAATAAAGCTGCAGCGGCCATGATCTTCGGCACCCTCCTCCAATCTATCCCTTACTACAACCCCTGCAATCACCCCCCTGAGCCTTCTACCCCTTCCCAAACCCCATCCCTCAGAATGAGCCATCAAACAAAATCAAAGTCCCCCCTCCAGACCCTCCCTGTGCCCCAATCTCCACTAGACACTAGGGATTGGCCCTGGTAAGACCTGAGGAGGCTCAAGAGGATGGGGAGGCCGGTCTGGGGTAAGGTGTTTGATCAGGGGGATCTTGGGGGGGGGGAGGCACTGATTTTTCATTGACTGCCCTTTCTGGAAGAAGGGGGTAGGGAATGGGAGACTTGCTCAATCAGGAGTGCTAAGAATTGGTGGCAGATGATCAGAGTAGAATAGTCAAGAAGGGGAAGGTTCAGGGAGCTTGTGATCAGGGGAGAGGCTCAGCAAAGGGTCTGTGACAAGAGGTTGGAGGGGTTATTGGGGATGAATGTGCCCTGAGGGAGAGTGGTGGAGTGTTTCCATGACCATGGCAATTCAGAACTGAGTATCGGCCACACTATCAGCAGTCTCAACAGTCAGCATACGGTGCTGTCCCAAACACTAGAAGAGACTTGAAGACCTAAATATGTACACTCTGGAGGAGAGGAGGGACAGGAAAGATATGATTCAGACCTTTAAATACCTAAAGAATATTAATGGACAAACAAACCTCTTCCAAAGAAGGGGAAGCTGTAAAACTAGAGGGCATAACATGAAGCTGCAAGAGGGTAAACTGAAAGGCAATGTCAGGAAATATTTTTTCACTGAAAGGGTGGTGGATGCTTGGAATGCCCTCCTGATAGAAGTGGTGGGGGAAAATACAGTGACAGAATTCAAAATGGCATGGGACAGACACAATGGATCCTGTTATAGCAACAGGATAAATCAAAATAAGCATAACTCTCTCTTATATCTGAACAAATAGGGGTGATCTACACGGAGCGGTGGGTACACCCCTAAACAAAGGCAAGGGGAGGGGTGACCTGCACGGAGCGGCAGGTGCACCTACTCTTGCCACCTTGCTGGGCAGACTAGATGGACAATACTGGTCTTTATCTGCCGTCATTTACTATATACTATGTTATTTATTTATTTATTTTATTCACATTTATATACCGCATCTTCCAATCTGGCCAATCTGCACACTCTTTGCTCAGATCCTGCCCTATTCCATGGCATGCTGTGGTAACTGTTACTGCAGTTTAGTAAAAGAGCCCTTAAGGGGGTTAGTTAGGAGGATGCACCAAGGTTAACGTGTTAATTTACCATTAGTGTGCACTACGTTAGCGCAGGTCCCTAGTTACTAACAATGTGTATTAACGTTAGCACAGTTTAGTAACTAGCCCCCTAAATTATGCTCTTTTATAAACTTCTGCTCCCTCTGCATGTTCTCTGGTTCCTTATGAGGGGGTGAGGCTCTTTTACAAACTGGGTCCTACTCAAAGAGCAGGGAGAAGGTTCCCTCACCAGGAAATTTGAATCTATTTACATTTGCAGAAATGATTAGTAATTGAAATTCTAGTTCATTGCGAGGTTAATCTGGTTGTACTAATTCATTTTTTAGACTCTTTTATTACTCCTTATATAATCTGAGACTTGGAAAGCATTCTCGTTAGAAAAAAGCAAATAATTGCCAACATTTTGAATTACAACAATAAATAATTAGCCCATTCACTTTTTAATATTATATTTATGGTCAGATATAAATACAGGTTGACAAAGAGCATAGCCTGAGAAATTAAACACATAAAATTCTATTTAAAATTTGTGTTTTTTAAATTTTCTCTCTTATTAGTGTAATCCCCTGCCTACGAGCGAGTCCTTGCAGTGGTTATGCATGCTGTTTGGCAGATAGTAGCCACAGCTTGTTTTCAGTTTCTACTCTTGAGGATAATTAGGGTTCCTGGAGCGGGACCAGTATACGCTGGGAGGCCTTTGGCACTCTCATCCCACTCATTCCTCTCCCTTTTCTCCAAAGAACAGAGTCCAGGCCAGACTGAGTTTTGAACCAAAGGGTTTCTTTAAAGAAAATGGGATATGTTTACTGAAGTATGCTAATTGTTAGTGTTGGATTCAGCTAAAACGTGGAGGTTGACGGCACACCGCGATAGCACAGGTGTTTTGGGCCTCCTTGAAAATTTATTATGGTTGAGTGCCTAAATATTTTCTTCAAATTTCACTAAACTCCTAAATTTAAGAGCATAAAACGTGTGAGACAATGGTGGCAGATTTAGGGTGAGGAAAAGAAGTCAGGAGCTTGTCACTGATTTTCAGCACTAGGCACCTAAATTAGGTTCATAAAGCTAGACAAATGAATGAAGGGCCTAAATTTGGGAGCATAGGGCCTGGTATTCTAAAGGCATTTAAATGGTTTACTGACCTGTAAAGCATGTAAATGCCACTGAATGGGACATTCAACGGCACTAACACGGTTGATACCACTGAATACCCCAACTAATGCTGTTATTCGCCCCGATGTAACCACTTAGCGTTGGGGTGTGTTGTGGGCTGCAACAGTCATTAGCTGGGCAGCGGCACTATTGCACTATGGGTAAAGCTAGGTGAAGCAAAAGCTGGCCTAGTTTTACCCATGGGAGTTAGCTGGATAGCAGTGCAATATCGCTGCTACCTGGTTAGTTTCTGCATTGTCAGAGAGTGTTCAGTGACCCCGGATATTCGATGCCGGGGCCATATATGACCCCCAGCTTTGAATATCCGGGGTTAGAGGTCAGCAGCGATGGCTAAGTGCCTTAGCGGCGCATAGCTGTCCCAGAATATTGGACCCATAAATTTTAAGGCTCCTAAGTGTGGCTGAAAATAGGGCATGAATTTAGGAGCCTAACTTAGGAGCCTAAATTGAGAAGCTTAGGGCCTGATATTTAGCAGCGGCTAGCGCAATCACAGTGGCTAGCCATCACTGCTGAACACTAAACCCAGATATTCAATGCCAGGGCCATATCCGACCACTGACATTGAATATCCAGGTCAGCCACCATAGCAGGAATCCCTCTGTATCGTTCCATGGTGCGACCACACCTTGAATATCGTGTGCAATTCTGGTCTCCGTATCTTAAAAGGATACAGCGTTATTAGAAATGGTCCAGAGAAGAGCCATCAAAATGGTAAAGGGGATGGAAGGATACCCCTATGAAGAGAGGCTAAAAAGGTTAGGGCTCTTCATCCTGGAAAAGAGATGGCTGAGGGGAGATATGATAGAAGTCTATAAATTAATGAATGGAGTGGAACGGGTAAAAGTAGATCAATTGTTTACGTCATCAAAATATAGAAAGATTAGGGGACACGCAATGAAGCTACAGTACAATGTAACCCATTTAAGAATAATAAAAAAAATATTTTTTCAGTCAACATGTAATCAAACTCTGGAATTCATTACCTGAGGATGTAGTAAAAGCTGTTAGTATAGCAGGGTTTCAAAAAGGTTTGGACAAGTTCCTGGAGGAAAGGTCCATAAACCATTATTAAATGGGATCCAGGATATCACTGCTGGACCCAGTACAAGCATTGTGGAACCTGTGTCTTTTGGGAAAACTGCCAGATACTTATGACCTAGACTGGCCACTTTTGGAAACAGGATACTGGGCTTGATGGACCTTGGTCTGACCCAGTATGTCATTTCTTATGTTCTTATCTGCTAGCTATCTTGGAGCCTCTTTAAACTTCTGTCACCCCAACAGTATCATTAACCATAGACGCATAACTGAAGAATCATTGCTGGCTGCTGGTGCTTCTGCTGGAGGTGGGGGAGTTCTATCTCCGAAGCTTAATAAGACCTCAGGCAAAGCAAGACGGATGCCACCTCTTCCATATACCTCCTGTCCTCTACCTCTCCTGAGGCTACGGCCTGCTATGGCCACTAGACAAAGGTATCAATAGTATCAGAGATATGAGACAAGGCATTAGGAGAGGTCTGAATCCTCCCGTTTTTTTCTTGTGCATTCTAAGGTTGCTGTATACATGGTACTCAAACAGAGCTCCTGATGTAGGTTCCCTGAATAGGAAGCATCTTGGAAAGATGGAATTTCATTGTATTTGTGTTTCTTTTCAAATGGGAAAGGATCCAAAATGCAACAAATTTTGTCAACTGCACTGTTACTGTGTATCTAAGACTTGTAATAGATAAAGCAAGTGGTAAATATAGGTTGAGGCATTTCCATCAGCATGTTTTAATGCCATGGCCCCTTGGTGTACTATAAAGAACCATCCTCAATGAATACAAACTAATCTTTGGCTATAGCAGACATCAGGAGGGTTCTGAGCATGTGAATTGTTTTTAAAGAGTCGTCACAAACTAATCTTTTGCATCACAAAAGGTGAGGGGGTTTTTTTGTTGTTGGGTTTTTTTTTTTTTTTTTTTTACAGTTCTCAAATATTTTAAGGAAATGGAGCAAGTAATAGCCAAGTAAAATGTGTTACCAATTTCCATGTGTTACGGGATTCCATTGAAAAAGGTCTAACATTTACTTGAGACCTGTTTAAAAAATAATAAAAAATTTTTCACCCATTTATATTTGGTAAATCTGCAGATTTGTTTTAATCCCAAACTATGCTGAAATCTACCTCATTCAAAGTTAAAACAAAAATGTTTCACCTATCGCTAATTCTAACTGAAGTCTGTTAAGTTAGATAACGGAGAGCTTTCTACAGTCTTGATCCTTTAAAGTTGTACTTTCTTTCTATGTCAAAAATATATTTCCTGCTAGAAGGATAAAAGATTATTACATTATCTCTCCCTCCTAAATTAAGCAAGTAAAATACATTTTAAAAGAACACCTATATGAATTTCAATAATGGGTGACTGATAAAACTATGCGTATGTCTTGTAGTGCTATACAAATAAATAGTAGGGAGGATGTGACATGAGAGGAGATGGCTGCCTAAAAGATAGCCCAAATCCGAAAACCCCTGTAAAAATATAGTTACACCCCCTGCCCCCCCCACCCCCCCACAAACACACCTCCAGCGAATCAGGCTACTATTGTGGTAGAATAACTCTAGGAGCACCTGAAGTAGATGGTGGGGAAGAAATCCGCTGTTGATTTGAAGACATACTCATTTAAAGCAGCGGTAGGAATCGTGCCAGCTGCTGCAGGTCCCTCAGCAGTGAAATGGAGTGGCATGTCCAAAGTGACTTCAAAAAGATGAGGGAGGAGATGAGAGACTGGTTTTCTACCCTGTGCCAGGATCTTACAACCTTTAAGCAGAAGGTACGGGCTTGGATCACTGACCTTAGAGGAGATATCGCCAAATTGGGCCAGGAGTTGAGAAGGCAGAGGGGAGGATTGAGAGTCATTAAGTGTCTCTCCAGGCAATTCAGCAAGATAATGCTACGCTTCAGGTGGCGCAAGAGGAAGATTTGGAAAATAGATCCAGGCAGGTCAATTTGTGTTTGCAGGAGTTACCCAAAACAGAGGAGATGGTGGATTATCGCTCTCTCACAGAACAATTCTGCAAGGCGGTGGCCCAAGCGACAGGACTGGAAGAAAGGACCTTATGTTTTAAGGCTGAACGTTCGCATCGCGCCCTGGGGCCTCGCCTTGAGGGAAAACCGCACAATATTGCAGCCTGCTATTATCTAGAAATGAAGGGCGCACCAGGTTATCACAAAATGTCTCTGGGAGGAGCATATATGGTACAAAAGGCTTTTTCCAGTGGGTCTGTAATTTACTGTATCCGAGACTACTACCTATACAAAGTTGGTGGCATCGGTGATTAAAGCTCTGCAGCAGGCTGGATGGGACAATTTTCCAGCATGTGAGGAGGCGGAGGGGCCTGTGCGGCAGAAGGAGAATAAAAAAGTGATCAGTTGGATGTGGGTGGTCTGTGTCAAAAAGAGGCTCCGCAGTCAGAAGGCAATGGAAGGCAGCGATGGCCATCATTGAAGGGACTCTGTTATTGGCGCTTGGTGAATGGGCTTGGGTGGTGAAAGTGGTATTGCGGGGAAGTGGGTGTTGATGATTGTGTACTAGGTGGAAGGAAGAGGTAATTTCCTGTTATGACTCTATAGTTGGGGTATGGTGGGGGAGTATGAGAGATATAAGGTTTAAATATGTCATGGGGGAAAGAGCAGTCATGAGGAAATGTGCAAGCGGGAGGGATGTGTTGTCACGCCTTCCAGCGCACGTAGGGTATGGTGGAGAAGGGCTAGAGGATATGGATGGGGGAGGAGGCAGAGGAGGGGAGAACATGTGGGGTATGGTGAGGTACACAATGAACAGTGTGAGGGGTATTAAAATTGTAAGGCATAAGAATAAGTTGGCGCTATCATACCTCACCATACCCAACTTCTGTATAAAGAATTAGAGAGACTTAGATGTGATTTGGTTTTGTGCAGGAAATCCTTTTATTGTCTGCAGGAGTGGAAGGTCGCCAACCCTAAATACCCACATAGATATTTTGCATTAAATAAAATGAAGAAAAAAGGGGGGAGGTGGCAATACTAATATCCTTGAGAGGTCAAGAGGAATAAGGGGGGCAGGTACATCATGCTGAAGCTCCAATGGTAGGGGCAACTTTGGACACTGGTTAGCACAATCACCTGGAGCCCCTCTTAGAATTTGCAGAGGGCTCTATAATAATAGGTGATTTCAATTTTGTGATGAATCCCATTCTGGACAAGTCTTGGGACAAGGGAAGGGGTATCAGGCTGCCTCGGTGAAAACTGAAAATTCTTTGTTTGTTCATTAATATATAAAGAGTATTAATGAACAAACCAACCTCTTCCAAAGACGGGGAAGCTGTAAAACTAGAGGGCATAACATGAAGCTGCAAGGGGGTAAATTGAAAGGCAATGTCAGGAAATACTTTTTCACTGAAAGGGTGGTGGATGCTTGGAATGCCCTCCCGATGGAAGTGGTGGGGGGAAACACAGTGACAGAATTCAAAATGGCATGGGACAGACACAGTGGATCCCTTTACAGCAACAGGATAAAGTCAAATTAAACTTAACTATCTAATTTCTCAACAAACAAGGGTGCCCTACACAGAGCGGTGGGTTCACCCCTAAACAAAGACATGGGGAGGGGTGACCTGCACGGAGGGGCATGTGCACCTACTCTTGCCATCTTGCTGGGCAGACTAGATGGACCATACTGGTCTTTATCTGCCGTCATTTACTATGTTACTATGTTATTTTTGAAGGAGTTGGGGCTGGTTGATATGTGGAGGGAACTGCAAAGGCGTAATAGGGATTTTTTTTTTATTACACTGCACATGACTTGCTCTCCCACATAGAAACATAGAAACATGATGACAGAAAAAGACCACATGGTCTATCTAGTCTGTCCTTCTATATCAACAACTACAACAGTCCCCTTTTTACCTTTAGAGATCCTCTGTGTTTCTCCCATGCTTTTTTGAATTCAGTTACTGTCCTCATCTCTACCACCTCCACTGGGAGACTATTCCATGGATCCACTACTCTTTCTGTAAAGAAATATTTCCGCATATCACTCCTGAATCTATCTCCCTTCACCCTCATCCCATGTCCCCTCGTAGCAGAACTTGCTTTCAATTGAAAGAGGCTCTCTCCCTGAACATTTATGCCACGTAGGTATTTAAACATCTCAATCATATCACCTCTATCCCGCCTTTCCTCTAAGGTGTATATATTAAGATCCTTAAGTCTGTCCTCATATGCTTTATAATGAAGCCCATTAATCATTTTAGTAGCAACCCTCTGCACCGACTCCATCCTGTTCACATCCTTTTGAAGGTGCGGTCTCCAGAATTGCACACCATACTCCAAATGAGGTCGCACCAAAGACTTATACAGATATGCTTTGGGTAGATAAGTCCCTGACACTGAGGGCCCTATATAGTGGGGTAGGGGAGAGTACATAGTCTGACCATACTCCAGTATGGGGAGTGTTTAAAAGGGTGGGCTCGGATCAGACAGGTCAACGGTGGAGGTTGAATGACCCGGATGTGGTCTCTCAGATACAGGAAAAATTGGTGATGAAAATTGGTGATGAAAGCTAGTGTTCCTTGGGTCTGGTATGGGAGGGTTTAAAGGCTGTGATTAGGGGGTGAGCTTATAGCTATTGAAGCATATAAAAAGCAGCAGCAAAACCAACAATCTGAAGAGGTGTGAAGAATAATTATGAAATCAGAAGGGGAGCAGAAGAATGGACAATTGGCGAAGGAGGGGGTGAAAAAAATGAGAGGAAGCCCGTGACAGTTAAAGGACATTAAATATAGGGCAGAGGAGCTTTAGAAGAAATATTTTGAGTTCGGAAATACAGCCAGCAGATTGCTGGCTCATAAATTGAGAAAACAAATGTGGAACCATATTGCTAAAATAAGAGATAAAACGGGGGGGGGGGGGGGGGGGAGGTCAGGGGTGAGGCTGGGATAAGTGAGCAGTTTGGGGAAGTTTTTTTCAAGAGTTATATACCCCTGAGTTGGAAGCACCTCCTGAAAAGATTGTTCAATATTTGGCCGGGGTGTGGCTCCCGAGACTAGCGGAGAAAGAGGATGGATTGCTGTATAAGTTTATCAGCCCACATGAGGTTACCTAGTGTGATTAAAGACCCCCCCCCCCCTGCACATAAATTGCCAGGTTTAGATAGATTCTCCAATAAAGTTTTTGGGAAGACCCTAGTAGATATTTTAACCCGGATGTATAACTTTTGGCATGTTGGACAGCATGCCTGAATTCTTGAGAGTGGCGGGAGAGACTATTTTGCCTAAGGAAGGGAAGGACATGGGTCCCTGTGGGCTTTATCACCCAATTTCTTTATTGGGGATGGATTTAAATATATTTATATGGGTTTTGGCTAACAGGCTGTTAGTGGTCGTCCCAAAACTGGTCTATGTTAATCAGTCTGGTTTTGTACCAGCAGGCTTCGGACAATATCCATAAGGTGTTGACTCTCATGTGGCGTGGGCGGACGGGCTCATACTGCTGGCAGTGGATGCTGAAAAGGCCTTCGATAGGTTATATTGGCCTTCTCTATTTTGCACCCTGGAGAAGATGGGGAGTACTGGCACTTTCTTGCAGTGGATCCAAATATTGTATAAAATGCCCCTAGCTATGGTGAAAGTCAACGAGAGGTATTCTTGGCTTTTACAGCTTTATAAGGGTACACGTCAGGGGTGCCCTCTCTCTCTGTTATTTATTTTGGCTCAGAAAGTTAGGTAGTGTGCATAAATATAGGGATTAGACATTTGCACCTCCTTCTTTGACAACCTCCTGAGAGGACAAGATAATATAAAGAATGGTTTGCTACTAAGTTTCATCGACATCTCAGCTGCCTTTGACATGGTATCACACTCCATACTCCTATAGTGCCTCCAAGAAATTGGACTACGCAATAACACACTGAAATGGTTCACCTCCTACCTAAGCAACCAAACACAGCAAGTAAAATGTGGAGAGAAAAAATCAACCCAGTTTCACACCACCCAAGGAATACCACAGGGATCAGCCCAATCATCAATACTATTCAACGTCTATATCCAGCCCATATGCAGTATCATCAGACAACACAACATACAATATCATCTATACGCAGATGATATCATGGTGTACACTCCAATTGACCTGGGCACCCCTGACATAACACCAATGGCCAAGTGCCTCGAACATATGAACACCTGGCTTGCCAACAATAACCTCAAGGTGAACTTTAATAAAACTGAAGCAATGTTCATTTCCAGGAGCACAACATTCAACCCACCCCAAGAAATCAACATACTACACAGGACAATAATGACAAAGGATGAAGTAAAATATTTAGGTGTCACCTTAGACAAGAACCTGAATCTCCAATCCCACATAAACAAGACTGCAGTGAAATTATACCACCGTTTAAAGATCATCAAAAGACTCAAGCCAATCCTCAGCCAAGAACATTTCCGCACCGTATGTCAGGCAGTCATCACCCCCATACTGGACTACAGAAATTCATTATATCAGGGATTACCCAAGCAGACTGTCCACCCACTTCATCTGGTTCAAAATACTGCAGCGTGCTTTATCACAGGCACAGTCAAATACGAGCACATAACACCAGTACTCCGACAGTTGTACTGGCTACCCATAATTGCACGGGCAAAATTCAAGGCAACACTAATCATTTTCATACATACTGCTCAGCAGAAGTTTTACAGACCATAATAACCAAAGACACAAGCAGCAGACCCTGGTGAACCCAAGGCAGCAATAGACTCCGCACTCCAGCCGGATACCACAAGACGAAGCAAGCAACATCCAGAAAAGCGATTTCACTCTCGGAGCCAGACCTATGGAACTCTCTCCCTGAGGAACAAAGAGCAAAGAAAGACCTCAAGGACTTCTGCAAATCTCTCAAAACCCACCTGTTCATGGAATCATTTGAACAAGTACCATAACTCTCAAATCACCGCATCCTGCTGATACAGCCGCCAAACACCAACGACTCAGACCTGAGACTCAACCCCCAGCAATATATGTATGTCTTGTCACCCCTCTGTTGAATGTAGAACCCTCGTTATGTCCCTAACCACTCTGATTGAAGGAGAAGGTGGTATACAAAACTGGCCAAATAAAAATAAATAAATAGGCAAGCAGCAGTACAAGATTTCCTTATTTGCAGATGATTTGCTTTTTACTATTGTGAAGCCCGAAAAGTCCTTGCCAGAACTTGTTAAGGTGATAGAGGATTATGGGTAGGTGCCGGGCTTAAGAATGAATGCCACAAAGTCTGAAATTTGGAACATCTCTCTCTCAGAAGAGCACAGCAAAATAGTATGGGAGCAGCTACCATTTAGGTGGGCAGGAGGGAGGGAGTATAAGGAATTAATTTCACACCCAAAGTGGAGGCTCTGTTTGATGCTAATTACCCCCCATTATGGAAAAGGATTTGTGCAGATCTAGATAGATGGCGGAATCTGGGGGTATTTTGGTTTGGTCGTCTGGCGACAGTTAAGATGGTGGTTCTCCCCTGATTCTTGTATCTGTTTATGACATGGGATGTTTGACTGGCTGGGAAGTATCCTGGGACTGCCATTGACTCCAAGTCTGGAAGTGGCGCTGTTGAATATATTCCCAGATTACATCCCACGAGAAGCGGATCTCCTTGTTAGAGTGAGCTGTATGGCTGCAAGGTTGGTGGTGGCTTGGAGGTGGAAGCAGTTATAGCCCTCAGATATGGGAGAGGTTGAACAAAGGATGGGATATTTGTATTTGATGTGTAAGTTAACAGCAGTGAAGTATTATCAGCTACATAGCTTCGTAAAAACGTAGGATAAATACTCAGAATGATGCGGTGTGAAGGATAAATGTATTTTTGGTGCTTGGTCATTGTTTAATGTAAAATGGAGGGGAGGGGAGGGGAGAGGAGAGGAGGGGAAGGAGGACTGGAGTTAATAGGATTGTATTATTGGATGGTCATAACAAAGCCATATGGTTTGTACTTTTGTTGACAAAAAATAAATGGAAAAAACCCAAAGAAATGATAAGTAGTAGTATTAGTATCGACCCATCCGTGCAGAAAAAGGATACATAAGTCAAGAAGATGCTGTCTCATGAGTATCTCTCCTAGTGCCAACTCTACTCCTCCTGTGAAGACCGTAGCTCAGCCTTGTTTCCACTGCACTATAAACCACACAAGACACAGAACACGTATGAGTGATATTTCATAATGCCAGCATTTTATTGGAACTTGTAGGGTAGTCCTATAATTTTCAATACTTAGAATAACCTGCCTTATCTATTCTGTAGTGTACAACAATATCTGAAAACCATTTGCCATCTGGAAGACTTTGGTTTGAAAATACACTTTGGGGTATGTTTACTAAACCGTCCTAATGTGCGCCCGGCGCTAGTGTGCAGGATGCCATATAAGGAGTGGGCATTTCAGTCTTAACCTAACAAACCGGGATTACCGTGCGCTCTTGTGCGCTGTGCGCTAATGTGCGCCGCGCACATTAGCGAACGAGAAACGCGCGCAGGAAGCATAAGCAGGCACGCTGATGTGCCAACAGAGGAACAGGGCTGCAGTACAATGGTGAAGACACTGACAGATGTTGTGGGGGTCATGGGTTCAATCCCCCACTGTGCCCAATGAATAAGGCTGCCTGAGGCACCACCTGTTATGTGTAATATTGCATTATGAGGCATTTTAATTTTATTTTAATTACTGCTGCTAGCAAACGCACTCTCAAAGCGCTGTAACATAAGGTGCTGCATAAGGCACCCCATAAGGTACCCCAGAGGGCACATTTTAAAGTGCACTGTCCGCCATGGCACCCTACAATGTTGCATAAAGGGTGGCCTATAGGGCACCATACAGGGTGCCCTATGAGGCACGGCAAGGTCATAGCACTGTTTTTGATGGCAGCACTGTGCATATTAATGCATGGAAATGTTAAGTAGGTGCGCTGACATGCAAGGAGAAACAGCAGTGTAGCACAATGGTTAAGACACTGACTGATGGTGCAGGGGTCATGGGTTCAATCCCCCACTGTGCCCAATGAATAAGGCTGCCTGAGGCACTACCTGTTATGTGTAATATTGCATTATGAGGCAATTTAATATTGTTTTAATTAGTGCTGCTAGCAAACACACTCTCAAAGTGCTGTAACATAAGGTGCCGCATCAGCCGTCCTATAAGGCACTCCAGAGGGCATACTATAAAGTGCACTGTCCGCCCAGGCACCCTATAATGTCCCCTATAGGGCACCCTATAAGGCGCTCCATAGGACACCTTATAAGGCACCTTATACGGACTGTAACCATAAGGTGCCTCAGAAGGCGCTTTATAGGGTGCCCTATAAGGCGCCTTATAGGGCGCCCTCTGAGGCACCTTATGGTTACAGTACCCTGAGGGTGTTATGCTGGCAGCACTAATGTACATTAAAAATAGACAATGCTTCAGACAGCCCTATCAAATAACCCCACTGTGGGTTTGAACCCATGACCTCTGGCTCCACAAGCAGTGAAGTAACCAGTGGGCTACAGCTCCATAGCTGCTAACAAACCCTCTGACTGGCTGCAGAAGGACTGCACATCACCACACAAACAGTCTGCTGTGGTCACCAGGATAGGGTTAACCCACCCATACCCATGATGCACTGCACATGCAAATCAGCAGTCTACAGATGATCACAAGATGGGGTATGCACCCCCACAGCACCCCGGACTGGTAGGGGGAACTGACCGTGTGTGGCACTGGCACAGAGTAGCTACACACCATCACATTGTGCAGGTACGGTACTCACCCTGAGGGTGAGGTGGGGCGCCCAGCAACAGGTCCACAGCACAAATAGGACATGCTGCAGGACCCCAGCAGTGCTAATGTGTGAGATAGGTAGTGTCTGCAGACACACCTTGGATACATCTGTATTTCTCAGTCAAGGTTTAGCCCTTATGGACCCATAGGTGTATTATGTACCACCACCCCCCCCCCCACCCCTCTGGGGCTGAGGGTGGGAAACAGGGTCTCCCACCAACAGATCCACATTCTACCTCCCTGCAATGGTGGTAGTAGGGGGGACTATCAACCCCAGTCCTGCTGGGGAACAGACACCCTACAGGGCAGTCAATGCAGCTCTGTACACATCCATAAAGCAATAGCAGACAGACATTAGGCCTGGATATGCTAAGCTGCACCCCACCACTATCTGATATTCTCCTGCAGCAAGCCTTCAGCCGCTGCACCCTGCAAGGCGTTCCAGCAAGACACTTACCAGCTGCAGACATAGAAACATAGAAACATGATGACATGATGACAGAAAAAGACCACATGGCCTCTCTAGTCTGTCCTTCCATAACAACAACTACAACAGTCCACTTTTTACCTTTAGAGATCCTCTATGGAACTATTTCCACCAGGAACATCCTCTATGGACTAGCTAGACAGTCTGCTAGCTAGTCCAGAGTGCAAGTTCCTGGTGGAAATGCGTGCACCCAGAACTGGGATGTCAGCATACACTCCAAGCAGATAGGTCAGTGACTAGGCCACAAAAGAGAACCCATAAATATTACATGAAAGAAATACTACATAACACTATGGGGGAACCTAGCCATGCCGTGGTCACTGCTCAGTCAGGGTGAGAGTGATCTCCCAGCAGAACATGGTGTGGCTACCCTGTCTGTGCAGGTGGTGGCCGGGCACTACAATGTCCCAGCCATTGCCCTATGCCCTGTGCAGATGCATCCTGGCCAGGCCACCCTGTCCGGGCTACACCCATGGTACCTTGCTTCTCATTATGCACATTGGGAGGCCAATACTGGCAACAGTGCTGGCAGTGTGGGCTGTGGAGGGTGTTTGCAGCCACCACACACTGGATAGACAGACACACACTCCCGCACCTATGCCAGCATTGTGCTACTATAGAGGTGTTTGGCAGCCCTGGCCACCACACCAGTCCTGGGCACAGTGCAGGCATGGCTATGGTACGCAATACTGTTGGGGTCACTCTGTCAGACACCAGACCTGAGGCTCACTCCACAGACATCAGAAAGGCTGCTATGATGCAGCTCAATCAGCCAATTGTGCTTAACGTAGGAATTGCTATCTGCCAGTAATCATAGCTACCTTTTGATAGCTGTGTACCATATTCCCAGGTTTAGGGTGGCATTGCTACGGTATGCAAGTGCTTGTATTGGGAGATGCACGCAGGGCCCAATGTCCTGCCTCTCCAGGAGGCATTGGCTAATGGAGCCTGTGTGTGTGGGTGTGTCTGCCCCTGTTGGCTGCTGCTTTACGGCAGAGGTTCCCAACTCCAGTCCTGGTGTGCCAAACACTGTTTGGGTTTTCATGCTGTACCTCATAAATATGCATGAGATACATCTGCATATCATGGGGGCGGTGCATAGATATGCAGCACAGGCATCTTTATTACAGGCAGCATGGAACCTGAATGGTGTTTGGCCCTCCAGAACTGCATTTGGGAGACTCTGCTCTAGGTAATGCACCTGCTTATGGTGTCTGTGCTCTGTAGGGTAAAATGTAGGTGTTTTGGGCATGTTTACATCATCTGCAATAAAGGTTCTGTCTGTATTAGCACGTTTTAGTAGTGGGTAAAAAATGGGGGCTGGGTTGGCAGGAACCACAGCTGGGACTTGAACCTGTAACCTTCCGCTCCTGAACATACTGGCTATGTGCACTGCACCACCGTGTTGCCACAGAGACAGTACATCCCCTGGGGATACCATGACTGTTCATCAGACGGGGCCTCTCTGCTGCAGTGCATGGCACCCACCTACACAGGGCTAGGCCATGGTCTGCTCTGGGCAGCTGCCACTGCCCCCTCCATCACCAGTGCCCCTCTGCCACCCTGCTAACCTGCCCTTCTGCTAGTGGTGCTGGTGGAGCGCAGTCTCAGGCCATCCAGTGTGCGGGTAGGCGGCTGCCTATGGTGCGTGTTCTGGGGTAGGGGGTGCCTGCATAGACGTCCACGCTTCCCCCCAACACCGCCTGCCAATGTTCTGTGCCCTTGGAGGTACCTGCTGGGTACTATCCCCTTTGACACTGTGATAAACACTCTCGTGCCCATGTTGGGCCCTCATTAGTTGCTGTCTGGCTGCTGTACAGTTTCAGCATTCCTAAGTGCCACCTAGGCATCTGCCTAGTCCGCACTGTGCCCCAGCTGCACCACAGCATGTGCCGCCTGCAGCCCTCTGTATCCCCTTTCCCAGCATCTGTCCAGTTGCCCATTCCGACATGCCCGCCCTGCTGTTGTGGAACATGTGCATGCCATAGGAAACCTGTCCAATGGAGAGGGAAACCCTGATCAGTGCTATTTCACTGTGGGATCATTCACCTTGTATGGGGACGGAGCGTCGACCCTTCCATGATTCTTTTTTTTTTTTTGAGCTTTCTGGGGAGTATGCTTTGATGTTTCCCATTAAGATCACTTTTGCCCAGCTTGGTTATGTTTTTTTAATATTTTGTTGAGGTCCTTTTCACTGTTTATTTGCCCTTTTGTTCCGTGCATATGTATCACACATATCACTTTTTGTAGGTTTCCCTGGTTTTGCTGTACATTGCAGACGGAAATGGTTTCTTTTCCCTTTAAATCGGCTCTAACGCGAGGGTTTCTCTGGCGATATTTTTTTGCCTCGGATTTCACAACGTTAGTGTGCGGGGAGCCTCGCCCCTCCCACTCTCCACCCATTGACCCCTTCTCTCCGCCCCTGGGGAGCCTTCCTCCGCCCTCTGGGAGCCTTTGCCCGCCTTCATCGCTCGTTTTCGCCGTGGCACGCATTATCGCGCGATAACGTAGCTGCGCGCCACAAGATGCGACATTATCATGCGATAAGGTACCTTATCGCGCGATAACGTCGCAGAGCACACTTTAAGACGGTTTAGTAAACATATCCCTTTGTCTATATAAATGTGGCCCTCAAGTGTGTGTGTTATTATCTGTCTCCTCTCTCTCTCCTGCCCTCCTCTCTCTCCTTCTCTCCCTCTCCTCTCTCTCTCCTACCCTCCTCTCTCTCTCCTGCCCTCCTCTCTCTCGTTCTCTCCCTATCCTCCCTCTCCCCTGCCCTCCTCTCTCTTGTTCTCTCCCTCCCCCCTCTCTCTCCTGCACTCCTCTTGTTCTCTCCCTCTCCTGCACTCCTCTCGTTCTCTCCCTCTCCTCTCTCTTGTTCTCTCCCTCTCCTCTCTCTCTCTCTCTCCTGTCTCATTCTCCCCTTCTCCTCTTTCTCTCCTGCCCTCCTCTTCTCTTGTTCTCTCTCTCTTCTTTCTCCCCTGCCCTCCTCTCTCTCATTCTCTCCCTCTCCTCTCTCTCTCCTGTCCTCCTCTCTCTTGTTCTCTTCCTCTGCTCTTTCTCTCCTGCCCTCCTCTCTCTCATTCTCTTCCTCTCCTCTTTCTCTCCTGCCCTCCTCTCTCTCATTCTCCCCATCTCCTCTCTCTCCTGCCCTCCTTTCTCTCGTTCTCTCCCTCTCCTCTTTCTCTCCTGCCCTCCTCTCTCAATCTCTCCCTCTCCACCTTTCTCTCCTGACCTCCTCTCTCTCATTCTCTTCCTCTCCTCTTTCTCTCCTGCCCTCCTCTCTCTCATTCTCTCCCTCTCCTCTCTCTCTCCTGTCCTCCTCTCTCTCGTTCTCTTCCTCTCCTCTTTCTCTCCTGTCCTCCTCTCTCTCGTTCTCTTCCTCTGCTCTTTCTCTCCTGCCCTCCTCTCTCTCATTCTCTTCCTCTCCTTTCTCTCCTGCCCTCCTCTCTCTCATTCTCCCCATCTCCTCTCTCTCCTGCCCTCCTTTCTCTCGTTCTCTCCCTCTCCTCTTTCTCTCCTGCCCTCCTGTCTCAATCTCTCCCTCTCCTCTTTCTCTCCTGCCCTCTTCTCTCTCATTCTCTTCCTCTCCTCTTTCTCTCCTGCCCTCCTCTCTCTCGTTCTCTTCCTCTCCTCTTTCTCTCCTGCCCTCCTCTCTCTCGTTCTCTCCCTCTCCTCTTTCTCTCCTGCCCTCCTCTCTCTCATTCTCCCCCTCTCCTCTTTGTCTCCTGCCCCTCCTCTCTCTCATTCTCTTCCTCTCCTCTTTGTCTCCTGCCCTTCTCTATCATTCTCTCCCTCTCCTCTTTCTCTCCTGCCCTCCTCTCTCTCATTCTCCCCCTCTCCTCTTTGTCTCCTGCCCCGCCCTCTCTCATTCTCTTCCTCTCCTCTTTGTCTCCTGCCCCTCCTCTCTCTCATTCTCTTCTTCTCCTCTTTGTCTCCTGCCCCCTCCTCTCTCTCATTCTCTTCTTCTCCTCTTTCTCTCCTGTCCTCCTCTCTCTCATTCTCTTCTTCTCCTCTTTCTCTCCTGCCCTCCTCTCTCTCATTCTCTCCCTCTCCTCTTTATCTCCTGCCCTCCTGTCTCAATCTCTCCCTCTCCTCTTTCTCTCCTGCCCTTCTCTCTCATTCTCTCCTCTCCTCTTTCTCTCCTGCCCTCTTCTCTATAACAGCTCCTGTAATAATAGTCCATTCCACTGTCTTCCATCAGTAACCTCCAAGCCATCCCTTTAGCTGAGACATTAAAGTAACAGAAAGCCTGGTCTGAGGCCAGTATCAAATATTAAGACCATGGCAGAGAACGCATCTTGCAGCGGCTAGTGTACATGACCATACCTGCGCTTTGCAAGTACATGCATAAATTACAGTATCTGAGAATCAAAGAGCATGCTTGCTTGCTCTGTCCATCCTCCGCCCAATCTCTGCCCACGTGCACGCGCCCGCAGTCGGAGCACACGCAGTGCAAACAGTAGGTATTTTATAAGAGGTCAGTGAGTAGCTGTTTACACATGTAAAAGACTAAAATACTGGCATCTGTGGGCATTGATGGTGCCTAAAGCTAGGCACCTTCTTATCCTTCATGTGCCCTTATGTTCACACTAATATCTCTCAATTAGCCCAAATAATATGCTAATGTAATGCAAGTTTTGGTTTTGTATTTTAAATGCGGAAAATGCGCAGCTGCTTTACATGGTCCCTACACCTCAAAAATAAAAAAAAATAGAGTCTCTAGGCAGGGCCACTTGATTCATAACACAACACAATGGCGTATAAAATATTTAACAAATATTTTAAATCCTAGTTAAGAAACCAAAGATGACAAATTATGTTAGCACTAATATGGCTGGAAGAAGCACAGCAAAAACAGTGGGAGATAGTTAATCTAGCTTTTTGTTGGATTACGTCTCGGGCTGTCTACCAGCAGGACAAATACCAGATGGCTTTAAGTTTTGTATAACAAAACTTTCAAAACAGAATAAACACTTTGGATCACAATTGAATAAGGAGCTTTATTGATTCAGTCTGCACAGCAGAATTATGAAAGATGCTTGACAAAAATAGACAAAGACGATCTTCCATCTATGAGCTGCCCACTCTAGCGAACTGACCTTCTCACGCCTTGAACATTATTTCTATTTGAATTTACAAAATGGCTTTATTGCATTAATGCACAAAACTGATCTATGGACCCGCTATGAGCTCTCCCCATACCTTCTGAAAACTGTGTGTAATCACTTCCCTTCAGTTCTGTGAAAAGAAGGAGTGACAGGTTATTGGTCGGTAAAGAAGATGAATTTATTTGTCGACACCAGTGTCCTGCAGAGGCTAGCATTGATGTAAGAGAATGCATTACATAGAAGCATAATAGTAAATAAAGACCATATGGCCTATCCAATCTCTGCCCTTCCAAATGAACCACTTTCTTTCCTTTACAGATCCTCTCTGTTTGTCCCATGCTTTCTTGAATTTAGATACAGTTTTTGACTCTACTATCTCCACTGGGAGACTTCCATGCATCTACCACTCTTTCCATAAAGAAATATTTCCACAAATTATTCCCCAGTCTTATCTCCTTTCACCTTCATCCTATGCCTCCTCATTGCAGAGCTGTCTTTCATTTGAAAAGAGGCACTGCTCCTGTGCATTTATGCCACGCAAGTATTTGAATGTTTCTATCATATCTTCTGCCTTTCTTCTGAAGAATACATATTGAGATCTTGAAGTCTGTCCTCATATGCTTTAAGGTGAACCCCACTCACCATTTTGGTAGCCACTTTCTGCACAGACTCCTTCTGGAGTTATTCTTTTGAAGGTGCGGTCTCCAGAATTGCACACAATACTCCAAATGAGTTCTCTTCAAAGACTTATACAGAGGCACTAGCACCTCCTCCTTCCTGTTGGCTATTCCTTTCCCTGTGCACCCAAGCATCCTAGCTTTTGCCATTGCCTTTTGTACCTGTTTAGCCACCTTAAGATCATCAGAAACAATCATGCCCAGGTCCTGTTCTTTTGTGGACAGAAGTATTTCAACCCCTATGCTGCACTGCTCCCTTGGATTTTTGCAGCCCAAATGCATGACCCTGCATTTTTTAGCATGAAATCTCAGCTGCCAAATTCTCGACCATTCTTCAAGCTTAGCTAGATCCCTCCTCATGTTATCTACTCCTTCCTGGGAGTCTACTCTATTGCAGATTTTGGTGTCATCCGAAAATTATGTCTAGGCTGCCTGTTCCTGACTTCCATTGTAAGCCGATGTTTCTTTGAAAATGCTTTGAGCTATCAGGCAGAAGACAGACCAGCTCTGCAAGGAAATCCTCCAGAGCTATTACCCTTACTGGAAACCATGTAACATAAACCTCCAGAGAGCTATTAAATTGTTAAAAGAAATATGTCTTTAAGCTGTCACAGCAGCTTATACTCAAACCTTATAATTTATTGCTACTTGTAGGCAATTATATATGGGCATGTCATTAATTTAGTCAAAATTTATTTCCAGCAACAGGAAGGTTTCTGTTCTTCAGAGAACAATGACAAGGTTGGTTGTCAACACTTTAGAGGCATCATTACATTAAGTGCAAATTAATTGTGGTCTTTGATTTCATAAGTCACCAATTATTACTATCACTGTTAACCTGAAATTGAATTAGTCTGAAACACATTATAATCCTCCCCAGGTTCCCCATGAGGTCAATAGCACCAGTTATATTTAATGGTGTTAGATCTGAAATAAATGTGGGAGTCAATCGCAGGGTCGTAACATTTGTCTATTTTCATTCATGACCTGTATTAATGCCACCCCTCCTGCAATGAAAACATTTTTTTGACTAGAAAAAGGCTAACATCCAAAATAATTAACACCAGCAAAGCTACAGGAGGAGGATCTGAGGTCCCTGTATTCAAAGCCCTTAGCCAGTTGGTCAATGGGAGGCCGGCTGGCTAAGGGTGTTCATCGTGATATTCGGATACTGCTGCTGAACATCTCCACAGACTGCCTCGCACTATCTGGTTAATGCAGGGGTGGTCTATGAGCAGGGCAAAGGCGAAATGGGCCCTAATCAAATATATGGTGACTTTATCCGGTAGCCCGATATTCAACTGACACTAATCCACCCAACTAAGGCTGCAGATACTGAACCTCCCACCAATATTTAGGCACCGCAGCGTTTGAATATTGACCCCTGAAATCCTTTAGTTGTACTATGGGGGGTTTGCGTGTGTGCTGTTAAGTTAGTACTGATCCCTGGGTTTTCTTGGCGAGGTATGACTGGAAATAGATCACTAGGTCTTTCTTCCATGCACCTGCTATACCAAGGTGACTTCCCATCCAAGTACTAACCAGACCTAACCTTGCTTCATTTCTAAAATCAGATGAAATTGGGTGCATTCAAAGGGGTGTGTCCCTAGTAGAATGGGTTTAGCAGAGAGTGTGTGTCGTCACTGTTGACTCCTGGCAACCCAGCTCCTATTTTTTCTTTGCAAGGTGTAACTAGTGAAAAATGTACTCTGCACCTCCCCTCACCTACAACAAGGCAGGCTCTTGGGTCACAGAAATCCTCACACAAAACAAGGAGAAGGTTAACTGATCACAATCTTTAGATAATACACAAATCTGTAAATAATACACAACACACTTGTATTATAAACACAGGACCAAAGCGCTTTGGGAGAGCAAGCCAGGCCTTTGCCTATGTTTACTCTGAAATCAAAGCTTTAGGCCTCTTTATTTATAGGTAAAGATTCCATTACACAGCATAATTTCACTTTATTATACTACGTCTCACATCACGTATATTCATAATATACATATTCTATTCTACATCTAGTGTTACGTATATTCATAATATACTTTTCTATAGGCATGCACGTCATAGACCATCATGAAAAGACATACATATATTCTCAGACATGACTATGTAGGCCTTAATTCTAATTAATCCTAACACTGACAGTTTGATATCTCTGACCAGAGACAGTGAGACTGAGAGGCTGGGTAAACAGCTTGCCTTTTACTTATCTTTCTAATAACATAGGCTAATGTTTATGCTATCTAAACCTTTTACCCAATTTCTTCTACAGACTTTTCAAGGATGGTATTAAATATGGAGCTACAAATGATATTAACTCTTTCTTAGGGATTATAGCAATATAATGTTATCCACAGGGCCTGACTGTGTATCCAACCCGGTACAATCAAGCTTTCTTTCAACTAGAAGTAGACTGCCAAGCCTTTCTTCCACGTGGTAAGTCTTCAGCACCTGGTACTCCAAGGTGGTCTCCCATCCAAGTACTAACCATGCACTCTTCCCAGACTCCAGTCCCCCCTGTTTTCACCTCCTCAACCTCTTGCCCTTTTTCACTGTCTTCAATCTCTTCCATCCCCCTTCCCCTTTCAAACAAACTTATGTATACTGAATATGCACAGGCATACTGAGCAGTAAACTAATGAGCTGCCTCACAAGCAAATGCATGCAAATCAACTTATTACTATTGTAACAGGTTGAACAGAGGAGCTGGTTCCACTGAGAGACCAAATTAGCTGTAATGCATGCCCCAGATGCCACCACCTGACCCTTTGTGGCATGCTCTGATATACCACTTGGGTTAGATAGTAATATTTTGAAAGCAAGGGCACCATTGGAGCAGGAGTGCCTGGAAATCACTCCTGTCCCCAAAAAACCCTCAGAGATATTGAAAAAGCTGTAGGGAAGGGTTCAGGGAGTGGAGTCTGGCAGAGGTCACCTCTTTCTACTTTGAGTTGACAGGAGAGGGGGTAGGCAGGGTGGACCACAGGGCTTACCATTGGGCTATCAGGGATTTCTTAATCTAAGCTGGAGGGGTCTTGTTTATGTTTAAATCTTTTTTATTAAGCAAAACTGCAACATCTCCAATATATTGGCATTTTGATACATCATTGAAACTATTCAACAATACAACCATTACTTCTTATACATTTTTGTATTTTCTCCCTATCCATCTCCCACCATCCCCCTCCCCCTTCCCAGTATGAATTAGTCTACTTATCCTGTGGAATTAGCAGTGTCACTAGCATTTTACGGCAGGTGGATACTCTTATACCCGCCAGAGTTTTATATTTAGAACATTGATTAAACTCCATATCACATGGATCTATTTCCCCAATCTATCCTTTCATAAATGGATATTTTAAGGTACATTGTCCCCAAACATTAATCAAAAAACAATCATTGGTACTTTTTGCATTTTCTAACACTTTCATTGTTGTATCTTCCTTCCGCCCCTTCTTCTCCCCCCCCCCCCCCACAATCTACCCCTCCCCCCTTCTCTACCCCTTCCCCCTCCCTCCCCTCCCCCCTTCCTAAAAGGGAACCTGACACCTAGTTAGTCAACTTATACTGTTAAAATGTCATTCTGCGCCCTGCCTGATACACCCTCTAAATATGGGGACCAAATCAAGAAGTTCGCTCTCCTGCGTATGTGTCACCTAGATGACTCCCCCTCCCATAACACCAGCTCCATTCCCAATATTCGGGCCCACCTGTGTCTCTCCATTTACGAAGGATACATTATTTGGCAATAAGGCAACACTTCCTCACCATCAATCTATTCCCTGCCTTAGTGAGTCCCAAGGGATTTGGAGCATCTAGAATAGCTAGGCCTAGGGTGAACGTCAATGTCTGCCCCAATAATCCCCCCATGAATTGTTGGATTCTATTCCAAAACTTCCCGACCTGTCCACATCCCCAAAACATATGCCCCAAATGTACCTCCACCCCACCACACCATGGGCAACCACTGTGCTCCACAAACCCCGCTTTCCACGCTGTATATGGTGATATATATGCATGCTCTAATATTCGAAATTGCATGTCTTGGAGTCTAGCCCCTGCTACTAATCTGGGGATTCTTCCTTTTGCTGCCTCCCAGGCAAATGAATCAAGATTTACTCCCAGCTCCGACCCCATTGTATGCTCAACTGGACATAACTCTTAATTGGGACCACTCTATTCAGAGCCCTACAGTAACCAGCAACTGTTATCTTTTCTTTGTCTTCCAACTCAAACCATGCCCCTAATTTCTCAAAGTTTTCCATTTTCAAACCTATTTTCCCTTCTTTCATTGCTGCCACATAATGCTTTACCCGCAGATGTGCATAATAATGTCCACTTGGTAAATCATAGAGTTCTTGCAGTTCCAAAAAAGGTCGGAGTTCTCCCTCATCATTAATGACTTGTCTTATATGTTGTAGGCCCCTTAATGCCCACCCTCAAAAAAAACTGGACATTGTGCTCAGTTGAAAGGACAAGTTACCCTGTAGAGTTAAGTATCCTGATACCTCATATGGGATCTCTAACCTACCACACAGGACCCAACTCCAACAAACCCCCTTCCACAGGATATTGTCTCGAAGTCCTTCAGGCAACTGCGCCTGTGGGACATGCAACACAGATAGGGGCGAGTATGGGGCAGCCAACGGTAATTCAAAGTCATATGGGGTATACATCTCTGTCCCTCCCAACCAATCTCGAACATGGCGCAACAAACATCCCATGTTATATTGCACTAATCGCGCTAGCCCCTGCCCTCCCTGGTGCCACTGACCATATAACCGAGCAATTTTAAGTCTGGGCTTTTTCCCTTTCCAAAAAAAACTTTGTAGAGATCTCTCAATTTTCTGAAGATCCTGTCTCTGCAGCTGCAGAGGAAGGAGTTGAAGGATGTACAAAATCTTTGGGAAAAGTATCATTTTATAGGCTGCCACACTACCCATAAGGGAAAGGGGCAATGGCGTCCAGTCTCTTAGTTTACTCTGAATTCCTTGCAGTAGAGGGCAGATATTTTGATGATATAGTCTTTTTGGGTCTTGTGGTAACCATATCCTTAAGTATTTAAATGTATCCTTTGCCCAGCGTAAGGGAAACGACCCGCTCCAATCCTCTTGCAACCCTCCCGTAATATCTAGAGCCTCAGACTTGGTCACATTCATCTTCAAACCGGCTATCGCTCCATACTTTGCTATCACCTCCAAAAGCCTAGGCAAAGAATCTCGTGGCTCCATCAGCATGACCAATAAGTCATCTGCAAAAGCTGAGACCTTGAATGTACAGGATCCCACCTTCACCCCCTGTATATCGTCTCGGGTATACATCATTTGTAATAATGGGTCTAAAGAAAGCACAAATAATAACGGGGACAGCGGACATCCCTGCCTCGTCCCCCATGTAATTTCAAAACTAGATGTGACCAGCCCATTCACTCAAATTACCGCCCCTGGTGTCTGATATAAACTGTGAACCACTTGTATGAACCTCGCTCCCAATCCATATGCATCCAGAGTCTCAAACAAGTATGCCCACCCCACCCTGTCAAATACTTTTTCGGTGTCAAACTGACCAGCAAGGAGGGGGCACCCTGTTTCCAGACCCACTCCAAGTCCCCTAATATTCTTCGTACATTTTTAGTGGGGTAACGCCCCTGCACAAACCCCGTCTGACATGCATGCAATAAGCTGGGAAGATGCACAGCTAAACGATCCACTAAAATCTTTGCAAACAGTTTGAGGTCATAATTAGTGAAATTGGTCGATATGAGCCCACCTCTGTCGTCTCTTTACCCGGTTTTGGTAGGACCATGATATGGGCTGTATTACTATTAACAACTATGTATCTGTAAAAACCAACAGGAACCAAAAAACAGATACGAGGACTGGCAGTGATTCGAATAAAGGTTTAATTAGATACCCCTATGCGTTTTAGCCAATAGCCTTCCTCAGGGGGTAATATAAAACAGGGCAAACCTCAAAAAGAACAAAATAAATACAATTAATAAATGATAAACAATCATAATAATAAAATAAACATAATAATAAATTGTTATAACATAAACAATTACCAAATATTAAAACATTAAAAACAACAATCACAACTAGCAATGATAAGAGACAGCCTTATATCAATCAATGTCATAGATAACTAATAATACAAAAGTAAAAAGCATAAAAAGGTTAATAAATCTCAACATAGAGACCTGCATGGAAAGAGATGAGGAGGATCCACTAATGAAATAGTGGTATATTTAAGAACGACGCTATGGCCATGATTAAGAATAAAACATGGTTAAACTATCAAGTAAAAGCGTGTTTAAATGAGCAAACTTAAACTCCATTACACAGAGGACAGGAATACCCATTGAATAAAATAATATAAATTTATAGATAAAACAATAAATAAATCAATAAAACATAAAAGAATGAAATCATATAACGTGTTTTCACGTGAATGACAATATAGATCACTTGTAAATTGTGTTTCCACATATATGACAATATAAACCACTGAAATATAAATAAATAACACATAAAACAGTAACTGTTTTATGTGTTATTTATTTATATTTCAGTGGTTTATATTGTCATTTATGTGGAAACACAATTTACAAGTGATCTATATTGTCATTCATGCGAAAACACATTTTAGAAGGTATCTATATGATTTCATTCTTTTATGTTGTTTTATTGATTTATTTATTGTTTTATCTATCAATTTATATTCTATTAAGTTTAAGTTTGCTCATTTAAACACGCTTTTACTTGATAGTTTAACCATGTTTTATTCTTAATCATGGCCATAGCGTCGTTCTTAAATATACCACTATTTCATTAGTGGATCCTCCTCATCTCTTTCCATACAGGTCTCTATGTTGAGATTTATTAACCATTTTATGCTTTTTACTTTTGTATTATTAGTTATCTATGACATTGATTAATATAAGGCTGTCTCTTATCATTGCTAGTTGTGATTGTTGTTTTTAATGTTTTAATATTTGGTCATTGTCTATGTTATAACAATTTATTATTATGTTTATTTTATTATTATGATTGTTTATCATTTATTAATTGTATTTATTTTGTTCTTTTTGAGGTTTGCCCTCTTTTATATTACCCCCTGAGGAAGGCTATTGGCCGAAACGCGTAGGGGTCATCTAATTAAACCTTTATTTGAATCACTGCCAGTCCTCGTATCTGTTTTTTGGTTCCTGTATTACTATTATACTTGAAAACCTCTGTATCCAACCATGTATTAAACAAAGCTATTAACACAGGAGTAACCTGTGTTATCAGCAATTTATAGTATTCAGTCCTATATCCATCCAAGCCAGGGGCCCGGCACGTTGCTGCTTTTTCAATACCCCTTTGAACCTCCTCTATTATTACTGGCACTGCTAAAGATCCCTGTTGCTCTTGCGTAAGACGTGGTAAATCCACTCAGCAAGAAACTTCCTAATCCTAGACCGTGAGGCATCTTCACTTGCGTATAATTTATGATAATAATTTACAAAAAGTTTCCCGATAGCCACAGCATCTGTATGTGTCTTCCCCACCTTAAAAGTGGTACAAATCTGGATCCCTGACTGCGTGTAAGACAGCGGGCCAGTAGTCTCCGTTTTATCTCCATATTGGTACAGTTAATATTTATAATAAACTAGAGACTTTTTAGCTCTCTGATGTAACAAAGTATTTAATGCTGCTTGGGTTGTCAGCAACTGTGCTCTATTAGCTGTAGTGGGACAGCTAGCCAGGAGCCGGCTTTCTCTGCAAATCTGTTTTTCCAATCTTAGAATCCTAGCTGCCATCATACGCCTCTGGCGGATACTATAAGCTATTATGTCACCCCACAATACTGTTTTTTATGCCTCCCAAAACAACTCTGGCTCTCCTTTATAGGCCTGATTAGGATCTTCATACTCCTTCCACCTGTCTATCAAATAACCTTTAAACGTATTATCTTGACATAGGTCCAGCGGCAGACGCCACGGCCCTGTACTACCACCTAGTTGCCCACATTCCCAATCCGTCCATACTGGAGCGTGGTCCGAGATTTCATAGGGTCCAATTACCGCATCAATCATTGCTTGGAATAGCTCCTCAGAAACTAGGATAGCATCAAGTCTTGCACATGTGCCATGCGCCCTGGACAGATGTGTATAGTCTTTCTGTTGGGTGGCGGGATCTCCATACATCTATGAGTTGACACCATTGACAAAACCTCCTCAAATGTCGTGCGGTGCTAAGACGGTTACCCCGTGCTCTCCCGACACATCTATGCTAGGGTCAAGGACTGCATTCCAGTCACCCCCAGAATTATTGGGGATTCGAGCAGTGCATCAATTTCCACGGCTGTTCTGTGGAGGGGTCTTTTTTAAATTACTACTACTAATCATTTGTATATCTTTATCTTTATTTGCACACTTTTTATAATCCTCTTTATAACAGAGCGGTTTACAATGCTAGAAAATGCAGAAAGAACGCCGATGGCCAAAAAGGACATAGACAGGACAGGAGATAGCCATTCATACCAACAGGAGAGGGAGACAACAGCAGCAAAGGTTAAGAGGTGGTAGGGGATAGGTCAAAGGCAGAGAGAAACAGATGAGTTTTCAGAAGTGATTTGAACTGGGGAAGGAGGGTTTAAGGCGGAGAACGGATGGGAGAGAGTTCCAGAAGGAGGGAACAAGGTATATGCAGCGCTATACATATACAGGGTGGCCAAAAAAAAGTGAGAACATCTCGTAGCATATAAGTTATTTAAAAATTCAAAAAGACAGATGTAAATGATTGACAAATTTAAAAAAAAAAAGATGGTGACCGGAAATTGTCGAAATAAAGACGTTATATAGCTAAAAAAGGTAAATAAGTAAACTATTTAAGCTTTTAATTTACAAGATGTTCTCCCTTTTTTTGGGCCACCCTGTAGATGTAAGACGCAGCCCCTGCTCGTCAGAGCTTACAATCTAATCAAGATGAAAAAACATAAAAAAAACTGGGGACTAGAGTATGGCAAGATACACATAAGTAGCGGACAAGAGAGTGAGGAGCATCAGGATCCAACAGCAGCCTCAAAGAGGTGGGTGTTCAGCCTGGACTTGAATAGGGTCCAAGAAGGAGCCAGACACACTGACTCTGGTAGTTTGTTCCAGGCATATGGAGCAGCAAGGTGTAAAGAACAAAGTCTGGACATGACATGGCAGAGAAAGGTACAGATAGAAGCGATTTGCCAGAAGAATGGTGTTCCCAAGGAGGGGTGTAGGCAGGGGCGGCTCTATAATAGGCTGAGTGAGGCAGTAGACTCAGGCAAGAACGTTTTGGGGGTGGCAAAAATTGCCCCCAAAAAGACCACCTCACTCAGCCTTCAAAATAAAAAAAAAAAACAAAACCCCGGCTTCAGAAGCTGCGGCAGTGGCAGAATGAAGTGGCCCGCGGCCGCAGCCCCCTGCCTGAGACCTGACAGTGTTTCCCCTCCACGCCGGCTCAGCTTTGCAGAGCCATGCGAAGGGAGAGTGTTTCCCTTTCCCGTGGCTCTGTTAAAGCTGAGCCCTCCGGCGCTGATGGGAAACTGGCATCTCCTCCAGTGCGAAGGGGAAACGCTGTCAGGGCTCTGGCAGGGAGGTGACAGCAGTGGGGCACTTCATTCTGCCACTGCTGCCACAGCAGCAGCAGCAGCAGCTTCTGCAGCCGGGGAGGGGGAGTCCAATTTCCCTGGGCTGGGGGGGGTAGCATAGGAAATATTCATGGGCTGATAGGGGGAGGGCTAGGACTGGAAATAGGCTGATGAGGTGTTAGGACTGGTAATGGGCTGATGGGGGGGTTAGAACTGGAAATGGGCTGATTGGGAGGGGGGCTAGGACTGGAAATGGGCTGATTGGGGGGCTAGGACCCGGCCTACAGGGGTTAGAATTGGAAATTGGCTGATCGGGAGGGGGGCTAGGACTGGAAATGGGCTGATGAGGGGGTTTAGAACTGGAAATGGGGCTGATGGGGGCTTAGAACTGGAAATGGGCTGATCGGGAGGGGGGACAGGACAGGAAATGGGCTGATTGGGGGGGATAGGACTGGAGTAGGCTGATAAGGGGGATGGGACTGGAAGGGGAATGGGACTGGAAATTGGGTAATGGGGGAGTGGAGGAGAGTGCGGCTGGCCCTGGAAGAAAACTAGGTGCTAGGGCTACAAATGGGCTGATGCTGAGGGATGGTAGAATAGGACTGGAAGGGAGCAGATACTGAGAGGGTCTGCCAGGCGAAGGAGTGGGCAGGAAGGGAGCTGACATGGGGGAAGGAGGGGGCTGGAAAGGAGCTGACACCTGGGATGTACTGAAGGGGGACTGGAAGGGAGCTGACACGGAGATGGGAGTGTTAGGTGGCTGGGTAATGGGGAGGAGGCTGGAAGGGAGCTGACATGTGCGAATGGCACTGGAAGGGGAATGAACAGAAGGCAGGGTGACTGGAAGGGAGCTGACTGGGGGGGGTGGCACTGAGAGTGGACGTGAGCTGATACCTGGGATGGTATTTGGACTAGAAGGGGCTGGACAGTGGGGAAGGAAGGGGACTGGAAGGGAATGGACACCAGTGGCAGTCATGGGAATGCAAGTCAGTTGACACTGGAAGGTACTAGGAGGGGAGGACTGGAAAGGGGGCTGATACTGGGGAGGGTTACTGGAACTGGAAATGGGCTGATGGAAGGAAGTGAAGAAAACAAAAGAAGAGATAAGAAATGGCAGATGGACCATGGACCACGGAAAGAGAGCTAAGAGAGGAGAGGAAAGCAGAAGCCTCAGATCGGGACCAGCATGATCAGAGAATAATATGGTCAGACAACAAAGGTAGAAAAAAAATGTATTTCATTTTAGTGATTGGACTTTGTGCTATTTTTATATTTTACACAGTATTGGGGACCTGCATCTCTTATTTATCTGATGTTGCAATGCATGTGGACTCTGGCTTCTTGGGGTTTCAGTTTAAATTTTGTCTACATATTTTTATTTTTACTTTAGATTGTGGTTACTTATTCTGTACTTGGTGAGGGTTGGGTGTTCTGCTGACACAGAGTTTGTACATAAAGATATAGTAATTAGATCTTACCTGCTAATTGCTGTTCCTGAAGGAACGACAGTCCAGTCCCTTCACTTCTGGGTTGCGCAACCCTTCCAGCAGCTTGGAGGCTGAGCCCACCTTTTTGGGGGATGGAGCGGTATAAATACCACTGGGACCACCCACCCACTCCAGTATTCGATTGAAAAAGCAGATCTAACCAACTTCTACTGGAAACTTATCCCTAAAACACTCAAACCTATGTAACAGGTATATATATTGAAATTATTATGTCTTTTTTTTTTTTTTAAAGGAAAACAAAGGAAAACCAAGGAGAGGAGGCCTGGGAAGCCTGAGGAGATGTCTGCTTCTAACCGAGTCGGCTTCCTCCCGGACTTCTTCCTGCCGTACTGAGCTACGGCCCCAACAATGCCTGGCCCCGAACCCGATGTCTGAAACGGTTGCCGGAACGGGTGGGATCAGGGACTGGACTGTCGTTCCTTCAGGAACAGCAATTAGCAGGTAAGATCTAATTACTATTTCCTTATCGTCACTCCAGTCCAGTCCCTTCACTTCTGGGAAGTACCAGAGCAGTTCACCCCTGGGAGGGTTCCGGCATACCGGACTGAAGAACCGCTAGCCCGAACCGGGCGTCCGCTGCACTCTGCACGTCCAACCTATAGTGCTTGGAGAAGGTATGCAGCGATGACCAAGTCGCTGCCCTACAGATGTCCAGCGGAGGCACCAGGGAAAACTCCGCCCAAGAGGTCGCCTGAGCCCTAGTGGAGTGGGCCCGCAGCCCCACCGGAACCTGCTTCCCCTTCAGGATGTAAGCGGAGGCAATCGCCTCTCTGATCCACCTGGAGATGGAGGCCTTGGCCGCCGCCTCCCCCTTGTGCGGCCCTCCAAACTGGATGAATAGTCGGTCGGACTTTCGGAATGGCGCTGTACGAGAGAGGTAACGTTTCAAGATTCTCTGGACATCTAGTAGACGCAGCCTGTCGCCTGTACCTACCTGCCCCTTAGACGCTAAGACTGGTAGGGTAACTGTCTGGTTTACATGAAAAGGAGAGATAACCTTGGGTAAAAAGGACGGTACTGTACGCAGAACCACCTTGTCCTTGAGAAAGGCCAGGAAGGGGGGCTGGGACGAGAGCGCCTGCAATTCTGAGACCCTTCTGGCCGAGCAAATGGCGACCAGGAAGACTGTCTTTAGAGTTAAATCCTTCAAAGAGGCTCTCTTCACTGGCTCGAAGGGTTCCCCGGCCAAGGCACTTAGCACTAAGTTGAGATCCCAAGGGGGGATAACCGACCTCCGTTGCGGACGTAGCCGACTAACTGCTCGTAGGAACCTGGCCACGTCGGGGTGCGCCCCTAAGGGCCTGCCCTGGACCTTTCCTCTATAGCAAGAGATAGCTGCCAACTGAACCCACAAGGAGCTATGCGCCAGACCCTTTTCGAAACCTGCTTGCAAGAAGTCCAGAATCTCCGGAACCGAGGCCGAAAGTGGTTTCCGACGATGCTCCGCGCACCAAGCTTCGAAGATGCGCCAAACTCTTACATAAGAAAGGCAGGTCGAGCGCTTTTTGGCCTTCAGAAGAGTCGAGATTACCGCTCCTGAGTAGCCTCGTTTTAGCAGCCGCGCCCTCTCAATAGCCAGGCCGTAAGCGAGAACTGATCCACCTGAGGCATCCTGACCGGACCCTGCCTCAGCAGGTCCCTTTTGAGAGGGAGCCGCCAAGGACGGTCGGCGAGCAGTCTGACCAGATCGGCATACCATGGGCGACGAGGTCAATCCGGGGCTATGAGAATTACCAAGCCCTGGTGAGTCTCTACCCGTTGGAGAACTTTCCCGATCATAGCCCACGGGGGGAATACATAGAGAAGACCCTCCGAAGGCCACTTTTGAGACAGGGCATCTAACCCTTCGGACATCCTTTCCTTCCTTCGGCTGAAGAATCTGTCCACCTTGGCTGTAGAGAATCGTGCCATGAGGTCCATGACTGGGCAGCCCCAAAGGGCTACTATCTGGTTGAAGGTCTCCTGTTCTAGCTCCCATTCCCCGTGGTCTATCTTGCACCTGCTGAGGAAGTCGGCCGTGACGTTGTCCTCTCCCGCCACGTGCTGCGCTGACAGAGCTAGTAGGCGGGACTCCGCCCACTGGAAAAGAGAGTCCGCCTCCTTCTCTAAGGCACGACTGCTGGTGCCTCCCTGGTGGTTGATGTAGGCCACCGCGGTGACATTGTCGGAGAGAACTCGGATAGCCTTTCCTTGCACTAATATCCTGAATGCCTTGAGAGCCAGAGTGACAGCCCGCAATTCCAGTCTGTTGATGGGCCACTGCGATTCCAACTGTGACCAGAGACCCTGGACGCACTGGTCCTCGCAGTGCGCTCCCCAGCCTGTCAGACTGGCATCCGTCATCAACAACACCCACTGATGGGGATCGAGGGGCATTCCGCGGTCCAGGTTCTTCGGGCACCTCCACCATTGGAGGGACTGTTTGGTCCGAGGAGCGCAAGGTAATTGCATCGAGAGGGGCTGATGTTGGGGAGACCAACGACGCAATAGCGCCCTCTGCAACGGTCGCATGTGGGCCCTGGCCCATGGCACCACCTCTATTGATGCCGCCATAGTTCCCAGAACTTGGAGATAATGCCAGGCTGAGGGACTTCGTCTGGCCAGAAACTGAGTGATTAGAACTCTTAGATCCCTTGATCTTGACCGTGACAGGAACACCCTGCCCCTGAGGGTGTCGAATCTTGCTCCGAGGTACTCGAGATCCTGAGAGGGAGTCAACCTGCTCTTTGTCCGGTTGATGACCCACCCCAACTCCTCTAGGACCTGAATCACTCTGGCCGTTGCCGCGTGGCTTTCCGGAGCCGACTTTGCGCGTATTAGCCAGTCGTCCAAGTAGGGGTGTACTAAGATGCCCTCCTTTCTTAGGAAGGCCGCCACTACGACCATTACCTTGGTGAACGTCCTGGGGGCCGTGGCTAGGCCAAAGGGCAGGGCCTGGAACTGAAAGTGGCCTCTTGGTACCGTGAATCTCAGGAATTGTTGATGGGACTTCCTGACCGGGATGTGCAAGTAGGCTTCCGTCAAGTCGAGGGAAGTGAGGAACTCCCCTCCTCTCACGGCCGCTATGACTGAACGTAGGGTCTCCATCCGAAAGTGAGGAACCCTGAGGCAGCGGTTGACTTGTTTTAGATCTAGGATTGGCCGAAAGGAATCCTCCCTTTTCGGGACCACAAAGTAAATCGAGTATCGACCGAATCCGCATTGGTCTGGGGGACTGGAATTACCGCCCCCAATGCTATCAGACGGGCGAGGGTAGACTCGATCGCTGCCCTTTTTGCTGGAGCTCCACAGGGCGACTGAACGAAGGCTGGTGGGATTTGCTTTGCGAATTCTAGCGCGTAACCTTCTCTGATCACCTCTAGAACCCATTGATCGGACGTGACCCGGGTCCAGGCGGGGAGAAACAGCCTCAGGCGGCCGCCTACCGGGCGTTCTTCCCCCTGGACCCCCGACACCTCATTGTTGTTTCCTAGGGCCCGAGAAGGAGGAGGAAGAGGAGGAGGAGGAAGCTCCAAATCTCCTACCTGCCTCTCGAAAACTTCTGAAACCTTGACCCTTAGAGGGAAACCGGCCCCTGGAGAAGGGGTTTGATCTGGCTGAACGAAATCTCCGCATCTCCCTAGGCTGAGAGCGCACAGGGGCTTGGGAGCGGCCTAGCCTCGGTCTATCTTCCGGGAGCCTACCTCCCTTGGACTCGCCCAGATCCTTGACCAGCTTCTCCAGATCCTCCCCAAATAAGAGTTTCCCTTTAAAAGGGAGCCGACTTAGTCGAGCCTTCAAGGAGGCATCAGCTGCCCAATTACGTAGCCACAGATAACGCCTGGCCGCCACCACCGAGGCCATGTTTTTGGCTAGGCTTCTGATGAGGTCATACTGACTATCCGCCAAGTAGGCTGCGCCGGATTCCACTTTGGCTGAGTTTGCCTGGATCTCGGCCGAAGAGTCTTCTGACTGAAGCTGCTGAGCCCATCTTAGGCAGGCTCGAGCTACCCAGGCTCCTGACACGGAGGCCTGTAATGCAAGGGCGCTTACATCAAAGGCTTGTTTCAGGAGAGTATCCAGCTTCCTGTCCTGTGCGTCCTTTAAGGCCGAACTGCCCTCAACTGGGATAGTCGTCTTCTTAGTGATTGCAGATACCGCTGCATCCACCCTGGGCGATTTTAGTAGTTCCTTATCTGACTCTGGGAGAGGGTATAGGCGAGACATGGTTCGGACCCCTCTTAGGCTGGATTCCGGTTGGTCCCATTCTTCCTGGATCATCTGGCGTACTACTCTGTGGACCGGAAAAACCTTCTGGGATTTCCTAATGGCCTGTATTAAGGGGTCCTCCAATGCCTCCTCCTGCGATGGTACATCTGAGGCCACATTGAGTACTTTTAAGGATTCATTAATTAGCGCCGGAAGCTCCTCTCTCCTAAAGACCCTAACTATCCGAGATTGATCTTCTTCCGGGATCTCTCCTTCTTCCAGCTCCTCCTCCTCCTCGTCCAAATCCATCGCCGAACCCTCCTCCTCCGGAGTCCCCTGGGAAAAGGACGGTAGGAGATCCTCCCCGTCCAGCCGCTGATGCTTAGAAGGGATGCTGGATTCAGAATTGATTGCCCCTAGGCGTCTGGATGAACTCTCCTCCCCTGGTGTGGTAACCCCGTCTGCCCCCAGGCCCTGCTTGCGCAGGCAGTAGGCCTTATGGAGTAAAAGGATGAAGTCAGGGGAGAAGAATTCTCCGTCCCCTCCTGCACTCGAGGGAGGGGGTGGAGGAAGCAGAGGAGGCGTGGGAAGCTCCGAGGGGGTAGAGACCGAACCCTGGGACCCCCCTTCCCCTACTAGAGGGTCAGATGATCCCTGGGAAGGCTGCAATATCTCCTGTTCCACTGATGTAGCCACTGCGGTGCAGCTCCTGCAGATTCCTGTCTCTGCGGAGGTGCCCCTGCGTGTCCCACATGAAGGACAGCGTGGCTTGGAAGCCATGGTGAAAGGTTGGAGCTTAACTTTGTAGGCCCTTGTCCCCAAAGCCCAATTTCCCTTAGGACACAATTCCTAACAATACCCCTAGGAGAGCTAAAGGGGGGTTACCTTAAACAAAGACCAATTGGGCTGCCAAAAAGATAAATGCGATTAAAATAAATGCTAAATAAAAATAGAACAGAAATCGAGCCTGAAACAAACGAAATTAATAAACTAATTCCCAAAATTAACTCAAAATTAAATGAAATTAGTGGCTAGTACTACTTTGTCCCCTAAGGGAGGTACTTGCAGTTTGCAGATTGCCGATCCTGGGCCCGTTGCTGCGAATCCCACCCGAGGGCTCTACACGTGGTAGGCCTCACCACGTGGAGCCTGCTCGGGGAAAAAAGAGACTCCGGCGTCTGCCAACACTCCCCCGCTGAGCCCGATGCTGAGCCCTTGCAGAATCACGAGTGCGATCGCCGTCTGATCGCACCGTGAGAAGACCGGGGTACCGCGTGGATCCTCTCCGCGGTTAGCCTGGCCGGGCCGGAATGGAAGGCTTCCCCCCGGTTGCCGTTGCAGCCTCTAGCACTCAGCCACCTTCAGGGCTTCGGCGCGAGGCTGTTTCTCCCCACAACGTAAGAGCCCGAAGTGTAGGAAGCCGGGTAGAGCAGAGCACCTCCTCGCTGCTACAACCCGGGGCTTTGCTCTGCGAGCCGCGTCGGGCGCCGGAGGGGGCGGGGGGGAGGGAGAAACAATTCTTAAAGGAGCAGAGCCCCTAAAATCGCAAGAGAAAAAAAGGAAATTAAATTACTGAAAGGAAAAATTTAACACAAATTAAGCTAAAATTAAGCTAACAATTAAGGAAACTAAGCAAATTAAAGTAGGACTCCAGTAAGCCCCAGGCTTACGGAACCCTCCAGCTGCTTGGAGGCTGAGAATACTGGAGTGGGTGGGTGGTCCCAGTGGTATTTATACCGCTCCATCCCCCAAAAAGGTGGGCTCAGCCTCCAAACTGCTGGAAGGGTTGCGCAACCCAGAAGTGAAGGGACTGGACTGGAGTGACGATAAGGAACTATATTGTACTGTAGTAATTTGATTTGTTCAGCTTTTCAATTAGGTGTATGGATGTTCCAGGGCCCACTGTAGTATTTACAGTGATGCTTTTTTTGGATGGGCTCCTTATGTGAGTTTTGTAAGTTTGTGCTGATATGGTATGATAGATTTACTCTTTGTTGTAGGGTTTTGTATTATTTCACAATATTCCTTGTAATGAAGAATAGTGGTTGTTGTTGTTGTTAGTGAGATGATCAGAATCAGATTTTTTTTTTTTATATTAAGTTCTGTGGGTGAATGTCCTGGTTCTGCTCTGCACCTACTGTGGATGCAAAATATATGCTGAAAAAGAAAAAGCAAGAGCCATAACGCAGTTTATAACAAAATAAAAATGAGTTATGATTTAGTTTTATAAACTGTGCTATTGATTCTTGCTGTCTTTTAGTTCCTTGGTGTGCAAACGGGACCGTACCTACCCCTATGCAAGCAGTGCAGCCGCACAGGGCGCAAAGGCTTGGGGGGCGCATTTCGGCTCTCTGCTGTTGCCCTGCTGCCGCTGGCAGGACAATAGCAGGCAGCCGAAATGCACCCCCACCCCCCCAAGCCTTTTCACAGCACTTTAAGCAGGTCTGGTCCCTTCCTCCTCCGACGCAATGTCAGAGCAGGGAGGGACAGATCTGCTTAAAGTGCCGGTGCCTTTCAGATTGGGTGCATGCCCCCCTCCTCCTCCCTATACCTCCGTCCAGCGCTGCCTGCTTTTTTCCTGCTGCCAGCGCCACCGTGAAAGAAACAGAGAGCGGCAACAACAAGGAAACAGCAGGCAGCGCTGGACGGAGGTATGGGGAGAGGGGGGGCGTGCACCCGAGCTGCAAGTCGCACAGGGCGCGATTGCAGCTCAATACGGCCCTATGTGCAAACATCTTGCATTTCCTCCATATAATCTAATCAACTTTTTGGTTTGGTTCAGTCTCTGATTAGATTTCTGAAAAAGACCCATCCCCCTCTAAGGTGGGGGGGGGGGGGTGCCATCTCATTCTTCGCCTCAGGCAGCAGATTGCCTTGAGTCGCCCCTGGGTGTAGGGATTAATAAGAGAGGAGAGGTAGTGAGGAGCTGCAGAGTGAATGCACTTTTAGGTCAGAAGAAGAAGTTTGAAGTGAAGCTGAGCTCTTTGAAAAGATGGTAGGCTAGGGATATGGACCTACCATCCCATGTTGTTGCAGTCAGGAATGCTCAAAGTCCCTGGCTAGAGTGAGTCAGCAAATCTTACCACAAGGTTTACTAATCTGCAGTACTCGGGTATCGCAGATTAGTAAATCCTCTGATGAATTCATGTGGATCGATATTCAAAATGATTTAAGCAGCTTACAGACCTGCTAACCAGTTAAATCACGGTGAGCGGCGTATTCAGCAAAACACAGCTGTTTTGTGCCTCTGAATATTTATTTAACAGGTTTTATAGACCGCCTCATCCTTAAATTCAAGCAGTTTACATGAAACTCAGCGTTTTACAGTATAACAGTGTTATTAATTTACAGCATAACAGTATAACATTCTAACGGTTAAATAGAAGTACTTAACAGTCGGGGTAATCTAACTCATGCTAGAACTATTTACATACTCTGTTACCTGCCCCGATACTACCTGTATAGCGCTGGGGTGTTCTGGGGCGACACTGTGGTTAATCGGCCAGCAGCTGGTCAACTTAAACCAGCTAAGGTTTGGTGAAATAAAAGCAGGCCTAACCTTACCTGGTTTAGCTTAATGGGCAGTGGTTCAATATTGCTGCTGCCCGGTTAGCTAAAACGCGTACTGGGCACGCTGGACATTCAATGCTGGTGGCCGGATATGATCCCAGCAGAATTAAAGCAGTGACGGCCAGTTTCTGTCAGTGTGCTGACCACCGCCACCGAATACTGACCCCATGATATTCTAGTGAACTTCAGTCCCTGCACACATTAAGGTTTTCATTCGACATGTGAATTGTGAAAATATGTTTTGCCCAAAGAGTGTTAAATTAATATTCATTTAGTTGGTTCACAATGGCTTCACTTTTCAGAAGCTGACATACAGTCATCTCCTCCACATTTACAGAACAGTACCAAATACCCACATGTGTGTCATGATATAAAGCTTTTTCCATATGAGGAGCGGCCTATTTATCAGAGTGGTGAGCTGAGAACCAGAGATCTCGGCACTCAAATCCCAGTGATACTGCTTGTGGCCTTGAGCAAATCACTTAACCCTCACTGCTTCAGATGCAACCTTAGTCCGCTGGGGATAGAAAAATATCTACTGCACCTTAGCGACTCCTAAAAAAAATAAATCTGAAAATTAACCCTGGCATCGGGATCCGCATCTATAAATATGCACAGTGACATGAAAGCATATTCTAAGAGAGATACGTGCGTTCACATATGGAGCAATGTACACATATATTTTATAAAATAGACATGGAGCACAAAGCAAGTGTAAATGGGTGTTGGCAGGGACGGAGAAAGAATATGAGGCTAATCTCATTCCTGCCTCTCCCCTTTTGCCATCGCAGCCACCCCTCTCTGGGACCCGCAACAGCAGCAAAGACTTTAAAGCAGCAACACAGCGCTTAGCAAATGTCTCTGACACCGCATGTTGTTGCTTCTGTTGGTGTTTGCACCCTCCGACTCCGATTTCCTGTTAGGATGGGAGAAGTCTGCATTGGAGAGGGCGGACACACCAACAGATGCAACGGCACGCACTGTCGGAAGTATTTGGTAAGTGCTGTGTTGCTGATTTATAGTCATTGCCACTGCTCATTTTCTCAGAGGGGGCAGCAGCAGGCCACCTTCAAAACCTTGGCACTCTGGGCTACCACCTAATTCACCCAATGGTACTTCCAGCCTTGTACGTCAGAATTTACACTCTAAACAGACTGGTTTGACAGCCTGTTTTATAAAGATATATAGATGCCTATGCTGTCTTTATAAAACAGGCATCAAATAGCACCTATTAGGATCTTCTGCACAAGTGTCCTGCAATAAAATCAGGCCCAAAATATTTTTCCAAAAAACATGTTTAAATACCATTTGTGTCCAGTTGGTGGAGACACTTTCCAGGCACAATTAATTCTAATTATAGCTATAGGAAGATAGTCTACAGCGAGGATACAATGAGGTCGCCATTAGAACATTTGCATGGGTTAAAGTGAAACATAATCAAAACTGCACAGCACATTTAGGGAAAGGGGACTGTGTTAGTAATACTGACAGCTTAAGCTGGATTTATCACTGCCTGCCAACTCTAAACGCTTAGATCTTCATAATCACATTCCAAACTATTACTTAAAGATATTTACAGCTTGAACGTAGGACTTAAGGGAAATTGTATTGATTAATTTTTTATAATACACCCTACCGGAGCTCAAATCAGTCAACGTAATCAATGCTGGACTTCTTTTCACAGTTTATTAAATCAAGTCAATTGAACTCTTGTCAAGAGCTAAAAAAATAATAATAAAACCAATCTTGACATAAGAACATAAGAACATTTCACTTGAGCCCTGTTTATATAAATTCTGCTCTAACACTGCCATTTTCATTTAAAAGCTAGTATCACAGGAAAAAAAATGACCATTAGGAAAGGTCTAAAATGTGAATTTTGATATTCCAAAAGATTTGTTCTGCTAGAATTGGGTGCCAAGTTCTTTTTAAAAATAATTTTGTGCCACCCAACGGCTAACTTTTCCTCAGTCAACTTGATGTCTGGTAAATGTTATACGCATAAATGAAAAACTAAGTAGATATCTTGACTGTAGATATCAAAGATTTAAGATACTAGATACATTATCTATATATCTTCAATCTCTGATACAGTATCTCCCTGAGTACTGAGGATACAGATGTGCAGATAAAGCATCCACTTAACTTTGTGTGGTGCCCGTCCCACTGAATGTTGGCTCAATGGCACAGAATTTTTTAAAAAAATGACCTTTCTGCGCTTTGTTTTTCCCTCTCCCTCTGTTAGAACAGCTGCTGTCATGGTTTAAAAAGAAAATAAAAATTGAACATTCTACCAAAAAGCTGTGTCTGCTATTTATAACTAAGCAATGAAGTCAGAATCCCGGCAAAGAATTATGACCTAGCGTAGAACATTAATCTCTTTCCTCCCGAGACATCTGTTTGTAATGTGGAGGAACAATGTGTGAGATGGGAAATTCATTTAGTGTTCACTTTGCTAGGAAATGTTTTTCATAAAGAAAACATAGCATGTAATTTCCCCTATTAGAATCAAATACTTTGCAGCCATGGAGAATGGACATCTTTTGTACCAGCAGCTTGTTATCATACTTTCCGAGGAAAGCAATGGTGGCAGGCATATAATGGGACTTGCATTATGGATGAACAGCTAAGCTTGGTAGGAGGAGATGATCGCTGCGCAGTTCCTTCACTTTGTATGCATTTAAGGCCGATGCAGACAAGGACATTTGAGACCTACAGAGATGTGTAAGTAGCAGCTGTGGCTTTGAAATGGAAGCGCCCAGGGAAGGGGAGAGTTAGATAAGACCCAGCTAATAGCAGCCCAGATCCCTCACGCTTGGCTACTGATCTAAGCTGTACACACATTTTGGTTTAGCAGGCGATTTGGATTTGTGGGGTGGCCTATGATCCTCTTTTCTCTCTTAGACAGAGAGGGAATTGGAGTTAACTCACCCCTTTCTCAGAAGTTCAGGGAAGAAGGTCTTTGCCTGTCTCTAGAAGGCTTACAATCTAAGGGGGGCATATTCAAAGCTGTTTAGCTAGTTAAGAGACCTGCTAACCGGCTAAAACGTGCTTAGCCCCATATTCAGGGGCATTAACTGTTATTGCTACTGAATATCCCCACAGACCGCGTAGGAAACGCCCAACTAAAACTAGGACTGTTTGTGGGCAGATCAGGGATGGTGATGGTTGCTATTTGATTGGCAGAAATGTTTAGCTACTAATCGGATAGCTAAACCAGTTAAAGCTAGGCTATCCGAGTAGCGGTCCTTATTTTCATCGGTTCTCTCTTTCCAGAAAAATAAAGCGATGGTGACTTGGTGCTTTAAACAGCCTAGCTCCTGCCATTTAATATACCTGCCTAAGTTTATACCTGTGGCAATGGAAGGTTAAGTGGCTTGCCCAAGGTCGCAAGGAGTGACCGTGGGATTCAAACATGCTTTTCTTGGCTCACAGCCCTCTGATCTAACCATTAGGCTGCTCTTCCAGTCCAAGAGAAAGGGATGAAGTCTCCGAAACAGTGCAATACCTTTCTCAGCTATTTCCTGGCTTTTTTAGGGGTAGAGGAAAAGGAGACATTTACTACCAGGTCTTAAAGCCAGAACACAAAACCAGACGTTCCATAAAACGAGGGCAGCATGACACTTCCCCATATCAAATACAACTTTCTAGGGTTGATATTGGTTGCTGCCTGCGTAAGGCCTTTAAGTTGAAAATTCAGTTCCAGCAAATGGATAATTTTGGCCAGTTATCTGCATAAAGAAAGGATGGGTAAGTGTGGTGGTGGTGGTGGGAGGGGGGGGGGGTTCCAAAAGCGTTATCTGGATTGTGGCAATATTCTACCATTTTCCAGATAACTTAATGCTGGTCACAAGCCTAAGATATCCAGATATCTTTAATCTGTAATTTCCAGCATGGCTGACATATTCACATATCTTGAAGATATCCAGATACTCCTTCACCAAATATTCCCCTCCTTAGATATAAGGTCAATAATATGAATACACAGCATATCTTTACTATATACATTGCCTTTAATATGGAACGCTCTGCCGGATAAACTCAGAGATATCACAGATCTTTCAGCATTTCGAAAAGATCTTAAAACTCACCTATTTATAGAGTAATTTGGAGACTCATTCCCAATAGATGAAATATTTCACACTTAAACTCATGTATACTCATATTCATTAATTCACAACTTATTTTTTCCTTTTTCTTACTCTATCCTACAATACCCAATTCTCCACATTATCACATTTACTCTTTACACTAATAATTCTAGTGAACTACAATACATTTTTCCTTGCTCAGATAAGATGATAAGATTTTTGAAATTTGTAAATATTTAAATCTGTATATATGTTTAAACTATCTATATACCTAATCAGCATTTACTCAGCATTGTAACCCTCAAATTACCATTTTTATTATATACAATTTAATGTTCACTGTAATTTCAATTGTTTGAATAAGTTTCAATGTAATGTTCAAGTTTTGTTCTATGTAAACCGCTTTGATTTTTCTGAAAGGCGGTATATTTATTTATTTAATGGTATTTATATACCGCCTTATCATTCAATTAAAGCGGTTTCCACGGCAATCAAGGGGGCAAATATTTTCATGCAGTGTACAGAGTGGTGTGTGTGTGTTGGCGGGGATGTGATTAGATTTGGTTTATCTACATAGTGCGCTATTATACATCATGAGCTATTATACAGTCTTATATACAGTCTTGGGGTGGAGGGGGGGTTGATGATCTGACTTGTATGCTGGTTCAGGGGGTATGTCCATAGTAATCGATGAACAGGGTATATAAAACCGTTCAATAAATAAATAAATAAATATAGGGGGTAATTCTTAGACAGAGCAGGTCCAGAGATGCAGAGTATGCATGTTTTGTCTTTATATTCTAAGTTCACTTTACGTTATGCTTTTATCTACAGCCCTCTCAGCCCTTCCTTAATAGTGCTTCTTTCATATGGTGGCCCTTTTATCTAGTCTGACATGTTTCCCTCGGGCAACTGCCCACTTATCCTGGCTATCCATGCTTCCCTTTCCACAACAATCCTTATTTTAGGTATACCTCCGTTTTTAATTTGGTTCTTAATATTGTTAATTTTATCATTTTATTATTATTATTATTATTCATTTGGCACTGTTCGCACATTTTATTTATATTATTTTCAGTCCTTATCCATTGTGATTACATGTGCATGGATTCCTTAAGATGTCATACCCCATGCCCTATAGTGCTCTTGACTGTTTTTATGCTTTGTTCTTTTGTGAGATTTCATTTTACTATCTTCTTTTATATTGATTAACATTATCTCCTTTTTTGGCTTTATTAACTTTACTGGTTTTTATAACGGTTGATAATTGTGCAATTTTTTTTACTGTTTAATAGTTTGGCCTTTGTACCTGGTCTTAAAGGTACTTTATGAATGTTTTTATGTGTCTTAATCTTTATTTCCTTGTCTATTTGTTTGAGGTTCACCTCCCAAAGAAGGCACTTGCTGAAACACAGCCATGTTGGGGTTCTTTAATAAAGGCTGTCTTACTCTACCTCTCTCCTGCTTGTCTCTGCTTTATCTGCAAGTATGTATATTCTCGTTTGGACCCCCCCCCCCCCCGCAAAGATGTCTTACATATTGGGACATGAAATATACAAAGCATGAACCAAGGCAAGCTAGGGGAGGTCAAGAATGACATGGAACTTGCACAATTCAATCTGTTGGTGCCAGTGAACTGAAATGGATTGGTATGGGGCATTTTGAATACGATGCTAAACATGCAGAGTCGAGCATTTGGGCAGCAAAAATCCAAGGAAGTGGTATAGTATAGGAGTTGAAGTACTTCTGTTTGTGAAAGAAGAGCGGGACCTGAGAGTGATTGTTTCCAAAGATCTTCAGATGGCTAAACAGGTAGAAAAAGGGGACGGCTAAAGTCAGAAGGATGCCTGGGCGCATAGGGAGAGGAATGGCCAGCAGGAAGGAGGTGAGAATGCCTCTGTATACGTTTTCTCGGAGACTTCATTTGGAGTTCTGTGTGCAATTCTTGAGACCACGACTTTAAAAAGATATAAACAGGATCAAGTTGGTGCAGAAGGTGGTTGCTAGAATCGTCAATGGTCTTCGTCATAAGCATATGGTACAGACTTAAAGATCTCAATATGTATACTTTGAAAAAAAGGCAGAAGAGGGTAGATATGATGGAGATGTTTAAATACTTCCATGGCATAAACACACAGGTGGAGAGCCTCTCTCAATTGAAAGAAAGGTCTGCAATGAGGGGGCACAGGATGAAGGTAAAAGGAGACAGACTCGGGAATAATCTGAGGAACTATTTCATTACAGAAAGAGAGGTAGATGTATGAAATTGCCTCTCAGTGGAGGTGGTAGAGATGATTATTGTATCTGAATCTGAGAAAGCATGGGACAATGACAGAGGATCTCTAAGGGAAAAAAGCTCAGTAGTTGCTATGGAAGCGCAGACTGGATAGACCGTACAGTCTTTATTGCCATCATTTTCTATGTTTCTATTTTTCTGTGTTTCTATGATGGCATAATATGCTGGAAATGAAAGAAGACAAAGAAATAGTGTTGCATTTATAATTAAGAAAAAACATGCAAAAACTAAGGAAATACAGTGCAGTCAGTGAACACTTAATTTCTATTTGTCTATGAGGCATGCTCATCAGCACAATTATTCAGGTATATGTGCCAACAACAGATGCAGAAGAAGAAAAAGTTGATCAGTTCTATGAACAAACTGAAATTGATAGAACGTGCAAACACGTCATGGGTGACTGGAACACAAAAGTTGGAAACAAAGAAGGCGACAAAGTGGTTGGAAAAGATAGCAACAGAAGTAAAGCTTGAGAAAGACTGATAGAATTGTGCAAGACCATCAATCTATTCATCTCAAATACTTCCTTCCAGCAACACAAGTGGTGACTGTAGACATGGGCTTTACCCACTGGATTGTACAAAAATCAAATTGACTACATCTGTTGACGTCAATGATGGAATAGCTCAACATCTACAAAGACAAAATCTGTAGCTGAATGTATGGTACAGATCATCAGCTACTGGTATGCAAATTCACGGTAAAGTTGAAAAACAGCAAATCACTCATGAAAGTAGCAAAGTACAAGCCTGAAAATATACCACTGGACTTTAAAGACTGCCTGTGAAATCAATTCACTAATTGGGTTACAAATGACAGAGCACCAGAAGGGCTATTTGGGATGACATCAAGAAAGTTGTGCTCGAAAAAACTGAAAAGTCCCTGCAAATGGTGAAAAGAAAAAAATGGCTATAATGGATGTTCAGAATCGCAGAGAAGCTAAAGCCAGAGCATAAAGAGAGACAATCAAAGAACAAAACAGAAATTTCAAACATGCCTAAAGATGAGACAAGGAGAAGTACTATAATGATTTATGCAATGAAATAGCATCAGAAACTATTAGAGAAAGAACAAGATTGGCTTTCCTAAAGCTACGAGAGTTAAAGAAAATTCCAGCCTCAAATTGAACTGCTTTTGCTCAAGGATCCATGTTGAATAATGCTGATAAGATCAAGAAAAAGTGGAAAGAAACATTGAGTCATTATACCATAAATATCAAGTAAATTAGTAGCTGCTTCAATCTATACCTTACAATTAGGAACCAGGGGTGATGAAAGAAGAAATCAAAGCTGCACTGAAAACATTATCAATGAACAAAGCCATGGGCATCAATGGTATTCCCACTGAAGTACAATATTACAGCAATCAGATGTGGCTGTTGCAGTACATGCAAGGCTCTGCCAGGAAATCTGGAAGACATCATCATGGCTAACTGTGCAGCGCTGAGTATGTTTTGTAGTGCTATACAAATGTTCAGTAGTAGTAGTAGCTGAATGGAAAAGATCTGTGTTCATGCCAATACTGAAGAAAGGTGATCCGACTGACTGTGGAAATTATTGCACAATCGCTCTGATCCCACATGCCAGCAAGATTCTGCTCACGATCATTCATTCATTCAGTGGAGACTACAACCATACCTGGAAAGAAAATTGCCCAAGTGCAAGCAAGATTCAGGAAAGGGTGAGGAACAGGAGACATCATGGATCTGAGAAGATTGCTTGAAAAGACAAAAGAATATCAAAAGAATATCTACATGTGTTTCATTGACTACAGCAAGGCCCTTGATTGAGTAAATCATGAAATACTCTGGACCCCATTAAGAAGCATGAGTATACCAGAACACTTGATAGTTCTCATGTACAACCTTTACATTGATCAAGAAGCAACAATTTGAACAAGGAGAAAGACTTATTTAAAATCAGTGCAGGTGTATGACAACATTCCATACTTTCCTCATACCTATTCAATGTATATACAGAACAAATCATCAGAGAAGCAGTACTATATGAAGGCAACAAAGATGTGAAGCTTGGTGGAAGACACATCAACATGATGATGAAACCTCGATACTGACTGAAAGTGAAGACGATCTTAAACATTTGCTTCTCAAGATTAAGGAACATTAATAATGAAATGACAAGCAGTCAAGAAATATGATAATGATTGCTCTTGGAAGAATGGCTATGAAGAAGTTTGACAAAATTTATAAGTGCAGAGATGTATTTCTGCATGCAAAGATGTGACTTGTCCAAGCCATAGTATTTTCAATAACACCATATGGATGTGAAAGTTGGATAGTGAGGAGGAATACAGGAATAAAATTGATGCCTTTGAATTATGATGCTGGTAAAGAATAGTGCGTATATCATGAACCTTCGGAAGAACAAACTAAATGGTACTAGGAGATCAAACTTAAGCTTTCCTTAGAAGCTCAAGTGGCAAGACTTGACTCAACTTTCATACTTTGGAAACGTGAATAGAAAGACCATTAGAGAAAGACATCATGTTTACAAACGTTAAAGGTCAGAACAAAAGAGGAAGACTGGCAATGCGATGGATCGATACAACAGCTATGGATGTCACTCTATCAGCAAGTAGTGTAGCAGCACAACAAACATTGCTGCAGCATACACCTCTTGTCCAAAGACCAAGACACATATTGAGGTCAAAATAGCCGTCCCTCCACTGTAACAGCAAACAGTCACATGCAGGGGTCTGCTGCGCCACACTGTGGCACTAACCCCAGAGGCAGCACATTTACAGTGCGTGCAGTCCCCTATGACCTGCTACACACCGTGAGATGGGTACACTTGCACATGCCCAGAATGCAAACCACATGAATGATGCACTCCCCAGGGGGCCATGCATACATCTCCTACCTTTATAGACGACAAGCAGGTACTGGGCAATGACCCAGTGATCACACTTGCCACTATGTGTGCCATTATGGGTTAGTCCCTCCATTACCCATGCTGCACTGCACATTCTGAACTGCTTTCTGTAACTGAAGGGAGACTGCAGTGATCCATCACATCAGCTCAGTAATACACAGTAGCACATACCAGCTGTAAACTGTACTACTGACCAATTTCAGTGGTCACCCTGAATGTGAGGGGGGAGCACTCATCACCTGGTCCTCAGAGCTTGCATTGCAAGAGGTGGACTCTCGAGGTCCCGGAGCAAATCTATATTACTGCCAGTATGCTGCAGGTAGTTTCTGCAGTGTGTAATGCTAGTCACTTGTTTATCTGCACATTTATAGCATGCTGGTGTGGTCTGTCATATGTGTACTGCTCCTGTCAACATAAAATATGCTGTATTGGGTCAGATCAAGGTCCATCAAGCCCAGTATTCTGTTTCCGACGGGGCCAATCCAGGTCACAAGTATCTAAAAGGTACCCAAAGTCCATAGCTTCCACAATGCAAATTTATGCATCTAGGAAAGAACAACCCAAACTAAGATTAGATGATGCAGGGAAACCACCACCCAGGAAAAAGAATTAGGTGTCATCGTGAACAATACGTTGAAACCCTCTGCACAGTGTGCAGCAGCAGCCAAGAAAGCAAATAGAATGTTAGGTATCATAAGGAAAGGAATGGAGAATAAAACAAAGGATGACATCATAATTCCTCTGTATCGTTCCATGGTGAGACCGCACCTTGAGTATTGTGTGCAATTCTGGTCGCCGTATCTTAAAAAGGATATAGCTGAATTAGAAAAGGTACAAAGAATTGTGACAAAAATGGTAAAGGAATGGAAGGATACCCCTATGAGGGAAGGCTTAAAAGGTTGGGATTCTTCATCTTGGAAAAGAGATGGCCGAGTGGGGATATGATAGAGGTCTATAAATCAATGAATGGAGTGGAACGGGTAAACGTAGATCAGTTGTTTATGCCATCAAAAAGTAGAAAGACTAGAGGACATACATGAAGCTACAATGCAACCCATTTAAGACTAAAAAGAGAAAATATTTTTTCACTCAACGCATAATCAAACTCTGGAATTCATCGCAGAAGGATGTAGTAAAAGCTGTTAGCATAGCTGGGTTTAAAAAAGGTTTGGACAAGCTCCTGGAGGAAAGGTCCATAAAGGTCCATTATTAAAGAGGACCCGGGAAATCCACTCCTTGCCTGGGGACAAGTATTGTGGAACCTGTGTGCCTCTTTGGGAACCTGCTAGGTACTGTACTTGTATCCTGAACTGGCCACTGTTGGAAACAGGATACTGAGCTTGATGGACCTTGGCCTGACCCAGTAAGGCATTTCTTATGTTCTTATGGAATGCGAGGCAGAGGAAGGTAGAAGAGGCTGGGGAGGGGTTAAGTACAGAAGGTGGAAACAGGGGACTAGAAAGTGGGTAAAAGACAGTCAGAATAGGAGGCTGGGGAAGGAAAGATAGAGGTGGAAAATGGGAGGATTAGAACAGGAAATGGGAAGCTGGTAAGAAAGAGAAAGGTAAGAGGGGGACTGAAGGGGAGAGGAGGATGCAGATAGCAAAATGGAGAAATAAAAGTTGAAACAGAAGGATCAACACAAGAGACACAAAATGCCGCCATCATCTTAAAAGGGCGATCAGCCCTTTAAAAGCAGTGCGCTCCAGCGGGACCCTCACCGACCTGCCGCCACCATCTTCAAAGGGTGATCGGCCCTTTAAAAGCGGCGCGCTCCAGCGGGAGCCTCACCGACGCACCGCCACCATTTCAAAGGGTGATCGGCCCTTTAAAAGCGGCACGCTCCAGCGGGAGCCTCACCAACCTGCCGCCACCATCTTCAAAGGGTGATCGGCCCTTTAAAAGCGGTGCACTCCAGCGGGCATGCCCGCGTCTGGCGAGCCCGTGCCTGAGGGCCTCGCCAGAGGGACCTTTGGCATGGCCCTTAGGCGCAGGCCTGGGGGTGCTCTGGCGTGGCCCATCTATCCTGCTCCTCCACCTCAATGCAGCTCCCTGGAACTGAGTAAGCATGGTCACTCCTCCACCCACTGTTGCCTAGATCGGCTACCCATTGCCCGCATTGTACTGCCAACCATTGCCTGCCTTGAACTGCTACCCATTGCCTGCATTGATCTGCTATCCATTGCCTGCATTGAACTGCTATCTATTGCCTGCGTAGAACTGCTACCCATTGTTGCCTAGAACTGCTACCCATTATCTGCGTAGAACCGTTATCCATTGCCTGCATAGTACTGTTATCCATTGCCTGCATTGAACCGCTACCCATTGCCTGAATATAACTGTTATCCATTGCCTGCATTGAACCACTATCCATTGCCTGCACAGAACTGCTACCCATTGTCTGCCTAGAACCGCTACCCATTGTTGCCTAGAACTGCTACTTACTGTTTGCTCAGACCTTGCTGCCCACTACCATGGCCCCTCATCTCATTGTCCTTCAAATCCTCTTCCTCCCCTACTGCCTTCCCCTCCTATCAACATCCTCCCTCCTCTCCCCCTCCCCTCTCCCTACCTTCCTTACTTCTCCCTCCATTCTGCCCCCTAGCCTAGCACCTGCTCTTGAGCTTCTTCACACCATCCCCCGCATTCAACCAGCCCCCCTCTCTCTAAGGCAACCCTATCCTCGCTCCCGCCATACTATCTCCACTCTACCTCGCTCTCTAATACTCATTCTCCTTCTCTCGTAAGGTGATAATCAACCCCAAACCTGGCCTCCCCCCCCCCCCCCGATTTCTCTCCTACACTAAAGAAAGTTCCTCACGTATCCTATCTAATTTCATCCACATCCCACTCCTCCCTCCTCCCCACTCTCCCCCCTCTCCCATCCATCCCACAATCACTCATCCTTAGATATCAACTCCAACCCCACCCCTAAAAATATTCCCTCACAGAACCTACCTAATACCTTCAATTTATCCATCACTTCCCCTCCCTCATGTCCCTCTTGGAGAACACAGACACCCAGACATACCCACCCACACTCTACTCTCTCTAAATCTAAGTACTACCCAAGAAATTGACCCCCACGCTACTCTGATAAGAAATCCAAACGAAATGGACCCCCACGCTACTCTGATAAGAAACCCACATGAAATGGACCCCCATGCTACCTTGATAAGAAATCCATACATGACTTATCCAACCTTATCCATATCCCTCTCCTCCCCCCCTCCGCTCTCCCATTTTCATGCGCCCTATGGAACGCATGCTCAGTCATTAAAAAAAACACTTTTATTCACGATCTCTATCTCCAACGCCCTACACCTTCTTGCCCTGACCGAGACCTGGCTCCCCCCAGATGACACCGCATCCATTGCCTCTCTGCACTATGGGGGCTACCAATTCTCCCATACACCTCGATCTACTGGTCACGGTGGTGGTGTTGGCCTCCTACTCTCCCCCTCCTGCCAATTCCAACCCCTCCTGCCACCCCAATCACACACCCCCTCTCCTTTGACTTCCACTCCATTTGCCTCCTCACACCACTTCCCCTCCGAGTAGTTGTTATTTATCGCCCACCCGACAACTCCAAATCAACCTTCCTCACCGACTTCGACTCCTGGCTTTATGCCATTATGGATCCCTCCTCCCCCACTCTTATTCTTGGTGATTTCAACATTCACATCGACAACCCCTCCGACCTCCTTGCCTCAAAGTTCCTCGCTCTTACCTCCTTATTCGACTTCCAACTCTGCTCCACCGCCCGCACCCACACACACGGCCACTGCCTTGACCTAATACTCTTCTCCAATTCCTCTCCTTCAAACTTCTGCAATTCAATCCTTCCCTCATCTGACCACCACCTCTTAACATTTTCTCTTCAGCTCCCGCCATCCCAACCTCATCCCGTCTCCCCCGACCTATTTAGAAACCTTCATAATATTGACGCCCTGACTCTCTCCTCCACCAATTCTCCATCTCTTTCCTCCATTTTATACTCTAACTCCGTTGATGAAGCATTATCCTCTACAATGCTACACTATCCTCAGCCCTTGATACTCTTGCCCCTCCCACCTCATGTCCTGTTAAACGATCTGCTCCCCAACCTTGGCTTTCACCCACAATCCGTTACTTACGCATCTGCGCCCGTTCTGCCGAACGAGCCTGGTCCAAATCCCGTTCCCAAGAAGACTCCTTCCAGTCGGCCTTAGCACTTGCCAAACAGGATTACTACGTCCATCTGACTAATTCCCTTGCCTCTGATCCTCGCCACCTCTTTAACACCCTCAATTCTCTTCTCAAGGTCCCCCGCCCCCGATCCCGCCCTCCCTCTCTGCCCAAACCCTAGCCGATTACTTCCATGACAAAATCCTCAAAATTACCCTCCAATTCCCTACCCCTTCATCTACCTCCCCTCCTCCCTTCTCCTCCCCCATCCATACTCCCACCATTTCTCCTCCCCCACCCTTACTCCCCCTGCCACCCTTCCCTCCCCTGCCACCCTCTCCTCCTTCCCCCCGATCTCTGAAGAAGAAACCGCACTTCTTTCCTCCTCCAAACCTACCACCTGCTCATCAGACCCCATTCCCACCTATCTCCCACCTTCCATGTCCCTCACCATTGTCCCCTCCATCACTCATATCCTCAACCTTTCACTCTCCACTGCAACTGTCCCCTTTGACTTCAAATATGCTGTTTTCACGCCCCTCCTCAAGAAACCCTCACTTGATCACACATGCCCTTCTAACTATCAACCCATCTCCTTCCTTCCCTTCATATCCAAACTATTAGAATGAGCAGTTCACCGCCGCTGCCTCGACTTCCTCACCTCCCAGGCCCTCCTGGACCCACTACAGTCAGGCTTCCGCCCCCTACACTCCACTGAAACGGCACTCACAAAAGTCACCAATGACCTGTTCCTGGCTAAATCTAAGGGCCTCTATTCTATCCTCATCCTTCTTGACCTTTCTGCTGCCTTTGAGACCATTGACCATGACCTTCTCCTCACCACCCTCTCCTCGCTGAACTTCAAGGACTCCGTACTATCCTGGTTCTCCTCCTACCTCTCCCATCGCTCATTCAGTGTATGCTCTGGTGGCCTCTCCTCCTCCCCTACCCCGCTACAGGTAGGTGTTCCCCAGGTATCTGTCTTGGGCCCCCTTCTTTTCTCCCTTTATACCCAAGGCCTTGGCGTGCTTATCTCTTCTCATGGCTTTCAGTACCATCTCTATGCCGACGACTCCCAAATCTACTTCTCTACACCTAATATTTCTCTGGCAACCCAGTCCACGATCTCTGCTTGTCTTTCCGACATCGCTGCCCGGATGTCTCATCGTCAATTGAAACTGAACATGGCCAAGACCAAACTCCTTGTCTTTCCACCCAACTCCTCCCCCCCACTTCCCCCTCTCTCAGTCCATGTGGATGGATCTACTATACTTCCTGTTCCCTCTGCCCACAATCTAGGGATTATCTTTGACACCTCCCTCTCCTTCTCCACCCATATCTAGCTTGTAGCCAAGACCTGCCACTTTTTCCTCTATAACATCAGCAAGATCCGCTCCTTCCTCTCTGAACACACTACCAAAATGCTTATCCACTCCTTAATCTCCTCTCGCCTTGATTACTGCAACCTACTCCTCGCTGGTCTCCCCGTGAACCACCTCCTTCCCCTTCAATCTATACAAAATCACGCTGCTCGACTAATCTTCTGCCAGCCTCGCCATGCCCACATTATTCCCCTCCTCAAGTCACTTCACTGGCTCCCTGTCCAATTCCGCATCCAGTTCAAGCTTCTCCTGCTGACCTATAAATGCATTCACTCTATGGCCCCTCAATACCTCATATCTCTTATCTCTCATCTACGTCCTCTCTCAAAATTTGCGCTCCACTAACAAATCGCTTCTTTCAATGCCTTTCACCCGCACTGCGAACTCCTGACTGCGCTCCTTTCACCTTGCTGCGCCATACGCCTGGAACGGCCTACCTGCATCTGTGCACCAGGCACCCTCCCTGGCCCTCTTCAAATCCAGGTTGAAGTCCCACCTCTTCACCATTGCATTCAGATCCTGACTTTCATCCTCTTCCTACCCTGACCACCGTTAACGTTTTTAACCAAACTATAGACCAAGCTGCAGCAAATGGTACCACACCGTATCTTCCCCAGAACTGACTAATGCTCTGCACTGTTCTAAATAGATTGTAAGCTCCGATGAGCACGACTCTGATGGGCAGGGACTCTCTCTCTTGTTTGTTAGCCACCTCTGGTAGGTTTATCTGTGCAGCGCTGCGTGCGTGGCGCTTTATAAGTGCTAAATAGTAGTAGTAGTAGAAGGGAAGAAGACAAAGTGAAAAAAACGGAAAATGGAAATGAGAACCTGGAAAAGGACTTAGGAGAAAAGCAACAAGAGGGCATGATAAAGAAAGAGAAGAGGGCATGATAAAGAAGCATCTGCAATGGGCAGAGAACCAAGGGGAGCCAGGGTTCAAGTTCCACTGCTGCTCCTTGTGGTCTTGGACAAATCACTTAACCCTCCATTGCCTCAGATACAAACTTAGATTATAATCATAGTGATTGATGACAGATCAAGACTGACATGGTCCACTTGGGACAGGAAAAATACCCACTGTAGCTGAATGAACCATGCCTTGAATTTCTGAGAAATAATCAGAAAATACAAGTATCTTCCAGTGTGAACCCTTCTCCCTGTATGAGCCATGACATCTGCGCAGTTCTTACTGAAAGACTGGCTCCCAAGATGTGGATGCAAAAGTTGGTTCAAAGTGCCACAACCCCTTCAGCTGGATGCATTTATCTCTAGTCAGGGCTGGTGCGAGTCCTCCATCCTGCCACACCCCCTGCCCCCACTGCTGCTGCTGTCACTGCCACCCCTCTCTAGGGCATGGAAACCACGATGTAGCATTTACCTAAACACTCCAGTGTTGCGTCATGGTTCCTGTCTTCTAAAACCTGCCTCTTCCACGCCCTTCTGATACAGATTTCTGATTTATGCAAATAAAGGAGGACAGAAATGGAAGGTCTTAAAAGACAGGAACTGTGATGTAGTGCCAGAGAGTTTAAATAAGCGCGTTGTTGTGGTTTCCATTTCATTGCTGCTCTAGGCAACCACCTAGTTCACCTAATGGTGGCGTTGCCACTGCCCCTAAAATTATATAGCCGCCTATGCATCTTTATAAAATTGGCTAAATATAGGTATTGTCTTATCCTTTTAAACTAGACAACCTATTATAACATAGCCTCCATATTTGTATATAGTATGGATGTTATTTTTCTTAGCTCAATAAATGGAATATTTCACTGGGCTGTTCATCCCAAGATCACAAAGAGCCGCAGTGGGATGTCAGCCCTGAATTCCCTGGTTCTCTAACAATTAGGCTACTCCTCTACCCACAAACCACTATTGTGTGGATGATAGCTAGAGGGGCATTAATCTATCTGCTTAAGATTATCTTTCCCGTTATTACATAGTACAAGATAACTGTATGGAAAGAGATGGAGCGCTATCAGCCTTCCATTATGAGGCAGGCCAATATAGTATCATAAAAATGACTCCTATGCCTGGAGGGGAAGTCTGCCTGCTGGACAAAACCTGAGTGCGTTTTCATTAGGCATATCAAGAAAATCAAATATTTCCAAGTAAAATGCTTGATGTCTGATTGCAATGTGCCTAGGACTGTATTCGATAGGCATGCTATAAATGTTTAAGTGTCCAAATAAAATACATACATAAAAGGTATTTGCCACTAATAAGCGACCAAAAAATGTAGAATCATGAGAATACTTTTGTAAAGGTCGCCTCATTGAATGCACATTCCAACATACACAAATCACACCTAATTTATAAAGAAGAGCAGGAGCTTAGTTTTCTTTAGAAGCTACAAGCATAAGTTGGAACAAACATGCGGGAAACCTTGGTGCAATTACTTGCGTCATCCCTAGACGTGGTGTCAATGCATGCCTAGATTAGTAAATAATGTGCACAAGTTAAAGATTTTTATAACTTACATGTGTAAATTTGTGCTCCTCCCCAGCCACAGCCACACCGAAAGTACGCACCATTGGCCTGATGCGTGTGACTGCCTAAGTGAGTGCATAAAGTCCTATTTGCACACATGTCATGCAAAATACATGATTTTTATGTGCCAATGGTGGTAACTTTACATGGCTCTTCATACAATCAGCCCCCTTGGGTTAAACATGCCATTTATGTATCAAAACATAGAAATATGTCAACAGAAAAAGACCATATGGCTTTTCTAGTCTGCCCTTCCATGTCAAATACTACAGTCCCTTTTTTTCCTTTAGAGACCTTCTGTATTTGTCCCCTGTTTTCTTGAATTCAGATATTGTCCTCGTCTTGACTACCTCCATTGGAAGACTATTCCATGCATCTACCACTCTTTCTGTAATGAAATATTTCTGCATACTAGTCCTGAGTCTATCCCCTTTCACCCTCATCCTATGTCCCCTTGTTCCAGAGCTTACTTTCAATTAAAAGAGGCTCTTGTGCATTTATGCCACAGAGATATTTAGATGTCTCTATCATATCAACCCTCTCTTGCCTTTCCTCTAACATATGTATATTAAGATCTTTAAGTCTGTCCCCCATATGGTTTATAATGCAGACCACTGACCATTTTAGTAGCCAGCCTCTTCACAGACTCCATCCTGTTTATATCCTTTTGAAAGTGTGGTCTCCAGAACTGCACACAGTACTCCAAATGAGGTCACACCAGAGACTTATACAGAGACACTATCATCTCCTTTTTTCCTCTCCCTATGCACCTAAGCATCCTTCTGTCTTTCACAGTCATCTTTTCTATCTGTTTAGCTCCTTTAAGATCATCAGAAACAATCACACTCAGGTCCTGCTCTTCTTTCTTGGACAGAAGTATTTCACCCCCTACACTGTACCGCTCCCTTGGATTTTTGCAGCCCAAATACATGACCCTGCATTTTTTAGCATTAAATCTCAGCTGCTAGATCCCTCCTCATGTAATCTACTCCTTCCTAGGTGTCTACTGTATTGCAGATTTTGGTACCATCCACAAAGAGGCAATTCTTACCTAATAGCCCTTCTGCAATATCACTAACAAAGAATCGGACCAAGAACAGATCCCTATGGCACACCACTGGTCAGGCCCGTACCTAGCCCTGTGTGAGCGGTGTGGCCACACAGGGCGCAAAGGCTTAAGGGGCACATTTTATCTTTCTTCCGTTGCCTGCTGCCACCACTTTTTCTTCTCTCAGCGGCGGCAGGCAACAGAAGAAAGCTAAAATGCGCCCCTTAAGCCTTCCGCCGGCATGCTAAGCAGATCTTTCCCTCCCTGCTCTTGCAGGGAGGGAAAGATCTGCTAAGCATACCGGCGATTTACACATCGGACGCGCCTCTTCTCTCCTGCCATGGGGGGGGAGGGGCACGCCCGATGTGCAAGTCGCACAGGGCGCGATCTTCCCTTGGTACGGCCCTGCCACTGGTAACATCTTTCTCCTCAGAGTGAGCTCCATTTACCTGTACACTTTGTCGCTTCCCATTCAACCAATTTTTAACCCAGTCATTCACTCTAGGGTGCTCAATTTATTTATAAGTCGCCTGTGCGGAACGCTGTCAAAGACTTTATTGAAGTCCAAGTACACCACATAGGGTTCTCTCTCGGTCCAGCTCTTTGGTCACCCAGTCAAAGAAATCAATCAGATTTCTTTTACAAGATTGACCTCTGGTAAACCCATACTACCTCATATCCTGAAATCCACTGGACTCCAGAAACCTCACTTTCCTCTGTTTTAGCAGCGTTTCCATTAATTTATTCACTACAGAGGTCAAACTAACTGGCCTATAGTTCTCAACCTCATCCTTACTTCCACTTTTATGTAAAGGGACCATATGTGCCTTTCTTCAGTCCTCTGGGACCACTCCCGACCCTAAAGAAGGATTGAAAATATCAGTCAGTTTTGCCGCTAGAACGTCCCCAAGTTCCTTCAATATTCTCGAATGTATCCTATCCGCCCCATCGCTTTGTCTACTTTTAGTTTAGCTTGTTCCTCACACGCAGTCTTCTGAAAATTGTTCAAGATCCCCTTCACTTCTGCTCCTATCTATGGGTTTTTTCTAAGGTCCTGCTCTTGTCCCTTCATCTGTGAACACAGAACAAAAATATTTGTTAATCAATTTCACTTTATCCTACATATTCGTCCCCTTCACCCTTTAGTCTGACAATACCACCTTTGCACTTCCTCCTCTCGCTGAAAAATGTCTTGTCATCCCATTTTATTGTACTGGCTATCTCCTCTTCTTTTTGTCTCTTTGCTTTCCTGACTACTTTCCTAGCTTCTCTAAGCTTTTCCAAATATTGATACTCGCCTTCCTCTCTCTGTGATCTCTTGTATTTTATGAAGGCCACCCTCTTTTTCTTCACCTTTTCAACTACTTTTTAGAACCACAGTGGCTTCCTTTTCCTTTTACATTTATTTACCTTTCTAACAAAAAGGTTTGTTGCCCTTAAAATATCCCCTTTCAGTTTTGCCTATTGCTTTTCTACATCCCCCAGCTTTCCCGTCCCGCCAACAACTCCTTGAGGTATTGTCCTATCCTGGAAAAGTTAGTTTTCCTAAAGTCTAAGATCTTCAATTTTGAATGAACTGTATCAGCCTTAGTCCTAATACTGAATCACATAATCTGGTGATCACTGGATACAAGATGATCTCCCACTATAGCATCACTTATTTTCAAGGACTTATGCACATGCTTTTAGCCTGTTCACTGTTCCATAAGTAAATATGTGAGACCAATCGTGCATAGTTTCACTGTGTGTGAATCTCGGGCGGAGTGTGACCAGAATGCAGACTTACACATTTAAATTATAAATTACTACAACTTACATATGTTCTTTAGAAACCTAGATGCAGGCATTTACACCCCTGTTTTATAACAGTTTGGTAATTCCTGGGCCTCAGCAGGTTTGACTAAAGAAATGGCGTGAAAGGTGTTTCACTGTAGCAGCCCCTTTGTGGTGGAACCGGCTACTGATTTCATTGTGACAGGAAGCCTTGAAGAACTTTGTTCCCTCAGCTACAGCTTGGAAAATGAGGGACTGGACAAGGCAGGCAGGTGGTTGGTTGATATAGGATAAGGTGGGATTTTTAGTTTGCTCTGTTAGGTTTTTAGTTGGTTTTTATTTTGTGCACTGCCTTTCAGCACTTTGGTGGGATATACATGTTTTTAAATAAATAAAAGTAGGTGCATTCTGGTGCCTACAACTAGGCGCTTAGTTATAAAAATTACCCTCCATGGACTTATTTCACAACAGCACGCCAGTGTGCCTTTAGAAAATGAACTTGTACAATGATTCCAAGTGCTCCATGAGGTCAATTTAGAAGCCCTGCATGGCTTTACATGGGTAAGTGAGCAATGCATTTAAACAGTTGTTTTAGAAAGCTGCTGTTCATATGTGCGAAAGTTCTTTCCAAGAGGTCACTTTGTAAAGGCATTTTGGGCTGATTTTATAAGGGGTGCATGGAAAGCTCTATGTTATGTCCATGTCTAGGTCCTTATTTTATAGAACTTACACATATGAATGGATACTTACACACATGCTTTGGGCAGTCATTATTCTATAAGTGCACACAAGTCCCTTTACACATAGGAGGTCATTCCAAGCCACAAATAACGGGGATGTACTCCTTGCCGTCCCCATGCAAGGCTCTCTGTACGAACAGCGGTGTTGTACAGGGAGCCAGACGAGGGCTGGAAGTAGTGGGCAGAAGGCGGAGTGAGGGCGGTGCGTGGACAGGCCATCACCCTGGACGTACAGGGCTGAGTCTGAGGTCGGCCCTGTATGTCTGGGCTATGCCGATTAGATTGGGGACTTATTCCACCTCTGAGGTGGAATATGTTCCCCTGGATGCAGGCTAGCAGGGGGGTATGTAGGAGGTTCCCCAGAGCTGGACCCTGGCCATAGGAGGCCGGATCGGGGGTCTGGCTGCAGGGAAATGACATTCTTGGTGGTGGCCGGCAGTCGCGGCTTTGTAATAGAGCCATGGTACCATACCAATGAGATGCCATGGGACTGCGGCTCCATTACGGAACCAGGTAGAGTTCAACGTCAATGTGGCTAGATGTGCAGACCTTCAGAATCAGGGCCTGGCCTGCACGTACAAGCCGGTAGACCAGATTCTGATCCTGTGGGATCAGAGTCGGGTCTACTGCTGTACGTCCTGATTCTGAGGGGCCGTACAGGGGCTGGATATCTAATAGTGAATAGGCCTTATACCTTCTGTTGGGGTGTGCATGGGGGTAGAGCATATATAGCACCTACATTGACATGTGTAAGTTACAGAATATTATGACTTAATGCGTTTCACCCAGACATAACTACCGGGACCAGGTTAAGAAGCATCTGTATGCCCCAGTTTTATAAAGCAGGGCTCGACAAATCCCAGATCGCTATAGTGCCTAGAGATTGTACCCTAGCTCCTGGGACTTCATGCATCTAACCTGCAATTGCCAGTGCCGCCTCACTCCTTCACCACGATTGGCTCTCTGTATGTAGGTTGAGCTGCGAAGTGGAGGAAGTTATGTGCTATAAAGTACATGCATGCTTCGCTTTATAAAACAGGCCCCACACTTATTGCGTGGGAGTTCATAAAACTCTTTATAGACACAATTTCCATTTATAGAAAAGGCAAACATAAGCATATATCTGCCACATGAGTTAGGCAACCCAAGGCCGGCCCCAAAATTGCTTCCAGGTGTTTGTGCCTTAAGCAAACCTCAAGCCTTAAGCCTCCCCTGGCTGTCAGAATCTGCTGTTTAGATTTGAATACCCTGCTCATTGCTACACTCCTGGAAGCTGCTGCCCTAGGCAATTGCATAGTATGTCTGATGGTTGGGCCGTCCCTGAGGCAATCTGTTATAAAATTTCCTTCTACGAGGGGCAACATTCAAAGCAATTTACCCAGATAAAACATAGTTACTCACCTGTAGCAGGTGCTCTCCAAGAATAGCAGGAATCAGTCCTCACATATGGTCGACGTTGGCACCGATGGAGCCCATATGGTAACCTCTTCCCCGCTTTCAAAGGAAGCCTTTGGAAGATCCACCACATGCATGGTCACCTTCCTGCCCAAGGATTCCATTTTGTCTCAGTATGATGACATCCATAGTTCAAGATAGCAAAAAGAAGAGCAGCTCCACGGGGAAGAGGGAGGGTTATGAAGATTGATTCCTGCTAAAGGTGAGTAACTACACTTTCTTTGGGAACAAGCAGGAAGTAAGTCCTCACATATGAGACTCCCCAGACTACAGGCTACTGAAAAAACTTGTAAGCCACGGGTGACCCAAAAAGTGAACCGTGAGGAACAGCAGAGAGTACAGTTCGGTCACAAGACCTCAGCAGTGACCACAGTGTCAACCAGGGAAACCAGCTCTCTGGTAGCCTGGACACACCGAAGGGCCAAAGGGCAGGAATTGCCTTAAACCCCAAACAGATGATGGAGTCAGTCTGGCCAAAGGCACTGTCCTGCCAAGACTCTTTCTCCAGGCAGTATTGTGCTGTGAAGGTGTGGACTGAGGACTGGTGGTGGCACGGCAGATCTCCAGCACGAGAACCAGGCAGAGGTTTGCCACAAACAACGTCATGGCCCGGGCGCTGTGCACCATGATGTGGTGCTCCAGCAAAAGACCAGCCTGCCTGTAGATGAAGGCAATGCAGTCCACCACCCAGGTGGACAGAGTACACTTGACTTGGAAACCACTATGACCAGCCAATTAGGGTCATAGGAAATGAAAAGCTGCGATGAGGCTTGGTTCGCTCCAGGATATGAAAAGCAGCCTCTGTCCTTTTAGCATAATGAACTCGGAGCACTCCTTGACAGTCGAGGTCAGGGTTAGAACTGCTGAACAGCCGAGAATCCAGTGAGCTCCCTTGCCATGTCCCACATGTACATGCCCATGTATAGCTAGGTAAGCCTGTATCCAGCCCATGAGCAGAGCCCGGTATCACTTTCTGCCAAAGCAGTCCATAGTGCGGTCCTCCCTGACTGGGAGCATACCCAGGAGTGTGTCTTCTGGCTCTTGATCCTGCACATGGCTGACTCCACCACCATATAGTTATGAGGCAACTGTGCATTCTGGAACCCAGGGATCTTGCAAAATCAATTCATGGAATCGGGCCACCTGCTCAATATTTGCAATGAGGCCAGGGACTCCCACATGCAGAAGAGAAGCCATTCCAGGATGGTGGAACAGGCACCACAAGTGCCTCCTTCAGAGAGGCCTCGTACTGGAGGATCTCAAGTTCCTCTGCCCAACGCTTCTCCTCAGACTATGTGGTGAAGGCCAGGGCCTTCACCATGTCCCTGATCAACTAAATGAAGGAGAGGTCCTTGGGCGGGAACCTGCGGTGATCCTCCAGGAGAGAGGGGTCTGAAGGGACATCCCAATTGAGGTGAGTATCGGGGAACTCATCAATCTCCCACGCCAAATCTCGGGCCCAATGCCTGCACAGAGGGGGTATCCAACGAGGATGGGTTCAGGAGATTGGGGTCAATCTCCCGATGCTGAAGGCATCTTTTCCCACCAGGACAATTTGGAGGGCCACTCCTGGCCATCGCCCTCAGTCTCGGTCTCGTGTCGGGGACTCCAATGCCGGTGACTGAGGGTCTTACCTGCGGTTTCAGCATCGTCATCTGATGATGCCATCAATGACGTCTGGCTCTTCGGGGGATAGATCTTTGAGGACGATCCCTAGTCTGATGCCCCATGGCCTCAGGGCTCAGCTGTCATGCAAGGCCGAGATTACTGCAGCGGCCCCCAAGGGCACCAGTTCCGCGAGCAATGCCGTAGCTGAAACAGAAATCTTACTGAACATGGTCTCTTGCTGCTTCTCACAGTTCCTCCATCCCTTGCTTGTCATTTGCTGACAGAGCCTGTAAGAGAAGTCGTCATGGCACCGAGGCAACAGAGGCAAAAATCATGCGGATCCGTGTGGGACATGGTGTGCCTGCAGCAGTTACACTGCTTAAAACAACTGGCTGTGGACATAGCAGGGAAGACGACATCCATGTGGTCAAATTCAAGAGTTCCAGCCAGGGAGGGCACAAGGATTCCCACGCACTGAGAGAAAAAACCTGAAGGGGGAAAAGAACTCAAGAAAAATGCAGCGCCAAGGCGGCAGCAGTCCTGGGAGGCGATAAGGCACCGGTACATTTACTGAAGGAGGAAAAAAATTAAGAGAAAAAAAGAAAAATCAACCTTGTCTGGGGTACAAACGCACGCCTGATGGGCTCTGCAGAGAAAAGGAGACTGAGGGACGATGGCACCCTTGGGCGGGAAGGTGATCACGCATGTGTGAAGGATCTCCAAAAGGCTCTCTTTGAAAGCTGTAGAAAGGTTACTGCATGGGATCCATCAGTGCCAACGTCACCCATATGTGAGGACTGACTTCCTGCTTGTTCCCGGAGAAAAGGGGTTTTACCCTTTGAAAAAGCTCTTCAAAAACTGCCCCGAGTTCTCAGAAGGGAACATGGTTGAGCAGGGATGAGCCGAGAAAAGCTCGTGCTGAGATTTTGTATTTGAAGTTTCCACACGCAAAGTGTAGTACAAAGCATGCTAGTGGGTTTTCCAAAAGAAACTCCTTGAGGTGCTTCCTTTTCAAAATAGTCTCGGAAGTCCTCAAGGACAAACTAGCAGTGGGTCTGTAAGCTGCTGATGTTGACTGAGAACTGTATGTCGGCTTTCAAACAGGCAAAACTCCAGTGTACTGCAGAACCCAAAATATTAGCATAAAGGTAGCTGGAACATTTACTGTACACTGTGTACTAGCAAAAAATGACCTTGGCACTTGGGAACCTAATGTGCTGTTTAATAGAATTTAGTACAGACGATAACAAATTGTGATAATACACACTTACAGCCACATAATCACGCCCTTCAGCTTCTAAAACATCTTTCATCTACGATAAGCCCCCTCTTTTGTAAAAAGGCCATCGTTTCTAACCACCAATATTATCCAAATGTGACATGACAAACCCGCACCCTCCTTACAGATCCATCTAGCACGGTCAAGACTCCACATACAGTTTATGATTCAAATTTCAATATGCTAACCTTGAGTAAATCTTAATATTAATAGGCAGAACACGATGGTCAAGGCGCACGGCCAATCACGGTACACAAGGTAAGTGCTTACCAGCTCAGGTGCGAGGTCAATAATAAGCAATGTCACACATGACAGGCGAGGTAGAAAAGAGTGATGGAGTGGCTAAATACACAAGTCTCCGGAGGGCCTAAGCCCAAACTCACATTTCATTTCTTTTAGAAGAGATAACAGGGATATAATCCTTGATTCAATACTTCCTTCTGAAGTTGAGAGAGGGGGTGGAGGGACACAACCCCACATGCATCTTAATAAATACAAACAGGCCAGCAGGGAATGGATGTCAACTGTGCTTGTGGGGACCATTATTTTAATGGGATGCCTATGTTCAAAGCCCGGAAAGACACGTTTTATCCCTGCTTTATAAAGACAGCATAGGTGTCTTAAGTGCTCACAGCCAGCCCAAATAGTCTGCAAATACACATTCAGCCAGACTGAGTGAAGGCTAGTTTTACAGACGCATTTACCCAAATAAATTAAAACTATTTACTCACTGAAACGGTTTTGCAAATTGTTCTCCCTATGTTTGTGCATTCCACCCGAGAATCCCCCCCCCCCAAAAAAAAGAAGCAAGCTGACGCTTCTAATGGAGCAGCAACACCTCCGGCTCAGAGCACGACCTACCAATGACAGTTTCAAAAAACACCCCCATTTTAAAAAACGCTTACATTTAGCCAGAAATTATAAAAATAGTCCAGAGGACGTTACCCTCTCTCAATCCAAAGTTTCTTTTTCCATCATGGCAAAAATCATGAATAGCGTACCACAAATTCCCCCAAAAATAGCCCCCTTTTATAAAAAAAAAAAGAAAGAATCTCAAACAATTTCAAATGGTAGCTTGGATATGATTTTATGTGATTTACCAGTAGCACAGGTGAAATTGAACACCAGCCCCTAATATTTCAAGCGTATCACCACAAAGATATGATCAAAGCCAAAGCCCTGGAGTTCAGAGGCAGAAGCATCTTCTCCAGCCAATGTAATCAAAAGAAGCTGCATTTATTTATTTATTTTTATTTTATTTATTTATTTATTTACAGTCTCTTATATACCACGCTATTCGGCATCAGTGCAGTTTACATGGAACATAAACTCACAACAGGGTGGCAAGCCGCTCTGTGTTTACAGAGAACGGGTACTAAAAACTTGGCTAACAGAGGGGAACTATTTACACATAGGCGTCATGTTTAAGTCATATCAGAGGTAGACTGAGTTGAGGTTGGAATGCCTGTATGTTGGTGTTGCTGTACTAGGATGGGGAGGGGATTGTTCGTGTGTTGGCTTCCGGGTAGTACTTGAGAAAGAGATGGTGCTTCAATGACTTCCTAAACTGGGTTAGGTCAGGAATTGCCCGGATGGTGGGTGGTAGGGCGTTCCAGCATCTGGGTGCACAGAACTTGAAAGCTCTGTTTGCTGTTGATTGGGTGCATTGGGTTATCGCCTTTGGGACTTTCAGTGTATTGAATTTTCCTACAATGCAGAGGAAGCTGATGGAGCCATTACGATCCTATGGCAGTTCAACTGGATTGCAGATGAATAAGGAATTTCTCCCATTTTCCATAAATCATAAATCTTTGGAAGTGTCAGCAATAACTGACATGGGAAGGGTAATTATCAAAAGTGCTTTCTATGGGTAAAGACCATTTCAGCCTCACAAATCAGTTCTCTGAAAATTGCTTGCATTGTATGCAAATGAGACTGTTCTCGTAGCTCCACAATGTGCGTCCTTTTACCTGCATTTGAGGAAGACGATCCCAGGAGCAGGGTTGCAGTCAAGGTTGAAATATGTGCCCAGCTATTGGGTAAGTTTTGTGGATGATACCAAAATCTGCAATAGAATAGACACCCAGAAAGGAGTAGATAACATGAGGAGGGATCTACCTAAGCTTGAGGTATGGTTTAGAATTTGGCAGCTGAGATTTAATGCTAAAAAAATGCAGGGTCATGCATTTGGGCTGCAGCAATCCAAGGGAGCGATATAGTATAAGAGGTGAAGAATTTCTGTCCACAAAAGAAGAGCAGGACCTGGGCGTGATAGTGTCTTAAAGTAGCTAAACAGGTAGTAAAGGGAACGGCGAAAGCTAGAAGGATGTTTGGGTGCATAGGGACAAGAATGGCCAGCAGAAAAAAAGTAGGTGATAGTGCCTCTGTATAAGTCTTTGGTGCGACCTTACTTGGAGTATTGTGTGCAATTCTGGAGACCGCACCTTCAAAAGGATATAAACAGGATGGAGTCAGTACAGAGTATGGCTACTAAAATGGTTAGTGGTCTTTTTTTTATAAAGCAAATGAAAACAGACTTAAGGATTTTTAATATGTATACTTTAGAGGAAAGGCGGGATAGAGGTGATATGATTGAGATGTTTAAATACCTCCGTGCCATAAATGCACAGGAGGAGAGCCTCTTTCGATTGAAAGCAAGTTCTGCTACGAGGGGGCATAGGATGAGGGTGAAAGAGGTTAGACTCAGGAGTAATATGCGGAAATATTTCTTTACAGAATGAGCGGTAGATGTGTGGAATAGTCTCCCAGTGGAGGTGTTAGAGGTGAGGACAGTATCCAAACTCAAAAAAGCATGGGACAAACACAGAGGATCTCTAAATGGGAAAAAAAGAGAGGACTATTGTAGTAGTTGATATGGAAGGGCAGACTAGATAGGCCATGTGGTCTTTTTCTGCCATCATGTTTCTATGTTTCTATTTATGTGTATGTTTTCCTTTGGCATTTTTCAACACGAAAGTATGTGTAGACTTTCCCTTCGAAATCTGGTGGAAAAGCTTTGCATCTATGCGAGCAGTATGAAAATTGATGCTGCTATGTTTTGTATTATCTTGACTAGATTGTAAGCTTGGACAAGCAGGGACTCTCTCTGATACTTTTGGTTGTACAGTGTGCAGCTTTTTCTTTTTTTAGTGCCATCAAGTCAGTGTTGACTCCTAGTGACCCAGCTACCTCTGGGTTTTCTTGGCAATGTATCACTGGAAGTAGATTGCCAGCCTTTTCTTCTGAGGCAATGGAGGGTAAAGTGACTTGCCCAAGGTCACAAGGAGTGCCAGTGGGAACTGAACCCTTGATTATCTGGGTACTAGGCAGTTGCTCTAACCATTAGGCTACTCCTCCACTCCATAGTGTGGTGCTTTACAAGTGTTTAATAGTATTAGTAGTATGAACTCATCGATCCATTAGCCAACAACATCTCCTTCCGTGGTTTTCCCTAACATCATGTTACACTGAAATGAGAGGCCTGAAAATTAGCGCAAAATATTTTCTAAACTTTCATCGCAGCACTGAAGATCCGTACTCCATCCTGCCATGATCTCCCTTATTCACTTAGAAAAAAAGATAACAGGGCAGAAGGGAAGAGCTCTGGCAGATGCCCCCGTCCCCATGCCACTGCTCCTCGGGGCAGATCTGTCGCTATTTGTCTGGGCTGCAGTCGAAATTGACAGAGAGCAGGGACAGGAGAACGCGCCCAGCACAGGCTGGCTGCGAGGCATCAGGCCACCACCGAGCACGTGCATAAAATCACTTTCTTTCCTCTCCTCTTTTCTTTGCCTTCCTCTCCCCCAAACGAACGAGGCATATGGTGGATTAATAATACTTCAAAGTTCCCAAGCGCCTCTCCGTACACACACCTACCAAATCTAATCACTTGCATGAAATATTCATGTGCACCTTGCTACTTTTCCAAGCTGCAGGAGCCCCACTGCACCAGCCACGACAGAAACGGAGACACCACAAAAAAGCTTCTCATCCCCAGAGGAAAGTGCCCAGCTTCTAAAATACTGATCTGCGGCATCTGCAGGGTTTCACATCCTGAGAGAGGGAATGCATAAATACAGCTGTACTCACTCCTTTTACTTTGGGCCGGTCCAACACATTTTGAAGTAAAGTCTCAACTCCTCTAGGGACCATTAGCATGTAGATGGGAACAATGCATATCATTATTCATTCTACAGAGCACTTTACAGTCACTATGGGACAGATCTGCAAAAGATCTAGTCGTTTAACTGAAGGAGTCAGGTGCCTAGATCTGCTGAGATGAAGATCTCCGCCTGCTGAGCATCTAAACCTACGTGTTTGTTTATCATGAGGTTCCGAAATTTAAGTGCCTACCAAGTGCGATGAGGTCTAATAGGGGAGAAGTCAGTTAGGTCCCTAATATGGAATTTCAGGGCAAAAGGCTCTCTCGACGGGTAAAACTCAGGTTTACATATAGAACGTGTGCCATGCAAATTTGCCATAGCATTCACATATAAAAGGATACATGGAGGTAACTGTATAAAGGGGTTTTTTTTTACCTGTATAAAAGTATCTAGGGGTCACATGTATGAAAGAATGCGCAGTTATAGCAAGGCATATTTCCGTGACCTGTGTGTAGGCATACTCTGGGACAGCGTTTGAGCAGAGCATAGATGAAGTTGTGATTTATACCTGCTCTCGAGTCAGTGTAAATGTCCACCGCTTTTTTCTAGCCACCATTTCTGATGGTTTGCCCCTGCGGTTTCATAAAAACACAATGGGGTCTGTTTACTAAAGTGCGCGGAGATTCTGCACCTTAATGCATGCAAGTCAAAATTAGTGCGGGGAAGCAAATGGGCTCACATTAATTGGTTGTGCGCCCATTTAGCACATTAGAAAGCACCTGATCTCACGAACCTGGCAATCAGGTGCACCCATGCCAATGACAACAGACAGCGCACGCTAATCATTTCTGCGCGGACCACAATGTGCAGTCAATGCCCACTCTTGGCTCCTAACCTGCCACATCACATGGGATTTCTATCCCACCGGCTGCAGTAGTGCATGGCAACCGTTACTGTGGTCCCATGCTAACTGCTTAGCGCACTGGCATAAAATTCCCCTCCATGTGCACATGCAGTCAAGGCGCCCAGGGGTGGAGGTGGGTGGAGTTTGGGTTTCTACGTTATTGTGCAAAATACAAAGTAGGTCTGTACAACCCAACAGATGTTCATAGAACTCAGCAAGCGCATCGTTTGAAACGTCTAGTGCTGGTGTGTCAATTTATACCCATGTTCAGTAGTGCCACATGTTCTCTTATATGCATGGTCTAGGAGGGTAAGGAGCTGCCTAAATGTGTGCACCACTTATGGGTGTAAATCATGCCATTCAGTGGGATATGCACGTAAATGGGCGTGTATGTGCGTACCTGAGATGGGTGCTATTCCAAAGGTACACACATCAGGCCAATAGTGTGCACATTTACCTTGGGCACGCTTATAGACAAGTACACGTACAAATGACAAAATACTATAATTATGAGAAATCTAGGTGCAGGCAATGTACGGCAGCACTCGGGTTGATGTTATTGTGCCTTAGATTAATATGCACATTTGGCCATGGATACCTGATTTTCAGGCAGCTCAGTTAAAGGTATAATCTATATGTGTAGCAGCTGAATATCGCTACTTTCATGTGCAGACGCTACACTTGAAGTAATATTTTACAAAGAACATCCAAGTGCAGTCTGGCTCTTCAATGATTTATTTATTGTATTTAACTACACTTATATACCGCTTTTCTTTGACGTAGGCAGACACTCCCCAGATTGGCCTCTTGTGCCACTGTTCCTTCTTCCTCTACCTTTACTCACCTTTCCTGTCAATATTTTGTAGTTCCTTTCTTGTTCCTGAACTTCTAAATGTTTTTATTATGTAAACTGCTTTGACAGCAATCCAAAAGGTGGTATATCAAATTCAAATAAACTACAAATCTGGGACATAGCGGGCAGACTGTGCAGACAAATGCTGAGGACATCAGTTTCAGAAATACAAATGCTCCTGACATGGACACCAATGCCAGCATCCATACAGACATCGTCATTATTAAAACAGGGAGCGGGGATGTCCATCTCAAGCAAGGTTGTATAGGGGGACGTCCAGTGGCATGGCAAAAATGATAACATAATCCCCCATTCCTCGGTGTTCATTGTCAAATTGTAAAATAAAGGGGATATGAGTGTACCTCTTTCTCCACACCCTCCATATGGACAAAAAGAGTATTTTTCAGATGCTTATTTGTGCCTGCAGCAGATAGAACCTTTAACGTGGCACGGGACACTCAGGATGTTTCTGAAATCTGGCATGGATCTCCAGGTTCTTGAAGCACCCAGCCAAACCTGCACCACGCCCCTGTTCCGACTTGAACATCCTCATGCTGGAGACATTCACAAACCCAGCTTCTAAAATGGCTCTGGGGAGATCTCTGTGCTTTGGACATCTCACTGCCCCCCATAAGAACATAAGATATGCCATACTGGGTAAGACCAAGGTCCATCAAGCCCAGTATCCTGTTTCCAACAGTGGCCAATCTAGGTCATACGTACCTAGCAGTTTCCCCAAAAGACACAGGTTCCACAATGCTTGTATTGGGTCAAGCATTGATATCCTGGGTCCCTTTTTAATAATGGTTTATGGACCTTTCCTCCAGGAACTTGTCCAAACCTTTTTTAAACCCAGCTACACTAACAGCTCTTACTACATCCTCCGGTAACAAATTCCAGAGTTTGATTACACGTACCTAACCGACAGACAAATACAGGTCAAAGTAGGACACAACACATCTCGACCCATAAAGGTCAAACAAGGAGTGCCACAGGGATCGGCCCTTTCAGCTCTCCTATTCAACCTATACATCCAGCCAATATGTGCCATCATGAAAGAGCACCACATACATTATACAATCTAGGCAGATGACATCATGATCTACACACCCATCTCAGTCAACAACCTGGACTACACCAACATAACAAACTGCCTCACCCAAATGGCAAACTGGCTTCAGGAAAATAACCTATCAATCAACTACAGCAAGACGGAGGCACTGATCATCACGCGAAACCCGGCCTTTATCCCCCCACCCGACATCAAGATAAGAGATGCACTCATACCCATAAAATCAGAAGTTAAGTACCTCAGAGTCATCCTGGACAAAGAACTTAACCTCCAAGCACACATAGGCAGAGCAACCAAAAGTGCATACCTAAGAATGCGACTCATCAGAAGACTCAAGCCCCTCCTCGACCCAGAGCACTTTCGCACCGTTTGCCAGGCGCTGATAACCCCTCTACTAGACTTCTGCAATCCAATATTCACCGGGCTACCAAAGCAGACCCTCAGACCACTACAACTGGCCCAAAACACAGCTGCCCGCATAATAGCCGGTACTACAAGACACGATCATATCACACCCATATTGAAAGAACTGCACTGGCACCCAATCATCTCACGCATCAAATACAAGACTATCATAAACATGTTCAAGATCAAACAACACTCCTCCGCCATAAGCCTACACACACTCATGCAACCCGACACAAGCACACAGCCAAGAAGAAGAGGCACCTCCAATTGGGTTAACACCCCAAAAGACTTCACCAAGACCCGCAAAGACACCGCACAATGAGCAATCTCCCTGGCTGCTCCATCCATATGGAACTCCCTCCCAGATGATCTGAGGCTAACCACAGAAATCAAAGACTTCCGAAAACAGCTGAAGACAACCCTGTTCATCGATTACTATGGACATACCCCCTGAACCAGCATACAAGTCAGATCATCAACCCCCCCCTCCACCCCAAGACTGTATATAAGACTGTATAATACCTCATGATGTATAATAGCGCACTATGTAGATAAACCAAATCCAATCACATCCCCGCCAACACATACACACCACTCTGTACACTGCATGAAAACATTTGCCCCCTTGATTGTTTGCCGTGGAAACCGCTTTGATTGAATGATAAGGCGGTATATAAATACCATTAAATAAATAAAATAAAAAATATTTTCTCTTATTTGTCTTAAATAGTTTACCCTGTAGCTTCATTACATTTCCCCTAGACTTTCTATATTCTGATAGCGTAAACAATTGATCTACGTTTACCCGTTCCACTCCATTCATTAATTTATAGACCTCTATCATATCTCCCCTCAGCCATCTCTTTTCCAGGTTGAAGAGCCCTAACCTTTGTAGCCTCTCTTCATAGGAGTAGCCTTCCATCCCCTTTACCATTTTGGTGGCTCTTCTCTGTACCTTTTCTAATAGCGCTATATCTTTTTTAAGATACGGCGACCAGAATTGCACACAGTATTCAAGGTGCGGTCGTACCATGGAACGATACAGAGGCATTATAATATCCTTTGTTTTATTTTCCATTCCTTTCCTTATGATACCTAGCATTCTATTTGCTTTCTTGGCCGCCGCTGCCCACTGGGCGGAGGGTTTTAACATGTTATCCATGATGACTCCTAAATCTTTTTCCTGGGTGGTGGTTCCCAATGTGGAACCTTGCATCGTGTAACCATAGTGTGGGTTGTTCTTTCCTAGGTGCATAACTTTGCACTTGTCCACATTAAATTTCATCTGCCATTTGGATGCCCAGTCTTCCAATTTATCCAGATCATCCTGCAGTTTTCCACAGTCCTCTTGGGTTTTAACAACTTTAAATAGTTTTGTGTGGTCTGAAAATTTGATAACCTCTCCCATTAGCCCAGGATTATCTACATGTGTGTAATTTTGTTCTTTATGATGGTTTCTACCATTTCCCCCAGTACTGACGTCAGGCTCACCGGTCTGTAATTTCCTGGGTCACCCCTGGAACCCTTTTTAAAAATTGCGTTACATTGTCGATCCTCCAATCTTCAAGTATTACAGATGATTGTAATGAAAGTTCACAGATTACTAATAGCAGGTCTGCAATCTCATATTTCAGTTCTTTCAATACTCTTGGATGTATACCATCCGGTCCAGGTGATTTGCTACTATTCAGTTTATCAAATAGTTGTAATACATCTTCCCGGTGTAGCGATATTTCTCTCAATTCCTCTGCAGTATCACCTTTAAATACCACTTCAGTCTTGGGTAACATCCCTACATCTTTCTCAGTAAAGACTGAAGCAAAGAATTCATTCAGTCTCTCCGCTATAGCCTTGTCTCCTTTTACTGCCCCTTTTACCCCTCTATCATGTAATGGTCCAATTGACTCTCTCACAGGCCTTTTGCTACGAATGTACTTGAAAAAGTCTTTATTTCGTGTTTTTGCTTCTGTAGCAAGTTCCTTCTCAAATTCTCGCTTTGCCTGCCTTATCAATGCTTTGCATTTAACTTGCCAGTGCTTGTGCTGTTTCCAGTTTTCGTCGTTTGGCTCTTTTTTCCATTTCCCCCATGCAGCTTCAACAACTGTTGATGACCTTGGTGAGATCAGCAGAACTGGGCTGGTGCTACACCACATTTTTGCAGGGTGACAGCCTATGAACATGTTCTGAGAAAGTTTCTTGCTACTGACTAGCTGCTCGCTGGCTGGCATTGGAGTAAGCAGTAATACAAACGGAAAAGTTTATTAGCAAATCAATACTCAGCTGTTCTCATGCACAGAAGGCATCTGTTCCCAAGTAATTCACCCTAGAAGCAATTGTGCATCCGTGTGCAATGTGCTAGATTAAATTGTAAAACACCTGTCATCTTTCGATGAACTGTACACGTTAAATCCAAAAGAATAAAGGCAAAGGCGTTCAAATATTTACTACAAAAGGAGCTTGAAGTAATTGGCTATAAACAACTTGATTGTAAAGCTTTTCTTAATAAAATGGGATTTAAAATGTGCTCTTATATTATTAGACCATAATATTATGCTTACTGTAAAGTAATGAAAGCCCTCCAGCAGTATTCTGAAAAGAATAGCTTTGAGTTCTTATACCGAGAACTTAAGCAAATGTATTTAAGCGTGAATATAAAGTTAAGTGTTGGAAAAAACAAACTGTGCCCTCTCTTTAATACCACGAGGTCAATTTTCAAATATGTAAAGTCTGCGGGTAGCAGAAGGCACTTGATTTCTCTAACAAAATGAATCACTAGGAGTCCAAAACCCAACAAAGACTCTCCCTGTAGAGTTAAAACATTTCTGGAACTTACATAGCCATGAACGGAGAAGCTGAAACAGTGAAACAAGCCCCTTAGATCCATTTAAAACTTATTTCTTTTCCAAAGGCCACAGGGACCGCTGGATTTTTTTTTTTGAAAGCGCAAGAGGATGCAGTCTCCAGAAGGATTAGAAGACCACACAATTATTTTCTTGTACAAAGTCACCCTGAATGTCTCCATCTGTGGCTGAGCCTTTTCTAGGGGATTTTTCTGATATGCTTAGCAAGAAGGGAGGGGGGGTGATGGTGTGAGTGAACCAGCAAGGGAGGGGGATGATGGTGTGAGTGAACCAGCAGGGGAGGGGGGTGAGTAAGTGACCCAGCAGGAGGTGTAAGTGACAGGGGGGTGGGTGAGTGAACCAGCAGGGGAGGGGGGTTGGTGGGAGTGAACCAGCAGGGGAGGGGGTGAGAGAGTGACATGGGGGTGGGTGAGTGAACCAGCAGGGAGGGGAGGGGAGGGGTGGTGTGAGTGAACCAGCAGGGGAGGGGGGGTGAGTGAGTGAACCAGCAGGGGTCGGGGGGTGAGTGAGTCATCAGAGGGGGGGGGTGAGTCAGCAGGGGGGGGTGAGTGAGTGAACCAGCACTGAGGGGAGGGGGGATGAGTGAACCAGCACTGAGGGTGGGTGTGACTGAATCCTCGGTAATTTTTGTGGGTGGGGCTGGGGGCGGGGAAGGGGAAGGGGTGGGACTGGGGGCGGAGAATGGGTAGAGCATGGCGAGCCACAGGTGTCGGGTTTTTCTCGGTGAAAATGTTGGCAACCCTAGTACAGCGCTACATATGCCTTGTAGCACTATATAAATGATTTATAGTAGCAATAGCAGCAACGTTTTCTCTGCATTACCTGGATGGCGGCTCTCCCAAAAGAACTGGGAACATATGGAACAGCTAATGCATAGAATTTGCAGTTACCGCACCTTAATTTCAGCTATTGCTATGGGTAAAACTTTAGGAACAGGGACTGAAAACATCCTCAAAATATATTATATGATTGTACCATTTCCCATGCACAATGACAGCAATAACGAATGAAAGACTGTTTTATGCCCAATTCAAAAAGCTCAGTAACAGAAACAATGTAGAACACAGTGCACACTACACAAAGCAAATGAAACATACCCCCTGCACAGGAAAGTAACACAATATAAACATACAAATAAAACCAAAATGTCAATCATGAACACACTAAATTTACCCATACACATGAAGGCAAATTTTAGATAGTACTTGGAGATCGTAATCAAGACATCCAGGTCAGGACATACTGTGATGACGAAGGCAGTTCAGAGGAAAGGGAATGGCAGAAAAGGGAACCCTGTTCCTTTAAAAATGCTAGCATTCAGGGTTTCCCGGGCAACCAAGAACCTCTGAGTCAGAGTGCAGCCAGCATCAAGCCCCGCCCACGTCAGCATGTCAGAGCTAGGTGGAATCCTAGCAGCTCCCATGTGTGCTGGGAGAAGGGTGTGGTCCCTAAGAAAGATCAGTTTAAAACTGCTGTGTTTGAGCAGTCAGTTAGCACCAGGGGAGGAACAGAAAGAGCCGGCACGAGAACAGGCACGAGTGCAAGGAAAGGAGTCTCGAGAGGAGCTCCAGCAAGCAGCAGAGGAGCCTTGGGAGGCTCGAGCAGAGCTGGAACTAAGTGCAGAGACGAGCTGTGGGATCTAGGAGCAACAGGTCCAAGGCAGACACAGCTAACAGGGAAATTGCCACGAGGGAGACAAGCGTCTGAAGAGAGAAGGCAGCATGGCTTTGAGCAGGAAGGAGGGGAACAACCAAGAGGCCCAGAGTTCAGGCAAGTGTATGTTCCAGAGTCCCTGCATAAGAGAAAGTTGAAGGAGTTAGTTCCTACTGGAGGAAGTAAATCAGCTAGCCAGCTAAGCTGTAAAAGTAGAGAGAATAGCTTGTCTGCATTCCCTAATCTAAGTCTCTCTGAAGAAATAGAGCAGAAGAAACTATTGCTAGAAAAATTAAATGAACTGTTGCAGAAGCAGAGTAGTAAGCTCTACGACCAGGTACCCTCTGAGAACTGCTGCAATGAATCTGTAGAGGAGATGGAAGTAGAATCTTATGATAATGAGCCTGAAGAAATACAATGCTCACTTTGTAGGGCAAACAAGCCGGAGGTGCTGAAGCCTAAAGCACATGTGAATGAATGAATGTTTAAAGTAGTGAAGCTTGTTTGAATGAAAGATACAGCAAAGGAAAATAACTGGAGGTTTTAAGCCAAGCTGTTTCTCCTATATGCCTGGAAGTGAAATGAAACTTAATGGACATTTGGAAGCTCTCTGTATGTGAGGAAGCTGTGAGTAAAACAGTCTTCCTGTGAAAGCAACTTGCTTTAAAGAAAGTTTACAGCCTGAGCTTTGGAAGCTAATTCCAGTGTCAAAGTTAACTGCTTAAACTGACCTACCTGTGAATACAACTTGTGAGCTTTATTCTTTGTTTTTGGAGAAGAATCCATTTTTGAGTTCAGCACTGTTAAATTTGATGCGAGGGGAAAAATCCCAAGAGAATAAAATATTCTCTGTTTTCGCCTAACCACTTGTGGTCACACTACTTTGCCTGATAGAATAAGTAAACTACAGTACCCAGCAGCCCTAGCTGGCGGCCATATTGGTGAACCTTATTCAAAGGGCGACAAGGCGACACTCTCCTGCTGCCCGGCTATACGCCTGGCCAGGAGGTGGCGACAATACACAGTTCAACTGGTATTTTATATAAGGCTCCCCCAAACATGGTGCATTTTCTAAAATACATACAAGGGCATGCAGTAGAGAACACGGGACCATTCTACAATTCTATACGTGGGAGAAATCAACGGCAACAACTCAGCAACTTCCATGTGCACACTGGTATTTGGCAAACCTATATTATAAATACTACCAATTAAAAATAGAGGCTGCTATCTTTAATTAGACTTTGTGGGGGAGGGGAAACAAACAAGAGGATTAAGAAAGACCTAGATGAAACAAGCAGCTTTGAAATACCTACATTCCAGGGAGAAGCTGCAAATCGCGACATGGAGAATTTTGGTCCATACAGTGCATTCACACCATAGAAAGATGATGGCAGAAAGACCATATGGCCTTTCCAGTCTGCCCTTCCATACCAACTACTATAGTCCTTTTTTCTCCCTTTACTCCCATGAAATGGGGAATGCATGTGTAGATTTTTGACCCATCCAAGCCATGCCCTAACCACACTGCCGACACGCCATCTTGCAATTTCTATGTATTATGGACATTCACCTGTAAATTTAGCGCTTTCTAAGATACCCTCTTAACGTGAATGCCATTTCTGCATACAAATGCCAGAGTCTCCATGTGGAAATTGCCAGTATGATTTCTAAAATAACCCCATTGTGTTTGACTATCAGCTCATTATGAGGCTGCAGGCATGTGCATAGCCTTATAAAATGACATTATCAGTGCTATAAGTTCAAATAAGGGGCCCCCAAGCAAAATTTGCAGAGGCCTCCTCCCGATGGCGGCAGCCAGGAGCAGGAGCTAATAAAACACCTTTCCCTCTCCTCTTCTGCTCCCCCCCCTTAAAATAAAAATTCTGAGGTCGGCAAACATCATACTTACATTTGGAACCCAGCAGAGAGCTAGTAGTTTACATTTAATAGTCACTCAGGGCGTAGCATCAGCAAAGTACTTTTAGCTTAAATTTAAAACACAGAAGAGAGCTTTCTGGTTAAATTTAGAACCCAGCAGAGAGCTTGTAGTTTACATTTCATAAGAAGTTAGAGCCTAGCAGCAGCTAAAAGCTATAATTTAGATCAAATCAGAATTTAGCTTAGCACAAAAGGCAAAACAGGGTCTGTACTCTTTGAGCAACAAATAAAGTCTTCTAGAGACCTTTACAAAGAGGCCTTCTACCTAGGGGGCAAGAGACCTGTGAAACGTTTTCAATAGGTGTTAACACCAGGTGGCAGATCCAAGCAAGGACTGTTAATTACCCAGGATGTTGGTCACAGCTTACTTCTGCAGCACAGGCATAAATAGCTCAACCAGAGCTCTGTGATCCTCTGTTTTGAAGGACTAGAAAAAGGGACTGTTACTTCTGGAGAGAGATCTGCAACTGTGAGTATATACTTCTGGTAATTTTCTAAAAGGAATTATTTGTATTAAAGCTAATTAATCTGTGAACCCACTATTTTTTGTTAAATCAGTCAGGGCCTAGTAGCAGCAGTTTAAGTTTAAATTTAAAATACAGAGGAGAACTTTCTGGTTACATTTCATACCCAGCAGAGAGCTTGTAGTTTAAATTTAATAGTCACTCAGGGCCTAGTAACAGCAAAGTACTTTTAGTTTAAATTTAAAACACAGAAGAGAGCTTTCTGGTTACATTTGGAACCCAGCAGAGAGCTTGTAGTTTACATTTAATAGTCACTCAGGGCCTAGCATCAGCAAAGCACTTTTAGCTTAAATTTAAAACACAGAAGAGAGCTTTCTGGTTAAATTTAGAACCCAGCAGAGAGCTTGTAGTTTAAATTTCATAAGAAGTTAGAGCCTAGCAGCAGCTAAGAGCTATAATTTAAATCAAATCAGAATATAGCTTACCTCAGCAGCACAAGACAGGGTACTGTGTAGCAGCCCTCTTTTAATAAGTGTTATTTCCCTCCCTCCCTCCCCAAACCCACCCACCCCTGGGATAATCGTAGCTTTATAGGTACTTACACATCTTAAAAGGCAGGAGGTGCTCTCAGGTGAAGCTCATTACCCAAATCAGTCATACACTAAGGACCTGAGATTAGTTAAGCTTCAGGTGAACAAGGTATATTACATGTATTAGGTACAATTTTATTAGTATAAATATCCATAGCAACCCTTAGTAAGTAAAGAACTTAGATCTAAACACAAACTTAAAACTAAGATGCAGACAGCAGTCCAGCAGCGAGATGGGGGCTTTCCAGTCTTTTGCATTGAGTGTCACATGTATGATTTTCTCCCAGTTGGTGAGAGGTCTTACGTGTGCACTAGGTGCAAAGAGCTCTTTGCTCTCAGGGAACGAGTCCGTTCTCTAGAGGCTAAAGTAGCAGACTTGGAAAGCATAAGACAGACAGAGAGGTACATAGACAAGACCTACAGGGACATAGTCCTGAAGTCCCACCTCCAGTCTGGCAGCATCCCTGTTGCCATGGAGGAGGGAGGTCACGTGACAGGAGAGCATCACCCTGGTGTGGTAGGAAGTGATCCTGTAACTAGGACCTGTCCTCCAGGTGATGTAAAACCCTCTCGCACCGAGGAAGTTTCTCCAGGGCCATGTGCCCATGAGGGAAGGGTTAGGACAGCCGTTACAGTTGGTGATTCGATCATTAGGCATGTAGGTAGCTGGGTGGCTGGTGGACGTGAGGATCGCCTGGTAACATGCCTGCCTGGTGCGAAGGTAGCGGACCTCACGTGCCACCTAGATAAGGTCTTAGATAGTGCTGGGAAGGAGTCTGCTGTCTTGGTACATGTCGGTACCAATGACATAGGAAAATATGGTAGGGAGGTTCTGGAGGCTAAATTTAGGCTTTTAGGTAGGAAGTTGAAATCCAAAACTTCCAAGGTAGCATTCTCCGAAATGCTTCCTGTTCCACGCGCAGGACCCAAAAGACAGGCAGAGCTCCGGAGTCTCAATGCGTGGATTAGACAATGGTGCAGAGATGAGGGTTTTGGATTTGTTAGGAACTGGGGAACTTTCTGGGGAAAGGAGGGGCTCTTCCGAAGGAATGGGCTTCACCTTAACCGGGATGGAACCAGGCTGCTGGCATTAACCTTTAAAAAGGAGATAGAGCAGCTTTTAAACTAGATATTAGGGGAAAGCCGACAGTCGCCCAAGAGCGGATGGTTCGGAAGAATGTATCTTTGAAGGATACTACCAAAAGCAGAGAGGTTCCACAAAAGAGTAAAGTAGCCCAAATGCCCTCAAGTATGGAGCAGGCAGAGATTAAAGATCCCAAATTATCCATGTCTAACAATAGCCAAATTAATATGAATAAAATACATTCTCTAAAATGCTTGTATGCAAATGCTAGAAGTCTAAAAAATAAGATGGGAGAGTTAAAATATATAGCACTAAATGAAAGGTTAGATATGATTGGAATATCAGAGACATGGTGGAAGGAGGACAACCAGTGGGACACTGTGATACCTGGGTACAAACTATATCGAAATGATAGAGCTGATCAAATTGGTGGAGGGGTTGTTCTCTATGTTAGAGAGGGCATTGAGTCAGAAAGGATTAAAGTTTTGCAGGAAGCAAAATCTGCTGTAGAATCTATATGGATTGAAATTCCATGTAAAAGTGGGAAGGCAATGGCAGTAGGGGTGTACTATCGAGCGTCTGGCCAGAATGACTAAATGGATGATGAAATGCTCAAAGAAATCAAGGAAGCTAACAAACGTTACAGCGCAGTAATAATAATGGGTGATTTCAACTACCACGGTATCGACTGGGTCAGTGTCACGTCAGGACATGCTAGGGAGATAAAGTTCCTAGATGAAATAAATGACTGCTTCTTGGAGCAGCTGGTTCATGAACCGACCAGAGAGGAAGCCATATTAGACCTAGTCCTTAGTGGAACACCAGATCTAGTGCAAGAGATAAGGTTGTTGGTGCCACTTGGCAATAGTGATCATAGCATGATCGCCTTTGATTTAATTAGTGGAGGAGGGATAGTAAGGAAATCCACAGTACTACCTTTTAACTTTCGAAAGGGAGTCTATGATAAAATGAGGAAAACAGTTACAAAAAAACTAAAAGGAGCAATTGCAAAGGTTAAAGACGTACATCAGGCTTGGCTATTGTTGAAAAATACTATCTTGGAAGCCCAGACCAGCTGTATTCCATGCTTTAAGAAAAGTGGAAGGAAGTCTAAAAAACTGCCAGCATGGTTTAAAGGTGAGGTCAGAGGCTGTTGTTGCCAAAAAAAGCATCTTTCAGGAAATGGAAAAAAGAGCCAAACGACGAAACCTGGAAACAGCACAAGCACTGGCAAGTCAAATGCAAGGCATTAATAAGGCAGGCAAAGGGAGAATTTGAGAGGAAGCTTGCTGCGGAAGCAAAAATGCGAAGTAAAGACCTTTTCAAGTACATTCGTAGCAGAAACCTTGTAAGAGAGTCAGTTGGTCCATTAGATGATAAAGGGGTTAAAGGAGCACTAAGAGGCGACAAGGCGATAGCGGAGAGACTAAATGAATTCTTTGCTTCAGTCTTTACTGAGGAAGATGTAGGGATGTTACCCATGACTGAAGTGGTATTTAAAGGTGCGGAAGAATTGAAGGAAATATCGATACATCGGGAAGATGTATTACAACTATTAGATAAACTGAAGAGTAGCAAATCACCTCGGCCGGATGGTATATATCCAAGGGTGTTGAAAGAACTGAAATATGTGATAGCAGACCTGCTATTAGTAATCTGTGAACTATCATTAAAATCATCTCTAATACCTGAAGATTGGAGGATCGCTAATGTAACACCAATTTTTAAAAAGGGTTCCAGGGGTGATCCGGGAAACGACAGACCGGTGAGCCTGACATCAGTACCGGGAAAAATGGTAGAAACCATCATAAAGAATAAAATTACTCAGCATGTAGATAGTCATGACCTAATGGGAGACAGCCAACATGGCTTTAGACAAGGAAGATATTGTCTTACTAATCTGTTATGTTTTTTTGAAGGAGTGAATAATCAGGTGGACAAAGGTGAGTCGGTTGATATTGTGTATCTGGACTTTCAGAAAGCCTTTGACAAGGTCCCTCATGAGAGACTTTTGGCAAAACTAAAGAGTCATGGGATAGGAGGCAGTGTACTATTGTGGATTAGGAACTGGTTAAAAGATAGAAAGCAGAGGGTAGGGCTAAATGGCCAATGTTCCCAATGGAGAAAGGTGAATAGTGGTGTACCCCAGGGATCTGTGCTGGGTCCGCTGCTTTTTGACATATTCATAAATGACCTGGAAAGTGGAATAACGAGTGAGGTTATCAAATTTGCAGATGACACAAAACTATTTAAAGTTGTTAAAACCCAAGAGGATTGTGGAAAATTGCAAGAGGATCTTGATAAATTGGAAGACTGGGCATCAAAATGGCAGATGAAATTTAATGTGGACAAGTGCAAGGTTATGCACCTAGGGAAGAACAACCCAAACTATGGTTACACGATGCAAGGTTCCACATTAGGAACCACCACCCAGGAAAAAGATTTAGGCGTCATTGTGGATACCATGTTAAAACCCTCGGCCCAGTGTCCAGCAGCGGCCAAGAGAGCAAATAGAATGCTAGGTATGATAAGGAAAGGAATGGAAAATAAAACAAAAGATATTATAATGCCTCTATATCGTTCCATGGTGAGACCACACCTTGAATATTGTGTGCAATTCTGGTCGCCGTATCTTAAAAAGGATATAGCGATTTTAGAAAAGGTTCAGAGAAGAGCCACCAAAATGGTAAAGGGGATGGAAGGATACTCCTATGAAGAAAGGCTAAAAAGGTTAGGGCTCTTCATTCTGGAAAAGAGACGGCTGAGGGGAGATATGATAGAAGTCTATAAATTAATGAACGGAGTGGAACGGGTAAACGTAGATCGACTGTTTACGTTATCAAAATATAGAAAGACTATAAAGGGTAAACTATTTAAGACTAATAAAATAAAATATTTTTTCACTCAACGTGTAATCAAACTTTGGAATTTGTTACCGGAGGATGTAGTAAAGGCTGTTAGTGTAACTAAGTTTAAAAATGTTTGGACAAGTTCCTGGAGGAAAGGTCCATAAACCATTATTAAGAAGGGACCCAGGATATCAATGCTTGACCCAGTACAAGCATTGCGGAACCTGTGTCTTTTGGGGAAACTGCTAGGTACGTATGACCTAGATTGGCCACTATTGGAAACAGGATACTGGGCTTGATGGACCTTGGTCTGACCCAGTATGGCAGATCTTATGTTCTTATGAAGCTATCCGGGAGTCCTGTGTCCGTGCTACTGCCAGAGGACAGGTGCTGTAACACGGGAATGTTGACCGTGTGCCTTTTTTTTTTTGACTGTCACATATCTGGATAAATTTCTGTGACATCAAATTTAAAGAGTGATGCAGTGAGAAAAAACGAGTACTGCTAGTTATCATTTATATAGCGCTACGAGGCTGTACGGATGCATGTAACAGGCAGATCTTGAGGGTCGGGGTTTACAGTCTAATTAACATTCCAAATGTTCCATTTTCAGCAGCAACATATACATTTAATTCATTAAAATAATGCTAACAATTCACCGTATTTGAAATTTAGGCCCCGGAAGAGAGTACAGGGGGCACAGAGAGGCTGATGTGCTATACACTGACACATTGCATCTCAAAAAAGTTCTAAGAGGCTGATATCACCTCGGATGACTCATTTGTCCGGACAGCTTGTCCAACTTGCGCTGACTTCTCTGCACGTGTTTGGCTTGCTCTCCCAGTTTAACGCTGACTTTTTGCGTACCGCGTAATTTGCATATTGAACCCCAATGCAAAGAGTCAGCGTTAAACGAGCGCTATGAAACTCTGCCCTAGAGCTTTAAGCACTGGGCTCTAGCACAGGGTATGTTTGCAAATACAGTTTAGCATATCAGACTAAAAGAGTCTGATCATTAGAGTAATATTCAGGCAGAAAGCCCTTTGCCTAGACAACAAACTTCAGAATTAAGCTTATCATAGGAATGAGAAAAAGGATCTGTATCTGAGAGAAATAAAAATGCAAGGGAAGGTTATCTGCATTGGAAATTAGGGAATCTTGTTTCCAGGGAAAACATTAACAAGCTGCAGTGACCACCTCCAATTATTGAAAGGTTGTGTATACTCAATCCAATGCATCATGTTGGACTGATTAAGGTCTCTGTTGTATTGATCATTAACACATTTATTAAGGTCATGCTAATTAACTCTTGAATTGTACCAGTGCAGGGTAGTGAACGGTATCATAACTGTGGCAAGTGGAGCGTAATTTTATAATAGGGTGCAATGGATAGGCGACTATTTAGGCCCTCTTTTCCAAAAGACAAATAGGAGCCTATTAAAATCGCACGTTAAGACAATACACAGACACATTCAGAAGTCCTAGAGATGGCGTAAACGGCATGCTGAACATGTTAGAGTACGTTTGTAAATGATAGTGTTTTATAATGTACATTTATATCTGTCAGCTCCTCCCATACTCCACTCACGTGCACACCTACTGGAAAAGTAAAGTATTTTAAGAGAGTCCATAAACCCACAAATGTGACAGAAAAAGCACGTACATAACTAAAAAAACCACAGCAAAGCAGGTGCCTATGTTGCAGCTAGGTGCTCTCCAGAGCCAGTACAAGGGTAATGGGGGCCATCCGTGAACCTTCAGCTTTACCCTCCCTACCCTCTATCCATCCCCCTTCCAGTGAAGACAAGGACCGCAGATGAAAAGCCGGTTTTCTGCTCTGGCCACTCCCGATCTCGCGGCTACAGCAAAAAACTGGCTTTTCAAAGGCCGGTCTTCAATCTCTGCCGGCAGCCGGCCTGGCCAGGGAAAAACCAGCCAGGCTGGCTGAAAACTGGCTGTTTGGCAACCCTAAGTTGGACCCACCCAACTTAACCAAACTTTTGAAAGGAAAAAGAAGAAAAAATAATCTACCCAACTATACAACACCTGGTTTTAATTTTAAAAAATTGTGTCCTTCATTTCTGCATAACCTTGGCCACATCCAAGAACTTCCTAATACTACAATCCATAAATGTAGTGAGTGAGATATTCAAAGCCATTTAGCCAGTTTGCAGATTTGCAAATGGCACTCGGTGGGATAGTCATAGTAACATAGTAAACGACGGCAGATAAAACCTGTGTGGTCCATCTAGTCTGCCCAGCAATATGACAGGAGTAGGTGCACCCCTTCCCAGGTCTTTTAGGGAGTAGGTGCACCCCTACCCAATGTCTTTGCTTAGAGGTGCACCCACCAGGAGCAGCTTCTTTCTTTCTTTGCTTGTTTAGGGGATGTCAGACGACTGCCTGGGTGAGAATCTTCACAGTCTTGGCAAGTGCATATATCTATATGATTTGCAAGGGATTGTGGGCAATGCAGTTCATTCACACCAGACACAGCCGCTGACAATAATTTAGTTGTGCTCAAGTGTAAAGCCAATAAGATATTTATTAATGGGGTTATTTCTCCCAACACAGATATGCTTGGTAGCACATAAATCAGGTTACTTGCTTTCAGTGTTAAACTTGAAAAAAACAAAATCAGGAAAACAACATTTTAACTTATCAGGCAATCAAAGCAAAAGAAATAAGACCTGGTTGGCAACAAACTGGTCTTTTCTGTAGGCATTAGCTAATGTTTTCTTAGCATATATCAAACAACAAAACAAAAGCCACAAAGAAAGGAAAAAAACTGTTCTTCTCAGGTTAACTTCTTGTATCTTCCCACATAGATTCAGAAGTGATTCTCTCAGAGCCCATAAGCAATTAGGTAAGGCTCAATTGCTAGCAGTTATCCAGCTGAAACCCCTTAGCTGGCTTGCTTTCTACTGCGTGGCTAGAAATCCTACACAGGAGCTTTTCTGAGTAGATTAAAGAACAAGTTTGTATTTCTTTGTGAGGGTTGCTGTACTTTATAACAGAAAATCACCAAAGGAGTTTAGACAGAGAGCAGTCCATGTAAACAGATTCTTCATCTGCTATCACCCCCTCTTCTTCAACAAGCATGGGTTCAATATCATGGATTGGCACAGATGAATCTCCCAATGGAGCACTTTCAGGAGAATACTTGTTTCCCTGCTGTCTTTCAAGGTTATAGCTAGGGCATAGATCAGTGTTCATACCTGAGCTTCCATTGCTGTTAGAGTTCCTCTCTATATAGCCTGGCCAGTATGTAGTCCAGTTCTTATGTCCAGCCTTCCAATCCAGATCCCTGGACACTGGATCTCTTTTCACATACCTTCTGGCACGGGTCCTAGGGTCCCTTCCACGTGCAGCCGTCTCCCTCACAGGTACCGTCTGGTGATTCCTAGCTCTGCAGCACCATTCCTCTGGCTTTCCCCAGTCCAATGGTGTATGCTGGCCCTTGGAATGCCTCCCAGTATACGTACTGCTACTGACTCCTCTAGACCTCTCAAAGGCTTTTCTCTTCCTTCTTCCAAAGGGTTTCTTGCCCTCTCTGTCCGTCCGGTTTGGCTTCTGCTTCTGATGATCCTTCAGATGAAACTGAGGATATCCAAGCTGATCATGATGATGATCCTCAGGATAATTCTCTGTAGAATAAACTCTACCTTTATTCTGCTTAGATGAGTGCTCCTCCCTAACACAGCGCAGCTGTGCTGAATCAGGCCCTGCCCTTTCAGATGAGTGCTTAGGGATTACCTCATAGCCCTCCTGATTGAACACACGTTTCCCCACTTCAGCTCCTCTAATGGCCGTTGGAAACCTGGTGCATTCTGGGACTGGTAGTCTTTTATGGGAAAATTCTGTTTTCTTATTTCTACCAGAACTGACAGGTTGCTTGTTCAGAGTCACTTCACCTTTTCTATAGCTCCTTCCTGAGCTATGATAAGCTTCCTTATCACAGGGTGCTAAATGCAGTTTGTCTCTTTGAATATCCCTGGTTTTGGCCCCTAAGCGCCACGCTGTTAGCTGCCTAGCATTGGGGCCTTCCATGGACGGAACGAAGACCACAGATAACCAGCTAGCGGCGATATTCACCCATTTATAATCCTGGCATTGAATGTCTGGGTTCAAGGTTCAGTGGTGAGAGTTAACCTTTTTATCAGCGCTTGCCGCCGCAGCTGAATATCCCTCTATCCCCATCCACCTCCCCTCCCCCCCAGTATCTTTACACCTAAAGAACATATAATTAAATCCAAATTATCAACTGATAATCCATCCACTGACTTAATCGTGCCTGAATACTCTCGTTATTGTGAGCACTGATTTAGAAGGAATCTTCAGAACTGAAATTAAACATGAAAACAATTCCTGACCAGAGATAGGGAGAAAGTTAGCAAAATTCAAAATCCTCAAACTCCTTCTCCTGTTACAATTTTCAAGACTCAAAGCTTTTTATGGATGATCACAGAGTCCTTCATCAGAAACTGTTCAAACCTGGATTCACGTTTAGATAGTCTAATCTTGAGATCTTCCAGAGTGCAATCCTGTACCTCCACTTTATCGGCAGGCTAAGTAATCGTCGAAGCAGTATTTTGAAGCTGGAGAGACAGTGATGGCTCAGGCAAAAACAGGCCTTTTCCAAAGTCTCAGAATTCACAACTTTAGGACTCACCAAAACCGGTCAAGCAATTGTAGAATCAGCACCTTCCCTCAGCGTACATATTTATATGTTTTTATGCTTTAGACTCCTGACGCAGGCTTCAATGCCGAAACTTGCTCAAATAGGGTCCTCTTATTAAATTTGTGTTTGCGAAGATACTATTAGTGCGGCTGTGGTCATTCTCCGCTCTTCCGTTGGACTGGTGTTATCTGCGAAGGATTTCCTCTTCTCTGTTCCTTTGAATGCCCTGCATTTTGTCACCTCCAGAAGGTGGCAGCTGCCTAGTTTGCCCAGTGGTTGGACTGGCACTGTGCACCATAGAGGTCATTTTAAAAGGGCTAGGTGGCACTTGTAAACGGGCACAGATGTTAGCAGCTATTTTAGGAAAGCTGCTGTTTACTCATGCATTTCCCTTGCATGTCTAAATTTTAAGAAGGTGTGATGTGGGTGGACTTTCAAAATATATATGGGCTTCTCATTTTAGAAGGGGAATGTGCATGTGAATGCACGATTTAGAAAAGCCGTTTCATTGCAACATTGGACGTCCAAGTCTAGACATCCGAAATTCCATGTGAGTTGAAGCAGAGAAGGTGGGCTAAGTGCTATCTAAAATCGACTCATCTCCACCCTAAAAGATGAAAGAGTGCAGCAAGAATAAAAAAACAAATGAGGATGCGCACAATAATGGGTCGGACATGTGCAGGTTATTGACTGATTTTAGGAACTTGCTCGTGTCAGACAAGGATGGGGGCAGGTGAAAGAACATAGATGTGTCCACGATGCTGTTCAGAATGCGCAGTTATCTCTTGTCAGATACACGTCCAAGCCTGCCGTTTTGCAAATGGATGAATGCAGCATTGCAACAGCAAGAGAAAAAGCCTCTTGGTTTACTAGCATGCTGTTTATTGGGGGAGTGAGAGGGCATTCTCCTCTTCTCTGTACAGTTGTTAGGCTGATTAAACGAGCACTTTTCAGATGACGTCATTCCTAGCAACAAATATAGACATGGGCGTGTCCGCTGGAGGGCTGAGACGTGTGGTGCAGTTCTAGATTGCATCTTTCAGATATGACTGTGAGACTGAGGCAGAAGGAGAGTTGAAATTGGCAGGAATGAGAAAGTAGAAACCCAACACCACCACCACCATGGCCAATGGGATGAGGCCTATGGGAAAATTAGTAGCTGAGTCTTCAAGGAGAAGCCAGGTCTCAGTTAGAGCAAGAAGACGGAGAGTATTAAAGATAACAAGGTTATAAATAAAGGAAAGCTTATTTGAGATGGAGTGTGCATTCCACAAGGTGCATGAGAAAGGGAGAAAGGAGAGGGAAAGGGAAGCGATAGGAATAAGATTTGAGGATGTGGATGTACCTTGGGAGTGTGAATGGAGGGGGGGGGGGAGGACAGCGTTGGGATTATTATCCTAAGTTGAGAGAAAGAGAAGGAGAAAGAGTGTGAGGGCGAGAGGAGGAGGAGGCAGGGTGGTAATGAGGGTGAGGTTCTGAATGAGAGGAAGAAAATGGTGAAGTTGGAGAGCAGATGACAGGGTAGAAGACAAAATGGCAGGAGAGTGAGGCTGGTAAGGAGGGAGTGATAAGGATTGGGGCCTGATGTCATCGTTGGAATGAGGAGAGAAGATTAGGGAGTGTCAACAATAGGAAGAGAAAGTGATGTGGAGCCGTGGGGATGAGACGGAGAGTGGGGATGAGAAATTGGAGGAGATATATGATGGATAGGCAGGAGAGAGGTCCCAGAGGACTAGGGTACACGTGTGAGTAATAGTGGTAATGAGCACAGGACAGCTATAAGCGAATAGTAATCAAGGGGCCTGTGCGGTGAGTGGGTGAGAGGCATAGTAAAGAAGGCAGAAGAGGAGCAAGGAACAGCTAGCAGTAGACAAAAGAAAGCTGAAGAATGTTATGACAAAAATTTCGGATAACATAAATACACACTGACAATAAATATATATCTATAAACAGAGACAGGCTCAAAACTCAAGCAGGCAAAAAAGTCAGACTAAACTAGGTGGCTAGGGCAAAAGGCTTGCAGTGCAGTTGCTCTCGGCAAGGCAGTGAGCCTTTTGTAAAATACCCAGGAAATCTTGAACATTCCAACTTGGGCATCCCTTTTCTGATTCAGACACTATATGCACAATGGGGCTGCGTGTATAATGCTCGCCTACAGACATTCATCGATAACCCTCTAGTAGCTCTGGGTTACTTTATACCTTGCTATTAATGTTTTCCATTACACCATATTCTTCATAAGCACTGGAGACTTTTTTTTGGACTTGATAGAAGAAGCCAGCTGAATCAACTAAAAACTTGTTCAAACCATTAATATAAATACTTGTGTTAAATCCATAGCGGTGACCGTATTTGCAGCACACAGTTCAGCCAACCTCCATCACATGAAAATCACTAGCCCATCAGCTAATAGCCTTTAGCGCTTTACATCTTTATGGTGTAATTAACCATCATTTTGCATTTTCCATTGCAGTCTAGCTTCTGTGGCGTCTTAGCAAAAGATTTTGATAAATAAGGGAAAAATAATCCCAAATAGTGCCAAGGAGCGGTCTTATAACGATCCGTATTATCAAAATATGCATCATGAAATCTAGGATGCTGGTTAGTTGGTTAATTTGTAGTTTAACACCAAGGGGGGTATGTTTACTATTTAGGTTAATGTGTGTTCCATAAAGTTAACATGCATTAAGTGCGGCAATGACCCATAGAAATGAATGGGCAGTAAAAGCACTTAATGTACATTAACCTTTAGTAAACATGCCCCCAAGAGTTCAGTGGGCTCACCGTGAACGTAGGGAAGTATTTGTTAACAGAGTACATGCTGCACAATAGAGGAACCAAATACCAAGAAATGCAGTCGGTGACTAAGAAAATGTAGCAGAAAGGTAGAGAGATATTTCCCATCGTGCTGGGAGCCAAAGGCCTGATTAAGAGGAAGTTTCAAGCACATCTCGATAAATTACCGATACTGTACATGTTACATTTTATGAACTCCAGAGAGAGGCTCTCTTTGGCACGATGCAAGTGCTACGTTGAGCAACAGCAGTAAATTTGAGAGACTGAGATCAGATTCCACATACCCTGGCTTAAGAGTGTGGTTCATACTGTCATGGTATGTGCAAAACTAACCCGTTTGGAGAAATTGCTCCTCAGAGGAACCACTACCTGTAAGTTCCCAGATGTTTCTAGCATACATGAAAAATGCTAGTCCTGAACATATTTAGATAAAGGAATGTTACGCTGCATAACAGAAAACGCAGGATCCCTTCTCGAGTGATGCTGGACAGAGCGAACGGTGGAGAATTTTCTCTTTTTATAATTAACTTACTTGTAGGAAGGAAGGCAAGTAAGGATTGGGAAGCACAGTACTGACAAAACAGGCCAGCAGAGTTGAGAATGTTACCCCCCCCCCCCCCAGCTGAGCGAAACATTGTCAACAAAGTTGGTCTGCCTTTCAACCCAACAGCACCCTGCACAGGAAAACATGTCGAGGTGCCAGATGCTTCGAGACAATAAAAATCCCAGCTATAGAAACATAGGTGCTGCCGGCATCTCTGAACCTCTTGTGACTTTGGTTAATATCTGCCCTCTGGGGTACCACAAATCCTTCTCAATTCTGTCTCCTCTATCTCTTGGCCTCTGTGTGCCCAACAAAGGTTTTAATTCTGTCAATGTTTTCATGCCTATCATGTTTGATGGAAATCTGTTCCAAGGGTTCAGCATCCTGTCTCTAACGCAATTTATTTTGTAAGACATAACCCACCGTACGATCAGGAATATGCGACTGAGCTCTTTGCCCTTTGCATGTTTAGCAGAAACCTCTTGAATTAAGGCAGAATTTGATCTCGCTCATCAAAGTTATGGATCTTAAGCAGCTCAGTTAATGCAGGATCAGGCAACTACTCTTCTTTTTTAACTAGAGTCTTCTGCTAAAGAATTTTCTTGGACAACAGTTTTTCCTATAACCTCTGCAGAAGAATGGGAATTAAAACCAGGTTCAGTCAACTAGGGCTGAATGAGATTTTATGGTGCTAATGGGATTCATAAACTAAACAACTCCTATGGGAGGAAGGTCCGTCTGAAACACTCACATTGGAAGTGCTTGGGCTGGATTCACAATTATAGCGAACACAATGCACACAGCAGGCAGGCTTCACTGTTGCCTTCTGCCAATATGCAAATCTGTATTTAATTCCACTTTAATTAAAGGCTAATTTGCTACTCTGTTTTGTGCAGGCTCTACTGGTACTGGTTCTTATGTTGGATGCTTTTAGCCTTGTGAGGATTTAAAATCAGTAATCAGGAAGAGATTATTAAAAAAATAATTAAGCGAAGAGAGAGGTTTTGGTGTTTTATTTGAAATCAATAATCTTAGTAATACCCTGTAACTGCCTGACCCAATGTTTATAGAGCACGTCCAGGTAGCACTAAATTAGTTTTACAAATTCTACAACTCAAACTGACACAATTACTACACCCAGCACTTATTGTATCACAGGTAAGAGTTTTCCTGCAGATAGAATTCCGTGTGTTCTTCTCATCGATGTATTTGCTGAACATTTCCAGAGGAGGTCGCTGTGTTCGCCTATTTATTTAGCTGTATTTATCTTCTGCTTTTCACCGGGTCAAAGCGGTCAATTGGGGGATACATTTAACACGAGGGGATATGACACACATACGTTAATACTTACAGGGAACATGGGCAATGGAGGGTTAAGTGGCTTGCCCAAGACCACAAGGAGTGCCTATAGGACTAGAAATCCCAGTCCCTCCGGCCTGAGATTGCTGTCCCCAGGTGGGACTTGAACCCCCGGCCCTCCGGCCCGAAGTACCTTGTCCTAACCACTAGGCCACTCCTCCCTCAGTGTGCCTAATGACACACTGCCTTGTGATAACTTATAGACCAGGAGTCCCCAAACAAAGACTTGTGGGGCTGGATGCAGCCCTTGGAGCAGACTGCCTGACCACGCAGGCTGTTCCTGTCCCTAGGTCAGATCCCTCCACCCAGAGCACGGGCTTTGCTTTTTCACCCACACCTCTTTCTCTCGTTCCCTCCTTCCTGCAGCAGATGTCGGTGATCCTTCTCTCTCCATCTCCTGCTGCTGAAATCCCCCCCTCTTCCTTCCCCTTAGGAAGGAAGTGAGAAGGTGATAGAACTGGGAACAGCCACTGACCCCATGTCTGCCGCAAGTCAACTCATCCAACCATTACTAATGCCTACAAATGGCAGCTCAACCCCTTCTTGCCCCTGTCATGAGCTGGGCAGGAGATGTTCGCTGCTCTTTGGGATGCAGGCCTGTGTCAGTCTCCCTGTTTCAGGGACACACAGGGCCGGCCCGTCCATTGAGCGAGAATGTTTTTTGCACAGGGCCCCGCGTTTCAGGGGGCCCCGCGCAAAAAACATTCTTTTGTAAAAGTAAAATAAAAAAAAAATGAAAGAACCTGTCTCCTGCCGATGTCGGGGCTGCCGCGGCAGAATCGAGCGTGCCGCGGGGCCCCCCTGTACCCGGCACAGCCTCTTCTCCCCGTAGCAGCTCTCACTGTGGAGCTGCAGTCAACGCGCCGGCTTGCAGAGCGCGAGGGAAGAGTTTCCCTTTCGCGACTCTGTTAAGCCCGCGGGGGCTGATGGGAACTTCCCATCAGCCCACGCGGGCTTAACAGTGCAGCGAGGGAAAAACACTTACCTCGCGCGCTGCACGCCGTCGCGGTGACTGCAGCTCAGAAGAGAGAGCTGCGACGGGGAGCAGAGGCTGTGCCGGGTACAGGGGGGCCCCGCGGCACGCTCGATTCTGCCGCGGCAGCCCCGACATCGGCAGTAGACAGTTTCTTTCATTTTTTTTATCTTTCCCTGGGCTGGGCTGGGCTGGGCTGGGCTGGGCTGGGGGGGGGGGGGTTAGGAGTGGTGCGGTGCTGTGCTGGGCTGGGGGGGGGGTTAGGAGTGGTGCGGTGCTGTGCTGGGCTGGGGGGGGTAGGAGTGGTGCTGTGCTGGGCTGGGCTGGGCTGGGGGGGTTAAGAATGGTGCTGGGCTGGGGGGGGGTTAGGAGTGGTGCTGTGCTGGGCTGGGCTGGGTGGGGGGGTTAGGAGTGGTGCTGGGCTGGGTGGGGGGGGTTAGGAGTGGTGCTGTGCTGGGCTGGGTGGGGGGGTTAGGAGTGGTGCTGGGCTGGGCTGGGGGGGGTTAAGAGTGGTGCTGGGCTGGGCTAGGAGTGGTGCTGTGCTGGGCGGGTTAAGAGTGGTGCTGGGCTGGGGGGGTGTTAGGAGTAGTGCTGGGCTGGGGTGGGTTAGGAGTTGTGATGGGCTGGGCTGGGGGGGGGTTAGGAGTTGTGATGGGCTGGGCTGGGCTGGGGGGGGGGGTTAGGAGTTGTGATGGGCTGGGCTGGGCTGGGGGGGGGTTAGGAGTTGTGATGGGCTGGGCTGGGGGGGTGTTAGGAGTCGTGATGGGCTGGGCTGGCTGGGGGGGGTTAGGAGTGGTGATGGACACTGGGCTGGCTGGGGGGGGTTAGGAGTGGTGATGGGCACTGGGCTGGCGGGGGGGGGGGGTAGGAGTGGTGATGGGCACTGGGCTGGCTGGGGGGGGTTAGGAGTGGTGATGGGCACTGGGCTGGCTGGGGGGGGTTAGGAGTGGTGATGGGCACTGGGCTGGCTGGGGGGGTTAGGAGTGGTGCTGGGTGCTGGGCTGGGGGGGTTAGGAGTGGTGATGGGCGCTGGGGAGGGGTTAGGAGTGGTGATGGGCGCTGGCGGGGCTTAAACTAAAAATTGGGTGATGGGGGATTAGGACTGGAAATGGGCTGGTGGGATTAGGACTGAAAGTGGGTTGATGGGGGGGTTAAGACTGGTAATGGGCTATGGGAGGGCTTAAACTAAAAATTGAGTGATGGGGGATTAGGACTGGGAGTGGGCTGATGGGGAGGTTAGGACTGGTAATGGGCTATGGGGGGCTTAAACTGAAAATTGGGTGATGGGGGATTAGGACTGGAAATGGGCTAGTGGGATTGGGAGTGGGCTATGGGGGGGCTAGGACTGGTAATGGGCTGAGTGGAAGGGGGCTTGAACTGCAAATAGCTGTTGGGGATGGGGCTTGGAATGGAAATGGGCTGAGGGGAAGTGGGGGGCTTGAACTGCAAATAGCTGATGGGGAGGGGGACTTGGAATGGAAATGGGCTGAGTCGAAGGGGGCTTGAACTGCAAATAGCTGATGGGAAGGGGGCTTGGAATGGGCTCTTAGGGGAGGGAGCTAGGACAGGAACTGGGCTGATGGATGGGCTAGGATAGAACTGAGAATTGGGTGTTGGGGGGAGCTAAGATTGGAAATGGGCTGTGGTGGGGGCTTGGATTGAAATGGACTCATGGAGGGGCTAGAACTGGAAGTAGGCTCATGGGGGGCTTGGTTTAGAGATGGGCTGAGTGGAGGGGAGCTAGGATTTGACATGGGCTGATGGTGGGGCTAGGAAAGGACTAGAAATGGGCTGATGGGAGGCTGGTATTGGAAATGAGCTGATGAAGGGACTCGGATAGGACTGGAAATGGATGGGGGAGCTAGGACTGGAAATGGACTGATGAGGGGCCAGGACTGGAAATGGGCTGATGTGGGGACTAGAAGGGAGCGGATACTGGGTGGGGCTGGAACTAAAAGGGAGCTGATGTTGGGGGAGATTAGAAGGGGATGGGGCTGGGAGAATGAAATGGAGAGAGGAAAAATATTTTGTGTGGGAGGGAAGAAAAATGTACAATTGGCCGGGTATTGGGAGACTAAGTGGGGATTGAGGATGGAGGGGTAAAATTTGAGTGGATGAAATAGGAATGAGGAAAGAGCAAAAGGAGAAAGATTATTATGTTAAAGCAGATGTAGAGAGAGAATGGAAAAAACTAGAAGAGAAGAAAGGACAAATGGACAGCAGACGATGGAGAGATAGCAGAAGACACATACCAGAAGAAAGTGGCTGGAACAATTGCAACTGAAAAAAAAAATGCACAAAAGGTACAAAGATATCTCTTTATTTTGAATTTATTAACTGGAATATGTCAGCTCTGGGAAATGTGCATCATTAATGTCTGTGCTTTGTTTAGTACAAGAGGAAATTAATTTATGGTTTTATTTCTACATTGTTGTTGTACATTCCAAGTTTGACTTTTAGGGTTCCCAGTTTAATTATTGTCTTCCTGTTTTTAAATTGTGATTCCTTGTTTGGTGATAGTCTATGTTCTGCATGTGTAACTGAGCTGAGGTATTCTGTTTATGTAATTCCTATTTGACATTGTCACTTGTTCTCTTTCCCCAGTAGGTCATGTATTGTTATTCTCTGAAATGTATTGGTTTAATATTTGCAGTGTTGTCTTTTAATAGGTAGGGTTTGGCGCTTTGTGAATCCTGGTAGTGCTGTTAGGATACGGCGGTTTTGCTATGGGTTCTAAATGGGCAGTGTTTGTAGTAGTTCCTAATGTGCCTGGCGGTTGGCACTGGATTATAGTAATGTAGAAATCTTTGTCTTTTTTTATCCATACACTCATGAAGAGGCATGTTTACTAAAAGTTAGTGTATGGTAACATTATGCAAATATTTATGCAAATGAGGCCACTTATGCAAATGAGGCCCCGCACCGAGTCTCCGCACATGGCCCCGCACCCCCCTTGGGCCGCCCCTGGGGACACAACACCAGAGTGTGTATATGTGCTTCTGGTTTCTCAGCCTGCAGGACTAAAGGGAGGGGGCGGGGGGGGGGAGGGGGCCTTTGTACGCACATTTGCACAAGTATGCCCTGCTTCAGAACTGAAAAACAGGGGTGGGGGAAGGTGAATGCTTTTGGTGAAGAAGTGTCAGGAGTGTGTGTTTAGGTGTGCCGTCCTCAGAGAGAGCAGGACAGGGGAAAGAATGAAGGGGGGAAAGGAATGAAGAAAGAAGGGAGGGAGGGAAGAGAGGGAAGGGAGGGAAGAGAGGGAAGGGAGGAGCAGGAAGAGAGAGGCAAGATTTTAAAAAAGCAGAGTAAGAGGAGAGGGGAGCACATTTGGGGGGAGGGACGGAGTGAAAATAACTGTGCCACACACACACCTCCCAGTCCTCCAGGAGACAGAGGCTGGGGAAAGGTAGAAAACGGAGATAAGATTACTTGCCTCATTCCTGGAATTCTTGCTCCCTGTCTCTCTCCTTCACCATCATTTGAAAGTACTGAAAAGGCCAGAAATTGTTCCCCTTTCCCCCTCCTTTAATGCCTATCAAACTATTCTTCAAGGGTAATCTCACCCTCATTCAGTCGTCTCTAGCATCACCCTCTTGGAGAACCCCGTTATAGACGAATCATGACTTTTTGAAGACTGATGAACTGTAGGGAACTGCACAGCCTAATGAACTGGAATCTTGTCCCTGTAAGCTGATGTACCAATAAGCTGGTTAGTCTCTAAGGTGCCACTAACCTCAGAGTCTTTTTTGTTGAATATGTCACTTCTACAAAAGATGCAATATGTATATATTTCCCCATTCCAGCACTATTACCAAATATCTCTATGATTGGCAAAGCCCCATGACACTCACAGTGTAACATACTGTAGAGAGATATCCTGCGTCAATGTTGCAAACACTACATGCTCCATACATCTTATATTTGCTATTTATAAGTACAATCATATTACTTCTGAGTACATACAACTTCTGTTTCCTGTTTTCTTTTAGCAGAGAAGCGAATGTGCACAGTACATGTCACTGGGTGGAAAGAACTCACTAGAATTTACAGAGACACTTCTTTGTATAAAACATGCACATTTGTCGCATAGATGATCATTTAAGTTGTCAGACAAGAGAAGGTGCCTTAAGCAAACGACCATTATCTCCGGGTGAATTACTGCCCCATTTCTAATGTCATTTGGGTTCCTTCATCCTGTTTTCAGTCTGGACAGAGAATTTCAGCTTTTTCTCAGGTAAGACTCAATTAATTCAGAGTTGGTAAGGGAGCGAAGATTCACTGCTTATCAGAAATGAACTAAACATACAATGCTAATTTTCTGGTTTATTCGGAGGGACATTTGCCCATCTACTGTGAAACTGCTGATTTTCTGAAGACCGTGCACCCTCTTAAAGAAAGGCAACCATATTGACAACACAGCAAATTATTTCGTTTCATTTACTGAACTTATAACCTGCTTGTTCATTCAAACGCTCCATCATTACAAACAATTACATTTAATTATCACACGGAGGTAATGGGTCAGAGTGCAAGGCAAGGTCTCCACACCACAACACGCAATCAATAAAGCCATCATTTGTGCTTCACAAATTTTCTCAATCTTTTTGAAAAATCTGCAGCTTTAGAAGATATTTGAATAAAGGCAGAATGAAACAGTAATAAGACCAAAAAAAAAAAACCCCCTCAAAATGAAGTGGAAGAAATGCAGAGCTTCAATGACATGAAATGAGATGAAACGACATTAGAAAAAAAATGTAAATGGCAGACTCACACCTAATGTGCTTCTTTACTAAGCGGGCAGCATATGTCTGGAATGACCTGCAAGAAAATGTAACGAGAACCAAAGCAATGTATTAATGAAAGAGCTCTGCATATGAGTACCTGCACCTCTTTTGCTAGGAAAAACGCACCGTGCTAATGGAAAGAGCTCAGTGCCAATATTAATGCCAAGATACTTAAAAGAATTAAGAAGCGCAGTTGTTGGCTGGACTGATTATCTGGTGATCCATGTAGCCGTGTTCTTACCTGGATTTCACTTTAGATAGTTCTAGTGTGACCAAGCATAGTCAATGGTTCAGGAGTGGAAGAATGAGTATAATAAATAAGATATCATCCCCACAGATCAGTGGTTCTCAACCCAATCCTCTGGGATCCCTAGGCCAGTTGGGTTTTCAGGATATCCACAATGAATATTCATGATATAGAACTGCATACAATGGAAGCAGTGCGTGCAGATCTCTCTCATACGTATTCATTGTGGATATCCTGAAAACCCGACTGGCCTGGAGATCCCAGAGGACTGGGTTGAGAACAACTGCTATAGATGAAGAAACATGCACTTAGAAACTGAATCAAGGTCACTAGGGGACACAAAGGTGTAAAAGAATAAAGGGTCAAGTACTGAACCCTGTGGGACTCTATAACTCGAAGGGTGTAAAGTGAAGGTGAAAGTGCCGGTGAAAACAAGCTAGCGATCCGAAGGAAACGAAGACGCACAGCCCTGACTACTTATAGCATCCAACCTAGATAGGCGAATACTGTGGTCAACCAGATCAAAAGTGGCAGAAAGGGCAAGAGATAAGTATCTGAAGATGAGTTTCTCTACAAGCAGCTATGAATGGAAATTTAGATTCAGGGCGATAATTAATTGGCTGGGAAGAGAGGATCCAATTCTTTTTTGGGATGGGGGTGGGGAGGAGGGTTGGAATGCAGCAAACAAAATGCTTATTTCAATGGTAGGGAGACTAAACGTATGGATAAAACAATGACTGATCATGAGTAGCAAAGTGTGCACAAGGCCAGTGGAAGCTTCCCCAATCCACTGTGAGGGAAGGGGGTCAAGTGAACGAGTGGTTTTCCTCCCTTGAGTGAAGAGTTTCAATAAGGAGACAGGAGGAATCTCATTAGGGGAAGAGGAACTGTCCAAAGTAGGAATGTGCCTCATCATTATCTGAACATGATTAGTTCCAAAAGCTCTACACGTTTCAAGAACCTTGGAATCCAAATAAGTGGCAAGAATGTCAGGTAAGGGTCCTGACCAAGTAGAATGTAGTGGCTGAGTGGAAGAAAGTGGACGAATTATAGAAAATGTCTTTGGGCAGTGGGCCACATTATTTATGAGGTTAGTAGTCACATCTTTTGACTGATGTTACCTGAAAGTGACGGAAAGAAAGGATGATCCTAAAGTGATCCAGGTCAAAAGACAACTTAGTTCATCACCACTGCGGCTCAGCTTTCCCAAGTTGAGGTTTCGATAGGTGAAGACCTGTATGGAACGAGCAGTGACGCCTCGATGCAGGGGAAGTTACTGGCTGGAGGGGAGCAAGAGTGTCAAGAGCTTTAGGCTTGAGTTCCCGGATTATGCCTGATCTTCCAATGAAAATGCCTCTTTTTTGGCATGAGTTTTTTTCCTATAGGATGAACTCTGAATTTTCTTGGTGGTTTTTCATTGCATTGGAAAAAAAAAAGTCAGAGGATGAGAAGCTGAGGAGCAAAGCAATGTGTTGGACTGCAGACATTCAAATGACACAAACAATATTTATGCATGCAATAGCGTTCTGGCAGACACGTGGATGTATGCACATGTGATTCTGGGAGTGCCAGTAGTTTTTTTGTGCACAAAATATAGCTTCCGCTAGCACAGACCATGTGTGTATGCATTCAGAGTGCTCTCCTCTGTCTGCACACACTTATTTGCATACTATTTGCTTACTGCATTGTGTGCAAACGTTTTTATGCATCTGTTAGGAAACTGCACAGTGAGCTGCATGGCACAACTTTCTGCATCGAGGCCTGGGTGTGTCAGATGGTCCTTATCTACCAACATCTAGGACTCCACTCTGTTAACCAAGTAAAGTAAGGACTGATTTATTCTTTTTATTCTTTCCAACCCAAGGGAATGTTGGAAAGAAATTATACACTGTCTGCTTGTTGTGGGCAAAATAAGTCCTCAAAAATGCTACACAACAGTACCGAATTTGGAGGGGGACAATCCAGAGAAAATGGCCAATGTATTTCTATGGGAAAGGGTGTTTCAGTGTTTCTTATGCTAAAGCTGCTGGATCACAGTGGATTGGAAAATGTTCCTTTCAAATGACCCTTCCCTTCTCCTCTCCACCCCACAAGCGTTCCCCACTATGTATCCCCCTCTCCATTACCTGCTGGGATGCTTCTTAGTATTCCAGATGTTTATTAAACATTTGATATACTGCCTGTTCAAAACAGCAAGGTCGTTTACAAATGCTAATAAAATCGAACAGAGGGAAGGAACTACAATTCAGACAGGAAAGCCACTCACACAAACAGAACGGAGACAAAATGGAAGGGAGTCAAGTGGGGTCAGAGGGCATAGAAAAAGCAAGTCGACCCAGATGGGTCTTTAGGGAGGACTTAAAGCAGGGGTAAGATGGCTTATGGTGGAGGTCAGGTGGTAAGTCATTCCAGAGTTTGGGGCCCAGAAAATAAAATCCAGAGTGTCGAGTGGATTCTAGTCGAACCTGAGAAGCAGAGGGAAGGTGGAGGCGATATTTATTTCATTTTCTTTGTTGTAAATTTTACTGGGAAAGAGCAGGCCCGACCACTAGGTGAGTTAGGCATTTGCCTAGGGCAGCAGAGTTTCAGGCCTGCGGTATAGTAGGATAGGGCTTGCTCCTTCCTCCCTCTGCTGTTGCTGCCGCCGCCGCCTGGGCTGCCCTGAAGCACTGTAAAGCGACATGTAAGGTGTGGGGCCTCCGAGCCCTCTTTGGTGCAAATTTGCTGCTGGAGGGGAGCTACCCATTAAATCTTGAACACATGCTAGCATATTGTTCCTGTTGCTTGCAGGGCCTGCTCTACCCTCTCCCTGTGGTGCAGAAGCACAAAAATACCTGTCGTATTGGGATAGAGGCACCGTTTGGCTAAACTTTAAAATTCATCCTTTGAAATTTGTTGAAAATGACATCTTTCTTAACCAATGGAAAGTTTGGGAGCCACTCTATTCAAACTGCCCCACCTATCTCCCCTCAGGTCAGAGACAACACACACACACACATACAGTATGCAGAGGGATTGGAAAGAATTCCATGAGCCACGCTTGGCATGCTTTCTCCGCTTGTTAAAACAATGCTTCCCTTCTTAAAATATAAAAGATCATTTGCTTGTTAGAAAATTGGCATAAGCTCTACATCTACCTTTTTTTCAATGGGTACATCTGTTAACTACTTTAGCTCCCATCAGATTTGTTTATGAACAGCAGTTTGCAAACATTTATTCATATTAAACATCCATTTCACATCTTCAAAAATGTGTGAAATGTTAATGAGTATTTAATGACTTCGTTGACATCATATTATTGAAGTTACTGGAAACTTAGCAGAACAAACTGCGACGACGCACCTCATTTCCTGCAACGATGCAAACTACAAAGACCTTAACATAGAATTTGCAGCAGCTTTGTCAATGAGGACATATGGTTTGCCACGAAACATTCAAAAGGGGATTTCCTCTATCTTTATTCGCAAAACAGAAATCATATAACGGTCTGCGGTGCACCTCTGTCTCATAAAGTCTGAATGGCAGAATCAAATTAGCAAAGCAGGTAGCCGCCGAGTTCCTAAGAACAATGATATTGAGACTGGAACTGTGGCCTGAGACAGGTGTATATGGTTGAGCAGGAAGAGGTACAGGGCACCTTAGAGGATGGAAGTAATTATCTTAATTAGGCTGCACAAATATGCAAACTTTAAATTTGATAGAACATCTGAGAGCCTCCCTGCGGTTTGCGGGGGGATGGGGGGGGGACTACACAATCTTCACACTGTGCAACTGAGATATGATACAGATTTTTAAATACAAAAAGGGTATTCATGAACAAAGAAACCTTTTTGAAAGAAGGGGAAGCTGTAAAACTAGAGGGCATATGATGAAGCTGCAAGGGGGTAAACTTAAGCAACGTCAGGAAATACTTTTTCACTGAAAGGGTGGTGAATGCTTGGAATGCCCTCCTGGTGGAGGTGATGGGGCAAAAACAGTGAGAGACACATGGATCCTTATATAGCAAAAGGATGAAATCAAAGCAAACTTAAATATCTTTTATACTTCAATAAATAGAGGGGGGCTGACTTGCACGGAGCTGCAGTTCCAACCACTCTAGCCACCTTACTGGGCAGACCAGATGGACCATACTGGTCTTTACTGTATCTGCTGTTGTATGCTATACTACAATGTTACTATCTTCACCCCATTCGTAATACAGCACACAGAATTACCTACAGAAAGAGATCTTCTCTAATAATTACCAAATATTAGGGATGTGCATTTGTGATCACATAGTCAGGGGCATGTTTACTAAAGTTTAATGTGCGTTAAATGGCACTGAGCCCATAGAAGTAAAACGGCTCGGGCACTTAGCAGGCTTTAACTTCATTAACACACATTAAATCCTTTAGTGAACACGTCCCTCAATCTGTTTGGGTGCCTAAGTGCACGCAGATTGTTTCTCTGTGCATATACCTATGGATTGTTGTATGCACAATCACTTTCCTCATGCAAAAAAGTCTTAGCAAATACTGTATATAAGATGTGTCTTTAAAACAAATGTCAAACACCACAAGGTGGGAAAAATGTGGGAAATCTGCAACCCAAACCATTTTGACCATTCACATCCCTACAAGATATGTTCTACCTAAGCATGTTACCAAGTCCACAGAATAGGCAGAAGGGCATCAGACGTATTGCTCAAAGGGTCTCATGTTCTACCATACAAAGGTTAAACTTTGCATATTGTTAATCGAAAGTCGCTTCCAGAAGTTGAGTTTAATTTAATTCATTTTGGGAAGCCGCAGAGTATCACACATTAACTATCTTCATTGAAATAACAAGCGTTCTCCAATTTTTCAAGAGAAATGATTTCTTGGAATGTGATTAGTTCAATAAGTTTATATTTGAAAGCATAATTTGAAGAATGGGATAAAGATTTATATCCATACAGATGATTTTCAATTTCTAGACCCTCTAGTAGGGAACATGACACAAGCTCTGTCAACTATTTATTTTATTTATTTTTATTTATTTACAGTCTCTTATATACCGCACTATTCAGCATCAGCGCGGTTCACATGGAACAAAATGCTCAGTACATTTAACACGTATGAGTTTACAGGTAACAGGGTATAAATAACTTGGATAACCGGGGTAACTATTTACAAAACATACTACATGGAATCATATACACAGAAGATACATAGGGAAACCAGCCCACTATGGGAATGAATATCACACTTGGTGAGTTGTTGATATACCCTAGATTTATCTGGGACTGGTATCAGTGGGTGTTATTGGGCTCTAGGTGACGCCATTGGGTTCTATAAGGTATTTGTTGAAGAGGTGGCATTTGAGGGCTTTCCTAAACTGTGTCAGGCTCCTAATAGCCCGAATATCAGGGGGTAGTGCATTCCAGCATATTGGGGCACTGAGACTGAATGCTCTGTTGGCTGTCGATTTAGTGCAAGTAGTAAGTTCCCTTGGGATTTTGAGGGAGTTTATAGCCATGGATCTCCTTGCTCTATTTGGAGATGTGCTATGGATAAGTGAGGATAAGGATGCCAATGTGAGATTATTGACAGCTTTAAAAGTAATTACCAAGGTCTTGAAAACTATTCTAGCTTGAATAGGAAGCCAATGCAACTGTATCAGCAGGGGCGTAATGTGGTCGTACCTGGAGGCTCCATGGATGACTCTTGCTGCCGCGTTCATGGCTAGCTGAAGCGGGTTTAATGTAGATTGGGGGAGACCTTGTAATATGACGTTGGCATAGTCGAAATGGGGTATAACCAACGCCTGGAAGATTGTCCGGAAATCAGTTGGATCAAGCATGGAACGTAGGTGTCTAAGTGAACGTATCTTGTAGTAAACTGATCTGACTATGTTTCCTATGTGGGCTTTCATGTCTAGGTGTTGATCTAGTGTGACTCCCAAATATCGAATTGAGGATTTAGATTGCAACTCCGCTTCTTTTACTTTAAGATATTTTGGGGGGGTAAAAATTGGGATTCCTTGTTATGAAGAGTACTTCAGTTTTCTTATGTTGTATTCTGAGGTTTTGAGACAGGAGCCAGTCAGATATTGCATTGAAGCAACTCGTTAGTGGGGAGAGGTCGAGATGCTCGGTAGAGAAGGGAATGTAAAGCAGGACATCGTCTGCATATAACATGCAGTCAACATTGAAAGACCGGATGATATTACAAATTGGCTGCATGTAAATATTGAAAAGGAGCGCAGAAAGGGAGGATCCTTGAGGTACTCCTTGGCTTTGGTGGAAAGGTTCAGACTTTATCCCTCCAGAACGGACATGCTGCCATCTCTCGGCCAGGTAGGATCTGCACCATTCAAGCGCTTTTCCATTAATGCCTTTGTCAATCAGACGTCCTAGTAGAAGCTCATGATTTACTGAGTCGAAAGCTGCAGCGATGTCCAGAAAGATGAGTGCAAATCCTTGATGGATGTCGTCAATGCCAGTGATTATTTTGCAGAAGAGGGTGGTAAGGAGGGTTTCCACTCCATGGAATTCCCTAAAACCATGTTGGCAGGGGTCTAATGGTGCAGCGGAGTCAATGTGATCCTGCAGTTGCTTTTGGGCCTCCTTTTCAATGATCTTCGCGAGTAGTGGAATGCTAGATATGGGTCTGTAGGATTCCACCTGTTGGGGGTCAAGCTTGCAGTTTTTTAACAGAGGTCTGATAGAGGTGTGTTTAAGGGCTGAAGGGAAGGAGCCAGTTGAGAAGGAGAGATTCGTTATTTTGGCCAGTACTGAGCTGAAGTGACTGCGAAGCTCCTTGATCCAGAAGGCTGGGCATGGATCAGTCTGAGCAGTACTGGTGTTAAGGGCTGCAATTGTGTCTTCAATTCCTCTCTTGGAGGGGGTAGAAAACATGGTTAGGGTTGTTTGGCAGTTTTGCTCTGTGGTAGAGGCTATAGTAGAGGTTTTGTTGGTCTGACATATCTTGGATTGTAAATAGGTTGCAAAATCTTGTGGGTGTAGCTCAAATGGAGGTCCAGAGGATGGTTCCTTGGATAAAGTCTTGACAAGGTCGAAGAGGTCATGTGGTTTATTAAGTGATCTCATTAAGGTGTCAGAGTAGTACTGCTTCATTGTGTTGGTGATTGCGTTGCGGTGTGCAGCCAGATGACAGTTGTATGCTGACAGGTCATTTAAAGAGTGAGATCGGCGCCAGCGTTTCTCCAGTTTCCGTAAGTGGTTAAGTGATGCTTTAAGATCAGCTGAGTACCATGGGGCACTTACTCTTTTACCTGGAGGCCTGTTGGATGTTGTACATAGGGCAATTGAGCTGAGGCAGTTGTTCCATTGAGAAATTAGGTTGTCAAGGTTCTGGGTGGATTCAGAGATGAGTTGCTGCGTTTCAGCAAGGATAAGATCTCTGTTGTAAGGCTTGAAAGATCGAGAGGGCGGTCTTGCGGTGTTGCTTTGGATTTTGTTGGTTTTTGTGTAGGCTTTGTAAGAGGGAATCTGAATGATGATCAGTTTGTGATCTGACCAAGGAACAGAAGTTATGGAGGTTATGGGATCCTGAGCTGGGTTAAGAGAGGTTTGCGGGGCGAATACAAGGTCCAAGATATTTCCCTTAATATGAGTAGAATCATTAACTAGTTGCTTGAAGCCAAGATTTTCCAGGGCATCCAAGAAGGCTGTTGCTTGATGATCTTGCAATGTAGGCAGGTTGAAGTCGCCTAGGATCCAATTTGGGAGGCCTGGGTTATGAGTGTTGGATGCCAAATCAATGATAGCCGCGAGATCATCTGGGGAAGCTGAAGGAGCTCTGTAAAGCAGGTTGATTATGCAGCGTTTGTTGGAGATGGTGACGGTCTCAAGGTAGTTTTTATTGGTAGTGTGTACTGTTCGAAAATGGAGGTCTGTCCTGGTGAGGATGAGCACGCCACCTCCTCTTTTTTCTTGCCTATGACTTGAATGTATGGTGAAATTCTGAGGGAGGAGCTGGTTGAGTATTACGTTGTCTTCAGCAGATAACCACGTCTCCGTGACCATGAGTATATCAAGGCCGTGGCTGGCAATTAGGTCAGTGATGGCTGGCCACTTCTTCCGGATAGAACGGGCATTGATGAGGGCACATTTTAGGTTATGAGGGTAGGAGTTTTGAATTTGTTTCGGTTTCATATTGTGTTGAAGAGCAATGTGTAACAGATGGGGGTGGTGTGAGCGGGAGTCCCAAGTTATGTTGTTATGGGAAGCACTAGTCCACCTTCTCCCATGGCTCAGTAATATTGGAATCTGGTTGGATGCTGTGGTTGAGGCTAGAGAGTTGGAGAACCAGCCTGAAAGGACGAAATAGCATCCTATTATGGTGGTAATGAGGGAACCCATCTTGTCAGAGCACTATGTGAATGGGAGTGGGTCAATCTGGTTAGGCTAACAGGAAGTTATTGACCAAACTCTTGGTATTTAGTGTGGTATACTGTGTGACAGCAGACACTATGATCGCAGGCAATGGTTAAAGTTAGCTAACTAGTACAATAACTTGATGACTGGAACTGGTGAAACTACTGACAACAGTAAAGTAGATTGCTGACAATAGTAGGTTATTGCTAGCACTACGATGGTGACTGGGGTTAATAGGCTACTGACAACAGTATAGAGTTTGATTTGCATGGGATATTACTGGCTACTGACAGCAGTATGGAGAATGGCTACTGACAACAGTATAGTGGTTGACTTGCAATAGAATGTTACTGACAATGGAATAGTACTGGCTACTGACAACAGTATAGAGTTTGATTTGCATGGGATATTACTGGCTACTGACAGCAGTATGGAGAATGGCTACTGACAACAGTATAGTGGTTGACTTGCAATAGAATGTTACTGACAATGGAATAGTACTGGCTACTGACAACAGTATAGAGACTGGCTACTGACAACAGTATAGTGACTGATTTGCAATGGAATGTTGCTGACAATGGAATATTACTGGCTACTGACAACAGTATAGAGACTGGCTACTGACAACAGTAAAGCGGTTGATTTGCAAAGGAACATTACTTACAACAGTGCTTTGGATACTACCAATGGCACAGTGGTGACTAACTATTAACGTTTGCTGACAACAGTATAGTAGCTAAATAACATGGACCTGATATGCAGTGGCTCTATTAATGAGGTTATACTTGCGGAAGGCAGCGTGAGCAGACATTAAGAGAGTTCAAATTGCCGGGAAGTCTTGCGTTGGTTCTGAATGACTTGTCCGTTGCGGTATCTGGGCCAACTGCAGGCGCTTTCTTTAGATTGCAGATTGTTGATTGCCCCGATTGGGCAACTTCAGCTGGAGGCAGGCCCTGTAACCCCGGCAGCTCGATCCCGGCCGGGAGAGCTGTTGGTGAGCCGGGGTGCGGGAGGGCAGAGGTGAATAAAGCTGGGGTGCAGGGGTTCAGCATACAGAAGACCAATCAATAGGCTGCTGCTTTCCTTGGAGGTCCCCGCCTAAGGGCCACGCCAAAGGGCCCTCTTGCGAGGCCCTCAGGCGCGGGCCCGCAAGGCGCGGGTGCGCCCGATGGCGCTCCTTATTTGAATCAGCTGGGCCGCCCGGATTGGGCAGGGAAGACCGGAGGGCGTCCTTCTCTTCGCTGCGTGCTCGATCCCTCCTGGGAGAGCTGCGGCCGGGCAGAAGATGAAGCGGGCAGCAAAAGGAGCCTGCGCCCGATGGCGCTCCTTATTTGAATCAGCTGGGCCGCCCGGATTGGGCAGGGAAGACCGGAGGGCGTCCTTCTCTTCGCCGCGTGCTCGATCCCTCCTGGGAGAGCTGCGGCCGGGCAGAAGATGAAGCGGGCAGCAAAAGGAGCCTGCGCCCGATGGCGCTCCTTATTTGAATCAGCTGGGCCGCCCGGATTGGGCAGGGAAGACCGGAGGGCGTCCTTCTCTTCGCCGCGTGCTCGATCCCTCCTGGGAGAGCTGCGGCCGGGCAGAAGATGAAGCGGGCAGCAAAAGGAGCCTGCGCCCGATGGCGCTCCTTATTTGAATCAGCTGGGCCGCCCGGATTGGGCAGGGAAGACCGGAGGGCGTCCTTCTCTTCGCCGCGTGCTCGATCCCTCCTGGGAGAGCTGCGGCCGGGCAGAAGATGAAGATGAAGTGAGATCAGAATATGGTTAGATTGTAGTGGGCTGGTAGTGAATGTAACCAAAATAGTTTGTTTGGGAATGGGAAGAACTGATAGGACTGTTGAGTACACCTCCAATGATTGCTGAAATCCTTACGGCAATCCCTAGGGGTGATTACAGAAAGTTAGAAGATTAGCTATCTGCTTAGAACCAATTTATCTAGCTCCGTCTTTTATAAATTAAAATTGATTTGTCATCTTAAACCATATTTAGGGGAAAACAACTACGGTTGATAGCACAGTCACTTAGTGCCCGATTCAGAGAGGGGGAAGTCCAGGCCATCTGGACATCCCCAAGGAAGATGGGCCCATTAGGCCCCAATTCTGGATCACGGGAACTAAACATACCCGCGGAACACAGAATTGAGCCTGTGGAAGGCCTGGGGTGCCCCTGCTGCCTGTGGGGATGTTCTCCCCATAGGTATTCCCGACTCCCGTGGCTCAGGCCCCCCTCTTCCCCACCACCCGACCCACGGTTAGCCAGTCAGGGGCTGACGCAGGCAGCAGGATCCCACTGCACCAGGCTTCGACCCTGGAGAGGGATCCCCGGCTGTGATCGCCGGCTTGGTGCTGCTTATTCAACCTTCGAGGTGGAATAAGGAGCATGTCCCCTTTGACCTAGCAGGACATACAGGGTCCTGACCTGAATCAGCCTGTACATCCTGCCGGGCTGGTCCGCCCCAGCTCTATCTGGATCCTGCCCCCTGCTGGCACTCCCTATCCTGCTGCTCTTGATGTGCAGGGAGAGCTGGAGGGGGAAATTGGGCCAAGATGGCTTGCAAACCACATCTCTGCATCAGGCCCTTACTGTTTTTGATTACTGTAATGTACTATACTGTATAAGGGGAAAATAGTTGATAGAGTTACGGATTGTGCAAAATGCAATTACTAGGGTTTACTGGGAGGTAAAATATATGGAGTGCAGGAGTAGCCTAGAGATTAGAGCAAGGGCTTGTTAATCAAGAGACCAGGGTTCATTTCCCACTAGCACTCCTTGTGGCCTTGGGCAAGTCACTTAACCCTCCATTGCCTCAGAAGAAAGACCTGGTAATCTACTTCTAGTCACTTCTAGACCCAGGAGCTGCTGGGTCACCAGGAGTCAGAGTTGACTCAAAGGCACCCATTCCTTCAATCCAATAGAGATTATTTTTTTAAATTTGATATTTCGGTCTGTCTGTTATCCTCCATTTCTAAACCTGTAATTGTTTTATTTTGTTACATAAATCATTTTAAAGGACTTATGTCGCAAAGATGGTATATTTGTTTATTTAGCAGGTTTTATATACTGCGTTTCCAAAAGTCATTGCGGTTTACATAGAACTTGGAATTATATGGAACAATCAGAAGCTAACCATAATATAGAACATCCTAACTTAATTTAATATAGTTATATACAAGGAGCAATAAATAGCTTTAAGGTAGCATTAACTTGTTGAGGGGCAGATAAGGGGGAAGATAAAGAACTGGGGAGGTGGGGGGGTGGAGAATAAGGGTTGGTGTACAAAGAAAGGGCAAATGGCCTGAGCTGCCAGGAAGTTAAGAAGGGGAGTTGGGAGCATCTGAAGGAGGGTTGTAGGAGGCCTAGGTCAAGTTGTATCTGCAAAGTGTTATTTTAGAGCAAGCTGTAGGGGGTTTAGGGAGATTTTGGGTAGTCCTTGCAGGATGGCATTGCAAAAATCGAAGGGGGGGGGAATATCAAGGCTTGAAAGACTATCCTGAAGTCGTGCAGTTAGAGGAGTGGTGGAAGGTGCTGAATGATTCTGATTTTATTGTAAATAGCTTGTGTTACTTTTCTAATATGTAGTTGGAGTGAGAGACGGAGGTCAAGAACAACATCTAGATAGCGTACTTCTGTTTTCACATTTAAGTTAGCATTGATGACTTATTGTTGATGGTGGGGAGGTGGTCTGATCTCTAGTTATGAAGAGAACTTTGGGTATTTTTGTAGTTGATGGTAAGGTTGTGTTCCAACAGCCAATGGGCAATGGCATTAAAGCAGTTGGTAATAGTGGTGAAGGTTATTTGTACTGTGGAGAACAGTGCATAGATCATAATGTCTCTATAAAGATGGTAGAAGACATTATGGTTTCAGATGCTGTCACATATTGGTTGTATATAGGGAAGAGCCTTGGAAGACTCCTTGTTTGAGAATAAGGTAGGGATTTGTTGGGTCCAAAGTGTATATATTGTAGACGACCTGTCCCTTGTATATCAATGCTATGGAGCTGTTGTAGGAGGACATCATGGCAGATTGTGTCGAAAACAGCTGCTATGTCTAGAAATATCAGGATAAAGCCATGCTTAGAGTTTGATGCCTTTTATGAGTTTGTTGATGAGGGAGATTATAAGGGTTTTGTAGTTGGGTCGGAACTCATATTGATGTATGTCAAGAGACACTGAGGTGTCGATGTGTTCTTGAAGTTGATGAAGCGCTATTTTTTCCTGTATTTTTGTAAGCTTGAGATTGGTTAGTAGGAGTTTGGATTGCTAGATTCCAGTTTGGTATTCTTCAAGACTGGGCAACTAAAAGCAGTTTTTAGGCTAGTGGGAACCGTCCCTTGCGAGAGTAAGAGGTGTACCATCTTGGATAAGATGGGGCTAGCTATGACTTTGAGATTTTTATCCAACTCACTGGGCAGGGGGGGTCAAGTGGAGAAGTGGTTGTGTTGAGGCTGCTGATAATGTTTTCGAGTTGCTTAGTGGCGATTGAGCTAGATGAGTGGAGGTGCCAAACGGGGCTGTACTGGTAGGTATAGGTCTAGCATGTGTGAAATTGAGTAATTTTGACCAAAAATGAGTAGCAAAGTCCTGTGAGGTTAGAGCAGTAGTTGATAAAGCTTGGTTGATTTCTTTAATGATTTGGTGATGTCAAAGAGTTCCCTGCATGATTTCATTATGGATTTGATGTGAAACTCTTAGCTTCATTTGTTTTGATCCAGTGGTTGTGAAGGGTGTCAAGGTAGTCATTTTTGTGGCCCTCACATACAAACAAAGCAATGAAATGCAATGGTAATGTTTGTTCCTTATGGGTATTCCTCCATTTTCACAAACCTGGATACAACCTTTACAACTGTCCCCGAGCCCACAAGAAGGGAGGAGGGATCCTCATAATAGCCAAAGACAACCTGCAATTCATAAGCACATATCAGTCCTCAAACACAAACATAGACCTCCTAAAGGTAGAAAACACTGCGGTATCCATCTGCTTGATATACAGACCCCCCTCACCACAACATGAGATTCTTGCCTCAGCATTAGAAAACATATCCTCAACGCAACCAAAAAAATTCCAGATCATACTAGGGGACCTTAACCTTACATCAACGACAACCACACATGCAAACACCTTCATGGAGGCTATGACCCAGCTAGGGTATCAACAGCTAATAACAGAGCCCACCCATGAAAAGGGAAACACACTAGACATGGTTTTCATACCTACAGGAGAACATAACAACGTTGAAAAGCCCCTGATTGAGATCATCCCATTACCCTGGTCAGACCACCACCAAATCAATATGCGGATAAAGCTTCCCACCGTGGCTAAAGACACAAAGGCAAGAAGAATAGCAACCCAACAAAGAAGATTTAACAAACCAAATATGGAATGTCTCATCAAGACCATCAAATCCCACGTAGACTTGGGAAAAACAGACCTCAATGAATTAACGCATAGCTGGGATTCCGGAATTCAAGCCATGGCGATCCCTAAAGAGAAACTCACAACAAACGCAAACAAACACAAATCGGAACCTTGGTACAACATAACGCTGTCCAAAATGAAAAGAGACCTTAGAAAACATGAAAGGAAGTGGAGAATTACCAAAACCAACGAGCTCAAATCTGTGTACCTCAACCTCCTCGAAAAATACAAGGAAGAGGTAAACAAAGCCAAGAGGATGCACCATACCAACATCCTAAGCAAAGCCATCAACAAACCACGTGAACTCTTTGAACTAGTTAAATCATTAACTAAAACAGCCCAACCCGAACATCAGGGTAGCCCCATACATCCACAAACGCTTGCAAACCACTACGAAAGCAAGCTCACCACCAAAAGCTCCACCCTCTATCTACACACCCCATGCCATCAAACAGAGGATGAGCCCAAACAGGCATGGAGTACCTTCCACAACATCGATATGCAACAATCCATAAACATAATAACCTCAATAAATACCACCACCTCCCCACTCGACCCCTGTCCAACGGCATGGATCAAAGCAGCAAAAAAAGAAATAAACCAGCAAATATCCCACATCATAAACCAGTCACTAAGTCAAGGAATAATGCCTGCCCAACTGAAGCAATCAATAATAAGACCAATACTAAAGAACAACTCGCTCAATAAGGAAGATCCGACATCATACCGCCCCATCTCCGGCATCTCATTCCTCGCAAAGATCATTGAAAAAGCAGTACTCATACAACTTCAAGAACACCTTGATGACTGTGATACCCTAGATGCGCAGCAATACGGGTTCAGAAGAAATCATGGAGTTGAGACTCTTTTGATAGCGCTAATGAACAATCTCCTCGAAGGCCTAGAAGACAAAAAGAAAATGTTTATACTCATTTTCATTGACATCTCTGCCGCCTTTGACACTGTACACCATGGGATCCTCCTCAATAAATTGGAATCTATAGGAGTAATGGGAACCCCCCTCAAATGGTTCTCCTCTTACATAACGAACAGAAGGCCACAGGTACAATTCAACGGGGAGAAAGCTGAACCGTTCTCTCAAACACAGGGCATACCCCAGGGTTCAGCCCTATCGGCATTACTGTTCAACGTTTACATGCAACCCCTCTGTGACATCTTCAAAAAGCATAATATTAAATACCACATCTATGCAGATGATATTATGCTGTACACGCAACTAGATACCGAGGACCCTCATTATACTCCGCTCGAAAATTGTCTGGAGGAGATGTTAAGATGGCTACAAAACAACAACATGACAATTAACCATAAGAAAAGAGAAGTCATGTATATCCAGCAAACCAAACTTCAACCCCCCTCCCACAATCACTCTCTGCAACAACACGTATAGCACGAAGAAGGAAATCAAATATCTCGGAGTAACACTTGACTGCAACCTGAAAATGGAGGCACACCTACGCAAAACGAATAAAGCCATCTTCCATAAACTTAGAGTGATACAACCACTAAGGAAAATACTTGAGCCCAGTGATTTTCGGTCAGTAGCACAAGCCCTCATAATGCCACACCTAGACTATTGTAATGCCATCCTTCAAGTTCTGCCTAAAAAATCACTAAATATACTTCAGATGGCCCAAAACGTGACGGCCAGGATCATAATGGGAGCAGGCATTACTGAACACATTACCCCCATCCTGATAGAACTACATTGGCTCCCAATTGCAGCTAGGATACAATACAAGATGTTAGTGACCACCTTCAAACTAATAAACAACATATCCCCATCATTCCTATCATCACTTATCAGCACGCAACCTACAAATAGGGACAGAAGAACTATCAACTCGGGCAACCTACAAGTCCCCACCAACTTCAGAACAGTGAAAACAAGTACGAGTCGTAGAGCGTTCTCATTCTCTGCACCAACTATTTGGAATCACCTCCCGTGTGAGCTGCGTTTAACCAAAGACATCACCAAATTCAGGAAGGAGCTAAAAACTCACCTATTCCGATGTCATTACAATCAGCTATGACCATCAACTGAGAGAGTATTCAAAACTGCTATATGTATAATTATGTAAATATGTATATATAGATGTAAGAATGTATAAGTCACCCCCTAAGACGCTAACCATGTGTGCTGTGACCCCAGTTCTTTGTTCATACCACCCCCCCCCAGTCTTGATTGACAATCCCCGAACATGAATTAAACCGCTGCTGATCGCTGGAAGTAGCGGTATATAAATGTGCAGTAAATAAATAAAATAAATAAAGGTCACATTTGAGGTTTTTCAGAATAGGAATGCACCAGATAGCTTTGTGGTAGTGGTGGCAGGGGCTGTTTGGTTTGGTGTTTTTAATAATTGTGGCTTGCCATTATTGATGATGAGATCTAAGTCATTGGTGTCCTCCTGAAATGTGATTTTGTCAAAATGTTTTTTGAAGTGACAGTGGGCTCTGTTTGGTTGATCTGTCGGGGTAGGAGGCCTATTGTAGGGTAGGAAAAAGGTAATGAGTAGTTGTCAGACCAGGGGACCTTTGCTATTATGATGCTATTCCAGTGGTATGCAATAGTTGGGAGGGACGGAAGATAAGGTCTAAGGTGTTCCCTTTTTGGTGCATTGGGTGGTAGACTATTTGTGTGAAGTTGAGAGACTCCATTGTATCCAGTCCTTGGCATGTTTTTGAGGGACCAAAAAAAGATTTAAGTTACCTAGGAAAATTAATTGGCAGTTGGAGTTTGAGTGGGGAGCTGACTTTTTAAAGCAGGATATCAAGCTCTTTGGTGCTTGCTCTGGGTGGTCTATAGATGAGGCATAGACATAATTGCTTGTTGGAGACTGTTATTATATCAAGACCATTTGTATTGGACGATGAGATTTGTTTGAATTGTAGACCACTCTTTGCAAGGATAAAGACTCCTCTAGCTTTACGTCCTATGCGGGGGCAGTTAAATAGGTCAAAATTTTGGGGTTTTAGTTGGTTCAAGAAGATAGCATCAGTTATGGTGAACCAGGACTCTGTTAGACACATAAAATCAAGATTGTAATCTGTTAGGTAATCAAATAAGATTTGGGTTTTGTTTCTGGCTGACCTTGCATTGATTAGAATACCCTTTAAGAGTGGTGGTTTGGTTGAGGTAGCCTGATGTTGTAAGGCCATGTTGTAGGAGGGTGGAATGGCCATGGTACTTCATTCCATGGTTGCCGTTTCTGCAGATAATGGGACTGTAGCTTGAGGTTGGTGTGAAGCATGATTTTTGGAATAACTGGGATAGTAGCAGGAGTATGCATATCAGGATGAACATGGTGGTATGTGTGCTTGACATACCTAGAAGTGCAGCAGGTGTGATAATGCCTGAGGACATAGAGGGGAAGGTTAGCAGGAGGGCTTGAGAGTCTACTTGTGGAGGTGCAGTAGGGCCAAGAGAGAAGCTCTGGGGGATTTGAGGAGAAGGAGCTCTGTTGAGTGCTTCTGATGCTCAGGTTATTCTCTAGAATGTGATGAGACTTCGGCAGGGGATGAAACTTATTACTCAGTGCGAGATTAAGAAGTGGAGGAGGTCCACCGAGGCGCATGACTCTGGGCTTCCTGGTATAGAGAAAGAGAGCTTTCTTCCTTTGTCTGCAGTGGGGAGGTGATTACCTTCTCGTTTGCTACTTTAGCCGTTGGTCGTGCTCACAGACTACTGTTTTCCTTTATGATGCTCGGCTGCTGTACAGTCCGATGGTGTGGTGTGCAGGGAGCCTATAGTTGCCTCCTCTAGTCTTGGTCAGGTATGCGGGAGGTTGGATTTGATAGTGGTTATGCTATCGTTTTTTCAGTCACACCAGACACAGACACGGTGCGGGACGGATTGGTCTTTGCAGTGGGGAGCGAGGAGGATCTTAATACCTATGACCATCAATGTTTCCTTGCAGGATTACAACCTTCACTAGGCCTGCTACTCAGTATAACAAATGCAGGCAAACGATCACTTCAGAATGAATTTACTCACAGACAAGAAACGTTCCTCTTCTGGATTATTTACAGAAAACATTACCATTGCATTCCACTTTTGCAAAATTCCTAATGCAAAATTTATAACTACTGTATTAAAGCCAAATATATTTCCTATGTCATAAAGTGACAGCAACTCATCAGTGTGAATGCAGATGAAAATAAAGTCAGAAGTTTCTAATTAAGTTGATTTGCCCAAGGTCAGATGAAAAATCAATGGCAGCCAATGTTAATTTAGTGAATCTTGACTATGCAAATGAGACATGGTGTGTCACTGTGTTTAACATTAGCAGCGACGGCCAATTTGCAGTGCAAGGTCTACTCTCTATATGCCGGACAGACACCTGCGTTGGAAAACATTCAGAACCAAGGCGCATTTGCATGAGAGACTGAGGGAAAGACTGTGCAAAGGGAAAAAAGATTCATTAGAGGGAGGGGCCGGTGAAGGGATACTGGGTGTCCTAGCAAACTTTCAGCCTTAACCCCTGCCCCCCCTCAAAATTCTGGTGATTAGACTCAACAGTCATAATCATGCCAACACCACCCTCCCACAACAATCGTGTAAAAATGCATAATTGAACATCACACTTGTAAATATTGAACTTTGCTTTGCATGTATTTATTATTTATTTTATTTTATTACAATTTCTTATATACCGCGCTATTTAGCATCAGCGCGGTTTACATCATAACTTAACGACCATAACAACAAGCTGTCAGGTTTTACATCGAACAGGAGTACAAACTTGGATAACGAGGTTAACTATATACATAAGCTATTTACACTGGAAGGATAGGTAAAAATCAGATAATGCGTGAACGGGCCTTTCTAGATTGGGTCATTTCCTGAGAGGTATATCTATGTATGTGAGGACCGCTCTCCCTGCAGGTAAAAGAATGTGCCGAGGGCTAGGAGTTTCTTTGGCTGACATGGTCTATTTCATTGCTTTGATTGCTGCTGCTGTCTGCTGCCCCTCAGACACTGCCGCCCTAGGCGACGGCTCAGTCTTGCCTAATGGTTGGGACTGCACGGATTACAGGACAGTGATCCCATATGGTGCCCCATTCAGCTAGTGTTCAGAGCAGAAAGGTCTTGGAATTAGGCCAAGAGTTTCTGAATTTCCTATTCCTCCGAACAACATTTTCTTGGGATATGAATCTCTCTCTCTGCATTATCCTTCCCCCTCTCCATGCACACATACTCATTTGTGTCTGTAGACTGTTGAGCCAGAAGGGCACAGCAGTTCCTCATTAGAACAAGGATGAATATTGTAAAACCCCAAGCACGAAGGCCAAGAATGTATTTTATTTTCCAAGATACAGAGATGGGAAGGGAGAAGTGCATTTACAGCAAAACTGACCAGAATGGTTGGGCTGAAAAGCATAATCACACAGTAGGTAAATTGTTCTAAATGCTGGGGACATGCAAGGAAAAACAAATTAGTGCATATTAGTTTAAAATAAATGTGTGCATTTTTGTATATTTTTAAGTGTTTCACCTATTCATTTTTAGGTGTGCGTTATATGCATGCAAGAACATGTTATGTGCATAATTAACACGTCAACAAGAGATTTGCATGCACTTCAAATTTCAGGCGCCCAACAAAGGAAATGTGCGCTCATAAATGCACACCCTACTAGATGCTCTAAAGAGTAAACAGTTTTTAAGTAAATGTTATTTATCTCCTGTGAGCAGGACTAGATTCTACTAGCAGTGATCTGTCTTGGCTCCCTGTCACTCACTTGGAAGTTATAGGGCAGCGACTTCCAAATCTTGCTCCCCAGTGACTCTCAGCAAGTTTGGTTTTCAAATATATCCTTAATGAATATTCATGAGATAAGTTTGCATGTAATTTACGCAGGGTCTACACCAGAGAGTATATATACTAAAGAGCTCTAATAGATAATGTGAGATGTAGCGCACGCCAAGTGTGGGTTGGAGACTGGATGGTTCAGGGGCAGAGTGTGCACATCGTGGGTAGAATGGGCATCTTTAACGCACACAAACCAGCAATGTAGCACTTAGCACAGGTACACTTACTGCCACTTCGGTGGGTGGCATTAAGAGCACTCATGTTGATAGCACCAAAAAACATAACGTGGGGGTGACACAAACCCCCTGTTAGCTATATGGGGACATGCTGGGTACATCTCCATGTTTTAGTGTGCGTCCAGTGCCACCCTCCCCCCCCCCCCGCATACTCTTTTTTGGGGCTTCATGATTTAGTAAGCATGTCCCTAAAAGTCCTATCAGATTAACGTGATTCAGATACCCTCTAGATTTAAAGAATCACAAGAAAGGTCATCCCTCAAACACAACCACCATTGAGCTCTTATTTCCTGTAATCTGGGACAGTCCCTGTCTGTTTCAAGTTTAATCAAAATTCGCTAGTTCTCTAAACGTTCAGAGCAGACTACAAGTAAAACCAAGCTGTTTGTTATCCGTAATCTAGATTATTGTAATGCTGCTCACTACGGCCTGTCTAGTTCATTCTCTACCACTCGTTCAAAATGTGGAGGCCAGACTGGACACGGAATATAGCCTGCATGAAGATGTTACTCCCATACACGAGTCCTTGCACTGGCCACTAATTGTAAAATATAAAATCTGATGATTTTAAGGTTATCAGAGATCTACCTCAAGAGTCTTATATTCCAGGAAGACCTCCACGTTCTTCTGACTGGAATCATCTTAAAATTCCGACTTTCAAATATGCCACATTGCCAATGACGCTTGCTACAGCTTTTTCAATATAAACGATAGTAGAATAGCAAAAATTAGAGCTTCATTTTAATTTAGCCTTATATTAATTACTATTTCTTTTCATTTAAAATCTTTAATTTCTTAAACTGGAGGGTCATAAGGTCACTGGATCATAACTTATGAAATTAATTGACCCTAACAGAGAGGAGAGCAATTTGTTGCAGTTCAAGACATTGTTGAAGACTTTCTTTTATTTAGAAAGGATTTTGCATCACTATCATGAGGTAACTATTCTTCTTTGATAATTACATAAGAAATGCAATACTGGGTCAGACCAAGATCCGTCAAGACCAGTATCCTGTTTCCAACAGTGGCCAATCCAAGCCATGTACCTGGCAAGTTCCCAAAAAGGTAAATAGGTTCCACAATGCTTGTCCTGGAGTAAGCAGTGGATTTCCTGAGTCCTCTTTAATAATGGTTTATGGACTTTTCCTCCAGGAACTTGTCCAAACCTTTTTTTAAACCAATCTACCCTAACAACTTTGACTACACCCTTCGGTAACAAATTCCAGAGTTTGATTACACGTTGAGTGAAAAAAATATTTTCTCTTATTAGTCTTAAATGGATTGCATTGTACCTTCATTGCATGTCCCCTAGACTTTCTACTTTTTGATGGCATAAACAACCTATCTATGTTACCCCTTCCACTCCACTCATTAACTTATAGACCTATATCATATCTTCCCCCAGCTGTTTCTTTTCCAAGCTGAAGAGCCCTAACCTTTTAAGCCTTCCGTTCCTTTACAATTTTGGTGGCTCTTCTCTGTACTTTTTTTTATTCTGTTATATCCTTTTTAACATACGACGACCAGAATGGCACATAATATTCAAGGGGCAGTCACACCATGGAACAATACAGAGGCATTATAATATCCTTTGTTTTATTCTCCATTCCTTTCCTTATGATTCCTAGCATTCTATTTGCTTTCTTGGCCACGGCTGCACACTGGGTGGAGGGTTTCAATGTATTATCCGTTATGATGCCTAAATCTTTCTCCTGAGTGGTGATTCCTAATGTGGAACCTTGTATTGTGTAACCATAGTTTGGATTGTTCTTTTCCAGGTGCATGAGGGACCTTGTCAAAAGCTTTCTGAAAATCCAGATACACTATATCAACAGGCTCACCTTTATATACGGTTTATTCAGACCTTCAAAAAAATATAACAGATTAGATAGACAAAAGCTTCCTTGGCTAAATCTATGTTGACTTTCTCTCATTAAACCATGACTATCTACATGCTCTTCCTGAAATATGCTTTTTTGGCTAAAATAGCCTCTCTGACCTCACCTTTAAACCATGCTGAAAGTTGTTTGGCCTTCCTTCCACCTTTCTTAAAGCATGGAATACATCTAGTCTGGGCTTCCAAGATAGCATTTTTAAATTACGCCCATACTTGATGATTCTCCAGAATGTTGCCCAGTTCCTAACAAATCCTGTTACTCAGACAATGCGCGATGTAAACTTTTAATCATTGCAGCTACTCCTCTTATTTTTTCCTCATTTTATCATAGTCTCCCTTTTGAAAGTTAAAAGGTAATACTGTAGATTTCCTTGTCATTCTCCCTCCATTTATAATATCAAATTCAATCGAGCTATGATCACTATTGCCAAGTGGTCCTAATACCATCATCTCTTGAACCAGATCTTGTGTTCCACTAAGTACTAGGTCCAAAATAGCTTCCCGTCTTCTCGGTTCATGAACTACCTGCTCCAAAAAGCAGTCATTTATTTAATCTGAAAAATATCTCCCTAGCATGTCCTGATATGACATTGACCTAGTCGATACCAGGATAATTGAAATCTTCCATTATTAATGTGTTGTAACTTTTGTTAGCTTCCTTGATGTCTTTTAACATTTCATCATCCATCTGGTCATTCTGACCAGGCGGACAGTAGAACATCACCACTGCCATCGCCTTCCCCTTCTTTACATGGACTTTCTAGCCATAGAGATTCTACAGTGTATTTTGTTTCCTGCAAAACTTTAATCCTCTGTGACTCAATGCCCATTCTAACAGAGTGCAACCTTTCACCAATTTGATCTACCCCATCATTATGATATAGTTTGTACCCAGCTGTCACAATAGTTGAAACAGTATAATGCTCTGTTATATGTAAAAAGTTAAAAAAAATAAAATAAAATAAAAAAAAAATAAAAAAAAAAATTCTGTTCAATGTAATGTTATACGAACGTATACAAAACTGTTAAATTGTTCCATGTAAACCGCCCCTGATCTCTGGAAGGGGCGGTATAGAAGAAATAGATAAATAAATAAATAAATAAAATAAATAAATATCCCATTGGTTGTCCTCTTTCTACCAGGTTTCTTAGGTTTCATTTAGTGCTATATATTATAGCGCTCCCATCTTATTTTTTTTATGTCTAGCATTTGCAAACAGGCATTTTAGGTTGTATTTTATTCATATTAACAATCTAGTATTCAGTTCACAAAGGTATTTTGGTAATTTCAGCTCTGGTATCTTTCAAGGATACATCCTTCCGAACCATGCACTCTTGGGCAACTGTTGGCTTTCGCTCTCTCTCCTTTCTAAGGGTTAATGCCACCGGCCTGGTTCTACCTGGTTAATGTGTAGCCCATCCTTTTAGAAAAAAACCCTCCCCCTTCCCCAGAATGTTGCCCAGTTCCTAACAAAGCCCTTTTCCTTGGACCATCGTCTCATACACGCATTGAGATTCCAGAGCTCTGCCGGCCTTTTTGGATCCTGTGGGTGGAAAGGAAGCATTTCTGAGAATGATACCCTGGAAGTTCTGGATTTCAACTTCCTACCTAAAAGCCTAAATTTGGCCTCCAGGCCCTCCCTCCCACATTTTCCTATGTCATTAGCACCAACATGTACCAAGACAGCAGGCTCCTCCTCAGCACTATCTATAACTCTATAATCTTGTCTAGGTGGCACGTGATGTCTGCTACATTTGCACTAGGCAGGCATGTTAGCAGGTGATCCTCATGTCCACCAGCCACCCAGCTATCTACATGCCTAATGATCACATCAACAACTATAATGGCCATCCTTACTCTTCTCTCATGGGCACATGTACCTGGAGAAACCACCTCGGTGTGAGGAGGTTTTACACCACTGGAGGACAGGTCCTATCTACAGGATCACTTCCTGTCACATCAAGGTGATCCTCTCTCCTCCATGGCAACAGATAGGCTGCCAGACTAAAGGTGGGACTTCAGTACTACATCCCTGTAGGTCCTGTCTATATACCTCTGTCTTCCTTAGCTCCAAGTCTGCTAGTCTAGCCTCCAGAGATCAGACTCAGAGATGATGAGCCCGATATTCAACGGTAGTGGCTAGCCATCACCACTGAACCTAAGACCCGGATATTCAGTGTCGCTGCTTAAGGATAACTGGGCAGTGGCTGCATATCACTGCTATCCGTTTATCAATGGGTGTCACCATGTTAGTGTTGCTGGTCACCGCGATTAATGCAAGTCTGCATATCGGGCCCGATATTTTTAGTTTTGCATATCACATTTTAGTTTTTACACAATGTTATCTTGTCTGTTTGCCTAATTTATTGTGTATGTTAGTTGTTCACAAAGTTGTGAGATATAAATATTTAAGGTTAAATTAATAATCCATAAACTGTCTAGTTTGATAGGAAAGTACAGAAACATTGGAGTACCCCAAGTACAGTGGCAATTATCACCCTAAATTGGGGTGTGGTTGCATCTGGTTTCCAAGGAGGCTGGAGTAGCTTGAATTGGATTTGGCTCACACCTTACTTGGAAGTTCAAGGCCAGTTACATTCAGGTTGCTGTTATGTCATCAAGTCAATGCCAATTTCTGATGATTATGTCATAGTTGTGGCTTTCCACTCGGTTTTCTTGACTCAAAGTCGATTCCAGGCCTGCATAGTAAGCATACAGCACCTGGTATTCCAAGGTGGTCTCCCATCCAAGCACTAAGCAGGCCCAACACAGCTTAGTTGATGAGATTGGACTCACTCAGAGTGGCAAGGCCTTAGTTGCCCTTCAGGCATAATAGGCATTTTCTTGTCCCTTCAGGGCTTACAATCTAAGGAGCTGATGTTAAGCCTGTGGCAGTCAGTAGTTTTTTAAACACTGGCCGCTGCAGGTAAAAAAAAATCTAGGCACTGAATATCCAGATTTTGTATTCAACAGTGGCAGTTATCTGGATTATGGCGGTTTTCATCCACTATCCGGGTAGCCAATCTGCATACACCTAGGACAGCTGTTTTTTCTGTCCTAAATTATGCAGATACTTATCTATGTGGCGATACTGAAAATCACATTTCTTCCCAGCACCACATAGTGCCGTGGTAGACAAAGGAAATATTCAACAGCACTATTCTGGATGGTGCTACTGAATACTGGGCCCCAAGCTTTTACCTAAGGCAATGGAGGGTTAAGTGACTTGCGCAAGATCACCAGGAGTAGTCGTGGGATTCAAACTGGGCTTCTCTGTGTCACCCGGTGAGGGTTCCCAGGGCAGGAGCCTGGGTAATTCACCGGGGCTACTTCAATACTAGCAAAAGTGGATGATTACTATGCCCTCTGGGAGTTGTAGTCCCAATTGCTGAATAAAGAAGGTGAGTCGTGGATGAATAGTAAGGCTTTCAAACAGGACTTTTAATTCCCCTTCCGGGTGGATTTTTAAAGCAATGGGAACAAAAGACAAAACACCATGCTTCTGGTACAATAATCAAAAGGAACAAACTGGAACCAAAATATGCTTATCTTCAGCTGAACTCAAAAGTAACACAAACAGTCCGTTCAAAACAGGTAAGTTTTCCTCACTGCAGTTTGCTTATACTTTAACAGCTTCTTCAACAGAAAGAAGTAATGTCATCTGACATAATTAAAGTACAGTCCATGCATGTATCTGATATTGCTTCTTCATAATCATTACATTGCATTTCCTCTGGTTCCTCCTCTGAATAACATTCTTCAGGGTTATAGAAAACGTTATCTTTAGGCAAACTCTGTTCTCGGTAATTACACTTCCCTTCTTCCTGGTTAAGAGAGTGCAGTGAATAATTACCACCCTCTCTTGAGAGCTCCCTTTGTGAGTCACACAACTCCTTATACGTACAGGGCAAATCACTATATTCAAAGGCTCTTCTATTAGAAGGAATTGGCCTACCTCCCAACTGCCTTTTCTCTGAGCTCCTGCGTGTGAGTGAGTTATCAGAGCACTGCTGAGACGGAGACGTTTCTCTGCCTTTCTGTCTTGGCTTTTCCTTCAGCATAAAACTTTCCCCAGGACAGACTTTCCCTCTTGTGCTGTACCTGGTTTTAGGAAGATAAAACTCCTCAGCTTTCCTGAGCCTGGCTTCTGTACCATAGCTTCTCCTAGTTTTCTGGTAAGTTTCACCGGGCACGTCCTTAGCTGGGCACTGCTCTCTGCAACAGGCTGCTGTGTTTCTTCCCGTATACCTTTCAGTTCTGCTGGCTTCTGAACTCTCTCTCTCACTCCTGTGTCTCTGCTTCTAGAACTGGAACTTGTTCTGCTCCTCGCCCTGCCTCTTCTTCTCCTCTCCTCACTAACCTCAGGTGAGCATGTTTTAACTACGCGTGTCCCTGTGCTTGGTTGGGCTCCACCCCTTCTCAGCTGCCCTTCATTTTCTAATGAATCAGGAACCTGCTTGCTGCTCCGGCGTGTTCTCCCACCATGTGATAGTGTTTGTTTTGGTTGCCTATAGCAACTCTGCTCCATGTGCTGATCTGAGCTGTCATTTTCAGATCTGTTTTCATCTGTTCTACCTATTTCCATAGGCTCTGATGACTCTACCTCATGACATCTGTTTCTCAGCTCACTGCTTTAACCATCAGGCTGCTCCTCCACTCTTCAACTACGGTCACAACCCTAACATGAATGAGCATGGAAAAGCTAGATGTTTTGGGCAACAGCTTAATTTTGGTGACCATAATCAAACTCTGTAGTAAGACATGAAAGGGGACCTGGGCATTGGATTAAGTATTGGCCTTTTAATTTTATTTATTTATTCATTCATTTAAAAGGATTTATATACTGCTTTATCCTGAAATCAAAGCGGATTACACAGCAAACAAATCAAGAGGCAGGGTGCACGGGTGTGGGAATGCCATAATAAATCGAGGCGTGTATGTGTGAGTGGTGTGAGGTTGATTGCGTGGTGAGCTATATACAGTATGAGCTATGTACAGGAACTAGTTACATTTTTACATTTTGTTGGCAGAAAGAGAGTTTGTTTAGACAGTTCATGTGATGTCCTTGTAGTGTTCTGTGACCAGCGTAGTTTTTAGCATCTTCCGGAAGTCTTTGAGATCTTTTGTTGATCTCAGGTTGTCGGGGAGTGAGTTCCAGAGTGCGGGAGTGGCCAGGGATAGTGCTCTTCTTGAAGTGTTTTTTCTTGTTTTAGCAAAGAATCAGAGGGGAAGACAAGAGGGCTGAAAGGCCTACTAGTAGAGGCAGTGAAAGCGAGCACTATGTCAGACTTTGGACGAATGCAAAGAGGTGGTGGAGTATAGGGGATCAAGAGACCAGGTGGAAAGCATGGAGAGGGGGGATGCAGTTTGTTTGCATATGGGAATTTTGTGCTCACCCACCCAGAGTGGTAGAGGAACCAAAGACAAAACTCAGCTGAGAAGCCTGGAAGGGTCGATTGGTCTTTATCTGTTGTCACTTACAAAGTAGCCATGAGACCAAGAAATGAAAGTGAAAGATGTCTTTCCTCTCCTCATCTGATTGTGTCACCTGCTTTTGCAGCTCAGATATAGCACATCTTGAATATCTTCATGCACAATGAATTCAAGTCAACGACTTCACTAGTATGGATGTACAGCCAGAAAATATTCATTTCCTTTCATTTGAATCTTTTATTCCGTTCATTTTTGTTTTTTGTTTGCATCAATCCATTTAATTTCGTAAGAGCATGGATTACTTAATGAGCACTAAACAAAATAATACAATAATTGCAGCTATGAATGCCACGCTATCAACAATTAGCTGCCTGAATGAAGACAGTTCAGGATGAATATCCATAGGGTCAACTATGAGCCGACATCAACTCAACAGCACTTAATCAGAAAATGAAATCACCTGATACAAAAAAGGCATAGCCCTATTTCCTAGCGATATTAATCTTATTTAGAAATCTTAGCTAGAGATGTGCATGGCCAAAAAAAATTTGTTTTGTTTTTGGATTTTCCACATTTTTTCTCAATTTTTGCACGTTTTTTTCAGCTCGTCTCACACATTCGTTTTTATATAGGCATCATATGCATGCAAGAACTTTCTAAGGTGTGCAAATGGATTGTGCATGTTTTAATTCACATTCATAGAATCGATTTTTTGTATGCTTTAAGAACCTAAACAAACAGAATATGTGCTAACGAATGTACATGTTTAGTCTCGTCTTTTACTTAATTTGCACCAATAAGTTATGACTACTTCAGTAGCATCAACTTCCAAACCCAAAATCTATTAGAAACAAAAGAATTTTCATTGGACAGTTACTGCATTAATAGGTCGGTAAACTTCCAGCAAGTCACTGATTCAAGTGAGTTATGCCAATGGATTTTTAAACTGAAGAATCTATCTGGATTCGATAGGAAGACATATATAGACATATATATATATATATATATATATATATATATATAATTTCACATAAAATAATCATTCTTCCTCTAAAAAGGGTGCATAAGACCATAGGTTCATGTCACACAGAAGCAATGAATGTGTCTATAGGGTACTAACATTTTTGATTCAATGCACTGAAGGTAAGCACAGCATCAGGTCATTGTCTTCAAAGAGCGCTAGCATTGCTAATGACCATGACTGTGAAAGACGCAGACTTCACTTCAATTATCATTACTTAAAGGAATGTCTATTAGATGCAATAACTGATACCACAGCTCTCTCATATAGAATAGATTTAAAAGCTTGGAACGCAATGTGACACAACTCTTGAAGGATAAACCTTGAAATGCTGTTTTCATTGTGCCACAGCTTAGAAATAGCTCAGTGGAAGTATGGCAGGGTCACTAAATCCTCCTTAGTGATTTCAGAGGCTTAATCATCTCTAGTAGCTATAAGAGGTTAAAGAAAGGTTAATTCAAATTGTCCAGGATATATTTGTGGGTATGAAACCTGTTCTGATGGGAGGGAGGGAGTGAGTGAGAGGGCTCAGGAGAAGTTCCTGGGCTTGGGAGGGAGGTTTAGGTTTAGGGAAAGGAGGTCCACCTTATAAGGTCTGTTCTCTCAACGGGTTCTCTGAGGACCTGGACAGCCAGAGACGTCAGAAGGATTGGAGGAATCTACGGAATGGAGAAGAAGTGTGTTAAGGAGAGTGAGGCTAGTAGCTGGAAGGTGGTCACTAGCCCAGAGGAATCTGTGCATCTGACAATCTTGGAGGTCTATAGAAGAAAGGATGAAGGATGAGCTTTCCGGTTTTCAGTATTTATGCTGCTGGAGACTAGTTTGTTAAAAGTCCACATGCACCTGTACTTGCCTTGAAACCATTAATGACTGGTGAGCCCCTTTCTTTTCAACAGCCAAGCATACTGGATGTTTGCCTTTCTGAGAGCGACTGTGCAGACTGTCCCTTGGGGCATGAGTGAGAAGAGGAACTTCACAGAGGTAGTGCCTTAGATGTTATCTTTTCCCTCAGCTAACAAAGCCCTACAGGTAAGGGGTGAAGAGTGCCTGCCCCTATCCACGCATCCTCTCACACACTACAAACTCCACACACTACTCCTCATCTACTACATACTCCAATATCCCATTCCATAGTCCTCCCCATCCTATCGAATGCATACCCAATGACATAGGAAAGTATGGTAAGGAGGTTCTGGAGGCTAAATTTAGACTTTTAGGTAGGAAGTTGAAATCCAGAACTTCCAGGGTAGCTTTCTCCAAAATGCTTCCCGTTCCATGCACAGGACCCAAAAAGGAAGGCAGAGCTCTGGAGTCTCAATATATGGATGAGATGATGGTGCAAGGAAGAGGATTTTAGATTTGTTAGGAACTGTGGAACATTCTGGAGAAAGGAGGGGCTTTTCTGAAGGGATGGGCTCCACCTTAACCGAGATGGAACTAGGCTGCTGACATTAACCTTTAAAAAAAGAGATAGAACAGTTTTAAACTAGATATTAGGAGAAAGCCAACAGTCACCCAGGAGCACAGGTTTGGAACAATGTATCCTTAAGAACATAAGATATTCCATACTGGGTCAGACCAAGGTCCATCAAGCCCAGTATCCTCTTTCCAACAGTGGCCAATCTAAGTCATAAGTACCTAGCAGTTTCCCCAAAAGACACAGGTTCCACAATGCTTGTATTGGGGAAAGGAGTGATATCCTGGGTCCCTTTTAATAATGGTTTATGGATCTTTCCTCCAGGAACTTGTCCAAACCTTTTTAAACTTAGCTACACTAACAGCTTTTACTACATCCTCTGGTTACAAACTCCAGAGTTTGATTACATGTTGAGTGAAAAAATATTTTCTCTTATTAGTCTTAAATAGGTTACCCAGTAGTTTCATTGCATGTCCCCTAGTCTTTCTATATTCTGCGACGTAAACAATTGATTTACGTTTACCCGTTCCACTCCATTCATTAATTTACAGAAATCTATCATATCTCCCCTCAGCCGTCTCTTTTCCAGAATGAAGAGCCCTAACCTTTTTAGCCTCTCTTCATAGGGCTATCCTTCCATCCCCTTTACCATTTTGGTGGTTCTTCTATGTATCTTTTCTAATAACACTATAACCTTTTTAAGATACTGAGACCAGAATTGCACACAATATTCAAGGTGTGGTTGCACCATGGAGTGATACAGAGGCATTATGATGTCATCCTTTGTTTTATTTCCCATTTCTTTCCTTATGATACCTAGCATTCTATTTGCTCTCTTGGCTGCCGCTGCTGCACACTGGGCCGAGGGTTTTAACATGTTATCCACGATGACACCTACATTTTATTTCCTGGGTGGTGGTTCCTAATGTGAAACCCTGCATCGTGTAACCATAGTTTGGGTTGTTCTTTACCTAGGTGCATAACTTTGTACTTGTCCACCTTAAATTTCATCTGCCATTGGGATGCCCAGTCTTCCAATTTATCAAGATCCTCTTGCAATTTTCCACAATCCTTATGTGTTTTAACAACTTTAATTAGTTTTGTGTCATCTGCAAATTTGATAACCTCACTCATTATTCCCTTTTCCAAGTCATTTATGAATATGTCAAAAAGCAGTGGACCTAGCACAGATCCTTGGGGTACTCCACTATTCAACTTTCTCCATTGGGAAAATTGGCCATTTAGATCTACTCTCTGCTTTCTATCTTTTAACCAGCTCCTAATCCACAATAATACACTACCTCCTGTCCCATGACTTTTTAGTTTTGTCAAAAGTCTCTGATAAGGAACCTTTTCAAAGGCTTTCTGAAAGTCCAGATACACTATATCAACCGACTCATCTTTGTCTACCTATTAATTTATACCTAAAAAAAAAAAAACATAACAGATTAGTAAGACAAGATCTTCCTTGTCTAAAGCCATGTTGGCTGTCTCCCATTAAGCCATGACTATCTACTGTACATGTTCAGTAATTTTGTTCTTTATGATGGTTTCTACCATTTTTCCCGGTACTAACTTCAGGCTCACTGGTCTGTAGTTTCCAGGATCACCCCTGGAACCCTTTTTTAAAAATTGGCGTTACATTGGTCACCCTCCAATCTTCAGGTATTATAGATGATTTTAATGATAGTTCATAGATTACTAATAGCAGGTCTGCAATCTCATATTTCAGCTCTTTCAACATCCTTGAATATATACCATCCAGTCCAGGTGATTTGCTACTCCTCAATTTAGCAAAAAGTTGTAATACATCTTCCCGGTGTATCAATATTTCTTTTAATTCGTCTGCAGTATCACCTTTAAATACCAACTTCAGTCATGGGTTACATCGCTACATCTTCCTCAGTAAAGACAAAATCAAAGAATTCATTCAGTCTCTCTGCTATGACCGTGTCCCCTCTTAGTGTCCCTTTTACCCCTCTATCATCTAATGGTCCAAATGACTCTCTCACAGGTTTTTTGCTATGAATTTACTTGAAAACGTCTTTATTATGCATTTTTGCTTGCACAGCAAGCTTCTTCTCAAATTCTCTCTTTGCCTGCCTTATCAATGCCTTGCATCTAACTTGCCAGTGCTTGTGCTGTTTCCAGTTTTCGCCATTTGGCTCTTTTTTCCATTTCTTGAAAAATGCTTTTTTTGGCAACAGCAGCCTCTCTGACCTGAGCTTTAAACCATGCTGGCAGTTTTTTTGGACTTCCTTCCACTTTTCTTAAAGTGTGAAATACAGCTGGCAGGGGCTTCCAAGTTAGTATTTTTAAACCATACCCAAGCTTGATGTAAGTTTTTAACCTTTGCAACTGATCCTTTTAGTTTTTTCTTAACTATTTTGCTCATTTTATCATAGTCTCCCTTTCGAAAGTTAAAAGGTGGTACTGTGGATTTCCTTACCATTCCTCCTCCAGCAGAGAGGTTCCAATGAAGACAAAAGTAGCCCAAATGCCCTTGAGTACAGAGCAGAGATGCTTAAAGATTCAAAATTACCTCTGCTTACCGACAGCCAGATTAATATGAATAAAATACAGCCTCTAAAATGCTTGCATGCAAATGCCAGAAGTCTAAAAAATAAGATGGGAGAGTTAGAATATATAGCACTAAATGAGAGGTTAGATATGACTGGTATCTCAGAGACATGGTGGAAGGAGGACAACCAGTGGGATACTGTGATACCAGGGTACAAACTATATTGGAATAACAGAGCAGATCAAATTGGTAGTGGGGTTGCACTTTATGTCAGAGAGAGCATGGAGTCACAAAGGATTAAAGTTTTACAGGAATTAATTTCACTGTAGAATCTCTATGGATTGAAATTCCATGTAAAAAGGGGAAGGGGAAGGCGATGGCAGTGCTGGTGTACTATCGACCACCTGCTCAAAGTGAACAAATGGATGATGAAATGCTCAAAGAAATCAGGGAAGCTAACAAAAGTTACAGTATAGTAATAATGGGCGATTTCAATTACCCCGTTATCGATTGGGTCAGTGTCATGGCAGAACATGCTAGGTAGATAAAGTTTCTAGATGAAATAAATAACTGCTTCTTGGAGCAGCTGGTTCATGAACCGGACCAGAAGGGAAGACATTTTGGACCTAGTCATTATGGCCAGTTCCTGTTCCAAGATGACAATGCACCCTGTCATCTCTCCAGACAGGTGATCAGCTGGAAGCAGCGGAACATCAAGTCAATGTACTGGCCTGGAAAATCTGACTTTTGTTGCTCTCTTTGCTGTTAACATCTAGAATTATGTGGCAGTATTTATTTTGGCAAGAGTTCTTACTTTTTAAACATTTTCAGTGGAAGTTTTAATGTTCTTCATCCAAGTATTTGGTTTTAAAACTTTTCAGTTTAAATACACAAATGCATCCCCTGTGAGACACAGCAGTTGCACTTCTTTGTTTATTAATGCAATTCAATCAGTTACCCTCTATCAATGTCGCATATTGTTGGATGGATCTTTTAACATTCATCATTGTTCATAATGTACAGTATGGTCTGGTTCTGTCTTCCTCTGGTTCCGATCACTGCGGCCCAATCGGGGCACAGCAACTGCAATTTAAACTTCGCGCCAGCAGGCGCCGACCATCCGGAGCCCCCACCACCACCAGCAGCTCTCCCCTTCCCGGGGATCGAGCTACCGGCAGCAGGAGGGGCCTGTCGATCAGTGCGGCCCAATCGGGGCACAGCAACTTCAATTTATACTTCGCGCCAGCAGGCGCCGACCATCCGGAGCCCCCACCACCACCAGCAGCTCTCCCCTTCCCGGGGATCGAGCCACCGGCAGCAGGAGGGCCCTGCCGATCACCGCGGCCCAATCGGGGCACAGCAACTGCAATTTAAACTTCGCGCCAGCAGGCACGCCCGCGACTGGCGGGCCCGTGCCTGAGGGCCTCGCCAGAGGGCCCTTTGGCGTGGCCCTTAGGCGGGGCATGATAGGCGGCACGACAGATTCCACACCAGCTCACCGGTGACCCGACGCCTGCTTCAATCAACCCCCTACCGCCTGACCAAGAAACCAACGCTCTGCCAACAACTGAACTCAGGCATGAACTCAGGCCTCTCTACACAACTCTCAGCCACAGCAAGTATACAGACTAATCATTTGAATGTACCATACCCATAACTACTTTCATCATCACTGTGGCACTCAATTATTACTGTTGCCAGTAGCATCCAAGTATTACTATTGCCATAGCACTCAATTAGTACTGTTGCCATTGCATTCATGTAAAGTTGTTACCAGTAGCACTCAATTAGTACTGTTGCCAGTAGCCCCAATCATTTTATTACCAATAGCATTCAACTTTACTATTGCCTAGAACATTCAAGTATTCTGATACCAACAGCATTCAATTGTACTGCTGCCTTTAGCATCCAAGTATCAAAGCAACAATCCTCCCTCCCACAGCCTGCTCTGCCCAATCGGGGCCGAGCAGCCATCGCTTAAAGAGAGCGCCAGCAGACATACCCGCACCTGGCGGGCCTCGCCTGAAGACCATTCGAAGTGCCCTTATACCATGACCTAACAGGAATAACACCAAAAGATAATCATGACTACCTCAACCCTAACGCTCGTTTTTCTCTACACTATTGCCATGACCATTCATGACTCTGTTTCATACATACATGATCATAACCCTATCCCAGCACTCCTAGGATCAAATAGAAAACATCACTACAACTATTATCAACCTTACCCAAACCTTCAACAAAAGAGACAATCACGCCTGCTCTACATAACACTGGAGACCATTACTAACAAAAAGATCAACAAAGACGACCTGCAACACGAGCTTAGATGTGCACTCATCAACGCACGGTCTGTGCGCAACAAATGGCCAGCCATCACAGACCTAATATCCAACTACAATCTAGACCTCCTAATGGTCACTGAGTCATGGCTCTCTGACTCAGACACTGTCCTAATCAACCAAATCACGCCCCCCAATTTCTCACTCTTCGCTTGTAATAGAGATAATAGAAGAGGTGGAGGAGTCTTCATAATAGCAAAGTCCGAGTTGCAATACCGAGTGTCCCTAACCAGGAGCTCCCAGCATCTAGACACTATAACTATCGCAAATAGAAGCAACTCTATCAATCTCATCTATTCAGCACCAAACGCAGTATCAGAAGATCTCTCAGATATAATAAACTTGGCCTGCAATCCTGACAACCCCAACAAATCAAACTGGTTGTTAGGTGATTTTAACCTTGCCTCTCTACATCATGACTTATCCAGTACATTCCTCGATGCAATGACAGACCTTGGATACAAACAAATCGTGCACAACCCCACACACAATCAAGGGAACATCCTCGATTTGATATTCGTTCCATCAGCAGTCTCGAGCTTAAATAATTACACCAAACCATCTATTATCCCAGTCCCTTGGTCAGACCATAGCCTGCTCTTATTCCAGATTCCAACAAATTCAAATGCACTCGCCTAGCCAGTCACCTCAACAACAAGCGCAGGGCGATTTAAACTGTTAGACACAGAGACCTTCACTAAACAAGCGTTGCCAAAACTATCCAAGCCAACGGACAATCTGAACGAGTTGATCTCTAACTGGAACGACACTCTCTATCAGTATGCCCATCAACCAAGCATGAACAAGAAGCTCCCACCCAGGAATCGCTCCAATAAAAAACAGGATGCCCCTTGGTTCTCTCCAGAACTACGTACATCGCTACTCCAACTGAGGAAGTTAGAAAGAAAATGGAGACACACCCACAACAGCCAGGTTCAAGAAGAGTATCTTACCCACCTCAAAAAGCATCGCGAACTAACTTGGACTACAAGGAAAGAATTCCACTCCAATCTTCTCAGCAAAACACTAAACAGACCACGTGTTCTCTTCAATTTAGTAAAAACATTAACCAAAGATCCATCGCCACCGCATCAAGAATCCATACAACCACAACTATATGATAATTTCATCCAAGCCAAAATGGTCAAGGCGAACACAACGCCATCACAAATACTAATCCAACTCCCGCAAGCTCAAGCATCACTCGATAAATTCTCACCACCATCAAGAAAAACCATCGAAGAAATTATCGCTACCATAAACACCACCACGGCACCAAATGACCCATGTCCAGCACAATGGATCAAAACCTTACGTGCCGAGCTTAGCCCTTACATAGCTAAGATCGCAAATATCTCCTATCTAACTGGGATCTTCCCTACCGCCCTTAAACAAACATCAATTCGCCCTCTGCTAAAAAACAACCAGATGGACCCAACGAAGGAAGAGTCCTACCGCCCAATCTCCAGCATTCCCTACCTAGCCAAGATACTTGAAAAGGAAACTCAGAGGCAGATCCAACACCACATTGACACAGCAGCCCCGTTGGACCCATGCCAACACGGATTCCGAGAAGCTCACGGAACAGAAACACTCATGACTTCACTACTTAAACTCATTTGTGGGATTGACAACATTCACATGGCCATTGCAATGATTTTTCTGGACATATCAGCGGCATTCGACTCAGACCATAAGATTATGCTAGCTAGACTTCACGAAAAAGGCATCCGTAACCAAGCCTGGAACTGGTACAAATCTTACTTAGATGAGCGATGGCAACAGGTCCGTACAGGCAACATTACATCTGAACCCTTCAAACAGAAACAGGGAGTACCTCAAGGCTCATCTCTATCTGCGCTGCTTTTTAATATATACATGCAGCCAATCTGCCAAATCACCAGAGATTTTGGTATATCTTGCCTATTATACGCAGATGACGTACTAATATTCACACCGATCAACATATCAAATCCTGACTACTCTCCACTAATCAACTGTTTCAATGCAATAACCGACTGGCTTCTCAATCAGAACATGAGAATAAACTTCAAGAAAACCGAAGTACTCATAGCCACAAGAAACAAGCAATTTTCTCCGCCAACCACCCTCATAGTAAGAGATGCAGAACTCCCAATTAAGGCCTCCATAAAGTACCTCGGTGTGATACTCGATCAACAACTCAATCTTAAAGAGCACATAAAGAACACAGTAAGGTCAATTTACTACAAACTAAAAACACTGCGCCACCTGAAACCAATGATGGAGACCAAGGACTTCCGTACAGTTTTCCAAGCAATAGTCACACCGCATTTCGACTATGCGAATATCATCCTTCATGGCCTTCCCAAGAATACACTAAATCCACTTCAACTGGCGATGAACGCGGCAGCCCGCATCTTATCTGGAGCTTCTATAAGAGATCATATAACACCAATACTGATCGATCTGCACTGGCTCCCGATAAACTGCAGAATAATATACAAAACCCTCCTCATCACATTCAAGGCTATTAATAAATTATCTCCTGCATCGATCTCAAAGCTCATCACCCACACACCAAACAACAGACCCAGGAGACTAGTAGCAGAAAACACACTAGTTACTCCTAGTATCTCCACAAAATGGACACAACAAACTACTAACAGAGCTTTTGTGTCCTATGCTCCCAAGTGCTGGAACAAACTACCTCCAAACATCAGATCAATCAGGGATATCACCCAATTTAGAAAGTCCATCAAGCACTATTTATTCACTTTGCACTTCAGGCTACCATAGACACAATAGAACCGGCTCCCGCCTCACTCAGATAACTCCTACACATAACAACAATCCAGAACAAAGGATCAAAATGTGAAACACTGTATTCTTGTCAAATATCAAATCTTGATGTAACCTATTCAATGTATATATAATTTGTATAATTATGTAGATAGTTACCCACAGTTCACACCCAGTTTATCTTCCCTGTTATCTGTAAACCTAGATCAGTCATGTATTGACAGGTATATTGTTGTTAATTGTAAACCGCACTGATGATGAATAGTGCCCTATATAAAAAATGTTAAATAAATAAATAAATAAGTTCATCAGCTTCTTTAGAGCCTGGTGTCTTCTGTGTCCAGAGCTCCTGCAGCAGGGATCCTCCAAAAGGAACTTCCTGCTCTGAAGGAAGTTGTGGAATGTTCAGAGCTGCTAGAGAGTGAGCAATATTAGCAAGTGAGTGAGGTGATAAAATCTGCCAACAAGGAGTGGAGGAGTGGCCTAGTGGTTGGGGCAAGATACTTCAGGCCGGAAGGTCAGGGGTTCAAATCCCACTAGAGGACAGTAACCTTGGGCCGGAAGGACTGGGGTTTCTAGTCCCACAGGTGCTCTTTGTGGTCTTGGGCAAGCCACTTAACCCTCCATAGCCCATGTTCCCTGTAAAATAGTTATCTCCAAGTTATAATGCCCTGTTCAATGTAATTTCAGTTTGTTCAATGTAAACCGCACTGATGCAGAATAGCGCGGTATATAAGAGATTGTCAATAAGTAGCTCTTCCCATCTAAACTAGACAAACTATACTGGGGTCCTCCACATCGATAGGATGCGATCCACAGCTCTAAGTGCCCTGCAGGGGGTCTGTAAAGTCCATGGATCCCTCCAAAGCTCTCTCCAGAGCAGAGTCCTCCAAATCACTCCTCTGACTCTCCTGGAGAACCCATACTGGACCCGGAGCAAACTGTAAATCAGTCATCACTTTAGAAGACACTTTGTCTTCTTCTTCCCCCCCCCCCCCCCAAGGCCCTCCTTCATGCAAAGTCTGGAGTAAAGGGGCTAGTCTCCTGGACTGGCTGAACCTTCTGTTTACCCTCTGAATTCCCCGGACCTCCAGGAAGGAGTAATGACTGAACCCTGCTTCCCCCAGACCTAAATCAATCTTTCCCCCCTGGGGAAATCCTCTTCAGTGAGTCCACTGCAGAGCATTCCTGGGTCTCGCAGCCAGGGCAGAGCCCCAAGGAAGACAATTGCACCTTTTTGTGACCACAGCCCACACATGCAGTTTTAGGCATGGTGGCCTGAACCTACAAGAAACCTTCATGTCGAAAAAAATGGAGCTACGCACATGCCCCATCTAACTCGCCTGGAATTGCCTTCCTCCTAACGGCCAATCCCTCGAAGAGGAGAGTTGCTCACCGAGGCACTCCTGGCGCTATTAGCCCCCCCACCTGCTGTATGGCTTGCTCGCACTCCAGTGGCCATAACTAAACATGGCTCAGCGATTGCTGTACATCAAGGGAGACACTAGAGCCCAACTAAATGGGTCCCCGTAGTACTTCCCCTCCTCCATGGGAAACCTTGCTGACTAAACGGCTGAGGTTCCTGGAGGGCAACTCAGGCCAGTTCCCAGCAGGAGAGAAAGAGAGAGAGGAGGCAGGGAGGCAAAGGGAAGGTAACTATCTAAACTAACAACTTGTAACCTAAACTTAAACCCTAAAGGCACTGCTATTCCAGTCAGAGAAAAAGAAAATCGCTCAGTTTTAGCTAAGAAAACCCTAAGGTCGAAGCAGCAGACTGCACAGGTCATGCCCCATCTGCTGGAGACTGAGAAATACTGCCTTCTGGCTTGAGTCCGCCTCTCTTAGGGGGAGACGTCACAGAAGTTTGTAGTTCTCAGTCTCCATCTGCTGGAGTGGGGACATAACACAGGAGTCTGGATTGGACTGACAGGATGCTATGGAATGCCATTTTAATGTTTTAATCTTGGAGGCTCTGTGGTCCAGGACCCCTGATACAGGGACCATGATAGGGTCATGAGGATTGTTCCTGCCTACTCTACACATCAGGAAACACCAGTAAGGTCAGAGATGGGACTGGGAGGTGGTAGTGGGGTCTTCAGGGAGGATATTCATGATGCAAGGAGGTGTTAGATGGAGGATCCTTGTGGGAGGGGGAAATCAAATGAAAGGGAGGCCAATAGCTTGAGAGAGGTTAGGGGGGAACCACCTTGGGGGGTTTGAGAAAGGAATTGGATATATATGGGGGGTGTGGGTGATTGAAAGGCTTAAGGAATGGTCAGAGGGGGATTGAATGTCATGGAGAGGTAAATCTGGGTTGGGATTGTTGTTGGCTTGAGGTGATTGGGCGGTGAGGGTGAAAGACATCAGCATTCACAGCTCCCCTTCCAGCAGGCACTTATTCGTACCTTGGGGAAGCTATAATTGCTGACATCTACATTTTTCCATATTGACATGGACCCCCTTCTAAGATGGAGAATCCACATTGATACTGTAGGCCTCCCTAACCACGTCCTCTCTCTACACTTACCATGTCCCCTTGACATCTATACATAGCAAACATCTGTAAACACCCTTTCTTCTAATGTGGCATTTACATTTACAAAAGCAGGAGTATCAAGCACAGGATAGTTTAAGCAGCTGTATTTCAAAGAAACCCTGACGTGTTTCGGCTGTGAAGCCTCCTTCAGGGGGTACAAGCCTCAAAAAACAAAAAAAAAATGTTACAAACAATAATCTGATAATGCAAACATTAAAATCGTCAAATAAAAAATGGATGACTCAATATAAAAGAAATTAGAACTATATGTAAAAAAGTAAATATGGCATAAAAAGTTAAAACAATGTGTAAAACCAAACATGTAACATAAAAAGAGAGGGTGGGAAGCAAGTCTGAGGTAGTAAGTAAGATGTAGCACAATGAGGTACTCTATATAATATGCGTGAAAAGTGCAAATAAAATAGGAGCATACCAAGCAAATAGAACTATCATCATACACCAGTGCAAGAACATCCTTAACAGAAACTACAGAATCGACATGTGTATAAGAAATGGCTGTGCAACTACTAAAATGGAGGAGGGATGAGGAGGGTAGACCAGTCAGTAAATAATTGAGACACTCGCTCAGATTGCTGCTAATTTCAATAATTCCTATGCAGCGTATAAAAATCCTGTGAGGTGAAACAGGGCAATTAATATAAATATATTGTAAGTGAACTAACAGATTCGTGACCAAGAATTAATACTAGACTAACGCAGAAGGGAGAAAGAGAGGAACTTGCCTTTCTAATGGAGCGCTGAACTTCAGGACGCTAGCGAAGAGAAAAAGTTAAACTGCAAAACCAGCATCTATTTAATACCAGCGGGACTGTGGCACTAAAAATCTTCAAAGGGGAAAACTGGGGGATTCTTCCAAAAGGGGGAAGATGTATGAACACGACATGCATTATATTACACACTAACTACTGTGTATTAAAACCCTCTCTATACATACCGTATGCAAATGTGTGCTACAAAGTGCTGCGTATAAGGAAGCCATCACTAAATGTGTCAGTGATGAATATGGACATAAAGAACAACAATTGGCTGCTGCACAAAAGAAATATAGGGTTGGGAATATATGGTTCTAAACTACGTATGTTCATCATATAGCAGACCAATAACTGAATTGTTCATCAAACATACTGCGAAGTGATTGCATGATTAGCGAACAACGGAGAACTATAAAAAAAGGTATAAAACACTGTAACAATGCAAAGACAGGATCTGCCTGTATAGTTAGAAAGGTGTGTATTTAGAGTATGAAAAGCGTGAGGAAATCTACCTGATAATTTAGAAAAATAAAAATAATAAAATGAGGAGCTTACCAATATATACCAAAGTTAAAAAGTGGGAAATTAAAACCAAAAAGGAACAAAGGGGCAAAGTGGTCAAAATTTAAAGGGATAAAAGGCGAGTTAGAGGCTCAGCTGTGGGAAAACATCTATATGCCCGCGGTGTATATCATATTGTAGAGTTTATCAATAGATGAAATAAAATGATATTAAAAAGTCGACAAAAGAAATTAATAAACTAATTTAAAATATAAATACTAAAATGTGAAGGATTAAAAAGAGGCATGGAGCTCTATTGATAAAACAGAGGGGAACCATACCATGAGCTCGCTGTGTAAGGATATCAACCACTGTTCCCTCTAAGCTGTGCACATGTGCGCACACACACACCTCGCCGAGCGAGCGCACATACTTTACAACAGAGCGCACAAAAATTACGGTTCTGATTCTGATAGAAAACAACACAGACGTCTTAAAATTTAAAAGTTGTGATTGTAATTACTAGAAATTTTCTGATTTAGTAATCGTCTATTTTCATTTAATTTGATTAAAATCAATGTGGTGTACATTCTGTATTCTGACGTGTAGTCAAATATTAAAGTATATAACTCTGAGTGTCGTTATGTGGTGCACAAAAATTTAACCTTCCTTCAAAAGCTGCACAGCTGATATTTTATGTGCACACAGCCTACAGAAAATTAGAGGGAACGTTGATATCAACATGAAAAAGGAGATATTAAAACTCCCCCATACTCAGCATAGTAAAAAAAATACCATGTGAAATATGCAGTTGTCCAATTACAGGCAGGACTATATAAATTAAAGCCCCCCATAAATAAAAAATAAAATCAAGTTCAACAAAACATGAATGGACACAAGCATCACAAAATAAAAGGAATACATTATAAAAATAGTATACCCTAATATCCTAAAATGTAAAACCAAATAAAATGATGGTATAATTAATGTTCTTTTAAGGTTTAAAACAAATAAATTGGTGACCAAATAAAAAGGGGGGGGAGATAAAAGGGTTATAAATAAAACTGGCCAGTGAATAGGGTGCACTAAAAGACCTTGTATTCTTAATACCTATGAACCGCCCACAAATGTATTAATCACATCAAGGGCCCGGACACTGCAGGAACTCTTGACTTTTGTACAGTATTTAAAAATTACAGTGTTAAAATCAAAAAGCGCTAGTGTGCTCTTAAAAAACTAGAATATAATTTAAAACCAGAGACATAACATACAAATATACATAAAAACAAACATTAAAAATGGGCTAAAAAGAGGTAAAAACATAATATAAAATTAAGACCAGGGGGTTGCCAAGGGGATGAAACCAAAGAGTAACATACAGTATGTCCCATACTAATGTAGCGTGAAGATTCTGATGCAAAACCATTAAAATGGAGGGGGAAGGGAAGGGGGAAAAGGTGGAGGAAGAAGATGAGGGGGAGTGGGGAAGGAGAGAGAGGGGGGAGGGGAGAGGATTGGAAATCTTAAAAGAATAAACAAACAGATAAATCATAATCATGATTGAGGCCCGAAGGATATAACGTTTTCAAGTTATAAATGAACCTTTGCTCTAATCGAAGAGCAATCCGTTTACGTCTCCACCTCTCTAATGTGGACAAAGCACTTCCAATGCCATGAACCTGAGATCTGACAAGGTGTGGTTTTCCTTTATCAAGTTGAAGAACTCCCTGTGCTTGGGTACTTAAGGTGATCTGTCTCAGCACAGGGGTCCCTAGACCTTTACTTTTCACGGAAGTGTTACTTCAGTGATTTTTGCATATAATCAGTTTAAACATACAGGAATTCCCAGACAGAATTTCAGAATGAGCAACCTTTGAGAGAGAGATGAAGAGTCAATAGATTACAGTTACCCAATATCAACACAGAAAAATGGAATCAGCCCATGTTTAAAAGCTGTGAGCAGTGGTACAAATCATCTTAACACATACTAACGCAGAACAATATTTCTGCGAAACTGTGTGGGAGTCTTCTACCTGAACTATTGCTGGTGGGGGACGGGCTGCGATATTCCACTTTTAGACTAAAAACGTAATATCGCAGCACCTCCCCCACCAGTATGCGAAGAGAACTCCAACGTAGCTTCACAGGACCGCTGGTGCAAAGTGGCAATAAACATGCATTTCGATACTATGACGACTTCAGAAGAATTTCCTCGACAATATACGTTTTCAGCATGGCATCAGCGTTCCATCCTGAACTTCTTGTAGTTCCACCACATTAAAAAAACATGGAAGCAACACTCACAGGGCTATGTTTTCTGACCCTAGCATGTAGCATAGTGCTTTACATTAATATTTTTCACATCTCTTTGTTGCTGAACTTGCAGCCTAGACCAATCTAATCTGGTTCAGGATAGTAAAAGCGTTCCAGTCCCTTAAGAAGTGTAATAGTTCACACTGGACCCCTTTTAAATTCTGTGATCTCTCTGCAGTAGTGTAATGGATCGGGTCATAGCCTCTTTTGAAAATGCAAGCCCTGCAACATCCCATCTCCGAGTCTGTCTTTTTCCGAAAGCTGGAAGCCCCGATGCCTGGCCAGGTCTTGATATCTGTTAAATCAAGTCCTTTTCCGAGTCACTGCACGTCACTGCATTCCCTCTCTGCCCAATGAGCTACACTGCATCAGTTCATTTTGCTTGTTTACTTTGGGTGGGGGAGGGGAATAAGGAAGTCATATTGGCAATAGGCAAGGGGAACCAATTTAGCATTAGTGCTCCCCCCCCCCACCCCCCCATGCACAGTCCAAATTATGCCTATGCTTTACTATATCCCCCCTCTGGCCAATAAGTTCCATTTGCACCATCGTGCCCTCACCAGTCTAAATTGCTTTTCATGCCTAAGTTTCCCATTCTGCTAATTTTAGAACTACTTCCAGATTTCTTTGGCAGATTGTTAACGGTTATAATTAAAAGTCAGAGAGTACAAATATTAGAGGTATTCAGCTTCCTGCATTAATGCCAAGTAAACCTTCTACAATTAATCACTACCCTGTGATTCCTGGGCTTCAGCCAGCCGCAAGTGTATCTACAGACCTCTCTCGCCCAGACCCAACTGTGCCAGTTTAATTACCAGTTCTTCCGAGACACTGTGGCAAATGTTTTATCAACATTCAGATAGGCTACACATACCATTTCATCGCATCTGTCAACCTCAAAAATATATCTGATGTGAAACGATTTCTCCCAAGACAAACTAAAATCACGCTTGCAAATTATGTGGTTTGCTATTCCTCCTTCTCCTCTTCAGACAAATTCCTTTCCAAGGAATGAGCAGTTCAAAATCTTGCAAAATTAAGTCCACTGTAAGTGCAAATTAAAGAAGGCAGCAGCAGCAGCAGCAGATATGAAATACAAGCCTTTCGTTGGACAGATTCTGTAGCTTTCCTACCTTAGCAAACTGAGCGTTTATCCATTTTGTAAAGGTTTTCTTCTGGACATCTTCTCGTTCATCTGAAAATGAAGGTGAACAGAAACCTGTGTTACTAAAAAGAACATTTTGAAAGCATTTAGACATTTTTTTGCATCATTTTTCCTTTTACCACAGAGTATTCATTAAAATCTCGAAAAACAAAACACTGTTTAACTCTCTCAATCATGATCCAGTTCCACCTAAATCAAGCTTCAACTTAAAATGAATGTGATAGTCAACAAAAGAGGCGGCGTGATTAAATCCAGTCACTAAGCCCCAGGCAGAGGCTCTGACTGAAAATCTTTAACGCCCAAGGGATGCTCTCGGGGCCAGTGTGGTAATATTGTTCTAGTTTTTATTTTTTTAAAGAATAAAATGAAACATTCTCTGAGCTGTTGAAGACTCATTCTCTGTAGCTTCTCTGGAGAGGGAGTGCTATTGGTTAAATATTGCGTTCTTTGTTTCAGCTACGGGGCTAGAGCCCTCTCAGAATTCATCCATCATGTTGGCTCTATCTATCTGATATTTTGGCAGGCCTAATGGTGGGAAACATTTAGATTTTGCCAGACAGAAATAGCCACAAAAGGAGATCTTTCATAGATATTTGGTACAATAATGCTCAGACCTTCGAGGTGGAGAATTAACCGGAGCATGGTGCCCTTCGCTCTGCCCATCGAGCTGTCTCCCAAAAATAGTCACCAAAACAAATTTGAACCTTCTAAAGTCTGCCTTTGACTTCTCAAACACAGAGATATTGCTCTTTGCAAAGGTAGCGAGGGTCTCAGCTAGAGTACTCTTCTTGCAATGCAGACTTCACCTGTACCTCCCGTCATGTTCCTACAGGAGTGATTGTGATATTTTCTTTAATGGTTTTCATGCTCACAGAAAAATAGGATAGCTAACTATGACAAACACTTCCTGTATCATAAAGCACCAAAATGAGAAAAAAATAAAACCCCCAGCAAGCTTGCCTTGTTATAGAGCAATAGCTAAGGTTTCTTGGCTGTCTCCCCCAAGCTGAAGGGCCCTAACCTCTTCAGCTGTTCTACCCAGGGTCAGAGCAAGGATTGGAAGCACCCCACATGGTTCTCTGCATCCTGCCCCCAACTCCAGGCCCTGCAGCGTCATCAATGGTTCAGAAGAGGTGAGGGAAAGCTTACTCCACTCCCCAGTGCTGCCTTGCGGTTTCTGCCCTCTACTAGGCCTCTTCCATCCCCCTCCGATGCAGACCTCCGGTTTTTTCTTGTGTACATTCATAATGCAGAGTGGTTTATTTATTTGTTTAGCTATTTTTATAGACTGCTTTATCTCAGGAGTCATATAGAGATGCCAAAAAATGCTGTATCCGGATGGTGCTGCTGAATATCCCCACACACTGAAGGAAAGACGCCCAGTCTGTGGGTGAAGCTGGGGCAGTCTGGCGGTTATCCGGCATGGAATATTAGGTTTTAATTAAAGCAACAACGACCAGGGACTTTAAATGTACTGACCGCCACTGCTGTATATCGGCCTCTAGTTTGCTGCTTATATGGAGGGGATGCTTCTTACTTGTGTAAGTGTTGTATTTTGTCAAATCGCACGTGTGGAAGGTATTTTCTAACAGGTGATCTTTTAAGTAGGTCCATATTTGTCTTCATAAAACAGTAGCACAAGCAGCTGAAAATATACTTTAAATTCCGGCGTGGGTGTTTATAGCAGCCTAGAGCTGGTATAAATGTTTAAACCTGTTTTTGAAGTGCATGTGTAAATTATTGTATTTTACCATCTATGCACGTACTTGGTGCTCCGCTCATGTCCATGACCACTGGCAAAATATGCACACTTTAATACTATTTACTTGCATGTGTGGCCACATAAGCAGGTAAACCACTAGAATACCAGCAAAATGTGCATGTAAGGTATAGCATAAAGCATAAAGCACACCCCCTCTTCTAAAATTACCTTCCCTTAAGGGAAGCCAATTAAGGGACCGTCCTTCACAACCATAATTTTTGTAAATTCAAGGTGGTGTTCCACAGCAGAGAGTTAAGCGCAGTCCCTCCTGAAGCTCTTCTTCCAAGCCCAGCCCCTAATGACAAGTTAGTCCACAGTTACGCAAAACACAATGAAAAAGGCAAAAAGAATTTTCTGAGGTATATGTGTGGTGCTGCTGTAAAATATGGAATACACGTCTGGAGAATAATTTTATAACAGGGCACCTAGGATAAAAGTGCAAGTGGGCATCTCTTTTATAAGGATGCACAGGCACCAATGTATCTTTATAAAATACTAGCATGACAGGTAGCGAGCTTGTTGGATGGGTGGGGGAGGGGATACCTCTCATGATTTGGATGCATAGCGACAATAAAGATAATGTCACTGCCAAGATCCTTGTTCCTGTTCCAGATGCTACCAATACCGGTACCGCCTAAAAAGTTAAAACTACAAAGACTTGTTAATCGATTCATATGGTCGAATAGACGGCCAAGAGTAGCTATGGCAGTAACGCAAAGAGCCAAGGGAGAGGGAGGGCTAGGGGTACCTAATTTTAGAAAATATTATGAGGCTGTTCAACTGAAAATGATATACGAGTGGCACAGCGGGACACAAACAGGGGGTTCAAATGGAAGAAGACTCGGTAAGGGGGGAAAGATTGGACAGAAGGGTTTGGAGGGGTGGTAATAGTGCTGAAAATAAACACCAACACCCCATAATAGCCCACGGTTTGAGGGTGTGGAGACAGAATAGAAAACAATTAGTACAAGATAAAGAATACCTACAGGCAGGGCCGGATTTACCTTGAGTGAGGCCCTACGCCAACAAAAATTGTGGGCCCCCAGCAGGGGCGGCCCAAGGGGGGTGCGGGGCCTCATTTGCATAAATATTTGCATAATGTTACCATATACTAACTTTTAGTAAACGTGCCTCTTAATGAGTGTATAGATAAAGAAAGACTAAACGATTTCTACATTACTATAATCCAGTGCCAAATGCCAGACACATTAGGAACTACTACAAACACTGCCCATTTAGAACCCATAGCAAACCCGCCGTATCTTAACAGCACTACCAGGACTCACAAAGCACCATACTCTACCAATCAAAAGGCAACACTGCAAATATTAAATCAATACATTTCAGAGAATAACAATACATGACCTACTGGGGAAAGAGAACAAGTGGCAATGTCAAATAGGAATTATATAAACAGAACACCTCAGCTCAGTTACACATGCAGAACATAGACCATCACCAAACAAGTAATCACAATTTAGAAATAGGAAAACAATAATTAAACTGGGAATCCCAAAAGCCAAACTTGGAATGTACAACACTGTAGAAATAAAACTATACATTAATTTGCTCTTGTACTAAACAAAGCACAGACGTTAATGATGCACATTTACCAGAGCTGACATATTCCAATTAATAAATTCAAAATAAAGAGATATTTTTCTACCTTTTGTGCATTTTTTTCAGCTGCAATTGCTCCAGCCACTTTCTTCTGGTTTCTTTGTGTCTTCTGCTAACTCTCCATCGTCTGCTGTCCATTTGTCCTTTCTTCTCTCTTCTAGTTTTTTTTCCATTCTCTCTCTACATCTGCTTTAACATACTAATCTTTCTCCTTTTGCTCTTTCCTCATTCCTATTTCATCCACTCAAATTTTACCCCTCCATCCTCAATCCCCATTTACTCTCCCAATACCCGGCCAATTGTAGATTTTTTATCCCTCCCACACAAAATATTTTTCCCTTCTCCATTTTACTCTTCCAGCCCCATCCCATTCTAATCCTCCCCCAACATCATCTCCCTTCTAGTTCCAGCCTCACCCAGCATCCATTCCCTTCTAGTCCCTGCATCAGCCCATTTCCAGTCCTAGCCACCCATCAGCCCATTTCCAGTCCTAGCAACCCCCCAACCCAATACCAGTCCTAGCCCCCATCAACCCACTTACAGTCCTAACCCCCCATCACCCCATTTTCAGTTTAAGCCCCCCCTATAACCCATTACCAGTCCTAACCCCCCATCAGCCCACTTCCAGTCCTAACCCCATCAACCCATTTCCAGTCAGCCCCCCATAGCCCATTGCCAGTCCTATCCCCCCCATCAGCCCACAGCCCATTACCAGTCCTAACCCCATCAGCCCACCTCCAGTCTTAACCCCCCCAGCCCATTTCCAGTCCTAGCCCCCCCATAGCCCATTACCAGACAGCCCCCATCAGCCCACAGCCCATTACCAGTCTTAACCCCCCCCAAAGCCCATTACCAGTTCTAAACCCCCCCCAACAGCCCATTACCAGTCCTAACCCCATCAGCCCACCTCCAGTCTTAACTCCCCCAGCCCATTTCCAGTCCTAGCCCCCCCCCATAGCCCATTACCAGACAGCCCACATCTGCCCACAGCCCATTACCTGTTTTATACCCCCCCTAGCCCATTTCCATTTCTACCCCCCCCCAACAGCCCACAGCCCATTACCAGTCCTAACCCCATCAGCCCACCTCCAGTCTTAACCCCCCCAGCCCATTTCCAGTCCTAGCCCCCCCATCGCCCATTACCAGACAGCCCCCATCAGCCCACAGCCCATTACCAGTCTTAACCCCCCCATAGCCCATTACCAGGTCTAAAACCCCCCCTACAGCCCACAGCCCATTACCAGTCCTAACCCCATCAGCCCACCTCCAGCCTTAACCCCCCCACCCCATTTCCAGTCCCAGCTCCAGCCCCCCCAATAGCCCATTACCAGTCCTACCCCCCCCCCATCGGCCTAAAGTAAAATTTAATTTAAAAAAAAAACTGCTGGCTGCCGCCGCGGGGCCCCCTCTGCTGCCACGTCAGCATGGACTGACCCGCGGGGGCCCCCTCTGCAAGCTGAATCCGTCGGTCCATCGGTCCCTCCCTCCGTGCAGGCTGTGAGAGGCGCGAAGGGAGAGTGTCTCCCTCGCGTCTCTGTTAAGCCCGCAGGGGCTGATGGGAAATGAGACGCGAGAGAGACACTCTCCCTTCGCGCCTCTCACAGCCTGCACGGAGGGAGGGAGGGAGGGACCGACGGACCGACGGATTCAGCTTGCAGAGGGGGCCCCCGCGGGTCAGTCCATGCTGCCGCGGCAGCAGAGGGGGCCCCGCGGCGGCAGACAGCAGTTGTTTTTTTTAATTTTATTTTTAAAAAAAAGCTAATTTGTTCTATTTTTGTGGGCCCTTGCCAGCTGTGGGCCCTACGCCATGGCGTACATGGCGTATAGGTAAATCCGGCCCTGCCTACAGGGAATGACACTGGCATGTTTTGATAGGGGTCAGGGACCAGGAGTAACTGTTTTGCGCAGATGAGCAAAGGCGGGGCTTTCACAGATTTCTCAGATAGTGAGCAAGGAGGGCACGCTGGAGTTGGAGGGCATCAGGGACCTGTACCGGCTGCGAGATAGTGATTATTATGCATATTTACAATTGAGCCATTTTTTGAGGCAACGGAAGGTGTGGAAGGATTTATGAGAACAGAGGGTGGTTTGAGGTGCTTTGCTCAGGCCATATTGGCCAAAAAGGAGCTTTGTCCAGAATTTACAAAGGATTGATGGAGGGAGGGGGAAGTAAACTGGGGTTTATGATAAAATGGGAGGAGGATCTGGGGGTAAGCTGGAATGAAGAGGTGTGGGATAAGATACTACAGACAGTGGCCAGTATATCCACAGCCACACAAGTGAAAGAAAGTGCTTATAAAGTGCTATATCGTTGCTACTGGACACCAGTACGTAAAAAAAGAGCTGGAGTGGGACACAATGATCAGTGTTGGAGGGGGTGCCAAGAGCGAGGAGATTGGTTACATATGTGGTGGAAATGTGAAAAGATTCAAGCATATTGGGCAACGATTATAGAAATGATTTTTGAAATGACTGGATATAGATTGCAAAGGAAGCCAGAGGCCTGCTTACTGCATCAATTGGAGGAGGATATCCCAAAGAGGGAAGGTGGGGTCTTGCATCACTGTATAGTCGCAGCAAGATGCGAGATAGCTCAGCATTGGGTGTGTTCGGACCTACCTAAGCTGGCAGGCTTTGTCAGAATAGTGGCTGAGGCCAGCTTGATGCATAGATTGACTGAGATGAGAAGGGGAGAAGGGGGGAAGAGAGTGGATAAATGGAAGAGAGTGTGGAATTTGTTGGAATTGTGGAAGGCTGGAGAAAGTGGGAGAAAGAAGGACGGTGGAATGGATGAAACTTAGTTCAGATCCTTGGAGATATAGATTGGCGGGATGAGTTAATGGTGAAAGGGTGAAAAGAGAGGCAATGAGTACGAGCGGCCAGATGAGAGGAGGAGGAAGGTATGAATGTAGAGCGCAGGTGGGGAGGGAGGGAGGGAGGAGGGGGAAGGTATAAGAAGGGATACAAAGAAAGGGGGAAATAACAAGCTGGGGCATAAACAGGATACATGATGTCATGATTATGTAAATTGTATAATGCTGAGAACGAACTGGTTTATAATGTGCATGGAAATGGTTAATAAAAATTAAAATGGAAAAAAAAATACTAGCATGAGTGGCAGGGATCGAGCCTTGAATGCACACCTGCTCACTAGGATGGTTCCACAAACCAATGCAAAAAGTTAGTTTGTAGAATCAATACTTCATAAGGCTTGTTTTTGTCCATTAGGGATAGCTTGCTTACTTGTGAAATTTCAGCCTGATTGCGAAACATTTAGAGGTCCCCCCATTCTTAACATTTTTGGACGGGAAAAGGCATTTATGTATTGAAAATATTCCTTTTTAAGGCTCTGTTCAGTCCATGAATATCACAGATTTGGCTCTGTTTATCAGTCATGTTTACGTCAGACAGTGGAATGAAGCACCATTTGCAATCTGACCTCCTCTCCATGGCTTCACATTTTTATCAGTTAAGATTTACCCAAACCAGGCTGTTGCATTTTCAAGGCAACTCTGGTTTTTGTCTGAACATTTGGCAGGCTTATCCCTTTTAGATGACAGAGTTTCAGCAGAAACAAAAAAAAAAAAAGAAAAGATGGTGCAGAACCTTCAGTGGCCACCATTACCAGACATTCTAGTTGTCTACCAAATAGGGTGACCTCTAAATGTTGTTTATTTTCATTAAAATTTTGTTTGTTTGTTATAAATGTGATAAAGAACAAAAACAGCCTTGTGGAGAACTGAAATCTGTTAATTTGATTTTTTGGACCACCCTAGTATGCACGTATGGAAGGATTCACCTGCATATTCTACCACCTTGGGAGAGCTTTGCTGGAAATGAGACAATGAGCCCACTTTGGTAATATTAATAAAACTTTATATAGGCACCGTGCAAGGAGAGCTGTAGCGGGAAGACATCTTCACAGCATGCCATGCCTTACATCTTACTAAACTGAGTACGTCGATCTGCAGGAGCTATAATGTGTCTGTTTCTCAGGTTTCTCTATTAGTTTCTATTACCGAGCTCGGTTCATACAGCACACTCACCAAGAATATTCATTTCTACGGCGTATGATTCTAATCGGAAGTATGCAGATATTAAGAAATGCACAAGAGGAGCCCCAGTTAGGAGGGAAATGAACCAGGCTGCTGTTGAGTACAGTTTGCATACCGCAGATCTTCCAGGAGACGATCCCCTCCCCACTTTTTTTTTTACTGAACTTGTTTCCTGATAAGTGATTAACTAGGCATCAGACTGCTTTCAAAGGATAATTTGATCTCTATTGTATTCAAATTATGGTTGACAATTTCATGTTATTTTGCAGCTCAGAACAGTGATACAGCTATCATCATTCGCCAACTCTCTCATGTAAAAGAGAGAATGCTTATTTTTAGAATAAAGAGTTTTACAGACTTAGGAAGACATTCTCCTCCATAGACTGTGGATGAGGAAGTACAGAGGAATGGTAAAGCAATGGACTGGATGGTGAGAATAAATGATCTGGATAACAGCTATACATCACATTGCCTTTTCGTTTCCTACAACAAGAGTGGATTTCAATTCAATCAGAAAGTAAACCATGGAGTGTTTCAGAAGCTGTGTGGCTGTAGAGCCTCCAGATCTTAATAAGTACCCTCATGTTAAATGTTAAATGTAACCCTCCAATCATGCTGTCTAAATGTTGTTAAGTACCCTCATGTTAAACGTCACCCTCCAATTGTGATGTGACCACTTTGATTGTAGGATAAGGTGGGATACAAATCCGTCTAAATAAATAAATAAATAATGCTGTTGAGTTTCCACATGACCGAGGCTGACCTTTATGTGCTCAAGTCCACTTTTATACTTCATTTCAGCATCGTTCTGTACCCCCCCCCCCCCTTGTCCTAGGGAGGCAGGTTGGTCCTATAGAGCAGGTTTATATCCTGGGACCTCTCCCTCACCTTCACTCGGCTAGCACACACTCCCATCACCAGGTTCTCCGTGGGTGGAAGAGAATTCTCTTAAAGGCCCTTGGCACAATAATTCAAGAGGCTCTGACTCTGAATTGGGTGCTCCAAATCCTTTACTATAACCAAAATGTCCAGTTCAAACAGAAATAGTCAATGACGTTATGTACTGCAATTACATAGCCTTTGGTGACACGGGCAGTGTCCTTTAGAAATACTTGTGTCTGTGATTCCACTTTAATTTCTAAATTCTGCTGCTGGCAGAAGGATTCTGAGTTAGGGCCCCCTTGCACTTAGCAGATTAGAACGTTTTACCCCCTCTTCACTGGGACCCTTCACCTCTAATTCTTCCTGTGCTGTCTCCACAGACAACCCACTGTACCTCTTTCAGCAGGCAAATCTCCTCTGTTAGTTTCAGGGTAGCAAGCCAACTCCTTCTCTCTGAATTCTGGGTTAAGCTTAAGATAAGGCAGCTCCTTCAATCTCTCTCCTCACTCTGGCATGGGGGGAGGGGGCGGGTAAAACCTCCGACAGGCTCTCCAATCTTTGCAAGAAGACAAACTTAAGAACCAAGGGCTGATTGGACACAAAGACAACTAAAATGAAAGAAAGGCCTAGAGCTGAGTCTCTGCATACAACACACAGCAAAGTGAAATCAACAATTACCCACAAAGACCACACCTTGCATCCTGTGCATAGAGGACAGGCGGAAGCCAAAGAGGGGGATGTTACAAATAGATGACTAAGGCTAGAAATGGAATGGTCTTGCACACAAAGCATACGGGATTAGCAAGGGTTCTGGAGCGATCCCTGACAGTACATTTAGTACACTGGAGAATATGTAGTGCTATGCACATTCCCGAGTCTCTTGAAATTAAGGGGTTGTTTCCCAGTCTGTGATTCAATGGAGCAGTATTATGTACTGAAGTGCGGTAGACCCACATCCATCTTCAGCATAAGAAGTGGAATGGGATGGGCCACAGGGACCATGGTCCCACCAATAGTTTCTCTAAGACAGCATCAAAACATGAAAAGCTTGGGGGCAGGGCTGGAGATTGGTTTGTTTGGTCTCTCCAACCAAAAAGATGTTCCTCTACCCCTGATATCCAGAATGAGAAAGTACAGTGTTCATACATACCCTTCAGGGTGTTCTGCTCTTACAAATGGCAATGCAGGCCACGAGGGAAGAGGCAACACTGGATCAACTATTCACACATGAACAATCTCCGTCTACTCTCCAGGAGGGTGCCCACCTGGGCAGCAGTGATGATCATGCAGTATGGTTTGATATAAGGGCTAAAGCAGAGTCCAAACACAAGACTAAATACTGGATTTCCAGCCTGCTGACTTTAGTACAATGGGGAAGTAACTGAAGGAAGATATGGCAGAATGGGAGGAGATAGGGGATGTTGAAAGGCAGTGAGCCAAACTGAAAGGAGTCCTAAAAATGGCAACAGATAAGGAAAGTAAATAAAAGCAAGAGAAATAGGAAACAGATATATGTTTCTCCAAGGAAGTGACTAAAGAAAAAGTGTTGTTCACAAAATTCAGAAAATTAAAAGAGGACTACAGAAAAGAATTGCAGATAAAGCTGAAAGAGGCAAAGAGATTGATTACACTTACAGAGCTATGATCATAGGCCTCCAAACCTACCTAACAGCATCATGAGATCCAAATATGCAAAGAATGCTGAAATATGAAGTAAATGTCCAGAATCTGTCTCCATCGTCAAACTTGGACAAGTGTTCTGACGACTAGAAGGAATGAGCGAGAATCCACCAGTATGCACAGGAAAGGAAGCAACATCATTGTCAAATCTCTTCAAAGAATTAGATCAGCAAATGAGGAAAAACAAGTGACAAATACACAGTAGGAAATACAAAGTGCTACTCCAGGAACCTTTTATTGGTCAAGAACAGTCACATGAATGGTTAAGGAGAAGTGAACTGAAAAGAAGGATGAGAAATTGATAGTTGCAGCCCAGGACAGCGGACTATGGATGAGATTGTTTACAGCGATCATTGAAGAAACTATCAATTCTGGAAGAAAGAGCTGGAAACAGTGACTCACCTCATAGCTGGTTGTGAAGTTCTGATGGCAGAAAATTTCTATACGAAAGGCACAAAGTAGCAGCCGCATCCATTGGAAACTCTGTAAATGCTACACCACTGTCCCTGGAAAGCTCTGGGATGGATCCTAAAAGAATGAAGAGGCCATGATCACCTGGGACATTCCCATGCCAGTGGATAAGAAACTGGATGCCAGGAAACCCAACATAGTGGTAAAGGAAAAAACCACCAGAACGGCATTGATAATAGAGGTGTCGGTTCCAAATGATTATAATGTGAATCGCACAGAGAGGCAGAAGATCCTGAAGTACCAAGAAATGCAGTCAGAGACCAAGAAAATATGGCAGAAAGATACAGAAATATTTCCCATCGTATTGGGAGCCACAAACTTAATAAAGAAGAATTAATACTTCACTCCTGCAAGAAGGTCCTAAGCTTTGAATATAAGGTTCCCAAAGGTATTACTGGTTATTAAATAAAGCCTTGAAAAAAAAATAAAAATAAAAAAATAAAGAAGAATTACCCATACAAATTACTCATGCATATTGCATCTTATGAGCTCCAGAGGGAGGCTCTCTTTAGCATGATGCAAGTACTATGCTGAGCATTAGCAGTAAATCTGAGAGACTGAGATCATTCTCTACATACCCTGGCTTAGGAATGAGGTTCATGACTGTCCTGGTATGCGCAAAACTAACAATTGGTAATCTTCCACCTATAACTGCAAATTGCAGGGCCATTCGAGCTAATAATGATGACTTCAATTTACAGTCATGTTATCAATTTAAACATACTATAAAACAAAAATTCAAAAATAGGGGGGGGGGGGGGGAGACCACAGTTTGCTCTTAGGTCCAAAAATGGATCCAGAACATCCTATTGTGGCATTAATTGTTAAAACTGATGCCTGCGCACATGGCGATATTGAATGTGAGATCCACTGTCTATGTTGCTGAGTGACTTTTCATGTTTTCTCAGCGAGTCCATTTTTGCGATGGTGACCAAGAATAAGATAAAGATAAGTTTTCACCGAGAGTTTTTCGTTGCTATCTTTTGAGAAATGAAATGTGGTTGTTTTAGAATAAGTTTAAAAAATATATTTAAAAAGTCTCAGGTAATATGAAGTAATAAAAAAGATGTTTTGAGATGGGGTTTCTGACCAATGAAGAGATGAGCCCTTGTTTTATCAAAACATTGATCCATTTTTAGACCTAAGGGCAAACTGAGGTCTTTTCCCCCTATTTCTGAATTTTTGTTTCATAGTATGTTTAAATGGATAATATGAATATAAGTTGACGTTAAAGTCATCAAGACTGGTCCTACAAGTTGCACCTATAGGTGGAAGATACCAATGGTGATTTTTTTTGTTTGGATGTTAGTAAGCACCTGTTATTGGCTGTGGATATTAGATGTGCAAAACTAACCAATTTGGAGAAACTGCTCCGAGGCAAAAAAAGAAATAAAGATGGCAAAGCGCAGGCAGAACAAAAAATGGCTAGAGATATATAGCAAGATGGCAAGACCTTTTTCAGGTACGCTGGAAAGCCATAAATCAGATAAGACTGAAAGAAGCTGGAGGAGGACCACTATAGGAAGAGTGATGAGGAGAAAGCAGAAATGCTGAACAAATACTTCTGTTCCCTGCTCACAGAAGCAATTCTGAAGAAGGATCTCAGATAGCTAACAAAAATACACATGGGAATGGAGTAGATACACCATTCGCAGAAGAACGTGTTTATGAACAGCTCAGAAAACTGAAGGTCGATAAAGCAAGGGGCCAGATGAGATACATTCCAGGATAACAAGAGAGCTTGGAGAGGTTTGGCAGATCCTTTTAAGGATATGTAAGATCCTTGGAGATGGGGGAGGTTTCAAGAGATTGGAGGAGGACTGATGTGGTCACTCGATCACAAAACTGGTAACAGAGAAGAGGCAGGGAAACTACAGACCGGTAAGCTTGACCTCAGTGGTTGGAAAAATAATGGAGACACTATTGAAAGAAAGAATAAGAAACTTTCTACAATCCAGTGGTTGCAAGACCTGAAGCAACAAAACCTTTACCAAAGGCAGATCATATCTAACTAATTTGATTGACTTCTTTGACAGGGTGACCAGAGAAGTAGATTGAGAACATGCGATGGATGTGGTCTGCTTGGATTTCAGCAAAACCACTGACACAAGTCCTCATAGGAGTCTCACAAATAAACTAAGTAGCTTGAAGTTAAGACCCAAGGTAGTGAACTGGATTACAAACTGGTTGATTAACAGATGACAGAGGGTGGTGGTAAATGGAATTCACAAAGAGGAAAGAAAGGCAAGTAGTAGAGCGCACCTCAAGGATTGATCCTGGAGTCAATTCTGTTCAATATCTTTGTGACTGATATTGCCAAAGGGTTAAAAAGAAAAGATTGCCTTTCTGCGAATGGCACAAAGATTTGCCACAGGGGACACCCTGGAAGGAACAGAAAACACGAGAAGAAATTCACAAAAATTAGAAACACGGTCTAATGCTCATCAGTTAAGCTTTAATGTGAAGTAGTGAAGATGCATTTAGGGTGTAGAAATATAAAGGAGCTTATGCAATAGGGAGCAAGAGGCTGATGTGTATAGACCAGGAGAGCGCCCTTGGGATGATTATGTCTGAGGATTTCAAGGTGGCAAAACAATGTAACAAGGTAGTAGCCAAACCCAGAAAGAGGCTAGGTTGAGAGGGGCATAACCAGCAGAAAGGAGGTGGTGATAATTCCCCTGTTCATGTCATGGGTGAGGCCTCACTTGCAGTACGGTGTTCAGTTTTAGAGGCCACATCTCTCTAAGGATATAAAAAGACTTAAAGCGGTGTAAAGAATGGAACTAGAATAATATGGAGCCTGTATAAGTACTGGTGCAGCATTAAGAGACGCCAGTAGGACACCCCCCAAGCAATATGCATTTTAGATCTTATTACCTGGAAGGGTGACTAATGAAATCAAGAATCTAAATATAAGTCTCTTCTGTTCAAATCTTCCCTTGGTTGTCCAACACTTAAATGTGAATATCGGTAGGATACGGTGGCAAAGCAAGTTCTAGCTCCGAAATGGTGTCCCATATATATTATTCCCTCTCACTCTTCTCACCGAAATGACTATAGTAAAGGAAATGTGCTTCTCCTTTACAGTATGTTAACACCACCATCTCATTTCTGGGACAAGCAAGCAGGAACCCACTGGGACGGAAAACTCAGGACTTAGAAAAAGTTACAGCCCCAAAATAATTTGCAGAGTTAGGGCAAATGAAAATAAAGCAACTGCATGTCAAAGTCCCTGGTATAATTTAATATAAAGTCAGCTTCATTACAATGTGTAATCCTTACCAACACTCTTCTCAGTATATGGAATCACTCTCTTGATGCCAACAACATCTGGAACTGGGCAGCAGAAGCCCACTGCCAATTCTCTTGCCACAATGTCTGCTTGGATGAAATGCTTCCTACATTTCAATCACCATACTGACTCATTTAAGTACTCTCGAAAGGAGTACACAAGAAGATTTAAAAGAAAATAGGAATATTTAACATTTCTTATATACAGCTTTTCAATGTTATCAAAGCGGTTTACAATTAACTCAAACAATTATACATAGAACCAGTAAACAACTATAATACATCATACAGGGTTAACTGTGTTACATCGACAGTGGCAACTATTTACATTTAAAAGCTGAGGGTATATACTTATTGGTTAAAGAAAGGCTTTATATTTATACTCAGCAGGGGTGGCTCAAGGCAATCTGCTACCTGAGGTGAAGGATGAGATGCCCCGCCCCTCCCGTAGAGGGGGCGGGGCTTTTTCAAAACTCCAATCAGGGGCTGAACCAAACCAAAAAGCTAATTAGATTATATGGAGGAAATGCAAGATGTTTGCACACCAAGGAACTAAAAGAGAGCGAGAACCACAGCACAGTTTATAAAACTAAATTATAACTTATTTTTATTTTGTTGTTATAAACTGCGTTATGGTTCTTGCTTTTTCTTTTTCAACATATATTTTGCATCCACAGAACCCCCTTCAACAGTGGTTGCACAGCAGAACCAGGACATTCACCCACAGAACTCAATATCTTAAAAAAAAAAATCTGATTCTGATCATCTCACTAGCAACAACAAACATTCTTCAGTACCAGGCATATTGTGAACTAAAACAAAACCCTACAACAAAGTCACTGAGTATCTATAGAACAAATCTACCATACCATACCATACCATACCATACCATATCAGCAACAACTTCCAAAACTCACATAAGGAGCCCACCAAAAAAAGCATTACTGTAAATACTACAGTGGGCCCTGGAACATCCAAACACCTATTTGAAAAGCTGAACATGTCAAATTACTACAGTACAGTATAGATCTTTATGTACAAACTCCACGTTAACAGAACACCTGACCTCAGTCACACACTCACAACATCGACCCTCATCAAGTACAGAATAAGTGACTTACAATCTAAAGTAAAAATAAAAATATGTAGACTAAATTTAAACTGAAACCCCAAGAAGCCAGACTCCTCAAGCAGTACAACATCAGATAAATAGACAGTTCCCCCATACAGTATAAAATATAAAGATAACACAAAGTCCAATCACTAAAATTAAATACAATTATGTTTTCTACCTTTGTTGTCTGACCATTTTATTCTCTGATCATGCTGGTCCCGATTTGAGGCTTCTGCTTTCCTGTCTTCTCTTAGCTCTCTTTCTGTGGTCTATGGTCCATCTGCCATTTCTTATCTCTTCTTTTGTTTTCTTCACTTCTTTCCATCAGCCTATTTCCAGTCCCAGTAACCCTTCCCAGTATCAGCCCCTTTCCAGTCCTCCCTCCCTCCCAACACCTTCCAATGTCAACTTGCATTCCCATGAATGTCGCTGGTGTCCATTCCCTTCCAGTCCCCCTCCTTCCCCAATGACCAGTCCCTTCTAGTCCAAATACCATGGCAGCGCCTCTCAGCATCCACTCCCTTCCAGTCCCATTCTCCCATCCCCCTGCATCATTCCATTTGTAGCCCTAGCCCCCAGTTTTCTTCCAGGGCCAGCAGTTCTATCCTCCCCTCCCCACCTTCAGCCCATTCCCAGCCGAAGCCTCCCAATCAGCTCACTTCCAGTGTTAGTCCCCCCTTAACCCCATTACCAGTGCTAGCTTCCCCTAATCAACCCAATACCAGTCCTACCCCCCCATCAGCCCATTTTCAGTCCTAGCCCCCCGATCAGCTCATTTCCAATGCCAGCCCTCCATCAGTCTATTACCAGTCCTACCCCACTCCATCAGACCATTACCAGTCCTAGCCTTCCCTAATCAGCTCATTTCCAGTGCTAGTTACCCTAATGAGCCCATTACCAGTCCCAGCTCCCCCCTCGATCAGTCCATTCCCAGTCCTAGCCTTCCCTAATCAACCCATTACCAGTCCTAGCCCCCCCTGATCTGCGCATTGCCAGTGCTAGCCCCCTCATCAGCCCATTATAATCCTAACCTGTACTCTCTTCCCTTTGTCCAACATTTCTCCCCTGTCTGTCCCCGTCTCTCCCTTTTGTTGAGCAATTGCCCCCACATCTCTCCCTTTTGTCTACTACTTATCCCCCTGTCTCCCCCCTTTGTCCAGCATGTCTCTGCCATCTCCCCCTTTGTCCGGCATGTCCCGTCTCCCCCTTTGTCCCACCTGTCACTCACCATTCTCTTCTTGTTGTCCACCTTCTGTCCCCATTCCCTCCACCTGCACCTCTTATCCGGCAGGGGCGGGGACACTCCAGCTGTTTTAATTTTAGATTTTGCCGCCTCTGCCCTCCCTCTGCCTTCCCGCCGCATTTTGTTTCGTCAAGAAATGCTTGCAAGAGAAAAAAAAAGCGTCGGGAAGGCAGAGGCAGGACAGAGGCAACAAAACCTAAGATTAAAAGAACCAGAGTGCACCGCCACCACACAAATCAGCCTGATTGCTTCCAGTTGCAAGCAATTAGGCTGATTTGTTCGACGCCCGCAGCACTCTGGCTCTGTTTTAATTTTAGATTTTGCCGCCTCTGCCCTACCTCTTCCTTCCCATGTGGGAAATCAGAGGCAGGCCAGAGGCTGTATAATCTAAAATTAAAAACAGATCCGGAGTGCTGCCGGTGTTGGGAGTGCCGCCCCCGTCGGAGTGCCGCCTGAGGCGATCGCCTCAGATGGCCTAATGGATGAACTGCCCCTGATACTCAGGTTAAAAAGAATGCAATATATGAGTTATGGAAGGCTCATAGCTAAGTATAAATAAAATTAATTCTCAACCCCTTTGACTGGCCCTCACTGTCTTACTGGTTCATTAGGAGGTCATTCCAGAACATGAATAAGCTTGTTAGACTTATGGGATAGATGTTTTTCTCGCTAAAACGTCTAGAATTGTATTCCAAAACCACACGGCGCTGCATGTACATGGCACTAACATAGGGATCACAGAATGCGGGCAGGAGGGGGCAGAACAGGGGCGTGGCAAGCCGCAGAGACATAGAAAGCGTATTCAGGAAGTGCCTGTGTACGTCCTGAGTGTTTCCTGCGGATACCTACATTATACCAGCAGCAAGATGGAATAAGGCCAGGATTTAGACATATTTATGCTCAGATCTTCACTGTGTCCCATAGAGATGTATAGCTGTGACTCGTCTGTATGGAACTAGTGTCTCTGCTGTCCTGGAGGACACAAGATGCAGTTGTAAAGAATAGAATGCACAGGTGAGGGACATTTGTAAGGTGAAGGAACAATATAAAGCACTGCAATAGTCTTTATTCTGGCTATGCTGACATTTCCTGTTTGTGCTGAAGGAGCTATTCTCAGCTTCCCAAGCAATTCCTGTGTTCGGAAAGATGGGAATGTAGATGTAGGGATGGTATGAGAGGTAGTATGGAGCAGAATTGTGTTTGGTTGAGAAATGCAGATCAGATGTGGTATTGTGAGACGCCATGCCATTATGTCTTCACAGCAGTTTATAGGTGCAGGGCATGGTTTGGGCAGAGGTATGTTATTTGTGACTGCAAGTGAGAGTGTGTGTGTTGCACGGGAGGATCTGGTGTGCTCATCTGCAAACCTGGGGGACCTGGCTAATACCTGGCCCATAGGGATGATGGCAGTGTCATCAGGTGCCAGTATGATCAGGCAAAATAAATCAGAACAGGTTCTCAATAGCGAAATATCAAAATATATCCCTGTCACTAATAAGGGGCCCTCAGAATGAGAGCATTCAACAGTGCAAACAGCACTAAGACATGCCCAGAAGCACCATCATTGGTCTCTAAAAATGTGCACATTTGTAGAGAGCGATGAGGGTGCCTTTGGGCATGCATTAGTGCTGTTTGCACTGTTGAATACTCCCATTCTGAGGGCCCCTTATTAGTGACAGGGATATGTTTTGACATTTTGCTATGGAGAACCTCTTCTGATTTTTTTTCTGGTCCATACTTAGCGTTGTACAGACTGTTGTCAGAGATGACCAATGCAAGCATAACTAAGGATGTCTTCTACTGTCATGTATGTTGTGATGCAAGGCATGTCATGATGAAGATATCACTTCTACCTGCTTTTATACTATCTTAGAGTGCAGAGAGATCACTTTACAGTGTTCTGGGCATGCAACAGACTGGCATCATGCATCAACATTTATGTATCACCAGTATTCATGTGTAGTTTGCATCAGCACAACACTGTCAGTGAGAGGAGCAGCTTAGGAGATGCACGTTTTACGGGGGGCATCGCCATTCACGGTTATATAGCAGAGACGGGTGGGATCGAACACATCCATCTTTATCCATCCATACGGTGAGTGCGGGGACATACAAAGCCATTTGCTGCATGAAGCCATGTCTCGTACTCCATAGTGCTTTGTTCGTGCCGCGCCAAACACGTCTATGTCCCTGATTCTGAAACCACGGGCGTGTCTATCCCTGCCAGCTGTGAAATCGCATTTAAATCGGGCCCATTTTCAATCTGGACGTGCCCACAGGCTGGAAGTGCATGTTCTGGAATTGGGCCCATAATGACACAATAATGATGCTTCATTGTCCACTACACCCCTCCTGGGGTAGCATGCAATCCTCAGAGGAAAGTACTACTGGCCATGCAACAATGACTTTTGCATGCAAAATGCTTGTTAAAATATTTTGGTGTTGTGTTATTGTAAAAAGATGTTGGCTTGTTTCAGCCTGTTTTCACATTTTTCTAAAGCACTATTCATTTTAACATCCTCAAAATCACAAAAATGTAACATGGACTGCATTATTTCAGCCTTTATTGTTGCTGCAAGCGGAAGTACATATGTTTAGGTCTGAGGGCTCCTGAAGATGAATTTCGTGTGAAAGAGCACTTATGGGTTCATGATTAAGCAGAGTGGCAGGTACGAACGAAGAGTCTATGGGGCTCTTCCTCTGCCATGATTTAAATATTTAACTTAGGAAAATAAGAAAATATTGATCATATGACCCCTATCTTCTGTAATTGGATTTCTTAGCAGTATTTTCTGCTTTCAGAAGCCAAAAAGAAAGAATTTGAGTGACTCAAGTCCTTGTGACTAAATGCGTCCACAGAAGCGCGAAGGCATTTAGCAAAGCTTCACAAGCATATTTGATAAAACTATAACAGTCATTCAATAGCAGGGAATGTACTAAAGCTGGGTAGGGCTTCACCTCTGCCTCCTTTCAGGTGTGGTACTAATCCCACTAACCCACGATTAACCCGAGTTAATGTGCATTTATTTCCACTGAGGACCTTATTCACTAAATATCACACATTAACCTGCGTTAACTTGACCACAGGTTAAAGCCCAGTTACCAGGGGTTAGTGAACAGCGTTCTTAGTATCCATGCCAAATAAGCATTGATTTGTAATTTGATGGCCTCACATTTTTGTGCATAGGCAAAAATAAATTAGGCTATTTTTCCAAAATCAGTGAATGTCTTCTGAATTATGTATGCTCTTGCTATAATATCTACGCTGATGAGAAAGAAGCTATACAGCATCCAAAAATCAAGTATATTATTAATCTGATTCTGAATATAAAGTGCTACAGCTTTGCTGAGATGTAAGCAGATCTTTTTGGTAATATATGCTGTTCCATTTTTCTTAGAGAAAATGTCTGGTTTTCTTACGGAGAGCAAATGCGTATTCAGGAGAATACTTCTATCACTTCTGCAGAAAAACAAAACTAATATAGACAAAAAGTACAAACTATCATATATGGCCCTAAATGCGCCTATGAGCTCAGCTATGTCACCAGAAATTTGTCATATTCTGTTTAAGTTATCTATATTATACTTCCTCTAAGTGAAGACAAACATGCACCCTCAGAAACAGAAGCATGATGGCAGAAAAAGACCACATGGCCTATCTAGTCTGCCATTCCATATCAACTACTATAGACCCCGTTTTCCCAGAGCTCTACTCACCATCAGCACAAACACGCAAACACGCATATTCATAAGGCTTTCTTAAGCATCCTTGCTTTCTGCACAATGCTTGCAGAGAAACGGAATAGAACAAGTAGGGAAAGCATGCAGAGCTTGGCTCATGGAATTCTCTCCATCCCCTCTGTGTTTGTGTGTGTGTGTCTGTGCGTGCTTGCATGCATGTGTCTGTACATGCATGGACAGGTTAGTATTTGGTTTTTTTATACTTGTGTTTCTCTGTGCATCTGTGATTGGGAGAGGAGAAGAAAGGAAAGGGCTGTTGGACAGGTGCATTTCTGTAACTGGTATGTTACTGTGAATCTGTTAATATGCTGCTACTATTGGAGATGGACTTCCCATAAAAATGCGTTACGATGTTTTTTGGGGATGCGGCTTAAATTTCTCTTCTATCTCCCACCACATGCAAAAACTGAACTTCTATAGCACAGGAACTTTCCCACCTTCCTGTGACTAGAGCAGCATTCCAGTGCTCTGCGCCCCCCCCACCCCCCCCCCCCCCCCGCATGGCCAGATGGGACAGCCTTTCATCTATCTCCCTGACATTAATGTAAAAAAAAGCCAGACAATGGTCAATCCTAACCTCCTCAGTACAAGGCACATCTTTCCCCCATTGGACCCTAGGTTGTCAATGCTAGCTGACAATACAGATAGCAACCAATAAGAAAACAGTACACCCATCTCATGTAAGTATTCTTGCTATGCAGGGGACCTGCCCAATTAGCTTGTTGACAAAAGATAAGATTTTTATTGGTTAGTAGGGAAAATCTAGGAAGCAAATAGTTCCACATTTGAATATCTACTAAAAGTAAACAATTTTCTATTCTTGAAGGAGCTTTGATTAGGCAATTTTACAAAGAGAACAAATTAATCTATATACCTCAGACACATAATATCAACATTTACAAGTGTACAGTAAACTGATTAGCAAGGAAGCAGGGTTACACACAAGGACACAGAACAGTGCAGTTAAAACACACATAAGAGATTAGCTGCTGTTTCTCTTAAAGGACAGCTGAGGAAAATTTAGGGACTTTGGTAGGTCTCTTGTTAACTTCAACAGGTACCAAAGCTCCACCAACTAAACAATGGCTGGGGAAAATCATATTGCCAAAGCTGTTGCCCCTGTTACAGCTTCTGCCTCTGTCCAGACCGCCCGTAGCCAGTCAAGGGACTGGTTCCACGTGCAAGATGCCTGCAAACTGAAGCCCTCATAAAACAAGTGGAGGAGCTCAGAGAAGAGATGGCGAGGCCGAGAAGCATTTCAGATAGCGAGAAGTACATTGATGAGATACTTCTTGAAGCATCTAAGCTCTCCGACAGAGGTGAGAATGATATCCTACAGAATGAAGAGAGTTGGACACAAGTCACCAGAGTCTGCAGAATCAACAATCCAATTCCTCCAGCCCTCAAACTGAAGAACCAGTATGCAGGCCTGGAAATAAATTAAGTGAAAGCATACCAGGAAAGGAAAGAAACAGAGTTCAAGCACCCAAAAGTTGCAGAATTGGTGACCGCAAGGAATTGATAGGTATTGGTGGTTGGTGACTCTCTTCTGAGGGGTACTGAGGCATCCATCAGCTAACCAGACTTCATGTCCAGTGAGATGTGCTGACTGCTAGCTGCCAAAATATGAGATGTTACAGACAGTTTGCTGAGACTTATCAAGCCTGACTATTATCCGATGTTGCTCATCCATGTCGGCACAAATGATACTGCTAGGTATCCCTCCAAGCATATCAAGAGTGACTTCATGGCTCTGGGACAAAGGGTGAAGCAGACAGATATGCAAACATCCTTGCTGAGGATAAAGGCCAAGGCAGAGAAGCTTGCATCCTGAAGATGAATGCATAGCTGCATAGATGGTGTCACTGAGAGCATTTTGGTTTCCTAAATCATGGGATGATGTTCCAAGGGCTACACAGCAGGGATGGCATCCACCTATCCAAGAAGGGTCAAAGTATATTCCGAAACAGACTTCCTAACCTACTGAAGAGAGCTTTAAATTAGATTCGTTGGGCATGGGTGAAGAAAGTCCCCAGGTAAGTAAGCCCTCAGATAAGTAAGCATTAAATACTTCTGTAGAAATGGGGAAAAGGGGCAACATCTGGAAAATGGTGTGCATACATGGCCATAGTATGGGAAATAAGATCCTAGATGTTGAGGCTTTAATGGAAGAGGCCGACTTGGATTTAGTAGCGGTTACAAAGGCATAGTTTATGGACAGCCGTGACCAGGATGTAATTATACCCGGCTATACTAAAGAAGAGCGGGACCTAGGCATGGTTGTGTCTGATGATCTTAATGTAGCTACAACAGGTAGAAAAGGCGACAGCAAAAACTAGGATGCTTTGGTGCATAAGGAGAGGAATGGCTAGCAGAAAAAAGGAGGCAATAGTACCTCTGTATAAGTCTTTGGTGCGACCTCATTTGGAGTATAGTGTGCAATTCTGGAGTCCGCACCTTCAAAAGGATATAAACAGGATGGAGTCAATACAGAGGGTGGCTACTAAAATGGTTAGTGGTCTTTATTATAAAGTGTATGAGGAAAGACCTTAGAGGAAAGGCGGCACAGGGGTGATATGACTGAGATGTTTAAATACCTCCATGGCATAAATGCACAGGGGGAGAGCCTCTTTCGATTGAAAGCAAGTTCTGCTATGAGAGGACATGGGATGAGGGTGAAGGGGGATAGATTCAGGAGTGATATGTGGAAATATTTCTTTATGGAAAGAGTGGTGGATCCATGGAATAGTCTCCCAGTGGAGGTGGTGGAGATGAGGACAGTATCTGAATTCAAAAAAGCATGGGACAAACAAAGAGGATCTCTAAAGGAGAAAAGGGGACTGTTGTAGTTGTTGATATGGAAGGACAGACTAGATAGGCCATGTGGTCTTTTTTCTGTCATCGTGTTTCTGTTTCTATGTTATACTTTATTCAGAAGGACAGGGTAGGAAGAAGGGAAAGAGTAGCACTATATGTAAAAATATTAAAGCTACAGAATTACAGGGGAGCGAGGAGGCACTGTGGTTTAAACTAGAAAGAAGGAACAAGAAATCCACTTACAATGGTATGATGTACAGATCTCCTTCAGAGGGAGAAGAAGTGGACAGAGATTTAACAGAAGACATACGCAGTATTGCCATGAAAGGAGAAGTGCTATTGATAGGTGATTTCAATATGCCAGATGTTGATTGGCACATCCCTGCCATAGCATCATCTAGCAGTATCATCTAGCAGCATCATCTAGCAGTATTGAGATCCTGGATTCTCTACAGGGAGAACTACTCTGGCAACTGGTAACAGAATCTACATGTGAAGGGATCATACTGGACTTGGTGCTTACCAATGATGAAAGTGTTTCTGAGGTTACAGTGGGAAATCATCTCACATCCAGTGATCACCAGATAACATGGTTCAGTATTAGGACTAGGGCTGATAAAATCTATTCAAAAGCGAAGGTCTTAGATTTTCGAAAAACTAACTTTGCCAAGATGGGACAATACCTCAAGGAGTAATTAGTGAAATGGGAACAGCAAGGGAATGTAGAAAAGCAATGGGCAAAACTAAAAGGGGATATTTTAAGGGCAACAAACCTTTTTTTTTAGAAAGGTAAATAAATGTAAAAGGAAAAAAGAAGGCCACCATGGATCGCAAAAGAAGTAGCTGAAAAGGTGAAGAAAAAGAGGGTAACCCACTTTCTCTTCACCACCCCCCCCCCCTTCTATCCCTCTGACTTCTTCCAAGTTATTGGACCCAACCAAAGCCAGTTGTGTAATACTAATAGATGCACCACTGTTAGGTGGGTATCCTCGACCCTGTAAATAAACTCCCTTGTACATATTATACATACTTGCACTTAAGTTACATTGTTGCATGGCACTGTGCATTTGCTAATGTTTTCATTGTTCCATGTTGAAACCTGTTAATATGTAATGCTTAACAGTTATCTGTAAATCGTTTTGATTTGGCTGAAAGGTGGTATATAAAACCAATAAATAAATAATAAATAAATAAATAAAATACAAGAGATCACAGAAAGAGGAAGACAAGCATCAATATTTGCAAAAACTTAGAGAAACTAGGAAAGTAAGCAGGATAGCAAAGATACAAAAAGAAGAAATAGCCAATGCAATAAAATGGGGGCATAAGACATTTTTCAGATATATTAGCAAGAGGAGGAAGTGCAAAAGTGGTATTGTCAGAATCAAGGGTGAAGGGGAGGAATATGTAGAAACTGATGAGGATAAAGTGGAATTGCTTAACAAATAATATTTTTGTTCTGTGTTCACAGATGAAGCGGCAGAGGTAGGATCTCAGTAAACACCCAGAAATAGGAACAAAAGTGAAGTGGATCTTGATCGATTTTCAGAAGACTGTGTTCGTGAGGAACTAGCTAAACTAAAAGTAGAAAAAGTGATGCGGCCAGATGGAATACATTCAAGAGTAAGGAAGGAACTTGGGGAAGTTCTAGCAGCTCCACTGTCTGTCCTTTTCAATGCTTCTTTATAGTTAGGAGTAGTCCCCAGAGGACTGGAGAAAAGCTCATGTGATCCCTCTACACAAAAGTGTAAGCAAGGATGAGGTTGAGAACTACCAGCTGGTTAGTCTGACCTCTGTGGTGAGTAAATTAATGGAAACATTGCTAAAACAGAGGACAGTGAGGTTTGTGGAGTCCAATGGATTGCAGGATCCAAGGAAGCATGGGTTTAGTAAAGGAAGGTTTTTACTAAACCCAAATATAATTGATTTCTTTGACTGGGTGACCAGGGAGTTATAGTATATGACGGCAGATAAAGACCAGCATGGTCCATCTAGTCTGCCCATCAAGGTGGCAAGAGTAGGTGCGCCCGCCGCTCCCTGTAGGTCACCTCTACTTGTTGAGATATCAGAGACAGTTAGGTTTATTTTGATTTTATCCTATTTATATAAAGGGATCCACTGTGTCTGTCCCATGCCATTCTGAATTCTGGCACTTTATTTGCCCCTACCACTTCCATCAAAAGGGCATTCCAAGCATCCACCACCCTTTCAATGAAAAAGTATTTCCTGATGTTGCCTTTCAGTTTGCCCCCTTGCAGCTTCATGTTATGCCCTCTAGTACTACAGCTTCCCCGTCTTTGAAAAAGGTTTGTTTGTTCATTAATATTCCTTAAGTATTTATAGGTCTGTATCATATCTCCTCTGTCCCTCCTCTCCTCTAGGATATACATATGTAGGTCTTGGAGTCTCTTTTCATATGTCTTCTGGCGCAGGCTCCAAATCATTTTGGTCACCTTCCAATGAATGGTTTCCAATCTTTTTATATCCTTTGCGAGATATGGTCTCCAAAACTGAACACAATTTTCCAAGAGAGGCCTCACCAGCAACTTGTACAGTGGCATTAGTACCTCTTCCTTTCTGCTAGTAATTCCTCTCTATATGCAACACAGCATCCTTCTGGCTTTGGCCACCACCTTGTCACACTGTTTTGCCACTTTGAGATCCTCAGAAACAAATCACTCTGAGGTCCTTCTCCTGGTCAGCGCACACCAACCTATTGCTCCCTATCTCATACAATTCCCTTGGATTTCTGCATCCCAAATGCATAACACTGCACTTCTTCACATTAAATCTTAACTGCCAAGCATTAGACCATTCTTATAGCTTTTGCAGATCTTTCCTCATGTTATTCACTCCCTCAGGGGAGTCTACTCTGTTGCAAATTTTCATATCATCTGCAAAAAGACAGACTTTTCCATTCAGTCCTTCAGCAATATCACTCACAAATACATTGAACAGCACTGACCCCAGGACTGAACCCTGGGGCACACCACTAATCACCTTCCTCTCATCTAAGTGAGTTCCATTTACCATCACCTTCTGTCATCTGTCAGTCAACCAATTTCTGATGCAGTTTACCACCTTGGGACCCATCCCCAGGCTAGTCAGTTTATTGATAAACCTCCTATGAGGAACAGTATCAAAGACTCTGCTGAAACCTTGATAGATCACATCCATCACATGCCCTTGATCTAGTTCTCTGGTCAAAGAACTCAATCAGATTTGTTTGACATGATCGTCCTTTGGCAAAACCATGTTGCCTCGGATCATGCAACCTGTTGGTTTCGAGAAAGTCCACTATGCTCTCTTTTAGGAGTGCCTCCATTACTTTTCCTGCCACTGAGGTAAGGCCTACTGGCCTGTAGTTTGTCACTTCTTCCCTATTACCACTTTTGTGAAGAGGTACCAGATTGGACCTTTCCCAGTCCTGCAGAACTTCTCCTGTCTCCAAGAATCTATTAAAAACATCCTTTAAAGACCCTTTAAGAACCTCTCTGAACTCTTTCAGTATACTGAGATGTATCCCATCCAGTCCCATGGCTTTGTCCACTTTCAGTTTTGCAAACTGTTCAAACACATGTTCTGTGAATGGTGTAGTATCTACTCCATTTCCATTTGTATATTTGTCAATCACAGGTGGTCTTTCTCCAGGATTTTCTTTAGTAAAAGCAGAAGTATTTGTCAAGCATTTTCGCTTTTTCAACATCACTTTCTACAAATCTTTTCTCAGCACTTTTGAGTCTTGCAATTTCACCTTGATCTTCCTCCCGAATATACCTGAAAAAGTTTTATCACCACGATTTAGATCTTTAGCCATCTTTTATACCTTTGATTTTGCTATAATTTTTTTCTCTTTTAGCTTTATATCCTGTATTCGTTTTGGTATTCCTCTGTTTGCAAACTTCTGAATTTTGTGAAAGCTGTGTTTTTCGCCTTTATTTGTGCAGACACTCCTTTAGAAAACCAAATAGGTTTCCTTTTCCTCTTGTTTTTATTTACTTTCCTTACATATGTATCGTTTGCCCTTTTTATTGCCTCCTTCAGTTTAGCCCATTGCAATTCTACTTTTCTTATCCCCTCCCACCCTGCCAACTCCTCCTTCAGGCACTTGGCCATCTTTCTGAAGTCAGTATTTTTGAAGTCTATGACTTTGAGCATGCTGCGACGGGATTCTGCCTTGGCTTTTAACTCAAACCACACAGTGTGATGATTGCTGCTGCTCACATAGGCACCCACCCGGACATTTGACACACTTTCTCCACCGGTGAGTACTAAATCCAGCATCAAACTTTCCCTGGTCAGTTCCATCACCATTTGTCTAGACAATGCATCTTGGAAGGCATCCACATTTTTTTTTACTTCTTTCCAGATTTGCAGAAGGAATACTCCAATCCACAACGGGTAGATTAAAGTCACCCAATATGATCACTTTCCCCTTCTTGGCTACCACTGCAATATCAATAATCAAGTCTCTATCCATTTTTGTCACTTTCACTTTCCATTTTTTTAGTTTGAGTTGGAGGCCTGTAGACTACACCAGTATGGATGACATTGCCATCTCCTCTTTCCAACACAATACACAGCGCTTCTTCTTTTCCTGTCCCTCACATTTCAGCAACTTTAATATTGCTTTTGATATATAAGGCGGCTACTCCTTTTCTGCCTTATATATCAAAAGCAATATTAAAGTTGCTGAAATGTAATATAAATGTAATATAAATGTAATATAAGGCGGCTACTCCTTTTCTCTCTCACTTGGTTTGCAGCTTGTCGTGCTGTGAGGGCTTGCGTGCATCAGTGATGCTGAGAGCTAAACTATCGGTAGTTTAACTACTGGCAGGGTCTCCCAAGATGGACAGGTCTCAGCTGAGGTGCCAGACGAAGACAAACCACCCATCTGGGCAGCAGCAGAATGGGATAGTGTTGACGGCGGAGGATCACATTTCTGTGACAACGGGAACAACACCAAACTTAAACTGCGCGGAAGGAAGGCCCGGCAATCTACTTCTGTATCTTGCCATGAAAACCCAATGGATAGTTACAACGAAACAAATTGTGCTATGGTGCTGGAAGATGAGACTCCCAGGTCGGAAGGCATTCAACTAGCTACTGGGGAAGAGCTGAAGACTTTTCAGAGTAAAGCCAGCATTTATGATGTGGTTGGATCAAAGCCCTCGGGAAGTCTGACTGCTGATGTAGCTGCGCATGAAATGAGAGTCAGAAGCTGTAAAGATGTCTTACACATTGGAACATGGAACGTACGAAGCATGAACCAAGGGAAGTTGGAGGTGGTCAAGAATGAAATGGAACGTGTACAACTTGATCTGTTGGGTGTCAGCGAACTGAAATGGACTGGCATCGGGCACTTTGCATCAGATGATCACATGGTCTACTATGCTGGAAATGAAAGACAAAGAAGAAATGGTGTTGCATTTATAATAAAGAAGAAACTTGCAAGAACTGTAATGAAATACAATGCAGTCAGCGAACGCTTATTTATTTATTTATTTATTTAGACAGTTTTGTATCCCGCCTTATCCTTCAATCAAAGCGGTCACAACACAATTGGGGGATACATTTAACATGTGGGGATATGAGACACATACACTAATACTTACAGGGAACATGGGCAATGGAGGGTTAAGTGGCTTGCCCAAGACCACAAGGAGCATCTGTGGGACTAGAAACCCCAGTCCTTCCGGCCCAAGGTTGCTGTCCTCTAGTGGGATTTGAACCCCCGACCTTCCGGCCTGAAGTACCTTGCCCCAACCACTAGGCTACTCCTCCCTCCTTAATCTCTATTCGTCTATGAGGATTGCCTATCAACACAACTATAATTCAAGTATATGCCCCAACAACAGCTGCAGAAGAGAATGAAATTGAAGAGTTCTATGAACAAGTACAAGCTGAAATTGACAGAACATGCAAACAGGATATCCTGATAGTCATGGGTGACTGGAACGCAAACGTTGGCAACAAAGAAGGCGGCAAAGTAGTTGGAAAATATGGACTTGGCAACAGAAATGAAGCTGGAGAAAGATTGATAGAATTCTGCAAGACCAATGATCTATTCATCTCAAACACCTTCTTCCAGCAACACAAGCGGCGACTGTACACATGGACTTCACCCAATGGATTGTATAAAAATCAAATTGACTACATCTGTGGAAGTCAACGATGGAAAAGCTCTGTAACATCAACAAAGACAAAACCTGGAGCTGACTGTGGTACAGATCATCAACTACTAGTATGCAAACTCAAGCTAAAGTTGAAAAAGAGCAAACCACTCATGAATGCAGCAAAATATGACCTTGAGAATATACCACTGGAATTTAAAGACTGCCTGCAAAATCGATTTGCTGCTTTAGATACAAATGACAGAGCTCCGGAAGAGTTATGGAATGACATCAAGAAGGTTGTGCTAGAAGAAAGCGAGAAGTCTCTACAAAAGGTGAAAAAGCAAAAACGGCCAAAATGGATGACGGAAGAAACTCTGAAAATTGCCCAGAAACGCAGAGAAGCTAAAGCCAAAGGAGAAAGAAAGACAATCGCAGAACTCAACAGAGATTTCCAACGTGCAGCAAGACAGGACAAGGAAAAGTACTACAATGACACTTGCAAGGAAATAGAAGCAGAAACTATTAGAGGAAGAACAAGATCGGCTTTCCTAAAGCTGCGAGAGTTAAAGAAAAAGTTCCAGCCTCGAATTGGAATGTTACAAGATGCTCAAGGTTCTATGTTGAATGATGCTGAGAAGATCAAGAAAAGGTGGAAGGAATATACAGAGTTTTTATATGATAAAGATCAAGTGGACCAACAGCCGTTTCAACCTATACCTTATGATCAGGAACCATTGGTGATGAAAGAAGAAGTTGAAGCAGCATTGAAAGCCTTATCAAAGAACAAAGCACCAGGCATTGATAGCATTCCCATAGAAGTATTGCAGCAATCTGATGCAGCTGTTACCATACTTACACGGCTCTGCCAAGAAATATGGAAGACAACATCATGGCCAACTGACTGGAAAAGATCTGTGTTTATACCAATACTAAAGAAAGGTGATCCAACTGACTGTGGAAATTATCGCACAATCGCTCTGATCCCACATGCCAGCAAGATTCTACTGAAGATTATTCAAAAGAGACTACAGCCATACCTAGAACAAGAACTACCTGAATTGCAAGCAGGGTTCAGGAAAGGGCGAGGAACGAGAGACATCATTGCGGATGTGAGATGGATCCTTGAAAAGACTAAAGAATACCAAAAGGATATCTATTTGTGCTTTATCGACTATAGCAAGGCTTTTGACGGTGTAAACCATGAGAAACTCTGGGCCACATTAAGAAGCATGGGTATACCAGAACACTTGATAGTTCTCTTGCGCAATCTGTACATTGATCAAGAAGCAACAGTTCGAACGGAACAAAGAGAAACAGAATGGTTTAAAATAAGCAAAGGTGTAAGACAAGGCTGCATACTTTCCCCCTACCTGTTTAATTTATATGCAGAACAAATCATCAGAGAAGCAGGACTGTATGAAGACAACAGAGGTGTGAAGATTGGTGGAAGACTCATCAACAACCTTCGCTATGCTGATGATACCACATTACTAGCTGAAAGTGAAGATGATCTGAAATATTTGCTTCTCACAATCAAAAAACATAGTCTCAAAATGGGCCTGCACCTTAATGTAAAGAAGACAAAGATCATGACAACTGGCATAATCAACAGGTTCATCGTTGAAGTAGAAGAAATTGAAATCGTGAACAACTTTAACCTACTTGGATCAACTATCAATAAAGAAGCAACAAGCAGTCAAGAAATCAGACGACGCATTGCTCTTGGCAGAATGGCTATGAAAGACCTAGATAAGATTCTCAAGAGCAGAGATGTCTCTCTCCATACAAAGATTCGACTTGTTCAAGCCATGGTATTTTCAATAACATCATATGGATGTGAAAGCTGGACAGTGAAAAAGACAGACAGGAAGAAAATTGATGCCTTTGAATTATGGTGCTGGCGGCGAATACTGTGTATACCATGGACTGCCCGAAGAACAAACCAGTCGGTACTAGAGGAGATCAAACCTAAGCTTTCTTTAGAAGCTCAGATGACAAGACTTCGACTTTCATACTTTGGACACATCATGCGAAGAGAGAGATCATTAGAGAAAGACATCATGCTTGGCAAGATAGAAGGTCAACGCAAAAGAGGAAGGCCAGCAATGAGATGGATCGCTACAATAACAGCAGCTACGGGTACCAGTCTGTCAACAATGAGCCGCCTGACTGAAGACCGAACACAATTTAGGATAGCTATCCAGAGGGTCGCCATGAGTCGACTCCGACTCGACGGCACTTAACAACAACAACAACTCCTTTTCTGCCTTCTCTATCTCTCCTAAATAAATTATAGCCGGCTATGGCTATATCCAATTCATGTGACTTGTTAAACCATGTTTCTGTAATGGCCACAATGTCCCAGTCTACTTCTACGATTAGGGCTTTCAGGTCAGGAACTTTGTTGGCTAGGCTTTCAGCATTTGTGTTCATTGCTTTCCAGCATTTGTTGGCCTGTATTTTGCATGGATTTTGTTCTACACGCCTCTTCCCACTTGCCATTGATGTGTCGGTTAATAGTGTTGCTGTTTCCAACGTTAATATGCTTTTGCTGGAAGTGATGTCCTGAACTTGTCCTTCTCCATCCGTCACTCCCTTTCCTTAGTTTAAATGTTTGTCCACATACTGCCTGAATTTTTCACTTAGGATCCTTTTTGCTGTGACAGAGAGATATAGTCCATCAGTACAGTATAGTCTCTTGTTGATCCATCCTTTTCCCCAGTCGCCTATATATCCAGGTTTGGAGCCATGTATTAAAGTTGTTTATGCGATGCAACCTTTCTGCCCCCTTATAAAGAACAGGTAGAACCTCTGAGAAAGCTATAGGTTTAACAATGGGCTTGAGTTTCTCTCCCAGAGTCTGGAAGTCCCTTTCAACTGCAGAAGCACTGTTTCTAGCCAGGTCATTTGTACCCAAGCGGATGGCAATATCAATTTGAGTGCTCACTTTCTGCACTAACTATACCAACAATTTGGTTTGTATTCCTGCTGGCTGAAGAGCCTGGAAGGCATTTGACCATCTTCTCTACTTTGAACTGTGTTCCCAATTGATGCCTCTGATGATGGAATCTCTAAGTAATAGTAGTTTTCAGTTTTATGATTTTTTCTTCATATTTGGTGCATTATCAGAAGATTGGGCATTGAGTTTCTCATTTAAGGGCACTTCAGTTTCCACGGATTGGGAGCCCTCTTATCCCTGCATAATGACTACTCTGTCTTTGATATCTTTTGATGTAGAGGGTGTCCCCGTGTTACAGGTCGCAACCTACCAGAGCCCACTGTGATCCATTTGTTCCTGGGCTGTTTGATTCTTTGTGGGAGTGGTGGTGGATTTTGTTCAGTTTGTACCCTAGAAGCGGTATATTTAATGGCAGCTAATTCTTCCCTTAGTGGAGTCAATTCTTTAAGCATACAGTAACGTCACCTACAATCTAATATAGATATCATGACAAAACCTCCGCTATAAGACACTTATAAGTATAGCTTATATAATATGAAAATCTGATGTAAATAGTTACCCCAAGTTATCCAAGTTCTAGTTCCTGTTGCCTGTAAACACTGTTTCATTATATGCAATGTGTATGTTTTATGTTCTATGTAAACTGCACTGATGTTGAATAGCGCGGTATATAAGAAATGTAAATAAATAAAAATAAATAAATAAATAGCAGAGAACTTGAAGCATAATAGAGCAAGCTCTTAGTCTCCAAGAAAGCACCACAGTTATTTGTATTGAATACACAACATGCTGATTAAAACTGTTATAAAGTGGTCCTAGAAGAAGGAGAAAAGGTGGGTGTAAAGGACAGATGTCAATGCACATCATGACTATATAGGCAATGCAACCCTGGGGCGATGGGTGAGGGGTAGGGTGGGTGGGAATTTAAGTGTCGCTGGCCAGTAGACCAGGGTATACGAAGATACTTGGTTTAAAGGCTATGCAACAAATGTAGGCAAATCAAAATATTCCTAAACTTATAGACAAAAGTTAGGCTGCTTGCTATTAGACTGTAGATCAAGGCTGTGTACTGATAAAAATGGGATAGAGACAGAAAGATATGAAGAGCAAGGTCTTTATTTGTGGTGGGGGGCGAGAGGGGGTTGTGTTTGTCCCACTCCCTTAGTGCAGTTATACTACCACACCACAGAGCCTAATTAGTCTTCTAAGAGAATAAAACAGGTAATAAATTGGCAAGGAAATTTTATATTAAAAAACAGGCAATTGTAAAGTCTGAAAGCTTAGCTTTGAGTAGAGTCTCTTGGAGTTGTGATGACCAGAACAGGATCTAGTAGTTTACTCAGGCTGCAGAGCTGATTGAATTAACCACAGGGTGTGGTTAATTCAGTCAGAGCCCTAGATGTAGTATACTCAGATTTCAGTAAAGTCAATGAATTTCTAAGTAACCATTCCACACAGGTTACTTATAAATACATAGAGCACCCTAGGGTTGGATCCTAACGTGACTGACTGGGTTAGAAATTTGTTGAGGGGGAGGTGACAGAGGGTACAGGTAAACTGAGTTTACTCTGAAGAGAAGGATGTTACCAGTAGTGTTCTGCAGGGATCTGTCCTTGATCTGATTTGTTTTAACACTGTTGTTAGTGATGCTGTAAAAGGGCTGCCGTGTATGATTTGCCTCTTTGCTAATGACACCAAAATCTCTAATAGAGTAGACACCCAGGAAGGTGTAGATAACATGAGGAGGGATCTAGCTAAGCTTGAAGAATGGTCAAGAATTTGGCAGCTGAGATTTAATGCTAGAAAATGCAGGGTCATGCATTTGGGCTGCAAAAATCCAAGGGAGCAGTACAGTATAGGGAGTCCATGAAAGAATAGCGGGACCTGAGTATGATTATGTCTGATGATTTTAAAGTGGTTAAACAGGTAGAAAAGGCAATGATAAAGTCAGAAGGATGCTTGGGTGCATAGGGAGAGGAATGGCCAGCAGGAAGGAGGTGATGATAAAGCCTCTGTATAAGTCTTTGGTGAGACCTCATTTGGAGTATAGTGTGCAATTCTTGAGACCGCACCTTCAAAAGATATAAACAGGATGAGTCGGTGCAGAGGATGGCTACCAAAATGGTCAGTAGTCTTCTTTATAAACCATCTGGGGACTTAAAGATCTCAATATGTATACTTTAGAGGAAAGCGTGATAGAGGAGTTATAATAGAGATATTTAAATACCTCCATGGCATAAATGCACAGTAGGAGAGCCTTTTTCAATTGAAAGAAAGCTCTGCAATGAGAGGATATAAGATTAGAATGAAAGGGGACAGACTCAGGAAATATTTCTTTACGGAAAGAGTGGTAGATGTGTGGAATAGTCTCCCAGTGGAGGTAGTAGAGATGAGGACATTATCTGAATTCAGGAAAGCAAACACAGAAATTCTCTAAGGAAAAAAGGGAACTATAGTAGTTATAGAAGAGCAATTGGACAGGCCGAATTGTCGTTTACTGCTGTCATGTTTCTATATATCTCTATTGTGTGTGCTGTGCATTTGATGTGGCTTTGGTGGGGTACCTAGGGGTGTTGAGGTATGTCTGAAGGATGTAGTATTGGGGGATGAAGGCAGGTGGGGAGGTAGTTTTGGGGTGGAGTAATTTGCAAGGTGGTAGAGCAGTTGTGGGGAATGTTTTAGAGAGTGCATTAACATATGGGAACTTCAAGCTATCTTCACTGTCCTCCAGGCATTTCAACACCACCTCACAGCACAACAGGTCCTCATCAGACAATCAGATGGCTATGTTCTATGTAAACAAGCAGGGGTGGAACAGACTCTTGGGCCCTCTGCGAGGAGGTGATCCATCTCTGGTCCTTTGCCATTGCGCATCAGATACACCTTTGAGTGATGTTGCTACTGGGAGAATCCAATGTCTTGACAGACAGTCGCATCCTTCTTCCCTATGAATGAAGTTCCCCAGGTCTGGAAGATGTAGGATATTGTGTCCGGATGGAGAGACCAGACATAGATCTGTTTGTGACTCCACAGAACGGCAAGCTTCCTGGTTTCTGCACAAGGATTCCCACATCCCCCAACGAACAGGTGGATGCCTTCCACCTGCACTGGGGTCAGGGTCTGCTTTATGCATTCCCTCCCATACACCTTATTCCCAAGACGCTTTTCAAGCTTCAGTCCAATAGGGGCTCCATGATTCTCATAGCCCTTCATTGGCCGCGGTAACTTTGGTTTCCGTTGCTACTATATCTGACTCAGAATCATCCTCTCTGATTGGATACACACTGTATCTTCTCTCTCAGGAAAACGGCTCACTACTCCAACCCAATCCACAGTCACTCCACCTCACACCTTTGCTGCTGAGAGCATAGCCTTACAGGGCTTTGACCTTTCTCAAGAGGTTAAGGAGATCCTCTTGGCTTCTAGAAAGTCCTCCACCAGACATTCATATGCTTTTAAGTGGCGTACATTTTCAGTATGGTGTTTCCAGAAGGATCTCATTATTTTTTCTGTTCCAGTGGAGTCCCTCCTTCAGTATCTCCTCCACCTGTCCTCAATAGGTCCAAAGACAAATTCAGTGAGAGTCCACCTCAGTGCCATTGTGGCCTCTCATCAACTGCTTGATGGTCAGTCTATCTCCTCTCAACCACTAGTGGTACATTTTATGCTAGTTCTCTTGTTGTTCAAACCTCTGATCAAGCCACCACTGGAAGCTTGGACCTTAATACTGTTCTAGTGCAGCTCCTTAAGCCGCCCTTTGAATCATTAGCCACAACCTCACTTAAGTTCCTCTCCTGGAAGGTGATCTTCCTAATCACCCTCACTTATGCTAGATGCATCAGTAAGTTTCAGGCTTTGGTGGCAGATCCTCCCTATACCTGCTTCCACCATGACAAAGTATTCCTTCAGACTCACCCACATTTTATGCCAAAGGTGGTGTCTTCCTTCCCTCTAAACCAGTCAATTTAACTTCCAGTTTTCTTTCCTAAGCCATATGCATCTAGAGCTGAAGCAACCCTGCACACTCTTGACTGCAAGAATGCATTGGCCCTTTTACCTCCAAAAGGACTCAGGATCATTGTAAAGCCTCACAGTTGTTCATCTCTTTTGACCCCAGTCATCTGGGATTACCTGTCTCTAAGCATACATTCTCCAGATGGATAGTGGACTACATTTTGTTTGCCTATGACAAAGCAGGGCTCCCCCTGGATAGGCATTTCACTGCTCACAATGTTCATGCCATGACCACCTCAATGGAAAACCTATGCTCAGTAGCCATCGATGAAATTTGCAAAGCAGCAACTTGGTCTTCTTTCCATACCTTTGTTGACCATTATTGTCTGGGCAAGGACTCCCATCAGGATTCCATGTTTTGTCATGCTGTATTCCAGCACCTCTATCAGACTTAGATGCAACTCCTATCCTCCATCCTGGACTTTAAAAATACCAGAAATCTATGTGGGATCCATGACCTCATCATACCTGCTTCAAGGCAAACCTCAACCGATTCTGAGGTCATTTCATCTGGCATCTGGGAGCTAGGGAGTCCCAAATGTGCAGATTACATTCCTGCTTGTTCCTGGAGATAACGTAGTTACTCACCTGTAAGAGGTGATCTCCGGGAACAGCTGGATTTTAGTCTTCACAACCCGCCTTCCTCCCCTAGGCATTATATGGTTTCATTTACTCTTCTCTCAGCTACAAACTCAACTGAAGACAGGGAGTTGGGAAGGCGGGTGGGCAGCAACACAGGCACAGTGGACTGCTCCCAAAAGCTTTTCTATTGGACGCTGGGGAGCGTTCCCACGTGGACTCCATCAGTACCGATGCCACTCATACGTGAAGACAAAATTCCTGCTGTTCCCGGAGATCACCCGTTACAAGTGAATAACTTTGCTTTATCTGGTGGGGTACAGAACTCAAGCTTAGAATTTTTGGAGTGGCTGAATAATTCTCATGACCATTTAAAATTTAATCTGGATTATTCTTATCATAGGGTTCATTTTTTGGATTTGGATATTAGCAATGTAGGAAAGGCACAGTTACAAAACACCCTATATATAGTAAATTAACGGATCTTAACAGTCTCTAATTATTCAAGCTTCACCCATGACATCTTGGGGATAATATCCCTATGGGACAATTTCTCAGGGTTCAATGGATTTGTTCAGTGAGATCAGAATTTAAATCTGTCACAGGTTTTAGCTGAGCAGTTTAAATTTAAGGGTTATCCCCAGAAGGTTATCTGTCAAGCATATTTACGAGCTAAGAATGCTAATCAAGATTATCTTTTTTTTATTGAGTAGACAAGCAGAGTTTAAAGGCCAAGTTTGTGTGTTGCCTTACTCAGAAGATGCCAATATTTTTTAATGATGTTTTTAACCACAAAAACATCCGCAGAGTGTTCATACAGTGTTCTACCAAGGGCTACGTTTTGCGTACAGTAGACCCCCAAACTTGCAGGATCAGTTGGTTATCATACATCAAAGGAGGTCGCTTTCACAATGTAAGGGCAGTCATAAGAAATGTGGGCAGTGTGTGGTTTGTCCTTTGACGTTGGAAATATCAGTATTTAGTCATCCATCTATAGGATTTCCCTATCAGTTACAGTTACATACGACCTATGAGTCAATGGGGCTAAGTCTATGTTCGTGTGACAAGTTTATATATTGGCCAGATGGCCTGGAAGTTTAAAAATAGGGCTCACAATGCGCTGAGGAGTTCGTACTGCCCCCTTGGTGAAACACTAGCTGATGGCACAGCACCAAGTGTCTCAACTGAGATGTTGTGTAGTGATGGAAGTGGGGATTCAACATTACGTCTTTTGCAACAGGAACAGACTCTGATTTATAGATAGCAAACTGGAATCAGGGAGTTTAAATATTTCAGTTGAATGGCCTTGGTTCTTTTGAGATCGTTTTATTTAGTTTCTATTTTCTGCAGTGATCTAAGTAAGAGGAGTTGGGCTCCATTGGGTGAACGTTCTGCAATGAAATAGTAAGTTAAGGAGAACATCTGATAGAGCAACGTGAATTTGCAGGGAGGTAGATGGCATTCCCTCATTGAGACGTTTTGTGTTAGTGTGAATGGGATTGGGGTATTATGAGCTCAGGGATTTTGATTGGTTGGTTTGTAGTTTTAAATGGGAGGGGTCAGGTATAGCGGTGTTTGCAGCAGAGCAAAACGCTTGGGAGCTGTTTCAGCCAGGGTGAGTTTATAGCTGTGGACGTAAGTCACCATGGTAGGTTTTAGTTTGGATAAGGCTATTTGAAGTTGTTTTGTAAAGGTTTAATGTGTTGACCATTATGTTTATATACAGCACAAGATAAGGGGAGAGGTTTGAGCCGTATACTCTGCATGTGAGAAGCTGATCTCGAGAAGTGCTTCGGTTCGATTTCTAGCTGCAGAGTAGTTCACAGCTGCTGAGCAGTTTGTGCCAGTGTATGGCTGCAATGCAAGAAATAGTGGAAGAGCAACATATATAACAGAGAGGAGCTAGCAGCTGAGGATTTTCACAACGATAACAAAAGAGAAAGTAATATTGTCTGTGCTGGGCTCTGAGTTTGCACTGGATTTTGCTGTTTTGATCGCATATTTAGTGACTGGATAAGGATTTTCAATACCTGAAGAAGTCATTTGGGGATAGTGAAACCAATAGCCGTGGTTGTAGTGTAATAAGGGACGTCATCAAGTGGTGGTGGTTGTAGTGCAATAAGGGACGTCATCAAGTGGTGGTGGCGGTGTAATGCAATAAGGCATGTCATCAATTTGTAGCGGTGTAGTGTAATAAGGGACGTCATCAAGTGGTGGCGGTGTACTGTAATAACGGACGTCATCAAGTGGTGGCGGTGTAGTGTAATAAGGGACGTCATCAAGTGGTGGCGGTGTAGTATAATAAGGGACGTCATCAAGTGGTGGCGGTGTAGTGTAATAAGGGACGTCATCAAGTGGTGGCGGTGTACTGTAATAACGGACGTCATCAAGTGGTGGCGGTGTAGTGCAACAAGGGACGTCATCAAGTGGTGGTGGTGTAGTGTAATAAGGGAAACCAAACAGAGCGGAGAAAAGGAACCACAGCCATACCAAAATAATCTTCTCACAAGTAGTTTTATTTGGTGACCCGACTTGGCCAAGTTTCGGCACTCAGACCTGCATCAGGGTCAGTCTGATGATATATAGATATCCAAACACAATGTAAATTGTTGTTGAAGGATTAGTCATAACCATTGGCCTTGCACAAGCAAGCCTGAGTGCCAAAACTTGGCCAAGTCGGGTCACCAAATAGAACTACTTGTGAGAAGATTTTGGTGTGGCTGTGGTTCCTTTTCTCCGCTCTGGGCCTGATTCTGTCCCACATGTACAGCGCCTTTGTACATCCGGTCTGAGCCGGACGTACAAAGGGTATCACGATTCTGATCCTGCGGGGCACATCTAGCCCCACAGGATCAGAATTGCGATCAGGCCTGCACGTACAGGCACTGCCTGGATAGCTCAGTCAGGCATTTAAATGGAGCCGTGGTGCCATCGCGTCCTGTTGCCATGGCACCATGGCTCCATTTAAATGCCACAATGCTGGCTGCCAGAAAATAAAGTTTATTCCCCGCAGCCCAACCCACGATCTGGCCTCCTAAGGCCAGAATCAGGCTGCGGGGAATAAACCCTGGCCCCCCAGCCCCTTCTGTGCCCCGGGCTGCAAAAACAAACATGACCAGGGAAGTTATTCCACCTCAGAGGTGGAATAACTTCCCCGGCCATTTCGTTGGCTCTGGACGTACAGGGGCAAAATTAGAATTGGCCCTGTACGTCCAGGGCTGGCAACCGCCCACTGCCCGCCCACTCTCTGCCCCCAGACCGCCTCTTCCCCACCCCGACTAACTTTCCCGCACAACCGGCGGGGAGGTTAGTTGGGGGCTGCCGCCGGCACAAATAATGAGGATGGATATCCTGTTGGGACGTCCATCCCCACTGTTCAGAATAACCCCCTCTGTGTTTGGCTGATATTGACTCCGGAGTACCCTTCTCTTCTTATTTATTTTATTTATTTATTAACATTTTTTATATACCGCACTATTCGTTATCAGCGCGGTTTACATGGAACAAGAAACTTCAGACAATTTACATTTATCTGATTTTTACAGTTAACAGGCAAACCAACTTGGATAACAGGATAACAGGAGCAACTATTTACAAAACAACTATTTACATAACAGTGTCATAGAGTCTGAATAGTGTATTGTTAATCTATTGAAGAAGTGTAAAGTGAAGTTGAGACAGGAAAGTTTACGTGGTTGGGCTGACGTTATTGATATTTGTGTGTGACTGTGTTTCTTTGTTCTCCGGGAAGTATTTGAGGAACAGGTGATGTTTCAGGGCCTTCCTGAACTGGATGAGATCAGGAATGGCCCTAATGTGTGATGGAAGGGTGTTCCAGAGTTTTGGGGCACATAGGCTGAAGGCTCTGCTCGATGTTGTGGAGTTGTATCTTATGACTTCCTTTGGTACGCTTAGCATATTTAGTTCTGTGGTTCTTCTTAGTCTATTGGGTATGATTGGTTGAATCATCTCCGATAAGGAGGTGGATGTGAGACCTTTGTATGCTTTAAAGGTAAGGAGCAGTGTTTTGAAAGTGATTCTTGCTTGGATAGGAAGCCAGTGTAGTCGTTTTAGAAGGGGTGTTACATGGTCTCTTTTGGATGCTCCAAAAAGCACTCTCGCTGCACTGTTCAAGGCAAGTTGAAGAGGATTTAATGTAGATTGAGGAAGGCCTTGTAGAATGGAATTTGCATAATCGAAATGAGGAATGATAAGAGCCTGGTAAACAGTACTGAAATCGTCTGGGTCAATCAGTTGGCGTAGATGTCTGAGGGAGCGGATCTTGAAATAAATTGCTCTTACTGTGTTAGATATGTGGTTCTTCATGTCAAGGTTTTGATCAAGAGTCACTCCTAGGTATCGGATATGAGGTTTTACTTGCAGCTTAGCATCTTGAACCTCCAGGCATGTAGGTGGTATGAAGTTCGAGTTCCTTGAGATAAAGAGATCCTCTGTTTTTTTATGTTGGATTCTGAGGTTTTGTGTCAGTAGCCAGTTCGATCTGGCATTGAAACAGTTAGTTAGAGGAGTGAGATCCATCTTATCTAGGCAGATCGGCATGTATAATAACACATCATCAGCATATATCATACAATTGACATTAAAAGATCTGATGATGTCACATATAGGTTGCATGTATATGGTGCAATAAGAGAAGTCATTAAGAGGTACCAGTGGTGCCGATTGAAGAGAGGAATTATTTCAATTAAACTAATGAGTGACAAACCTGGAATTCACAGTTTTCACTAGTGAATATAAAATGTCTGAGTAGCAGTAGTTGGGCATTGAATTATTGTCATTATTGTTGAAATGATTATTGTATGTTAAGTGTATGTACATGTACATAAGACAAATGTATAAATTTTAATGAATGTTGGATGTGGTGTATAATATATAAATGGAAATATTAAATGTGCTGACAATGTATAAAATGCAATAGATAAAGAATAAATATATGGATTTAAACTCATATGCAGAAAGAGGTGTAATGATATATTAAAGTGTTTTTATTTTGGAAGTTAAATATATATAAATGAGGGATATTTTCAATATGGAGGATGTATACATGAGAAATGATAATCGAGTCCTACTTTTAATCTGTGCTTGCAATTTTGTTGTGACACTCTCTTTGGATGTATAGATATGTTGCTAGTAAGTATGACAGCCATCTTTCTGCTCCACACCTGCACTAGAAAACTGTGCAGTATGCATGAGCTGTACAGTATAGAAATGGTAAAATAAATTAACTAATAACCAGAGCATTAGCTGCATCCTCTATCTCATGAGGGAGGCACAGACTCATTTTTCCTCATGTTGCTTTAGATCCAATTTCCTTGACCTTAATGTTGCATATTCCCTGTAATTGTATGTGTTTTTACATTTTTCCACTGGATTGATGCCTGACTTTCAGATCTAGAAGCCAAATTATACAGCGTATTGCTAGATACAGGGCAAAATACCAAAACACTGGCACTTAATGTATTTTAATCATTATACGGTAACAACAGACAATCACATTATAAAGCAGATTAAATCTAATCTACAGTCACATAAGTACATTTTTAACAATTTTCCTGGGCTGTAGTAATTATATTAACTCACAGCTAACTAATCCTAAGTACTCATTCCATATATCTACCAGGTTCTCTCAAGAATTCCTGTGCTAATCACATTTCCAGCCACAGACTGCAATTAAGTATTTTTTTCAGATTGACGAGCTGTTATAAAATACATCTTGGTGCTTACTTTCCATGAGATTGTACAACTTCTTAGATCTTCAACCAACAATTTTGTTGTTGTCATTTTGGAATAATAAATTCAGATAAGCAAGAAGCAGGCAGCTTTTTTCATTTCTCTTTTACCGAGTAATTGGCACATTAGGTAAATTGCTAGGCAAGCTTCGTTTTTAGTGATGGGCAAGAGCTATTCCAGTGCCCTACATACCTACTAAATATAAACCATATTGATCTTCCTTTCATGCACAATACACAGCTTTCAGCCGTCAGCAGAGTCAAAGAGGTCCATCAGTATAGCAGCACACTAATTTAGTCATAGTATAAATTCTAAATGAAAACAAAGTCTTTCAAATATCTTCAGCCTAATTTACATAACTGGAAAAGGAAGCTCATTTGAAACATCAGTTTATTGGATTATTATATGTTCCTAAGGATTGCAAACTGAATTGTTACTAAAAGCATATACACCCACTACACCCACACACATGGTGTGTGCCCCCTCACATCACTGTAAGGTTAGAAACAGTATCAGATGGCGTACAAATAAATTTAAAGTAAAATGACCATGCCACTGAATCCTCAATTTGCGTAAATACCATAGAAGAGGTAATTATGGGAGGTGTTTACTAAACTGTGCTAAGCAGGTTTTAGAGCATACTGTTGGCTTATGGCATAGCAGAAAATGTGACACTATAAGAAACCTGCATAAGGGGCATGTTTACTAAAGCACACTCCCAGATAGTAAGGGGGGGGGGGGCGTGACATTTAGGACAGGGTGCTGCGCATGTTAACCAGTTAGGATGCAAGTGGGTGGAGACAAGTTGGTTTAGGGGCATAATGAGGGCACTGATGGTGTGTCACGGTTAGCGCAGTCTTTAGAGACATGCACTGACTATGTGTTGTCATTAGCACGGGTGCACTTAACACCTTAATGGATGGCGTTAAGTGCACTGCATGATGTTAGCACAGTGCCATGCAACTACAATGCACTATTGGCAAGGGAGGCAGATGCACATGCTGCAAATGTTACTGAAGGTTCTCCACGCTGATAGTGCATTGCAATCATGCCCTACCGGCAAGCAGGGCTAGGCATCTAGGCAAACTAGGTGGTCGCCTAGGACAGCAAAAGCAGGACATTCAAAGCTAAATACAGTAATAGATTCTAACAACCAGAGGGTTGTAAAGCTTGAGGTTCACCTCGGTCTCCAATGCTTTGGACCAACTCTAGGGCCGGCCTTGCCAGCAAGGCCTTTAGTAAACATGCACCTTAGCGCGTAACAAGGTTTGGCTTCTGCAAAGAGGTCAGGCATGGCTGGCACCGACAGCTACCGTGACAAAGTACAGGGAAGGTGAACTTGATGTGACACAACATTTGGCTTTTGTAAAATTGCCAGAGCCGAAAAATTAGGCAGTTCAGCTCTTCAGCTCACTCAGTTATTTGGCCTCACAAAGTAACATTTTGTGTGTTAAAACGGTAGGGTGTGCAAAGATTTTGCAAAAAGCAATTGTATGCACTATTAGATATTTTAAACGCACAGATGCCTTTGTGAATACATTCACAAATGCACTGCCCCCCCCCCCCCGCCCAAAATGAAGTTTCAAAATCAATGGTTTTATTCTGTGCTTTCCAAACTTTTATCCCATGTGACCCCATTTTAACAATGGAAAATTCACATGACTCCAGATGATGAAATCAAATTGGTAGATCTCCGGCCTCCTTCCCCTCTCCCCACTCATCTATTTATTTATTTATTTATTTATTTATTTAACTGTATTTATATCCTGCTTTTCACTGGGTCAAAGCGGTTTAACAAAAAGGGGGGGACAGTAATCAATTCTTAGGGTGGGGGCTGTCAACAGGGAAGCCAACATTAATGATCTAGATAGACATTAAGGACTTAAACAATGGACATCAGTCTCTTACGAGTAGTAGGTAGATCTGTGGGTATGTTAAAGGGTCTGGAGAGGGTGTCAGTGGTGGATGTTTGTTTCTGGTCTGAGGTATTCCTGGAACAGGATGGTTTTTAGTTGTTTTCTAAATGTTGAAGGATCTCCGTTGTTTCTGATTTGACTTGGTAGGAAGTTCCAGAGGGATGGCGCGTATAGTTCGAAGGCTCTATTGCAGATCCGTTGATTGTATTTAGTTCATTCATGGGGATGGTGAGGGTGTTGCTGGTGGTTTGTCTGGTTGTTCTGTTGTGGGTGAGTTGGGGCAGTAAAGTTCGGAGCTGGGAGGTCTGTGTTTGATAGAGGGTTTTGTGGATAAGTAGGGATGATTTGTATTTGATTCTTGCTTTGAGAGGGAGTATGTGCAGTTCTCTCAGGACTGGGATGATGTGATCTTGTTTTTTTGCTTTCTGGATAATTCTTGCTGTGGTATTTAAGGCAGTTCGTAGTGGGTTGGTGTGGGTGGCAGGTAGTCCGTGATAGATTATGTTGCAGTAGTCCAGGTGGGGGAGCGTCATTGCTTGCATGACTGTCCTGAAGTCCTGTGGATCAAGGAGAGGCTTGAGGCGTTGTACTGTTTTTGCTTTCTGGAATATTATTCCGGTAGTCTTTTTGATCTGTTGCTTGAGTGTGAGCGCTTGGTCTATGATGATTCCTAAGTATCTTATGTGTGGTTGTATTTGTATTTGTGTGGTTCCTAAGTTGAGGTGTGGTGGTGGTATGAAGTTTGGATCCTTGGTTACTATGAGGGCTTCTGTTTTTTTAGGTTGATGGATAGGTTGTTCTTTTGTAGCCAGCTGGAGACTTCTATGAAGCAGTCTGTTAGTTGATCGTTTGTTGGGTTGGTGGTTGTGATCAGTCCATAGAGCATTATGTCATCTGTGTAGATGTGGTAGTTGATGTTATGGGTGCATATGATTGAGCAGAGTGGCTTCAGGTAGATGTTAAAGAGCATGACGGATAGTGTGGATCCTTGGGGTACTCCCTGGTGTTGCTGAAAGGGGGGGAGGTTGCTATGCTTGTGCGGATCAGTTGTTGTCTATTGGTCAGGTAGGAGTGGAACCACTGAAGTACGATGTTGTTGATGCCAATTTCTTGGAGTCTGTGTAGGAGGATGTTGTGGGAGATGGTGTCAAAGGCTGCGGATATGTCCAGGAAGATCATAGCATAGCCAGAGTGCTTGGTCTGTGTGCCCTTGATTAGGGTGTTCATTAGTGATGTCATGAGGGTCTCGACTCCGTGGAATGGACGGAAACCATGTTGTTGCGGGTCCAGTATGTTGTTGGTATCCAGGTGGTCTTGAAGTTGTTGTTGAACTATCTTCTCAATGATTTTGGCGGTGAATGGAAGACTTGCTATATGCCTGAAGGAGGCTGGGTCAAGGGGGTCTAAGTTGTGTTTTTTTAGGGTTGGGCGGATGATGGAGGTTTTGAGGATGTCTGGCATTTTTCCTTGTCTGAGGGATTCATTAACAATGTGGGTTAGGGGCGTGCTTATGTCCTCCTTGGATTTCTTTATTCATTCTGCAGGGCGTGGATCTAGTGGAGAGGTGGTAGTGTTTAGGTAGGAGATGGTGGAGTCTATTTTTTCTTTGGTGATTTTTTTGAATGTGCTCCAGTCTGTGTCTATGGAAGTAGGGCGGGTTGTTGTCTCTGCAGTCGGTTGCGGAATTTGAGGTTGTTGAAGCTGTTTGTATTGGCGTGCTAGTAGTTCTGGCGGGATGTTTGGTAGCTGGTTGGAGTGGTTGTGTGCTTTTGTTAGCTTCTTGACAATTGCGAAGAGCTCACGTGGTTTGTTTATTGAGGTGTTTATGATCTTCGAGTGGCAGGTCCTTTTTGCTTTATCGGTTTCTGTGTGGTAAGCGTCTAGTTCACTGATGTATTATACTTTATCTTCCTCTTTTTTTGTCTTTCTAAATTTTCTCTCTGCTCTTCTGAGTTGGGTCTTTAGTCTTCATAGGTTGGGGTGAACCATCGGGTTTTTGTTGAGGTATGTCTGGTTTTGGTGCAGTTTGCCGTTGCACAAGATGCAGAGGAGATCGTAGTATTCACGTTGTGGATTAGGTCATCGATGTTGGTGGAGCTTGTTTGGAGTTTAGGTAGTATTTGCACCAGCAAATCCTCTTTGATGAATGGTTTAAATCTTCTTATATGTTGTTTGTTTTCTTTGATGCTGGTGTGCTGGTAGATGAGGAAGATGCTGATGAGATAGTGGTCTGACCATGGTACACATGTGATTGCTGGGTTTTTGTATGAGGTGGCGTTTTGGGAGTTCAGGAATATGAGGTCAAGTGTGTTTCCTTTTTCATGTGTTGGTTCGTGTATGATCTGGGTTAAGTTCATTGCTTCCATGGCATTGATGAAGGCTTCGGCATATTTGTCCTGGAGTGTTGGGAGGTTGAAGTCTCCAAGGATTAGTTGTTCTTTTGTGGAGATGGCACTCTCTGATGTGTTATAATATACCTGATAGGTCAGTGCTTGGAGTGGGCGCTCGGTAGATTAGGCATATGGGAGAGGTGCTTGTTGGTGAGAGTGAGTATGTCCGCTTCATTGGTTGTTTCTGAGGCATGGTTTCTGAGATGGAGGTTGGCTTTTGCAGTGATGGCTACTCCTCCTCCTCTGGTGTGGGCTCGAGAACAGTGATGAAGACTGTATCCATTTGGTGTTAGTTAGTTCAAGAGCACAGTGTCGGTATCCATGTTTCGGTTATGCATAGGATGTCAATCTTTTGGGTTGTGATCAGGTCTTGGAGCATGTGGTGCTTGTTTCTGACTGAACAAGCATTTATTAGTGTAATGGAGAGAGGGTTGTTGTTTGGGGGATTGGGGGTGTGGATTGGTGTGGGTGGTGTGTGGGTGTTGTTCCATGCAGGGGTGGGTTTGTTGGTGTTTGTGGTTTGGATGGTTGTGACGCTTGGTATGGGGTGGTTGGGGAGTGTGTCGGTAGTGGAGGGATAAAGGGTTAGGAATGGTGCTAGGAGGTAAATTGGGGCTAGGAAGGGTGGCATTGTTTATAGGTGTACCTGTGTGTCCTGGGGCTGGGTTGGGCTTCCGCGTTGGTTTCCTTAGGGCGTTGGGTGTTCCTTTCTTTTTTTTGCTGTCTCGTGTGGGCTACAGGAAGGCAGCAGCAACAGTAGTGGCAACAGCAGCAGCAGTCAGCACAGGGTCCCTTGTGTCAGTGTGCAATGTGCTTACAGATCTCCTGACTCAGCATGGGTTTCCAGCCTAACAGGAAGCTTACCCAGGACAGGACAATGAAATATGAATGTTCATTGGCTCACAAGCCACATGCTGGCTAGTGATTGCCACTAGTTGACACAGGTCACAGTGAAAAGCCAGAGAGATGAGAAAATGGCCATGTTTCTGAGACCCCGTCCACTGATGCTGTGACCCCATTCGGGATCCTGACCCCAAGTTTGGGAACACTGGTTTTACTTTCACTTCTGAAGCTAAACAAAGAGAAATTATGTAGAAACGATAGCACCACTATCAGATTTAGGAAAAGATTTATAAACGTTCAGGGCCCAATTCTGCAAGGCGACTAGTGGGGCTGTATGTCCCAGCGGGATGTCCAGCCCCGCTAGCTGCCTGAACTGTATGCCGCCTCTGGGCTCCCCTGCATGCACAGAGCCACTGTGCATACTATTGGGGGGGGGAGGTGGCATCGGGGTGGAGAGTGAGCGGGATCAACTCCTGGATATACAGGGCCAATTCTGATCACAGCCCTGTACGTCTGAGGATCTTCAAGGGGATGGCCAGCTTATTCCACTTTGGAGATGGAGTAAGCACTGGCCACCCCTCCGGATTGGTTGGTAACCCCCCCCCCCAGCAGTGACTGCGGCAAGCAAGGTGAGTCCTCACCACCCGATACGAGCCCCGGCTGCCCCCGCTGGGGTTAGGCAGCCGGCAGGTTGTGCAGTGGGGAGGATATTCCCGTGGCAATGCAAGGGCATGCCAGGCTGTCTCCCAGGTCCTGATCCTGCACCCACAGGAAAGTCTGGCTTCCGCGTTGCAAAATCGGGTCCTAACAGACCCGTCCTGTTCGGGGTCATCCAGACGGCCCGGATAAGCCCCTACTGGAACTGGGCTCTCAGTGTAAATGACTGATCTGTAAATCAGTTTTCATTTCTACCACAGCAATCCTAGAAATAGCCCACAGTCCATGTGGCTTTGTTCCAATGTAAGTTGCTTTGAACAGTAGAAAGGTTATTAAAAGTGAGAAGAACATGTCAGCGGCCATCAGAAATCAGTGATAAATGCCCAACGCAACAGTGCTGTCACAACAGCACGGGACACAGGGTACATCTTTTCTTACATCTGCAGCATTGATCAAAAGACTTCTATTGTCCATAACCTCGAGGTTCACCATTGTCTAGTTTTAAGCTCTCTGCTCTAAGTGCTAATGGAAGAGCAAAGAAAATGCTAATCCTCTGCTCTAAATAGTTGAGGCAAAGTCAAGGCAGCCTTAGGAAATAGATATTCCAGAGAAATCTGGACGTTGTCTGGCGTTATGCCTGTCCAATGCCAAAACTTCAATGATTACATGGCTTGGAATGATTACATGGCTTGGAATTACACTATATGAATTTGGGGAAATCACATCAGTTACCTTTTCTAAAGGATAATATTACTATTGATGCTTTCTCTCTCATATTTTAAAGTTGCCAATCATGCTGGAGATCAAAAATTAGTACCAGATATGAGCATAACAATTATTTTATTTGCATTCAGCTCACACCTTTTCATTGGTAGCTCAAAGTGAGTCATGTTCGGGTAGTGCAGACATTTCCTTGTACCCAAGAGCTTACAATCTATTTACTAAGCTACATTAGAGCAATAATGAGTGTTAATAGCCAATTAGCATACAATATTCAGGAATATTGCACATTACTTGCAAATAGCAGCAAATATAATGCATGTTAACACAGGAAATATGTAATCTAACATGTTAAAATATAAAGTGGAATTTTAGAAAGGACGTCCTAGTGCAATCTGAGACGGTCAGGGTGAAATGTGCCGAAAGACATTGGAGATGTCTGTGTTTTAGTCTGAGTTTAGAAAGCTAGATGTCCCCGATGTGGATATCTGCAGCCCCGTCCATAGCTATAGAATAGTGGGGTGGGGACATCTAGTACATGCAAGGTTGCACATAGAGATACACACTTACACCACCCCTGCCCACTCCCCCCTGTTCAGATTTGGATGTCCTCACACTGGGGACATCCATCAAACCAGCTTCTAAAATGGCTCCAGGGATGTCTCCATGCTTTGGATGTCTTTATGCCTGTTTTCAGATGGATTTATTTATTTATTTAACAGTATTTCTATACCGCCTTCTCCTACAATCATAGCGGTTTCACAGCAAACAATCAAAGGAGTGATCATGTGTTTCATGCAGTGATGTGTGTTGCGTGTTTGGTGTGTTTGATGTGTTGTTAGTTGATTATGTGGAGCTATGTACATTGTGTGCTATTATACATCGTGTGCTATTATACATTCTTCTATGAATGTCATGGTGGGGGGTAGGTCAGTTGTTCTTGCTTGTTAGTAGATCATGTGGTGTGTCCACAGTGTTCAATGAATAGCGTTGTCTTCAGCTGTTTGCGAAAGTCTTTGAGGTCTGTCGTTATTCTCAGTTTGTCTGGGAGGCTGTTCCAGATTGCTGAGGCAGCCAGAGAGAGTGCTCGTTCTGTGGTGTCCTTGCGGGTCTTTATGAAGTCTTTTGGGCTGTTTACTCGGTTGGAGTTGCCTCTTCTCCTTGGGCGTGTGCTTGTGTTTGGTTGTATGAGGGTATGTAGGCTGTTGGCTGAAGAGTGGTGTTTGATCTTGAAGATGTTTATGATTGTTTTGTATTTGATGCGTGAACTGATTGGGAGCCAGTGTAGATCTTTCAGAATGGGTGTGATGTGTTCTTGTCTTGTTGAGCAAGATATTATGCAGGCCGCCGTGTTTTGTGCTAATTGTAGTGGTCTGAGTGTTTGTTTTGCTATGCCAAGGTAGATTGGATTGCAGAAGTCTAGTATGGCGGTTATTAGTGCCTGGCATACTGTACGGAAGTGCTCAGGAGCAAGGAGGGGCTTAAGTCTTCTGATGATTCTCATCCTATAGTATGCGCTTTTGATGGTTTTGCTTATGTGTGGTTTGAGATTCAGCTCCTTGTCCAGGGTCACTCCGAGGTACTTTACTTCCGATTTTATCAGTATGGTTGTGTTTTGTATCTTGATGTCAGATGTCGGATTGATGACATAAGGAGTAATTTAGTGACTTCTAGACCTCTATTTAAAAATGCTTAGTGTCAGGGCTTAATTTGTGCTGGAAAGTTCCAGAACTTCTCCAGTTTAGTGAGTGTGACATCACTCAGATTCCACCCCCAAGGGTGCAGTCAGCTGCTAATTTACCTGTCTCCCTCCCACTGAACTGCTGTCTTGAGCAGAGATTGATGTGAACCGCATGAACATTTTGTTTCGTTATCATTCACTTTTAATCTGAACATGGCATGAAAAACCTAAAATTCTGGCTTTACTCTGTCCACAGGCAATCCCTTCCATCTTCTCCAGCATTGTCCCTCTTCTACCTTCTCCTGGGGCTTTTGTTGTTTCAAGCTTTCTCTAATCACCCACACCTGCATCCAATCATGATGCTAACTCTCGACTACATGGATACCCTCCCTCTAGGACTACAACACTCAGAAGCCCACTGTGCCTCTTGCTTTCACTTTCACCCACTGTCCCGTCTCTTCCGACAAGGTGCCATCTGTAGCCCTAGATGGTCACTGTCCTTGTATCATCAGGCTGTGAGAGCTCGACTCACTGCACTAAGATATGCACTGAGACATCTCAAACCTATGCTACCTGCTGACGACTTCCGAACCATCTTCCAGGCCCTCATACTACCACATAATCTTGTATGGCCTACCAAAGAACACTCTCAATCCTCTCCAACAAGCTATGAACGCTGCCGCCCGTGTCCTCTGCGGTCTAGCCAGATCAGACCATATCACACCAATACTTAAGGATCTCCATTGGTTACCGATATACTCCAGGCTAACATATAAGATTCTGCTAATAACTTTCAAGATTATCAACAACATCGCCCCCAATTTTCTCAAAGAACTTATCACACCTACTCCAAAAACTAGAAACAGAAGGACAGCAACAGACAACACTTTGACTATCCCTAAAGACTCCATAAAGTGCTCACAAACAACCAGGAGAAGAACCTTTGCCCACTACGCACCAAAATGTTGGAACGACCTCCCTCCAGAAATCCGAGCGATCCGAGACCTTCTACAATTCCGGAAAGCAGTAAAACACCACCTCTTTCTGCTCCATTTCTCTCAAGCTGCTACCCCGACTCCAAGAAACCATCCCCCATCCCCTACTAGAGCCCCCTACACAACATAACGCTCAAGCCCCAAGCTTTCTCTCGCCAGCCTGGAAGCATCTTACGTACTTTTAGATCAAGTATCATCTATTATGCCATATCTTTATGTATATAGTTTCATGTATTCCGCATCTATCCTGATATATGTCAATATGTAAATAGTTACCCATGTTCTCCAAGTTCTATTCCCTGTTATAATGTAAACTCAGTCTTCTCTGATCTGAGTATTCTTTGTTAAATGTAAACCGCACTGATAACAAATAGTTCGGTATATAAGAATTGTTAAATAAATAAATAAATATGAATTAAATCCCCCGCTATATGTACATTTAGATTTAGAGTCACTGTATTCATGATCACAAATATGGTATCTTGGATTAAATTAAATCCAGCATGGGCAAGGTTCTTAAAGAACAAAGTCTCAAAGAAAGATCAAAGCTGTAATGGTGAAGCCTATGTTCTTTCAAGAAGCGTTATGGATCTTACTAACCGGCTCATCTCTTGATACAGTGAAATAGCAAGAAAAAAACTGAAGCTTCCATGGGAAGCCAAACGGCCAGCCATCTGCTACCAAGCTCAGCCTAAGCCACTTGATGTGAAAGCATATCATAAAAGCCTAGCCCCATTCTCCTTAATCCCATCAAAGAGCGAACAATGACGATGATGAACAGTAACTTTGATTTCATTACTTTCAGCCACACAATCTTCACGAATCTGGTCAAAGGAATTATAAAATGTGCAAGATTGGTATTAAGAAAGCAGCTTTGAGCTTGTATCAGTGTCTTCAGGAGAAAAGCAACAATACAGCAAAGTGCTTGCCCCAAACTGCTGAAATATGCTCTTGTAAACTGAGAAAGAATGATCCAGGGAGGCTCTGAATACTGGGTGTTTGCTGTTCAGTTCCTCCGAATTCAACGCCATTTTCTCTTCAGTGGCCATGTTCTACATTCCCTTCCCAACCCCTCTCTCAAGCCACCCACACAGAGACCAGCTAAATTTAGCTACCTGGTGAATTGTGTATTTAAATTTAGCCAATAAGCCAGGTCAGTTTTCAAAGCCATCAAAGATCTTACGTTGTCGTACAGATCCCTTTGGATATTACTTGTTACCTAGTTATATTACTTATATTGTTTTCCTTGTTCCTTGTAAACAGTTGTAATATACTGTATTATAATGTTTCATGTGAACCGTCTTGACTTGTAGAAAGACGGTATATAAAAACTGTTAAATAAATAAATATTATCCTGTGTACTTTTTGTTGCCTCAGGTACTTACTCAATTAGTAAGCTCTTTGGGGAAGGGACTTTCCATGCTCGAATACTCAGCAGCATTGCATTGCACTGCATTATAGAAAGTGGTATTATAGAAAGTAGCATTATCACAGTATCAGACAGACGAGTGCAGTCAAAGGAAATCAAATAACCTGTAAAGTTACATGGCAGATTCCAGGTAGCACTTATTTATTTATTTAAAGGGTATTTCTATCCCGCCTTATCCTTTAATCAAGGCGGTGTACACTGCAAACAATCAGTGTCATTGGAGTTTATGTTGGATCAGTCAATGTACAGTGAGGGTGCGTGGGTGCAGGTGTGCTAATTAGTGTGAGCTGTTTACAACGTGGGCTTTTTACAGCTATATACAAGATTTACTGGATCCGCAGCAGGCTGCGATCTGTCTTCATGGAGTCTGTGGTTGGCACAAGTTTGTGGAGTCTGATTATGTACTTGTGCCGTAGTGCTTAGTGAAGAGTACTGTCTTTAGGAGTTTCCGGAAGTCCTTCTGGTCTTCAGTTGATCGCAGGTCGTCTGGGAGTTTGTTCCAAATTGTCGGAGCTGCCAGTGAGAGGGCTCTTTGAGTGGTGGATTTGCATGCTTTTGTGTAGTTGCTTGGTGTGCTGAGTGCGTCTGCTGTGGCTCTTCTTCTAGGTCTAGTGCTGGGGTCAGGGAGTATGAGAGCTTGGAGGCTGAGTGCAGAGCTCTTGCGTTTGATTCTGAATATGTTTAGTATCATTTTATACTTGATGCGGTGGCTGACTGGGAGCCAGTGGAGGTCTTTTAGGATGGGGGTGATGTGTGCCTGTGTTGGAGAACCGGTGATTATTCTGGCTGCCGTATTTTGAGCCATTTGCAGCGGCCTGAGAGATTGTTTTGGGATGCCGTTGTATATCGGGTTGCAGAAGTCAAGTATGGGAGTGATAAGAGCTTGGCAGACTGTGCGGAACTGGTTTTGTGTGAGTAGAGGTTTGAGGCGTCTGATTACTCTTATGTTGTAATATGCAGTTTTGGCGGTTCTTCTGATGTGGGATTGTAACTTCAGCTCCCTGTTGAGTGTTATTCCGAGGTATTTCACTTCGTTCTTCAGTGGTATTGTTGTGTAGTTGGCTTTGATGAAGGGTGGGGGGCTGAAGTTGGTGTTCCGTGTGATGAGTGCCTCCATCTTGCTGTAGTTTATGGATAGGTTGTTGAGCATGAGCCAGGTGGAAATGCTGTTGAGGCAGTTTGTTATCTTGGTGTAGTCAGGGCTGTCGAGGTTTATTTTATACAGTTTATACAACATTTATATTCCACCCATATGCAAGTTTGAGAACTAGGTGGCATTTCCAGCACATCAAAACAAAACGGCAAATATAAAAAGAAGAATTTTAACAATTTGAAAAGTGTATGCTCTAAGCATTGCACAAGGGCGTGTTTCACTGATGGTGTGCATGGTTACCATATGTGAGTGAGTAGCTAGAGCACCTAAGATTTGCAAGAGTAAGATTAAGGACTCAGGGAAGGCATATTTTAGAAATGACATCCTAGTGGAATCTCAGATGTCCAAACCCAAACATCTCAAAAATAGGCCAACGTAGGGAATTCGGAGGCCTGGTTCTTTGATAGAGCCCTGTTAACTCAGCCAGAGTTCCAGTTAGAAATTCGAGCAGCCATACAGGATTACTTCCATTTTAATCTACCCCAGGATACTGCGAATTGGGCTTGGTGGGAGGGCTTCAAAGCGGCCATTCGAGCAACGATCACTAGCTATCAAATCCGCCTGCGGAAACAACACAAACAGCAGCTACTCATACTTGACCAACAAATAAAAGCAGGCGAACGAGTTCTAACTTCACGTACTGATCCATGTGTATTAATTTGATTACAGCGTCTCCGTTTTCAATATAATTCAATCCTCTCCACTGCAGCTTCTAAGAGCATTGAGCTTCAGCGAGGGACATATTATCGTGAAAATAACCGAGCCGGTCGACTCTTAGCCAACGCCTTGAAAGGTCAAAAAGAAGCCAAACGCGTAGCGGCCCTTCGTGCTCCACAGGGAGGGGGCATAGTGACCACAGACTCCGACATAGTAGAGCTCTTTCGGGATTTCTATACCCGCCTATATCAATCTGAATGTGAGTTCTCGTCAGAGACATTCGAGCGATTTCTCTCTGGCATTCAGCGGCCGACCCTCTCTGAAGATGATAGGGATGCGATGGATGAACCCATCTCTACTTCAGAGATCCAATCTGCCCTAAAACGAACAGCCTCGGGCCGTGCCGCAGGGCCTGATGGTCTCCCGACCGAATTCTACAGAACGTTCAGTGCAGACTTAGTTCCCTATTTAAAACTCTATTTTACTGCCCTTGCGGTAGATACATCTTCTTTGGGATCCTTTGCTGCAGCTAATGTGGTAGTATTTGAGAAAGAAGGCAGAGATCCACTACTAACCGCCAACTATCGCCCCATCTCCCTACTCAATGCCGATTATAAGATCTTCGCTACGATTTTGGCCACCCGGTTATCTGACAGGATGGCCACCCTAATTCACCCCGACCAATGCGGCTTTATACCCGGCAGATCAACTGCTGACAATGCTCGGACCTTGTGTCATGTGCTATCCAGTGCTGCCAATCTAGATCAGCCATGGGTGGGTCTTTCCCTGGATGCCGAAAAAGCCTTTGATCGTCTAGAATGGCCCTTCTTATTTGCTGTTCTCCGATGGTATGGCTTCGGGGAAGGCTTCCTCCGATATCTCCAAGTCATGTATACTCAACCCGTCGCCAGTATTTGTGTAAATGCCATCAAGTCTCAGCCATTTAATCTCCAAAGAGGTACGCGTCAAGGTTGCCCCCTCTCACCAATGCTCTTTGATCTTGCTCTTGAACCCCTAGCCCTCCTTATTAGACAGTCCGCACGTATTCGAGGTGTCCCCTTCAGTCATAGGGAGATTAAACTCTCTGCATATGCAGATGACCTTATGCTTTTCGTATCCCTCGAATTGGTTCCAGCTGTCTTGGATCTGATTGACGGATACTCACGATTATCGGGCTATAAAATCAACTGGACTAAATCTGTCGCATTCCCACTGAACCGCTGGGTACATGAGGCTGACATGCAGGCCTTTCCCTTCCTTTGGCAATCCCGCATGGTGAAGTATCTCGGTGTCCATTACTGTTCTCCTTTAGAAGATACTATCAGTTTTAATGCCAAAGAGGTAGTCTCCAAAGTCCGCGAGCTCACAAATCGTTGGTCTCCCTTATCTCTTACATGGTGGGGCCGCTTGGAAACTGTGAAAATGATGATAGTCCCCAAAGTGAACTACATTTTAGAAATGCTGCCATGCTTACTCCCGCTACATACTTATAAAGATATTGAGGGCCTTCTCGTCCGTTATCTCTGGCAGGGCAAGCCACCAAGGATAGCTAAACAAAAACTACAGTCTGCAAAGGAAAGAGGGGGTACCAGATTTCCTGATTTTCTTAGATATCATCAAGCTTTCCTACTTAAGCAAGGTGCCCGATGGCTAGATGCCTCAACAGACAGTAGACCAGTCTGGCTTGACATAGAAGAGGAGCTTAGTAGCCCAATTCCATTGACCCATCTCCCCGGTATGTCCTATCAAGTAGACACTCGCCATCCACCAATGATTGTCGATACTCTTGCGGCCTTTAATACTCTTATTCTATCACTGGGCCCGAACGTATGTCCTCGGGACGGACTCCCGCTATGGAATAACCCCAGAATTCAAGTCCTAAATAGAACGATAGCATGGAAACCCTGGTACTCAAGGGGGTTCTGGACACCCCAACAGCTTTTCTCTGCAGCTCGTTGGAAAACCTTTTCTGATTTACAAAAGGAATTTGCGCTACCAGCGAAACACTACTTTCAATTGATGCAGCTTCAACACTGCCTTAAAAGTGCTCGAATCATGCCGCCCTCTGCCCCTACTGAGGATGGGCTATTAGAGATAGTTCACTCTATAAGTAGCACACATGGGGTAGCCTCTAACTTTTATAAAATATTATGTCAGGGTGCAGACACGGCCACTTTCAGAGCCCAACAAGCCTGGGAGCGCGAACTGCAAACCACCTTAACCCCTGTGCAATGGAGCGTATTCTGGAGCAAAGTAGTGCGGGTTTCCCGGTCTGCCTCGGTTACCCAAACTCTCTTCTTTTTTGCACACAGATGCTTTTATACCCCTGAAAAAATAGCCAAATGGAACATAAATGCTAGGGACCAGTGTTGGTCTTGCCATACTGCTGTGGGAACCTTTGTTCATGTTATTTATGAGTGTCCTCAACTACAGGTTTATTGGGGGCGGGTCTGGGGTCGTATTCAATTTATCTTGCACCTTCACGAACCTCTCTCTTGGAAGATCGTGGGACTCCGCTCTGCGGCGGAGGTCCCCTCTCTTCCTAAGAAGGGTCGCTTTCTCCTTGATTTCATGCTGGGTATTGCCATATGCTTAATCACGAGGAATTGGAAGGATAGCTCTCGACTTACTGTCAATGAATGGTGGAATCTCGTCTGCTTATATAGCAAATATGAGCAGATACCTCGGAGAGCTATTCCCCATGCCCAAATTCACTCTCGCTTGTCTAAATGGCAGATGCTTAATGATTATGTACAATCTGCTCATTGTTCCAACATGCCTGTATAATGTGCACTCATCATGTTTCAGATCACCGTTAGGTTTTGTAACACAATAATGTACGTACACGCCCGTTTCGGGAATGATTAGTTTTCTAGAGAAGAAGCAGGGGGGAGGGGGGTGGTAGGGGTTTACTTTGGTGTATGTATTACACTTTATGTATCTGTCTTTTAACTGTATGTCTTCCTTTCCTTTGTTGTTCTAAAACGAAAATAAAGAATTAAAAAAAAAAAATAGGCCAACGTGTCCAGGTTCGGGCACAATTTTGCAAAGGCGACATCCCCGATATGGACATCTGTGGGGCGATCCACATCGATGCCCCTGAAATAGTATTCCAGCCTGGTGATGTCTCAGACATCCAGAGGCGGTGCAAAGACAACACAAGTTTCCCCAGTTACCTCAAAATTTTATTGCACTTGTGGAAAGTACAAGGGATGCTGGAGCGCCGTCTTCTGAAGGTTTTACAGCCTATTCCTGCCTGGAGCAGGTCTAAATGTGGTCGAGGACAAGACGTCCCCAGCCTGTCTGAAATCAAATGTGGACATCTAAGACCATTGCCCTGCTCCGCACCCCGCCTACTTGGACGGCCCTGCGCCGGGGATGGCTCCAGAGTTTGGACTTCCACATGCACATGACCTCAATAGTGTGTTTCTCCTTCCTCCCTTTATATCTGAATAGGGGGGAAGAGCAAGGAGACATGATGAAGTGTGCCTCCTTAGGGTAGCAGGGGCTGGGGGACTGTAGGAGGCATCTTTCTGGCAGGTGGTGTCTGTCTTGAGATAGTGTGTGGAGTGGGTTGTCTGTGTGTATTCATATGGGGAGAAGAAAGGATGTGTGGGGGGGGGGTGCTGCAGGAATGGTGTGTGTGGTATGTGGAGTATGGGGGTGGCTTGTGTGTGTGATAAGAGAGTGTGTGCATGTGTGTTGTGCAGGGCCGGAGTGTGTGTGTGCGTGTGGTGCAGGGCTGGAGAGTGTGTGTGTGTGTGTGTGTGTGTGTCTGGTGCAGAGCTGGTGGAGAGTGTGCATGTGTGTGTGTGTGTGTCTGGTGCAGGGCTGGAGAGTGTGTGTGTGTGTGTGTGTGTGTGTGTGTGTGCATGTGCGCGTGTGTGTGTGTGTGTGGTGCAGGGCTGGAGTGTGTGCATGTGCATGTGTGTGTGGTACAAAGCTGGAGAGTGTGCATGTTTGTGTGTGGTGCAGAACTGGAATGTGTGTGTGTGTGTGGTACAAAGCTGGAGAGTGTGCATGTTTGTGTGTGGTGCAGAACTGGAATGTGTGTGTGTGTGTGGTTTAGGGGTGGTGTTTGGCCTGTCTCATTCTATCTTCAAAGGCATAGCTATGTGTACAGACAGACAGACCATAATAGGTGATTTTGCCAGATGCAAAAACATTCCTAAAAAGAATGAACACTAGAAAAATAATTAACTTACAAAACTTCAATGTATGTAACAAAACTATATCATTAAATGTTGCCCTAAAACAATAAAATCACAACAAAATTATCATAATCAAATTCCAGAAGACTTAACTGTACACAGAATTAAAACACACAATCCACAGGTTTCCCAACTTAAAAATTTCTAAGAACAAATTGCTCATATAAGAGTTTCAGATTTTTCCCTCAAACAAATAATTGTGCTCTGCTTTAAGCTCCCGGGGAAGACTATTCCACATTCATGGAGTCTTGCCAGAGATCGCACATTCACGCAACAAGGATTATTCTGCCTTGGAAAGAGTGTTAATCAGGGTGTTGTGTTTGTTTTAAATGTATTTTCCCAATTTTGGGGCATTTTTGTGTTTGTTTTACCTATTTGCTCATTGCAAACATATTAAGGAGGGCATTTTGGAAGCCCTGTTCTTATGCTGGACATCCGAAAACGGGCATGGAGACATCCAAAGTATGGCGACATCCCCCAGTCCATTTTAGAAGCTAGCTCTGTGGATGTCCTTGAGGCAAGGATGTCCAAATCAGAACAGGGGCATGACATAGGCATGTCCAGGATGTTCCCAGAACTTGGATTCCTCACTCAATTTCAAAAATGCCCTGGACATCCTGAGTTGCGCCCAAGGCTATACCTGCTGAAGGCAGGAATAGGCATTGGAAAAGTGCATGTTTTGTCAGACAGACATTAGGAGGATGTGGATGAGGAGGTAAGCTCATGTGTCCTATATTTTCCATGCCAATAGCAAACACTGACAGGGAATAGGGGCTCATGTTTTCATTTTTCTATGCCACTGGACTTCCCCTTATGTTAGCTTGCATGAGATGGATGTCCTCGCTCCATGCTTTCCTGATGAGACCATCTATGTGGCCGCCGCAAGGGACATCCTTGTCAGGAATGTATTTGTTACTAAAATCAGGTGGAGACAGACAACGCTGGTGTTTCTTAGCACCATCAGCCCTGGATAGCCCCCTCTCTTTGAAATGGCCTTCCTTCCCCAGTTCAGTTGGAGGACAATTTCAAGAAATTCAAAGTCCTTCTCAAGACCTTGCTTTTTAAGGAAGCTGTCGATGTGGGAAGAGATACTGGGAGTTGACCTCTCATGCCATTGTCCTTGTCTCTGTCTCTTTGTTCTGCTTTCCTGTTAATGTTTTGCAGTTCCTTTTCTTTTCCTAATGTATTAATGTTTTATTCTGTAAACCGCTTTGATGATATGCTAAAAGCGGTATATGAAGTCCAACAGAATGGACTCCCCTAAGGGAGGGCGTGGATAACTTGAGGAAAGATCTACAAAAGGTGGAAGAATGGTCTAAAGCTTGGCAGTTAAGATTTAAAGTGAAGAAGTGCAGTGTCATGCACTTGGGAAGCAGAAATCCAAGGGAATTGTATGTGATAGGGGGCAAGAGGCTGGTGTGCACGGACCAGGAGAAGGACCTCGGAGTGAATGTTTCTGATGATCTCAAAGTGGCGAAACAGTGTGATAGGGCGGTGGCGAAAGCCAGAAGGATGCTGAGTTGCATACAGAGAGGAATTACCAGCAGAAAGGAAGAGGTACTAATGTCACTGTACAAGTCGCTGGTGAGATCTCACTTGGAATACTGTGTTCAGTTTTGGAGACCGTATCTCACAAAGGATATAAAAAGGCTGGAAGCGGTTCAGAGGAAGGCAACCAAAATGATTTAGAGCCTGCGTCAGAAGACTTATAAGAACAGACTTGAAGACCTAAATATGTACACTCTGGAGGAGACGAGGGATAGGGGAGATATGATTCAGAACTTTAAATACTTAAAGAGAAATAATGAACAAACAAACCTCTTCCAAAGACGGGGAAGCTGTAAAACTAGAGGGCATAACATGAAGCTGCAAGGTGGTAAACAAAGACAATGTCAGGAAATACGTCTTCACTGAAAGGGTGGTGGATGCTTGGAATGCCCTCCCGATGGAGGTGGTGGGGGCAAATACAGTGACAGAATTCAAAATGGCATGGGACAGACACAGTGGATCCCTTTACAGCTACAGGATAAAATCAAAATAAGCATAACTCTCTTATATCTGAACAAATAGGGTGAGCTACACGGAGCAGTGGGGAGGGGTGACCTGCACGGAGCAGCAAATGCACCTTCTCTTGCTGCCTTGCTGGGTAGACTAGATGGACCATACTGGTCTTAATCTGCCATCATATACTATATTACTATGTTACTATAAACTATAAACATCCCTAATTTGGCTTGAACGTCCTTTCTAAAATGCCGTAAGGATTTGAGGGTTTGTTTGTTTGTTTTTATTATATTATATTAATTGCTAGCTCTCCGACTGGGAGATCTTAAAAGGGTTTTTTGTATATTTTTTTAAAGCAAGGTTACTTTCTTTTTGGTGCTTTAGGGGAACTTTCCTTGAGCACAATAGGTTGCTGAACTCTAGTAACCTCCTCAGGTTTAGAAACTGCTAACACCTAATCAGGAGTTAGTGGGCTTGATTTCCTGAGTGCAGCTGAGGCCTGCATAAAAGGCTCCAGTGCCTTGCCCTGTTGAGGCTTTCCTAACCAGGGCTCTACAAATCAACAAACAGTAAGGATTTGAGGGTTTGTTTGTTTGTTTTTATTATATTACATTGCTAGCTCTCCGATTGGGAGCTCTTAAAAGGGTTTTTTGTATATTTTTTTAAAGCAAGGTTACTTTCTTTTTGGTGCTTTAGGGGACCTTTCCTTGAGCACAATAGGTTGCTGAACTCTAGTAACCTCCTCAGGTTTAGAAACTGCTAACACCTAATCAGGAGTTAGTTCCCTCCCTACCCACCCCGACCCCCACCCACCCCTAGTGAGCAGTCTTGCTTTATAGGGCACCTCCCCCTTTAACAAATCACAGAGAATTGGACCATCAAATTTTGAATATAATTAAAGAGATTTAACTGCTTTTTCTCTGAAAGGACAGCTGCGAAACCGGCTGGTACTTGGTAGATCTCTCTCTTTTGCTTTAACAGATACCTAAGCTCCACGAACAGAACAATGGCTGGGAAAAATCGTATTGCTAAAGCTGTTGCCCTCGTTACAGCTTCTGCCTTGATCCAGACAGAAGTCCTAATGCCAGTTGGACCAGTTCCATGTGCAGGGTGCCTGCATGCTGAAGCTCTGAGGAAACAAGTGGAGGAACTCAGAGAGGAGGTGTCGAGGCTGAGGAGCATTCAAGACAGTGAGAAGTACATTGATGAGATGCCTCTTGCAGCAACCAAGCTCTCCAGCATAGGAGAAGATGGGTGCCAACAGAATGTCGATGGTTGGACACAAGTCACTAGGGCCTGCAAAATCACCAATCCAACTTCTCCAGCCCTTGAATTGAAGAACCATTATGCAGCCCTGGAAGTGGAGGAGGTGAAAGCATCCCTGGAAAGGGAAGAACCAGAGTTCAAGTACCCCAAAGTTGCAGAATCAGTTACCAGAAGGAAACAAAGGGTAGTGGTGGTTGGAGACTCTCTTCTGAGGGGTAAGGAGGCGTCCATCTGCCGACCAGACTTGATGTCCAGAGAGGTATGCTGTCTGTCTGGTGCCAAAATCCAAGATGTCAAGGAGAGTTTGCCAAGACTCATCAAGCCCACTGACTATTACCCAATGTTGCTAATCCATGTTGGAACAAATGATACTGCCAGGTATACCTCGGAACGTATCAAAAGTGACTTCATGGCTCTGGGATAGAGGGTGAAGCAGTTAGGTGCACAGGTGGTGTTCTCTTCAATCCTCCCTGTTGAGGGTAAAGGCCAAGGCAGAGAGGCTCGCATCCTGGAGATGAATGCATGGCTGCGTAGATGGTGTCATCGAGAGCGTTTTGGTTTCCTAGACCATGGGATGCTGTTCCAAGGGTTGCAGAGCAGAGATGGCATCCATCTGTCCAAGAAAGGTCAACGCATCTTCAGTAGTAGACTGGCTAATCTACTGAAGAGGGCTTTAAACTAGATTCGTTGGGGATGGGTGAAGAAAGCCCCCAGGTAAGTGAAAGCCCCCAGGTAGGTGATACATTAAATACCTTTATGGAAATGGGTAACAGGGGTAACATATGGAAAGCAGTGTGTATAAATGCCCGTAGCATGGGAAATAAGATCCCTGATGTTGAAGCTTTGGTGGGAGTGGCTGACTTGGATTTAGTGGCAGTTACAGAAACATGGTTCACAGAAAGCCATGACTGGGATGTAACTATACCTGGCTATACTTTATTCAGAAAGGACAGGGTAGGAAGAAGGGGAGGAGGAGTGGCACTATATGTAAAAACTACTATTAAAGCTTTGGAATTACAGAGCTTAAAAGGGAGAGAGGAGGCATATGTGGGTTAAACTAGAAAGAGGAAAAGAGAAATCTATTTGCATTGGTGTGATATACAGACCTCCCTCACAAGAGGAAGAGGTGGACAGAGAGTTAATTGAAGACATATGCAGCATTGCTAGGAAAGGGGAAGTGCTACTGATAGGAGATTTCAATATGCCAGATGTTGATTGGCACATTCCTGCTGCAGTATCATCTAGAAGTAAGGAGATCCTGGATTTTCAAAGGGAGAACTATTCAGGCAATTGGTAACAGACCCCACACGTGAAGGGACCATACTTGACTTGGTGCTTACCAATGGTGAAAGTGTTTCTGATGTTGTAGTGGGAGATCATTTTGCATCCAGTGATCACCAGATGGTGTGGTTCAGTATTAGGACTAGGGCTGTTAGAATCCATTCCAAGGTGAGGATCTTAGACTTTAGGAAAACTAACTTTGCGAAGATGGGCCAATACCTCAGGGAGTCATTAGTGGGATGGGAACAGCTGGGGGATGTAGAAAAACAGTGGGCAAAACTGAAAGGGGATATTTTAAGGGCAAACAATCTTTTTGTAAAAATGGTAAATAAAGGCAAAAGGAAAAAGAGACCGCCATGATTTTTTAAGGAAGTAGCTGAAAAAGTGAAGAAAAAGAGGGAGGCCTTCATGAAATACAAGAGATCACAGAGAGAGGAAGACAGGCATCTGTATTTGGAAAAACTTAGAGAAGCTAGCAAAGTAGTCAAGAAGGCAAAGATTCAAAAGGAGGAGGAAATAGCCAATGCAATAAAATGGGGGGATAAGTCATTTTTCAGATATATTAGTGAGAAGAGAAAGGGCAAAAGTGGTATTGTCAGACTCAAGGGTGCAGGGGGGGGGGAATATGTAGAAGCTGATAAGGATAAAGCGGACTTGCTTAACAAATATTTCTGTTCTGTGTTCACAGATGAAGAACCAGGAGCAGGACCTCAGAAAACACCCACAAATAGGAACAGAAGCGAGGGACATCTTGAACAATTTTCAGAAGACTGTGTTCGTGAGAAACTAGCTCAACTTAAAGTAGACAAAGCGATGGGACCAGATGGGATATACCCTAGAATACTGAGGGAACTTGGGGACGTTCTAGCAGCTCCACTGACTGACCTTTTCAAAGCCTCGTTGGAGTCGGGAGTGGTGCCAAAGGACTGGAGAGAGGCTCATGTGGTGCCTTTACACAAAACCAGAAGTAAGGATGTGGTTGAAAACTACAGGCCAGTTAGTTTAACTTCGGTGGTGAGTAAATTATTGGAAACGCTGCTGAAAGAGAAAATAGTGAGGTTTCTAGAGTCCAGCGGATTACAGGATCCGAGGCAGCATGGATTCACCAGAGGCAGGTCTTGTCAGACAAATCTGATTGATTTCTTTGACTGGGTGACCAGGGAGTTGGACAGAGGGAGAGCTCTAGATGTGGTGTATTTAGATTTCAGTAAAGCCTTTGACACTGTTCCTCACAGGCGATTATAAACAAACTGAGCACCCTAGGGATGGACCCTAAAGTTACTGCTTGGGTTAGAAATTGGTTGGGTGGGAGGCGACAAAGAGTACAAGTAAATGGAGCTCACTCTGAGGAGAAGGATGTTACCAGTGGTGTGCCCCAGGGATCTGTCCTTGGTCCGATTCTTTTTAACATCTTTGTTAGTGATATAGCAGAAGGGCTGTCGGGTAAGGTTTGCCTCTTTGCAGATGATACCAAAATCTGCAATAGAGTAGACACCCAGGAAGGTGTACATAACATGAGGAGGGATCTAGCTAAGCTTGAAGAATGGTCTAGAATTTGGCAGCTGGGATTTAATGTTAAAAAATGTAAGGTCATGCATTTGGGCTGCAGCAATCCAAGGGAGCAATACAGTATAGGAGGTGAAGTACTTTTGTCCACTAAAGAAGAGTGGGACCTAGGCGTGGTTGTGTCTGATGATCTTAAAGTAGCTAAACAGGTAGAAAAGGCGACGGCAAAAGCTACAAGGATGCTTGGGTGCATACAGAGAGGAATGGCTAGCAGAAAAAAGGAGGTGATAATGCCTCTGTATAAGTCTTTGGTGCGACCTCATTTGGAGTATAGTGTGCAATTCTGGAGACCGCACCTTCAAAAGGATGTGAACAGGATGGAGTCGGTGCAGAGGGTGACTACTAAAATGATTAGTGGGCTTCATTATAAAAGCATATGAGGACAGACTTAAGGATCTTAATATGTACACCTTAGAGGAAAGGCGGGATAGAGGTGATATGATTGAGATGTTTAAATACCTCCATGGCATAAATGTTCAGGGAGAGAGCCTTTTTCAATTGAAAGCAAGTTCTGCTACGAGGGGACATGGGATGAGGGTGAAGGGAGATAGATTCAGGAGTGATATGCGGAAATATTTATTTACGGAAAGAGTAGTGGATCCATGGAATAGTCTTGCAGTGGAGGTGGTAGAGATGAGGACAGTAACTGAATTCAAAAAAGCATGGGACCAACCCAGAGGATCTCTTAAGGTAAAAAGTGGACTGTTGTAGTTGTTGATATGGAAGGACAGACTAGATAGGCCATGTGGTCTTTTTCTGTCATCATGTTTCTATGTTTCTATATCTGAACAAATAGGGTGAGCTACACGGAGCAGTGGGGAGGGGTGACCTGCACAGAGCGGCAAATGCACCTTCTCTTGCTGCCTTGCTGGGTAGACTAGATGGACCATACTGGTCTTAATCTGCCATCATATACTATATTACTATGTTACTATAAACTATAAACATCCCTAATTTGGCTTGAACGTCCTTTCTAAAATGCCACTTTGTATGTATGCTTGAATATATTTAAACATGCACATCAACTGTACACTTGTTAATTTGTAGGTATCATGCATGCAAGCATGGAATGTATTTGCAAGCAATTTAAATTGTTAGACTCCAAACATTTTGAATGTGCTCTCAAGAATGCACGCTCTTGGTCATCAACAGTTTGCTGATGGTGATGGATTTTCTTCCTGGGGGAGTTATAACCTCTGGATTCCAGTCCAGCTAATCCATGATGTTTGCTGTCCCCGGGATCAATATCCCTGTGCTGTTATGTTACATTGATCAGTGTGGGATTTTTGTGTCTACAACTGTCTTTATCTAAACCGTTATCTACCCACTTAACTTGCTGAAGTAATTTTCTTTGATGTTTGAGAATGGGCTGGACAGAGAAAATGTTGAATCCTGGAGCAGAAAACAAAAATGAAGTGAGAAGCTACAGTCAGGTTTCATTCGAAGAATTACATCCTTCTCTGCCGACTTCCTGATTCAGAGTTCAGTTTAACTGCACTCAGAGATTTATGCCGAGCGCCAATTGTAATAGCAAAAGTGTTTTGTTTTGTAATCTGTTTAATTGTATCCTGTGAAAAATCCAGTATCAAAGTGTTTGGGAGTTTTGCTGCTCTGCATGCTAAGAACGAAATTAGAAGCAAAGAGTTCCCGAGCTGCGCTCCCTGCAATGCCTGATTTTTTGGATGAAGATGACTCAGTTGTATTAAGCGAGCCTTAGAATTCTAAGTTCCTAACTGTCTTAGCCACGGCTCCAGTGCCTGTCTGGTTATGTCGATTAGAGCAAATCTGCAAAGACATCAGAAGCAAGTAATACTGAAGATTGTGAAGTGCAGCATTTATTAAGGAAACCTTATCATAGCCAAGGCCGTTTTAAATGCCACTGGGTAGCCAATGACCAAACTCTTGGGCATGTCCCAGGTGAATTGTTCTACATTTTGGGGCAGGTTTACTATAAAGAGTGCACCGGTAGACCGTAGGGGAGCTGTGAAACTATCGTGGAGGCCCGTGCATATGTTCCTCTACTGTTAGAGTGCTGCAGGCATGTGGCACTATGCCATCCAGGTACACTTAACATCATCCTTTGAGGTGGCATTGTGTGCCCAGGTTAACGGCAGCAGTCATGGTTAGCACACATAGAAAAAGGCCCACACTAACTGCAGTGCATTGTCAACACCCCCATTGCACCCCTAACCTGCCCTATTCCCGCTCAACTGCATGCTAACCGGCTAGCATGGGATTTTTAGCGCAGGGCCCTATAGGATGTGTTTACTGAAGTGCACTACCGGATAGCGCAGGGTTCAGCACGTGCCAATTGCAACACAGTCAAAAGTACCGTGCACGGAAAATGCAATTGTGCCAAAAATCTCATGCTATCCGAGCATCGTGGGTAGTGCCCGTGCTTTTGGCATGCACTTCCTATCAATGTGGTATTTGGTGTGGGTGCACTTACTACCATCTGAATGGGTGGCATTAACTGCACCTGTGCCGATCGCACCAAAGACAACAAGCACAGAGCTGGTGTGATACCCACGCAAGTATCCTGCAGATATGCCAGGTACATCTCCATTTACTAGCGTGGATATAGCGCCGCCCCTGGGCTCATTTTTGCGGCAACAGCGCACAGCGGCGTGCTTTCCAGGAAACATACCCCATCCACAACTTTCTATAAGCCCTGACCCATGGGTCAAAATACTGATTTACTTGCAGAAATGATTTTGAAAAACTCCCTCCATCCTAGCAGTAGCTTGCCAAATAGATTATATTCAAGTGCACTTATGAATGGGTAGCGAATAAACCACTGCGACACAGGTTAATGAATATCTCAGTGCACTCTGCTTACACATTACCCTATCCTGTCAAGTTCCCAGAGGAAGCAATCATTTCATTTATAGTACAGTCTCCAAAAAATAATTTTGCAAAGTGTATAAATAAGAACATAAGATCATATGATATGTCATATGGGGTCAGACCAAAGCTCCATCAAACCCAGTATCCCGTTTCCGAAGTGGTTGATCCAGATCACAAATACCTGTCACATTCCCAAAAGACTAACAGATTCCATACTGCTTATCCCAGGGGGAAGCAGTGGATTCCCCCAGTCCACTACAATGTTTATGGACTTTTCCTCTAAGAAATGGCCCTCACTTTTTTTTTAAAACCTAGCTACGATAACTACTTTGCTCACATCCTCCAGCAACATATTCCAGAGTTTGAATATGCGTTGAGTGAAAAAGATATGTTCTATTTGTTTTAAATGTGCAACTATGTGAATTCATTGTGTGATCCGGAGTCTTTCTACTTTTTGAAAGAGTAAATAATCGATTTGTATTCTGCTCCGTTCAGGATTTTTTAGAGCTCTATCATATCTCCCCTCAGATGTCTCTCCAAGCTGAAGAACCCCAACTTCTTTAGCCTTTCCTCACAGAAATATCATTCTATCCCCTTTCTCCTTTCGGTAGCCCTTCTTTGTACTTATTTTTTAATGCTACTACACAGTACATTTTTCTTAGCAAAAGACGTGCCAGTAGTCTCATGCAGGGCTCTTTCATTAATACATAAGGACCATGGGTCAGTTTTAGCAGGCAACTAAAAAGGTGCCACCAAGTGTCTCCTCAAAAAATCCCCACCGCTATTAATTTTGTTTTTTGGACTGCTTCCACACAGCGAGCAGATTTCAACATACTGTCCATGATGACACCTAGATTCTTTTCCTGGGTGGAAACCTTGCCGTCAATACGAATATGGCTAACGTGCATTTACTGCGAACATGGCAGATAATGCATCACCGCTAACTACACCTCCAGTTGCATAGGTACTGTGTTGCACGTTAGCGAGCGACTAATGTCCCATGTTAGGAGCATGGCTGTCTCCCCCCAAGTAGCAGGCATACTCTTTAAAATTACCAGAGTGGTTTTGCCTCTCCTGCATTAACTGGTCTAAGATTGTACCAAAGTCTATACCATAAATAAAGAATACGTGTAACCGATGATCATTTGCATTGGTGAGAAACCAGTTGGTCAGGACAATTTTTAAAAGAACCCAAAGTGTTTTCAGTCCCGCATGAATGTGGCCAATGGAGTCAAATAGATGTTTTTACCCTGCATAATTTGCAAATGCAAAGTTCGTGGAGTTAAACACATGCAAGAGTTTTAGAATGAACAGACCCATCCTAGCCCTGCCAGTGCCTGTTTGCTCCATGGAAGACGTAGACATGCTTAGAGGCGCATGCACTTTTTCCTGCATGGGTAGGGGGTGGATGGAAGGGATGCAATTTCCAAGAGGGCTTTGTCTGCATGATAAATATCCATTTCATCAGCAAATAAAGTTATATGCATGTACACGGACATGTAATGTCATGAAAGGATGTGCCCATACCAGTATGTATGCACTTATATGCACGATGCACGTAGGCATTCCTGAGGGCGCAGCTTGGGGGGGGGGGGGGAGAAGAGCGGTAGAGTTGGGGTGCACATGCGTGAACACTACATGCACACAATTACACTAACTTTGGAAAGGTGTAAAATTTGTGTGTTTTGATTTCTGTGCTGCCGTGTCTGGTTCTAGATGTCTATTTTATGAAGACACACTGGCACCAATGCTGCCTTTACAAAAAAGGGATAAAATAAGAGTCTTCTGGAACGTCAATCATAGGTGTATCTCCCACCCCCCTTCCAAACAAGTACTGTTTTAGCCAGTCATATTCTCTGTAGGGTATCCAGCCTCATACATATGGAGGGTAAAAAATGTTTCCAGCATACGTCTTGCTTGTCAGATCTCTATCTACCTAACTTGTGATGAAATTTCCCATGAAGAGGGCTTTTTGCGTCTATCAAAGTTGAAAAGCCAAAGAGATGGTTGAAAAGATTCAGAGCGAGCTCCCAATACAATTTTATGGAATTCCCAATACCATTGCAGCTTATACTGCCACTCCATCTGATTCGTTCACACTGGATATGATGTCATGGAAAACGTCACCAAATAACCCAATGAATTCATTCGATGCAATGTCATGTGTGGCACTGTCCAGTCAAGAGGACAGAGAAAGAAGCGTTGGGAAGAATAAGGGAAAAAAATTGAAAGGCGGGTGCGGTTTAATTGAAGGCGGGGACCGTTTCATCTCATTCTCAGTCACTCAGGGGATCTCTTCCTCTGCTTATCTGTGATTTCAGCCTCCTGCCCCCTCCCCTCCCGTTCCTTTCAGAGAGGAGGAGGAAAAGAGCAAGAGGAAGGTTGGACTGGGGAACTAAATTGATTTGCTTGCTGTAATCTCATTCCTCCCCCCCCTCAAAACTTTCTGAAGCATTAAGAGGAGAGATGTTATGTGTTACCTGGAATTTGAGGCCCTGGCCAGTGGACTCATTGGAAAAAAGCCCTTTGTGTTCATGCCTAGCAAAGCCCTTGATGTATCCCTCTAAATAAAGTCACTCTAGGCTAATCTTTACTCTCAGTCTTCGAGCGCTGCTGACAGGTCTGGTTTTCAGGGGATCCCTAATGAATAAGCATGAGAGAGATTTGCATGCCCAATACCTCCACTGTAGTGAACTCCTTAGGGATATGCTGAAAGCTTTTCCCATTGGCAGCTCCCAAGGACTGGCTCTAAACAATTCCCTAGTTCGCCTAATCGAAAAACCAGTCCTGTATGGAATACCATCTTGCTTCTCCGGTACGCAGCATTGAAACACCTTTCCCTGGATTGCTCTACCTACAGAAACGTGGCCTTTGAAAACAGCCCATCCAATGTGCCAGTGTTGTTCTGTAATGCAGATAATTTTACTTGCGTTGCTCAGAGGCACTTCCGAAGGTATGTTAGGTCAGGGGAAGGGATGGTATTCAGACATTTTTCAAACCTATTTCCAAGCAAACATCTTTCTGCAGAAAAAGCAGGCAAAAATCTTTGCTGGTTTCATGGGGCGATGTCCCTAGTTTTGCTTTGATTTAATAGGACTTGTGATGAGGTTTGCAGGAATGTAGGCAGTTTGAATAGAGACCTCAGGATATTAAAATAGTTTAGAGCATCAAACAAATGATTTGGTAAACTCATTGAAGCATAGATTGCAGCAATAAAAGCAGATACCAAATATCCACCAATTCCAGTAAGCCTAAACCTCGAGTTCCAGTTTTGCCTGCAACTTATCAGTAATTACTGAGCATCTGAAACTTGGACTGGGCTCAGCAGACTGTGCGTTTCACTGGATGATATATGGAGTGCACACAGACCTCTGAATCTCTGGATCACTTGCGGTCACAATAAAACTGAATTTTGTCATCACAGCTCAAATTCCTGCTGACAGCAAGCTGCTTAAACTGGGCCACAAGAAAAGCATTTAACAGGGCTTCTAGACAACTGGAAATAAAGAGGCAATCCCGGCGACGGAGAGGAAAAAGGGACAGGGCTCACTCTCCAACGGGCCGATGCAGAAAGACCAACGGGCCCTTTCCACGCAGGTAACGCAAGTTATAAGCACAAGGTCCAAAAGGCCAAATGCAGGAAAGAGACCGACATGCACGTAAACAGCAAAGGAAAAGCAAGCCCATACAGTAACGCCAAGCGTATTTAATTTATATGGAAATGAGACGTGTATTAAAATGGAATGCTAATATTGTCTACGCTCAATGCAGAGAAACACATAGAGGATTATGTAACCAGCCGAAACGCCAGTATATCTCTACGCCTGGGTCTGAGGTGGCTTAAACGTCTTGCACATGCCCCCGACAGTATTTTGATAACATCAGGGGCTTTCCCCACTGCCTGGATCACCTGAGGTGATGTGTCAAACCTCCCCTCAGATGACCCCGTTCTCTGGGAGAGCATACCAATCTTGCGCAGACTTCTGTGCAGTGTTTGGCTTGCTCTACCAGTTTAATGGTAACATTTGCGCCACAGTTTAATGTGTGGCTAATTTGCATATATGCCCCTTTCTGCATGCCAACGCTATCGGTGCACTACATAGAGGCGTTCATAGTTAATAGCGCACTACTTCAGAGCCGGCTTTCTGCATCGGCCTGCAAGTGAATTAGCAGAACACGGTTTAGAGGATGGGTCTGGGAGGGCGTTGGAGTGATCCTAATTGTCCACTCAGGGGATGTTTTCCCTCTCTAAGAAAATGTTTCCCAAAGTAAAAGCACATGGAGTGCCAGAACATCAGAACAGAGTAAAGAGTAAGATTAAAAAAAAAAAAAAGAAGAAGAAACTTTCCTCTAAATTCTGAGAACTACTATAAAAGTCTTGAAAAGGAGCAGAGAGCATTCTCTTGAAAATGGCTGAGACGTTCCATTTAAGCTTGTGTTAACTATGAAAACCTGACACGTACAGTTTTCCTTCCAAAACTATAAAGCAATGCCAACCAATCACATTATACTATTTTGTTGAATTTAAGCACAGAAGGGCTGAAAACAAAGACCCCTCTCCTCGAAATCTAATACAGCTCCCAAAAGGTCCTGTGGTAAGGGTGCACTCAGTCTAAATACGTTTAATTCAATTATAAAATCATTTCTCGATTTTCATGCTTTTTTTCACCTATTTATTTTCTTTTGGACACATTGGAGGCTATTTTAGAAGCCCTGTTCATGCTTTGAACGTCTGAAAATGGACACTCAGACGTCCAAATCACAAGGGCATCCCCAGTCCCATTTTAAATACCAGGTTTATGGAGGTCCCTGGTGTAAGGAATACCAAGTAAAATAGGGGCATGCAAGAAGAGAGGCCTGGCCAGAGTGCGAAGATGCATGCCAGAAGAATGTTTGGCCCTGGTTGTTGCGACGTTCATGCCTATATCTGCTCCTGACCACGAACAGGCTGCAAAACAGCGCTCATTTCATGGCTAGAAGGCTTTCACGACATAGAGCACTAGGCGCTTTTGCCCCCACCATTAATATCTTCTGGCTAACGAAACCACCATGTAAATACATATGCCAAAAATATTAACAGGCCACCACCTCACATTTGAGTTTGTGAAGTGGCCGGCTGGGATGTGCACGTCACTGAACATGGACATCCCCCTTCTGAAATAGCTGGCTGGGATGGTCAAGCCGTCCAATTTGGGGACATTCACTTTTCTAAAATGGATTGCAGCCATGTGCAGGGTCCTGGACTTGTTCACTGCACAGGCCCGTCTGCAGACCCGCACGCTGGGACGTCTGTTTCACAGTGGGAACAGAGCGATTTCAGATGGCGCACACGGGGGTGGTGTCCTCAGCCTTGGGGAAGCAGGGAGGAACAAGGACTGCTCCCTACTGGTCAAAACGTGGTGCTGAGGGGGCGCCTCCTTTAAGACACCCCCACGCCTCCAGCCCTTGGGCCAATGTGTATCCTTCAGAGCCACCAAGGACGGAGGAAGGAAAGGGGTGAGGAAGACAACAAATAAAAGAAAAAAAAAACACTTTCAAGCGTGAAGAACAATTATGAATAGAAAAAAAAAATACCAGCAACATTAGGTCAACCTCAATTAAAGTATAAATGCTGATAACTGCTCTTCTTTGATGCAACTGAAAAAATCTCTCTCGTTGCAGGAGCAGACCTCTACTCGCTATAGCTTAAGGGTTCTTTTGCTTCTAGGGAGGTACATTTTGAAGCTGTTTACATGGGTAAAACAGCAGTCTGCCCACAGATACAGGTTTTTGCAAAACTGCTCGACTGACATGCGGATAAAGGTTGGTATGTGCAGCGAGCAGGGCAGGCCCATGCGTTGTGCGAGAATGTTGCTCACACAGGGCCCTGCGCTTCATTGGCACACAATGGATGGCTTCAGAGGTGAGGCGGGGAAGGCCGCACGAGGCCCCAGCTCACCTCTGCACAGCCGCCAGCATGAAGAGCGGTGTTTTCCCTCAAGCTGGTGGCTGTGTTACCATGAAGCGCACGAGTGCCAGGAAGTGCCCTTTAACCTTTCCCGGCATTCAGCGCACTTCACAGTAACACCGCTGCCAGTGTGAGGGGAAAACACCGCTCTTCACGCTGGCGGCTGTGCAGAGGTGAGCCAGGGTCTCGCGCGGGCTTTCCCAGCTCCCTCTGAAGCAGCTTAGACAGCTAGGATAGGACAGGAAATTGCCGCTAGGGGACTATGATGGGGGGGGGGGGCTAGGAATGGAAATGGGCTGATGTGGGGAGATGGGAGAATGGGACTAGAAGGGAGCAGATGCTGGGGGAGGACTAGAAGGGGTTGGGGCTGGGGGAGGGAGGATGGAGAGGGGAAAAGCTATTTTGTGTGGGAGGGAAGAAAAATTTGCGATTGGCCGGGTACTGGGAGAGTAAGTGGGGATTGAGGATGGAAGGGTGAAATCCGAGTGGATGATAAAGAAAGAAATGGAGAAAAGAGCAAAAGGGGAAAGATCAGTATGTTAAAAAAAGATGTAGAGAGAGAATGGAAAAAATCTAGAAGAGAGAAACAAGGACAAATGAACAGCAGACAATGGAGAGTTAGCAGAAGACATGAAGAAACCAGAAGAAAGTGACTGGAGCAACTGCAACTGAAAAATAAAATGCACAAACAAAAAATAGAAAAATACTTTTTTATTTTGAATTTATTAACTTGAATATGTCAGCTGTGGGAAATGTGCATCACTAACATCTTTGAGTTTTTGTTTAGAGCCAGAGGAAATTAATTTATAGTTTTATTTCTCCAGTGTTGTTGTATGTTTCAACTTTGGCCTGTGGGGTTCCCAGTTTAATTATTATTTTACTATTTCTATATTGTGATCCCTTGTTCTTTGTGTGGTGATTGTCTATGTTCTTCATGTGTAACCAAGCTGAGGTATTCTGTATATGTAGTTTCTGTGACAGTGCCACTTGTTCTCTTTCCCCAGTAGAAGATGTATTGGTATTCTCTGGGATGTACTGGCTTAATATTTCCTGTGTTATTTTATTTATTTATTTATTTAGACAGTTTTGTATACCGCCTTATCCTTCAATCAAAGCGGTCACAACACAATTGGGGGATACATTTAACACGCAGGGATATGAGACACATACATTAATACAGGGAACATGGGCAATGGAGGGTTAAGTGGCTTGCCCAAGACCACAAGGAGCATCTGTGGGACTAGAAACCCCAGTCCTTCCGGCCCAAGGTTGCTGTCCTCTAGTGGGATTTGAACCCCCGAACTTCCGGCCTGAAGTACCTTGCCCCAACCACTAGGCTACTCCTCCCTGTTGCCTTTTGATAGGTAGGGTATGATGCTTTGTGAGTCCTGGTAGTGCTGTTATGATACGGCGGGTTTGCTATGGGTTCTAAAAAGGCAGGGTTTGTAGTAGTTCCTAATGTGCCCTGCGGTTGGCACTGGAGTATACTATAGTAGAAATCTGGTAGTCTTTCTTTATCCAGACACTCATTAAGAAGCATGTTTACTAAAAGTTAGTGCACGTTAACATTATGCAAATATTTATGCAAATGAGGCAGCACAATGAGTCTGCACATGGCACTGCACCCACCTTGGGCTGCCCCTGGCAGCGAGAAAAAGGCATTACCTAGGACAGGGTAGGTAGGGCTTTGCTCCTATGTGCCAATGTTTGGAAATTCAAGCATATGTACTGAATTGTTTTGCAGAAAACACATGCGAAATAGCGAGAGCAAATGTCTGTGCGTAGATTTTCTTGGCTAATTTTCAAGCACAAATTTGCATATATGTTCATTATGAAAATTCAAAACATTCTACAAAATGACATACAAGCACAGAGCTATAAAATTACCCCACTGGAGGTCATTTTTCATGCAATATCTATTCATCATATGCATGTGTGGCGAGATCTTTGGCAAACCCCTTTCCATGTAGCAGATTCTGGGACTATAGAACAATTTGTTTGGGTCCTGAGGGCTGGAGAAGAGACACTGGCCAATATTCAAAAAGGCTTTTCTGATTAGCAGGACTGGAAAGACCCAATGAGCCCAGCAGCCAGACTGCTGCTGAATATTTCCTCTGAACGTCAGAACACTATTTGGATAGTGCTGGTGTGGTCTGGACGGAGCTAGAGAGGAGTCAGCACATATCCAGATAGTTGTGTTGTGCAGATAATTATCTGCATAATCTAGCAAAAAAGCTGTTCAAAGTGTATGCAAATTAGCTTTCTGGATAGTGGCTGAATATCACTGCTCTCCGTCTAGCTGCCACCACTGACCACAAAATCAGAATGTTCTGTAGGAAACACTAAATAGCTGCGTATTCTTTTATACCCACAGTGACTGCTGTGGACTCAATATTACTGCAGCTATCGCTGAGGCTCTGATCCAGAAAACAACATCCCGTCCATTCACTAACCTGTCCTCAAGGCTCTATAAGCACCATTTTCAAGAGCAGCCAACCTAGAGCACAGTTTCTGTTGGGTAATACTATCCAACGTCTCGCCACTCACGCCACAGAGCCACTCGCTATGGTAATTTGGATTAAAAGGATTTTACTGAGCATCACCGCATAACTCAAAGTTCATTTGCTGATTCACAGTCAGACTCAAAATGGTCAAGGTTTCTCATCTTCTCCTTTAGTCTTACATAGTAACGTAGTATACGTACGACAGATAAAAACCAGTATGGTCCATCTAGTCTGTCCAGTAAGGTGGCTAGAGTGGTTGTAACTGCAGCTCTGTGCAGGTGACCCCCCCCCCCCATGCCTTTGTTTAGGTTATACTTCCGCTTCATGCAGGTCACTCCCCTCTATTTATTGAAGTATAAAAAATATTTAATTTGCTTTGATTTCATCCTCTTGCTATAAAAGGCATCCACTGTGTCTGCCCCATGCCATTTTGAATCCAGTCACTGTATTTGAAAGGATGGTAGATGGTTGGAATGCCCTCCCGAAGGAGGTGGTGGGGGCAGTCTTCTCAGGATGTTGGAGATTCTCCTCTTAAAATTTATCCTCTCTGCACTCCGTCCCTTCCCCTCTCTCATTCTCTCAGGCACTCGGTCAGGACCAACATCTCTCTCCTGTCACTATTTATTTATTTGTTTGTTTTATATACTGCTTTATCAAATAGTTAAGGCGATTTACAGAGAATATAACTCACACTACGCAAGGCAGTTTACAATGAACAAGGAAAATATTGAACAGGAACAATTAACTTAATAAATACATTTCTTCCAACACACTCAGGCCTTCAGGGTGAGAAAATGGGCGGCCAACTATTTACAGTTAGATATATCATGGCTGCGAGTGCCAGCAAGGTGATCTTGGGGCGTTAAGAGGTGTGCCAATGTTATCTGAATTGTTATTTTCATATTTCTTTGAGGTTTGCTTCTCTATCAAGGATTGGTAGTATTCGGTAAATAGTAATGCTTCTGAATATAGCTAGGTCTTTTATTTCACGTAGATTACTGGGTAAGGCGTTCCATAGAATTGGTGAGTACAAGAAGAAAGCTCTGTTTGTTGTTGATTGGTTTGCACTTCTTAAAACTATTGGGGTGGCTAGAAGATTCTTCATATTTTCTCTCCTACGACTTGTATCTTGTTGTGTTCGGATTATTGAGTTAAGGTAAGTTGGTGAAATGTTGTTTATTGTCTTGAATGTAGTCTGTAGGCCTTGAATTTAATTCTTTGTGTTACTGGCAGCCAATGCAGTTGGTACAGAATTGGTGTTAGGTGTTCTGATCGTGATTTATTTATTTATTTATTTAATTCGTTTATATACCGCGCTCTTCAACATCAGTGCGGTTTACCTGGAACATGAGGTATTTACGGCGGGGGTTAACACCGTGATACATATAACAGGTAGCTTAACTTGGATAACAGTATTAACTATTTACATTTGTAATGATAGCAGAATGATATCCATACTTATATACAATACATGAGGGAGGTTGCATGTGGTCGGGGCTATATTGTGAGCGGTGGAGTTGGTGTGCGTTCCTCAGGGTAGCATTTGAGGAAGAGATAGTGTTTCAATGCTCTCCTGAATTTAGTGATATTTTCATTATAGTGCGAGCCACTGTGTTGTGTACCATTTGGAGAGATTTCAGGGTTTCTTTGGGTAGACGTTGTAGAATAATGTTTCTGAAATCATGCTTGAGCTATAGTGTGGAAGTCATCTGTGGAAAGGAGGGGTCTTAGGTTTTATATCATTTGAGTCTTGTTATATATTGTTTGCGTCGTCATGTTGATGTGTTTTATCAGGTTAAGGTGTTGATCTAATAGTATACCCAGATATTTTATTTTGTTTTTGATTTCGAGAGAGGCACTGTTGAAGCTTAACGTATTAGAGCTCTGATGGCTTGACAGTAGTCTTGCTCCTTCACTCCTCTGTACACGTCTCTACCAGCACTCTCTGTACATGCAACTTCTCCCAACACTTGTGAGCTACTCACATTTAGTAAGTCCATTCTCTTGGTTCTCTCATGGATCCAACTCTGGTTTGCAGTTTCTTCACAACCCCAAAAGGCCTGGGAATTGAGCACCAAGTTTATTGTAAGCACACTCCCTAGTATGTTGTCAAATTGGCACTTGCAGATTTGTTCACAGTCATTTACATATGTGAAGGGTCATTTTATACACCTTTATGATGCCTAAAACACAGTTTCTCTAATTAGCTCGCAGCTAAAAGTAGCTGTGGAGACTGTGCGTATTTTTAGAACAGGAGTTTGAGCAGAGCATGTATGGAATTGGGATTTATGAGAAAAATATAACTGAATATTTGTGCCTCCTTGAGAGCAGATGTAAAAGTCCACACCTTCAATCTAGTCACCGTTTCTGCTGAATCTATGCTACTATTTTATAAAGTCACATAGGCAGCTAAAAATAAGCACTTTGCTGCCCCATAAACTTAAGTTATATCCCATTCTCCTGCTGTAACCGTTAGGCTCTTTCTCCACTCCCATAAAGCCCCTTCTGATATTACTCTAAGATGTATAATTTTGTGAAACTGATGCTCACACGCTACATGCCAGAAAACACACATGTAATTGCCCGCGTCCTACATATTTTACAAAAGGCTCCATGTTCAGCAGAACCTCTTATAAAAAAAAAAAACAACAACAACAACTTGGGAGCTGTAAAGGTCCCAACCTACTGTAAAGGTCCACTTCCTACTTCAACATCCTATGCAAAATGGAGCTTATATCATGACCAACTGAGATCCACAAGCACTTTTGCCGAGCAACCAAACTGCTAATGAATTTGACAATCACACATTGGGTTTTCTCATTAATTCGCTGCATTTTGTGCTTGTAGCAAACCCATTGGGGAAGAATGATCCTGGCATGTCTACAGACTCCGGGTCCCTGGCTCCTTAACGGGGCATTCACAGAAATATAATCAAAGGGCTGTTATCAAACCTGCAAAAGGTATGATAACTAATTAAATCATTGCTCAGCCAATTACTCAGCTGAATCCATGTGAAAACGTTTGCTGACCGACTGCCCCTCCGCAGTTTCAACTGTCGGTCATCTTTTTCTCTGAAAATGCTGCCATTCGCTTTGCTCTCAATTCTGAAGTTTGCAAGCCACTAACACAGTCAAAGCCAATAACCTGCCTGTTCAAATAAAATCATTTCAAGAGGAACTGGCCATTATTACTGCTAATAGAGTCTCACTCCCCAGCACACTGCAGGTTTTATAATTGTGTAATGATCGCTCCATGATAAAACTACTCCCTGTATCGGGAACATGAAATGCATGCAACACTAAACCTCACAGGAATGAAACCACGGCCTCAAGAAAGCAGCCCATGGCAATAATCATTATGCTAAGAATAAGGAGTTAAGCACCATAAATACAGGAATTATTTTCTTCACATGCAAAATTTATTATGGTTACCTCCAGAGTTCTGCAGGCTAAGAAAGACAGCAAAACCATGCATTTCCTCATGGAGGAATAATTCCAGTTCTCCCATTGCAGAATGCGCCCTAGCACTGGGACAGAGGCACAGAAAGCGACACTTCATTCTACGTTGGAACACTGCTGAAGAGCTTCAGTGACAATAACACACGAGAGGGGAACTGGAAAGCCACGAGAAACGTAACCCGAAAGCCTTGCAAATGAATTTTCTTTGTTCTTTAATTACTGGTTTCATGTTTGGTGGGTAATTTTGTAAGTGATCAGAGCACTAGAGCAGCAGTTAATATATTTAGGGAGATGCTTATAAAACGGTCCAGCCTATAGACACAAAAATGCGGCTGTTTGATAAATATTGAGGCCGATATTGAGCCAGCACATACAGCATTTCCACCCGTATAAGTAACGGTTCAGGACAGACATGTTAATCGTTCAGATTTAGACCTGCTATTCGGCATGGATGAATATTGCTGTTAAATGGATAATGTCCCGCTGCCCCTCCAATCTGGAGGATTTAAATGGCCCAATTGCATCCAGAAACGTTTTACAAGTTTTACCACAGCTACACCAGTAAAATCTTCGCAAATACAATTTTATTGGAAGGACCCAACTTGATGCCAAAACTTGACCAAGTCAGGTCTTTCCAATAAAATTGTGTTTACAAAGATTTTAGTGGTGTGGCTGTGGTCATTCTTTGCACCTTGAAGATTTGTGTAATTCTGGTCTCCATATCTTAAAAAGGATATAGCAGAATTAGAAAGGGTACAAAGAAGAGCCACCAAAATGGTAAAGGGGATGGATGTTATGCCCTCTAGTTTTGCCGCTTCTCCGTCTTTGGAAGAGGTTTGTTTGTTCATTATTTCTCTTTAAGTATTTAAAGGTCTGAATCATATCTCCCCTGTCCCTCCTCTCCTCCAAAGTGTACATGTTTAGGTTTTCAAGTCTCTTCTCAGAAGCCTTATGAGAAGAGACTTGAATATCCAAACATGTACAAACCTCTTCCAAAGACGGAGAAGCTGCAAAACTAGAGGGCATAACATGAAGCTACAAGGTGGTAAATTGAAAGGCAATGTCAGAAAATACTTTTTCACTGGAAGGGTGGTGGATGCTTGGAATGCGCTCCCGATGGAAGTGGTGGGGGCAAATACAGTGACGGAGTTCAAAAGGGCATGGGACACACACAGTGGATCCCTTTACAGCAACAAGAAAATATCAAGATAATCTGAACCATCTAATTCCTTAACATATAGGGGTATCTTACATGGCATGGCGGGATCACCCCTGAACAAAGACATGGGGAGGGGGGGCCTGCACGGAGCTGCAGGTGTACCTACTCTTAGCATCGTACTGGGCAGACTAGATGGACCATACTGGTCTTTATCTGCCGTCATTTACTATGTTACTATGTTACTATGAAATATACCCCTATGAATAGGCTTAAAAAGTTAGGAATCTTCAACCTGGAAAATAAACGGCTGAGGGGAGATATGATAGAGGTCTATAAATTAATGAATGGAGTGGAATGGGTAAATGTACATCAATTGTTTACTCCTTCAAAAAGTGAAAGACTAGGGGATTAGTTACAATTTAACTCATTTAACACTAATAAGAGAAAATATTTTTTCACTTGACGCATAATCAAACTCTAGACTTCGTTACCAGAGGATGTAGTAAAAGCTGTAAATGTAGCTGGCTTTATTAAAGGTTTGACCAAGTTCCTGTCCATAAACCATTATTAAAGACTAGGGAAATCCACTGCTTAACCTGGGACAAAGCATTCTCACGCTTTGCACCGACCCTCTGGAACGAATTACCTGAAAACATCAGACAGACAAATGACATCAAGTTATTCAGAAAAAAATTAAAAACCCACCTTTTCACTACACATTTTGGCCCACAAACACACAGCTACACACAAACTGACAACAACACACCTAACCCTCACAACAGCACAAATATAAAGACATACATAAACTAGACACTCAAAGTATGGTTGAGGTAATCAGCCAAACTCCCCCCTACTGTATATAGTTTGCATTGTTACCTGTACTATAACAACCTACTCGCACCTTATTTATTTATTTATTTATTTAACAGTATTTCTAAACCGCCTTATCTTAATAATCAAGGTGGTATCACAGCAAGCAATCAGGTAAAGTGTGTGTGTTGTACATGCAGTGAGGATAAAACTTAGTTGTGTGAGGGATGTGTTGGGTGCTTGATTTGTTTGAGCTATATACAGGGTGGGCTATTTACAGTGGTGCTAGAATCATATTTTATATATATTCAGTTGTTTGGGAGGATTGGAGTGCTGTTATCCATTCTCTTAGGTTATGTGATGTGACCATAGTGCTCTATGAACAGCATGGTTTTCAGTTGTTTTCTGAAGTCTTTGAGGTCTGGAGTTGCCCTTAGATTGTCCGGTAGATTGTTCCATATTGTTGGAGCAGCCATGGAGAGAGCTCTGTCTGTTGTGTCCTTGCGTGTGTGCTTGTACTCATTTGGGGTGCTGACTCGGTTGCGTGTTTGACTTCTTCTGGGACGTGCTCTATTAATGTAAATAGAACAATTTATAACTTTATACAATGAAATTTCTAAACTTTATAAACTGAATAAGTACTCGTTACAACTGTACTTTTCATACTACTGTTCTCTGTAAACCACACTTGATCCATGGGAAAGCATGGTATAAAAGTGTTTAATAAATAAATAGTGAAACCTATGTACCTTTTGGGAACCAACAGGTAATTGTGACCTGGATTGGCCACTGGAAACAGGATACTGGACTTGATGGACCTTGGTCTGACCTAGTATGGCATATCTTAAGCTCTTATGTTCATGAGCCTCAAACAGTTGAACTGTCTTATTTTAACCATCACTCCTAGAGCACGCATAATAGCAAGACATTTGCATCCGTTCTTGTCCATTCGGTTTGTTAAAGCGCCTTGAAAAATGTAGGGCCTCTTCTTCTAAGGACTTGCCATTGACATACCGATTTCAAGCATTTTAATGGCAAAGTCCACACGATAGCTGTCAGGAGCATGTTCAGTATGTCCCCGGCAGCTGACGCGCAAACGGTTTTCCTGGTTCACTTAATGACTCCTAGAGCCGTCGCTGGGTGAACCCATGTTAAGAGCTGGATTTCCGCTGAGCGTATGGCAATTGCCCTGACGCTAGCGGCAATTGCCATGCTCCCCGTGCTCACACTCTACCCCATTCCCCAATCTATGCTTAACGTGCGTTTTTAGCAGGCAGGCAGATGCTATTGGGTGTTCGTATTCCTGACTGCCTGTAGCCACACGTTAAAATGCCCGTTAACCAGTTAAGGAGCTTTAGTAAGAGAGGCCCTTATTGTACACTAAACTGATTTAACATGTTAATAGATATAGCACGCCTTAAATTGTCAGTTAAGCACACATTAAATCAGTCTAGCTCTCCTAAAAATCCACCATTAAAATGAACCCGTGAAACTCTGACAAACACGCCAAAAATTGGGGACACGTGTGAAAAAACAAGCAGTGACTGAGTTATTCTGGTGCATGCATCTCCCTAATCAGACTCCATATGTTCTATAAAACTTGATATAAAGTAGTTTTCATTTCTTCGTATAGTTTAGTCCTGTTCTGTACAGTGCATACACTCATCTGACTAGTCAGCGATTTTGGTTCTGATCCAGATCATCAAGGAAGGAGTTGAAGATAGGCCTGTGTCTTTCATTTTAACTCACACAATCAAGGATTAAACAGATTTCAAAACACTTGAAATCTGCCTAGGCTAAAGATTTTAGACGACTTAGCCACCTAGGCCACAGGAAGTAGCTGCTGTCCTTGGTAACGTTTCCATGAAGCTAACAGGGGTCTTCTGTCCAAACTGCTGTCGATATGTGTGTGTGTGGGGGGGGGGGGGGGGAGTGCTGCAATATCACGTTTTCAGTCATATCATAGCAACTTCCCCCCACCAGCAGCAGGACTGGCACCAGAGCAGGTTCAAGGTGTTCCTGCCCTAGGCAGATCTTAAGCTTTACATGCCCCCCTGGCTGTCAGAATTTATTATTTAGCTTTGAATGCTCTGATCTTTCCGGTCCCCCAGAGGTTACTGCCCTAGGCAGCTGCCTCGTTTGCCTGATGAGTGGGCCTGCCCTGGGTGGGGGACTCCTATGCAGCTTCATGGGAACCCAAGGTGACCTTGTAGGGAGAGAGATAAGCAGCAAAACAACTGAAACATAGAAGTATTTCCTGACCAAACTTTTAATATCTTGTTGAAATATCCTGTAGCACTAATGCTGAAAGGTCTACTCACTGGAGCAGCTCAGCCCCTTGGTCCAGGGCCGTACCGAGGGAAGATCGCGCCCTGTGAGACTTGAACATCGGGCACCCCCCCCCCCCCCCGGTGGCGGGAGAGAAGAGGCGTGCCTGATGTGCAAGTGGCCGGCCTGCTAAGCAGATCTATCCCTCCCTACTCTTGCAGGGAGGGAAAGATCTGCTTAGCATGCCGACGGAAAGGTTTAAGGGGCACATTTTATCTGTCCTGCCATTGCCTGCCGCTGCTGAGAGAAGAAAAAGTGGCGGCAGCAGGCAAAAGAAGACAGCTAAAATGCGCCCCTTAAACCTTTGCGCCCTGTGCGGCTGCACCGCTTGCACAGGGCTAGGTACGGGCCTGCCTTGGACTATTTCTTTATTCCAACTCGGTGTCCTTTTTTGTGCCCGAGACATAAAGATGAGTATGGGGAAGGAAAGGGCTGAAGAGGGCCCTCGGCCTGGTGCCACACAGATTTTCTGCAAAAAGACTCAAAAGAAATACAGCTGCCAACCGCTCTGCTAACTACCTGAAACAGCAAGGTGTCTAATATGATCTATAGTCATTGCCAAACAGTGTGTCCTTCTCATAACAGAGTTACTGCCACATAGGGAGAATATGAGAAAGTCTTTTGAAAACAAAGATCTGTGAATTTTTACTACCTCTACTGCAGGAACACCCACGTTTCACCATCTGATCGAGTCTACTGTATTTCTACTAATGTTTTGCTAATTATGGTTTAAACGACAATTCTCAGCTAATTATACTTGCTGTAATATATTGGTGCCTGTCATCTTAATAGTACTGCAGAGAACTGTGAGGCATTATCACGCTGTTGACATAAATTATATATTATATATCTGAGGGCTTGGGCCAAGAAGAGTTGGCTGTGGGCAAGCATGACTTTCCTTACCAAATAAATAATTCTGTAGCGCTGGGGCCTAGTCATATGTAACAAGGGAGGGTAACTAGCTCAAGAATTTCCCGTGGATGCAAGTGAAATGAGTTGGAAATTACACATGGTGTGACACAATGGAACATGTCGCCTTCTCTCTACTGGCAGACAGACATGTCTGTAGAAGGGACGGCAGAAGTGTGTATAAGCGTGTGTCAACAGACCAGCAGGAGGAGACAGTGCCATGTGTGTGTGGAGGGCTGGAGGAAGAGTAGTAAGTTGTCGTCTTGGGTGGTGTTTCGAGTTATAAGAGTATCAGTTCCCTGTAAAATAGTTATCTCCAAGTTATAATGCCCTGTTCAATGTAATTTCAGTTTGTTCAATGTAAACCGCCCTGATATCATGAAAGGCGGCATATAAGAAATGTTAAATAAATCAATCAATCTGGGTCAGGAGGTATCTAGGTTGGGGCAGTTGAGGGAGGATGTCTGATATGTGGCGTAATGTATGGGTAGGTGTCTATGGCAGGATAGGTGTCGGACAGAAACAGGGTGGGGGTGTTGGGGGCACACTGGGGAATGTCAGGACACGTAGGCTCGTCATCTTGCTCCTAATACTGCCACTGTTACTAGCGCTTACCATCTGTATAGTGCTACAAGGCATATGCAGCACTTTACATATACAAGCGAGAGGCAGCCCCTGCTCTTTGGACCTTACAATCTAATCAATACAGACCACAGAACTGCGGAGAATGGCAAAGATACCGATAGGTGGTAAGCAGGAGAATAAGTGGATCAGGATCCAAACGCAGCTTTGAAGCAGTGGTTTTTTTTAGCCTGGATATGAATAGGGCCAGAGAAGGAGCCTGACTTCCTGACTCAGGTACTTTGTTCTAGGCATAAGGAGCAGCAAGGTGGAATGAACAAAGTCTGGAGTTGGCAGTAGCAGAGAAGGACGCAGATTAAAGGGATCTGCCAGAGAAGCGGAAGGTGTGTAGGGTGAGATGAGAGGAAAAGTAGTGAGGAGCCGCAGAATGAAAGCACTTCTAGGTCAGTAGGAGAAGTTTGAACTGGCTGCAGAAACGGATGAAGCCAATGAAGTGACTTGAGAAGAGGGGTTATGTGAGCATAGCGCAACTGGTAGAAGATTAGCCATATGGCTGTGTTTTCAGCATATTGATGGGGAGATGAATGATTCAGAGGGAGAAGTGCAACGAGCAGGTTACAATAGTCTAGACAGGAGATGATGAGAGAATGGATAAGGGTCTTAGTAATGTGTTCAGAAGGGAATGGATGAATTTTGCTGATGTTATAGAGAAAGAAGCAGGTTTCAGCTATCTGTTGGATGAGTGCAAGAGTTAAAGATGACCCCCAAGGTTGCAAGCCAAGGAAACAGGGAGGGGTAGAGTGTTATCCACAGAAACAGAGGAAGGGGCAAAGTGGGTTTAGGGTATGATAGTGTGGTGTGCGGTGGGAAGAGGTTTTCTTTAACACACAGGCCAGGCAGCCATTCAGGGAAAACAAAAGTAGTTTTTATTCTGTCCCAGCTTGTTAAACCTCCACAAGCTGGTTCTCCCAGCCCTTCCTCCAGCCCCAGTTAAAGCTCCTATCTCAGAATTCTTTTGCATGACTTACCTTAGAAGGACTTGACTCCATGGGCCCCTCTCCCTTCTGCAGCTTGCTGGGTTCTTAACCTCTTCCCATGGGCCACACTCTCCCAGCCCTGACCTCTGGGTTGCAGACTCTCTCAAAGGGAACTGTTGATAATCCTTTTGGACAGGGACAGGTTGCGTTTTATATACCCCATCAGAGGGGGAAAAATAAGGAGCTTAGCTTTGGCCATCTTTCATTTCTGACAGTGGTGGAACATCGAGGCAGCAATGTCAGATATACAGACCTGGGTTCCTGGAGAGATTTCAGGTACAGAGAGAGACCTGAGAGTCATCAGCACAAAGATGATACTGAAAACCATGAGCGGAGATATGTGCATCAAGGGTCTGTCACCCTTTCAGTCCATCTCCCCCTTTCTTCACTGCACCCCACTTTCTCTCTATTTTCCCGACACATCAAGTAGTGGCTCCTAAGATGGCAAAGATAACTGATACTGGCCAGGGTCTTTGATCCCTGCCAGCAAACGAAGGGAGGACTGTTGCCCCTCCACCTCCTGAACCAGCACTGGAGTGGAGAGGTCACCCTGCTGAACAGCCTTGCCCCTTGCCGTGGGATTGACTATCTTTGTGGTTTAAAGGGGTAAAAGAGGAGGAGGACGGAAATCTGAGGGTCATCGTGGATAATACATTGAAACCCTCTTCTCAGTGTGCAGTGTCAGCCAAGAAAGCAAACAGCATGAGAGGAATCATAAGAAAAGGAATGGAGAACAAAACCAATCATATTATCATGCCTCTTTATCGTTCCACAGTGCAACACCTTCTTGAATATTGGGTGCAATTCTGGTCACTATATCTTGAAAAGGACATAGAAGAATTAGAAAATGTACAGGGAAGAGTGACAAAAATGGTAAAGGGGATGAAAGGATATCCTGAACCATCTGAAAGCAATCCAGCATCCACCATCATCGAGGGAGTTTCCCTATTGCCGAAGCTCCGCCCTATAGGCATCATCACCCGGCAACCAGCACAGGCATTTAAGCAAGGAGCACTAGGCATGGCCCTTAGGAGGGGCCCAAATCCAAGGAAGCAAGGAAGAACAAAGAGAAAAAAGGGAAGGAAGCAAGCAACCACCAACTCTCCACATCTGGTACAGAGCACAAGCTGAACTCAGGTCAGTTAAACCATAAGAATGCATCCTAACTACCTCATGGTCTATCTCACACTCCTGCACACTATAACACCCTACACACATGCAACCAGACCCAACACGGAGGCACCACTGTTCCACCTCCTGCCTATCCAACCCACACAAATGCCCTGGATGTCCCTCCCACAGGGGAACCAGCATACCAAGCTAATAGCACGCAAGATGCATAATACCACATACACCACCCACGCATTCCACACATACCAACCCAATCATAACGTTCGCAATCAGATGCGCATTACTGAATGCAAGATCAATCAGAAACAAACACAATACTATCCACGACCTTATTCTGGACCAAAAACTGGACATAATCTGCATCACCGAGACCTGGCTCAATGACTCAGACCAGGTTATCCTGAACTAAGTCATCCCATCGGACTTCTCAGCATTCAACTACATCAGAGCGCACAAGAGAGGAGGAACCACCCTGATATTGGCCAGAAAAGACTACAGATTCAATCTGATCTCTACCAGTAACTCGACCGAATCCAGCACAATCAATGTATCTAATAAGTACCTCAGCATATGCCTCACCTACAGGCCCCCTAGTGCCGCGGCAGATCATCTTTCCACGGTACTTGAATCAATATGCGCACATAGCAGGCAACACAAACCTCTCATAGCGCTGGGGGACTACAACTTAACCTCTACGCCTACCAAAGAAGCTACAGCGTTCCTTAAGGCCATGGAATCACTACATTACCGCCAGACAATTGACGCACCAACACACCAACATGGTACCACTCCAGACCTTGTCTTTGTTCCAATACAACTGGCGGAACAGGGCAAAGTCACAACCCCAACAATCACCCCGGTCCCATGGTTTGACCATCATATAATTGCCTTCACCTTGATCTTGGATAACCCCACTTGCCACATGGAGGAAAGGAGCAGCACCAGACGATTAGGGAGCATACAACAAAGATGCTTTTCTAAAAGAAACAATTCCTCAGCTCCAACAGGAGTGCGACACCCTCGACAAAACTATAGAGGAATGGAACTGCATAACAGCTGAGGCCTCATCAGCTCCAAGCAGAGAAGGACAACACGCACACAGGAGACCCAGTGCTCCCTGGTATTCAAATGATATCAGGGATGCAAAACACATACTCAGAAAGCTGGAGAGGAAAAGGAGGCATGACAAGTCACAAGAATCTATGGCCCAATACAGATCCAAGCAATTGGACTACAACAACCTGATCAATGAGCGCAAACAACACCACCATACCAACCTAATCATGAGATCAGCCAACAAACTAAGGGAGTTATTTAACATTGTACAGAAGCACACCAAAGACGCCACTCAGCACTGCACCCATCACCTGGACCCACAAAATTTGCAAACTACCTAAAAGCAAAGAACTACAACCAAACAAGCACCCTCTCCCCCAGGCATGCAACCTGACAGCAAATAGAGGACATAATGAACGCCCTTAACAGAGCAACCTTGCCATCTGACCCATACCCAGTGGTGTGGATCAAAGCTACTAGAAGCCAACTAGCCCATTACCTCCACAAAATCGTTAAGGAATCCCTCCAGCAAGGACATATACTGCAATCCCTCAATCAAGCCACGATACACCCAATCCTCAATAGCACCACGCTAAGCCCCTCTGATCCAAAATCCTACCACCCCATCTCTAGCCTTCCATTCCTCACAAAAATCATCGAAAAGACCATGCAGAGACAATTACAGGATCACATAGATTTGAACGCTCCACTTGACATCCACCAGCATGGCTTTAAACTCTGCTTACCTCTCTCTTCAACAATCTCCTAAAAGGCATGGACAACATAAAAAAGCGGATTCCTGCTAGTGTTCACAGACATATCAGTGGCTTTTGACACTGTGTCCCACACCATACTGCTACAGCGCCTGCAGCAGATCGGAACAGGTGAGAACACTCTAAAATGGCTTACCTCCTACCTGAAGGATCGGACGCAGCAAGTCAAATGTGCTCAAAAGAAATCACTTCAGTTCCCCATTACGCAAGGAATACTGCAAGGTTCAGCTCTTTCATCTATACTCTTTAATATATACATCCAACCCATATGCAACATCAAACGCCACAAACTACATTACCACCTGTACGCTGACGATATCATGGTATATGCCCCAATCAACCTGCAATCACCTGACATGACATCAATGACAAGCTGCCTTGAGGACATGGACACCTGGCTCACCACTAATAGCCTCTGTTTTATCAAAGTTGACCATCAGGTTATGTTCATCACCAGAGACTCCACATTCAATCCGCCCCAATCAGCATTCTAAACAAAACTATAGCAATCAAGGACAAAGTGAGATACCTGGACAGATCTCTGAACCTACAATCTCACATTACTAAAACTGTAGCAAAAGCCTTCCACTGATTGAGGATCATCAGAAAACTCAAACCAATCCTTGACCAAGACCACTTCCGCACAGTTTCCCAAGCAGCCATCACCCCACTGCTAGACTATGGAAACTCACTATACCAAGGCCTCCCCAGCAGTCTATTCACCCACTCCAAATGGTGCAGAATACTGCAGCATGCATCATCACAGGCACTGCAAGATCTGAACACATCACCTCCATCCTGCGACAACTGCATTGGCTCCCAATAATTGCAAGAGCAAAATTCAAATCAATCCTGAACTTTTTCAAAATCTTCCACCACCGCTCTGCAGATGCGCTCCAGGACGTAATAACCAAGGATGTCAGTAACAGGCCTAGAAGAACCAACAATGACAACAGGATCACCTTACCCACAGGTTATCACAAGACTAGAAACATAGAAACATAGAAATATGACGACAGAAAAAGACCACATGGCCTATCTAGTCTGTCCTTCCATATCAATAACTACAACAGTCCCCTTTTTTCCTTTAGAGATCCTCTGTGTTTGTCCCATGCTTTTTTGAATTCAGTTACTGTCATCATCTCTACCACCTCCATTGGGAGACTATTCCACGGATCCACCACTCTTTCCATAAAGAAATATTTCCGCATATCACTCCTGAATCTATCCCCCTTCACCCTCATCCCATGTCCCCTCGTAGCAGAACTTGCTTTCATTTGAAAGAGGCTCTCCCCCTGAACATTTATGCCACGGAGGTATTTAAACATCTCAATCATATCACCTCTATCCCGCCTTTCCTCTAAGGTGTACATATTAAGATCCCTAAGTCTGTCCTAATATGCTTTATAATGAAGACCACTAACCATCTTAGTAGCCACCCTCTGCACCAACTCCATCCTGTTCACATCGTTCTGAAGGTGCGGTCTCCTGAACTGCACACTATACTCCAAATGAGGTCGCACCAAAGACTTGTACAGAGGCATTATCACCTCCTTTTTTTCTGCTAGCCATTCCTCTCCGTATGCACCCAAGCATCCTTCTAGCTTTTGCCGTCGCCTTTTCTACCTGTTTAGCTACTTTATCATCAGACACAACCACGCCTAGGTCCTGCTCTACTTTAGTGGACAAAAGTACTTCACCCCCTATACTATATTGCTCCCTTGGATTGCTGCAGCCCAAATACATGACCTTACATTTTTTTAACATTAAATCCCAGCTGCCAGATTCTAGACCATTCTTCAAGCTTAGCTAGATCCCTCCTCATGTTATCTACACCTTCCTGGGTGTCTACTCTATTGCAGATTTTGGTATCATCCGCAAAAGGCAAACCTTACCCAACAGCCCTTCCGCTATATCACTAACAGGGCTTGACAAAGATCAGGTGCCAAGTCGCCACGGCAACTAGAAATTTATAGCTGGTGCCTGGATTTGCTTCCCCCTCCCCCCTCCATCACAAGCAGAAATCCCTCCTGTTCTGCCCACTAAGCAAGTAACATCTAAGAGAGCTCCCTCACTACTGGCGCCTGCATCATGGAACTCCCTCCCCATGGACTTAAGGACCCTAAATGATGCCAAGGACTTCCGCAAAGCTCTCAAGATCCATCTCTTCACCGAGGCCTATGAGCAACCACCTTATGTTGCCAAGCACTAGATACCACCCAAGTGGCCCACTAGCTACCCTCACCACTTAGCCCTAACCGCCCATCCCCATTTAGACCTATAAGTCCTTTTACGTATGTGAATCGTATGCTCTCCTGCTGAATGTATGCCTCCCAATGTCTTGTTGACCATTTTAATTGAAGGATAAGGTGGTATACAAAACTATCTAAATAAAAAAATAAATAAATCCTTACAAGGATAGGCTTCAAAGGTTAGGGCTCTTCAACTTGGAAAAGAGACGGCGGAGGGGAGATATGATAGAGGTCTATAAAACAAAGAATGGAATGTTGTTGTTGCTGTTGTTAAGTGCCATCGAGTTGGTGTCGACTCATGGCGACCATCTGAATAGTTGTTGTCCTAAATTGTGTTCGGTCTTCAGTCAAGCGGCTCATTGTTGCTAGAATGATAACCGTAGCTGCTGTTATTGTATCTATCCATCTCATTGCTGACAGTGTTGGAGGCAGAGGATCACATTTCTATGACAACGGCAACAACACTAAACTTAAACTGCACGGTGGAAAGGCCTGGCAATCTACTTCTGTATCTTGCCATGAAAACCCAATGGAAAGAATGGAGTAGAATGGGTAAATGTAGACTGGTTGTTTACTTCTTCAAAAAAGTAAAAAGACTCAGGGACATGCAAAGAAGCTACAATGTAGCACATTTAAGACTCATCAGAAAAAATATTTCTTCACTCAATTCATTACTAGAGGATGTAAAAAAAGTTGTTAGTGTGGGTGGCTTTGAGTCAGTGCTGACACCTGGTGATCCAGCAACACCTGAATTTGTAGCTGTACACCTTAGAGGAAAGGCGGGATAGAGGTGATATGATTGAGATGTTTAAATACCTCCGTGGCATGTGTTCAGGGAGAGAGCCTCTTTCAATTGAAAGCAAGTTCTGCTACGAGGGGACATGGGATGAGGGTGAAGGGAGACAGAATCAGGAGTGATATGCGGAAATATTTCTTTACAGAAAGAGTGGTAGATATATGGAATAGTCTCCCAGTGGAGGTGGTAGAGATGAGGACAGTAACTGAATTCAAAAAAGCATGGGACAAACACAGAGGATCTCTAAAGGTAAAAAGTGGACTGTTGTAGTTGTTGATATGGAAGGACAGACTAGATAGGCCATGTTGTCTTTTTCTGTCGTCATGTTTCTATGTTTCTCTATAAAAGAGATTTGGACAAGTTCCTGGATGAAAAGTCCATAAACCATTATTAAAGAGAACCGGGGAAATCCACCTGCTCACCCATTGGACAAGCAGCTTGGAATCTGTCTACCTTTGGGAACCCGACAGGTACTTGAGACTTGGAATGGTCACTGTTGGAAACAGGATACTGGGCTTGATGGACTCTTGCTCTGACCCAGCATGGAATCCCTTATTATTCTTAGCGTGTTTTTATTTAGAAAGTCCTGTATAACTTTCTACTATACTACTTATCACTTGTATAGTGTATATATGTAAGAGAAAGTCCCTGCTCCAGAGAGCTTGCAATCTAATCAAGACAGACATAACTACGGATCAGAGTAACTCCAGGGGAATGATAAAGATACACATAGCTGGTAAGCAGGAGAATAGGGTAACAGCCTTGGAGAGATGGGTTTTTAGCCTCGATGTGAATAAGGCTAGAGAAGGAGCCCGACGTACTGACTCAGGTGGTTTCTTCCAGGCATAAGCAGCAGCAAGGTGTAAAGATCATAGTGTCAGAGGGCACAGATAAAAGGGAGCTCCTGAGGTGGAGTCTACAAAGAGATGAGGGAAAGGGTAGTGAGGAGCCGCAGATTGAATGAACTGATAGGCAGTGGTGTATCAAGGGCGCAACAGTGGGTTTTTATTATTCTCCTGAGTTTAGGCCGTGCTGTGCAATGGTGATAATTATTCAAGTATAATAAGCCTCTTCCCTTAAGAGTTTACTAGCCAAGACAACGGGAGACAAGGGGGCAGCTTTACTAAACTGTGGTAAGTACGTGCACTTGCTGTGTGTTAAGAGCAAAAATTTGTGACCAGTAAGTGCAAAGGCTGTGCGCCGTGTTTCCCTGAAGTTACCACAATGAGGCTGTGTCATGCATGTCTATGCTAACTAGCACATGGGAATTATCCCCGCACTAACCACAAAGTGCAGTTCACACCCGTTGTCTTCCCCTCACCTGTCCACTCCCTACGCAGTCCACACGCTGAGCAGCTAGCATGGGATTTTTATCCTGTCGGTTGTTTTATTGTGCAGTAGCTGTTACTGTGGTCCCGCTAATCTCTTAAGCCCTATGTCAACTTAGCACACTTCAGTAATCTTGTCCCAAGATGATTACTTTGTAAAGGTTCCTCATATAGAGCAATGTTATGTGCAAACTAGGTATTTATAAAATTGCATACCCAATATCTGGGTAAAATGTTGCATGTGCTTCCTGTACATATGTTACTTTACATGCGCTGAGCGGAGGCTATGCTGGGGGCAAGGCTGGGGAGGGATTTAGCATTTCAGTGCATACTTTTGTTCTGAAAATCCCCTGAAGTGTGCACTTTTTAAGCACGTATTCCCAAAGAGGGTAATTTTATCAGGAGTGCCTAGGTTAACGTGCGTCTTTCACACCTATTTTATAAAATAAATCATTTATCTGCTTAACTTTATAAGTAGGGGTATAAGTGGTCGAAAACAAAAGCGCATGCTGAATCTAGGTGCCATCACTTACACAGGCCCTATGGCACGTATCTAACACGAGTAAACCCATCTGCTATAAAATATGCGTTTAACTGCACACTCCACTCCAAGTGAACACCCACAGTGAAAAGTACAAGCCATCAGCTTTATGCACAGACTTACAGAAGAGGGACTACCAAAAGTATGCTCGTGAAGGCATGGATCAGTAAAAATCCATCATTTATGCACACAGATGGCATGTAACTTTCCACGACTCCATATAAAATTACCCCTCATGTGATCTGCAGAAGGCAACAAGGTGTATCAGTGGGAGTGGGATCTAGGCCATGGTTTCTAGGGTTCTCAAGCTACTGCTGGAATCAACATGCCACGCTTCTGTGATTTAGTGCCAGGGAGGGCAGGGAGACTGAATGGGGTACCCGTTGTAAGTTTAACACCTAGGAGGGCATCAGAAGCGCAGTCATTGTGGCTGTTCTGAGGCATATGGGGGGAACCATTTGGCTTGAGTCACGGCCCCACAAGGCTCTTTGGAAGTTTAAGCTGTTCAGTACCGCTATGCCTGAGCTGTTCTTGCGAAGGTCTCAGGGAAGGACAGGGGAGGTCTAAGTACAGAACTATGCAGCTAAGCTAACAAAATGGCAGAGAGCTGGAAGCTGGCAGGAACTCAGAAAGAGGGAGCAGTTGGAGCTAGTGGGTGAAATTTAGAATAGTGAGGGCTGGGGATGAAAGTCAGTGAACAGTGGGGGGCTGGGAAAGGGGATGGGGGTATGAGGAAGAATGTGGAAGGCAGGGTGGGAGGGAAGAACAGACCTGATTCGTGGGTATCATGAACAGGGACCCTTCCCGTGCCTTTAGACTAAATGAAACCTAATCTTTATTTTCTACCTAATTTATTTCATACTGTGTTGGAAATAGCTTACAAGTAAGCTCTATGTTTAATTTTAGTTATTACTTGAGGTGAAGTGATTATAATGAGATGTTATTACCCTACATCTTTCCTCACTGAAAACTCCAGTCACAAGTCAGTCTTAATTGAGTCATAGGGACAAAGAGGTCAGTATATTAACTAGTGGGATTTCCCTCTCGTTAGTGGCCTTGTTCGAGTGCATATTATTTTTGCTAATCATGCAAATGAGCTGGTTACTGAAAGTATGTGAAAACTGTGCTCTAGGATCGACCAGAAACAGAAACCTAGCTCCCTCTCAGCTGTAGTCTTCTTTTCTTTCAGAAACAGGCTTGTGAATCTTGGTTTACCTGCTTATTTTTTCTAATTCAATATTAATGAGCTATTTGCATACTTTTGCATTGCAGCAGCCAATTCATTTTGCAGGGCGATTTTGTGCATTTTGGCACATTTTCTCCATCTTTCATCGTGCAAAGGACCATTCACAAAAAAGGACATGCAGATTAGCACATCAGCCTCTAAGTGCTGGATCCCAAAAAGAAAATGCTTGTGTCTATCAAGTCCAGAAAAGTGAAAACCTCGCCGTGAGCTGTAGCCTAGTGGAAGACACAAGAGCCATCTATGCAGGAGGTCGATGTGGAAGGAGAGAGGACCACAGCCTATGTGCTAGCTCCACCCAAGAAGGGATGGAGTGGAGGAGTTGAGGGATGGAAGTGATGTTCTTTACGAGCTATACTAGGGCTTCTCTTCAGCCATAATAATGTTGCATGTTATTTCTTAATTTTATTTACATACTCATACTGTTTCAATGCAGCCCTATAGTATTTATTGCATATTAGTGTAGAGACCCCTTAGGTTCTGCTCCTTTAAGCTTCAGAGACCTCTAGTGGTCTTATAAAATTATTATAATGTGACCTGTAAGCATTCTAGCTGTTTTACAGAATAGGGGAGGAGACTCATCTGGGAGGGAAAATGCAACCTCACCCAAAGGCAGAGCTCTCTCTTTGGCTGGTCTAGCCATCATACCATCAAGATGAACCTGCCTTACTGCATCAGGGGAGAGCTGATGGGCTTGGAGGGTAACAGGTTGCATAGGGCTTGTACCCAATATCCACCGGTTCCTGGTAAACATGACCAGCATAGTCCCTGCTCAAGAGGGCAGGAGTCAGGTCCTACCAGTGGAAAGGAAAGAGAAAAGCAATAAAACATCTGGGAGCCTCTGATCCAAAGAAGAAAGGAGAGGTTACAGAGGAACATCCCTGAAACTAAGTGACACCAAGAGCTAGGAGCTTCCAAGATGCAGCACCAGGGACCTGCATCTACAGCAGCATCCAGCTCAGAGCTACACTGAAAGATTATCGTTCAGGAGGAGGGTTTTCCCTAGCAGGGATAACCACAGAGCCCGGAGAAAGGACTGCTACTGCTTGTTGTATATATTTTTCAAATCTCTACCAATACCCATTTCTCTCCTTGTTATCAGTGACTTCTGAATAATTTTTAAGCAAGCTCTTTGGTTGAGAACATCAAAATTCTGGCCTGGCCTCCACTATTGAGAGAAAGGGAATTGCTGTGAGCAAAGTGTAGATGCTAAAGGCCTCCCAGTATTTTTAGGTCCCATTTCCAGAACCCTAATCATCCAAGACTTGAGGCTAAAAGGACAGTATTTGCCCTTGGATGTTGTGCCCGCAGTCTGCCAGGTAGTGTGCTTAGTCACGGAAAGGGACCCTCAGATTGGCAGGGGTTACTTTAGATATGATTAAAATAGTTAAGGCAAGTGATTAATAAAATTAAGAAACCTAAAACTTCATATGGTAAGTTGGCAGAGGAGCTTAATTGTGAATATCTGCAGCTATTGGACTGGAGCTGATTCATTTGCCCCAATGCGCTCTTGCAAGAAAAAGCACAACTAGAAATCAGACTTACTGCTACATAGTTTTTCTTTCTTTCCGCTATCATAAGGATTTGCTAAGTAATAAAATGTAAAGAGAAAGAAAAAAATGAGTTCAGCACTCTTAATCCTTGCAGGCAGGGCACCTGGAGCTCGGGTAACTATGGGTTTGTCAGTTTATTTCCTTTTCCAAATCAAAGGGCTGCGAGTCCAATTATCACTGGCTCAGAAGCACAGAAGGTGAGCTAACACTCGCTGCCTTGCACAGCACTAGGACTGCGCACTAGGCCAGGCAGGTCTGGGAATGCAGTGGAGGCGCCTTCGCTGCCCTGGGGAATTAGAGGGGGATTGGGGGCGGGTGTGAATCCCATTTGCTGGATTTCAGGTCCATGATGGTGGATTTCTAAAAGGAGCTATGGTGCATGCCCTTAGCTAAAGGGCTGTTGCTGCAATGGGTGGACCAGCTAATCTGGGAGCAAAATACCCAACAGGAGAAAAATCTCTAGGTGGATCCACAGGACGACTTATGGCACCAGACTGCAGCCCTTGTTCTGACTGAACTGGAAACTGAAAGGAGCCAAAAATAAATCTAAGTAGCTCCCTAGTGGTTGCAGCAGCAGGTTGTGAACCATTTAGTTTCAGAGTTGACATCTCACTGCTGCCCTGGACAAGTGAAACCTTCATTGCCTCAGATACAAACACATTGTAAGCCCTCCAATGATTTTAGTTATTACTTGAGTATGCAAATAAAATTTATATTCCCCTTCAATTACTCTTAAAAAGTCATGAGCTAAATATACTATTAAAAAAATCAAAAATCAGAAGTCTGCAGTATTGCCAGACCTTGGAGGGTTCCATGGCTGCCTACATGGGTTCTCGAGCCTACTGAAGCCTACAGCCATTTGTCGGGTTATAGCACCCATGTAGGCAGTCATGGAACCCTCCAAGGTCTGGCAACACCGCAGGACTTCCACATTTTGGATTTTTAAAATGCATTTAGCTGATGACTGTAAGGGTAATTCAAGGAGAGGGGCAATGAGAAAAGATGGACTCCATCTTGACACATTATTGGACTTGGCTGAAGAGAAGACAAATGGGGTGGGGGAGGGGTAGGGAGAGGGGGGATGTTAGTTCAGCATGTGTCCCCAATTTCTCTTTCAGAACCTGTTTTTGATGCTTGCTTGATCATTATTGCTGTGAAACAAACCCTCAGACTGGAACAGACCTACTCAAAAATTTAAGTCCCTCTTAAAAAACTCTTCTTTTGCTTTTGATCTCCCAATTTCTATCTCCTGACTCTATCAATATCTCTGTTGTCTGATTTCTCTGTCCAGAATGGTTGTGCCCTTTTTCTTTCCTGTCTTATATTTGTAGTTCCTTTCTTCTTTTCCTAGGCCTCGGCCTTACTATTTTGTTTGAAAATTGTACATCACCCTGATGTTTGAAGGGCAATATATCAAGTAATGCAACAAAACAAACATAAAACCATTAATGAAAAGTAAATAAAAAAAATAATCCCAAAATCCATAAAATCCATGTTATAAATTGCAATACATGTCCAACTCATTTATGGAAGAAGTGAAAAAAAGGGAAGTCCTGTCTAGGACCTATGGCACTTTCTGAACTTATATAATTCATTAGTAGCATCTGTTGCATATACTGAAACGTGTCTACAGTATGTGAGCACAAATACAAAGGAAGACGGCATTCATGAAGGGTCTCCAAGATGACAACAGTTCTTACTGTGAGAACCCGCTGCTAGAATTTTATCCAAAAACAGAAATGTTTTGGGCTTCCTGTGAAGAACTGGACAAACGATTTCAAGTTATAACAAACTGTTTTTCCTCTCACAGTGCTTATGGATTGCCTGAGTCAATAAACTCATTTCAAAGTAGCTCTCGTTTGAACATCCTTATTGTATCTCTAGCCCGACATATTTTCCAGTCAAAATGAAGTTTTAAGGACAACCCAAGATGATCTCAAACTACCATTCTGGTCACTGTATCTTAAAAGGGATATAGCAGAATTAGAAAAGGTACAGAGAAGAGCCACCAAAATGGTAAAGGGGATGGAAGGATACCCCTATGAGGAAAGGCTTAAAAGGTTAGGGCTCTTTAACTTGGAAAAGAGATGGCCGACGGGAGATATGATAAAAGTCTATAAATTAATGAATGGGGTGGAACGGGTTAATCTAGATCAGTTGTTTACGCCATCAAAAAGTAGAAAGACTAGAGGACACACAATGAAGCTACAATGTAACCAATTTAAGACTAATAAGAAAAAAAATATTTCTTTACTCAACATGTAATCAAACTCTAGAATTTGTTACCGGAGGATGTAGTAAAAGCTGTTAGTGTAGCTGGGTTTAAAAAAAGGTTTGGACAAATTCCTGGAGGAAAGGTCCATAAACCATTATTAAAGAGGACCCAGGAAATCTACTGCTTACCCCAGGACAAGCATTGTGGAACCTGTGTACCTTCTGGGGAACTTGCCAGATACTTGTGACCTGCATTGGCCACTGTTGGAAGCAGGATACTGGCTTAATGGACCCTGGTCTGACTCAGTATGGCATATCTTATGTTCTTATGTTACATTCTTATGTACACAGTCCACGTGGTGACTAGAATAGTTAATCAGCTGAAGCATGTAAATTATTCCATAAATTCAGCATCGCTACCTATATAGGTGAGGTAGAAATCTAGGCAGGGCTGAGAACTGAAGGGGTTAATGAGACATCTCTCTCCCCCTTCTGTGTGAAAAGAATACACCCCCTTGGTAACGACACACGCATGCTCTTTCAGCTTTTCTTTGTTACTCGGTGCTCTCACCAGTGGAGGAGTGGCCTAGTGGTTGGGGCAAGGTACTTCAGGCCGGAAGGTCGGGGGTTCAAATCCCACTAGAGGACAGCAAACTTGGGCCAGAAGGACTGGGGTTTCTAGTCCCACAGGTGCTCCTTGTGGTCTTGGGCAAGCCACTTAACCCTCCATAGCCCATGTTCCCTGTAAAATAGTTATCTCCAAGTTATAATGCCCTGTTCAATGTAATTTCAGTTTGTTCAATGTAAACCGCACTGATGCAGAATAGCACGGTATATAAGAGAATATAAATAAATAACACACTGTATTAGAAATGTGACCAATCATGAAGAAAATGCTGTGATAAACTGATAAGAATGTTTATATAGTTTGAATGAGCCCTCTGGGCAGGGCTCAGACTTTGAAAATTATTTCTCTGAGCCTGTGTACACATTAAATCAAGGCTTGCTTCCTAATAGAGACTCCTGGGTATTTCTTTCTTCACTCGTTTTCCTGTTACATAGGTAGAGGCACTGAATATACAGTCAGCCGATATTATCCATTTAGTTCAGGCCTATTCAGCTGTCCTAAACTAAACGCATACATTATCCCGATAGTGGCTAAATATCAGCACTAATGGATCATTTATCAGCCTGCCTTTGTTCCACACCAAACCTAGTCCTTCCTTATATAGAACAGCCTCAGGACATTTAGTCACATTTTTGGACGTATACTACCAAATTATGATTGGAAAATCTATGGAGAGGGGTCATAAATTCAGTTCCACCAGCAGGGCTGACCCATCCATTGTGCGAGAATGTTGCTTGTACAGGGCTCGCACTTCAGGGGGCCCCGCGCAAACTTCATTCTGCAGGGGATTGCAGGGTCGGCTTCAGAGGGAGCCGGGGACGCCAGAGATCCCGGCTCGCCTTTGCACAGCACTGGAGTGAAGAGCAGTGTGCTGTGTTCAAGTGAAGCCCGCTGCATGCCAGGAAACAGGAAATGACCTTTAACCTTTCTTGGCACTCAGCCAGCTTCACAAGAACACAGCGTGAGTGAAAGAGCACACTGCTCTTCACTCCAGTGCTGTGCAGAGGGGAGCCGGAGCATCTGGTGTCCTTGGTTCCCTCGTAAGCCGCTCAGACAGGCATGGGGCTCTTTGAGGTGGGGTGGGGGCTAGGATAGGACTGGAAATGGGCTGATGGGGAGCTAGGAATGGAAATGGGATGATAAGGGGGCAAGAATAGGACTGGAAATAGCCTATTGGAGAGGCTAGGATTGGAAATGGGCTTGGACTGGAGATGGGCTGATGGGGGGCTAGGATAGGACTGGAAATGGGCTGATGCGGGGGCATGGGAGAAGGGAGCAGATGCTGGATGGGACTGGAACTAGGAGGGAGCCGATGTTGGGGGAGGACTAGAAGAGGATGGGGCTGGGGAGTGAGGATGGAGAGGGGAAAAGATATTTTGTGTGGGAGGGAAGAAAAATCTACAATTGGCCGGGTGTTGGGAGAGTAAGTGGGGATTGAGTATGGAAGGGCGAAATTTGAGTGCATGAAAAAGAAAAAGAAAGAAATGGAAGAAAGGACAAAAGGGGAAAGATCAGTATGTTAAAGCAGATGTAGAGAGAGAATGGAAGGGCAAATGGACAGCAGACAATGGAGAGTTAACCGAAGGCACGAAGACCTAGAAGAATGACTGGAGTAATTGCAATTGAAAAATAAAATGCCCAAAAACAACAAAAGGTAGAAAAATACTTTAATTTTGAATTTATTAACTGGAATATGTCAGCTGTGGGAAATGTGCATTGCTAACATCTTTGCGTTTTTGTTTAGTACAAGAGGAAATTAATTTATAGTTTTATTTCTCCAGTATTGTTGTACATTCCAAGTTTGGCTTTTGAAATGTATTGGTTTAATATTTGCAGTGTTGCCTTTTGATACGTAGGGTTTGGTGCTTTGCGAGTCCTGGTAGTGCTGTTATGATACGGTGGGTTTGCTATGGGTTCTAAATGGGCAGTATTTATAGTACTTCCTAATGGGCCTGGCAGTTGGCACTGGAGTATAGTAATGTAGAAATCTGGTAGTCTGTCCTTATCCAGACACTCATTAAAAGGCATGTTTACTAAATATTCTACAAATATTTATGCAAATGAGGCTCCTTATGTAAATGAGTTTCCACATATGTTCCCGCACCCCCCTTGGGCCGCCCCTGGCCACCAGTGAAGGTAAACCTCATTTGGCGTCCAATATCAGTCCAAATATAGTGACAACGTACGTAGGCATATTACACCCAAAACCAATCCTCTTCTTGAAAGTGGAGCCTGGCTGTTGTAAACGTCCCTCATCCCCTCTGCCTTCTTCTTAATCTGGTCTTTTCATTTGCAAGGATGCTGTTTTGTAGGCAGGAGGTACAACGTCCCATAAGTAGTGTTTGTAAATTAATACTGATTTAATTAAAACTAATTAAAAATGCAGCAGCTAATTATATAATGTTTAGCTTCAGAAGATCATACCTTCAATAACTAAATCCAGGCCTGGAAAGGGACGGCGGTACTGTGCAAGTACACTAGCTCCTGTTCACTAAGCAAAATCAGACTCTGTATTGCACAACCTGAGAGAAATCCCATCTGGTTGAAGGCGCCAGCAGAAGTTTGCTATCTAATATCCATTTCATTTAAAACATCCAGACCACAATATGTCTGATATCGGAAGTGTTTACTTAGATGGGAGTCAGTTCCCTAATGATTTTGCATCACTGTGATACAACTGTAAAGATCTCTAAAGTTGTACTACTGAAAGAGGAACGTGCATGTTCTTTGTTGACAGAAGGAACTTTCTGGCAAGGGGAATGTCCTTGGAATGAGATGGCAGCCAAGTAGGGAATTACAGAATAAAAGGTGACTGCATGAGTCATGCACAGGAGAAGATCTGTGGAGACAGCAAGGGGCGAGGACTGGCCCCAGAATTGGTCAAACTCAACAATTTATGGAATAATTCAACTCAACAGTCATGATCATCTGAACACCCTTCCAACAACAATCCTGTAAAAATGCATTACTGGACATCATGGGCCCGATATTCCAAAGGCATTTTAATGGTTTACAGCCCGGTAAACCGTGTAAATTCCTTAAATCGGGATATTTAACGACACTTAAATGGTCAGTGCCGTTGAATATCCCCTTCTAGCTTCCCTATGCACCCTGATGCTTTCCGGTTAGCATCGAGGCGTGTTGGGGGCGTTACGGGTCGGGGCGGAGGTGGCGACAAGCGATAACCGGACGGCAGCAATATTGCATGCTGCACTGAAAAGAGACAAGGAAAACACTTGCCTATTTTTCGGCAAAGAGCTAACTGGGCAGCGTGCAATATTGCTGCTGCCAGGTTACCTAATGCGGCTTCCGGCATGTGCGGCAATCCTGGGTATTCAATGCCGGGCCCGCATATGACCCCGGAATTGAATATCCGGGGTTAAGGGTCAGTGGGCAGGGCTATGCCCCATAACAGTGCATAACCTGTCCAGAAGAATATCAGGCCCCGTACTTTTAAACATTAAACTTTGTTTGGTATGTAGGAGACTCAGAGGCAGATCCAGCATCACACAGACACATCAGCCCTGTTGGACCCATGCCAACACGGATTCCGAGAAGCTCATGGAATTGAAACACTCATGACTGCTATTCAACAAACTCATATGCGGGATTGACAACATACAGATGGCCTTTGCAATGATTTTCCTGGACATATTGGCGGCATTTGACTCAGTTGACCATAAGATTCTTCTAGCTAGACTCCATGAAAAAGGCATCCAAGGCCTCGCTTGGGACTGGTGCAAATCATACCTAGAAGATCGATGGCAACAGGTCCGTATAGGCAACAATACATCTGAGCCCTTCCGACAGAAGCAAGGAGTACCCCAAGGCTCTTCCTTATCTGCGCTGCTTTTTAATATATATATGCAGCCAATCTGCCAAATCACCAGAGACTTCAGTATATCTTGCCTATTATATGCAGATGACGTGCTAATTTTCACACCGATCAACGTCTCAAATCCTGACTACTCAGCACTAATCAACTGCTTCAATGCGATAACTGACTGGCTCCTCAATCAGAACATGAGAATAAATTTCAAGAAAACCGAAGTACTCATAGCCACAAGAAACAAGTGATTTTCTCCCCCACCAACCCTCATAGTAAGAGATGCAGAACTTCCAATCAAGGCCACCATAAGGTACCTCGGTGTGATACTCGATCAACAACTTAATCTTAAGGAGCATATAAAGAGCACCGTAAGGACAATCTACTACAAGATAAAAACACTGCGCCACCTGAGACCCATGCAATAGACCAAAGATTTCCGTACAACTTTCCAAACAATAGTCACACCTCACTTCGACTATGCGAATATCGTTCTGCATGGCCTCCCCAAGAATACACTAAGTCCACTTCAACTGGCGATGAATGCAGCGGCCCGCATCTTGTCTGGAGCTTCAAAGAGAGATCATATAACACCGATCCTAATGGATTTACACTGGCTCCCGATAAGCTGCAGAATATTATATAAAACTCTCCTAATCACTTTCAAGGCCATTAATCTACATCCCCTTTTACAACCAGATGACTTCAGAACCATCTTCCAGGCTCTAACCATTCCACATCTGGACTATGCCAACGCGATCCTCCAAGGGCTCCCAAAATCTATGTTGATCCCGCTCCAGCTTGCCATGAACACTGCAGCCAGAGTTCTGAACGGGGCCTCGAGGCGAGACCATATAACACCCATCCTCAAAAGTCTCCACTGGCTCCCTATACACTGTAGGATCATCTTCAAAACATTACTACTAACATTCAAGGCCATAAATGGGCTCTCCCCCACGTCCCTCGCTGGTCTCGCACAAAAAAACCCTCCCAATAGAGCCAGAAGAATCACTGCAATAAACACCTTGACAATTCCCAAAACGCTGACCCAGTGCACTCAGGCTACAGCATGTAGGGCCTTTAGCATCAGTGCTCCCAGACTCTGGAATGCCCTACCTCCCAATATACGAGCAATCCCAGAACTAACTAATTTCAAAAGGGCATTGAAACACCACCTTTTCTGCGAATGTTACCCAAATGAAGATGCACCATCCCGTGCTTCCCGCAAATAAGCTCCATGTCCAATATAATTTTCTCTCACAGGATGTATATTTGTAAATACTAACATGTTTAAATATGTGTAAATAGTTAATTTTTGACTATCCAAGTTGAGCTACCTGTTATCTGTATTTTTACGGTTAATCCCACTGTAAATCATAAATGTTCCATGTAAACCGCACTGATGTTGAAGAGCGCGGTATATAAGAGAAATAAATAAATTAATTAATTAATTAATAAAATATCCCCTACATCGATCTCAAATCTCCTCACCCTTGCATCAAACAATAGATCCAGGAGACTAGTAGCCGAAAACACACTAGTTACTCCTAGTAATTCCACAAAATGGACGCAACTAACTACTAACAGAGCTTTTGTGTCTTATGCTCCCAAATGCTGGAACAAACTCCCCCCAGCATCAGATCAATCAGGGACATCATTCAATTTAGAAAGGCCATTAAGCACTACTTATTCACTTTGCACTTCAACCTACCATACATACCTTAGCATTGCCTTCCGCCTGACACCCTTAACTGCCTCTCACATAGCTATAACCCAGAACAGAGGTAATAAAACTGCGGAAAGTGCTGCATTTCTGTAAATATCAGGTCACGATGTTACCTGTTTAATTGTATATAGTTTCCCCCTGTTCATACCCAGTTTATATTCCCTGTTATCTGTAAACCTATGTCAGTTTTATCCTGGCTAGGTAATATGTTGTTTAATGTAAACCGCACTGATGATGAATAGTGCGGTATATAAAAACCGTTAAATAAATAAAATAAAAAAAAATATGCGCGCCTGCTCTTCTTGGAGCTGAGGGCTCTTTGAGTTTGTCTGTCTAGCTGTCAGGATCTATTGTTTTGTTTCAAATGCTACTGCTTTTTGATGTCCCCCAGAAACGGCTACCCTAGGTGATCACCTAGTCTTGCCTGATGGTTCGGCAGTCCCTGCAAGGGGTTGCATAGAAGTGAAGAGATGGCCCCTTCCATGATTTGAGAAGGTTGGAGGAATTCCAAGAAGGAGTAATCTGGTCTATATGACCTGCAACCCGAGTATCCCAAGACCCTGGGACAAATTCATCTGTCTGGAGATGAGAGATACCAGCCAAGGTGTTGATAATTTCTGTGGGGCAGCAGGATTCAGGAGTTTCCAAGAGAAGCTATAGGGAGGAGTAGGCTCGAGGGGGCCCCGTGGAGGCCAAACCTTCCTGCAGCTTACTCAAGAAGTCTGAAAATTGATCGAGGATCTGTTAATTTTATGCTGTGTTTTTTTCCTGTATTTTTTCCAGGGGGGAGGGAGAGGGTTTGTATTATTTTGCTGATTTTTTTAGTTCCACAAAATTCCCTTGCTGGTGTAGTGTAAAAATGAATGTGTACACTATTTCTGTGAACAGACTGCACGAGTGATCCCCTTTGGGCCTTACAGAGTAGCTGTTACATAATTACCCCAGGATGCCCACCTAATGAAAGCAATGAGGTTACAACCCCTTGATGCAACTTACTCCGACAGGTTTAAAAAAGTTGACCCCAGTATAAAAATATCATTTTGCTTAGCACGTGGTAAAATGCTTCATGCCCATTAAATGGCTTCAGTGTACATTCATACCATTTGGGGACCTTTTTTCTGAGCTACGTTAAAAATGGGCAGTTATTGCATAGTAATGACCAAAATTAATGCACAGTAACGTCAAAGCCTCTGCATTAACTGTTAGGGGCGTACCCACATCTTTCTATACGGTTAACGCAAACGGGTAATGCAGTTGCACTTAATGCTGCCTACTAAAGCAATGTTCTGTTATCTCCTGCGCTCGTTGGGTTTGGTGACTTTGTATTTACCTCACACCTTTCCGGTAGTAGTTGCGTAATACATGCTACTGTTTTGCATGTTAAGTGGAAGGTGACGTCTCTGCTCCCCATTCCACAGTTGTCATTTAAGGCAGGAACGACCATGCACTAAGGAGGAGGTTTTCCAAAGTGCACTAATGATACGCCTTAGCACAGGACTTGTGTGCTAATTGCAAAAGCTGCTGCCACACATTAGAGACCCGTTCAGTGCGGTAACTGCTAGGAACAAGCTGAGCACAGTCATGACAGCGCAGGACCATCCCTCTTACTGTATGCCACTTTTTGCTTCAGATTCTCATTTGATGCAAACTGTTAGCACTTCAAGCCACCGTGTTACTGGTGTGTGCTTATTTGCTGCTGTACATACTCTAGTAAAAGTTGCCCTTTGTGCGTTCAATGATTTGAGGGCACAAATAATGGTTGTAGCAGGCACAAAAATAGTTTTAGCAAATATTGAACAAAATGAAGCAAATCAGAACAAATCCAAACTAAATTAATAACAGGAACTAATATTCTGATTGTATACTATAAATGGAATTTTGAAGGGTCACCTAGGAGGAATCTGAGACGTCCAGGGCACCGTGTCCAAAATTTTGGGGGAGTGACAGAAGTAGAGGGAGGCACACCAAAATGCCTTCTGAAATCGTGCCACCTCCATCCCAAAAGATGCACGTCCCCAAAACAGGGTCTGGAGACAGGTGCAGGCACATTTGCAGGCCATCTTAGAAATGTGGACATCCCCAAAATGCATGGTCGCAGGATCAGGTACAGAGATGTGCTGTCTGAAGTATTTCAGAACAGCGGCGTCTATGCTATGATACGTGCACGTCCCAGTTGGACATTTCAGATCTGCAGTTAACATGCAAATTTTTTTTGACCCGATGAAATTTAATGTGGTGGTGAGAACACATTTCACTCTTCCCCCTAAAAATGTTGCTGCCATGACACAAGCACTTCTTGCAACTTACTTGATGTCAGGAGCAAGTATAAGCATGAACACCTCAACAGCCAGGTCTGAGATGCAATAACGCAGTGATGTGCATCTTGGCCTCCATCATGCTCCTGCGCTACATAGATGTGCGTGAACCTGGCTGTCTAAGATGGCTCCAGTGATGTCTCTGATTTGTATGTCTGAATGCTTGTCTTCAGACATCCAAATCATGAATAGAGCTTGTAAAATGACCCTCTGTGTGTACACCAGCTTAATGTATGGCATGCTCCAAATTGCATGTTTCCACAAAGGGCCAGAAACAGCCTTTGCTGCGGTCTTATGATGCTTATTCTCTCGTGACATGTCAGCAGTACATTGAAGGACACCGATATGTGGTCGAGAGCAATACCTGAGCAAATAGAAATTGCTTGATTTTTCTTAACAGTGTTTTAATGCTGGTTCACTGCGGTACCTCATTAGTCCTTCTTGCTCATCACAAAAATTAGAACTTCTTTCAGGTGTGCCATCAAACAATTATGAATAAGCCCTCTTCGGTTTCAAGCCTGCGTAGCCAATTAGTGCAAAAGCAATAGGTCTGCAAAAGTACCCCACTGTTCTTTCTAGATTTATTTCTATCAGCAATTAAAACCTTGATAGAGAGGTTTATCATCTCCTGGAAGTCTCTGAGCAGAGCCTGGCTTTATAATGACCAATTCTTGCTGAGCACCTGCTGCTGAAATGAAAACTTTGTTACTATCTTTCCGATTTGGAAAGCAACAGCTTTCGCCAGCTTGGAAAACACAAACAGCTTAACAGTTTGTTCAGTAAGCAAGTTAATGCCGAGGCTGCACGTAGATTACACCAAAGAATAAGCGTTCTCCTTTACCATCAACTGAGCAATGACACAAGCTCCACGATGGCCAAGGGTGTATGATTACTATTTCCCAACAAGCAGGGCCATTCATCAAAAACTCAGTGTAGCCCGTCCACATAACCTTTCTGTGGAAGACTACCATTTCCTGTGTGATGAAACGCCAATGGTAGAAAACTGAAAACAAAGTGACCTCTAGGGAGTGCAACAATTGCCACAAAGACCAGCCATTTATTTGAGAAATGAATATTTCAAAGCGTTGTCTATTCTAAATCATGGCACCAATTATCCAAACCACAGAGCAATACCTTATGTACCAACACAATGGAAAAAGCAAGGACCAAACATCTACTGAAATAATGTGAAGCAATCAATGCCGATATTAAAATATTAATTATATAGGCCATCTGCTTTATTAAAAAGAGTAAGCAAGAGATATCCCCATGTCTTAACAAATTTAATTCATTCTTTATTTATAAGGGTTTATATTTTGTCTGGGGGAAGAACCTCCAACCTCAGCAGGTTACAAGTTAACATAAAACATTTAGAAACAAAGTAGATGGACCAATCATTTTTGCGTAGAGACAGAATGAGAGAAAAGTCTTAGCAAATCAGGAGGAAATATCTATTGGGCCACTGGTAAAATGCAGGACTTGAAAGATGATTTTGCAGTTATCCTGTATTGCTCAAATTCCTGCTACCATCTGCACTACTTTTTTAAATATGAGACTAGTAGAAAAGCTTTGTTTTTTGCTATTTTTTAAAATTCAAAACAAACAGTTTGTCTCTTCTCAAACGTTAGTATTGACGTGTAATTACTGCAATGGTTTATATACTGGGTTCTCTGACTGCCCTGCAGTTACTACAAGCTGGGTAAAATGATGACGGGCATTCATCTGAGATCTCATGTAACCCCTGTCCGCAGAGAACTCGCTGGGTTCCAGTGGGGCAGCGTATTGAGGTGAGCTCATGATCTGCTTTTACTCCTTCGTGAATTGTGTGAATGGGATCCTGGTGATGTTTTTCATGTTTCTGAATCATCTTACAATGTTAGAACACAACGTTCAAATTCAGAATTCCTGCCTTTCCAACCAAAATTCAAAATTCCCCACTTCAAACCCACCAATCCGGTTTGAGAACCACTATAGAGAAGAATCAACATCCACTGCATAACCCCTTCACCCTGAAGAAAGCCACAACCTGATGGCTGAAATGTTGGTTCCACTTAAGACAACGTGGCATGACCCGGAAAACTGCAAAGATCAGATCAAAGTTCCTTATTTCTTCTATGAATCAAGCCCAGCTCAGGATTACTAGAGAAATTCAGTGGTAGGACAGTATTGCTGGTCACATGGTGCGCTGGAGACTTAATCAAGTGCAAGCCCCCTCCCCCCAAACAAAGGCACATGGAATGTAACCTGCACTGCACTACAGGTTCTGCCCAACAGCATCCTGTTTCCAACAGTGGCCAACCTAGGTCATATGTACCTAGCAGTTTCCCCAAAGGACACAGGTTCCACAATGCTTGTATTGGGTCAAGCAGTGGATATCCTGGGTCCCTTTAATAATGGTTTATGGACCTTTCCTCCAGGAACTTGTCTAAACCTTTTTTAAAACCAGCTACACTAACAGCTTTTACTACATCCTCCGGTATCAAATTCCAGAGTTTGATTACATGTTGAGTGAAAAAATATGTTCTCTTATTAGTCTTAAATAGTTTACCCTGTAGCTTCATTACATGTCCCCTAGTCTTTCTATATTTTGATGGTGTAAGCTAAAGCCAAAGGAGAAAGAAAGACAATCTCAGAACTCAACAGAGATTTCCAACGTGCAGCAAGACAGGACAAGGAAAAGTACTACAATGACACTTGCAAGGAAATAGAAGCAGAAACTATTAGAGGAAGAACAAGATCGGCTTTCCTAAAGCTGCGAGAGCTAAAGAAAAAGTTCCAGCCTCGAATTGGAATGTTACAAGATGCTCAAGGTTCTATGTTGAATGATGCTGAGAAGATCAAGAAAAGGTGGAAGGAATATACAGAGTTTTTATATGATAAAGATCAAGTGGACCAACAGCCGTTTCAACCTATACCTTATGATCAGGAACCATTGGTGATGAAAGAAGAAGTTGAAGCAGCATTGAAAGCCTTATCAAAGAACAAAGCACCAGGCATTGATGGCATTCCCATAGAAGTATTGCAGCAATCTGATGCAGCTGTTACCGTACTTACAAGGCTCTGCCAAGAAATATGGAAGACAACATCATGGCCAACTGACTGGAAAAGATCTGTGTTTATACCAATACTAAAGAAAGGTGATCCAACTGACTGTGGAAATTATCGCACAATCGCTCTGATCCCACATGCCAGCAAGATTCTACTGAAGATTATTCAAAAGAGACTACAGCCATACCTAGAACAAGAACTACCTGAAGTGCAAGCAGGGTTCAGGAAAGGACGAGGAACGAGAGACATCATTGCGGATGTGAGATGGATCCTTGAAAAGACTAAAGAATACCAAAAGGATATCTATTTGTGCTTTATCGACTATAGCAAGGCTTTTGACTGTGTAAACCATGAGAAACTCTGGGCCACGTTAAGAAGCATGGGTATACCAGAACACCTGATCGTTCTCTTGCGCAATCTGTACATTGATCAAGAAGCAACAGTTCGAACGGAACAAGGAGAAACAGAATGGTTTAAAATAAGCAAAGGTGTAAGACAAGGCTGCATACTTTCCCCCTACCTGTTTAATTTATATGCAGAACAAATCATCAGAGAAGCAGGACTGTATGAAGACCACAGAGGTGTGAAGATTGGTGGAAGACTCATCAACAACCTTCGCTATGCTGATGATACCACATTACTGGCTGAAAGTGAAGATGATCTGAAACATTTGCTTCTCACAATCAAAGAACATAGTCTCAAAATGGGCCTGCACCTTAATGTAAAGAAGACAAAGATCATGACAACTGGCATAATCAACAGGTTCATCGTTGAAGGAGAAGAAATTGAAATCGTGAACAACTTTAACCTACTTGGATCAACTATCAATAAAGAAGCAACAAGCAGTCAAGAAATCAGACGACGCATTGCTCTTGGCAGAATGGCTATGAAAGACCTAGATAAGATTCTCAAGAGCAGAGATGTCTCTCTCCATACAAAGATTCGACTTGTTCAAGCCATGGTATTTTCAATAACATCATATGGATGTGAAAGCTGGACAGTGAAAAAGACAGACAGGAAGAAAATTGATGCCTTTGAATTATGGTGCTGGCGGCGAATACTGTGTATACCATGGACTGCCCGAAGAACAAACCAGTCGGTACTAGAGGAGATCAAACCTAAGCTTTCTTTAGAAGCTCAGATGACAAGACTTCGACTTTCATACTTCGGACACATCATGCGAAGAGAGAGATCATTAGAGAAAGACATCATGCTTGGCAAGATAGAAGGTCAACGCAAAAGAGGAAGGCCAGCAATGAGATGGATCGCTACAATAACAGCAGTTACGGGTACCAGTCTGTCAACAATGAGCCGCCTGACTGAAGACCGAACACAATTTAGGATAGCTATCCAGAGGGTCGCCATGAGTCGACTCCGACTCGACGGCACTTAACAACAACAACATCATATCTCCCCTCAGCCGTCTTTTACAGGTTGAAGAGCCCTAACCTTTTTAGCCTCTCTTCAAAGGGCTATCCTTCCATCCCCTTTACCATTTTGGTGGTTCTTCTCTGCACCTTTTCTATTAATGTTATATCCTTTTTAAGATAACAGCAACCAGAATTACACACAATATTCAAGGTGCAGTCGCACCATGGAACAATACAGAGGCATTATAATATCCTTTGTTTTTATTCTCCATTCCTTTCCTTATGATACCTAGCATTCTATTTGCTCTCTCATCGCTGCACACCGGGCAGAGGGTTTTAACATATTATCTATGATGACACAAATCTTTTTCCTGAGTGGTGGTTCCCAATGTGGAATTTCACACTGTGTAACCATAGTTTTGGTTGTTCTTTCCTAGGTACATAATCTTGCACTTGTCCACATTAAATTTCATCTGCCCGTCATGCCCAGTCTTCCAATTTATCAAGGTCATCTTTTAATTTTCCACAATCCTCCTGAATTTTTAACAACTTTCAATAGTTTTGTATAATCTACAAATTTGATCTCACTCGTTATTCCCATTTCCAGGTCATTTATGAATATGTTAAAAAGCAGCAGACCCAGCACAGATCCATGGGGTACTCCGCTATTCACCTTTCTCCACTGGGAAAATTGGTGATTTAGCCCTACCCTCTGCTTTCTTTTAACCAGTTCCTGATCCACAATAGTACACTGCCTCCTATCCCATGACTTTTTAATTTCGCCAGAGGTTTCTCATGAGGGACCTTGTCAGAAAGGACCTGCTGAAAATAGTGAATCAATCTCTTCAACAAGGTTGCATAACAGAAGACCTCAAAAGGTCAGCAATACAACCACTGCTAAAGAACAAAGCACTAGACAGCAATGACCCCTCTTCATACCGCCCTATTGCAAGCATTCCGTTTCTCGCCAAGATTATCGAGAAGGTTGTACAGATTCAATGGCAGGACTATATAGACTTATCAGCACCATTAGATGAGCAACAATACGGATTCTGCCCACACCACAGTGTGGAAACCCTCCTATTAACACTATTTGACACCATCATCAGAGGCATTGATAATACCAAGTGAGCCTTCATTCTCATTTTCCTTTATTTATTTTTTTTATTTATAGTTTTTTATATACCGCGCTCTTTAAAATCAGTGTGGTTCACAGGTAACATTTGAGCAGCTCAAATATCCTTGATATTTCCTCCTCATTCGACAATGTAAACCATGCCACACTCATCTCCAGACTCTCCCAACTAGGCATTAAGGATAAAACCCTTGATTGGTTTAAATCCTATTTCACTAGCCGGACCCAATATGTACAAATAGGTCAAGTCGCATTGTTGCCATTTCCACAAGAACAAGGCATCCCGCAAGGCTCCGCCCTCTCTGCACTACTGTACCTTCAACCCATCTGTACCATATTTCAATGCTACAAGATAAATGATCACATCTACGCAGATGACATTATGGTGTACTCATCTTTCGATGTATCCAACCCTGAATATGACAATATATCCCGCTGCCTAACTGAAGCGGAATTGTGGCTGAAATCAATGAACATGAATATTAATTTCAAAAAGACGGAAGTACTATTTGTAACAAGAAATACGAACTTCACCCCACCGACAGAAATCAACATCGGAAACATCTCCCTACCAGTCAAGGCAGAGGTCAAATATCTAGGAGTCACGCTTGACAGGACGCTTATCCTTACTCAACAAATAAAACAAGCCGTTAAAGCATATACTTTAAAATAAGGACAATCCAACAGCTACGGCCGATGATAGATAGCACTGACTTCAGAACTGTGGCCCAAACACTAATAACACCTCATTTAGATTACTGCAATGGTATTCTTCAAGGAACTTCTAAGAAAAACCTACATACTCTACAATTAGCCCAAAATATCACAGCAAGGATCATTTACAAAGCAAAAGTAACAGACCATATATCTCCTATTCTCTACGCCCTGCACTGGCTACCGGTCTTGTGTAGAATTACCTATAAATCTTTAGTTACTACGTTCAAGATCTTTAATAATTTAGCACAGTCATTCCTGTCTACACTCATCAATAGCCCACATGAAAACAGGTTAAGAAGAAGAGTGAACCTACACACGTTACTAGTTCCGGATACCATTCGAAAGACAAGGCGGAAGATAAGCAACACTGCTTTCTCGTTCTTCGCTCCTACATTGTGGAACAGCCTCCTAGTCGAGCTAAGAGAAATTAAAGACCTTCAATCATTTAGAAAGGAACTAAAAACCTACCTATTTACCCAGCACTATCACAACCTTCAACATGATGATGGTCAGAATTCACAGACCAGCACTAACCAACAATCATACTCTGATCCTACCTAGACAAAGCACACACCCACATTTCTTACATAGCTATAATGCCACCAAGATCACTCAACTTCAAATATATTTGTTTGCCACTTATGTAAATAGTTACCTGATGTAATTTTTGAATGTAAGTAGTTATAGGGCGCGGCATTAATTTGCCACCAGTTCCACCTGTTTCTTCATGTTAATGAGTTAAATTTTAAAATGTCCTACAATTGTTCTCTGTAAAAATAATAATAGCTTGCTATTATTAATGTTTTGTTACCTGTAAACCACCTCTGATCTCTGGAAGAGGCGGTATAGAAAAATGTATAAATAAATAAATAAAGTCCAGATACACTATAATCAACCGACGCACCTTTGTCTACCTGTTTATTCACACCTTCAAAAAAACATAACAGATTAGTAAGACAAGACCTTCCTTGGTTAAAGTCATATTGGCTGTCTCTCATTAAGCCAGACTATCTACATGTTCAGTAATTTTGTTCTTTATAATGGTTTCTACCATTTTTCCCCAGTACTGATGTCAGGCTCACCGGTCTGTAGTTTCCCGGATTATCCTGGAACACTTTTAAAAAATTGGCGTTACACTGGCCATTCTCCAATCTTCAGGTATTACAGACGATTTTAATAATAGTTCACAGATATTACTAATAGTAGATCTGCAATCTCATATTTCAATTCTTTCAACACCCTTGGATGTATACCATCCGGTCCAGGTGATTTGCTTCTCTTCAGTTTATCAAATAGTTGTAATACATCTTCCCATTGTATTGATATTTCTTTCATTTCTTCTGTGGCATCACCTTTAAATACCCTTTCAGTCATGGATAACCATCCCTACATCTTCCTCAGTTAAGATCGAAGCAAAGAATTCATTCAGTTTCTCCTCTATGGCTTCGTCCCCTCTTAGTGCCCCTTTTACCCCTCTATCATCTAATGGTCCAACTGACTCTCACAGGATTTTTGCTACAAATGTACTTGAAAAAGGCTTTATTATGTGCTTTTGCTTAAACAGCAAGTTTCGTCTCAAATTCAGTCTTTGCCTGCCTTATCAATGCCTTGCATCTAACTTGTGTCATTTCCAGTGTCATTTGGTTCCTTTTTCCATTTCCCAAAAGTTGCTTTTTTTGGCAACAGCCTCTCTGACCTCACCTTTAAACCATGCTGGCAGTTTTTTGGACTTCCTTCCACTTTTCTTAAATAGCAGTTCAAGGCAAGTTAGCTACTGTACCCAAAGATATTTCCCAGTCCCCAGAGGACTTACATTAAGCGTCTGTGAAATTGGCTTGAAGAGTGACTCAATGGCCAAAATATTTCAGCTACTGGGTCACTCTGAGCCAATTTCACAGATGCTTGATGTTCTTCTCAGACCATTTGTAGTAGCCTTCCCCTTGTATGTACATGACTCATCATATTTTATCAATATCCTGGAGAATTTTCAGGGATACCATAATGATTTGGAGATAGTTATGCTTGATATTACCTTCTTATATACAAACGTGCCACAGAAGGAGGCACTACGTGTCCTTGAAGAGACTCTGATGGAAAGACTGTACCCACGCAGGCTTCCCACTGCCTTTTTAATGCAACTGGCTACTTGGGCACTTACAGAGAATTATTTCTGTTTTAGAGAGATTTATGTTAAACAAATTGAGGGCATAGCAATGGGCTCCTCTATGGCACCGGATGTGGTCAATTTATACGTGGCTGATTTTGAGCACAAACATCTTACCCATCATTCTTTTATAAATAATGTCAAGATGTGGTGCAGATACATTGATGGAATTTTTTTGATTTGAGACAGCGACCATGAGTTATTGCAATAAATTTTAGAGTGGAATAATCTGCTGCACCCTAATCTGCACTTTGAATCTACATTGAGTTAGTTGGCGGTGTTATATTTGGACATCATGGTGAAGAAGGGACGAGATGGTTTTATGATGGATCTATATTGCAAGCCCACAGATAGAAATCAATTGCTATTATTAATCATTCACTCAAATACAACGTCCCTGTGAGACAGTTTTTACAGGCTAAGAGAATCTTCTCTAGAGAGGCGGATTTTGACAAGCATGCTTACAATTTGAGGAATCCGTTTCTGGCCAAGGGATATCCATGGGTGAGCATACAATGCGCGTACTCATGAGTTAAGACCACTGACTGGGCTTCCCTTCTTTAAAAATCAGAACGTGGAAGTCTAGACAAGATAGTTTGCACCCTGTTTTTTTCAGCCCAGCATTGGAAATATCAGACAGGAATGGCACATACTTCAGACTTTGCCTGCTTTTGAACACCAACAAATTATTTATTTATTTATTTATTTAGCTGCATTTATATCCCGCTTTTCACCGGGTCAAAGCGGTTGGGGGATACATTTAACACGAGGGGATATGAGACAAATACACTAATACAGGGAACATGGGCAATGGAGGGTTAAGTGGCTTGCCCAAGACCACAAGGAGCACCTGTGGGACTAGAAGCCCCAGTCCTTCCGGCCCAAGGTTGCTGTCCTCTAGTGGGATTTGAACCACCGACCTTCTGACCTGTAGTACCTTGCCCCAACCACTAGGTCACTGCTCCCTCCAATTACCATTGCTCATAAGAGGAACTCTAACGTGGCCAAACGTAGTGCCATTCACACTACCCGAATGGAAAAGACCACCCCGCATTAATGGACATTTTCAGTGTGGGAGGTGCTCTATGTATTCATGTTCTATCGCTTAAAGAATTTTTCATACATCCACTTTCTAAGAAAAAAAAATTTCCTCTCAGATTATTCCAATTGTGATCACATAAATGACATTTTCTGTTGTACATGTCCATGCAACATGTTATACTTTGGAAAGACCAGGAGAGCAGTCTGCACTCAAATTATACAGCACCGGATTTGTATCAGCAGGCTTGTACCAGAAGTACCACTGGTCAGCCATTGGGCTGAGAAGGCCCATCTTGTCTCTGACCTAAAATCTTTTGTTCTTAAGGTTGTAAAAGCCAAATGATGTGGGGAGACATAGATAAACGCTGCTGAGGCTGGAACAGAAGTATATTTTCAAATTCAACACTATTACTCCCTCTCCCCCCCCCCCCCCCAAGGTCTTAATCAGGACGTTGATTACTCTGTTTTCCTTTAAAGTCATTGAATCAGGTTTTTTTCCCTTTGTCCCCTGCTTACATCAGAGAATACTGAAGGAACTTGGGGACGTTCTAGCCACTGTTCCCTCTAAGCTGTGCGTGTGTGCGCGCACACACCTCGCCGAGTGAGCACACATACTTTACAACACAGCGCACAAAAATTACGGTTCTGATTCTGATAGAAAACACAGAAGTCTTAAAATTTAAAAGTTGTTGTGTATTTACGGTTTTCATAAGTTCTACAATATTTTCTAGTGCAATCAATGTGGTGTACATATTGTATTCTGACGTGTAGTCAAATTTTAAAGTATATAACTCAGTGTGTTATGTGGCGCACAAAAACTTTACCTTCCTTCAAAAGCTGCACAGCTGATATTTTATGCGCACACAGCCTACAGAAAATTAGAGGAAACATTGGTTCTAGCGGCTCCACTGACTGACCTTTTCAATGCCTCTTTGGAGTCGGGAATAGTGCCTGAGGACTGGAGAGAGGCACATGTGGTCCCTTTACACAAAAGCGGAAGTAAGGATGTGGTTGAAAAGTATAGGCAGGTTAGATTAACCTCTGTGGTGAGTAAATTATTGCAAATGTTGCTCAAATATAAAATATAGTGAGGTTTCTGGAGTCCAGTGGATTACAGGATTGGAGGCAGCATGGATTCACCAGAGGCAGGTCTTATCAGACAAATCTGATTGATTTCTTTGACTGCATGACCAGGGAATTGGACAGAGGGAGAGCCCTTGATGTGGTATTCTTGAATTTCAGTAAAGCCTTTGGCATCGTAACGCACTGGCGACTCAACAAACTGAGCACCCTAGGGATGGACACTAAAGTTAGTGATTGGGTTAGAAATTAGATGAGGGGGAGGTGACAAAGGGTACAGGTAAATGGAGCTCACTCTGCGGAGAACGAGGTTATCTGTGGTATGACCCAGGGATCTGTCCTTGGTCTGATTCTTTTTAACCTCTTTGTTAGTGATATAGCGGAAGGGCTGTTGGGTAAGGTTTGCCTCTTTGCGGATGATACCAAAATCTGCAAGAGTAGACATCCAGGAAGATGTAGATAACATGAGGAGGGGTCTAACTAGGCTTGAAGAATGGTCTAGAATTTGGCAGCTCAGATTTAATGTTAAAAATGCAAGGTCATGCATTTGGGCTGCAGCAATCCAAGGGAGCAATATAGTATAGGGGGTGAAGTACTTTTGTCCACTAAAGAGCGGGACCTAGGCGTGATTGTGTCCGATGATCATAAAGTAGCTAAACAGGTAGAAAAGGTGATGGCAAAAGCTAGAAGGATGCTTCGGTGCATAGGGAGAGAAATGGCCAGAAGAAAAGAGGTGATATGTCTCTGTAAAAGTCTTTGGTGTATTTGGAGTATGGTGTACAATTCTGGAGACCGCACCTTGAAAAGCATATAAGCAGCTCGGGGTTGGTGCAGAGAGTGGCTATTAAAATGGTTAGTGGTCTTTTTACAACGCTTATGAGGAAAGACTTAATATTTAAGAGAAAAGGCAGGATAGAGGAGATGTGATTGAGACGTTTGAATACCTTCATGGATTAAATGCACAGGGGGAGAGCCTCTTTCAACTGAATGCGAGCTCTGCTACGAGGGGACATAGGATGAGCGTGAAAGGGGATAGACTCAGGAGTAATATGTGGAAATATTTCTTTACAGAAAGAGTGGTGGATCCGTGGAATAGTCTTCAAGTGGAGGTGGTAGAGATGATGACAGTATCTGAATTCAAAAAAGCATGGGACAAACACAGAGGATCTCTAAGGGAAAAGAGGAGACCATTGTAATAGTTGATATGGAAGGGCAGACTAGAAAGAAACATGACAGCAGTTAAAAAAACATTTGGTCTATGTTTTCTATGCTTCTACTCCTGTCCTCTCCAAGGCATAGTTTTTACCCCACAGAGTACTTTTTCTGATCTACTTTTCTGCTCACAATGGAAACCTAGACAACCCCTCCCTCCCCCTTTCCTTATTACTTTGATAATATCACGATTTCATAATATCTTATTTTTGTATTTTTGGTCATATGAATCTGTTCCATGCATATGCCACAGCGTATTTTATTAATGTGTTATTTTAAGTTTTATTTTGTCCTCTTCTACACATATGGTTTTAGTTCACTCCCTGCACTTTTATATGATATATATTTTTTACCTCTATACCTTTTTACAACTCCATACAGCAAGATTTTTATGTTTTTACATTTAATAGGGATATTTTTATCATTGTGGTGCAGTTATTCATTTAAGTATTTATTTCATACAATGGATGCGTATTAAATTGGTATTAGTGAGGTCAACTCAAGATATTTACTTTAGATGTCTAAGGTGAATAGCACCAACATAAGGATAAACATTTTTCTGTAATCAACTTTGGAATAATGATATGTTCCCTGAATGATTAGTGTCCATAATTATAGCAGCGCGTCCTGAATATAGGACCGTACATGCCACATGGATATCTTTGGTCTAATAACCAATGCACCCTACGATGCATATGATTTTACCATTTTAATTGTTTAGACATGTTCTCATTTAGCTCCGTTCATTTAAGATGTTATTCCCCCCTTTTTTTTTAAATTGAGAGTGGCCTTTTTATATAATGTTTTTTACATTAAGACGCTTGGGACAAACCAACCAGTTTCTTAGTAATAATCATTTTAACTGGGACCAGCATCAGCATAGGATCAATATGGCCTTACTCTCATGTAGTCAACACTATAAAAGTTTTTTTTTTAACATGGATGTTTTATACCAATTTAGATGATGTCATTTGAATTGTGGCATATTTATCTATTCAATTATTTATTTATTTATTCGTTCACTATAAGCTGGTACCATTTTAATTGTGGCATCTTTATCTGTTTATTTCTTGATCTACTCATTCAATATAACGAACGATATACCTGGCCACACTAATCCCTGCCTACGCATTCAATCAAAACCTATACCAATCCCTCCCACATCTTTACTCCCCATTCTACCTCCTCTACACCTTACAAACACAGCAACCACTCCTACTTCCACCATACTACTTCACAGGAAAGATTATAACACACCCACCCAATGACAGGATATCCACAAAAACCTCTACGAGAAATCGGAGACACCGCAAGCCCAAAGCAGCATTGCCCCGCGCAATCAACCAAACAACCTCACTAAACACTAGCAACCGGGATGCGGAGGCCCTGCATGAAGCCTGTAATATCATCCTCATAAATGCTCGCTCAATCAGGAACAAAACCCACATAATATATGACATCATCACTGACGAAAAACCGGACATCCTATGTATAACCGAAACATGGGTCACAGAAACAGATGCAGCCATATTAAACCAGATCAGTAAACCTGGATACAACCTGTATAACTGTCCCCGAGCCCACAAGAAAGGTGGAGGAGTCCTTATAATAGCAAATGACAATCTGAAACTCACAAGCACATATCAGAACTCAAACGCAGACATAGACTTACTCAAGGTTGAAAACTCAGCATTATCCATCTGCTTGATATACAGACCCCCCACGTCGCATCATGAGATTCTTGCATCAGCACTGGAAGCAATTTCATCGACACAACCTAGAAAATTCCAGATAATACTAGGAGACCTAAATCTAGCATCCACATCAACCACGAATGCAAACACCTTCCTAGAAGCTATGACGCAGCTAGGGTACCAGCAACTGATAACAGAACCAACCCATGAAAAAGGCCACACACTTGACATGGTCTTCACACCCAAAAGAGAACAGGAAATTGGTGAGAGGCCCCTGATAGAGATCAATCCACTACCCTGGTCAGATCACCACCAAATCAATATACGGATAAAGCTTCCGAACTTGACCAAGGACACGAAAGAGAAAAGGGGATCACACCAACAATGGAGATTTAACAAACCAGACATGGAAGGCCTCATCAATGCTATCAAATCCCACATCGACCTGGGAGAAACAGACCTCGATGACCTAACAAGCAATTGGGATTCCAGAATTCAGTCCATAGCAATCCCCAAAGGGAACCAGACACCAAACACATCCAAGCAACCATCAGAACCTTGGTATAACATAACATTGACCAGAATGAAGAGAGACCTCAGGAAGCACGAAAGAATGTGGAGACGCACCAAATCCACCGAACTAAGAACTGTATACCTTAATCTCCTCTCAAGATACAAAGAAGAAGTAAACACAGCAAAGAGGATACACCATACCAACATCCTGAACAAAGCCATCAACAAACCACGTGAACTTTTCGCACTAGTAAAATCGCTTACCAAAACAGCGCCACCAGAACATCAGGATAGCCCCATCCATCCACAAACACTGGCAAATCACTATGCAAGCAAGCTGACTTCCACCGCCCCCACGATAAAGGAAGGCACACTGCACCAAAGAACAAAAGAGAAGCAAGAACCAACATGGAACACATTCCACAACCTTGATGAACAACAAACCACCAACATTCTAACCTCCATAAATACCACCACCTCACCACTCGACCCATGCCCAACTGCATGGATCAAAGCGGCAAAAAAAGAGATCAACCAGCAGATAGCCCACATTATAAATCAGTCGCTAAGTCAAGGAATAATGCCCAAACAACTAAAATTATCGATAATAAGGCCAATCCTAAAAAACAATACTCTCAACAAGGAAGACCCGACCTCATACAGACCCATATCCAGCATTTCATTCCTTGCAAAAATCATTGAAAAGGCAGTGCTCCTACAACTGCAAGATCACCTTGATGACCACGATACCTTAGACAAACAACAATACGGGTTCCGAAGAAATCATGGAGTTGAAACACTTTTGATAGCGCTAATGAACAACCTCCTTAAAGGACTTGAAGACAGAAAGAAAATGTTTATACTCATTTTCATTGACATCTCCGCCGCCTTCGACACTGTACATCATGGGATCCTCCTTAACAAACTGGAATCCATAGGAGTTGGGGGAACCCCCCTCAAATGGTTCTCCTCCTACATATCGAATAGAAGGCCTCAAGTACAATTCAATGGCGAACAAGCTGAACCGTTCTCTCAAACACAGGGCATTCCACAGGGATCAGCCCTCTCGGCTCTACTGTTCAACATTTACATGCAACCCCTATGCAAAATCTTTAAAAGACATGACATCAGCTACCACATCTATGCAGATGATATCATGTTATACACACAACTGGACGCCACGGACCCCAATTATACACAGCTCGAAAACTGCCTGGATGAAATGTTGCAATGGCTACAGAAAAATAACATGACGATTAACCACAAAAAAACGGAGGTCATGTATATATCCAGCAAACCGAACTTCAAGCCCCCTGATACAATCACCCTGTGCAATAACACGTACAAGGCGAAGGATGAAATCAAATACCTAGGAGTCACACTCGATTGCAACCTAAAAATGGAGACCCACCTACGTAAAACAAACAAAGCCATCTTCCATAAACTTAGAGTGATACAACCGCTAAGAAAAATAATAGATCCATGTGACTTCCGATCAGTGGCGCAAGCGCTTATTATGCCACATCTGGACTACTGTAATGCCATCCTTCAAGGTCTGCCCAAGAAATCAATAAATATCCTTCAGTTGGCCCAAAACGTAACTGCCAGGATCATAATGGGAACAAGCATTGCAGAACACATCACCCCCATACTAATAAACCTACATTGGCTTCCAATTGCAGCAAGGATACAGTACAAGATGCTAGTAACCGCATTCAAACTTATCAATAACATAGCCCCCTCATTCCTGACCACCCTTATCAGCACACAACCTGCAAATAGAGACAGAAGAAATACCAACTTGGGCACCCTACAGGTCCCCACCACCATCAGAACAGGTCCCCACCACCATCAGAACAGTAAAAACAAGTACATCTCGAAGAGCCTTCTCATTCTCTGCACCAACAATATGGAATCAACTCCCTTTTGAACTGTGCTTAATCACGGACATTGCAATCTTCAGGAAAGAGTTAAAAACTCACCTATTCAAATGCTATTATAATCAGCCATGACTCTCAAGTGCCAACGAGTCGTAGCAAAGCAAGCAGACAATTATATGCGTTAGATACCACTTTATGTAGGAATATGTGAAGATGTATAATACAAGGATAATTCCGAATATATAAATTATGGAAAAGGTGTAATTCAAAAAGAAGGGTAATTGTACAATTGTAGTCAAGAAATGTGTAAATATTTATGTATAAATGTAAATATGTATAACGAAGTCCCCCATGACACTAACCCTGTGTGCTGTGACCTACCCTCAGATCTATATAATTACTGTCCCCTCCCTGTCCTGATTTGACATCCCCAAAAGAAGAATCGAACCGCTGCTGATTGCTGGAAGCAGCGGTATATAAGTGTGTATTAAATAAATAAAATAAAGTATTTCTCAGGGAATATTTTTACTCAGCCCAATTAATTTCCTCACAATTGTCCCACCTACAGAACATCTTTTATTTGAGGTTCTTCAATATTTCAGCATTTTTACCCAAGGCAGGCAATTCTTTTTAATAAATACCTAGATACTAGGAATATGAATCTCCCCCTTTCTTTCAATATAACATAATAAAAATTTAAAGGAAACGTGTTAAGGGACAAATAGATATGTAGGGAACTCACTTAGGGTTCCTTTTCTAAGCTCCCCCAGGTCTGCAAGCATGATTTTTTAAAATCTTATCCTCTGTCCAAGAGCCATTCTTTTCATCCACATTAATTTTTCATGGGTTGATACAAATCTGGCTTCAATTCCGCTAGGTGCCCTTGCTGCCATGGTAACCCCCGTTGGCGCCAAAATTTGTTCCAATACGCCAATGTGGCATTCTTTCTCCTCTCAGCTCTCTCGGTGCAATCAGAAAGCAAGTGCTGTCCTTCTGTTTCAAGGTAACAATACGTTTCTAATATGTTTGGCTCGGTTCCTAAGGCTTCAATTTCAGCTTAGGGTGGCTATATTGCATACGAAGATGAAGTGTCCGCAGTTTAATTTGGGCAATTTAGTATGTTTGCATAAACATGCAATTTATTAAAACACTAAGGAGGATTCGCTTCAGCTGGTCCTATCACAGCATTACACTCGACGAGAATGTGAACTAAATGTACAATACATTCACCAGGTTTTAATACTCATTGCTGCATTTACATTTATTGATACGTGTCCTCCTTTTTGAACATTATGGCATTTATACACACACACACTATGTATTTATATTTGCCCCCTTTTTCATCCTCTGTTCATAGTTTGGATCTGTTGTGGCAGCAATGGCCTCAAACAGCCCCGCAGTGCTCACCTTAAACCTCCCATGCTGTGAGGCTCTTCGACTTCCGCCCCGCCAACGCCAACGCCGATTTCCTGTTTGCATGGAGGTGAAAGCGGCTTCTGCCCCCATGCAAAAGGAAGTTGGCATCAGGCATTGGAGGGGCAGCTGGAGGTTGAAGGTAAGCTCTGCGGAGCTGTTTGAGGTCATTGTTGCTGGTACAGGTCCTGGAGAGGGGTTGCAGTGGGGGCTGGAATGGGGGAGACTAGGTCACACCATCTCCTTGCACCATCCCTGCCTCCGCCTACCAATTCGGTGCTGTTGAATTGGTTGTAATTATTGGACCAGGGTATACAAATAAGGCGGCACACCACTGGCAAATTAGATATAAAATGGTAAAAAGACGGCTGAGAGACTATCAAAAGAGATTTGTGGATGAGGCAAAAGCTAATTTAAAAAAGGGCCAGATATGAAGTTGCGACAGCTTTGCGCCACCATAATTGAATATCCGGGTCTGCCACAATGCGCTGCAATGAGCCGCACAGCACGGAAGCTAACCAGATAACGGCGGTATCAAGCCGCTGCCCTGTTAGCTCCCATGGGTAAAGATAGGCATGGGAAAACCTTGACTATCTTTACCCGGGAAGGGGGGGGGGGAATCGCTAACTGGGCAGTGGTTCAATATCTCCACTGCCTGATTAGTAAAGGGTGACACCTCTGCTCTACCCCAGAATGCCCACAACACACTCCGATTCTACACAGATAGCATCAGGAGTGTAGCGGCGGAACCGGTGGAGATTCATGGGCACTAACTATTTAGTGCTGATAAATATCCCTCTATAGCGGCATTTACATGGTTTATAGGTTTGTAACCATGCAAATGCCTTTGAATATCAGGTCCAAAATATTTTTCTAATATATTAACAAGAAAGGTACAAGGGAGTCAACTGGGCCATTAGATGACCAGGACGTAGAAGGGATACTTAGAGAGGCTAAGGCCATAGCTGAAAAATTCAAATGAGCTATTTGTTTTGGTTTTTACAGCACTGGAACCACTCTTTGTGGGTAATGAATCAGTCTGCCGTTTCTTTTCACATCTATGCTGATGATATCCTGTTAATTCACCACACCTCTGCCACTTCCCCTGATCTCGATCCACTTAATCGTTGTCTTTCCACTATCGCGTCGTGGTTTGGGTCAAACTTCCTCCACGCTATCCCCGCTAAATCATCTGCTATGTGGGTTTCCTTTGGTCTGTCTGCTCCCCTGCTATCTCCCGTCATGGGCTCCTCTTCTATCCCTTTGGCTCCCTCTCTCCGATATCTGGGTGTCACACTGGACCCCGCTCTTTCCTTCCACACTCACATTTCCTCTGTCATTCGTTCTTCCTTCTTTCATCTACGTTGTATCAAAGCTGTTCGATCGTCACTTCCCCCTTCCTCCCTTATCACTCTTGTGCTGTCTTCAGTAGTTTCACGTCTGGATTATTGTAATATTATTTATGCTGGTCTCCCTTCTTCTCAACTTTGCCATCTTCAGATCACTCAAAACGCTGCCGCCCGCCTAGTTACCTTCACTTCTGCGCGCTCCCACGTCTCCCCCTGCCTCCTGGCCTTACACTGGCTCCCGATCAAGTTTCGTTTCATCTACAAGATTCTCATTATCACTCACCGGGTTCTCCACACCGATACCCCTCAGTACTTAGCTAACACTATCCGTTTCCAGCCCTCTCCCCGTCTTCTCCGCTCATCCTCTGGTGGTCGTTTGTTCCTTCCTTCTCCCTCTCATGCCCGCCTAGAATCAACTCGTCACTCTGCTTTCTTCTTTCTGGGCCCTGCCCTCTGGAACTCCCTCCCTCTTCCCCTCCGCATTGAACCCTCCTATCCCTGCTTTAAAACCCTTCTAAAAACCCACCTTTTCTGTCAGGCATTTGACCTTCCTTCTTCCTCTGACGGCACCTCATCCCCCAGTTCTGCCCTCCAACCACCTTGAATCACCTCGTCCATTTCCTATTTTCCTTCTCCCTCCCCCTGGTTATTTTGTTTTCTGTCTTATCTTGCTATTCTCTCTCTGTCCTATAAGCTCTGGCGTTCTTTTCTAACTTTATTTTCTGCAGTTGCCATTTTGTTATTGTACACCGCCCTGATGCTTCGGCCTGGGCGGTTAATCAAGAGACCCAATAAAGATAAAGATAAAAGGGACTGAACCAGATTAGTGTAAATCAGGAAGGTGTGTTAAAAGCAAATTGGCAAAATTAACAACAGAAAATCATTGGCACTGATGGTATTCTTTGCAGAGTTTTAAAGGAATTCAAATACTACATTTTGGATCTGCTATTGGCAATCTGCCTCTGTACCTGAGGACTGGAGGGAAGCCAATGTAAATCAGATTTTTTAAAAGGGCTCTAGAAGTGACCCAAGTAACTAGAGGCTTAAAAGTCTGATACCAAAGCCAGATAAAATGGTAAAAACTATTGTTACGGACAAAATTACTGGCCATATAGATAAACATGGCTTAACAAGGAAAAGCAAGCATGAATGGTGAAAAGGGAAGTCATACCTTACTAATATTAGAATAATTTGAAGCTGTGAATAGTCATGTGGATAAAGAACAACCAGCTGATATAGTGCATTTGGATTTTTAGAAGGTATTTAATAAATTCTCCCATGGGATACTTGTTAGGGAATGTACAAAGTCATAAGATCAAAGGCGAAATGTCTTACTGTCGATGGCAAAATGCCAGTTTTCTCCGTGGAAAGGGGTGACTAATGGAGTATCTCAGAGTCTCTGCTCGGACCAGTGTTTAACATATTCAACAATCTGAAAAGCGAGCAATGAGTGAATTGATCAAATTTGCAGAAGATGCAAAAAAAAAAAAAAAATATACATATATATATATATTTAAAAGTATTTAAAAAACAGAATGTGAGGAACTGCAGACTGGAGAAGTGGACACCAAAAGAAACGATGACATTTAATGTGGACAAATACAAAATGATGGACATAGGGAAAAATAATCATAAACATGGCTTAATTTCTGGAGGATTGGTCTAGAATGCAGTTCCGCTACTTTTCAGATTCCAGAGTGACACAAGTATTCTGCTTTAGCCCCATTCTTCCAGACAGCCTGCAGGGAAGAGGAAGGGAAAAAAGTAAACCTGGAGCGGAGCGGAGCAGAGAACGGTCACTCTGTTCTCTAATCCAGCCCCTGGTCCATCTCCCCCCGGCTCCACAGTTCCACTTCCTTTTTGTCTAAAAATTAAGCTCTGATCCTAACTATCCATGTACAGTATTGGGTTTGGCCCCACCAAAATTTTGCCCGCCAGCTGCAACCTGCATTAAGGCCTCAATCAATCCCGTAGACAGAAGAGAAGAGAACAGCTGCCTTTAACCTTTCCCAGCAATCGCGGCTTCACATTAACAGCCGCCAGCGTGAAGGAAAAAGATCTTCACGCTGGCGGTTGTACAGAGGGAGCCGAGGCCTCGCGCAGGCTTCCCTGGCTCCCTCTCCCGCGGACTTTGGGAGTCGGGAGAAAAGCCGTTTTTTTGCTCTGGCCACTCCTGATCTTGCGGCCAGAGCAAAAAAACGGCTTTTCAAGGGCCGGTTTTACATCTCTGCCGGCAGCTGGCCTGGCTATGGAAAAACCTGCCAGGCCGGCTGAATACCGGCCGGTTGGCAACCCTATCTGGGACTGAATCTGCAGCCCGGAGGAAGGCAGGAGAGAAGTAGGCCTTTGATCAGGGAGCCACGCAGGGTTGCCAACTGGCTCCAGATGCACCTGACAGGCTTGATCCAGTCCTGGGTTTACCCCATTGTATGCAGTGACTTGTAGTTTTCCTTTTCTTATGGAGCTCAATGGAGAAATCAGAACTACATATCCCTGCATGCAATGAGGTAAACCCAGGACTGGATCAAACCCGTCAGGTGCATTTGGAGCCAGTTGTCAAGCCTAGAGCCACGTGTTAACGCGGCTGTCCCCGATCAAAGGAGGAGGACTACAGTGTTGGGGACAGCCGCGCTGACATGCGGCTTCCCCAAGGAAAGGGGGGAGGGGCTTGTGGCTTCCAGGAAACCCTCCAGAGCCCTTGAGCAAGGCCCAGAGGGAGGAAAAGTAGAGGGGGTTTTTCACGATGGTAAGGGAGGGCAGCAAGTGGGAAAGGCCTGGAGGAATGAGGAGAGATAAAAGGGGCAAAAAGAAGGACCAGAAACCCTGGATAAGGCCAATTAAGGGCAGAATTCACCCCAGAGACCTGAGGCAAGCCCCCAGCGGTAGGGAAAGCCCCTGAAGGAGGGGCAGAGACCTCTGGAGCCTAAGGGAAAGGCTCAAAGGTGGGGGAAAGGACAGAGAAGCCAGACGGCCCTAGAGGGATGGATGGGCCCGAGGGCAGGCTTAGAGCTGAGATAGGCTGCAGATTGGAAGGGGAGGGCCGGCCTTAAAGGGGAAATGCCAGTAGGAAATACTGAAGTTGTTTTATTTTAAAAGGTTACTTTAAGAGCTTGTGGAAGGTGTGAGGGAGTGCGAGGAGGCATTGAAGCTCAAGGAAAACCCTGTTGAACTTTCCAAGTTTTCCTGAGAAACCTTTACTGGACACTTTAAAGACAACTGGAAAAAAGTGAGTAAATTGAATTGTTAATTGGGTAAAAGAAACTTAGGAAAGTTGGGAAGGTCATAGTGTGTAAGGGAAAATTATTTTAGTGTGATCTGAAGTATAATTGGTTAAATTGGGTTTGAGGAAAAGAAAGGGTTTAATTTAAATTTTTTGTTCACCCACTGAACAATCAAGCCATGGAATTTGTTGTCAAAGGAAATAGAAGAGGTATCTAACATTGTTGGGTCTAAAAGGGGTTGAACAAATTCCTACAGAAGAAGGCCATAAACCATTGTTAGCCAATGCCAGCACTCATTCCTGGCAAAGACCTGCAGAAAGTGGGTGCAATCTTTACAAATTGCTGGGTACTGCCTAGTGACCCGGACTGGCGTCTGTTGTAGACAGGATGCTAGCTTTGATGGACCCTTAGCCTACCAAGCAGCATCTTTATTCTTGTGGAGCCCCATTCAGAAAGGGGCCTTTCCAGCCGGTCTGGACATCCAAAATCTGGACAGGCCTGATCTCCTCCCGATTCTGATCTCACGGGGGCTATATGCTTCGTACGAGATCAGAATCTGGTGCAACCAGCCTGGATGGGCAGGACATGTCCCGACTCTGGCCCACTGGATGTCCTGTATCCTGCCGCCTGACCCCTGATCGGGGCTTTCAAGGCCGGGATCAGGCTGCGGGGAACCTCCTGCCCTGCTCACTTGCATTCCGGGTCCCAGCCAGCCTGGTCGCTGAAGTCGAGGGGAATTTATTCCTCCTCCGGGATGGAATAAGTCCCCTGTCTAGATCACCGACCCCGGAACAGCAGGGCTGACATCAGAATCAGTCCTGTACGGCTGGGATCAGGATCCTGCCTACTCCCCACCCTCGCTCCTCCTCTGACTCACTGCCTCCCACCCCCGTCCAGACTCCTCCAGACATCTCTGCAGTATGTGCAGGGATCTCCTTGTCTGGAATCGGCACCCTTGCGTTTAGCGGGGATATAAGTCCAACCCAAACATATAGACATTAGCAAAACTAGCACCTCAATACAACCAGAAAAGGGCTAGTTAGTCAACCTTCTCTCTAGTCCTATGGCGAACCACCCGAAAAGCACATGCAATATCCAAACGAGTTTATAATATTGTATATAGCATTAATTTAACCTGTACATAGTTCTCCCGGTTGTCCCTTGTTGAATTTCCCTGTTTATTGTAAACTCAATGTTACTTGTATGCATTGTAGTATGTTCTTGTTTAATGTACACCGCACTGATTGTAATAGCGCGGTATAAAAGAAATGTTAAATAAATAAATAAATGACTTCCGGTGACGTCACCGAGCGGGATGGCAGCGAAGTGACCAAGCTCCGCTGCCAACGCCTGCAAATCGGGCATAAAAACCCCGAATTAAACGGCACACAAGGCGGGATGTAGGAGAAACCAGAGCCGCTGCTCCCCATAACCAGCTGAGCCTGAAATTGTGCATAGCTGCCCGACCCGGAGCCGCGGGAGCCGGCGGTGTGCAGGGCGGAGCGGAGGTGAATGCGGTACGGCAGCACAGCGGAGGTGAAAGCCCTGATATGAATGTGGCTACTTAACACTCCGGAGAAGAAGCGCGGCACGACACTGGGCGGCAGGCAGCAGCGGATACTGAGTAGAGGCAGCCCGGTAAGAGAAGACGGGAAGGAGAGTGCGCTGGGACTCCGGGGCTCAGAAACGCCACGTGGTCGAGGGCAGAGCAGGCCGAATGTAACACCGCGTGGTGGGGGAGACAGAACAGTGCATGCGAGGAAGCTGAACTGCTGAGAGCAAACCGCAGAACTGAAGCGGCAGACTGCTGGAGATGTCACCGAGCACGGCGGATGAGTAATAGATTTGAACCCTGAGCAGAGCTTGAGGGGCAGTGATACAGAGCCGTCAAGGGTGAAGACGTGTAAGTAACAAGGACTAAGTTAAGAGCTCGAGTCCCCAGCTATCCAGGAGCTGCAGAGTGCCTGAAAGTCTGGAACCACGGACCCAGCACCTGCTGTTTGAACACAGAGATCTGCCACCTCCTATACAGAGTGCCATATAGCACAAATCACAGAAGGCCTGCTCAGAGGAGTAAGGCGTAGGGATTTCTGGGACCCCGGCATTCCTGAGAGAGCTGAGCTACTACGTCGGGTGGGCGGCAGAGCAACCATGGAGAAAGGTAAAAGTGGACCCTCAGCCAAGAAGAAGCTAGCTGAGTACCGCTCCACCTATGCTACAGCCAAAGGCGGAAACGAAGGAGATAAGGGAGGCAAATCGCCCCCCCCCGGCGCCCACTGAATCTGAACCGAGGGTGGAGACTGAGAGCAATTCGGAGTTCAGGAGCATGCTGAAGGACTGGCTCATTGAATTGAAAGAGGAAATTAAGTCCGAGCTCAGTGGGGTGAAGAAGGAGTTAAAAGAGACAATTCAAGCACTGCGACAAGAGATAGTGGATTTGGGCAACCGTGTAGAAGAAACGGAAGGCCGTGTGGAACAGCAAGGTGAAGCCGTAGAAGAGCTCCAAAAAGGATGGGAAGAACACTCATGTGGCTTAAGTGATTTGCAGGTGAAATTGGAGGACCTCGAAGATAGATCAAGGAGAAGCAATATAAGGATACGAGGCCTCCCGGAAGAGCCACAATACAAGAACTCAGAAGAAGTGGTGGAAAAAATATTCAACTTGCTGCTAAAGTCGGCGGCTGCAGGGGAAGACGAGATTGAAGCGATGATGCGGATAGAGCGAGCACACAGAAGCTTGGGCCCGATAAGGGACAAGAAGCCTCGCGATATCGTAGTATGTCTCAGCTCGTACAAGAGCAAGGAAAAAGTACTTTGGGCGGCAAGGACACTGAAACAATTTGTCTGGGAAGATCATAAGTTAGAATTCTTTCAGGACTTGTCCCCCGGAACGTTGCAACGTAGAAGAAACCTTAAAGAAGTGACGGAATATCTCGGCGGGAAAATCTGCGCTATAAATGGCTGTTTCCATTTGGACTGTTGCTTACAGTAAAGGGCAGATCAAGACGAGTGCAGTCAAGCGAGGAAGCGTGGACAGCATTAAGAGAGTTAGGTGCCACACACCTGCCAGAGGGCACACAGACATCCAATGGAAGTACAAAAACCACAGGGACTCCAGCAACAAAATGGAACGCACAGCGCTGGCACAGAGCTCCAGTTGGAGGGAGAAGATTGGCGAGACTGAACCGCGGGAGTGCCAGAACACCGTCTGCAACCACTGAAGCGAGCTGAGCTTAAGACTTTACATGCTGTTTTGACTAGAGTGAAGTGTAAGGGGTTGGGGGGAAGTGGCGGGGAGGGGTGGGTGTGGTAGATAAGTAGGGGGTTAGGACGAAGGGAGATGGGTGGGGTGAGACGGGGGAGGTGGGTGGAAGGGAGAGGGCAGGCTTAGGCTCGAGTGTCAGTCACGAATAAGGAGGTCATGACTCCCGTACGGGAGGTAGGTCAGGGGTGGGAGTTGGGGAGGACGGGGGATGGGTTAGAGTGGGGGGAGGGAGGGGGGAGGATGGGAGGGGTAGGGGTAGGGTGGGCAGAGGGGGCACAAGGGGGGTCGAGTAGGACACCGGTGATTTGAAAATTATCACCCTAAATGTGAAAGGTTTAAATTCACCCTTCAAAAGGCAGAAATTGTACAGGGAAATAACTAGGCAAAAAGCCTCATTGGTCCTCTTGCAGGAAACTCATTTATTACGCAGACACGAATCATTAGTGAAGCCCAAAGGATACACTGAGTTAGTGTTTGCTTCCAATCTGCGAGAGCGTAAGAGAGGGGGGGTAGCGTTGCTGGTCAGTGGGACACTCAAAGCGGAGATACACACAGTAATTCGGGATAGAGGGGGCCGATATTTACTGGTGCGAATGAAGATAGGGGATGAATGGTTTTGTGTAACTAATGTGTATGCTCCCACTGGGGCACAGAAAGATTTCTGGGAGGAAGTGGATGAGAAAATGAATGCATTAGGCGAGGGAGTGCGGATATGTGGTGGAGACTTCAATATGACTTGGGAGGTGGGGAGAGACTCCACGGGGAAGGGGGAGGGGAGGCGGGCAGATAGGAGTAGGTACCAGCAATTCATAAGGGCTAATGATTTAATTGATGCCTGGCGATTGCTCAACCCTAGTCGGCGTCAGTACTCCTTCTTTTCCGCAGTGCACGGCACGTACTCTAGGATAGACAATATCTGGGTGGGGAAGGAGATTGCAGGTAGGATTATTGAAGGAGAGATGGAGCCGATTACGTGGTCCGACCACGCACCAGTGCGGGTGACATTGAGGGGGCGGGGATAGGATAGGGGAACCCGCTTCTGGAGATTGAATGAGGCACTTTTGAGTGATGCTAGGGTGGTGCAAGATGTACGAAGATTGATACCGGAATACTTCGTGCAGAATGCTACGGGAGACGTTCGACAGGGCGTGGTGTGGGATGCTTTCAAGGCGGTGCTGCGAGGCACATTAGTTAAATGGGGAGCGAGAATAAAGAGGGAAGGGGAGGAGAAGGAGCTCCGCCTACGGCAGAAACTGGTGCAACTTGAAGAGGCCGATGCGCGCAGTGCTGACAGGCAGCTGAGAAGAGAGGTCCTCGAGACTAGGGCTAAATTAAATGCGCTAGCAGCAGATAAAATTCATTATCGGCTACAACTGCTACGACAGGAGTTTTTTGAGGGAGGGAATAGGGCAGGGAAGTATATGGCGAGGAGACTGAAGCAGAAGCGGACTACGTCCTGGATTGTGCAGATTAAGGGGAGGGGGGGGGGTCACGAGAGATGAGCAGAAAATCCGGGAAGCCTTTGTGGAGTACTACAGGGGCCTATATGAGGCTAAATCGGATAGGCCAGAAGACGAGATGAGGGATTATTTGGCGACAACCGGACTTCCCCATTTGGATGAGGGGGAAAGAGAGGCGCTAGAAGGGGAAATACAAGTGTCGGAGGTGGCAGGGGCGATTAGGGGTCTCAAAACAGGGAAAGCCCCCGGCTTAGATGGGCTGACAGCTAGCTTCTATAAAAAATTTGTGGGAGAGCTGGTGGGGCCCTTGACAAATCTCTTTAATATCCTGAGGGCGGGGGAGCCTTTGGCGGACACAATGGGATGGGCGGGCATAACGCTGATCCCTAAATCGGGCAAGGACCCGCTAGAGTGTGCGTTGTATCGGCCAATATCATTAATCAACACTGATGCGAAACTATTAGCTAAAGTGTTAGCAGGACGCCTTAATAAACTGTTGGGGAAGTTAGTGCATGAGGATCAGGCGGGGTTTATACCAGGGAGGCAAGTGGCGGATAACATTAGGAAAGCGCTAAATGTGATGTGGTCCGTGAAACGCAATCCAGAGCCAGCACTGCTGGTATCGTTGGACGCAGAAAAAGCCTTTGACCAAGTGTCGTGGAGATTTTTATTCTCCGTCTTGGAACACATGGGGTTCGGGAATGGGTTTGTTGGCTGGATTAGGGCATTGCATGAGAGACCTACGGCCTGTGTGCGTATAAATGGAGGATATTCAGGATTCTTCCCGCTGGGGAGGGGGACGCGACAGGGGTGTCCACTCTCACCGTTACTGTTCGCCTTATCGTTGGAACCGCTAGCAGGGAGAATTAGGCAGAACGTAGACATTAGGGGGGTGATCGTAGGGCAGAGGGAATACAAATTGGCAATGTTTGCTGACGATATCCTGCTTATGGCCACTAGGCCGCAAGACACGGTGCCTGAAATCATGAGGGAGGTGCAGGAATATGGGAAATTGGCGGGCTTTACGATAAATTGGAATAAGTCGGAAATTTTGAATTTGTCGGTAGGGGAAGAGCAGCAAGCGGGCTTACGTCAAAAATTTAAATTTCGGTGGGCGACGAGATCTATTCGGTATCTTGGTGTATCTCTAGGGCGGGACCTGCAGGATCTTTACGAGCTGAACTACCCGAAGGTATTTGGGCAAGTAGAGGCACAATTGGGAGCCTGGAACAGGGGGTTCCTATCATGGATGGGGAAAGTGGCAGTGGTGAAAATGATGTTGCTCCCCCAGTTTCTTTTTCAAGTGCTGCCAGTGGCGATACCAACTAGGACGCTGGCTAGACTACAAAAGCAAGTCGAGGGGTTTATATGGGGGAATAAAAGGCCCAGGGTGGCAGCTAGAACATTGCAAGTGGCTAGGATAGAGGAGGGTATGGGGGTCCCCAATTTCCGGAAATATTACGTGGCAGCACAGGTGCGGGCGGTATACTCGTGGTTGAGGGAACAACATAAGCACTGGGTGACGATGGAGGAAGCGGGACTTCGGCCTGGGGAGCTGGAACGTCTCGTCTGGGGGGGGAAGGGAAGTAAGGGAGACAATCCAATGGTGGGGCATACTCTGGGGGTGTGGCAGGTACATAGGAGGAAGTTGATTGGGGAGAAGAGGTGGGCATGTGGGATGTCTTTGATGGCCTGTTGCGAAGAGGGCATTGGCCCTGATGTGATGGTCTTGACCAGATGGGCACAGCAGGGGCTGCAAAACATGTCTCAGATAGTTTTTGGGCAAGGGATAAGAGAGTTTGAGGGCGTCCGAGATCTATATCGGTTGAAAGAAACAGACCGGTACCACTATCTACAATTGGGTTCACTCCTTAGGCAGAGAAGACAATGGCGAGACATTCAGCAGGAACCAGGCTGGTTTGAGGGCAGTTGTCTGGGCTCGCTGGGGAGGAAGGGGGTTATTTCCAGAATATATAAAGGGCTGACTGAGAGAGGGAGAGAGAAATTAAGCTATATGAAGGCGTGGGAGAAGGACTTGGAGGTTGAGTGGGAGGTGGAAGAGTGGGAACGAATAGCTCAAGGCATAGCGAGGGTGTCTCTCGCCACGTCCCTGAGGGAGAATGGATGGAAAGTGTTGTCTAGGTGGTATTTGACGCCTGAGCGCCTGTGCAAAGCGGGGGCTCGAGGGACGGATGAGTGCTGGAGAATGTGTGGAGAGAAGGGAACTTGGCTGCATATGTGGTGGACGTGCCCAGTAGTACACCAATATTGGGAAAAAATTGGGGACATCTTGGAGGGTATACTAGGCGCCTGAATCCCCTTGACACCGGAGTTATGTCTCCTACTAAAGCCGAATGATGCCGCGGAGGGGAATTGGAGTATTGTGCGGCAATGTATAATGGCGGCCCGTTGTGAAATAGCACAACATTGGAAACAGGGGGTCATGCCGCCCATAGGGAAATATACAGTGCGTCTGGCAGAACTGTATCAAATGCATAAATTAACAGGACTAAAGAAAGGGACCGGAGATAGGGTGGAAAGGCGGTGGGAGGGTGTGTGGCGATGGTTAAGCAGGGGCGGGGAAGTATAGATTGGGTACAATGGCGGGTGTAAGAAGATTGACACTGGTGGTACACTCAGCAAGATCACGTAGAGGGGGGAAGGGTGGGGGGGGTAGGGGGAGGGGGGGAATTTACAGCTAGCCACTTAAAGGGGTTTTTGTGGTGTAAACTTTATGTACTACCTAACATGAATCGGAAAGAAGTAATCATTACAAAGGTAGGAGATGTTCAATGTTGGTTTATTAGAGAATGTTGTGACAGTGGCTGCATCTATATTAGAAGTTGGCTGGTAAGAATGTACATACAGTTTTGTTAATGGTACAGATATATCTGAGATGCATAATTGGTGTTTTGTATAACAAAGGAACTGAATAAAAATTTAAAGTTCAAAAAAAAAAAAATAAATAAATAAAAATATATCCCTACTAAACGTGATTTGGAATGACCGCCTTTGTGTCTCAATTTCATGGGAATAATTAATTTAAAATAGATGACCATCTTAGAAAAGAAATGCTTTTGTAATAGCAGCAGCTATCCTCCAACTCAGCTGAACAGAAGGTATAGTAATACTAACCTCTCCAACGAAATTATTCCCAGCTAAGTCAAAGATTGTACAGTATTTATTGACCTTTTACATAACAGAACTGTAGTATAAACAATCAGAGAGAGAACACTTGACAAGGTGCACTCCAGTATCTACTGGAAATTATTATTTACACCTGTATGCCACTCATGAAACATTACTACTGTGCCAGTGGGTAGCCCATAAGTTTGATGTATGGTGATGTAACCTAATGGTGAGAGCAGTGGAAGCCGGGTTCGAGTCCCACCGCTGCTCCTTGTGGTCTTGGGCAATTCATTTAACTCTCCACTGCATCAGGTACAAACTTCAATTGAAAGCCCTCTGGAGACAGGGATAATACCAACTGTACCCAGAGCCAGCCCATCCACTAGGAACTAGGCTTTAAAGTGCCCGCGCTATCGTGCTCATGGCTTGCCATACACTGCATCCCCTCTGATACAACTTCCTGTTGGAGGCGGCAGAAGCAGCAGGAAGTTGCTTTGAAGGGGGGCAGGAGCGGCAGGCTGTCAGCACGCTAGTGCGGACACTTTAAAGCTTGACGCAGTGGAGGCATCGCTGTGCCGCCCCCTCCCCCAGGTGAGAAGATGAATGTTGGGAGTGGGCGGCATGGTGAACCGGGTGGCACGGTGAGCCAAGCGGCAATGCAGTTTGATGGGGGGGGGGGTGGCATGGAGGGTCTGCCTAGAGTGGCAGACACCCCAGGCCGGCCCCGACTGTACCTGAATTTGATGCACCTTGAATTTCCAAGAAAGGCATGACCTAAATTCATTTCTCTTTCCCCTCTTTATGAAATCACTTTCCTAAGGCTATGCCATAATTTCAGACGCAGATTTTGTACGCTAAATTGATCATCTATTCATGAAAGTATTTTTGCTTTGCTTTTTTTCAATTGCCGGTTCATCTGGACCTAGTTGTTACATCTCATCACTTCCTTGTCCAGCATATAAATTATGATAACAAATCTCTAGGGTCTGCCTGAGAGGCCCAAGGTGGCTCTGTTCAGTTTCAGTGGAGTTTGTCAGAGGTTTCCTGCTTAGGATCAAAGCACAAGATTGAATCCTAGGCAGAGAGAAGGATAATAAAAAACATGCAAAATTCTACAAAAGGTTTATGGATTTTTGAATAGTAAAAGGTGGACAGTATTGTCCCTTGCAGAGGTAACTGACACATCCAGTACTCTATATAAAAATATGTGGCCTGCATGTACTTGAATTTACATTAGCTCCAGTAGATACAGACACAATGAGTCAGGCAGACAAAGCAATGGAATTTCAGACATTCCACAGGCGTGGTTGGAGTTTAGTGTTCACAAGTCTGATCACTGTCCTAAAGTAAACAGAGGATAATTATCTGGTCACAATATCTATTTATGGTTAGTCGCACTGAAGCACTGCTCAGTATCTCCACCAATGCAGCTAGCATAGAGATCCAGTAACCGTTAGGTGCTACTGAATATGGTCCCCAGTACTTATTACCATATTTTCCTGATGGACCAGAGATATTAACCGTCTTTCTCAATCATATGAGTGTTCTTAAATTCAGCCCTGCCCTCTCCCAGTGCCTCAACTCTAGCAAAAATAAACCTCCTTAAATAAAGAGGCCTATGTAATTTGCTTTGCCTAGATGTATCTGCAATTTTTAGTGACATCCCCCTAATACAATGTTCAGCACTAATGTCCCCAGTACTTTTTGTTATAAGGATCTGCACAAGTTAGTGTGCATTCAGGTCATTAGCATGCTAAAATATAATACATGCAAGATTGATTTAACATGCATTAACCTATAAATTAAGGCATAAAGTAGTCAATTTCCACATATTAATATTTTTCTATTTTAAAAAGTTTGAAAACAAATAAAATAAAATGCCTGAACAGGAAAAAAGTCCAATGACCCAAAAATGTTTTCACGCACATCTCCTGCTGTATTTGAAGCCCAGAGACAACAAGGTGGTTTTCTAAGTACATATGCTGAATGGACATTTAGGCACCATACTGAAAATGAACACCAGTGTGTATATACACACCAAGGTTTTTACTACAGTGGATAGCATGCAAACAATACTGAAGAGTCTCTCCCCTCAGTGTCTGGGTGTGTATGATTAATACTTCCAGTACTCTATACTTGAGTATTAGTAGTACTTCAGGCTATTACCAGTGCTGGATATGCCACAGTATTATTTGATTAGCTTGATCCTGTGGCACTGGAATAAGTACAACTGGATTTTGCAGGCTGTTCAGCAACGACTCTGCAGTAAATAAAAGCCAGACTGACGAGACTCCCGGATAAGAAGGGCATGGGAGAAAGCGTGCAGTGAGCAGCCGAAGATCATTCATTGGCATGTGGATGGCATGCACACCCAGGCTTGTTTCTGAAGGTCACTACCGTGCAGTGTGGAACAGCGTGCTGAGGGGATGACCAAGAATGGAATGGTGTGTGGCGTGCCCTCCTCCCCTCCCTGGCGCCGGCACGTCTCATGCCTCCCTTTATAGTTCGGCATTACAGTCTCTCAGCTCTTCATGCTGGCAAGAGGGACGATAGACGGACTGATAATGTGCAAAGTGGCATCATGGGCTTTTCAGAACCAAATCCTCTGCTCCTTCCCCCTCCCCAAGGTAAAATCTGCGTGCGGCTTTCACAAATGCTCTTCTGTTAAGGAATATTTTTACATGCTGAAAGAAAAGCAATCCGAGTCTGATTAAAAGAACAAGCTGAAAAGTGCACACTCACAGCGTAGCACACTGGCACGCTCATGCCAGTGTGGTAAGTTACTGCAGATCTGCCCTGACAGTTACTGCACATTAACCACACAGCATGCTTTAGTAAAATGGCCCCTGAAGGTGCACATAGATCTCTTGTGCATGCATATACCCATGAATGAATGTGCATACAATTGTTTGTGACTGCAAGTAGTTGCACTCATGTGATATTTTGTGCATTGTGATAGGGTCTATAAAATGTTACCCATCCCTCTCCAAAGTCCTAACAGTTCCCTTTAAGAGAGTTGGCAGCCCAGAACTCAGGGCTAGGAGGGTGTGGCTCACAGCGAGAGGTTAAGAACCCAGCAGGCTGCAGGAGAAAGAGGGGCCCGTGGAGCCAGAGTCCTTCCAAGGCAAGCTGTACAAAGGAGTTCTGAGGTAGGAACTTTAACTGGGGCTGGAGGAAGGGATGGAAGAAAGTGCTTGTAGAGGTTTAACAAGCTAGGAGAGAAGTACAGCTGATTTTGTTTTCCTTGAACTGCTGTCTGACCTGTGTTTTAAAGAAAACCCCTTCCCACTACACATCAAACTACCACATGTGCCTAAAAAAACAAATAGGTCAAACAAACATAAAAAAATGCCTGAAAACTGGGAAAACCACATTTTAAATAAGCATGAATTGAACATTTTTTGGTGCTGTACAACCCTTATCAGCACCATTCGAGGGGCTCTGCTCACACTGTGCTGCTTCCCATACATACAGTACATTAAAACCACTCTTAGCTGGCCACAGAGTATATATAGAACACATGCTACACGGCAGCTTCAGAGTCACAGAACATTCCGGGCTACGGAGACACTCACACCACAGCAGCGGCAGCATGAAGCTTTTCAGAGGAGCAACAGGATGTAAAACGGTGAAGTAGCTAAACCTATATTGCCTTGCTCGATCAAATGCAATTATATTGGAGTTGTGGAATACAGAAGCCTACGGAGATCGGCAGCATCCCTTCAGCAAGTACAATCAATCACTGGACAGGCTTCTGTCAGTGGGAGTTCCAGGAATACTTTCCCCGCTAGTCACGTCAGTAACGGCCCACATGCGGGGAATTCAATTCCCTGCAGAGAACGCAGACCTATTGCAGATATAGAACAGATAGAGGAAACTGTCTTTTTTAAATAGTTGTCTAAAATATATATTTGGGAGTGATGTTTGTTAAGACTGGATTCCAGCTTAGACTCTCCTTTCAAACATCATCTCTGCAGAAATACACAAGGTCCATTCCAGTTCCTAATCTACAGCGCTCAGTCCTACTACTACTGAGCATGTGTATATATTCTGGGCAGCTCTGCTTTCACACACTAAACCCCACCAATATAGCTACCCCCCCCCCCCCACAATACTTAAGGTTACCAAATGCCTTCAGGAATCGAAGCTATTAGCACCCAGGAAGATAAGAAATAATCGGGGTCTCCTTAGAATGGGATGAGACAAATACTTAAACCCACCTCTCAGTAGGAATTTAAGTAGTGAAATGATTTGATGTTTCTCATGCTATCAAATTGTCTTTTTCTCCAGTGTATTAACAACCCTAAATCAATACGCAGCTAAGACATTCTGCAGACAGACCAACAGTGTGACAGTCGCTTCTTTCTCTTCAACATTGGCAAAATCCGCCCCTTTCTCTCTGAGCTCACTACTAAAACCCTCATCCATTCCCTAATCACCTCCCGCCTTGATTATTGTAAGCTCCTTCTTGCTGGCCTCCCTCAGTCTCATCTCTTCCCCCTTCAGTCTATTCAGCACTCCGCTGCCCGTTTGATTTTCCGTCAGCCTCGTTTTGCCCACATCATTCCTCTCCTCAGATCTCTTCACTGGCTCCCTATCCGTTTCCGTATTCACTTTAAGCTTCTCCTTCTGACCTATAAGTGCATTCACTCTGTGGCTCCTCAGTACCTTTCTTCTCTCATTTCTCCCTATTTCCCCCCTCGTGTACTCCGTTCTTCTTCCCAGTTGCTTCTTGCTATGCCCTTCTCCTCTATTGCCAACTCCAGATTCCGCTCTTTTCACCTTGCTGCTCCCTACGCTTGGAATAAACTTCCTTTGTCTATACGTCAGGCATCTTCTTTGCCCCTCTTCAAACTCGTTAAAAGCTCATCTTTTCGCCTCTGCTTTTGGCTCTTGATTTTGCTGTTCTCCTTCCTTCCCCTCTTTTATTTCACCTTTCTTTCTTCCTCTTACACGTGTTCTTACCTCTTTCCTTTGTCCTGTCTCTCCTGCTCTTGTCTCTTTGCCCTTGTTCTTATCTTTTTTCTACTCCTTTTCTTGCTTTGTCTTTTTAGATTGTAAGCTCTTTTGAGCAGGGACTGTCTTTTTGTGTTTTCATTGTACAGCGCTGCGTGCGCCTGGTAGCGCTTTATAAATGCTTAGTAGTAGTAGTAGGACAGACGTTGGCAATAGCAAATGAGTGCTTCGACATGCATGTTAATTGCATAGAGTCCAATATTCACAAACCCGAAGTGTGAGTAGGATAACTGGTTCCTTTTAGCTGGTTAATTTGAAGTGAATGTCCTTCACTTACCTGAGCCTAACTCGCTCAGGTTTGCAGTGGAATATTTTTTAGAAAACCAGCTACAGTTAGCTGGATAGTGCAGAAGGACCACCACCGGCCAGTTAAGTTAAAAGCACTGGCCCATGGGTCACCCTTCTACCAGGCAATGGAGTAACAAGCAGAGCCAGCTCGATCATCAGGCAAGACAAGGTGGTGGCCTAGGGCAGCAGCAGCAGCTTCTGAGGGCAGGAGAGCCCAGTGCAGTCAAATCGTAACACTAGATCCCAGCAGCCAGTCAAACTCAAAGAGCCCTCAGCACATTCCTTTACCTACAGGGAACGTGGCACATACGCTGCAAGCTTTAATAGTAAAAAGTATATTAGGATTGTTGCAGGGGTGGTTTGGTGATAATTATGACTGATGAGTTTAATCATCAAAAGCTCGGGGGGGGGGGGGGGATAAGACTGAAGGATTGCCTTCAATTCTCAATATCCTTGCACTGGCTCTGGGGCCCCGCCACCTTCCTTCCTACCTACAAAGTAAAAAAAATTGCAGTGGGCCAAGGGCGTTCTCCATCCACAACATAAAGTGTTGTAGTTGGTTGATACCATCTGGACCCCCTTTCCTGTGCCAGTATTATAGGGTGGCAACCAGGGCAATTGGGGCCCTCCTGCCATAATCTGAAGGAGGAATAGCATAAAGATGAGCTTTGGGGCCCCCTCCCATTAATACCCTGGCACATCCATGTCAAATACCAGTCCTACCCCTCCCCATTCCCCTTCTCTACTTCCATTGCAACCAAATAGGGCAACCAAATCCTCTTGAAGCCCCCAAACCATTTTGACACAACACATTTCACTGGATACTACTGTAGGTGCTTACCAATACTCAATAAACATCTATTTCCTGCATTATCAAAAAGAACCAATCCCTGCTCACAACTTAGTTTTGAATGGGGAATGGACCTTTCATTGACCGTGTAGTGAGTAAATAAATACTAACAACCTGTACTGCTGAAGGTGTAGAAACAAAAACATGCTGGCAGAAAAAGACCACATGGCCTAACTACTATAGTCCTTTTTCCTTTAGAGATCTTCTGTGTTTGTCCCATGCTTTCTTGAATTCAGATACTGTCCTCGTCTCTACTACCTCCACTGGGAAACTATTCCACGCATCTACCACTCTTTCTGTAAGGAAATATTTCTGCAAATTTCTCCCGAGTCTATCCCCTTTCACCCTCATCCTATGTCCCCTCGTAGCAGAGCTTTCATTCAATGAAAGAGACTCTCCATCTGTGCTTTTATGTCACAGAAGTATTTAAACATCTCTGTCATATCTCCTGTATTCTGCCTTTCCTCTAAAGTATACATATTAAGATCTTTAAGTCTGTTCCCACGAAGACTACTGACCATTTTGGTAGCCACCGACTCCTCGGTGCCAATGTCACCCATGTGAGGACTGACTTCCTGCTTGTTCCCAGAGAAAGGCAGTATCTGAATTCAAGAAAGCATTGCTAATGATAACTAAATAGGGGATACAGATTCAAATTAGTTATTGACATGTATTACTACCTTTACCCATAGCAAACAAAATAAAGATACATGCAAATTGCTTAGCAAGCCTAGTCTCTTGTCTTGACACTAATATAGTAGATTTCAGTGTGGTTAGTTTCAAACCATTCATCATTATGACAAAAGGTTGAACAGGGTCACAATTAATTAGCAGAGAAGACATGGTTGGTTCATTTCCAAAGTCATTATAGACTTGGAGGCATCAGAAACCATTTTACCGGCCTATGCATGGAGAAACAAATGGCCTATGAGTTTACATTTAAATCGTATGATGACAAGTCAACAGACAAGTCTACAATCCACCCAGAACAGCATATGATAAATCATAAGATCAATGAAGTGACGGTTCAGTGTGATTCCTGCTCATGGTAGGGAGTATGAAGGTTAAGTGATTCTGGTTCCATGGTAAAGACATTTTAGAAAAAGAATTCCTAAACTGAAATTCAAATGCAAGTAGACTTCAAAAGGAGTTCATAGAAATCATGGCCTCCAGAAAACCGGTCGACTTTGTGGCCCACAATTCAATCTCCAGGTCTCACTTACTAATCTATATTAACGTTTTAATACACATTAACATACATTAATGCAAGTTTTGTGTTTCATTTTCCATTGAGAATAATGAGGCCTACATCAAATAAGGGTCTTAAGGTACATCAATGCTCATTAGCACAGGTGTGAATGAGGCCGCATATTCAATGTCAGTCAAGGTTTTGTGAAACACAAAGGTCTGATTATTCAGTGGCGTGTAGGATAGTTGGGTCCTTCTACAAACACAGGTAAGAAATCAGAAAGAGGGTGTGCTAAACTGTCACATCCAAAAAGATATTTAGAAATTCACAGCCAAATATTTTCAAGCATTTATGTGACCTGTGGTAGCATCAACCTCATAAATGGAGTGGAGGAGTAGCCTAGTGGTTGGGGCAAGGTACTTCAGGCTGGAAGGTCAGGGGTTCAAATCCCACTAGAGGACAGCAACCTTGGGCCGGAAGGACTGGGGTTTCTAGTCCCATAGGTGCTCCTTGTGGTCTTGGGCAAGCCACTTAACCCTCCATAGCCCATGTTCCCTGTAAAATAGTTATCTCCAAGTTATAATGCCCTGTTCAATGTAATTTCAGTTTGTTCAATGTAAACTGCACTGATGCAGAATAGCGCAGTATATAAGAGAATGTAAATAAATGCTCGTTTCCAAAAAATCCACAGCAGTGCTTTAGCTAGATAGAGAAATTTGCTACTCAGCATGTAGGATGGCCCTATCAGGAAAGAGGAAGTGCTTTGGGGCAGAGCAAGGACTGAATATCGCCACTATGCAGACACTACTGCCACTATTATTTGCCATTTGTATAGCGCTATAAGGCACACCACATGCAAGAGACAGGCCCTGCTCACAGGAATTCAGTCTATAAGGACAGATGCATAGAACTAACAGGGACTAGGGCAGAACAAAGGGGAAATGGGTAAGACATACAAGGGTGGTCAACAGGTGAATAAGGGGATGATATAAAAGCAGCCTCGAAAAGAGGGGTTTCTAGCCCGGAACTGAACAGAGCCAAAAGGTAGTCGTTTCCAGGTATAGGGTGCAGCAAGATAGAACGAGCAAAGTCTGGAGCTGGCAGTGGACGAGAAGGGCACGGATTTGCCCGATAAGCAGAATTCCCAAGTTGGGGTATAGAGAGAAATGAGAGGAGAGGTAGTGAGGAGCTGTAGTGGTCAGTTAGTAGACATGGTCTGAACCTGATACACCAGTGGAAAGGGAGCCAGTGAAGTGACTTGAGAACAAGGGTCACATGTGTATAGTGACACTGGTGGAAGATCGGCCATCAGCCAGATACTACTATTAGTTATCATTTATGTAGCACTATGAGACGTAGGCAGCACTGTACTCGTAGATGTAAGAGTCCCTGCTCCACAGAGCTTACAATCCATTCAAGACAGATAACCAGAACAAACAGGGCACTAGGGTGATTCTTAACCTCATAGCTCCATTTGGATATTCATTGCTGGTAGCAATCCGGATACAGACATTGACTATCCAGATTTTGGGGGTGGACTGTCATAGACAGCATCTCGAAAACCCCAACCACCTTGGCAGTTGAATACCGGCTCTCGTATTTTCAGTGATGAAACTCAGCCAGTGAATATATAACATACGGGGGGAATTTTATAAACATGGGCTTTACACGAGGAAAATGGCTATTAAAAATTATATGGGAGAATGCACTTGTACCAATATGCATGCTGACCAGAGCATGTGTACATCCAGGCAGGTAACACATTAGTATTCCCTGGCCGGAGTGTGGGTGGAGATGAAATGTGCACGCATAGATTAGAAAATGCGCACACACACACACACACACGCAAACTTGCACCTGCCTCGGAGTGGGGTGTATATGTGAGCAGGAGCCTTTGGAGGGCACCTTTCACACACTGAAACTGCTCATGTACACAGGTAACTAGCCATACATGTGCAAGCCATGATTTCAGAAACACCACTACTTACACCTGTACGCCCGAGGTCTGCACAGTTCTGAAGGCCTGTTCTGGGCAGACCTTAAAGCAGACGTGTAGTTTGTACTTTGCAATAGAAATACACTTTATGCACCAAGCATTTGGATTGCACTCCCTGAGAGCGTACGGGCCAGTCCTGAGAACTAGACATGCTATCCTATGACACACATACATCATAACATAGCAAAGTACCTCTTGGCTGTTGAACTGTTTGGTCAATTTATGTTTGCCGTTCCTTACGTTATGTAATGTTAGAAACACAAAATACAGTTAACTTCTATGTAAAATATAAACCTTCAGTTCTTCTGTAAATCGCTTTGACTTTCAGATTAAGCTATATATTTATATAGTTAAATAAATACATACATACATAGTTCCAAAAATTCCCCTGTCAGCTTTAACCCCTGCTCTGGAGACCATAAAGCTTGCTGCTATCCGCTTGCTTGGACCTGGGGTTTGGAAGAGTGACAGGGAAATTGTGCTGGTCTCTCTGCTATTTAAAACCAGCATTTCGAACTTGGCTACTTAACACATGTGTTTATTTACTTATGAAATCTTATATATCGCCAATGTGATGTAGATCATTCAGAATCTGCCTCTTACACATGTAAATGCTGGCACAAATGGGTACAAGCTCCAAAATCCATCACCTACATTTCTAGGTGGCAGCGTTGGGATGTATGAAGCCCTGAGAGATGTCACTTGTTCTGAACGTGCATTTTGCAGTCACAGACGTCTTTTATAAAAGGCTCTGCATTCAGAGAACTTTTGGTACAATACACTTCAAACTGTGAACATCCTGACTTGAATAATCTCTTTTCTGGCCTAGACGACCTGTACCGGACTGGGCTTTTTGCTTGCTACGAGGATAGTTCTGGGTGCCTGTTTTATAAAACATGGGTGCACAAGTTCAGTGCTTGGGGGCCACAAACAGGCCAGGTTTTCAGGAGATCCCTAATGAATATGCATCAGATAGTTCTGCAGACATACATACCCCATTGTTTAGAAATCTCTCTCATGCATTTTCATAAGGAATATTCTTGTTTGCAGCCCTAGAAGATTGAACTAGTGCATCTCTGTTATAAATGCACATAGGCGCCTATTATAAGATTGACCTCCACGTGTCTATGTGGTGATGCACAAATAGCAGACAGAATTTATATATAATTATATGTTAAGCGTTAGGCATGGATTTTCAAAGTGACACTGCTGAAACTATGTATAATTTTGGACATAAAGGAGTTAAAATGGGAATTAGCATGCTAAATGACAAGCTTCCATGTTAGCTGTCAGTGCAACCATGTGCTAACCAGTGCACATTAATTCCTATATTACTCACTTAAAACACTTTAGTACAAGGGCCCCATAGTTTGATATATTAAGTTGATTATCCCTGGTGGAAAGGGGACGAGCTAGTGAGATGTTAACATTTAGTAATAGACTCTGTGATAAGGAAGCTTATCATAGCTCAGGAAGGGGCTATAGAAAAGGTGAAGTGTCTCTGAACAAACAACCTGTCAGTGCTGGTAGAAATGAGAAAACAGAATTTTGCCATAAAAGACTACCAGTCCCAGAATGCACCAGGTTTCCAACAGCCATGAGAGGAGCTGAAGTGAGAAAACGTGTGTTCAATCAAAAGGGCTATGAGGTAATCCCCAAGCACTCATTGCAAAGGGCAGGGCTTGATTCAGCACAGCTGCGCTGTGCTAGGATGGAACACTCATCTCAAAGGGCAAGGCCTGATTCAGGACAGCTGCGCTGTGTTAGGGAGGAGCACTCATCTAAGCAGAATAAGAGTAGAGTTTATTCTACAGATGACCATCTTCATGATCACCTTGGATATACAGAGAAGGATCATCAGTTTCATCTGAAGGATCATCAGAAGCAGAAGCCAAACCAGACGGACAGAGAGGGAAAGAGACCCTTTGGAAGAAGGAAGAGAAAAGCCTTTGAGAGGTCTAGAAGAGTCCAAAGCAGTACGTATACTGGGAGGTATTCCAAGGGCCAGCATACACCATTGGACTGGGGAAAGCCAGAGGAATGGTGCTGCAGAGCTAGGAATCACCAGAGGCTACCTGTGAGGGAGACGGCTGCACGTGGAAGGGACCCTAAGACCTGTGCCAGAAGGTATGTGAAGAGAGATCCAGTGTCCAGGGATCTGGATTGGAAGGCTGGACATAAGAACTGGACTACATACTGGCCAGGCTATATAGAGAGAAACTCTAGCAGCAATGGAAGCTCAGGTATGAACACTGATCTATGCCCTAGCTATAACCTTGAAAGACAGCAGGGAAACAACTATTCTCCTGAAAATGCTCCATTGAGAGATTCATCTGTGCCAATCCATGATAATGAACCCATGCTTGTTGAACAAGGGGGAATAATAGCAGATGAGAACCCTGTTTATATGGACTGCTCTCTATCTAAACTCCGTTGGTAACTTTCTGTTATAAAGTACAGCAACCATCACAAAGAAATACAAATTTGTTCTTTAAATCTACTCAGAAAAGCTCCTGAAGCAGGATTTGACCCACACAGTAGAAAGCAAGCCAGCTAAGGGGTTTCAGCTGGTAACTGCTAGCAATTAAGCCTTACCTAATTGCTTGTGAGCTAGGAGAGAATCACTTCTGTATCTATGTGGGAAGTAATCAGAAGTTAACCTGAAAAGAACAGTTTGTTTCTTGCTTTGTGGCTTTTCATTTGTTGTTTTCCTGATTTTAACTTTGTTTTTCCAAGTTAACACTGAAAGCAAGTAACCTAAGTTATGTGCTACCAAGCATATCTGTGTTGGGAGAAATAACCCCATAAATAAATATCTTATTGGCTTTACCCAAGAGCACAACTAAATTATTGTCAGCAGCTGTGTCTGGTGTGAATGAACTACATTGCCCACAATACCTTGCAAATCATATAGAAATATGCACTTGCCAAGAGTGTGAAGATTCTCACCCAGGCAGCCGTCTGACAACTCCTAAATGTGTTTACTAAAACATGATAGAGAAAGAATACAAGACAACCTTTGCACTGAACAACCGTACCACTGAATATTTCATGCCACAAAGCAAGTAAAAGGCGCTTTCCTGGCATTGTCAAGTTCATATAATACTCCTTTCGCAAGGTTATGGCATAAGGACAGTAACTAGAGAAAGATTTGATCATTTATTCGCTAGTAGAACTTGATACCATAAAAGTTCATAGATACCTAATTGATCAAATCCACACATTCCATACATGAACCACCAAGACTACTGCTCTTCATCAAGGATACCTAGGATCAATGTTCCCTCTAAGCTGTGCTGGGTCCGCCGCCAACATTCCTGCCAGCAGGGGGTGGGGGCACAGTGCGATCGACGCTCCGCCCCTCCCCCCAATGGCAGGAATGCCGGCGGAGGACCCAGCGCAGTTTAAGGGAACATTGTGAGGGTGCTGCGGCGTGTGTTAGACCCTCGCAATGTTCCCTTTAATCTGCGGACCCAGCGCAGCTTAAAGGGAACATTGCCTAGGATATGCCTGAAATATATGCCGAAGAGCTAAATAGATAATTCTGAGGATTGAGTTGACTCCAGTTGCTCAGTATAGGCTGTGCACGGTCCGTACCATGTCTTGGCTATCAACTTATAGAGGATGTGCCTTTGTTAAAGTACATTCCCCCCTCTTCCTTTCTCTATTTCTGTGGATAACACTCTACTCCTCCCCGTTTCCTCAGCTCACAATCTCGGGGTCATCTTTGACTCCCTCTCCTTCTCTACACACATCCAACCGACAGCTAAAACCTGTTGCTTCTTTCCCTATAAAATTTGCAAAATTCATCCCTTCCTTCTGAATACACTACTAATACCCTTATCCACTCTCTAGTCACCTCCCATCTAGAGTATTGCAACATACTCTTCGCTGGTCTTCCTCTGAATCATCTCTATCCCACACTTCAATCTGTTCAAAACTCAGCTGCACGGCTAATCTTCAGCCAATGTCGCTATGCTCACATCACCCCTCTTCTCAAGTCACTTTATTGGCTGATAGGGATCAGTTTTCAAATCCAGTTCAGACTTCTACTAATGACCTATAAATACCTCCATTCAGCTGCTCCTTACCTTCTTTCCTCTCTTTCTCCCTACACCCCTCCTTGGGAACTCCGCTGTTCTGGCTGATCCCTTCTACCTGTGTCCTTCTCTTCCATTACCAACTCCAAACTTCGATCTTTCCACCTTGCTGCTCCTTATGCCTGGAACAAATTACCTGAGTCTGTACATCAGGCTCCATCTCTGGCCCTGTTCAAATCCAAGCTGAAAACTCACCTCTGAGACTTCTTTTGGATCCTCAGGTCCCTGTTCACCTCATTTGTGTTTCCTCACCAGTCTATATGTGTTTTAATCGACTACAGCAAAACATTTGACTGTGTAAACCATGAGAAACTCTGGGCCACATTAAGAAGCATGGGTATACAAGAACACCTGATCATAATCGTACACAACCTTTACACAGATGAAGAAGCAACAGTTCGAACGGAAGAAGGAGACACAGAATGGTTTAAAATCAGTAAAGGTGTTCAACAAGGCTGCATACTTCCCCCCTACCTGTTTAATTTCTATGCAGAACAAATCATCAGAGAAGACAGAGGCGTGAAGATTGGTGGAAGACTCAACAACCTTCGCTATGCTGATAATACCACATTACTGCTGAAAGTGAAGATGATCTGAAACATTTGCTTCTCAAGATAGAGGAACAATCTTAAAATGGGCCTGCACATTAATGTAAAAAAGACAAAGATTCTAACTGGCAAAAATCTATATGTTCATTGTTGATGGAGAAGAAATTGAAGTAGTTGACAACTTTAACCTACTTAGATCAACTATCAATAAAGAAATGAAAAACAGTCAAGAAATCTGACGACACATTGCTCTTGACAGAATGGCTATGAAGGACCTAGACAAGATTCTCAAGAGCAGAGATGTTTCTTTACATACTATGATTTGACTTGTTCAAGCCATGGTATTTTCCATAACGTCATATGGATGCAAAAGTTGGACAGTGAAAAAGATAGACAGGAAAAAAATTGATGCCTTTGAATATGGTGCTGGTGATGAATGCTGTGTATACCATGGACTGCCCGAAGAACGAACCAGTCAGTTCTAGAGGAAATCAAACCTAAGCTTTCTTTAGAAGCTCAGAAGACTTCGACTTTCATACTTTGGACACATCATGCGAAGAAAGAGATAGTTGAAGAAAGAAATCATGCTTAGCAAGGTAGAAAGTCAATGCAAAAAAGAGGAAGACTAGCAATGAGATGGATAGATATAATAAAAAGCAGCTATGGGTGCCACTTTATCAACAACGAGCCACCTGACTGAAGGCCGAACACAGTTTAGGACAACTATCCAGAGGGTTGCCATGAGTTGACACAGACTCAACAGCACTTAACCAACAACCAGAACCACCACAACCATTCCTCTAGATAAGAGCATAAGAAATGCCGTACTGGATCAGACCAAAGTCCATCAAGCCCAGTATCCTGTTTCCAACAGTGGCCAATCCAGGTCACAAGTACCTAGCAGGTACACTACCTCCAATCCCATGACTTTTTATCTTCACCAAGAGTTTCTCTTGACAGATCTTGTCAAAGGCTTTCTGAAAATCCAGATACACTATATCAACTGGCTCACCTTTGTCTACCTGTTTATTCACACCTTCAAAACAGATTTAACAGATTAGTAATACCAAGATCTTCCTTGAAAGCCATGTTGGCTTTCTCCCATTAAACCATGATTATCTACATGTTCAGTAATTTTGTTCTTTATAATGTTTTCTACCATTTTGCCCAGTACTGATGTCATTCTCACCACCTGTAGTTTCCCAGATCACCCCTGAAACACTTTTTAAAAATTGGCATTACATTGGCCATTTGCCAGTCTTCAGTCCCCAGTTGTTGTGTTGTCTGTCTTGCCTAGACTATGAGCTCCAGTGCTTATCATTTGTGTAGCCATGTAATGCTACACAAATGATAAGCAGCATTAATAGTAGTTAGTGTGCCTTACAAAATTCGGGAGTAGATTTAATATAATGAGGTAGTTTACAATCTATTCAGCCCCAAAAATTAACATGGAGATAGCACCGGACTCAAGCTAATAAATGGGGGGGGTGCACGGCATGTCCCTATATAGTTGACATGGCTCTTGTGCCACCCACACGATAATCTAATTGCTGAGAGTATCGCAGCTGCAGTTATGGCCATCCATTGATGTGTTGGGTAAGTGCAACCCGACTAACTGTAACACTGACAGTGAGCATGTGCTATTGATGCGTGCACTGGCCATAGCGCGCCGTCAATACCTACACCCTGTCTCTAACTCGCCCAGTCCCCACCCCAACCCATGCTAGGCAGTGTGAGATGTTTAGCGTGGCTGTTAGTGCGGTTAGTGCGTTTGTAGTAAACCCTATGCTAGCGCACTTTAGCAAACATGTCCCTTAGCGTGTGCCGGATTATGAACCAACACTACAGTGCGCATTAATAATTTCTATGAAATTGAATGTGTGAAGGAAACTGAAACATACACTCAAAAATAAAAAAAATGAAAATTAGCCACACTTTACTTTCATGCGCACATTCCTAATGACTCCCATGCTGCATCAGAAGTAGCTCACTGTTCGTAATCTAATGCCTGCCGCCTATCAGGCCTGACACACAGATACACACTGGAATTAACTGTTCACTTAGCCTGACATCTGCAGTTTATTTTCAAATTAAGCACAATAAAGAGTTTAAGCAGTTTAACCGTCTCACAAGATATGAACATAGACGATCCCCAGAAATGGCAGAAAACTCCTGCAAGCATGGATTAAAGGTTATCTGTTTGATTTTCCATGAAGGGTCAAATACGTCTGCCTATTCCTACTCCAATGAAGGATTTTGGAGAAGGCACCGAATCCTAACTATGGCTACAAACCCATTTCTAGGAACGTCACCAGACCAGACTCGGAAGTCTGTTTTCTCTTTTTTTTCCTTCCTCATTCAAGGCTCTTCTGAAACTAGCTGTCACTCTCAAGCTGCAGACAAAATGAAAAATTGTGGAAAAGCACCGAAAATCCAATTTCTCTTAATACAGATTGCAAAAAGCAGAATCCCCACTATAATCTGTTCAAATTTAACAGCTGTCATCCATCATTTCCTACTCAAAGAAAGAGAAGCCCATTGCCTCCTAGTCTTTAAATGCTGACATATATCTTTCTGTGCAGAATGTTTTTACTTCAAAGGCTGACAAACCTGGGTTGACCCTGCACAAATGGTAGCATCCTGCACTTTAAGCCAGGACTAAAGAGCAGCGCCACCTTGGCCTGGTTTTAACCGTACATTCATGTGGCAGGATTTACCCACTCTGGAAAAGTTATCGCAGGATAAGTTCTTCAAACGAGTTAAAAGATACTCCATGAAACCTAACCGGCATACACGAGAATGTATTTTTTTTGGAAAATAAATGTTATAATAGTTATTGGTGGGCCGATTTTCGAAGGGACTTCAGTGTTTAGCAGCCACACTTAGGAGCTGGTTTTATAAGGAGACTCTCTAAAGATATGTGCCTTTTATGCGCACAAGTCCCCATTTTAAAGGGCTTATGCATGTGAATGGGAACTTACGCATGCGCTATTCAGTAAGCAGGCACGTACATGCAACTGAGAGTGTACTTTCAGTGTGGACATGCGCAGGAGTGCAGTTAGGGCACAGATGAGAGGGAGCCCAAATTTACATGCATGAGCCATCTGAAGATAAACTACCACCTCAGAGGTGTCAGGAGTTGAAATACCAACATAATGTACTTCTCAGTAAACTAATGCCAAGAGCTCTCTGTGACAAACTCTAAATACTATTTTGGTGCAAATAGAGCAGGTAAATGGTTGGCTAATTTTCTAAAAGCAGCGAGACAATAAGATCTATGTCAGACTAAGGATATACAGGGTGGCCCAAAAAAGTGAAAACATCTTATAGCATATAAATTATTTAAAAATTCAAAAAGACAGATGTAAACAATTGACAAATTTAAAAAAAAAGATGGCGACCGGAAATTGCCAAAATAAAGACATTAATATAGCTAAAAAAGGTAAATAAGTAAACTATTTAAACTTTTAATTTACGAGATGTTCTCACTTTTTTTGGGCCACCCTGTATAAGCTGTGTTTGTTGAGTACTATGCCTAGTTGTATCAGTCTGAGAACAGGATTTCACTGATGGATATTCAGGGTTTAAGTAAGCTTCCTCACTCCACTGTGGGGAAGAAGTGGCTGAATATTTGGGGGAGCTCAGTCAAGGTTACAGCATTGGCTTGGTAACCAAGAGACCAGGGTTCAATTCCTATTAGCACTCCCTGTGGCCTTGAGCAAGCCACTTAACCCTCCATTACTTCAGAGAGAGAAATGGCCTGACAATCTGCCAAGAAAACCCAGGGGCTGTTGTGTTACCAGGAGTTAGCACCGACTCTAAGGCACATAGTGCACTGCAAGCAAGCTTACAGTTCTGGGCATTATTAAACACTTGGGCAAGGGTAAGACCCTAGATGGAGGTGCTTTCAGTGTTGCGTTCTATCAAGGCTTCGCTGCTGTGCTTGCCCTGCGATTGCTAAAACTTTATCGATTATTTTGTGGAACATAGTGGGTCATCTAATTCTAATTCTTTCACTGAAGCCACAGTTGTAGTGATAGCTAAACCTGGTCCAAAATTACAGAGCTATATCCTTATGAAATGCTATTTGAAGATTTATGCAAAAATATTGGCTACTAGGCTGGAGCGGGTTTTATCAGATATTATTCAGCCATATCAAACTGGTTTGATCATGGGCAGGCAGGAGGCGAACAAAGGCAGAATGTTTTGTCACAAACTCCAGTAATGGTTATGGCACTGGATGCAGAGATAGACAAGGCCATCAACGAAGTTCAGCGGGAGTTTATGCTTGAGACTCTGGCCTGGTTCAGTTTGGGAAACACCTTTATTAAAATGGTTCTAATTCTTTATTTCAAACTGGTAGACAGGGTATGTGTAAATAATGTCCTGTTAGAGGCCTTCTCTCACACATGACGGGCATTAAGGCCACCTGCCGTCTTCTAAGTTACGTGTAGCTACTCTAGAGCCTTTAATTACTACAATCCAGGAGACGATGTTAATTCACTGGGTATTGATTGGCCTTCACCAAATCAAATTATCGGTGTACTCTGATGATATATTGCTAAGTCTGACTCAGTCCCACAGCTCTATACCTGCTCTCTTCAGGACTATGTAGCTTTTGAAGGCTACAAAGTAAATTAGGATAAAATTAGTGCATTTTTCCTAGAAAAAAAAAAAAAAGGTGCCGGTACTCACATGCAGGGCTCCTTAGCTAATATATAAGGACCATGGGTCAATTTCAGCAGGCAATGAAAGAGGTGCTGGTGCTTTGTACCACCATGTACCCCTCAAAAAAAAACCCTGGATAAGACGGAGCATTTTCCCCACTCAGGGGTATTTCTTTCAAGGAACAAGTGGCAGGAACTCCCGGTAGATGCTGTGCGGAGGGGTTTAAATATATGGGAATTAATTTTGCTCATCTCTGGACAACACAGCACAGCTTAACATGGAAACTCTAGTGTGCAGTATATGTCGGAAGATGTCACATTTGGCTTGACATGGTAAGGTCGTTTAGACTCCATTCAAATGACTGCCACGCCAGAGATTCAATTCGCTCTGAATATGCTCCCACTTATGTGACCTTTTATAGGAACATTAATGGACCAGGAAACTCTCCCATATTGCACTTAAAAAGCTCAAATTGCATGATGTAAGAAAAAGCAAAATGATATGTCGCAAAGTAAGTTGCTGGTATATGCAGGAGGATCATCCAGGTTTCCTTGTATGGCTCCAGGTGGAGAAGGCTTTATTGATCCTCTTTCAGATGGGCTGCCAGGCATAAGGGATGGTCTACCCCCCCCCCCCACCCCAGATAAGATGGAGTCACATCTTAACAGAGAATACTGGCGGTCTCTTGGCATTGATCCTTGTGCGCCCCAATATGGCTTAATCCCTTCTTACAGATTTGGGGGAGACTGGTTGCGAGCTGGCTGGTATTCTTTAAAAGAAGTTTCGGATGGAGGTAAAATGTGTTCCCTTTCACATAGTCCAACAAAAATATCAGGTCCATCCATGGCCATTTTTTCGATACTTACAACTCAATTCTGTACTTATGCAATGGACATAGCACTCAGGCGACAAATCTCAACTCGTCCCTTATTGGATGTTGTCAGTCGGGTTGAGCTCAGGTCATGTGGCTTTGATTTTGTGGCACCGAAGGTTCCCCTAAGGAGCAAAATAGCTGGGGTGGGCAAGGAACTTTCCTCTATGGCCAGACCTTCCTTCAGCCAAGGGCAAAATGAGAAGAGGGTCCTTACCTGCAGCTAGGAGAGCCCGCCCCCAGGTTGAAGGAGAAATCC